>CM035836.1:41933538-43250460 GCA_020510985.1 Pholidichthys leucotaenia
TTACAAGTCATTCAAGCTTTGAGATCCTTAAGACAGGCTTCCAACTTGGCTAATTGATTACTATCATCTGGCTTTATTGACAGGTATAATTGTGTATCATCTGCATAACAATGAAAACGTAGAAAGTGCTTTCTAATAATGTTGCCTCACGGAAGCATACAGTATATAAACTAAAAAGAGTAGGGCCTAGCACAGATCCCTGTGGAACTCCATGACTAAGCTTTGAGTTGAAAGAAAACTCATTATTGACATGAACAAACTGGAACCTATCAGATAAATAAGATCTAAACCACTGCAATGAAGTTCCATTAAGTCCAACATAGTGTTCTAAATCTATCAAGTAGAATATTATGATCGATAGTGTCAAAAGCTGCACTAAGGTCTAAAAGGACAAGTACAGAAACCAGTCCATTATCAGATGCGATGAGGAGGTCGTTAGTGACCTTCGCTAAGGCTGTTTCAGTACTATGATGGATTCTAAACCCAGATTGAAACTCTGCAAGTAAACCATTTCCCTGCAGGTGGTCAAATAATTGCGTAGCAACAACTCTTTCTAAGATTTTTGAAATGAAAGGGAGATTAGAGATTGGTCTATAGTTAGCTAAAGCTCCTGGATCTAGCGTTGGCTTGAAATTGAAATTGAAAAACTTTTAAAAACGCCATTTTAAATGCCCCTGCTACTCCACTCAAAGTGACTGATTTAACACTAGGTCAGCCGAAACCGGACGTTCCGTCCATAATTGTTCCTACAGCGCCACCCCCAGGAATAAGGTGTATTATTCAGTTGTGTGACAGGGCGGGTGGGTAGAGCAGTGATTAGCACTACAGCAGCACAGTAAGGAGGTTACGGGATCGACCCCACCCGCTGACCATCAGTGACCCTTCTGTGTGGAGTGTGCATGTTCTCCCTGTGTCTGCGGGGGTTTACTCCACTTTTCCCTCCACAGGACAAAAACCTGCAGCTCAGCTTAACTGGAGACTCTAAAGCTGTCATGATCAGGTGAGCGTGTGCCCCCCTCCCTTCCTATGAGAGGTTCCCCGGCTCTGCAGGTAATCAACACACCTGCATGAGTGGACGCACCTGCTGTATCTGCTTTGCCAGCGCTTAGGACCTATTCATGAATGCTTCAGTGCTGGCTCATTGGGTATACTGCCTTAAAACGCAAGCAAGTACGTTTTTATTAGTAATCTGAGGAATCGTGTTTAATTGGGCAGCACGGTGGTGCAGTGGTTAGCACTGTTGCCTTACAGCTAGAAGGTTCCTGGTTCAAATCCCCAGGTTGGCAGGGGTTGGAACCTTTCTGTGTGGAGTTTGCATGTTCTCCCTGTGCTGCGTGGGTTTACTCCGGGGGCTCCGGTTTCCTCCCACAATCCAAAGACATGCACGTTAGGTTAATTGGCTGTTCTAAATTGTCCCTAGATATCTGTTTCCTATAGGCCCTTAGAGTAGAGGGTTAGTATTAGTGAAAGCGCTTTGAGTGGTCTTTGTGACTAGAAAAGCGCTATATAAGTGCAGGTTAGTTAGTAATTCTCTTCTCCTCCTTTTCTCCAGGTTGCTGCCATCTTTGCGGTGCGTCTCCGGGGCTCCTTGTGTGCTCACCTGCTCCATCACTCTCATCACAGCTTCAGCTGTTTATCTCCACCCGGTCAAACACCTCACCCAGCTCCACTCCTTCCCTACTCCATGCCAGTTTCATCCCTCTGGTTTGTCTATTCCTGCTGGGTTTCTTTGTCAGGTTCTCTGTTCAGCTCCCGTAAGTTATATTTTGTCATTCCCCTTCCCTGGTCGACCTCCTCCTACTAACCAGCTTCGTCTCCTCCTTAAAGGCTGATTCCTCCTCTGGTGAGTGACGTCTTTCCCTAACTGTGCGTTCTTTTTGGATTAATAAGTTGTGGTTAAACGTAGCTTCTCTGTGTCGTGCGTGTTTTCTCTGGTGTAGCACTATGCACGTGAGCTGATCATTCTGTCATTATGACAAAAGTGGCCGAAGGAGTGAATGGTGAAGGACTGGCGATGAATCTTGGCTGCCTCATCCATCCAGGAGGACGCCCGGAAATTTCCCTCTCGGGATTAAAAAGTATATTAAAATTTTAAAAAATGATCTAGAAAGGTTTATGTTGATATTGGAGGGACAATTGTCTCTTTTTCCAGGATGATGGGGCACTGTCCCCCTGGAAAACCTGATACAGTTTATAATACAGCCTGAAATTACAGGACTTTCTGTGGACTTTCAGTGAAAGTACTGGTGTAAATCGGTAAAAATGCTGAAATACTGGGGTAACAAGCCATGTTTTATTTCCAATAGCTGCAGGGAACTTTGGTGTCCTGTCACTGAAAGTACATGAAGAGTACACAAAGTCCTCTGTAACTGTGGGCTGGATTATAAAGTGCTACACATGATGCCAACACAATCCACCCTATAATGTGAAATGAACTCGTCATCAGTCATCGTTGTCAGAACATTTCTCCTTTGTCTTCATCTTTCCTCCATGTTCTCCTCCTCTTCAGAAACTCCTCAGCCCCTTAAAAGTCCTACTAACATGTTTCTGGTTTAGCAGCACTTTGAAGGGCTCAGATGCTTTCATAGCATCTGTTTTTACGAGGAGTTTGTTCTAAATTTAATAAGAAAATTTTACAACACTGAGAATTTTCTGAGAAATACGTCATTAGGAGTAAGTCTTAACACTGAGACACTTTGTGCAGATGGGCCCAGGTTTCCTGTCTCAGTAGGAGTGCAATACCACGTGACCACATAGTCACCCCAGAGGGGTGCCATATTGCTGCCATAGTACCTATACTGATGGTGGAGGAAAGCTAAAAAAGGTGCATGACAGCTGAAACTCAAACAGTTCCAATATCACAGCGTCCACATGGATCCCACTGCACCACCAGGAAGACCTGCAGTCTCACTAAGGAGATTTGCTTCATTTTTCACCACTGAACATGGCCCATCAACCGCAAGGGCTGCTGGGAAATGGGAAGCTATTTTCTTCTTATTACCAGACTGATGCATTAGGGGGGCCCAGAGTACCCCTGCCCCCCTAAAATGTCTGTGCACGTCACTGTATATGTTTCATGGTTCTGACAGGAAGAGGCTGAAGAACAGAGGAAGTCTGGCTTCCCTTGGCTTCTGGGAGAAGATGCCACTGATGTTGTGTCAGATGTTAAGTTGTTTTGTGGTTGTTTTCTGTCTGTCTAACTCTGGTGATAGTTCCAGTTTTAATACCTGTAGATGACCATGAAATCATCACAGCAGTCTGGAGCAGATGAGAAACGCACAGAGGAAGAGGGCGGGTTTTATTCAGCTGCACCATCTACAAAGACCTGAACACAGTCAGTCTGAAGTCAGTGAGAGCAGGACGATGGAGGAGGAGCTGCTGCTGCTTAGTAAGTACACATTATGTTACATATACTGTACATCAGGCCTATTCAATTACTGGCCCGCGGGCCACATGCAGCCCAGAACCAACCTCCAAGTGGCCCAGGCACAGGCCACGCTAAGGAAATATAAATTTTTTTAAAAAAATATGAAGGAATTATGGTCCACAAGTGTGCATACGAACAACACGCATGACCATCATCCGCGTGGAGATCAGAGATGCCCTGCCCGCGTGACAATTCCAGTCAGCAGGCAGAGTGTCTCGCTAGCATCGCTGTCCAAGAGCATGAACTTATTAAAGTACTTTAAACGCAGAAAAAAATCAGAACAGGTTTGTAAGCAGTGGAGGCATTTATGGTGGTTTTAACCCGCTGGTAACGGGAGCAATGATCAGGAGTGGCTTAGTGAACAGGCGTGGTTAGGCTCCATCTGCAGGGAAAGATCAGAGTGACTGATGAACCACTGAGGATTGACTTCACTAGCCACTACAATATTAACTAATAATTTATGTTAATTATTATGTACCTGGCAAGTTAAGATGACCGAAATTTGGGAAGTCAGTGACTTTAATCTGTCAGCAGCCTTCAGACGAACTAAACCTGCCAACATTTGGATTTCAAAATAAGGGAGGTTTTTCCAGCTGTCTTGGTGGTGAGAAGATTTCTAAAAAAAACTTTAAATATATAGAAATATTATAACAAAAATAACTGCATCTTTGGTCTTTAAGTTTTTTCATTAAATATAAATTTGATTTTTTTGTCTTTGAGATGAAAGTTAAATTATTATTCTGTTCTGGTTCTGCAAAATTATGCTCAAAAGTGTAAATTGAATATGGAAAAAAAGTCAAAATTTTACCATAATCTGTTTCAAATTTATAAAAAAAACAGTAATTTATTTAAAAAATAGATAAAACTTAGGCATAAAATAATCCACAAATTTATAATAAAGTCTCAAATGTAAAAGAAAAGTGAATTTTACAAGACGAAATTACAAAATTGAGGAAAATGGTTTCAAATTTAGATAAATTTACAGAGAAAATTAGAAAACTATCAGAAAATTGTTACAAATTTTGGAGAAAAACCTCAAACCTTTAAGACTGAAGTCATTGCTCAAGTTTTTAAGTGGGGGCTTTCTGCATCTTTAATTCTACTAGAAATTTTTGGTTGACAGATATGTGTGTAATGGAATGTGTAGTTCTAAAAAGAGGTTCCTACTCACATGTGGTGATTTAAAACAAAACAAACCACAGTAGTGGATGTGCAATGTTTGTTAATGTTATCAATCTTTTCTTGGGGGGTTTGTGCACTGAAGCGTTGGACAGTTCATTTTTTTATTCAGCTAAATGCACTTTGTGATGTTCCAAGGTCAGTTATGACCAGGATATAGTAGATTTTATTTCAAAAGGGAAACAAATGTTAATGCTACTAACAGTGCACAGTGAGTTTTTATGCACTTAGAAATATGCCTGATAAGATGTGACCAAAGTGGTTATTTACAGAATTTTATTTTTTCATTCTATTTTTTTAATTGTTGTTCGAGAGGAAAAATATTTCTGCTACTTCAAGTCCTGCTCAATCCCAGCACTGTTAGTGTGTTTTTATGCACTTTTGATGTGCCTTTGTCATGTGCCAAGTGCACATTTAATACCAAGACAATGAATAAAAAGTGCATATTTTTCCTCATTGATCTGTGTTGGTTTGAAATTTGTCATATTCAACAGATGGCTGAACATGTGTGGCCCAGTTACATGTCTTGATTTCAAATTGTGGCCCAAATGATTTTGTAATTGAACAGCGCTGCTGTACATATTACATATCGTGTTAATATGACTGAGTATCAAAAGAACACCTTAGACAAGCAGTTTGTCCAGGAAGTAACAATGCAGAGGTTCAGCAATCTGCAAAAATCTGTCCACAAATTATGGAACAATTTCAGTATAATGTTTCTCAATGTAAAATTGAAAACTGAAAGTTCCTAAATATGTCTTCTTTTGGCAAATCATCCTTCACTTTCAGCTCCATTTGTTTACTTATATAGGGCCGATTTACAACAGCAGTTGTCTCCATACACGAAGTCCATGTGGGTACAGGACTCATTTCACTGGGGATAAGAATAGAATAGAATAGAATAGAATAGAATAGAATAGAAGAGGCTTTATTCTCATTGTACAGTTATACAGTACAACAAAACTGTGGGTGCTCCACCAGGCTACTGCGCAATGAAGTAAATGAAATCAAAATAATCATAAAAGATTCATGATTGGGTGGCAGTGGCTCAGGAGGTAGAGTGGGTCATCCAATAACCGCAGGGTTGGCGGTTCGAATCCCACTCTCCCCAGACATCCTGCCGTTGTGTCCCTGGGCAAGACACTTTACCCTCTTTGCCTCCAGTGTCCATGACACTGGGTATGAATGAATTTGCATAAATGTTTGGTAGTGATCGGAGAGGCCGTTGGCGTGGATTGGCAGCCATGTTTCCGTCAGTCAGCCCCAGGGCAGCTGTGGCTACAGTAGTAGCTTACCACTGCCCTTGTCTGTGAAGTGAATGATTAATGTATCCATTGTAAAGCATCTTTGAGTGTCTATGTAAAGCGCTGTATAAATCTGATGCATTATTATTAATATGTGTGCTGAGTGTGTATTTGTGGCAAATGGGCGCCCTCTACAGGTGGGATGCCAGCGCCCTCTGGCTGTGGTTGGCAGAGTCCAGCAGATCAAACTCCAGTACGGCGGACATTCAAAGCGCAGCAAAGGAAGAAAAAAAAAGTTAAGTTTTTTTTTTTCTTCAGTTATGCAGTGGTTTGAATTTTAAAACATTATACCCTAAAACAGCAACATTTGGTTCTCACAGCTGATGTTCAATCCATCCATCCATCCATCTTCTTCCGCTTAATCCTTTTTGGGTCGCGAGGGGGCTGGAGCCTATCCCAGCATCATTTGGGCGAGAGTAGGGTACACCCTGGACAGATCGCCAGTCTATCACAGGGCCAACACAGAGAGACAGACAACCATTCACTCTCACAGTCATACCTGAGGACAATTTAGAATCCCCAGTTTGATGCCAATTAACCTAACTTGCATGTTTTTGGCATGTGGGAGGAAACCGGAGAAATCCCGGAGTAAACCTACGCAGACACGGGGAGAACATGCAGACTCCACACAGATCACTGTTGGTCAGGGGCTGGGATCGAACCCAGGATCCCCTGGTCAAGGGTGAGTTGCTGTGCTGCTGCAGTGCTAACCAGCTGATGTTACGGAACATAATTTTTCTCCAACGTGTCGTATCAGCTTCAGTTTACTATCCACATGAATTAATTTCAGGGCTGTGCAAAGATCATTTGAGAGGCAGGGGCACAAATTAATGAGAAAAAGACACATGGAATGAGATTTGTTCAAAATATATGTCAACTTTATATGTTACTGAGTTGGAATCTAGTTTAACAAAGTACAGCACTGTGTATATTTGTGTTGTTTGGGCCTGGTTTTGATGTATGGACTGTATGTGTGTTGGGATGGATGGGTGTTAATGTTGATATGTACAAAATATAGTTAATTGCTTACTTGGGGTCTTAAATGTGGTAATTTGTATATATTTCACATGGGTTGTATTTATGGAAAAGAGGAGTTGGAATTAATGTGTTCACTTCTTCCTTCTCCCTTTCGAACACTGTATACTGTTACGTTATTGCACTTGTCATTTGTTTTGTTTTTGTTTTACTTTTTTGTTCAAAATAAAGTATCTATCTATCTGTCTATCTATCTCATGGACATATTTAATACCCCACAGATTTTTACAAATGATCAACAGCCACAGAGACCACGGTCTTCATTATTACCTCCGCCAGGCCGAAAAGGCCAGGAGGAGGTTATGTTTTTGCCGGAGTTTGTGTGTTTGTCTGTCTGTCTGTCTGTCTGTCTGTCTGTTTGTCTGTTGGTTAGCAAGATAACTCAAAAAGTCTTGGACGGATTTCCATGAAACTTTCAGGCGTTGTTGGAAATGGTACAAGGAAGAACTGATTAAATTTTGGGGGTGATCCGGTTCACCATCTGGATACAGGAATTTTTTAAAGCATTTTTCAACACTGTGACATACAGCCATTTTCAACATGTGCGCAGGCGCAATAGAGGGCGCTGGTCGTCGTGTCTGATGAACACAAACTCCGCCTTCTTCAAAGTTTTAGGCACAAAAGCACACAGAAAACAGGGCTCGCCAGACTGCCTGTGTTTGCACTACGCTGCAAAAGCTGACACGGGCAGCTGTCCGGCGCCGGATTATTTGGCAGAAATTCCCCGGCCAGCCATAGGGGCTGCGCAAAAACCAGCTGTCTGCCGGGGGAGGCTTCCAAATCCTCTTTTTTCCGCGGACCGCAAACCCAATAAAACCCACGGCAACCATTATCGCACCTTGTTTTGTCCTGCGGCTCCGGAACAGAGAGGAATCCCGGCGCCAGTAATGCTGCGCCTGATATGTGTCACTCTAATGCTAAAAGTGATGGCAGAAATTCCCCGGCCAGCCATAGGAGCTGCGCATTTGCCAGAAATTCCCCGGCCAGCCATAGGAGCTGCGCAATAACGAGCTCTCTGCCGGCGAAGCTTCTAAATTCTCGTTTGCCGCGGAGCAAAACCCCAACATAATATAATATAAAACCCACGACAACCTGTCTACCCAATTTGCATCCGTCAGTGGAGGAGATGGACACAACAGCAACACTTCAGTTTATTACCTCCGCCAAGGAGGCAATGCTTTTACTACTGAACCACTAATCCTATCACTATCAGATTGATTGTCATTGATTAATTGTGTGTTTATTGCACTGTCCCTGTCAAATAAACAAATAATCATTGTGAATCCAATTGCTAGTCATATGTTTACATGCTCAAGGAATCTGAAAACGTACACACAAACACTGTATGGGGGGAATTGTGGCGCTTGGCGGAGGTCTGCGCTCTCTGAGTGCTTTTCTAGTTAATTATGGAAAGGTCAATGACAAAAAAATAAAAATGGGCAGCTTCCACTGAAAAATGATTATCTCTTCAAAATAAAATCATTATTACAAAAATCTGAAAAAGCTTTTCTTTCAATAAATAAGTAAAACTTCATTCAAATGAATAAATCACTGAAAAAAAAATGATTATAAAAAGGCCATTTGCTCAGTAAAATGAGGCCAACCCCCCCCCCCCCAACTGCCCCTCCATCTGCACAGAGACTGAAGGATGGTTTCTACAGGACAGCAGAGTACAGGTGCAGCTCAGAAAAGTTGATTTATTTCACTAATTCAGTGAAAAAAATTAAATTCATATATTATATAGATTCATTATCCACAGAGTGATAGATTTCAAGTGTTTATTTCTTTTAATGTTGATGGTTATGGCTTATAGCTCATGAAAACCCCAAATCTAGTTTCTCAAAACATTAGAAGTTTACATATAATTAATGTTTATAAAATGTATTTTTAATAGAAATATTGGCCGACTGAAAACTCTGTCCATGTACCACGCAGTACTTGGTCGGGGCTCCTTCTGCATGAATGACTGCATCAGTGCGGCGTGTCATGGAGGTGATCAGCCTATGGTTCTGCTGAGGGGTTCTGGAGGCCCAGCTTGCTTTGATAGCGGCCTTCAGCTTGTCTGCATTGTTGGGTCTGGTGTCTCTCATCGTCCTCTGGACAATCCTCCAGAGGTTCTCTGTGGGGTTTAGGTCAGGAGGGTTTACTGGCCAGTCCAGCACAGTGATGCCACGGTCATTAAAGCAGGTTCTGGTTCTTTGGGCAGTGTGGGCAGGAGCCAAGTCCTGCTGGAAAATGAAACCAGCATCTCCATAAAGCTGGTCAGCAGAGAGGAGCATGAAGTGCTCTAAAATGTCCCAGCAGATGGCTGCGCTGGCTTTGAATTTTTAAAAAATAATTTTTAAAAAATTGTAAGTAATATTCTATTTTTCTGGGGGGGGGGGTGAATTTGGGGTTTTCATTAGCTGTAAGTCATAACCATAAAAATTAAAAGAAATAAAGGTGTATAATGATTCTAAATAATATAGTTTTATTTTTTGAACTGAATTAGTGAAATAAATCATCTTTTCGATGATATTCTAATTTATTGAGATGCACCTATCAGTGAGAGAACAGGTGCAAATGTACAAGAAAGTCATGAAAATATGAGAAAAAAGGGAAACGGGACAAACGTTTAAAAAAGTAATAAACTTTCCAGGAAAACTTTGCAAGAAAAACCTCATTAATTGTTGAGAAAATTGAACATTTGGACACTTAAAAGAGAAAAAAAAAAGTTTAAAAATGTGTGTGTGTTGGGGGGGGGGGGAGTCCACCCAGGGCGTCATCCAACCAGGACCGGCCCTGGTGGGAATGAGTCACATGTTCTTGTTGAGATCTATTGGTTCTGAATCAGGTCAATGTTTTGATGCAGTGATGCTGGTCAGTGGATTTTGTCTTTTATGATACAATATTAAACTGTAGACAATCATCAACATTTTATCTGAATGTTATTTCTCTTTAGTTCTGATCTCACTGCTGAGCTGCACAACAAACCAAGGTGAGTAAATTGTGATTCAGACTGATGATTTCAGTCTCCATGTTTGTGGATGGTTGGAAATAATCATGTTTTTATTTGTATTTGACACAAGAAGGATCAGCAGTTTTTCTTTTTAACCCTCACAGTTCGTCTGACTGTCAGTCCCAGCAGCTCTCAGATCTTTAAAAGAGAGTCTGTGTCTCTGAGCTGTGAGGACGAGGACAGACCTGATGGATGGACTGTGAGGAGGAACCCAACTAAAGGAGAAGTGTCTCAGTGTGGAGGTGGGTGGGGAAGATCAGATGGTTCCTCTTGTACCATCGAGTTTGCCTTCCCAGTGGATTCGGGATCTTACTGGTGTGAGTCCTCAGATGGTTCCACCATCAGCAGCATGATCAACCTGACTGTCAGTGGTAAGATGAGACTGTGGACTTATTGTTGATGAGTGTGTGTGTAAGTGGATGAAATGCTGTAGTCTGTCTCTGTGTTGAGGACCAGTGATCCTGCAGAGTCCTGTTCTTCCTGTGATGGAGGGAGATGACGTCACTCTGACCTGCAGAACAGAGACCGCTACCTCCAACCTACCAGCTGACTTCTACAAAGATGGATCCTTCATTAGGACTGAGCCTGCAGGTCACATGACCATCCACCATGTCTCCAGGTCTGATGAAGGTCAATACAAGTGTATCATGAGCGGTCATGGAGAGTCTCCATCCAGCTGGATCTCTGTCACAGGTGACACCCTCACCTGTCTGAGTCTGATCAACGTTCACTAACTCACTGATGTTTACACCGTTATTATGACTCGTTTCAGGAACAACCTCCACCACACCTGGCTCCACCACCTCCACTCCTCCATCTGATCCTCCTGCTTTTCTCTTCATCTTACCACCAGTTTGTGTTGTGGTTCTGCTGGTGTTACTGGTTCTACTGGTGAGACGATGTGTCCACAGGAAACATGAAGGTGAGACTCTGACAGTCGTGAACAATTCTGACACCTGGAAAACTAATAATTATTTATGTCTCACTGTTGCTAAAATGAGGATCACATGTCTGCACGTGTCATTGGCATCATTGTGATGTCACATCCTGCAGACTAAAATAATCAGAGAACATTCACCGTCTGAACTTGATCTGTCATTCCCAGTAAAATCTTCATGTGCTTCTCTGCTATCAGACTTAAAACTGTTTAGCCAGGATGAAACTTTGAATGAACATTTAATGAAGCAGAAATCATTGAGCATCACAGCTGTGACAGACGAGGACGTCTGTCACGTTTTTAAAGGGAAACTAATAAACAACAACAATGACAAAAAATGCAGTAGAATCATAGTAATATACATAACTGGTGTCAGTGTTTTCATTTTAACACACCCAGTGTGTGTGACGTCAATCTTTAATCCAATCACAGAGCTCCATTTAGCAGGAAGTAGTAAACTGCAAAGCATTGTGGTTGTTGTGGGACGTTTGTGATTTGGGCTGCAGAGATCATCATAGTCAGTCTGTTTAATCCTGAACACTTGATCCTGACACACACCTTTGATGATCAGCTGTGTTTACATCTGACCTGATGTGTTGAAATGGAGGATTTCCATCATGACATCACCATGTTAACGTGCAGGAATGTTCTGGTAGAGAAGCGTTTCCTGTCAACTCTGGTCTGAGTGGTTCTCAGCCTGTGATTAACAGAAGCTAGCAGCTCTGTGGTCGTCCAGTTTCCTCTTGAAGACATTCTACGACACAGTGGTGGCATCAGCCATCACTTTTGGAGTGGTCTGCTGGGGCAACGGCATTACAGCAGCCGATAGGAAGAGAGTGAACAAACTGATCAAGAAAGCTAGCTCTGTCCTGGGGCGACGCCTTGACTCAGTGGAGGAGATGGGAGAGAGAAGGATTTTTTTTTTTTTTTTTTTGTTACTTATTTGTACCCGTAGGTAGACTTGGTTTGCAGTTTGGTGACAAGCCACCGGCTGCTGGTCGCTGCGTGCGCGAGCGCCCTAAACCTACATGTTTTTTGGTGTGCGGGAGGAAACCGGAGAAATCCCGGAGTAAACCCGCGCAACACGGGGAGAACATGCAAACTCCACACAGCTCACTGTTGGTCGGGGGCTGGGATCGAACTCACGATCTCATGATCCCCGCGGTCCCCCGGCCGAGGGTAAAACTGTGCTGCCATAGTGCTAAACCACTGCGCCACCGTGCAGCCCAAAGAAGGATGGTGGCTAAACTGTCATCTCTGCTGGAGTCCGAGTCCCACCCCATGCAGGACATACTGAACGCACTGAGGAGCTCATTTAGCAGTAGACTACATCATCCTAGATGCGTGACCGAGAGGTTTCGCAGGTCCTTCCTACCTACGGCTGTCAGACTGTATAACCTAAGCAGGGCTGCTCGCAGAGATAGCAAAAAACATGTGACGACCTAATAGTATTGAATGCAAAAGACGCAACAGACTTACACAAATGGTCCCCTCCGGTATACAACTAGGACAATATTAGTCGCTATGGAGGGTGACAATATGTATGGGTACATATTCATACCATGAAGGGTAACTAAATAGACGGTTATGCTGTTTAGCCCATCTAGCTACAGTGCTCTGCACTGTGTATATATATTTATATATTTATGTGTACATATGTATATTCACTGCTCTTATTTTTTTTTTATCTTCTAAATTATTGCTCTGAGTGTTGCTATCCCTGTGCTGTTGCAATCCTGGAATTTCCCCATTGTGGGACTAATAAAGGCTTATCTTATCTTATCTTTCCTGATGGAAACAGAACCCCACCTCACCACTGCACAGCACGGCTGGGAAGAAACAAAACCCTTCAGTCAGTTTAGAAAAGAGCAACAGGCCTTCACACGTGCTTCAGTTCCCAGGATCATCAGAGTCCATCATTGTTACTTGAGTAAACCATGAAACAACACTGTGGCTAGGCTAGTTTAAGCTAGGCTAAAGCCCAATTTCTGCCTCTGCATCACAGCGACACACAAGACCAACACCATTATCAGCTATTTTTACCTGTGTGCTGGTTTGAATACGTTGTTCTGATGGTTCCCAGTCCTGATCTCATCCCCCAGTCATGGTTCAGTTTCTCCTGTCTACAATGTTCATCACATGTAGAACCAGAGGGGTCGCTGCCATGCAAGGCGCCGCCACAAACAACTGAATTGATTGACAAACAACAATGATTTATCTGCCTTTGAGAACAGATTTACTGTCATCAGGATTTCCAAACCTCTTTGTCTATAATGCACTTTTGAGAATGGACCTGTAGGATTTTTCATTTACACATTTATTTACTGACATTGTAGAGGATCTAATAAGAGTCACCCAGTGTGGAGGCACGGAATAAGTGCAGGCAGACACGGCGAACTGAAGTTTAAAAGGGTGTTTTATTCGTCCTCCATCACGAGGGTTCACCCCAGCGCTGTGGGAGCGCGCTGGAGCGATCCCTCCGTCTCAAGTCAGCAAACAGGCAATGCCAGTGATCAAAAAGCAGTAAGAGAGGGAGAGCAAGCGATATGCAGTTGACTTATATACCCAGCTACAGACAATACATGCACAGCAGTAAAGCATGGACATTTGCATTAGAGTCACACATATCAATAGCAGGGTTACTGGCGCCGGGATAAGACAAAGAGAGGCTGCCTATTGATATCAGTCCATACATCTCACTGTTCTGCTAATTGCTCCAGCTGAGCACTCTGCTTGACCCGTAGGCTGTGGGGGTCACCCACAACATGAACTTACATGAGTTATGAGTTGAGCACTTATTTATTTATTTATTTTTTATATTCCATTGGTCTTATTATTATCTCCGCCAGGAGGTTATGTTTTTGCCGGGGTTTGTCTGTCTGTTTGTCTGTCTGTTGGTTAGCAAGATAACTCAAAAAGTTTTGGACGGATTTCGATGAAACTTTCAGGCGTTGTTGGAAATGGAACAAAGAAAAACTGATTAAATTTTGGGGAGGATCCGGATCACCGTCCAGAAGAAAACCGCCATTACGGAAAATGTCATTTTCGTGAATAACTACTGAACCACTAATCCTATCATTGTCAATCCAATTGCTAGTCATATGTTTTCATGGTCAAGGAATCTGAAAACGTACATACAAACACTGTATGGGGGGAACTGTGGCCGCCATTACGGAAAATGCCATTTTCGTGAATAACTACTGAACCACTAATCCTATCATTGTCAATCCAATTGCTAGTCATATGTTTTCATGGTCAAGGAATCTGAAAACGCCTCCCACTTGAGGTGTTTCAGGCACGTCCCACTGGGAGGAGACCCCGGGGCAGACCCAGGACTCGGTGGAGAGAATATGTCGCCCAGCTGGTCTGGGAACGCCTTGGTATCCTCTCCGAAGAGCTGGAGCAGGTGGCGGGGGAGAGGGAAGTCTGGGCTTCTCTGCTTGAACTGCTGCCTCCGCGACCTGGACCTCCGGAAAAGCGGTAGAAGATGGATGGATGGATGGATGGAATCTGAAAACGTACACACAAACACTGTATAGGCGGAACTGTGGCCGCCATTACGGAAAATGTCATTTTCGTGAATAACTACTCAACCACTAATCCTATCATTGTCAATCCAATTGCTAGTCATATGTTTTCATGGTCAAGGAATCTGAAAACGTACACACAAACACTGTATGGGGGGAACTGTAGCGCTTGGCGGAGGTCTGCGCTCTCCGAGTGCTTTTCTAGTTTTGTATACTTCTATTTTTTTATCTGGTAGAGCCTCTAATGGAGAGCAATATACTGTGATGTGCACAGACATACTGGGGGGCAGGTGGTCAACCCCCCAAAAAAGGCACACCTCAAAAATGAAAACAGGAAATTTACATCCAATAGTGCAAATTTTACTGTAGTTGTTTGGTATTTGTATTTTATTTTATTACCTATACACCCAGGGGCATATTTGATACCACTGTGGGAAGAGGAATAATCAGGCCAAGCATTCAAAGCAGACAAACTTTATTCACGCTCTCACATCTCTCAGAATCAGAAAATACTGACCTCATGCTGCAGGGTCTCTCCTTTATATCACAACACTTACTCCCCCTGCTGCCTGAGGTCTTGCATCACAAGTTATTCTCGCATCACAATTCCTATTGTCCCCCAGCCGCTTAATCCCCATGCTCTTCCGGCAGAGGAATTTACTGCCTCTCCCTTCCTTCCAGTCTGAGATGAATACCACAGCATGGGTCCCCCATACCACACCCCCAGAGTCTCAGACTGAGCGTTAACTCTCACGTCCTCTCGGCTTCAGCCTCCTCCCATATCTGCTGTAACGAGGGGTCTTCCGCTCCGTAGCGCTGCTGTGCTGGTGGGGGGTTCCTGGGGGTGTGTCCGTCTGTGGGTGGACAATGGGGGGGGGGCATTCAGCATGCTCGTGTGACTGCTCTGATGAATCGTTTACCTGGGGAGTTCTCAGTGGGGGTCTTCCACGCTGAGGAGCTCGAGCCAACATCACCTGCTCGTCTGCCACCACAAAGGCGAGCTTAAGCCTGTCTATACAGATTTTCTCCCAGCGACCCCCCAAGTCTAACACAAATAGTTTGTCCCCTGGTTCCAGCACTCTAAACGGGCCATCGTAGGGTGGGCACAATGGGGGCCGGTGGGCATCGTGCCTGACAAACACGAACGCCGCATTCTTCAAAGTTTTCAGCACAAAAGCACGTGGACAACAGTGGTGGGCTGGGCCAGGTAGCGTGCCTGCGTCTGTGCTATGCCATGAACGTGGGGACGGATGGGTGTTCGGTGCGGGGTTATCTGGTAAAAATTCCCCGGGGAGCTGCAGCGGCTGAGAAAAAAACAGCTCTGCTGGGGAAGCCTCCAAATCCTCTTTTGGTGCGGAACGCAACCCTAATAGAACCCAAGGCAACCAATCCACCCAATTTACATCCGTAAGCGAAGCCCTGAGCACTGCTTTCAGTGACCTATGGAAATGCTCGCATAAACCATTGGCCTGTGAGTTGTACGCGGTTGTGCGATGAATTGCGACGCCCAGACTCCAGGCCATCGCGGACCAGAGGTCGGAAACAAACTGAGGGCCCCGATCGGATGTGATGTCCAAAGGGGTGCCAAAACGTGCCACCCATGTTGTCAAAAAGGCGCGTGCCACGTCTGCGGATGCAGTGGAAGCTAGAGGGACTGCTTCTGGCTATCGTGTGGTGCGGTCCACCACTGTCAGGAGGTGCGTGAATCCCCTGCGATGGTGGGAGGGGGCCCATGAGGTCCACGTGAACGTGGTCAAACCTCTTAGTCGGGATATGGAATGGCTCCAAAGGGGCCTTTGTGTGCCTGTGTACTTTGGCTTGTTTGTACGCTACACAGGCTGCAGCCCACTCTTTTACCTGTTTGCGCAGGCACAGCCAGACGAACTTTGCTCCCACCATTTTGACTGACGCGCACACTCCTGGGTGCGCTAGGGACTGAACGGACTCAAAAACGCGGCGGCGCCAAACATGTGGGACCACCAGGCGCGGGCGTCCTGTGGAGATGTCACAGATTGGGGGGCCCCCCCGTCTTGCAGTACCCTGCTCTCCAGCCTTAACCCTGTTGGTCCAGACTGGAGTGCGCACACGTCTGCATCACCAATCTGCTCTGCGGCCATGGCCGTGTAATCTATCCCTACGTAGACTGGGGCCACTACTGCGCATGAGAGGCAGTCCGCCACCACATTAAATTTACCAGCTACATGCTGAATATCGGTCGTAAACTCCGAGATCGCGGCCAGCTGTCTCTGCTGCCGGCCCGATCATGGTTCTGAAACCTTGGCCCTCATGTACATTAGCGGCTTGTGGTCCATGAACGCAGTGAAGTTGTGCCCTTCCAGCCAGAACTGGAAGTGGCGTATGGCCAGGTGGAGAGCCAGTAACTCTCTGTCGAACGCGCTGTACTTACGCTCACTGTCGCGCAAAGACGTGCTAAAAAAGGCGAGCAGCTGCCAAGAACCGGCAACGCATTGCTCCACGACGGCCCCTATGGCCATGTCCGAGGCGTTGGTAGTGAGCGCTATCCGAGCCGCCGGGTCCGAGTGCGCCAGTAGTGCGGCGTTTACCAGGGCTGTTTTAACCTCAGAGAATGCCTGCTCCCGCTCAGGAGTCCAGTCGACTCTGTCCACCAGTTTCCATTTCTTGAGTGCAGCGTACAATGGCTGCATGAGCTGGGCTGCGTGGGGGAGGAAACGGTTATAAAAGTTAACCATCCCCAAAAACTCCTGCAACGCCCTGACCATCAGAGGCTGGGGAAATTTTGCCGCTGCGCGCACCTTGTCCGGCAAGGGTATCACTCCCTCCGGTGAGATGCAGTGTCCCAAAAAATCCCTGTCACGCCGAACTGGCATTTTGCCGGGTTAATTATTAACCTGTGCTCCTCTAACCTCTGGAAAACCATCCTGAGGTGGGTTACGTGTTCGTCCTCGGACGCAATGGCCACCAGGATGTCATCCAGGTAGACAAACACAAATGGCAGATCACACAACACCGCATCCATCATGCGCTGGAATGTCTGTGCTGCGCCTTTAATCCGAAAGGCATGTGTAAAAACTCAAACAGACCAAACGGGGTTATTACTGCCATTTTAGGTATGTCCTCCGCGCTCACCGGGACCTAGTGGTAGCCACGGACCAGGTCTAGCTTAGAAAAAATACGTGCCCCGGCGAGGTGAATGGAAAAATCCTAAATATGGGGGATCGGGTAGCGGTCGTGCACTGTGGCGTTGTTTAATCTGCTGAAATCTCCACAAAGTCGCCACGATCCCTCGGCCTTAGGGACCATATGTAATGGGGATGCCCATGGGCTGTTTGAGCGCCTGATGATGCCCAGCCTTTCCAAGTTCAATTCAATTCAATTCAACTTTATTTATATAGCGCCATTTCACAACAACAGTCATCTCATAGCACTTTCAACTGTAGGGGGGACCCCCACAGTTGCAGAAAGACCCCAGCAATCAGGCGATCCCCTGTGAGCAAGCACTTGGCAACGGTGGAGAGGAAAAACTCCCTTTTAACAGGAAGAAACCTCCAGCAGAATCAGGCTCAGGGAGGGGCAGTCATCTGCTGCAACTGGCTGGGGGGGTGAGGAGACAGAGAAGATGAAAAGAACAGACATGTAGAGAGCAAATCGCACGATGGGGACTCAATCTATGGGAGAGAATAAACAGATGTTAATGACCAGCAAAAAAAATATTTCATTGAGAGTGAAGAAAGGAGTGAAGCCCAGTGCATTATTGGAGGTCCTCTGGCTGACTAAACCTATTAGCAGCATAACTAAGGGAGGGTTCAGAAACACATGATCCCTCCCTAATTGTAGGCTATATCAAAAAGGAAGGTTTTAACCCTATTCTTAAAAACAGAGATAGAGTCTGACTCCCGAATCCAGATTGGCAGCTGGTTCCACAGGAGAGGAGCTTGATAACTGAAGGCGCTGCCTCCCATTGTACTTTTGGAGATTCTAGGTATTACAAGTAATCCTGCATTTTGGGAGCGTAGTGCTCTGTTAGTATAGTAGGGTAGTATCAGATCTTTTAAATAAAAAGGAGCCTGATTGTTTAGAGCTTTGTAAGTAAGAAGAAGGATTTTAAACTTAATTCTAAACTCTATGGGAAACTGGAGAGATATGATCTCTCTTTCTAGTACCTGTTAAAACTCTTGCTGCAGCATTTTGGATCAGCTGAAGACTTTTTAAAGATGTTTTAGAACAACATGATAATAAAGAATTACAATAATCTAATCTCGAGCTAACAAAAGCGTGGATCAGTTTCTCAGCATCACTCTGAGACAAGATGCTAGTAATCTTGGCAATATTACGCAAATGATAGAAGGCAGTCTTAGAAACAAATTTAATATGTGAATTGAAGGACAGATCTTGATCAAAAATAATTCCAAGGTTCCTCACAGAGCTATTAACCCCTTGCACTCCGGGGAATTTTCCTAAAAATGCCAAAAAATAACGTGCCCAAAGTAAATCGAAAGCTGTTATTCAACCCTTTGCAGCATCTTCATGGGGTTGGTCTCATTTAAAAGAAAACACTTTGAATTTTTTGGCAAAATAAACATAATCTCTCTACGTGCTCCGGTCACTGACTTACAGTCATCTAAACATACTGAACTTGAAGAAAATAAATTTGGACACGGTGTTTTTTTGGATACAAATGCTTGCAAATAACACACAGCTGTCCGATCCGGCTGGAAAATGCAACAGAAATGTAGAACCAAGTGTTATCAAGCTGAGATCCAAATTTGGTAACAATACCACAAAAAATGAATATTTTACACAGCTTTGTTCTCAGGCTGTTCCCAGGCGTTTTGGAACTGTGCCAAATTGTGCCAAATGGCACACTTCGGAAAAACGTCTGTAACTTTTGAATAATTCAATGTAGAATCTTCATTTTAGGCTCTAATGAAAGGTCATACTCAGGGCTGTGTCTGTGTGTGTGTGTGGGGGGGGGGGGGGTCGCCCCCCCCCCGCTACCA
This sequence comes from Pholidichthys leucotaenia, assembly GCA_020510985.1. Classification (NCBI taxonomy): domain Eukaryota; kingdom Metazoa; phylum Chordata; class Actinopteri; order Cichliformes; family Pholidichthyidae; genus Pholidichthys; species Pholidichthys leucotaenia. Next base: position 41,952,925 of record CM035836.1, read on the forward strand.
AGGACGGAGTTCGGCCCTCGCTACATGACGGATTACACTCGTTGCATGTTTCCACAGCAACGCTGTCACAGCGGCTTCCCCCCCTCGCTACTGTGTGTGTGTGTGGGGGGGGGTTGCCCCCCCCCTCGCTACAGAGGACGGCCATCGCTACATGAAGGAATAGACTCATATGTCTATGTGACGACCGCTGCGCAGCCAGCGCGGCTTCCCTCCGCGGACCGGGGGCGTTCGGACTGTGAACGCCCCCCCCCCCGCTCCTCTTCTGCAGCGGGGGGGGGGGGGCGTTCACGGTACGAACACGGCAAATGAACCGTTTATCACGGCGCACGAAGTATGAAGTGCATGCGCTGTACAGTTGTAATTTACCGATCGGTCAAAAGTCATTTTTGGATTACAGTTTTCAGGGAGAAATAATAGTTTAGCTTATAACACCTTACCTCTTCACAGCAGCAGAGTCCTGGCGAACTTCTCTTCCCCATTGTCAGACGAACGCGACGCTGGTCCGCTCGTGGATCCCGATCAAAACATAATTCCAATATTGCGGTTTTGGTGAATGATTTACGACCTTCGTCGTCGGCCTCCGTCAGTCTATGATGATGGAAGAGAATCCTAAACACTCTGCTGGAATTAAATAAAATAAATAAATAAACCACTGCCTGTGGCTGCTGAAGCAGTCTCTCTTCACCCAGCTTTAGACAACAGCTCAGCAAACTTCTGTGCTTCAATTGGCTCGCAGCCGTTGGGAGGCGGGTCCTTCTGGCTAGATTTTCATTCATTGGCTCTTCATGGTTTCAGAAACCCAATTCAAGGCTCTTATTAGTCGAATGACAGGTCAATCAGATGAACTAATCTGTTCTGTGTCGGCAGCTTTTTTTTTCAGTGGCGCTTGGAGGCCAGCACCATCTCCATCTGCACCATCATCAGTATATCATGCGTCATGCGTCCGAGCGCATATCATGCGTCATGCGTCTGAGCGCGCACGAGTGCGCTCTCGTGCACCCTCGTGCGCCCTAGGACGCAGAGACTTGCCCGCCCGTGGAGCAACGGAGCGCAAGTGGTTAAGAGAAAGAGTAACCGCATCCAAACTGAAAGTTTGATTTGGAAAGGTAATTCTAAGGCTTTTTGGACCAACAAGAATGACTTCAGTCTTATCTGAATTTAATAGCAGGAAATTACAAGTCATCCAAGCTTTGATTTCCTTAAGACAGGCTTCCAACTTGGCTAATTGATTACTATCATCTGGCTTCATTGACAGGTATAATTGTGTATCATCTGCATAACAATGAAAATGTATAAAGTGCTTTCTAATAATGTTGCCTAATGGAAGCATACTGTATATAAACTAAAAAGAGTAGGGCCTAGCACAGATCCCTGTGGAACTCCATGACTAAACTATGAGTTGAAAGAAAACTCATTATTGACATGAACAAACTGGAACCTATCAGATAAATATGATCTAAACCACTGCAACAAAGTTCCATTAAGTCCAACATAGTGTTCTAATCTAGCAAGTAGAATATTATAATCGATAGTATCAAAAGCTGCACTAAGGTCTAAAAGGACAAGTACAGAAACCAGTCCATTATCAGATGCGATGAGGAGGTCATTAGTGACCTTTGCTAAGGCTGTTTCAGTACTATGATGGATTCTAAACCCAGATTGAAACTCTTCAAGTAAACCATTTCCCTGCAGGTGGTCAAATAATTGCGTAGCAACAACTCTTTTTAAGATTTTTGAAATGAAAGGGAGATTAGAGATTGGTCTATAGTTAGCTAAAGCTCCTGGATCTAGCGTTGGCTTTTTGAGTAAGGGTTTAATTACAGCCATTTTAAAAGCCTGCGGTACATGGCCTAAAGTTAATGAAGAATTGATTATATGAAGAATAAAGCTACCAATAAGTGGGAAGACTTCTTTAACCCCTTGTACTCCGGGCAATTTTCCTAAAAATGCCAAAAAATAACGTGCCCAAAGTAAATCGAAAGCTGTTATTCAACCCTTTGCAGCATCTTCATGGGGTTGGTCTCATTTAAAAGAAAACACTTTGAATTTTTTGGCAAAAAAAACATAATCTCTCTACGTGCTCCGGCCACTGAGTTACAGTCATCTAAACCAGTGTTTTTCAACCTTTTTTAAGCCATGGCACATTTTTTACATTGACAAAATCCTGGGGCACACCACCAACCAAAATGACACAAAATGACACTCTATAGCCTAACACAGTAAAAATAATAAAATATAGTTAGCAATACAGTTTCTAAATGTGTTTATACTCACTCAGTGTGAACCCTGGGCCTGTTTAGATGAACACAAAGCTGATATCCTGGTAGGAATGGAAGAAAGACACACACGGAGCTCTTCCTCAACAGCTCTCAGTCTCTCTCTGTTTTTAGTTTTTATCACAGTCAAGCTTGAAAAGCTCAGCTCACACAGATATGTCGTGGAAAATGGGAGCAATGTTGAAATAGCTTTGTTGGCCAGAATGGGAAACTCCTTGGCAGCAGTCAACCAAAAACTGTCCAAAGGAAGATCAGCAAAGTTTAGCTTTAAACCATGATCTTGTTTCAGTTCAATGAGTTCCTCTTGCTCCTGTAAAGTCATGTTGTTTCCAACAACTGATGCTGAGCTGTATGGGCCACAGTTACATGGGCAAAATTTCTTCAATCTGATTACAATTCAGATCAGAATTTTACTGTTTACATGGATCCTGAAAAAGCTGATCTGATTAGGACGTGCGTTTTCATGTGTCACAGGTTTGAACGGAATAAATCATTTTGACATGCGCAGGTCGAAATTTCGACATTCAAAAAATAGTAGAAGAAGAAGCAACTTCCGGTGTTAGCGAGCCCCGCTTCGTGTCGAAATTGACCTGTATTGTGTTATTCAGACTGTACTTTTGCTTCTGCTAGTCTCCGTAATGAAGCTACAAGTACATACTTCTGCATATGATGAAAAGAGGGAGACAGCAGGACGATACAGACCAGTTTTGTTTTACTCCTGCTATGTTTTCCGCTAGCTGCTGCTAAGGCGGAAATACGTCACGTCGACGTGCGGCTGGTGTACAGACATGCGCAGTAAACATATTTTCTTCCCTGTGTTCAGAATAAGTGTTTTCATGCGCACCATTCGGATTAACAATCGGCATAACCCACCCCTCTCAATCGGAAGGAAATTTTGATCCGAATGAGCGTGATCGTGTTAGAATATTCAGATTGCCATGTTTACATGAAGCATTTTTATTCCGATCAGGCTTTTAATCTGGTTACTTGTGTCCATGTAAACATAGCCACTCACTCGAGTAATTAAGTTAAATTGGATAATTTCCCACGGCACACCTAACGATTTCTCATGGCACATAGGTTGAAAATCACTGATCTAAACATACTGAACTTGAAGAAAATAAATTTGGCCACGGTGTTTTTTTGGATACAAATGCTTGCAAATAACACACAGCTGGCCGATCCGGCTGGAAAATGCAACAGAAATGTAGAACCAAGTGTTATCAAGCTGAGATCCAAATTTGGTAACAATACCACCAAAAATGAATATTTTACACAGCTTTGTTCTCAGGCTGTTCCCAGGCATTTTGGAACTGTGCCAAATTGTGCCAAATGGCACAGTTTGGAAAAATGTCTATAACTTTTGAATAATTCAATGTAGAATCTTCATTTTAGGCTCTAATGAAAGGTCACACTCAGGGCTGTGTCTGTGTGTGTGTGTGGGGGGGTTGTCCCCCCCCCCCCGCTACGAAGGACGGAGTTCGGCCCTTGCTACATGACGGATTAAACTCGTTGTATGTTTCCACAGCAACGCTGTCACAGCGGCTCCCCCCCCCCTCGCTACTGTGTATGTGTGTGTGTGGGGGGGGGGTTGTCCCCCCCCTCGCTACAGAAGACGGCCATCGCTACATGACGGAATAGACTCATATGCTTCCCCCCGCGGACCAGGGGGCGTTCGGACCGTGAAGCCCCCCCCCCCGCTCCTCTTCTGCAGTGGGGGGGGGGGCCTTCACGGCCCGAACACGGCAAATGAACCGTTTATCGCGGCGCACGCACTTCCTACTTCATGCACCGTACAGTTGTAATTTACCGATCGGTCAAAAGTCATTTTTTGATTACAATTTTCAGGGAGAAATAATAATTTAGCTTATAACACCTTGCCTCTTCACAGCAGCAGAGTCCTGGCAAACTTCTCTTCCCCATTGTCAGACGAACGCGACGCTGGTCCGCTCGTGGATCCCGGTCAAAACATAATTCCATTATTGCCGTTTTGGCGAATGATTTACGACTTTTGCCGTCGGCCTCCGTCGGTCTATGATGACGGAAGAGAATCCTAAACGTCTATTCTGCTGGAATGAGTGCAGGTCCCACTTGTGGGTGTTCTCCATGCTGCGGGGTCTGTAGCAGATTCGTCCAGCGTCCTTTTTCTTCATCTGCTGCAACAGTAAATCTCTTTTCACCCAGCCCGAACTTCTGTGCTTCAATTGGCTCCTGCATTCACAGTAGGCGGGTCCTCCTTCCTAGGTTTTCATTCATTGGTTCTTCAAGGTTTCAGAAACCCAATTCAAGGCTCTTATTAGTCGAATGAGAGGTCAATCAGATGAACTAATCTGTTTGCGGCTGTGTCTGCAGCTTTTTTTTTTCAGTGGCGCTTGGACGCCAACACCACCTACATCACCACAATCTGGACTATGCGTCCGAGAGTGCACGAGGGCGCACTCCTGCGCAGAGGAGGACGCAGAGACTTGCCCGCCCGCGGAACAACGGAGCGCAAGTGGTTAAATAACCTGGTAGGAATAGGGTCTAAAAGACAAGTTGAAGGTTTGGATGAGGAAACTATTTTGTCTAACTTACAAAGGTCAATTGGAGTAAACTCATCAAGACAGACATCAATTGAAGGCGTTGTAGTAGTTACTGTATTTAAGTTAACTGTGGGAAGAATCTGATTGATTTTATCTCTGATGGATGAAATTTTATTATTGAAAAAGTTCATAAAGTCCTGACTAGTAAGCTCTAAGGGAATGCTAGGATTGACAGAGTCCTGACTCTTTGTCAACCTGGCTACAGTACTGAAAAGAAACCTGGGATTATTCTTGTTCTCTTCTATTAATGCAGAATAATAACTCGTTTGAGCTTTTCTAAGAGATTTTATATAAATTAAAAGATGATTTCTCCAAGCTAAAGAGATTTCATCTAAATTAGTGGAGCGCCATTTTCTTTCTAATTGACGAGTCTTCTGTTTTAAGGTACGAGTTTCTGTGTTGAACCAAGGAGTTAGAAATCTCTGATTAGACTTTTTCTTTTTTAAGGGGGCCAGCAAGTCTAGAGTCTGATGCAGAGAAGCTGTAACACTATCTACCATGCTATCAATTACAAAAGGAGCAAGCTGTCTATAGCTTATTTCTGTTGTGTTACCACATGGAATAGAGGAAACAATCTGCATAAATTTGGTAACAGCATCATCTGAGAGGCATCTAGTGTAGTAATACTTTTCTTTAGGAGCCAAATAGTCAGAAATAGTAAAATCAAAGGTTAACAGACAATGGTCTGACAGTACAGAGTTATGAGGAGACACAATCAGATTTTCTATTTCTATGCCATATGTCAGAACAAGGTCCAACGTATGGTGGAGATAATGAGTAGAATTTCCTACTTTCTGAGAAAACCCAATCGATTCTAATTTTGAATTAAATGCCACATTAAGGCAGTCACTATCTACATCTACATGTACTGTATATTAAAGTCCCCTTGTGGAAGATGTGAAAATGACGAGGCAGTGTTCTTTCTCAGAGTCAGCTTTATTCACATCTCCATCATTTCAAAGCAGAAGAAAAAGAGAATGAGACAGTCAACTCTCGTCCTTAAATATCAGGGACTTCACACCTCATAGATCACATGTCACACAGACCACCTTGCATAATAAAGACAGTCACAATGCATTTCACTCCATTATATCACTTCCACTGTCTCTCATGCATCCTTTAATCGACCCCCCACAGTCTCCAGCCTTGCATAACAAGGCTAAGATTCCTGCCTTTGTTCTGACCTAAAATGCGAGTCACAGAACCGGTCCAACAGGTCCAATGAGTGTTCACCACACAAGCCCCCCCCAGCATTTTAGAAACACAGAACAACCAGAAGATAACCACATGCATGCCGTGATAGCATCAATACACATCAGTCCACATGCTGGATAGGCTTCAGCCTCCTGCCGAATCTGCTGTAGCTGGGGTTCACCGTCTCTGCGGCGCTGTCACGCTGGGGGTTTGCCGTCTGGGGGCGGAAACCCTTTGTCAGTCTCTGCGAGTGTTCTGGGGAAACATTACTTTGGGAACCATTACTGTGTGAAACCCTCCGTGGTGGTCTACCTCGCCGCGGGGCCTTTGCCAACAGCACTTCCTCATCTGCCACCACAAAAGCGGGTTTAAGTCTGTCTATGCCAATTTTCTCTTTCCTACCCCCCAAATCTAGCAAAAACTGCTTGTCCCCTGTTTCTAGCACTCTGAATGGTCCGTCGTAAGGCGGTCACAGCGGGGTTCGATGCGCATCGTGTCTAACACAAACAAACTCTGCGTTCTTCAAAGTTTTAGGCACAAAAACGCGCGGAAAACTGTGGTGCGCGGGGCCGGGCAGCATGCCTGATTCTATGTTACTCCGCAACAGCTGAGACGGGGAGGCGTTTGGCGCAGGGTTATCTGGGAGAAACTCCCCAGGCAGCCGGAGTGGCTGCGCAAACACGAGCTCCGCTGGTGAGGCTTCTAAGTCCTCTTTAGGTGCCGAACGCAACCCCAATAACACCCATGGTAACTTGTCAACCCAATTTGAATCCGTCAGTGATGCTCTGAGAGCCGCTTTCAATGACCTATGAAAACATTCGCATAACCCGTTAGCCTGCGGATTGTACGCGGTTGTGCGGTGAATTGTGACACCCAGGCTGCGGGCCATTGTCGACCAAAGCTCGGAAACAAATTGAGGGCCTCTGTCGGATGTAATGTCCGACGGAACGCCGAAGCGTGTCACCCAAGCTGTTAAAAACACGCGCGCCACTTCCTCGGCCGTGGTTGATGCCAGCGGGACCACTTCACGCCAGCGTGTGGTGCGGCCCACCATTGTCAGAAGATGTGTGTACCCCTGTGACAGCGGGAGGGGTCCAACGAGGTCCACATGAACGTGATCGAACCTCTTGGCCGGAATGTGAAACTGTTCCAAAGGAGCCCTCGTGTGCCTGTGTACTTTGGCTCGTTGACACGCCGTGCAGGCTGCTGCCCTCTTTGACCTGTTTACGGAGGCTCGGCCACATAAATTTCTCTCCTACCATTTTGACCGATGCGAGCACTCCAGGGTGCGCCAAAGAATGAACCGAGTCAAAAACGCGGCGGCGCCACATGGCCGGTACTACTGGACGCGGCCGTCCAGTGGAGACATCGCAGATTGGGGGGGCATACCGTCTTGCAGCACCCTGCTCTCCAGCCTTAACCCTGTTGGTCCAGACTGGAGCGCGCGCACGTCCACGTCATTAACCTGCTCCGCGGCCATGGCTGCATAACCTACCCCTACACTGACTGGAGCCGCCACGGCGCGCGAGAGGCAATCTGCCACTACATTGAGTTTGCCCGCCACATGCTGAATATCAGTGGTAAACTCTGATATTACGGCCAGCTTTCTCTGCTGCCGGCCTGACTAAGGTTCTGAAACCTTGGCCATCGTGAATGTTAGTGGCTTGTGGTCAACGAATGCGGTGAAGGGGCGTCCTTCCAGCCAGAACTGGAAGTGGCGAATGGCCAAGTGGAGAGCTAACAACTCCCTGTCAAACGCATTGTATTTACGTTCACTATCGCGCAAAGTCCTGCTGAAAAAGGCGAGCGGCTGCCAAGCTCCGGCTACATGTTGCTCCACGACCGCCCCTATAGCCACATCTGACGCGTCAGTAGTAAGTGCTATGCGGGCCTTTGGGTCCGGATGCGCCAACAACGCAGCATTGGCCAGGGCTGCCTTGACTTCTGAGAACGCTCGCTCTCGCTCCGGGGACCATTCGATCTTATTTGCGGGTTTTTGTTTTTTGAGCGCGGCGTACAGTGGTTGCATGAGTTGTGCTGCGCGGGGGAGGAAACGGTTATAAAAATTCACCATTCCCAAAAACTCCTGTAACACCTTGACCGTTTGTGGCTGGGGAAAATTTGTTACCGCGCGCACTTTGTCAGGCAGCGGAACCGCTCCTTCTGGAGAGACGCGATGCCCCAAAAAATCAATCTGCGTCACCCCGAACTGACACTTCGCTGGGTTGATTATCAAACCGTGCTCTCCCAACCTCCAGAAAACTGCCGTGAGGTGGTTTTTGTGTTCGTCTTCGGACGCGCTGGCTACTAAGATGTCGTCCAGGTAGACAAATACGAAAGGGAGATCGCGCAACACCGCGTCCATCATGCGTTGGAACGTCTGTGCAGCGCCTTTAAGCCCAAATGGCATGCGCAAAAACTCGAAAAGACCAAACGGAGTTATTACCGCTGTTTTGGGTATGTCCTCAGCGCGCACTGGGACTTGGTGGTAACCGCGGACCAAGTCTATCTTAGAAAAAACGCGTGCCCCCGCAAAATGAACGGAAAAATTTTGGATATGCGGGATTGGGTCGCGGTCGTGTGCTGTGGCATTGTTCAACCTGCGGAAATCCCCGCAAGGTCGCCACGAGCCGTCAGCTTTCGGGACCATGTGAAGCGGGGAAGCCCATGGGCTGTTCGAACGCCTGATGATGCCCAACCTTTCCAGGTTGGCGAACTCCTCGCGCGCTATGGTCAGTTTAGCTGCGTCCAAGCACCAAGCTTTTGCAAAAACGGGCGGTCCGGTGGTAGTAATAAAATGTTCCACCCCGTGTTTAGCAACGGCTGCTGAAAATGTGGGGACCATGAGTGCTGGGAACTGAGTGAGCAGTGTGTGGAACTTACCGCTTGCGGCTGTGACGTTGGCTTGTGCTGTTGGCGGGGCCACTCGGGCTGTACAGGGAATAGAATCAAAAGAAAGTGCATTAACCAGGCGCCTGTTAGCGACATCAACCAACAAACCATGTGAGCACAGAAAATCAGCCCCCAACATATTGAAATTCACTGCTGCTATGACAAAAGTCCACTCAAATGTACGGCCGTGTAGAGACAGAAGCAGAGTCCTCTCACCAAAGGTCTTAATTTCCGAGCCGTTCGCTGCTGCCACCCCGGGACCTCTGGAACCTGCCAGCTGGTCAGCGTAGGAAGGTGTGATGAAACTCAACTGGGAGCCTGTGTCCACGAGGAAATGCCTCCCGGAGCACGCGTCCTTCAAGTAGAGCAGCTTGTTCTCCTCCCCGAGGGTCGCAGCTGCTACCGACCCCCGGTCTTGGCGTTTCCCGAGCACTTGAATTGGCACGGTGGTATACATTTGCGTGCCTTCTCTGCAAAGCGTCGATGGTAGAAACAGAGAGAGTCTCCTCCGCGATCCTTGGCCCCCGCCGCCGTCGTCGGTGATTCTGCTACCGCCGTCTCTGGCTCCCTGCCATCTCTGGCCGCCACGCCGAACTCCGTCGCTGCTGCGGTGGTCGCGTGCTGTTTGCTGGCGTTGAGAATCCGATGCCCCTCCTGGGCCAGCGCGCGGAAGTCCCGCTGGGCCAACAACGGCGAACTGGCCAGGGCCGCTCTCGTGGCTGATGGTAGGGTCCTGAGGAAAATGTGGGTGAAGATGAAGTGGTGTCATCTGAGCCCTTCAACCTCAGCATGTTCTCCATCAGGTCAATGGGCGTGCAATCTCCCAAGTTGTTCAGCACCAGGAGTCTCTCTGCTCTCTCCTCGACTGAGAGAGTGAAGCGCTGGATGAGTGCAGCCTTCAACGCGCCGTATTTGTCCCTGGCTGGTGGCTGCTCCAGTAGGCTCTCCACATGCCGAGCCGTGCGGTTATCGAGCTTTGCAACCACATGGTAGAACTTCGTGTCATCTACTGTTATCCTCCGGAGGGCGAACTGTGCCTCCACCAAGTGGAACCAGGAGTGCGGGTTGTTCTGCCAAAAGTCCGGTAGCTGGACCGTAGCGGCATACGCTTGGCTGGGGGCTCCCGATGAGTCTGGCCGAGCGAAATTCTCTTTCTTGTTGCATGCTATGTCTTTGGGTCACCAGTGTGGAAGATGTGAAAATGACGAGGCAGTGTTCTTTCTCAGAGTCAGCTTTATTCACATCTCCATCATTTCAAAGCAGAAGAAAAAGAGAATGAAACAGTTAACTCTCGTCCTTAAATATCAGGGACTTCACACCTCATAGATCACATGTCACACAGACCACCTTGCGTAATAAAGACAGTCACAATGCATTTCACCACCTTGCATAATAAAGACAGTCACAATGCATTTCGCTCCATTATATCACTTCCACTGTCTCTCATGCATCCTTTAATCGACCCCCCACAGTCTCCAGCCTTGCATAACAAGGCTAAGATTCCTGCCTTTGTTCTGACCTAAAATGCGAGTCACAGAACCGGTCCAACAGGTCCATTGAGTGTTCACCACACCCTACTATAATTATTCTATCTGATTTCAGCACTAAATCAGCTAAGAAATCAGCAAATTCGGATAAAAATTCTGAGTAGGTTGATGGAGGACGATACCACGTCGGCCTCCGTCGGTCTATGATGACCATGGAAGAGAATCCTAAACGTCTACTCTGCTGGAACAGCACCGCCTGTGGCTGAACAGGCTGATGCGCGAATGACAGTCCCTGTCACACAGGTCACACTTGTGGGTGGTCTCCATGCTGCTGGGTCTGTGACGGTTCTTCCTGCGGGTCCTTTTTTCATCTGCTGCAGCAGTCAGTCTCTCTTCACCCGCCTTGAGCTGTCTGGTCAGGGTGCCTCTCCATTTGGAGCGGTCCGTTGCAAGGTCCTCCCAGCGCTCTGTGTTGATATCCAGGGCCTTCATGTCTCTCTTGCAGATGTCTCTAAAGCGCAGCTGTGGGCGGCCAACGTCTCTCCTGCCAGTCGCCAGTTCTCCGTAGAGGACGTCTTTGGGGATTCTGCCATCCTCCATACGGTGAACGTGGCCTAGCCAGCGGAGCCTGCACTGCCTGAGTAGAGTGAACATGGAGGGAAGGCCAGCGCGGGACAGAACTTCTGTGTTGGGCACTTTGTCCTGCCAGGATATGTCCAGGATGTGGCAAATGCAGCGCAAGTGGAAGGAGTTCAGTCTCTTTTCCTGCCGGGCGTATGTTGTCCACGTCTCACTCCCATAGAGCAGTGTGCTGATGACGCAGGCGTTGTACACTGCCATCTTCGTCTTGACAGAGAGTTTGGGATTCTCCCACACTCGTGTGGTGAGGCGAGCGAGTGTGAAGGCTGATTTTCCAATCCTCTTGTTGATCTCTGTATCAAAGGAGAGGTTGTTGCTGATCGTGGACCCCAGGTACGTGAACTGATTCACGACCTCCAGCTTGTAGTCGTCGATGGTGATGGTTAGTGGTGCTTCCGTGCCTTGCGCCAAGACGTTAGTCTTCTTCAGGCTGATGGTAAGCCCGAAGTCCTTGCATGCCTGGGAGAAGCGGTCCATCAGGGTCTGAAGCTCCTGCTGTGTGTGGGTTGCAACTGCAGCGTCGTCTGCGAACAGCATGTCTCTGATTAGAGCCTCGCGTACTTTGGTTCTGGCTTTCAGGCGGGCGAGGTTGAAAAGCCTGCTGTCAGATCTTGTGTGCAGGTAGATTCCCTCTGTTGCTGTGCTGAAGGCATGCCTCAGGAGCATAGCAAAGAAAATCCCAAAGAGGGTTGGCGCAAGTACACAGCCCTGTTTCACTCCGCTGCATATGTTGAATGGCTCTGAGACGTTGCCGTCATGCTGCACTATCCCCTGCATGTTGGTGTGAAACGATTTGATGAGGCTTTGCAACTTTGGTGGGCATCCTATCTTTGGCAGGATCTTGAAAAGGCCCTCTCTGCTGACCAGATCGAACGCTTTGGTGAGGTCGATGAAGGCGACATACAGAGACATGTTCTGTTCTCTGCATTTCTCCTGGAGTTGGCGGATGGAGAATATCATGTCTACTGTCGATCGCTCAGTGCGGAAGCCACACTGAGACTCGGGGTAGACACGTTCGGCAAGCTTCTGTAGACGAACGAGAACAACTCATACATAGACTTTGCCAACAACTCTGAGGAGGGAGATGCCCCTGTAGTTGTTGCAGTCGCTTCTCTCCCCTTTGTTTTTGTAGAGGGTGATGATCTTGGCGTCCCTCATGTCCTGTGGTACGGCACCTTCCTTCCAGCACTGGCAGAGGACGTCATGCAATGGCAGCAGTAGGGCGGTCTTGCAGTGCTTGATCAGGTCAGGGGGTATGCCGTCATTGCCGTGTGCCTTGCCAGCGGTCAAGCTATCAATGGCCTTGCTGAGTTTGTCGATGGTTGGCTCGGCGTCAAGTTTGTCCATGGATGGCAGGCAGTCGATGGCATCAAGGGCTGACGGTGTCACGGTATTCTGTCTAGAGTAGAGGTCGGAATAGTGTTCCACCCATCTCTCCATCTGCTTGTTCTTTTCTGTGATCATCTCCCCAGTGGAGGATTTGAGGGGGGCCGTCTTGCTCTGAGCCGGACCAAGTGCTTTCTTGATGCCATCGTACATACCACGGATGTTCCCTGTTATGGCAGCGGTTTGATTGTCTTGGCTGAGCTGAGTCCAGTACTCGTTGGCACAGCGCCGAGCAGTCTGCTGAACTTTACTTCTCGCAGCCCTGAGAATCTGGAGATTCTTCTCGTTTAGGTACTTCTTGTACTCAGCAAGTGCTGAGCGCTTGGCTTCAATGACGGGGGTCATCTCGGTCAACTTGGCATCAAACCAGTCCTGTGACTTCGAGGTCTTCCTCCCAAAGGTAGCCAAGGCTGTGCGGTGGATGGTGTTTTGCAGCACTTCCCACTTCTGCTTTGCAGATTCTCCTTCTTGTGGTACACCAAGCTCCTTCTCAAAGGTGGAGGCAAACTGCTCAACAAGTTCTGGTTGGGCCATCTTGCTGGTGTCAATCCGTGCCTTTCCAGGCTGTCTAGCACGATGGAATTTCTTCAGCTGCAGCATGACCTTGCAACACACCAATGAATGGTCTGTGTCGCAATCTGCACTCTGGAACGAACGGGTGATTAGCACGTTCTTCAGTGAGGTGCGCCTGGTCAGGATCAAGTCTAGCTGGTGCCAGTGCTTTGAGCGCGGATGTTGTCAGGAAACCTTGTGTTGGGGCTTGGTCTTGAAGAACGAGTTTGTGATGCACAGATTGTGATATGTGCAGAACTCGAGCAGCCGCTTTCCGTTGTCGTTCATTCTGCCCACGCCAAAAGGTCCAAGACAGGAGGGCCAGGAGTCGTGGTCAGCACCCACTCTGGCATTGAAGTCTCCAAGGAGAATGAGTTGTTCAGAGTTGGGGATGATCCTGACAGTTGTTGCGAGATTCTCGTAGAACTTGTCTTTTGCCTCTGGTGTGGCTGTCAGTGTTGGGGCATACACACTGACGAGGGTGACTGGGCCTTGAGTGGTGTTCAGGCGGAGGGTGAGGAGTCGTGCAGAGCCAGTGCTGCTCGGTTCCACCATCTTCAGCAAGGTGTTCTTCACTGCGAAGCCCACTCCGTGTTCCCTGTGTTCGTCACTGCCCTTTCCCTGCCAGTAGAACGTGTAGTCCTTCTCTCTCAGTGTGCCTGCGTCAGCCAACCGTGTTTCCTGGAGAGTGGCAATATCCACTCCCAGTCTCTTCAGCTCATTATTGATGATGGCAGTCTTCCTGGTGTCGTTGATGTTCTTGAGGTTAGCAGCGAGTCCTGTCATCATAGTGCGGACGTTCCAAGTTCCCAGTTTTAGAGTTGGTCTCTTTTGTTTTATTGTCTTGCCTGGTGCGAAGGTTCTCAGCCTTCTGTTCGGACTTCTCCTTATCCCCATGCACCCAATGAGGAAAGCAAGCTGTGGCGGGACAACACCTTATTGGCTGGGGGCTGCCCAGCTTGAGGCGGGCGGTAGCTGTCCAGTGAGATCTGATGATCCCTCCCACCGTCGGGAACAACCCCTGGCGCCGCGCTCTACGCCAAGTGAGCGGTGGCTTATAACCAGTAACTGTCATTCCCCGTGTTTTGTCTACGCCAAAGGCGAAGCTGGAGTGTCCTCTCCAGTGATCCGGTGTTCTACCTTCCAGCGTTGGGTGTTGGTAGGATTCAAGCCTGGGCAGGAAGATATGGAGGACAAGATGTTGCCCATGCAGCATGTCCCCCCTCTCCACGTCACTGATGAATCCAAAGGAGCAGCAGGGCTTCTACAGTTTGGCACCAGTGCTGTTGCACGATAAACTATGGCAAATAAAATTGGGTTTAGCCTAAAACTGCTAAAGTGCCCAATACTGAGGACCAGGCCCTCAAAGGAATTATAACATATTTTTTGCTTTACATTAACTAGTAATTTGGAATGGTAAATTGTTGCTACTCCTCCTCCACGACCAGAACTTCTGGGATTTTGAGGGAGTTGATTCATTTAAACCAACATAATCCTCTTGCCCTAACCAAGTCTCTGTAAGGGATATTAAATCAATCTGATGATCAATTAACAGATCATGGACTAACAGAGACTTGGGAGTTAGAGACCTAATATTTAACAAACCGCATTTAATTTTTAAATTATGAGGAGGAACAGAGGCCAAATCATTAAATTTAGAGGTTTCATGTTTAATTTGAGTTTTACCAACTTTTTGTTTAATCACTTTGGGATGCTTATATATTATATTTTTATTTACTTTGGAGGGAGCAGACAATGATTCTCTGATGGGGAAGACAAGGGCTAAGTTGAGGGGCAAGTTGGCAGACTCCTCGCGCGCTATGGCCAGTTTAGCTGTGTCCAGGTGCTGAGGTCGTGCGAAAACGGGCGGCCCGGCGGTGGTAATAAAGTGCTCCAACCCGTGTTTAGTGATGGCCGCCGAAAACATTGGGACCGTGAGTGCTGGGAACTGGGTGAGCAGTGTGTGGAACTTGCCACCTGGAGCTGTGACGTTGGCTAGTGTTGTTGGCCCGGCTCCTCGAGCTGTACAGGGGAGGGAATCAAAAGACATTACATTAATCAGGCGTCTGTTAGCAACATCGACTAGTAGTCCGTGTGCACACAAAAAATTAGCGCCTAAGATTGGGAAACTGCATGCCGCTATAACGAATGTCCACTGGTACGTACGGCTGTGTAGGGATACAGTCAGTGTCCTTTCACCAAAAGTCTTAATGTTCGAGCCGTTTGCGGGGCCGCTAGCACCCGCTAGCCGGTTGGCGTAGGACAGCAGGATGAGGCTCTTTTGGGAGCCGGAGTCCATGAGGAACCGTCTCCCCGAGCGCGAGTCTGTCACGTAGCGCAGCTTGCTTTCTTCACCAGTGGTCACAGCTGCTACCCACTGCCAGTCCTGGCGTTTCCCAAACGCTTGAATTGGCACGGTGGCGTCCTCTCCAAAACGGCGGTGGTAGGAGCAGAGCGTGTCTCTCTGGCGCTTCCTGGCCCCCGCTGCCGCTACCATCGCTTGCTCCTCGCTTCCACTGGCTGTCTCGCTGGGTTCCGACGCCGCTGCGTTCACTGTGAAGGCTCTGGTGGTGAGGATGATCTGATCTGCCTCTTGGGCTAGCGCACGGTAGTCACGTGCGGCCAGCAATGATGATTTGGCAAGGACCGCTCTGGCCACTGTTGGGAGGTTCCGGAGGAAAAGTTGGGCAAACATAAAATGCCCATCGTCCGTGCCCATCAACGCCAACATCTTCTCCATCAGTTTGACCGCCGACCCATCTCCTAACTCGGAGCGCATCAGGAGCCTCTCTGCTCTCTCGCAGTCCGAGAGCATGTAGTGTAGTGTGGTAGTGTGTGTAGTGTCGTGTAGTGTGTGTAGTGTCTCTCAGCGTGGCTTTGAGAGCCCCGTATTTGTTGCGGGCTGGGGCTGTTGGAGCAGGCTCGCTACTTGCTGAGTCATTCGAGCGTCCAGCGCTGCGACCACATAGTAATATCTGGTGTCATCTGCCGTTATTCCCCGGAGCGCGAACTGGGCCTCGGTGTGGAGGAACCAAGACTTCGGGTCGTGCAGCCAAAAGTCTGGTAGTTTGACCGATACGGTACACGCGTTACAGAGGATTCCTGTCCGGGTCATCTCTGGGGTGTTTGCCTCGTGTTCCATGATTCGTCAAGGGTCACCAGTGTGGAGAGAGGAATAATCAGGCCAAGCATTCAAGGCAGATGAACTTTATTCACTCTCTCACATCTCTCAGAATCAGAAAATACTGACCTCATGCTGCAGGACCTCTCCTTTATATTACAACACTCACACCCCCTGCTGCCTGAGGACTTGCATCACAATTCATTCTCGCATCACAATTCCTATTGTCCCCAAGCCACTTAATCCCCATGCTCTTCCGGCAGAGGAATTTACTGCCTCTCCCTTCCTTTCAGTCTGAGATGAATACCACAGCATGGGTCCCCCATACCGCATAGATTTTTACTAAACTATCACCTAACACAGAGACTGTGGTCGTCATCATTAATGATGGAAAAGTCAATGACAAAAAATGGGCAGCTTCCATTAAAAAATAAACATGTTCAAAATTCAAAAAATCTTTCAAAAATATGAAAAAGCTTGTTTTTCAATAAAAAAAATTTAACCTCCATTCAAATAAATAAATATTTATAAAAAAAATAAAAAATAAAAAGTCTCTTTCTCTTCCCCTTGTGAGCAAAATGAACCAAAATCCCCCCTCTGTTAAAACCTTTTAACTGTCAGATTTCACGCGGCCCTAGTGGCACAGCGCAGCAACTGCGCCTGTCAACTGAATTTGTCATCCCAGCAGTAGTGAGGATTTGTACTGATCTGCCAGTTCAGAAGGTGGCAGACACGCGTTGGAGGAATCATGGCTGACATGGAAAACACCAAAGAAGAAGAAATCCTTATTCTTCTTTGCCTTTTTCCTGCTTTGAGCTTACAAGACCAATATGGCCACCATGCATCGCCATGCATCGTCAGATAAAACAACATCATACATGAAAAATAGCCGCAGAATACAACGAAATTGACATGGGATAATCATGAGAGTTTGTAGATGTGATAGAGAGCGTAAATGACTGACAAAATGCAAAATAATGACCACGATGGACGAAAATGGACTGAGCATGCCAGCGGGCAAGCCCACCCCCCCCTTCACCAGCGGTGAGTGACGAATTTCTTTGTTTCTTTACATTGTAAGAAGTTTCACATGATGTCATTTCATTATTCACAAAGACACCTGTTGATGTCACACTACATATAGTGCAAGAACGCCTCAGTAATGACAGTACGCTTAAAAGACGCACCAATCTCACAGTTCACGACATATCCGAACTATTACAGTTTGTTGCTAAATCCACCTATTTTCAATACAGAGGAAAAATCTACAGACAAAAAGAAGGATTTGCAATGGGAGACCCACTATCAGCCATTATGAGCAGCATTTTCATGGAGGATCTGGAAAACAAAGCCATCAACACAGCACCCACAATATGCAAACCCACCCTTTGGAAGAGATACGTGGACGACATTCTGGAGAAAATAAGGAAAGGACACAGACAAGAACTCACTGACCACCTGAACAGCACGTACAGCACTGGGAATATAAAATTCACACACGAAGAGGAGGAAAATGGCACCATAGCCTTTCTGGATATGAAAATCCACCACAACGATGACAGCAGCATAAAAATCACAGTCTACAGGAAACCAACCCACACAGATCAATACTTACTATGGACATCAGAACACCCCACAGCACACAAACTATCAGTTGTCAGGACGTTATATGAACGGGCCACCATCATCACAGACCAAGAAGACAGACAGGAGGAGGAAAACCACATAAAACATACACTGATACACTGCCAATATCCAGTATGGGCCATAAACAAAGGGAAACAGCAAGTCAAAAACAAAGAAAACAAACAGGAAATAACACACAGAACAAAAGCCGAAATCAAAAACAAGGACACCATAACTATACCATACATCCGAGGGATCACAGAACCAATTCAAAGGATCATGAAAAAATACAAAATAAACACAGCAGTAAAACCACACAAAAAATTAAGACAGTTATTAGTACACCCCAAGGACAGAATAGAACAAGACAATAAATGCAGTGTAATATATGAAATATCATGCAGATCGTGCAACAAAACCTACATTAGAGAAACTGGAAGATCATTCACCACAAGAAAAAAAGAACACCAGAAGGAATGTGAGAAGGAAACACAAGGACGACTCACAAGATCACAAAAAGAAAAGGCAGAACAAGAAACATTAAAATCAGCAATATCAGATCCCTGCAAAAGAAATAATCACATCATGGACTGGGACAACGCAAAAATTATTGAATCAGAGAGCAACAGACACAAACGCTGGATCAAGGAGGCCATAGAAATCAGGAAGTGGGGAAAAGACGCCATGAACCGAGATGAGGGGGCCTTTATGCTTTCCCACACCTGGGATCACATTCTCCAGAGACCATCTGACGGCGGGAGGCGGGGCCGGCTTGGTGGATCTGACGGGTCTGCTGAGCTGGCCCCACCTATGAAAGTCAGCTGATAAATGTCACCTGGCAGCAATCAGCTGACTCTTCTGACGAAGGCTGCGTGCACAGTCGAAACATGTTAAGAAGGTAAAAATATCTCCTTTCTATTTTTGTCTTTAATAAGAACAAAAGGTAAATGACTGGCGCCTAGCGGCTGCCCCGGCCTTGGATGCGCTCTGCAGAGCGTGCCCAAATGCCAAGTCACGTTTCGTTACCTTGTATTCATACATGTGTAATGACAATAAAGTTGAATCTCATCTCATCTCATCTCAAATATTTACCACTCTTGACCACTAGGGGTTATGTCGCAGTTCTGCAACATACACACTCAGAGGGTTAATTTGTAAATTACCATATTTTATCATTTTTGCACCTTTATTCTTGCAAATTTGTAGTGAAACTACATTTATTCCTTTGCAGTTCTACCAAATGCTAACTATGAAAATCACCCACAATCCTCTTGTTAAAAATAATAATTCACCTCCTGTGTCCTTTCACACAGCAGTAAATCACTAACTATAAAAGGCGAGGTTGAGGGTAACGCTGCACTAGCCTGGCTGAGAAAGCAGACGTACTGCAGGCTGCTGCGACTGCTGCTGCAGTTCACTCAGCCTGGTGCAGGTGTGTGCACTAAACTATTTTGCACCTTTATAAAGGGGTGATCGGGGCCTCAGACAACATCCAGCATTACTGTTAATGTAAATTCAGCCTCTCAAACACTTCATTCAGCCAGGGTGAATTTTACTGTGACGTTAATTCATTAGAAATTAAAAGAATGCAACACAGAAAAATGTTTCTATTCCAGGCCTTTCTGAGGGCCCCTCCCTGCAGTGGGCCCTGGGTAAAGAGCACCCTGTCCCCCCAGTCCCACGCCCCTGCATCCAGGCCCTCTGGGTGGCTCTGGCCTAGTACATCTGCTGGCCCCGTGTGCTGTCCATGAACAGTTTTCTGTCCTCTATAAATTCTGACATTTTTATGCTCAGAGTGAAACCACAGCAGCTGCTTCCTCCTGTCAGCTCTGAACTGGAGAGTGAAGGTGGTCACGGTTCTCACTATAGCGTGTCTACAGTGTGAACAGTGTGGCTCTCTTTGTGCCCTGTGGTTAACTGTTTTGCTGCTCTTCTTTCCGTTGTTACTGACAACCAAATATGACTGAAGTGTGAGGTTTCTCAGTGATTTTCCTACCACAGAGCTGCAGAAACCTGCTGACTTCTTATTGATCTTTTTTTACTGCAAATGCAGCAGTTGTGAAGTCACATTCTTATTTCTGTATTTGATGTTTCAGACACTTATTCAGTTGTCGTCTACTCATCAGTGAGGTCAGAGGACATCAGTTCTGGACAATCAGCCTACAGACCAATCAGGAAGAGAAGTACTGGCACCGCTTTCATTTTGTTACTGTGGTAACATGTAAGTTTTTTTTCCTTTTTTTCATGTTTGTGTTCATGTTTTCTAGGAAATCAAAAGTCCTCTACTGCTCAGTGAAGTGGTCCACCCTACAACCATCAAACCCAGCTGGATCCTCTCTGAGCAGCTCCACCTGCTCCAACAGACTACAGCACATGTCATGAGTTCCTTAACTGTTCATTGACTTTGTCTTATTACACCACTATGACAAAAAACTTTAACAATTAGCCTAACAGAGCAAGCTTGCAGCTTATAGATAACTTTGCTTTTGTTATCATTTACATCATACTTTTTAGTATATATTAGTTTTGCTTTATGTTCTCGCTACTGATGCAGTGACATGGTTTCTCTGTAGCATCAATAAACTCTGGTCTCACTTCTTCTCTGTTTTTCTGCTTCTGTGGGTTTCATGAAGATGTCAGAAAAACTGTGACTCATTCTGGTTTGCTTGTGGCTTCCATATGTACATCTGTCTTCTGTATAGAAGCAAACATAAAGCCACCAGTGTGAATGATTTACACACATTTATATGAGGGAGGCTGAAAAGTTCATAGTGGTCAAATTTGACCAAATGTGTTTATTTTTCAGCTGCAGTGATCTGAGTGCTGCAACACTGATGGAAGAAGTGTGTGGACCGAAGGGGAGACAATGTTGAAAAATAAACCACATTTGGTCAGATTTGACCACTATGAACTTTTCAGCGCCCTCTCACGCAGGAGCAGCATTTTGCTGCTGAAAACTGAACTGAACCAACTTTAAACTGTTTGTGTTTAATAATTAACCCAATAAGCATCCTTAAAACTCTCAATGTCTTTCTAAATTAAAGCTACTGTATGTTTTGATATTATTGCTCATAATGAGCTCTCATGACCCACAATGAGGGTTTCTGTTTTTTTCTCATCTTAAAAGCTTCCATAGTCTTAAAAACTTCCACAGAGTTTCCACAGATTGATTGAACCACAGTGGAGACTGTATTAAACATTCATGTAGAGCAGAGTGTCATCTGCATATTGAGAAACAATGAAGATGTTTAATGTTAGAATGTTGTTGGCTATAAAGAAGATAATAAAGTAACAGCTGGATTATTTAACCCAGTCAAGACTTTACTGAACCTGTTCCAGCAGGTTGTCATTATTAATACATATTCACATAATTGCATGAAGGTGAACATTATATACACACCTGTTTTAGCATATATTGAGATATATTGAGATCCAAGATGGCGCCGCGGATGGCAACCACTGGCTTCTGCTCTCTGATGTTTTTGATAATTTTGTGTGTTTTTTTGGACTTCTGCTCTTCCGTCCGAGTCACCTATTCAAGGGAGGAACTACTTTCACTCAGACTATCTCCAATGCAACTTCTCCGCCAGTTTCTGCTGCTGATCTTAAGTTTTTTCAGTCGATCTTAGCTGTGGGAGCAGCGGCTATTGGCACTGGCCGGAAACGAAGGCGGCGTGGTAAACGTGCCGGTGCGCAAGTCAGGCTGAAGAAACGAGGATATCGCACGCCGCTCCCATCGATCCATCTGGCCAATGTCCGCTCTTTGGCGAACAAAATGAACGAAATGCTGCTCCTGACTCACAAAAACCTGGATTTTAGCAGATCTGGCGCCCTGTGTTTCACGGAGTCCTGGCTGAGTGAACACATCCCGGACAGCACGGTTCGCCTGGATGGATTCCAACTGTTTTGCGCTGATCGCAGCCGAGAATTCTCTGGAAAGACTAAAGGTGGTGGAATCTGCTTCTACATAAACGAAGGTTGGTGAACTGATATCACAGTGTTGAAGAAGTTTTGTAGCCCTAACCTAGAGTCACTGTTCATAAACCGTAAACCCTTTTATTCACCGCGAGAGTTCTCCTCGTTTATTCTGGTCGGAATTTATATCCCGTGTTGGAAAATTGTATATATGTATGTAAATGGTTATCATTTTATTAATAACTCATGAAACGAAGATTGGTATTCTTATATGTATGTTCATAATATTACATGAGATGCTTTTTCTTTTTAGTCATAAGCACAATTTGTGTCTCGTCTTATAATCACGGTTAGTGACTAAGCTGCACCACCCTTCTGTTTATTCACATGATGTGTGATAAAAGAGTGTTGACATATGCACCCTTCTGTTTGTCCATATGATGTGTGATAAAAGAGTGTTGGCATATGCAAGTTTTTATGCTGTATAAAGACTTGTCCCTTGTACACCCTGTGCTTCTTATTTTTCTCTTTTGTGAGAACTGTGTGAGCTTCATGATACCTTATATGGAAATGTTTTTCCTCTGTTAAGAAATGAACCAGCTCAAACTGGTTACGAACTGTATGTGCTGTTTCTTTTCATTACTCCCCTGTGAGGGAGGAAAGAACGGGTTAGAAAGCTGTCACTGTCTTATCTTTGCCTATAAAAGTTACTGTACGAGACTGCCTCGTCAGTATCCCACTCGCCCTGTAAAAGGTATGTGTTGATACTCCTTGTGCAAGTAAAAACTTCAAAGGCTCTGCGTGTCTTAAGTCTGATCTTTGATTCAGTCTAATACCTTTTTGTACTCTGTATTTGTGAGGTTATATTTCAGACTTCTGACATAGGTGGTGCCGAAACCCGGGACAGCTGAGATCCAGGTGGAGCGGGAGTGGACGTCCTGCAGGTTGAAAAAACCGTGCACGGTCTGATGGAAGCCATCAGCTTTGGAAACCTGACTTGAGGGAACACTGACAGTGATATTCTACCTCCCGACTCTATCTGGTGACGGCTGTCCTTACTGATAGAGCCTAAAAAGTAAGTTACAAATTTTTCCCTTTTCAGATTGACTGTAGTAGAGATATACGAAGAATAACCGAGCCTAACAATTTCCCATTTTTAAAGAACCACGGGTCAGCTGACGAGCGAGTAATGGTAGTATAAGGCGGTGCCCTGTACTTTTCCTTGTGGTTAAAAACCACTGCAGGAATGCAGTGGTCTTAGGAAGTAACGTGACGGTGATTCACGGTTACTGACCGGTCAGGTTTTAAAATAAAGAGGGGTGCAGGAGACAGTGTGACGGCGATTCACAACTGTTTGGTGGTCAGGTTTTAAAATAAGTAGGGTGAAAAGTATTCACCCCAAATTGGGCGGTAATAGTGTTACAGTCGGCGTACTGATAACATCCCTGACCACGGAATCCACCCCAAAAATTGGGCGGTAATAGTGTTACAGTCGGCGTACTGATAACGTTCCTGACCATCTAAAAATGGGGAATTGTGTTAGAAAACCGGATAGGCAGACGAATAAACAGAAGAAAAAACAGGACACGGCGCGCACAACTGTAAAAAATTACAATAACAGACAAAATGAAAAGGGAAAAATGAAGGATCCGGATAATATTTAATCACTGCTGCAAGTGCTATTTGGTTTATATTGGTAAGGTATTGCTATTTGTGTTATATTGGGAACACTGTAAGTGAGAAGGTAAAAGTTTAATAAAAAAAAAAGGGCAACAGAGGCGCGAGCGGCTGTTCTCTCTCCCATCAGCAAGGGGAGGGGTGAGCAGCTCTCTCTATCTCTCTCTCTCTCTCTCTGTTCCTCGCTCTCCCAAAGGGGGCGGGCGAGGGATAGTGCTCTCTCTCTCTCTGTTCCTCGCTCTCCCAAAGGGGGCGGGCGAGGGATAGTGCTCTCTCTCTCTCTCTCTCTCTCTCCTTTTGCCTGAGGGGCGGGGGAGAGGCAGATTTGACCTGTAGAAAAAACAGAAGTGAAGGAAAACTCCGTGGGAGAACGGCTCCAGAATGTTGAAGCTGGTGTAACTAATTTGCAAAGACAAACACAGGATTTTCAGTATAGTTTATGCTCTAATACTGGCAGTGTGGAATCAGGTGTAGTAGATGATGAAGGTACAGTCTTAGCGTCGACGGAAAAACTTACAACAAAAAGAGATAAATATCAAAACCAACCGAGCATCGAACCATTATTAAATGAAAAAGATAATCCTTCCCCAACTTATCAATGCCACGATCCTAAGTAGGGTCCATACGGCAAATTATTTAAAGAAGCCCAAGAGGTTGGGAAAAGGAAGAGGCAAATAAAATCATAAAAATTAGACCATAATATTTAAAGACGGACGGATTAAATGGCAGCAGAACTGGATAACGTTAAAATGGACAATGAGAAAGTTATTTTATCTCTTATCTATTCTTTGTGTGTGTGTGTGTGTGTGGTTGATCTGTGAAGAAAGTGGTCTAAATATGGGTACTTTTACAAAGTTTTGGGTTTTTATTTTTTCAGTTTAACTCTGTGGGGTCTTGATTAATGTTGCGTACGTGATAAACTGTTTACATATTTAAAAAAAAAAAAAAAGCAATTTTGACGCATTACTGACCTTTGTCCTTGACTGAAACATGACAGTGCACTTTATAGGAAAAAAAAAAGGACTGATGTATGACAATGTGACTACAGGCCATACTATGATCATATTATGATGTCATTTAATAATGCCTAATCACTGAAGATTTTGTGTTTACCCTATATCACATGATTTAGAGCACAGAGGATCAAAACAGATTGATAATTAATGTGTCTGTGCATATGATCTGCCAGAGGCTATGGATTATCAGACAAAGGTCTTGGAGAAAGAATCCTTAAATTGATAAGCACTTTTTGAAGCCAAGTATGACTTTGTATGACATTGTAGATAACATAAGGTGTACTGATTCAAAAGACTTTGACTTTACAAATGTAATGTTTATATGATTTTATACTGATATTACTCACCACATAATGGTGCGGTAACAATATATTTCAGAAATGTGACAGCAATGAGGGATGTGCTTCTCCTGATTCAGCGGTGGCCAAGCTGGGTCAGGGTGAACTACATTGCACTCCATAATTTACCAAGGAATGTATGAAATAGGGACATTCCTTGTAAAACATTAAATCAAATTCTAATTAGGCAAAACGTCCGCCTTTCCTTTGACTGAAAGAATGTGACACAATATTTCAAATTCAACCCATCTGTGTTCAACTGGACAAACTGATCTTATTTATCAATGCTGAAGCATATCAAAAATGCACAGATAGTTATTTTGTTTTTTTTTTCTTAAATGAAATTTGTAAACCATTTCAAGAGATGTCACAAAAAGAAGCTATAATTATTGAGATCTCATCTTTGAAGGAACTGGGCTACTTGCAAATTTTATTTAAAACTAAAAATGGTAACACATTTCCTTTCAGTAAAAGAATCAAACAAATACCCTGTAACTTTGCTGCATGTGAGCCTCCATGTATCAAAACAGGGGGTATCAAAGAAATTAATTAGCAAATAATTAGCAATCCTCAGAAAAATAGATAATGCATAAAAATTATCAATAAATGCAATTTTATTTACATAAGTGCTTTTCATTTCATTTTCTGTAGTGCCCAGGATAAACATATGGCTGCAAATACAGGCTGGGCAATACAGACCACCTTTTTATTATTTATGGGATAATACAAATAATAAGATCATGCCCTCTATTATCCTACACATTTCCCATGTTGTGAAGGAGGGGGCGAACAGCAGCTCTCTCTCTCTCTACTTAGCAAAGGAAGAAGCGAGCGACAGGCTTGCTCTGTAAAAAATAGAAGTGTGCTTATGCTGTAACGGTGTTGTCTGGGGTCCTGATTGTGTAAAAATTCCACAACCTGCATCACCTCCAACAGCTGAATGAGCTACTAACATGAATGTAACTTATCTGTATTCTGTACAGACAGTAAATATGCTTATAGCACATGCCACCTGCATACTGTTACCTTGAATCTGCGGGGGTTTGACACCTCCACAGAAAAACCAGCAAAACATCGACAGCAATTGTTGCAACTATGCAATGTTCTGATGCTACCATGTTCTGTGGCAGTTATTCACTGCCCTGCCCACACTAATGGCACTGACTTGTCTAGCTGCCATAATCACTTGGCTGATAACGCTACTCACTGTGCTGCTATTGGTCTTTTAGGAACCGTCTGTCTTATTAATAATGTTGATGTTTTAAAAGACTGTCAAAATAATATGGACCTTCCTCCTGTTTCATGTGTAAATAATTAGATATACATTTGGCTTGTCTGATGAAAATTTGCTCTGCTACCCACATTATACAGATGAGCTGTCCTGGTGGCACATGGCCAATCATGTGCCAACAGGAGGGAAATCAATGATGAGGATGTTGGAAAAACTGTCCTAATATTTTGAAAGAAGTAACAAAAACATACCAAAAGTGCATCATTTGTTTATAAAATAATGCTCAAGGAGCAATGGAAAGCTACAATATTGCTTGGTGTTGATTGACACCTTCACAAAGTGGACAAGAATTCATCACACACCCTCAGCAAATGCCGCATCTGTGTGTGTGAAACTCTATTGAATGATGCTCTTTCCGTTTTTGGGGTTCCAGAACTGATTTATGCAGATAATGGAACTCATTTTACAGCACAAACAGTTCAAGACTTAATCCAAGCTGTAAGAAGTAAGATCAAATTTCATAGTATCGGTACAATCAAACAAATGCTGGCAAAAACCACACATGGAAAGGGTATTACTTGGCCAGAAGCTCTGAAATTAGTCAGACTAACCATTAACTCTATACTAGACCCAAAGACAGGATTATCACCTTTTGAATGTGTTTTTTTACCATCCTTATGTATTACCTGACCTCTCACCACTAACCACACCTAACAAATACACAGATCTTGGTGAACATCTCAGGGAATGTTTTGATTCTGTCAGAAGCTCTGCTCCACAGAAAGAAACGGATCAACCTGGAGACTATGTCTTCATAAAGAACCACCACCGACAACACCAGACACTCCCACTCCCACTGCAGTACGTATTGCTGAATGACCATCTCGGATTCACCTTTCACACGCTAAAAGACTACGGGTGCCTGTAAGTGAACTAACTAACTTGTTTCCCTGAGTAAGTCCAGTACAAAGGGGGCATGTCCTTTTAAGGACAAGGCCGTCTCAACCCTGGTGAAGAAAGAGGCCCGGAGGGGTACTCTCTCAGGTGGAAGCATGGCACCAAAATTATTGATGACTCTGTGTTCAGCACTTCTCCTGGCAGTGGGGTGGTAATCTCTTTCTGATTCAAGGACAAGGAACCCACGAAGCACGGACAATGAACAATACGCATAACCTATGGTACCAGACAATGGTGGTTTCGGTGAGAGGACTGGGAATCGATACTTCTTGCTATGTGTGTTCATTGCTACCCCATTTACACAAGACTGCAATACCCATGATTGACTAAAATACCCATGATCCCTGTTCCACTGAGTGAAGAGAAAACGCCCGGAGCGACAATAGCGATGAACTCTCGTCTCAGTCTGTTTAATACAAGCAATAATGTTGGACATTGGTTGGTGGGGAATTTGTCAGAAAGGTATCTTAATAGATTGAATGTCACTATTACTGATTACACTGGGTCTAAGATTAGAATATTTAATATTATTGGGATTGGAACTTCTTTGCTTGCAGTTAAGAAGCATTTAATGAAAGTAAATCCTACACTGTTTACTTCACCAATCTGCTTTCACAAAAATTGTAGTAAAAACAGTTTCAACCTGGGTATTTCACAAAGATGCAATGATACTAAGGAAGTGACCTGTGAAGTGTCATATTATGATTCTGTTTGTAGAAAATCTTTTGAAGTTACATTGTACTGATAATTGCATATGATTAAAAAGATTAATGAAATAATAAACAGGAGGGAAATGTTGGAAAATTGTATATATGTATGTAAATGGTTATCATTTTATTAATAACTCATGAAACGAAGATTGGTATTCTTATATGTATGTTCATAATATTACATGAGATGCTTTTTCTTTTTAGTCATAAGCACAATTTGTGTCTCGTCTTATAATCACGGTTAGTGACTAAGCTGCACCACCCTTCTGTTTATTCATATGATGTGTGATAAAAGAGTGTTGACATATGCACCCTTCTGTTTGTCCATATGATGTGTGATAAAAGAGTGTTGACATATGCAAGTTTTTATGCTGTATCAAGACTTGTCCCTTGTACACCCTGTGCTTCTTATTTTTCTCTTTTGTGAGAACTGTGTGAGCTCCATGATACCTTATATGGAAATGTTTTTCCTCTGTTAAGAAATGAACCAGCTCAAACTGGTTACGAACTGTATGTGCTATTTCTTTTCATTACTCCCCTGTGAGGGAGGAAAGAATGGGTTAGAAAGCTGTCACTGTCTTATCTTTGCCTATAAAAGTTACTGTACGAGACTGCCTCGTCAGTATCCCACTCGCCCTGTAAAAGGTATGTGTTGATACTCCTTGTGCAAGTAAAAACTTCAAAGGCTCTGCGTGTCTTAAGTCTGATCTTTGATTCAGTCTAATACCTTTTTGTACTCTGTATTTGTGAGGTTATATTTCAGACTTCTGACATCCCGCCTGCTGCTTGTACAACGGAGGCACTGCAGCACCTCGATGACCAGATAGCAGACGTGGAGGAAAAACATCCGGACTCTGTGCTTATCATTCTGGGTGATTTCAATAGAGCTAATCTCACAAATGAGCTTCCTAAATACAGACAGCATATTTAGCATTTTTAGCCAAAGTCAAATTCCTTGTATGTGTTGTGCATACTTGGCCAATAAAGCTGATTCTGATTCTGATTCTGATATTAGTACACCTGTGTGCAGCATTAACACTAGCATGTGCATTGAAGTTCCACAAGAGGGCAGTGTAGAATAGAGACAGGCATGATACTGGGCAGCTCTGTGATGACTTAAGATAAGATGAGATAAACTTTATTGTCCCTCAAGGGGAAATTTGTCTTGGGCTTGTCACCCGTGCTGCAACCACACAATCCACACATACACAGTGGATGTAGTACATAATAAATGAAATAAAACCCAATAAATAACACAAGTACATACACACATAAATATATAACAGCTATGGGTAACCCCCACAACAGCCATGGACAAGCAGAGCGGCGGGAGCAATTAACATAGCGGTGTGATCTATGGACTGATAACAATATATAGATGTGCCTTGTAACCTCTTTTGTCCTACAGCTCCGGAGCAGAGGCGAATTCAGGCGCCAGTATCCTGCTGTTATGTATGACTTCCTGCTCTGTACTCAAATGCAAATGTCCCATGCCTTCCTGCAGTTTATTTGATGATAACATGCCTTTCATGTATTGTCTGAGTGGGGTATAAAAACTGCATTGCTCTGTAACTCTCTCTCTCACTGCTCATCTGACTGGACGCATCCACTGTCTGCTAGGAGAGCCTCCGGGCTCGTTCCGGCGCGCATGCATGGCGCTGGAGTGAGTTCTCGTGATGGCGGTATGATTAATAAACTCCCTTAAAAACTCTCAGTCCACCGCTTATTATTTTATACCGCCACACTGGTGACCCGACGCTGAAAAGAACACGCTGCCAGCGAACGCAGCACCCAGCGGTGATTCTCCGACGACAAGCGAACGCAGCAGCCTGACGCAAATGATCTGCCCTCCCTTCTGCTACAGGGAGACCTCGATGCAGAGCCACCACCAGGCGAACTCTCCGGAGATCACCCACGACCGAGAAAGCCGCAGCAAGCTTCATGGTGAGATCTGCACGCCTGAGATCTGCACATCCACGCTGGGACCGGCCGCTCTCACAGCTCCTCCACACAAGACCACACGCACCTCGTCCTCTCTCCACGACGGTGACCTCCAGGGCCGACGGAGAACGCAGCGCGTGGACCTGAACGCACCATGACCCAGCACAGCGAACTACAGCAACACTGACCTGGGATGATCATCTGCGCCGACGACGCTGATCTCCAGCAAGCTCCCTGACCCTGACTCGCCTCTACAGCGGTCCTGCCATGCACCGAACCCCGCACGCACACAGGGGGGTTACGAGGACAGCGCACCACGCACGGGACAATAACGGCTCCACAGACCGCCATCGTCCTTCGCCGCTGCACACAGAACCTTCAGGGCTGCTCACACAGCTGAAGCACGCACACAGCTCGCTCACAGGATTTTCTAATGGTCTCAGCCACGGCGCACAAGGGAATTCAGCTGTCAGCTTTCCCCAAGGACTTTAGGACTGCGCGCGCACCTAAAGTCAACACGCCAAGTCCCTCACAGCTGCAGCTCCTTTTTTTCTTCATGGCCGCGAGAGGAGTCAGTGACTAATTTTTCTTCTTACAGCTGCTGTGGACCTCCGCACGTTCAACGGGACAGCCCCTCAACATCGCGGATCCACAGGCAATTTTTGCGCGGCCCAGACGATTTCGCCGTCCCGAGCCGGCACTTGCTACCACCACCACCGTCTGCAGCAAGCTTCCCCCGCAGCTCGCTCCCAAAGCCGGACTATCGAGGCCTCAGCTTCCTGCTGAGCCCTCTGGGGGGGAGTGTATGGGTAACCCCCACAACAGCCACGGACAAGCAGAGCGATCAGCGGGAGCAATTAACATAGCAGTGTGATCTATGGACTGATAACAATATGTAGATGTGCCTTGTAACCTCTTTTGTCCTACAGCTCCGGAGCAGAGGCGAATTCAGGCGCCAGTATCCTGCTGTTATGTATGACTCCCTGCTCTGTACTCAAATGCAAATGTCCCATGCCTTCCTGCAGTTTATTTGATGATAACATGCCTTTCATGTATTGTCTGAGTGGGGTATAAAAACTGCATTGCTCTGTAATGCATTGCTCTGTAACTCTCTCTCACTGCTCATCTGACTGGACGCATCCACTGTCTGCTAGGAGAGCCTCCGGGCTCGTTCCGGCGCGCATGCACGGTGCTGAAGTGAGTTCTCGTGATGGTGGTATGATTAATAAACTCCCTTAAAAACTCTGTCCGCCGCTTATTATTTTATACCGCCACAACAGCAGTCATTAAGAACAGGAGTTATAAGTGTCCCTGACCTATTTATCTGAGTTTAAAAGTTTTACTGACGTTGGGATAAATGAGTTCTTGTATCTATTGAACCTGCACTTGGGGACTCTGTATCTCCTCCCTGAGGGCAGCCGCACATATTCATTGTTTAGTACGTGGCTCATGTCACTGATTATTTTTTGAGCTTGTCTACAGGCTGCCTGGTCGTGTAAGATCTGCATGGGTAAATACTCTAACTCCAATAATTTTCCATGCTGTATGAATTAAACGCAACACTCTGTTCTTTAGTTTCACAGAGAGGTTGCCAAACCAAGCTGTAATGCTGTATCTAATACAGCTCTCCAACACAGCCTGGTAAAATATTAACATAATCCTTTTATCAACGCCATGTATTCTTAATCAATGCATGACTTTGAGTTCATGTGCTATTTATGAACAACAAACATATTATTAACATGAAGATCATATCCACTTCCGGTTCCTGTAGGGTGAGGACGCACAGGTAAAGGCTCCCAGTTCATTTCTGTTTAAAACGCAGTTAAAAGCAGTTAGAACGCAGCTTGGAGCTGGCATTTTAAGCTTTTTTTTTTTTGTTGCTGCTGCTGGAGAGTGAACCTGCTCGTGCGGAAAAAAGGAGAAATTGCCAGTAGTGGCTGGTGAGGCAATCAGGCCCCTCGCGCTCAGGGAAAACAAAGGGATTTCTCCCACGTGTTTTTTTTTTTTCCTACGATCATAATCAGCAATCATCGGCCGGGATCATGGGTCCCAAGAGAGCTCTTCAAACTGAGGAGGTGGATGAAATAAAAAAAGCGCTGGATTTCTTGGCGGAAGAGATTTCTGCTGTAAAGACGCAGCAAAGAACCATCCTGGACCTAGTAGAGGAAATAAAAGCGCTGTGGAGCCAGAACGCTGAGAAGGAGAAGAGGCTGGCGTATCTGGAGAGCAGAGTGTCGGAACTGGAGCAGGACACTCAGGTGAACGACGTGATCATCACGGGGCTCCACATTAAACCCCGATCATACGCGAGAGCGGTGGCCACAGACAGCGGAGGGAGGCTCGGTGAGCTGGAAGATGAATCCACGGAGCCACAAGTGGCAGCCTTCATGCAGTCGAAAGGAATTCAGCTGGACTGCAACAACATTGAGTCCTGCCACCCTCTGCCCAGGAAAAACGGCGACAAACCGGCTGTGATCATGAGGTTTGTGAACAGAAAACACAAGACTGCGCTACTGAAACAAGGTAGGAAATTGAAAAGAACCAACATTTACATAAACGAGCACCTCACGAAAGAAAACGGCGAAATAGCCAGAAAAGCAAGATACATGAAAAAGCAGAAAAAGATTCAAAACACCTGGACATCAAACTGTAAAATATTCATCAAGTTAAATGGATCACCTGAAGAAGCCAAGGTCATTAACATCCGTGATATTATGGAACTGGACAAATATCAGTGAATATTATGAAATGGAGTCATAGCAACAATTCAGACAACTGTAGGACACTGAAGGATTTTACTCATCTGCTACAAAACATTCAAAAACATGAATCAAAAAATCAACAAACAGGAACAACAGGAACTGAAAGTTTTTGAATATACAGATCACAACCCACAGGACGTAGAATATAACATAGACCCTGATAATTTATTTAGCTCCATCAATAATGACTGTAATTACTACACGGATGATCAGTTTAACACAATGGTCACATCTGATTTCAATATTTCTATGATCCACTTCAACAGCAGGAGTCTCTATGCCAACTTTAATAACATAAAAGATTATTTACATCAGTTTAAAGAGCCATTCAATATTGTGGCAATATCAGAGACATGGCTCAGTGAAGAGAAAGGAGTGGATTTTTACCATGGATGGCTATGAATTAAATTATATAAATAGAAAAGTGAAAAAAGGAGGAGGAGTTGCAATTTATGTTGACAAGAGCTTGAAATACAAGGTTGTTGAAAATCTGTCAGTAACTGTGGATGATTTATTTGAATGTATTACAATAGAAATCTGTCTGGATAATGTGAAGAATGTAGTAGTGAGCTGTGTATATAGAACACCTGGATCAAACATTGACTTATTTAAGGACTGGATGGAAAAAATGTATGAAAAACTAACTCATAAAGTTATGTTCATCTGTGGGGATTTCAATATAGATCTGATTAACTCAAAACAACATAGTTTGACAGAAGAATTTATCAACACAATGTACAGTATGGGCTTACATCCAACAATTACCGGACCTAGCAGAATCACGTCACACAGTGCCACACTAATAGATAACATATTCACAAACATTATGGAAAATAATATCAGGAGTGGGCTTTTATTGAATGATATCAGTGACCACCTGCCGATTTTTGTTGTCTATCAATGTGATTATAGGAAGAAAAAGCATACCAAAAATATTAAATATAAAAGAATAAGAACCGAAGAATCAATGTATTTACTGACAAAGGAATTATTAATACAAGATTGGAAGATAGTTTATGATGAAAATGACAAATATTTCAATCATTGTACAATAAAAACTGTCCTATAAAACAATACAGTGACAGACAACAAAAAAAATATTCCTTGGGTCACCAAGGGGTTAATAAATGCATGTAAAAAGAAGAATACATTATATAAACAATTCATTAAATGCAGAAAGGTGGAAGCTGAGATCAAATATAAAAGATATAAAAATAAGCTAACTAGTAATGAGGACCTGTAAGAAAGAATATTACAACAGAATATTAGAGGATAACAAAAATAACTTAAGAAGAATATGGCAAGTAATCAATGGGATTATTAGTAATCGTCCTAAGAATGCAAATTATCCAGAATATTTTATTGAAAATGGCAATTTGATAAATAATATGGAAGATGTGGTCAGTGGTTTCAATAAATTTTTTGTAAATGTTGGTCCTGAATTAGCAAAATCAATAGTGACACCAGAAACAAACTACAGTGGTTCTGTGAATTAAATAGAAGATAGAAATCCAAACACAATCTTTTTGGGTGCAGTTACTGAAAAGGAAATCATCGAGACTGTGAGTAAATTTAAGAACAAAAAATCAACGGACTGGAATGAAATTGACATGACAATAGTGAAAAAAGTAATTGAAGGAATTGTTAAGCCACTCACCCACATCTGTAACCTGTCATTTCAAACTGGTACATTTCCAGACAAAATGAAAATAGCAAAAGTAATACCTCTATACAAAACAGGAGACAGTCATCGCTTCACAAATTACAGGCCAGTCTCTTTACTCTCACAATTCTCCAAAATACTTGAAAAAATCTTCACTAAGAGACTGGATGATTTCACTGAAAAACACAACCTCCTTACAGATAGCCAGTATGGTTTTAGAGCAGATAAATCTACATCTTTGGCACTGATCAAACTTATAGAACAGGGGTCACCAACCTTTTTGAAACCAAGAGCTACTTCATGGGTATCGAGTCATGTGAAGGGCACCAGCTTGACACACTCCTCTAAAATAACAAATTGTGTGTGTGTGTGTATATATATATATATATATATATATATATATATATATATACTGTATATATATATATAAATAATTATCAATAACTTAGAGTGGGTAACAGACAAGATCAATATTCAACACTTTATTTTTATTAATCTCAGCAATTGTTCAGATGATCACTTCTACATTTCATTAAAAAAATGTCCAGTTTTCACCAGTCCCTTTTAACCATAAAAAACTAAACCCTTTTAATTCATGAACTATGTTGAACCATGTTTGAAAAAGTTATGCAACATTTAAGAAAAATCAACTTTCATATTAAATAAATCTTATCACATTTTTAACTGAACAAATCTGCTGCAATTCTGCTCAAAATCTGTTACATTTAATAAACACACTTTTGTGTGTTCTTCTTCACTGGAATTATATCCATACAGTTCTTGCCAAGAATCATGCTTGAGCAACCAGCACTGTCCTTTCATGAGAAGCTAAACAGCGCTGAGAGTGCTTATATGCACGGTGGTGCAGTGGTTAGCACCACGGCAGCAGTTTACCCTCGGCCAGGGGATCGCGGGTTCGATCCCCGGCCAACAGTGATCTGTGTGGAATTTGCATGTTCTGGTGGTGCATGTTCTCGTTTTTCATGCAAAAACATGCAGGTTAGGGAGTTAAGGGGTGCTTGCGCACGCAGCGGCTGGTGGCTTGTCACCGGACTGCAGAACAAATCTACCTACGGGTACAAGATAAGTCCAAAAAAAAAGAGTGGGTAGTGAAGTGTCGCTCCACATAGTGGCGTTTCGCCATCGCCCCGCAAATGAAACACACGCAGCTTCCTTTCACAGTAGTAAAAAAGAACTCTTCCTCCCGCTCACTTTGAAAATGATAAATTTTCTGTCTTTTTTTTGCCATGTTTTTGGGCTTGGAAACTGCACTCCGCTCACCATCTTAACTGCCCACTAGCTAAGCTTACGCTCCACAAGTGCGAAGGTTTTGTCATGCGCACAATACTGACCTTTGAACTAGGTCAGAGTTCACCTTAACTTTACGTATAATAAACATATTTTCATTTTTTTTTTATTTTTAAGACATTGTCATTTTAAAATCTATATAAATGCAAGTATGATTTTAAAAAATATAAAAAACATAAAATAAAAAATAGCGGCAGAAAAAATTACATCTTAAACTCAGCTCACTTGCGAGTTGTGCTATTTTTAGAACAGGCCTGCAGGCGACTCATGTGGTCCTTGCGGGCAACATGGTGCCCGCGGGCACCGCGTTGGTGACCCCTGTTATAGAAGAAATTACTAGTTGTATAGATAAAAAAAAAGTTTGCTGTAGGAGTATTTATAGATTTAAAGAAAGCTTTTGACACCATTGACCACAGAATACTACTAAGGAAGCTGGAAAGGTATGGGATAAGAGGGGTAGGACTGAGTTGGGTGGAAAGTTATTTAAGTAACAGACAACAATTTGTACAAATTGGTGAGCACAAATCACCTTTCATGGACATCACTTGTGGTGTGCCCCAGGAGTCAGTTTTGGGACCCAAACTCTTTATTTTGTATATAAATGACATATGCCAAGTATCAAAAATTTTTGTTTGCGGATGACACAAATATCCTTTGCACTGGTGAGAATTTGCAGCAGGTTTTAGAGGTGGTCACAACTGAAATGGAAAAATTAACGCAGTGGTTCAACAAAAATAAATTATCTCTAAATCTAAAAAAAACAAAGATTATGTTGTTTGGAAATTATAAAACAAATCATGAAATAAGCGGAACGATAGATGATACCAGAATAGAAACAGTACAGGAAAATAAGTTTCTAGGGGTGACGCTAGACAATAAAATCTGCTGGAAACCTCACATCAGTCACATCCGGGCCAAGTTAGCAAAATGTATAGGCATACTGGGGAAGACAAGACACATCTTGGACTATAAATCATTTGTCTTATTGTACAATTCACTGTTTTTTCCTTATCTTAACTATTGTGTAGAAGTCTGGGGAAACACCTACAAGACCAACCTACAGTCAATATGCACATTACAAAAAAGAGCTATAAGGATAATAAACAATGCAGGATATAGAGACCAAACCAATTCATTGTTTTTAAAGTCACATGTCATAAAGTTCATTGATTTAGTTAAATTTAAGACAGCACAAGTAATGTACAGGGCAATTAATAATCAACTCCCAACTAATATACAAAAAATATTTAAAAAAAAGAGACAATGATCATAATTTGAGAGGAGACTTAAACTTTACAAAACCCAAGATACGTACAACCAAGAAAAGTATGTGCATATCTGTCTGTGGTATGGATTTGTGGAACAGTCTGGAGCCGGAACTGAAACTATGTACAAACAGAAATCAATTCAAAAAGAGGTATAGGCACCATTTGCTGAAAGGATATATGTTAGAAGGGTAGTATTTATATGTACGATTCATTATGTTCACTCTGGGTCATTATGGGACACTATGGAATGGTGGGTGGGACAGCACTGTGTATATCTGTGTTGTTTGAGGCTGGTTTTGATGTATGGACATCAATGTATGTTACAATGGATGGGTGTTAATGTTGATTTGTAAAAAATACAGTAAATTGTTTACTTGGGGTCTTAAAGGTGGTAATTTGTATAAAATTCACATGGGTGTATCTATGGAAAAGAGGGGATGGAATTAATAAGTGTTCACTTCTTCCTTCTCCCTTTCGAACAGTGTATAATGTTACTTTATTGCATTTGCCATTTGCTTGTTTTTGTAATATTTTTGTGTTTGAAATAAACTATCTATCTATCTATCTATCTATCTATCTATCTATCTATCTATCTATCTATCCATTTACATGCTGCCTGGCACTGTGATTTCATCATGTGATTTATAAAAGTATATTTTTGACCCAAATGGCCTTCCATACCTGTGTCATGACCAGGAAAATGTTGCTGCATTTACATTCTTTGGCCAGGTGAGGGTGCTGTTGAGAACAGAGGGAATCATTAAGTGTTAAGTCTTTCCAGCAATGGCTGAATGACACTGAATGACATGACGTATTTCCGGTTGTAAATAACGTGGCTCCTCCTCATCCAGTTTTCATTGACAAGCAGTAGATGTAGGAGGATTTATCACTGAGTGCACATAAAACAAATTTAGTCTGGAACATTTCTAAGGACAGGAGAAAAAATCCTCCAACACTTGCTGTACCCTACTTTGCTCACCCTCACAGTTTGATGACAGAAATGTTCATTTTCACAGTTTTGCAATGATTTGGGCCACTGAGGTTAATAACTCCTCATTTGGACTGTTAGCCATGATCATACAGGGCTACCATTCACCTCCAAGAAAACTTGTAATCTTAGAAAGAGTTGTTGCTACGCAATTATTTGACCACCTGCAGGGAAATGGTTTACTTGAAGAGTTTCAATCTGGGTTTAGAATCCATCATAGTACTGAAACAGCCTTAGCGAAGGTCACTAACAACCTCCTCATTGCATCTGATAATGGACTAGTTTCTGTACTTGTCCTTTTAGACCTTAGTGCAGCTTTTGATACTATCGATCATAATATTCTACTTGATAGATTAGAACACTATGTTTGGACTTAATGGAACTTCGTTGCAGTGGTTTAGATCTTATTTATCTGATAGGTTCCAGTTTGTTCATGTAAATGAGTTTTCTTTCAACTCAAAGCTTAGTCATGGAGTTCCACAGGGATCTGTGCTAGGCCCTACTCTTTTTAGTTTATATATGCTTCCGTTAGGCAACATTATTAGAAAGCACTGTATACATTTTCATTGTTATGCAGATGACACACAATTATACCTGTCAATGAAGCCAGATGATAGTAATCAATTAGCCAAGTTAGAAGCCTGTCTTAAGGAAATCAAAGCTTGGATGACTTGTAATTTCCTGCTATTAAATTCTGATAAGACTGAAGTCTTTCTTGTTGGTCCAAAAAACCTTAGAAATTCCTTTCCAAATCAAACTTTCAGTTTGGATGCGGTTACTCTTTCTCTTAATAGCTCTGTGAGGAACCTTGGAGTTATTTTTGATCAGGATTTGTCCTTCAATTCACATATTAAATTTGTTTCTAAGACTGCCTTCTATCATTTGCATAATATTGCCAAGATTAGGAGCATCTTGTCTCAGAGTGATGCTGAGAAACTGATTCACGCTTTTGTTAGCTCGAGATTAGATTATTGTAATTCTTTATTATCAGGCTGTCCTAAAACATCATTAAAAAGTCTTCAGCTGATCCAAAATACTGCAGCAAGAGTTTTAACAGGTACTAGAAAGAGAGATCATATCTCTCCGGTTCTGGCCTCCCTTCATTGGCTTCCCATAGAGTTTAGAATTAAGTTTAAAATCCTTCTTCTTACTTACAAAGCTCTAAACAATCAGGTGTGGCTTATATTGTTCATATATCCATACCTACATATGTATAGACACAAGAGGAATGTTTAGAGATTGCATATGTGGATTGACCTCACGTCTCAGAGCAGGACAATAGGTCTTGACCACCGGCAGAGATCAACGAGGAGACGGAGACGCAGCGGTGGAGACCTGAATGGACTTCCTGACCCCCCAAGGTCAGGTGGAGGAGAGAGAAGACAATAGAAGGATTAACAAGGATGTGTGAGGTCAGCTTTTGTTATGTGATGTATAAGTATGAAGGTCTGACTGCGCTCAGCCTCTTTTCTGCTTCTGCATTGAGATGAGACATGTTAGGGACTGGAAGCCGACAATAAACCTGATTTATAAAATCACTTCGCTTCCTTATTTCAAGCTCCCTACATCAGGCTCCTTTTTATTTAAAAGATCTGATACTACCGTATTATCCTAACAGAGCACTACGCTCCCAAAATGCAGGATTAATTGTAATACCTAGAATCTCCAAAAGTACAATGGGAGGCAGAGCCTTCAGTTATCAAGCTCCTCTCCTGTGGAATCAGCTGCCAATCTGGATTCGGGAGTCAGACTCGATCTCTGTTTTTAAGAATAGGGCTAAAACCTACCTTTTTGATATACCCTACAATTAGGGAGGGATCATGTGTTTCTGAACCCTCCCTTAGTTATGCTGCTAATAGGTTTAGTCAGCCGGGGGACCTCCAGTAATGCACTGGGCCTCACTCCTTTCCTCACTCTCAATGAAATATTTTTTTTTTGCTGGTCATTAACATTTGTTTGTTCTCTCCCATAGATTGAGTCCCCATCGTGCTGTTTGCTCTCTACATGTCTGTTCTTTTCTTCTTCTCTATCCCCTCACCCCCCAGCCAGTCGCAGCAGATGACTGCCCCTCCCTGAGCCTGGTTCTGCTGGAGGTTTCTTCCTGTTAAAAGGGAGTTTTTCCTCTCCACCGTCGCCGAGTGCTTGCTCACAGGGGATCGCCTGATTGCTGGGGTCTTTCTGCAACTGTGGGGGTTCCCCCTTCAGTTGATAGTGCTATGAGATGACTGTTGTTGTGAAATGGCCCTATATAAATAAAGTTGAATTGAATTGAATTGTTTTAAACTGCAGTGACTGTGATCAACATTCAAAAGGAAGCTAAGACTGTAAAAATGCATCTTGTCCTCAGGATCACACTTTTTTTTTTGTTACTTATTTGTACCCATAGGTAGATTTGGTTTGCAGTCTGGTGAGAAGCCACCGGCTGCCGGTTGCTGCGTGCGCGAGTGCCCTAAACCTACATGTTTTTGGTATGCGGGAGGAAACCGGAGAAATCCCGGAGTAAACCCACGCAACACAGGGAGAACATGCAAACTCCACACAGCTCACTGTTGGTTGGGGGCTGGGATCGAACGAACGATCTCATGATCCCCGCGATCCACCGGCCGAGGGTAAACTGTGCTGCCGCAGTGCTAAACCACTGCGCCACCGTGCAGCCCTAACGGCCCTTATAACGGTCACTGCAGCAGATACCGGAGTCAGTTTGTCTTGGCATCTTGAGACGATGCTGAATGTCCACACTTCTCAGTCAGGAATAAGATTTATTTGGTGTTTTATTTATTAGACCTAGTTAATCTGTCACTACCTATCAGTTTCTAAATTATTATTATTATTATTATTATTATTATTATTATTATTATTATTATGTAACTGACAACAAAGAAATCATAAACGCATTAAACAATCAAACGACCCCTTACCTTGTAACTTGTCATACATATCATAATAATAAAGGTCTAATAATAATGTCGGGGCCTCTGTATTACAGAAGGCAATTGTTTGAACACAGTACAAGTTTTTTTAAGTTCACTATTAAGCCAGACTGATTATTCCAAACAGCTCCAGTTGCAGCTCCTGCAAAGTTATCAGCAGAGGAAATAATACTACAGAGACATTTCAGCAATAAAAACACATTTTTACATTGAGTGAATAATAAAGCCGCAGATAAAAGGCTGAAGTTACTCCTGAATCAGCTTTATTTAACATATCAGCAGAACAAATCCACACAGTGAAACAGTCATTTTCCCCTAATAATTGATCCTTTATTATTTCCATCCATCCATGATATTTTTTGGTCTTTCAGCTGTTCCCTTTCAAGGTCAACACAGCGTGTCATCACCTTATATTGTGATGATCCACATGTTGATGTGGTGAGAGTTTTTACGCCGGATGAACTTCTTGACACAACCCTGCCCATTTATCCAGGCTTGGGACCGGCACAGGGAGTCCACTGGCTTGTGCAGCCACTGTGGAAACATTTCTCTCCTCCATTCCATGATTGCTGAGCACCAAGCTGGACAGCAGGAAGTTCCATTTTTATATGGTCTTTGGTGTGTCCTGGACGGGACTTGAACCCCGGCCTCCCAGTTGTGGGGCGGATGCTCTACCTCTAAGCCACCACTCCAGTCCATCCATCCATTATATCTGACAGTTAAATATTAAGACATTATGGAACATTCAAACCTGCCACAGCCTTCATATCCTTCACTGGGACTCAGTTACCATGGCAACACACCAACAAAAGCTAAGTTTCTGTTGATTATAACAGAATAAAATGGTGAATGTGTTCACCTACAGTATATCACAGTTTTTCTCACCTCTGGATGACCAAAGCGCTTTACAGATTCTTCCATCCACCCGTTCACACACATTCACACACTGATGGTGGCGGCGCCGACATGACACACCAGGAGCAACTCGGGCTTCGGTGTCTTGCTCCAGGACACTTCCCAATCCAGACTGTGGTAATCGAACCACTGACCCTCCGATCAGAAGTCAATGACACGACGCTTGTGCCACAGCTGCCCCATCAGAGAACAAAATAAAGGTTAGTATCATCTTCAAATAAGCCAACAGTGATCCACCATCTTCCCCACCTTATTAGTAGTGAATATTTATCATTTTAAAGGGGTCATTGACTGAACTTTAAATGGTCTGAAATGTGTCTGTTGGTCACCTAATTATCCCAAAATATCAAAACAGTCAGTTCTCTTAAAAAAAAAAAAAAAAAAGGCCTTTATGTTGTTTTTCTCTGCAAGAAACATTTTTGACTCTTCCGAGGTAAATCCTGTTCATCTGGAACTGCCAAAGCCAACCCAGCATTGTTCTTGAGACCCTCCCACTGCTCTATTATTGGCCCGCCTAGCTGTCTGTCATGTAGATGGAAGGGGTGGCTAAAGGTAGCCTATTAGCTCCCCAGATAATACTGTTACCAGGAGGCTGGAACCAAGCACAGCTTATATTATTTTCCTCAGATCTTAGTCACCCTAATAACCATCCCTGTGACCACCTGGTTCACCAGTCCATAGTCCACAATATACCTGGCATCACTCCAGCCCATCTCTCAATAATTTTGCCATGATTACACAGCATATCACCAGCAGCGGCGCACCGGTCGCTGCAACCGACCCGGGCCAGGATCTGAGGCTGCTGGCTGGAGGCCGAGCTGAGGCGAAGCTACCAAGCCAAGCTGCCGAGCCCCAGGATCTCAAAGGGTAGAGTCCCCCTCTGTGGGGCTCCGCTCCGCTTCCATGGTCAGCTCTGCTCCACACTCACGGCCAGCTACCCCACCATTCCCCGGCGCTCCGCACTAGTGGTGGGAGGATCGATCCAAATACTGACTGTATCGATACCAACGTGGGTATTGCTAGTGATCAATACTCGTGTAATTGGATCGATGCTCTGTGTCTGTCCCGTCACAGCATGGAGCAGGAACACTTTGCTCCCCTTCTTCTTCTTGTGGTTTTACAGCAGTTGGCAACCAGCGTTTAGGTGCATTACTGCCACTTACCTGCTCCTGACTTCCTCCTCCTCCATCTTGTTTTACCATCACGTAACTCAGCAGCAAGCTAAGCTAGCAAGCAGCAGCTGGCAGCGTGTCGTGCACAGTCCACACACACACACACACACACACGAGCAGCAACACACGGAGCAGAAGAATGGCAGAGAGGAAGCGGAGTTCCATGTGGCTCTATTTTTCAGGCTGAAAATGAAACAACAGCAAGCTGTACAACATGTAAAAAGGCTGTGAAATACAGTGGTGTCACAACTAATTTATACCAACATCCAAAATCAGCCAAAAGAAAATGCTAAGCTCCAGAAATGGAGAGAGAAGGAAAGAAATCCCCCACTCCCTGGCCCCGACACCCACAGACCCAGAGAAGGTCGCGGTCTGGGGAATATTTCTTTAAACTTAAGGCTTTGGGAGGTGTTTAGGTATTTACACTTTATTCATTGTATTTTCAATACTTGTTTTTATTTTTCACTATTTTTCAAAGTCAGAAAAGAAGTGGAATAAAGGGGAGAAGTTTAGTTTTATTTTGGTATTGCATTTCCTGAACACTTATTCTACTGGGAAAAAAAAGAATTTGTTTTAAATATTTTATATCATTTGTTGTGGACTGATCATTTTGTAGACTTTATTTAAGAAAAAATTGTTGCTATTCTATTGTTTCTGAACAAAAAGTTTTATTATAATAAAGTGTTTTCTGTTTACCGACAAACTTTAGCCAAATCCTGCCCTGGGTTTTAGTTAATAAATAATCCAAAGGAAAAATCACAAAACTCTTAATGATCATGAAAATTCATTCAGATTTAGTAATTTGATGATGTATCCACCTTAATTATTAAAAAGTATCGGTATCAGATCGGTATCAGCGATACTGGCCCTGTATCTACTTGGCATCGGATCGATACCAAATCTTTCAGTATCGCACACCACTACTCCACACAACTCCACTCCTCTCTCGTGAGCAGCACAGGGAAGCCATCGAGCTGAACTGCTGAGTCAGCAAAGCCAATCAACACGTACTGTCCTGTTCACTAGTGGCAACAGCCCACCACAGAACCATGGAGAACCAACTAAAAAAACAAGCCAGAATGATGCAGGATACACCACTGACTGTGGATCAGTGAACCAACGCTGCTCATCTGAGCTCGAAGGAGGCTAGAAGCTAAAGGCTAGAAGCTAGTCAGCTAATGGCTGACATAACGCACGGCTCAGGAGACGCACACACACAGGCTTAGAGTAGTTCAAAGAGTTTATTAACAGCAGGCGTGAATGAGTGCGTGTCTGCGGGATGTAAATGTGTTGGTGGCGGCGTCTGTTTCAGGCACAGAGGCAGGTGACCGTACAGCCGGGCAACCCTATGGAGAG
The DNA here is from genome assembly GCA_020510985.1 of Pholidichthys leucotaenia. Classification (NCBI taxonomy): domain Eukaryota; kingdom Metazoa; phylum Chordata; class Actinopteri; order Cichliformes; family Pholidichthyidae; genus Pholidichthys; species Pholidichthys leucotaenia. The sequence continues at coordinate 41,996,830 of CM035836.1, forward strand.
AGCACAGGGAGAGGGTGACGGGCATACACCAACACAGGAGGGATTATGGCAAGAGAAGGACTTACTTGGATTGTCAGGATAGCTGGCACAGCAAGGGGGCGAAGCCCGGAAGACAGCCACCTGGAGAGCTCCGTGCAGCAGCAAGGAATGGGCGTTGGAGTGGAGACGTCCGCCGCCGGGGAATCCACCTGTGCACAGGGGAGCAGACTGGAAAAAGGAGGTAAGGGTTCTTACCCAAATAATTATGCTGAAGAGAGAAGTAGGCTCACAACGGTGAGGGACGAAGTCTGACGGCTTCAGGCCGAGCCTCCGGGCGAGACGGCCTTTATCCCTCGCCGCTGATGATGATCAGGTGCGTGAGCAGGTGGCGCCGCTGTGGAATGGCGCGGCGTGACAATGGCTAACTGATGTAAGAGGGAGGGAGTTGAATCAACCTTATTCCTAGCCCCCATGATGCCTTGCGTGAATTATGGGGGCAACTTTTGGTACTAGTTTAGAACGTGTGGTTGTCACTGAAACAGGACACTTTTCCTTGTTAAAAAACAATGACTTCAGCATCAAAGATGCGGGAACATGGCATTTTGCACCTCAAAAACTAATGTAATCATACCACATCCCACGACTCTGGAGGGATGAGAAGATGACCCTAAAAAGTGGCCTGGCAGACAGCAGCTCCATTTGTTAGTGCCGCTGCTAAGATGCTAGCGCTGTGAACAAATAAAAGCTCTGAGATATATCAATGCCTCCACCACAATAAAGTCAGATGCATTTTGTTAAAAGATCCATTCATCCATCCATCTTCTACCGCTTAATCCTTTCGGGTCGCGGGGGGGGGGGGGGGTGCTGGAGCCTATCCCAGCATCTTTGGGCGACAGGCAGGGTACACCCTGGTCGGATCGCCAGTCCATCGCAGGGCCAACACAGAGAGACAGACAACCATTCACTCTCACATCCACACCTAAGGACAATTTAGAATCCCCAGTTGATGCCAATTAACCTAACCTGCATGTCTTTGGCATGTGGGAGGAAACCGGAGTACCCGGAGTAAACCCACGCAGACACGGGGAGAACATGCAAACTCCACACAGAAGGGTCACCGATGGTCTGGGGGTGGGATCGAACCCACGATGGTCAAGGGTGGAATCAATCCCATGACCTTCTTGCTGTGCTGCCACTGTGCTAACCACTGCACCACCGTGCTGCCTTGTTAAAAGATGTTGTTGCTTGTTAAAAGATGTTGGACATAATCAAATTTACCTCAGAGCAGACGTAGAGTCTAGTCAGAGCCACAAACAACCACAACACCGTGCTTGGGTGTTTCGTTTTACCCCAAAATTAAAATGTTCATGCTGCTGTCATGTCCCGAATGCTTCTTATTTTAATTAACACGTACAGACATTTTCTGATAATTGTTAAAAATTTTATTGATCTATATTCTGTGATAATTTAAAAATTAATGCATGCTGAAGCTGCTAGTCGATATCGTTCCAAGGCAGTGCCACAAATGCAAAAAAAACATAAAACTATTTGATACCTTTCTAAATCAATAAGCCTTAGGAAGCAAACTGTTTCTATTTTTTATTTATTTTTTTACTTCATGCAGCCTTCAATCTGGTAACATATATAACGCATAAACTTCAGATCTGTGACATTCATACAAGTGAAAACAAACCGCTCTTGTGTTTGTACCACCGGTCACACTGTTATGTCTGTATTTGGAGCCAAGGATGAGGCCAGGTGTCGAACTGAACACATGTTTATTAAGGAGGAACGACACAGCACACACGCAGCTGTCAGGTGGAAGAAGTGGCAAAGAGACCGCCCCTCCTGCCCACTTCCCTCTTACAGCCACGGGTGGTGGTGGAACCTGAAGGTGGAGCCACCACCCGTACCGCACAAATAAAAGTCCAAACTCTAACACAACATTCCCACCCACCCCCTTCACAAAAACCAAAAAAAATTTAAAAAAATGAAACAACTCACACACACACAAATTGGACCCGCCCCAATTTGGAACCCAAACCGGGCACTAAAAGTAATTAGATAGCACAACACAAGTGGCCAAACTCAGTCACTCCAAAACAACTAAAACTAGGGGAAGATGGTTAGACTGCCACCTCACCCCACACAGCGAAGCGGGTTATTCTGCCGCTTGTACTTCAAACAAGTCCACATAAAACAAAATACCGCCGTGTCCTAATCTAAACATAACACCAAATTAATCCCCATGAACTTACAGTATATGAACAGCAAACACATCGAACATAAATATTCCAGAGAATTTAATTATAACAGTGACCCTGTGGCCACACATGTGACCTACTTTGTGACTTATTTAAGGCCTCACATTTGAGATAAGAACAAAGACAGAATTTCCTTGGAGATAACAGGAAGCTGGAAGGTGTTAGCTTTGGTATGCAAGGCCTGAGACTGTGGGGGTGATATTAAGGGATTTTAGAGGAGATGCATTGTTACTGGTGATTATAATGCAATGTGACTTGTGATGCAAAGTGACTTGTGAGCTGTGAGAGTCCCAGGTATTTAAGGGACGAGAGTTTCCTGTGATTTTCTCTTTCTTCGTTGAGATGATGGTGAATGTGAATAAAGCTGCTTTGAGAGAGATCAGTCTCATCCTTTTCACATTCCCACACTGGTGACCCAAGACGTAGCATGCAACAACAGGAGAGTTCCCCGGGGCCAGCCTCGTCAGGAGCCCCCAGCCAAGCGAATGCCGCTACGGTCCAACTACTGGACTTTTGGCAGAACAATCCGCGCTCCTGGTTCCACGCGGTTGAGGCACAATTCAACCTCCGGGGAATATCGGTAGACAACACAAAATTCTACCATGTGGTCGCAAGACTGGACTACCACACGGCTCAGCACGTGGAGAGCCTTATCGAGCAGCCGCCAGACAGCAACAAACACGGCGCATTGAAGGCTGCACTCATCCAGCACTTCACCCCCTCCGTCGAGGAACGAGCAGAGAGACTCCTGGTGCTGACTGAGTTGGGAGATGTCACGCTCGTTAATCTGATGGAGAAGATGTTGAGGTTGAAAGGCTCAGATGACGACCACTTCATCTTCACCCACCTCTTCCTCAGGACCCTACCGTAAGCGGCGAGAGCGACCCTGACCAGTTCGCCGTTGTTGGCCCAGCGGGACTACCGAGCGCTGGACGGGGAGGCGCAGCGAATTGTCAACGCCAGCAGACAGCGCGTGGCCACGGCCACAGCAGCGGAACTCGGCGCGACGACCGCAGATGGCAGGGGGCCAGGGGCAACAGTAGCAGACCCACCGACGACGGCGGCGGCGAGAGCCAGGGAACGCGGAGGAGACGTCCTTTGTTTCTATCATCGCCATTTCGCAGAGAGGGCACGCAAGTGTGTACCACCATGCCAGTTTCAGCGTTCGGGAAACGCCAAGACCGGGGGTCGGTAGCAGCCGTAGCCCTCGGGGAAGAGAACAAGCTGCTCTACTTGTTGGACGCATGCTCGGGGAGGCAGTTCCTCGTGGACACAGGCTCCCAGTTGAGTTTCATCACACCTTCCTACGCGGACAGGCTGGCAGGTTCCAGAGGTCCCGGGGTGGCATCAGCGAACGGCTCGGAGATTAAGACCTTTGGTGAGAAGACTCTGCTTCTGTCTCTACACGGCCGTACATTTGAGTGGACTTTTGTTATAGCAGCAGTGAATTTCAATATGTTGGGGGCTGATTTTTTGTGCTCACATGGTTTATTGGTTGATCTCGTTAACAGGCGCCTGGTTAATGCATTTTCTTTTGATTCTATTCCCTGTACAACGCGAGTGGCCCCACCAACAGCACAAGCCAACGTCACAGCTGCAAGCGGTAAGTTCCACACACTGCTCACTCAGTTCCCAGCACTCACGGTCCCCACATTTTCTGCAACAGTTGCCAAACACGGGGTGGAGCATTTTATTACCACTACCGGACCGCCCGTTTTTGCAAAAGCTCGGCGCTTAGACGCAGCTAAACTGGCCATAGCACACGAGGAGTTCACCAACCTGGAGAGGTTGGGCATTATCAGGCGTTCAAACAGTCCGTGGACTTCCCCGCTACACATGGTCCCGAAGGCTGATGGATCATGGCGACCTTGCGGGGATTTCTGCAGGTTAAACAACGCTACAGTGCACAACCGCTACCCAATCCCGCATATCCAAAATTTTTCCGTTCATTTGGCAGGGGCTCGTGTTTTTTCTAAGATCAATTTGGTCCACGGTTACCACCAAGTCCCAGTGTGCGCTGAGGACATACCCAAAACAGCGGTAATAACTCCATTTGGCCTATTCGAGTTTTTACGCATGCCATTCGGGCTTAAAGGGGCTGCACAGACGTTCCAATGCATGATGGACGCGGTGCTACGCGATCTCCCTTTCGTGTTCGTCTACTTAGACGATATTTTTGTAGCCAGCGCGTCCGAAGACGAACACGAAAACCACCTAGCCACAGTTTTCCGGAGGTTGGGAGATCACGGGTTAATAATCAACCCAGCGAAGTGTCAGTTCGGGCTGGCGCAGATTGATTTTTTAGGAGACCGCGTCTCCCCCGAAGGAGCGGTTCCGCTTCCTGACAAAGTGCGCGTGGTAGCAGATTTTCCCTGGCCACAGACGATCAGGGCGTTACAGGAGTTTTTGGGAATGGTGAATTTTTATAACCGTTTTCTCCCCCGCGCGGCGCAACTCATGCAATCGCTGTATGCTGCGCTCAAAAAACAGAAACCCGCGAATAAGGTCGAGTGGTCCCTGGAGCAGGAGCAAGCGTTCTCGGAGGTTAAAGCAGCCTTGGCAAAGGCTGTGTTGTTGGCACACCCAGACCCAATGGCCCGCGTAGCGCTCACTACTGACGCATCTGATGTGGCCATAGGGGCGGTCGTGGAGCAGCCCGTAGCCGGGGTTTGGCAGCCCCTCGCCTTTTTCAGCAGGACCTTGCGCGATAGTGAACGTAAATACAGCACATTCGACAGGGAGCTGCTGACTCTCCATTTGGCCATCCGCCACTTTCAGTTCTGGCTGGAAGGACGCTGTTTCACCGCGTTCGCTGACCACAAGCCGCTAACATTCGCGATGGCCAAGGTTTCCGAACCGTGGTCAGGCCGGCAACAGAGACAGCTGGCCGCGATTTCAGAGTTTACCACTGATATTCAGCATGTGGCGGGCAAACTGAATGTAGTGGCAGATTGCCTCTCGCGCGCCGTGGCGGCTCCAGTCAGCGTAGGGATAGATTACGCAGCCATGGCCGTGGAGCAGGTTAGTGACACGGATGTGCGCGTGCTCCAGTCTGGACCAACAGGGTTAAGGCTGGAGAGCAGGGTGCTGCAAGACGGTATGCCCCCTCTAATCTGCGATGTCTCCACTGGACGGCCGCGTCCAGTAGTACCGGCCGCGTGGCGCCGCCGCGTTTTTGACTCAATTCATTCTTTGGCGCACCCGGGAGTGCGCGTGTCGGTCAAAATGGTAGGAGAGAAATTTGTGTGGCCGAGTCTTCGCAAACAAGTTAAAGAGTGGGCAGCAGCCTGCATGGCGTGTCAACGAGCCAAAGTACACAGGCACACGAGGGCTCCTTTGGAGCCGTTTCACATTCCGGCCAAGAGGTTCGATCACGTTCATGTGGACCTCGTGGGCCCCCTCCCGCCGTCACAAGGGTGCACACACCTTCTGACAATGGTGGACCGCACCACGCGCTGGCCTGAAGTGGTCCCGCTGGCATCAACCACGGCCGAGGAGGTGGCGCGCTTCGGCGTTCCGTCGGACATTACGTCCGACAGAGGCCCTCAATTTGTGTCCGAACTTTGGTCGACAATGGCCCCCAACCTGGGTGTCACAATTCACTGCACAACCGCGTACAATCCACAGGCTAACGGGTTATGCGAACGTTTTCATAGGTCATTAAAAGCGGCTCTCAGAGCATCACTGACGGATGCAAATTGGGTAGACAAGTTACCGTGGATTTTATTGGGGTTGCGTTCTGCGCCTAAAGAGGACTTAAAAGCCTCCCCAGCGGAGCTCGTGTTTGTGCAGCCACTTCGGCTGCCTGGGGAGTTTCTCCCAGATAACCCGGCTCCAGACACCTCCCCGTCTCAGCTGTTGCGGAGTAACATAGAATCAAGCACGCTACCCGGCCCCGTGCACCACAGTTTTCCGCACGTTTTTGTGCCTAAAGCTTTGAAAAACGTGGAGTTTGTTTTTATCAGACATGACGCGCATCGCACACCACTGCAACCGCCTTATGATGGGCCGTTCAGAGTGTTGGAAACAGGGGACAAGCATTTTTTGCAAGATTTGGGGGGTAGGAGGGAAAAGGTTGGCATAAACAGACTCAAACCCACTTTTGTGATGGCGGACGAGCAAGTGCTGTTGGCAAGGGCCCCTCAACGCGGCAGGCCACCACGGGGTGTTTCCCAGAGTAACATTTCCCCAGATCACCCGCAGAGACTGACAGAAAGTTTGCACCCTCAGACAGCAGCTCCCCAGCATGACGGCGCCGTGGAGGCGGTGAAACCTGGTTACAGCAGATATGGGAGAAGACTGAGGCCCAAGCAGCATGTGGATTGATGTACAATGATGTTATCACAGCTTGCAAACTGTTATTAGGTTGTTCGATCTAAATGTTTGGGGGGGGGGGCACACATGTGAACTACTTTGTGACTTATTTAAGGCCTCACATTTGAGATAAGAACAAAGACAGAATTTCCTTGGAGATAACAGGAAGCTGGAAGGTGTTAGCTTTGGTATGCAAGGCCTGAGACTGTGGGGGTGATATTAAGGGATTTTAGAGGAGATGCATTGTTACTGGTGATTATAATGCAATGTGACTTGTGATGCAAAGTGACGTGATTATAATGCATGTGACTTGTGATGCAAAGTGACTTGTGAGCTGTGAGAGTCCCGGGTATTTAAGGGACGAGAGTTTCCTGTGATTTTCTCTTTCTTCGTTGAGATGATGGTGAATGTGAATAAAGCTGCTTTGAGAGAGATCAGTCTCATCCTTTTCACATTCCCACAACCCCATGATATTCCAAATGCAACCACATACCAACAATCAGTTTATGACACACACATAACCGATTCAAACTCATTTACAACAGTTACCCTAATGCTCAAGAACACTAGCCCATGGGTCCCTGGTCCGCCCTGTCATCAGTCCGCCCCTGGGGGCAGCTAGCCTCCCGGGCTGCAATAGGTCACCTCAGCACCGTTGTGCCTCCTCTTCATCACCACAAGCCGCTCCGCTCGTCCAGGTCCACATCCATCAGTCCCCTCCTGGGCACGCCGCAGCTCGTTCAGTTGCCCCCACGAATGGTCCAGCAGCTGGAGATGAGCGTCCTCCCGTCATACCACGCAAATAAAAGTCCAAACTCTAACACAACACACATCAACAGTCATTTTTACTTTTCAGTGCATCATCTACGCATTGCCGGTGAGAAGCCTCCATTTACTTTGCGCTGATGCCTCCGGACGGCATCAGCGCAAAGCTCCTCAAGTCCTGTGCAGACCAGCTGTGTGGGATTGTGATGTATATCTTCAACATGAGCCTGAAACTGGGGAGGGTACCACAGCTGTGGAAAACATCTTGTGTGGTACCTGTACCAAAAACTTCCCACCCCAAAGACCTGAACAGCTACAGACCGGTGGCCTTGACGTCCCACTTGATGAAGACCCTGGAGAGACTGCTCCTTGCTCACCTCCGCCCCCTGGTGGAACCAGCGATGGATCCACTCCAGTTCGCCTACCAGCATGGCATTGGGGTGGAGGATGCGGTGATCTTCCTCCTTCACCGTTCTCTGTCCCACCTGGAGAAACCCGGGAATATGGTGAGGATCATGTTCTTTGACTTCTCCAGTGCTTTCAACACCATCCAACCGATGATCCTGAAGGACAAGCTGCTGCGAGCAGGGGTGGACCAGCACCTGTCATCATGGATCCTGGACTACCTCACGAACCGGCCTCAGTTTGTGAGAACCCGGGACTGTGTGTCCGACACGATCATCAGTAGCACGGGGGCCCCCCAGGGAACGGTGCTGGCTCCCTTCCTGTTCACTCTTTATACTGCAGACTTCTCACACAACACAACACACTGCCATCTACAGAAGTTCTCTGATGACTCTGCGATCGTTGGCCTCATCTCCAATGGAGATGAAGCTGAGTACAGAGGGCTTATCCAGGACTTCGTGGACTGGTGCCATCGGAACTGCCTCCAGATCAACGCGAGGAAAACTAAGGAGCTGGTGGTGGACTGCCGCAGGCATGGGCAGCCCCTCACAGCACCAGTAAATATACAGGGAACAGACATCGAGATGGTGACATCCTATAAGTACCTGGGTGTTCATCTGAACAATAAACTAGACTGGTCACACAATACTGACGCACTCTACAAGAAGGGACAGCGCAGGCTGTTCCTGCTGAGGAGACTCAGGTCTTTTGGTGTACAAGGGGCGCTGCTGAAGTCATTCTATGACACGGTGGTGGCATCAGCCATCACTTTTGGAGTGGTCTGCTGGGGCAGTGGCATTACTGCAGCCGATAGGAAGAGACTGAACAAACTGATTAAGAAAGCTAGCTCTGTCCTGGGGCAGCGCCTTGATCCGATGGAGGAGATAGGAGAGAGAAGGACGGTGGCTAAACTGTCATCTCTGCTGGAGTCCGAGTTCCACCCTATGCAGGACATACTGGATGCACTGAGGAGCTCATTTAGCAGCAGACTACATCATCCCAGGTGCACAACCGAGAGGTTTCGTAGGTCCTTCCTACCAACGGCTGTCAGACTGTACAACCTAAGCAGGGCTGCTCGCAGAGATAGCAAAAAGACGTAACAAACTAATAGTTTTTTGAATGCAAAAGATGCAATAGACTTACACAATGGTCCCCTCCGGCATACAACTAGGAACATACCGGTCGCTATGGAGGGTGAGAATATGTATGGGCACATAATCATACCATGTAGGATAACTAAGTAGACGGTTATGCTGTTTCATCCCATCTAGCAACAATGCTCTGCACTGTGTGTGTTTATATATTTACATATTTATTCCATCTAGCTACAATGCTCCGCACTGTGTTTTTATATATCTACATATTATTCCATCTAGCTACATTGCTCCGCACTGTGTGTGTTTATATACTTGCATATTTATTCCACCTAGCTGCAATGCTCCGTACTGTGGGTGTTTATATATTTACATATTTATTCCATCTAGCTACAATGCTCTGCACTGTGTGTTCATATACTCATATATTTATTCCATCCAGCTACAATGCTCTGCACTGTGTGTCTGTGTGTGTGTGTGTGTGTATATATTTATTTTATAGTAATATGTACATATGTATATTAGCCGCTCTTGCTTGCTTGTTTTTTTCTTGCCTTCTGATTGTTGCTCTGAGTGTTGCTATCCCTGTGCTGTTGCAATCCTGGAATTTCCCCGTTGTGGGACTAATAAAGGCTTATCTTATCTTATCTTATCTTATTTATACAATCTGTGGCACTACCACAAACACCAGCAACAAGTACCAGAACTACACCAAAACATCCAAAAATACAAAAACTACAAGTGCTGAAATTAGTTGCCACTTGACTGCAAAACACCTATGTGGACTATACATGAGATGAATTTGAAAAACTTTTAAAAACACTATTTTTAAATGCCCCTGCTGCTCCACTCTTGCTGACTGATTTAACACTCCTTCAGCTGAAACCAGAAGTTCCGCCCATAATCTTTCCTACAGGAATAAGATGGATAGGTGAAGGATGTTTCTGAAAGTGACAGGCTTTAAATCAGAGCATTTCTAGAAAGGTGGAAAAAATACAAAACAAATTTGTGTCAATTAATAAAAAATTAAAGAAAATGTAAACAAAATATGTCACAAACACTTCATTAAGACACGTGTGAGCTGTTAAAATGTGGAAAAAAAGTGCAATCAATGACCTCTTCATTAATCTGCAGAAAATTACTGATCTTAAATTTTGTTAAGCTTTCATGCACAGCCAGTGGACAAAATACAGACTGGATGGCAGCACAGCAACTCACCCTTGGACGGGGGATCCTGGGTTCGATCCCAGCCCCCGACCAACAGTGATCTGTGTGGAGTTTGCATGTTCTCCCCGTGTCTGTGTGGGTTTACTTCGGGATTTCTCTGGTTTACTCCCACATGCCAAAAACATGCAAGTTAGGTTAATTGGCATCAAAACTGGGGATTCTAAATTGTCCTTAGGTATGACTGTGAGAGTGAATGGTTGTCTGTCTCTCTGTGTTGGCCCTGTGATGGACTGGCGATCTGTCCAGGGTGTACCCTGCCTCTCGCCCTAAGATGCTGGGATAGGCTGCAGCCCCCCCGCGAGCCGAAAAGGGTTAAGCGGAAGAAGATGAATGAATGAATGAATTTAGTTTGGTGTGTGGCTCTTTTTCTTTTCTAGGACAGTTTATTTACATAGCGGAGAGCTCCGCTGGGCTGGTATGGTGTGTGAATGAGTAGGCCTATACCCTCTTGTACTAGTGTGTGAATCGGGTGAAAATTATTGGTTGGGTAATTAGTGTGCTTGTGCTTTTTCAAAGAGGGGGGAGCATGTACGATCGTAATATATATATAATATTAGTATGGTGGTGCCCTAGGCTATGGAGGGGTAATGCCCCGCCTATGGTTGGTTGGCGTCACCTGGGGTATATAAGCCTGGAGCGGGAGACATATTGACTCTTTGCTGTAGCTCCCATACTCGTGGTAGGGTCTCCCCGTGTGTACATAGTTCTTGTTAATAAACTTTATAAAACGTCACCTCGCCTCCTCGTTATTCGGACACTCTCGTTATTCGGTTCTGCACTCTAATTTTTAAACACTAAAGGACAGATTTACTAACGTGCTGCGCCATCACAAAACCCTGCTTTGGTGCTAAAAAACTACTGTTGAGATTTACTAAAGGGTGCAGGGCAAAATTAGTGGTGGAAAGGCATGAACTATGTTAATTTTGCATCTGGCCTCATTGCATATGTATTTGTGGGAGTTGTCATGTCAACGTGCAAATTTGAGGGAGGGGAGTACTTAAATGACTGGCGCAAGGGGATTTACTAAGGTTTGTGGTTGTCAATCTCCTGCTAAATGCGCCATGATTTAACGTCCAAAGAAAGCTTGTCTTTATTCATTTGCGCCTGATGACAGTGATTGTTGGTCCTGAGACACCAGTGAGAACCGAGGGCACGTGGCCAGAGAGACTGCAGCGCGTCGTGCGCACTGCTGAGAAGGTGATCGGCTGCAAGCTCCCATCTCTCCAGGATCTGTACATCTCCAGGACCCGGAAGCGTGCTGGCCGGATCATAGCCGATCCCTCACACCCTGGTCATGTACTGTTTGCCCCCCTCCCCTCTGGTAGAAGACTTCGGTCCATCCAGACTAAAACCTCCCGTCACATGAACAGCTTCTTCCCCTCTGCCATTAGACTGCTGAACACTAAGTGACTCTCGTGCACCATGTACAGCAGCTCAACCAGACTCATGTCAATCATCACTGTTTTCTTCCTGCATTACCGACTGCACTATATAGTTCTCCACAGTATCTGCTGCTGGCTAATATATATTTTAACTGTTGACCAGTATCACTTAATCTTATCCTACACTTTATTACATGTATAGTTTATTTCTCTTATCTTATCATGTTTAATGTTGCAGCATTGTACCGAGACAAATTCCTAGTTTGTGTACTACATGAACAATGGCAATAAACCTGATTCTGATTCTGATTCTGATTCTGATTCTGAGACAGAAGCTTCTCCCTGCGCGTGACTTGATTTAGCATGACAGAACAGATTAATATGAATAGACGAACACCGTGAGAAGAACCACAACACCGTGCTGCAGCTGTCTGTTTTACCCTGAAACTAAAATCTCATGCTGCTGTCATGCCATGACTGCTTGTCATTTAATTTAACACGTACAGACATTTTCTGACAATTTTTCAAAATTTTTTTGATTCATATTTTGTGATAATTTAAAAATTAATGCATGCTGAAGCTGCTAATATCAAGTCCATATTGTTCCAAGGCAGTGTAAAGAATGCAAAAAACCCCCCCAAAAAATATTTGATACAATTCTTAAATCGTTAATCCTCATGGTGGTTTCACAGTATAACCTTTGGACCAACTTTTACTGACATTTTGGCAAATGTGTGGCTCTGCTGGCAAAAGTTAATGATAGTTGGTGTTTGTTGGCAAACGCTGGCAAAAGTTGTGTACTTTGAAAATTTTCAGCATCTGAAAATTTGCCGACGTTTGGAAATAAACGTTGGTGAAAGTTGTGCTCAGTTTGTAAAAGTTCCTGAGCGCTTGGCTAAGTTATGCAGCGTTTATTTAAGTCAGCCTCAGTTAAAGCTGTGGTGATCCGCGCTGTGTGCTCTTTTTCCTAATTATCCCACAGCTGCACGGACACCTGCTCCTCTCATCAGGCAGCCTTTATAAGGAGCGCTGCCCGTTAATCTGCACGGAGACGTCTACGCTCCTCCAGGGTGAAGATCGCTGTGCTGGAATCTCCCCCCTCATCCTCAGGAAGTTTCACCATCCTCTCTCATCTCAACTCAGCATCTCGACACATGGGAGCTTCACCTCCCCAACTCATCCGTAAGCTTTGGTTTGAAATGACCATCATCTGCACCTGCCTCTCTTTCTCCTCTAATCCCTGTGCACAGGTGGACCTCTCCCTTGGCACATCTCTTCCTGCTCCTGGCGGCGGACCAGATCATCCTACCCCCGTGAGTTGTGAGCTGGCCATCCTCGTGCTGCAAGGGTTACAGCCTGACTAAACTCTCTACACTACATGGACATTCCTCACTGTAAATATCTGCACGAGTACAACTCACGTCAGCGGGATCCTGGAGACTTGTGAAGTACTGGCTAATCTTCTGAGCATTAATATTAATATCTCTGCCTTCACCATAAGAATTAACTCTCTGTGCTTATTCCTCCATTTAATATAAAGAACTAATATCCCTGTCTCCTCCTCTCTCTACAGGGTTGCCAGGCATGTCCTGCGCTGCACACTTTGGCCACACATCCAGTCACCCACACACTCACATACATTCACATTTGTAAATAAAGATCATTGTGGTTCATTGAATCTGTGTCGGCGCTTGGGTTTTTCTGAAAATACAGTATGTCAGTACGTGTTCGTCAAGTGGACCCAGCAGACAGTGCTTTAGTACAAAAGTTTAACATCATGGAGACTTGATTAGACCAACTAAATGAACAGCAACAATTGATCTTACACCAGCTGACACTAATGAACTCACGCCTCGATCAGCTCACCGTGACACAGTCTGCTGCATCTGCTTCCGGGAGCCAGACCGGGTCATCCAATACCACCCCTCCTCCGACGCAACACTCTCGGCTCACTCCGGTTTCCACCCCCACCCGTTTTAACGGTAAGCTAGGGGAGGCTTGGGGTTTTGTACTTCAGTGCAGCCTTGTGTTTCAGCAGGTGCTGGAGGACTTCCTCACTAACCATAGCCAAATCAGTTATGTGGTTAATTTATTGGAGGGGCGGGCTCTAGCCTGGGCTTACACTATTATGTCCCATCCTGACTATTGTAATTACACCTATGACTGTTTTGTTGCCGAGTTTTCTGAAGTGTTTGACCACTCTGACCGTGATAATGTCCTCACCACCCACCTACTTAACCTTAGACAGGGGGCCAAATCTGTTGCTTATTACTCTGTTGATTTCCGGATGGTTGCGGCAGAGGTTGGGTTGGAGGATGCCTCACTTTGCAGTATTTTCACTCGCAGCCTCAGTCCTAGTTTACAGGATGAGTTGGCCCGGCTGGACAAGCCATCTATTAAGCGAGCTAATCTCCCTAGCTATCAGTATTGACAACAGGTTAAAGGAACAGGTTAGCGAACAGCGTCTTTCCAGCTGTTCGAGCTCTCAGCTTCACCACCCTTCTCAGTCCCCTCTGTTGGCCCTCCCTCCCTCTGATGCACCCGAGGTTGAGGAGCCCATGCTGGTAGGGCAATCTAAGGTGCCATTGTCGGAACAACAACGCCGCCGCAATCTTGGGTTATGTATGTATTATGCTAGCGCTGAGCACAAGGTCACTACTTGCCCTAACCAGCTAAAAGGGGAGTCCATTCGTCACAGTAGGGGGACTAACGGACGTAGTGTGGGGTGACCTACCACAATCAGCTTGGACAGTCAGAGCACTCAGCTTGAGCAGGAAACAGAACAATGACGTGTATGGACTGATATCAATATGTAAATGTGCCTGCATTCTCTTTTGTCCTACAGCCCTGAAGCAAAGAGAAGAATTACGGCACCAGTAATCAGGCAATTGATATGTGTGACTCTTATGTAAAGTTGCCATGCATTCTTTCTTGACTGTGATGTTAATGTCCCATGCATTCTCTGTCTGTATCACTGTATAAAAGAGCTGACTGTAAACACTCTTTAGACACTCTTAGGCAACGCACTCAGGGCTCACTCACAGTGCACAGACAGAGCGCTGAGTGAGTCTCATGATTTCCTCCACAGTAGAAAGGACTAAATCTTTTACACGACTGATGCTACCTCAGGGGCCGAACAGAGCTTTATTTCGGAGAGTCTGCCAACCTAGCTGGGGCTTCCCTGATAAAAACTGGAGACTCCTCTGAAGTTCATCCTCCCCAAGGTGCCCCTCACCATGGTGACCAAACAAACTGCCCCTGTTTCTGTGTTGGTGTCTGGGAATCATCGGTAACACAATAATTTTTTGTGTTATCTGTCTCAGCCTCTCCCGCCATCCTGGGTTATCCTTGGCTAAGACTTCACAACCCCATGATTGTTTGGCAGGCAGGTAGAATTATTTCATGGAGCACTTTCTGTTTGAGTGCATGTTTACAGTCTGCTGCCTGTTCCCCCTCTGTTCCCATTGGTTGTCCTGCTACTCCCCTGCCTGATATGTACTCCGTGCCTCCTAAATACCACGATTTAGGGCAGGTCTTCAGTAAAGCTAAGGCTCTCTCCCTACCCCCCACCCCCACCCCCGCCCCTATGATTGTGCCATTAACCTCCTGCCTTGGGCCCCATTACCATCTAGCCGGCTTTACAGCCTGTCTGCCCCAGAGCGTGAGGCTATGGATAAGTACATCAAGGACTCCCTGAGTTCTGGTATTATCAGGCCCTCCTCCTCTGTGGTGGGAGCTGGGTTTTTCTTCGGTGGTAAGAAGGATGGTTCCCTCAGGCCCTGTATTGATTTTAGAGAGCTGAATAACATCACTGTAAAGGATAAATACACTCTGCCCCTCATAAACTCTGCTTTTGTCTCTCTCCAGGGGCCCACAGTTTTTACTAAACTGGACCTTGGCAACGCTTGCCACCTGGTCCGCATTAAGAAAGGAGATGAGTGAAAGATGGGGTTTCACATCACTAGCGGCCATTTTGAATATCTGGTAATGCCATTTGTGTTGACCAACGCCCCAGCGGTGTTCCAGCAGCTTGTTAATGACGTGCTGAGGGACTTTTTTGACTCTTCTGTGTTTGTGTACTTGGATGATATCCTCATTTTTTCTCATTCTGTAGAGGAACATCGGGTGCACGTCAGGTAGGTCCTTCAGCGCGGGTGTCGGACTAAATGCACCATTGCCTGAAGGCACCAGACCGAATGCACCACCAGCCTAGTCTGAATGCACCATCTGCCTAGTCTGAATGCACCACCCCTCTGGACTGAATGCACCAGACTGAATGCACCACCTACCTAGTCTGAAGGCAGGGTTAGGGTTAGGGTTTGGGTTAATGGTTTGTGCAAAGGTGTGAGGGAGATCAAACAGATTAAGTTAAAACCTCCTGCTTTGAGTATTAGGTGTGAATGAGTGGAGATCACACATCCTTGAACTTGTTAATGGTTTGTGCAAAGGTGTGAAGATTAAGTTAAAACCTCCTGCTTTGAGTATTAAGTTTGCATAACTGAATTTCACACCTCCTAAACTTCCATCTATGATATAATATTAACCTATTTCATTGAAAAACTAACATAGGAAAACATATTTGGGGTGGTGCATTCAGTCCATGGGGAGTGGTGCATTCAGACTAAGTAGTGGTGCATTCAGCACAGGAAAGTGGTGCATTCAGTCCAGACATGTGGTGCGTTCAGACTAGGGGTTGGTGCATTCAGGCAGTGGTGTATTCAGGCAATGGTGCATTTAGTCTATAATTCCTTCAGCGCCTGTTGGAAAATCAGCTGTACGTCAAGGTCGAGAATGCGAGTTCCACACCACTTCCACCATCTTCCTAGGGTTTGTCATGGCCCACAAGAAGATTATTTGACAAGGTAAAAGCTGTTGTGGAGTGGCCTACCCCTTCCTCCCGGAGGCAGCTGCAGCAGTTCTTGGGGTTTGTCAATTTCTATCATAATTCTATCAATTTCTTCATTCATAATTACAGTGTTGCTGCTCTCCCTCTCACCCATCTTACCTCCACCAAGGTGCCCTTTCATTGGTCCAAGGAGGCGGAGGTGGCCTTCTCCGAACTCAAGTCTAAGTTTACCACTCCCCCTATTCTCGCTCAGGTGGACCCTGACTTTCAGGTCCCTGCAGTTCTTGGTGGAAGTGGATGCATCGGACTGCAGCGTGGGGACCGTCCTTTCTCAGCGCTCCCCTTTGGACGACAAGGTCTGTCCATGTGCCTTCTTTTCCAGTCGCCTGTCCCCAGCAGAGAGAAATTATGACATGGAAGACCGGGAGTTGCTGGAGGTTAAGTTGGCCTTGGAGGAGTGGCACCACTGGATGGAGGGTGCGTCGCAGCCATTCATCGTTTGAACCGATCACAAGAACTTGGAGTACCTCAGGTCGGCCAAACGAGTGAACTCTCGACAGGCTCACTGGTCCCTGTTCTTCAGCAGGTTCAATTTCACCATCACCTACCGTCCGAGATCCAAGAACACCAAGCCCAACACACTCTCCAGGCAGTTTTCCCCCGACACGTCTGTGCCAGAACCACACCCCATCGTGCCTCCCTCCTGCATAGTTGGCATGCTTTCCTGGGAGATTAAGGAGAGGGTCAGGAAGGCGCAGGAGATGGAATCCGACCCGCCCGGGGGTCCAGTGGGTCGGATGTATGTTCCCTCCACGGTTCGGGGTGATGTGATCGATTGGCTGAATTTGTCCAAAGTTATGTGCCACCCCAGGATGGCTCACACCATGGCCCAGCTGCAGAGGACCTTCTGGTGGCCATCATTGAGGAGGGATGTGAATGACTTCATCCGAGCCTGCCCGCAGTGTACTACCTACAAGTCATCCTCTCCTCCCCTCCTCAGGCCTACTCCATCCTCTTCCTATCCCCAGCAGACCCTGGTCCCACATTGCTTTGGATTTTGTGACCGGCCTTCCCCCCTCGGATGAACATAGGACCATACTCACCATTGTAAGCTCAGAATTCCTCTGAGCTCAGACTCTTTCTTTAGGTTTCAGTATTACTTATCTGTTAAGTCTGTTTTTATTATGTTCTGTACTTGTGTCTTGGTTTACTTTCTTGTTTCTTGGCAGAGCACTGCTCTCATCTCACTGACACACTTATCAGCTGATTGCTGTGCTTCAGGTTTCCTCAGCTGCAATCAGTTGGTAGTTAGGTCACCCTGTCACTTGCACCTGCAGCTCGTTAGTGCCCCACTATTTATTTGACTGCTGAACTCTCCTTCAGTGCGGCAGCTAACCATGAAGTTTGGACTGGACTAATTTCTCTGTGTTCAGTCATCCCCTCCTGTCCTCCAGGGATATCCAGCCCTGGAGGTATTCATCTCTGTAAGTTTTCTGTTGCCTTTTTTGTATGTGTCTATACAATTATTGTTTTTGGACTGTTGTAGTGGACATACATGTTTGACCTACTTTGTGACTCACATTTTAGATCAGAACAAAGATAGAGCTTCCTTGGAGATGACAGGAAGCTGCAAGGATGTGGGGGTGTCATTAAATGATTAAGGAGGATGCACTGCAGACAGTGGGGGAGATCAGAGAGAGGGGATGCATTGTTACTGTCAATTATAATGCAGCGTGATCTGTGATACATGTGACTTGTGAACTGTGAGAGTCCTAGTATTTAAGGACGAAAGTTTCCTGTATTGTCCTCTTTCTTCTTTGAGATGATGGTGAGTGTGAATAAACCTGACTTGAGAGAAACCTGTCTCGTCATTTTCACATTCCCACACTGGTGACCCAAGACGTACCATGCAGCGAGAGGAGAATTCCCCCGGGCCAGACTCGTCAGGAGCACCCAGCCAAGCGAATGCCGCTACAGTCCAGCTACCAGACTTTTGGCAGAACAATCCGCGCTCCTGGTTCAACGGGGTTGAGGCGCAGTTCAACCTCTGGGGGATATCGGTAGACACCACAAAATTCTACCACGTGGTCGCAAAACTGGACAAACACACGGCCCAGCATGTGGAGAGCCTGATCAACCAGCCGCCGGACAGTGACAAATACGGCACGTTGAAGGCTGCACTCATCCAGCACTTCACCCCCTCCATGGAGGAGCGGGCAGAGAGGCTCCTAGCACTGACTGAGTTTGAAAATGACATGCCCGCGGACCTGATGGAGAAGTTGTTGAGGTTGAAATACTCTGATGACGATCACTTCATTTTCACCCACCTCTTCCTCAGGACCGTACCGTCAGCGGCGAGAGCGACCCTGGCCAGTTTGCCACTGTTGGCCCAACGGGACTACCGCGCGCTGGGACGGGAGGCGCAGCGAATTGTCAATGCCACCAAACGGCGCGCGGCCATGGCCGCTGCAGCAGAACTCGGCATGACGACCAGAGATGGCAGGGGTCCGAGGGCAGCAGTACCAGACTCACCGACGACGGCGGCGGCAGGGGCCAGGGAACGCGGATCAGACCTCCTTTGTTTCTATCATTGCCACTTCGCAGAGATGGCACACAAATGTGTACCACCGTGCCAGTTCGGGTGTTCGGGAAACGCCAAGACCGGGGGTCGGTAGCAGCCGTGGCCCTCAGGGAGGAGAACAAGCTGCTTTACTTGTTGGACGCACGCTCGAGGAGACATTTCCTCGTGGACACAGGCTCCCAGTTGAGTTTCATCACACCTTCCTACGCGGACAGGCTGGCAGGTTCCAGAGGTCCCGGTGTGGCAGCAGCGAACTGCTCGGAGATTAAGACCTTTGGTGAGAGGACTCTGCTTCTGTCTCTACACGGCCGTACATTTGAATGGACTTTTGTTGTGGCAGCAGTGAATTTCAATATGTTGGGGGCTGATTTTTTGTGCTCACATGGGTTGTTGGTTGATCTCGCTAACAGGCGCCTGGTTAATGCATTTTCTTTTGATTCTATTCCCTGTACAGCGCGAGTGGCCCCACCAACAGCACAAGCCAACGTCACAGCTGCAAGCGGTAAGTTCCACACACTGCTCACTCAGTTCCCAGCACTCACGGTCCCCACATTTTCGGCAACAGTCGCTAAACACGGGGTGGAGCATTTTATTACCACCACCGGCCCGCCCGTTTTTGCAATAGCTCGGTGCTGGGACGCAGTTAAACTGGCCAAAGCACGCGAGGAGTTTGCCAACCTGGAGAGGTTGGGCATTATCAGGCGTTCAAACAGTCCGTGGGCTTCCCCGCTACACATGGTCCCGAAAGCTGACGGATCATGGCGACCTTGCGGGGATTTCCGCAGGTTAAACAATGCTACAGCACACGACCACTACCCAATCCCGCATATCCAAGATTTTTCCGTGCATTTGGCAGGGGCTCATGTTTTTTCTAAGATAGATTTGGTCCGCGGTTACCACCAAGTTCCAGTGCGCGCTGAGGACATACCCAAAACAGCGGTAATAACTCCATTTGGCCTATTCGAGTTTCTACGCATGCCATTCGGGCTTAAAGGGGTGGCACAGACGTTCCAACGCATGATGGACGCGGTGCTTCACGATCTCCCTTTTGTGTTCGTCTACTTGGACAATATTTTGGTAGCCAGCGTGTCCAAAGATGAATACGAAAAACACCTGGCCACAGTTTTCCGAAGGTTGGGAGATCACGGGTTGATAATCAACCCAGCGAAGTGTCAGTTCGGGGTGGCGCAGATCGATTTTTTAGGACACCGCATCTGTGGCAGAATTCCCCCGGCCCCAGACGGTCAGGGCGTTACTGGAGTTTTTGGGAATGGTGAATTTTTATAACCGTTTCCTCCCCCGCGTGGCGCAACTCATGCAGCCGCTGTATGCCACGCTCAAAAAAAAGAAACCTGCAGATAAGGTTGAGTGGTCCCTGGAGCGGGACCAAGTGTTCGCGGAGGTGAAAGCAGCCTTGGCAAAGGCTGCGTTATTGGCACACCCAGACCCAACGGCCCGCATAGCACTCACTACTGACGCGTCAGATGTGGCCATAGGGGCGGTCATGGAGCAACATGTAGCCGGGGTTTGGCAGCCCCTCGCCTTTTTCAGCAGGACCTTGCGCGATAGCGAACATAAATACAACGCGTTTGACAGGGAGCTGCTGGCTCTCCATTTGGCCATCTGCCACTTTCAGTTCTGGCTGGAAGGATGCTGTTTCACCGCGTTTGTTGACCACAAACCGCTAACATTCGCGATGGCCAAGGTTTCCGAACCATGGTCGGGCCGGCAGCAGAGACAGCTTGCCGCCATCTCAGAGTTTACCACCGATATTCAGCATGTGGCGGGCAAACTAAATGTAGTGGCAGATTGCCTCTCGCGCGCCGTGGCGGCCCCAGTCAGCGTAGGAATAAATTACGCAGCCATGGCCACGGAGCAGGTTGGTGACACGGACGTGCGCGCACTCCAGTCTGGACCAACAGGGTTAAGGCTGGAGAACAGGGTGCTGCAAGACGGTATGCCCCCCTAATCTGCGATGTCTCCACTGGACGGCCGCGTCCAGTAGTACCGGCATGTGGCGCCGCCGCGTTTTTGACTCAATTCACACTTTGGCGCACCCAGGAGTGCGCGCGTCGGTCAAAATGATGGAAGAGAAATTTGTGTGGCCGAGTCTTCGCAAACAAGTTAAAGAGTGGGTGGCAGCCTGCACGGCGTGTCAACGGGCCAAAGTACACAGGCACACGAGAGCTCCTTTGGAGCCGTTTCACATTCCGGCCAAGAGGTTTAATCACGTTCATGTGGACCTCGTAGGACCCCTCCCGCCGTCACAAGGGTGCACACACCTTCCGACAATGGTGGACCGCACCACGCGCTGGCCTGAAGTGGTTCCACTGGCATCAACCACGGCCGAGGAGGTGGCGTGCGCGTTTTTAACAGCTTGGGTGGCACGTTTCGGAGTTCCGTCGGACATTACGTCCGACAGAGGCCCTCAATTTGTGTCCGAACTTTGGTTGACGATGGCCCACAGCCTGGGTGTCACAATTCACTGCACAACCGCGTACAATCCACAGGCTAACGGGTTATGCGAACGTTTTCATAGGTCATTGAAAGCAGCTCTCAGAGCGTCACTGACGGATGCAAATTGGGTAGACAAGTTACCGTGAGTGCTATTGGGGTTGCGTTCCCTGCCCAAAGAGGATTTAGAAGCCTCCCCAGCGGAGCTCGTGTTTGCGCAGCCACTCCGGCTGCCTGGGGAGTTTCTCCCAGATAACCCTGCGCCAGACACCTCTCCGTCTCAGCTGTTACGGAGTAACATAGAATCAAGCACGCTGTCCGGCCCCGTGCACCACAGTTTTCCGCGCGTTTTTGTGCCTAAAGCTTTGAAGAACGCAGAGTTTGTTTTTGTCAGACACGATGCCCATCGAACCCCGCTGCGACAGCCTTATGAAGGACCGTTCAGAGTACTGGAAACAGGGGACAAGCAGTTTTTGCTAGATTTGGGGGGTAGGAAAGAAAAAGTCGGCATAAACAGACTCAAACCCGCTTTTGTGGTGGCAGATGAGCAAGTGCTGTTGGCAAAGGCCCCGCGGCGAGGTAGGCCCCCACGAAGGGCTTCACAGAGTAATGTTTCCCCAGAACACCCGCAGGGACTGACAAAAGGTTTCCACCCCCAGACGGCAAACCCCCAGCGTGACAGCGCCGCAGAGATGTGGAATCCCAGCTACAGCAGATACGGCAGGAGACTGAAGCCTAGACAGCATGTGGGCTGATGTGTATTGATTCTATCACGGCAGGCATGTTGTTGTTCTCTTGTTTGTTCTAAAATGTTGGGGGGGCTGGTGTAGTGAACACACATATTTGACTTACTTTGTGACTCACATTTTAGATCAGAACAAAGGTAGAGCTTCCTTGGAGATGACAGGAAGCTGCAGGGATGTGGGGGTGTCATTAAAGGATTAAGGAGGATGCATTGCAGACAGTGGGGGAGATCAGAGAGAGGGGATGCATTGTTACTATCAATTATAATGCAGCGTGATCTGTGATACATGTGACTTGTGAACTGTGAGAGTCCTAGTATTTAAGGACGAGAGTTTCCTGTATTGTCCTCTTTCTTCTTTGAGATGATGGTGAGTGTGAATAAACCTGACTTGAGAGAAACCTGTCTCGTCATTCTCACATTCCCACACTGTTATGTTTTTCTGTTAAAAAATGTTCCTCATTGCAGTTAAAGCACTTGAGTTTGTCTTTTGCCCTGGAGGGGTTTTGTCTCTCCTTCCTCAGGGAGGCAGGAATTGATGACAGATGGCTGCGGCCAGTAAAATAACTCATTTTCTACAATGAGGCATTTTTTCACTTTGTGTTTTTCCGCTCACCTGCAAGTTGGAGCTCACCATGTCCTTGGCTCACCAATCCAACACATACACATGAAGGTTGACAGCAGGGTCTTCCACATTGGAGGAGGAATGAGTGGCTGACTCCAAAGCTTTGTGGATGAGGCTCTCGCCGCCCATGGACCCAAAAGGATCTGGGAGAGCGTTAATGGAGCTGTGGGCATTGTGGAGGCACATCCTGGCCTCTGGAGACATCCCCAATATGCAGAACTCCTGTCCACGATCTCTGCGCTTCAGCGCTCCTTCCCCGGACTCACATTTGGGGCTTCTCCCACTGGACCGAAGCCATCACGGAGGCGCTTTCCTCAGCGGATGTTCATCTCCTCTCCAGACTGATCCACTCCAGCGCCAGGGTGTGTGTCATCAACACCATCACTGCGGCAGCGTCGTCCTGCTCCGGACCACCGGAGGAAGAACCTCGCCTCTCCTGCAACTTTTTCCCAAACACCGAGCCCGGCTATTCCCACAGCAGATCCTCATTTCTCTTTTTTTTTTTTTGTTGGCAGTTCCGCCTGCTACTCCTGCTGCGAGGCCACTCCCCTCAGTGTCTCTCCCTGCTGATGAGAGGTGTTTTATTTTTCCACCGGCTACTCCCGTTTCTGTGGCGAGAGGGACGGCTCCTCAACGAGCCACAGAGGGGCCCAAGACCACCCTAGTCACACATAAGGATGACGCCCAGATCACAGCAGCAGACAACATCATGATCCGGGAAAGCAGGCAAGTTTTATTTCATTCTACTCCTATTTATGATGAAATGTCTTGCCTAATTCCCGGTAGGAAGGCTCAGGGAGAGCAGTCCCCTGAGTTCTCCCCACCTGCTGCTGTAATGAACTGTCCATCTACCTTCCCTGTGTCTCTTCCTTCTCCAGAGTGCCTGCCGGCTCCAGCTGCACGCAGACAGAAGCATCCCACCTCGGATCGTCGGAGGGCTTCTCCGACCTCTTCAGCAGCCCTTCCCCTGGCACCAAAGCAGAAGCCTCCCACACTGGTGCAGCCTTCAGTTCTTTTTTCCCCCAGCTGTTCTGTCAACTATCCTCTGCCCTGTACCGGCTTCTCCGCACTTTCCTTTGGTGCGCTCTTTAGCTGCTGAGAGGTCTTCCACCTGTTTCCCGATGCCGCCCACTTCCGCGTTGTCGGCTCTTCCACAATCCAATGAGAGAGTCAGGATTGCCAATGACACAGAGAGGGATGACTGCCTGTCACCTGCAGTTGTCAACGTCAAAGACCAGAATGACAGGCAAGTGTCTTTTCATTCTATTCAACTCTCTAATGATAAATCTTGTCTGTCTCCCGGCAGAAAGGCTCAGTTTCAGCAGTCCACTGGGCTCTCTCCCCAGCTGCAGCTACTAACTCTTCCCCTATGCTCTCCGTGTCTCCACCATCTATTCCTGAGCATCTGTCGGCCCCTGAACAGAGCTGATGGATGGTGGAGGAGCCGGTGGCCCTGGAGAACCCAGCTCCAGAGCCTGCACGGAGCCAACCCTCAGCTTCCTCGCTGGATCAGTCACCAGCATTGGAGTCTTTTCCTGGGGGCACAAGGATTGCTGTTTCTATCATGCCTGCTGCGGAGGCCACCACAGCAGAGTGGGAGCCGGAGCTGGACCTCCTAGAGGCCGGGCCCGCGACGTCATCACCAGGATCGACGGAGTTCTGGACGGCGGTGGAACTCAAGCTCAGGCAATTAATCTCTTATGTTTCTCATGTCTGTTTTGGAGAGATCTTGCCTGGCTCTTGGTGAAGAGAGTCGGATGCAGCCCTCAGCTGCATCTGAACTCCACTTTGCCAGGCTCTGCCACCACCGGCGACCCTAACCACATCTCTTCTCCTGTTATTGCTGGGCGCTACACTCCAGCCCGGGTTCCACCGAGGGTACAGCGTTGGCCCAGTCGGGGTCCACCGTGGGTGCAACTATGACCCAGTCAGGGTCCACCGAGAGTGCTGCAGTGCTCCAGCCCCGAGATACGATGGGTGCTGCAGTGCTCCAGCCCGGGGCCATTGAGGGTGCTGCCGGCCAACCTGAGGACGCTGAGGTCTCTTCTTCACTGTCAGATGCCGTCGGGGTTTCCCTTCCACCTCTGCCAGACACCATCGTGGCACCCCTTCCTTTTCGTCCAGACGTTGTCATGGTTTCCCCCCTCCGGCCCTGCTTTCCATCCTTGGGCCTTCCTGTTGGGCAACTGCCTCCTGGGTCATCCCTGCAGCCCTGGTGGCTTAAAAACTCAGGCCGGCACCTGATGGACTAAGTCTGTGGGTCAAGTGGCCCAGTTTGTCCGGCAGGCTGCCGGACTTTCATCTGGCTGTCCAGCTGGCCTGGGACTTCAGTAGTCCACCTGACTGGGTGCACCTTGCTGTCCGTTGGGCCTTGGACTCTGGTCGGCCTCCCAAACTCTGGTGCCTGGGGACTGTGGGGGGTTTTTGGGGTCAGACTGAGTGCAGGTGTGGTTGATGTACTGTGTTGTTTTTGCCCTCCTTAGCCTGTCCCCCCTTCCTCCCACCCGGAGTAGTTTTTTGGTGGTATTCCTTCTCTCTGTGTGTGTGTGTGGGGGGGGGGGGGATCTTTGGGGTGTCTGGTCAGAATTCCTCTGAGCTCAGACTCTTTCTTTAGGTTTCAGTATTATTTATCTGTAAAGTCTGTTTTTATTATGTTCTGTACTTGTATCTTGGTTTACTTTCTTGTTTCTTGGCAGAGCTCTGCTCTCATCTCACTGACACATTTACCAGCTGATTCCTGTCTTCAGGTTTCCTCAGCTGCAGTCAGTTGGTAATTAGGTCACCCTGCCACTTGCACCTGCAGCTCGTTAGTGCCCCACTATTTATTTGACTGCTGAACTCTCCTTCAGTGCGGCAGCCAACCATGAAGTTTGGACTGGACTAATTTCTCTGTGTTCAGTCATCCCCTCCTGTCCTCCAGGGATATCCAGCCCTGGAGGTATCCATCTGTGTAAGTTTTCTGTTGCCTTTTTTGTATGTGTCTATACAATTATTGTTTTTGGACTGTTATGTTTTTCTGTTAATAAATGTTCCTCACTGCACTTAAAGCACTTGAGTTTGTCTTTTGCCCTGGAGGGGTTTTGTCTCTCCTGCCTCAGGGAGGCAGGAATTCATGACACGTTTCGGTATTTATTTTTGTTTGATATTCCTATGTAGTTACTTCTGCATATCCTTTTCCCCTGTTCATTCATTCATTCATTCATTCATCTAAAAAAATAATAAAATAATGCTATAGACTGCAACACTAAGTCCACAATTAAAATGTGAATGTGGATGGAATAAAAACTATTTAATGAATCATCATATAAATAAAATGACGGGTGATTATATTTTGACTGTTACACTTCTGTCCATTAAAATAACATAAAATCAATTCAATTCAACTTTATTTATATAGCGCCATTTCACAACAACAGTCATCTCATAGCACTTTCAATTGTAGGGGAAACCCCCACAATTGCAGAAAGACCCCAGCAATCAGGTGATCCCCTGTGACCAAGCACTTGGCGACAGTGGAGAGGAAACACTCCCTTTTAACAGGAAGACACCTCCAGCAGAACCAGGCTGTGACTGGCTGGGGGGGGGGGGGGTGAGGGGATAGAGAAGAAGAAGAAAAGAACAGACATGTAGAGAGCAAACAGCACGACGGGGACTCAATCTATGGGAGTGTCATGTTAACTCAATAGTCAGCCCACAAGCAGAATGCAGCACCACAAAACACTCTCACAACACTGAGAAGCACACTTAAGCAGTTTTTACTGAATGTCAAAAAGTGGAGCACAGCTACAGAAAACATCACTCACCAGAGGAGAACATGGCCTGCAGAGAGAGACAGAGCTGTTAGTGGGAGAAGGGAGACTGGGAAGTGGAAAACACAAATTGGGTGCTTACGTGAGCCGAGCAGTGAGCCTGACAGAAAATACCCAGGGAGAATAGACGAACCAGCAGGATGACGCTGGTGGGAGATGAATGGGAATGACTGGGCAGTCTGACAGGGTGGAGAAACACAGCTGCACTCTATCCCTACCTCATAATTCCTCTCGGCTGGGGTGAGCCGTCGAGAGAAAAATGCACATGGGTAGAGCTTCTGGTCGGAGGTTGAGCACTGCAAAAGGACAGCACCCACCCCAGAGTCAGAAGCATCCACCTCTAGGATGACCTGGAGCTGGGGGTCGACCTGCGTCAAGATAGGAGTTTGGGAAAACAGGCTTTTTAATTTGGAAAAAACCCGCTCTGATGCCTCAGACCAGCGGAATGGTTCCTTAATGGAGGTCAGCTGTGTAAGAGGCTGTGCTACCCCACTACAGTTCCTGATGAACCTGCAATAAAAGTTGGCAAACCCCAAGAAGCACAGCCTTTACCTTGGCAGGGTCGGGTCTCAGCTCCCCCTCTGCCACAATAAACCCCAGGAAAGAGGTGGAGCGGGTGGAGAACTCACACTTTTCAGCTTTTACATAAAGTTGGTTCTCCAAGATCCACTGTAACATAGCTCTAACATGGACTTTGTGCTCCTCTGGCATGCGAGAAAAAAATGAGAATATCGTCTAGACAGATGAAAAAAAATTGTCTCACCATATCACGGAGGACGTCATTAATGAGGCGCTGGAAGATGGCAGGGGCATTAGTGAGCCAAAAAGTCATAACTAAATACTCAAACTGCCCCAAATGATTCTTAAAGGCTGTCTTCCACTCGTCCCCCTCGCAAACACAGATCAAATGATAAGCACTACGCAAATCGAGTTTGGAAAAAACCTGCACATGTTGAAGGAACTCAAACACAGAGTTTATCAGGGGCAGAGGATATTTGTCTTTAACGGTAATCACATTCAGCTCATGATAATCAATGCACGGACGCAGAGATCCGTCCTTCTTTTCCACAAAAAAAAAAAAAAAAACCTGCCCCAAGAGGAGCTGAGGAGGGCCGAATAAGGCCGGGCATTCAGAGAGTCTTTAATATATCTCTCCATTGCCTCCCTCTCTGGACCAGAAATACTATAGAGCCAGCTGGACAGCAGCCGCGCACCCGGGAGAAGATCAACTGCACAGTCATAAGAGCAGTGTGGTGGAAGAGACAATGCTCTTGACTTGCTAAAGATCTCCCCAAGGTCATGATAGACCTCGGGTACGATGGTGAGATCCGGCGGCTCCACCGGAGGAAATGGGCAGAGATGGTGAACACTCGGCCGAACTTAAACAAGATGCCAAACAAAATGGGCTCCATGAGGAGATGGGGTTCTGAGCCCAGTTAATTATGGGATTATGCCTCCAGAACCAGGGATAACCCACAACCACCATGGAGGATGAATTTGGAAAAATGAGGAACGATAATTCCTCCCGGTGGTTCCCAGAAAGAAGGACTGACATCTGCGCTGTGCGTTCTTAGACTGATGTGATTACTTGGCCCGATAGGGTGGAAACATTAAGGGCAGTGGGCAACACTGTGGGGGTGGGAATACCCATCTCCCGAACCAGTTGGGAAGAGATGAAATTGTGCTCCGCCCCTGAATCCATAACCCTCCTCTCGACCACCGGCAATTGAATAAGGGTTGAAATAGAGAAATTAATGGGGGGATGAAGACGAGCCCTGCCCGTCAGACCCCCCATGGCTACTGACAGGCAGCATCTTTTTGGCCTCTGTTGACAGTTGTCCAGTCTGTGTTTTAATGAGCCACAGTACATGCACGCTCCGGCCCTCCTCCACCACTGGTTCTCTTCCAGAGTCAGCCGAGACCGGCCGAACACCATCAGTTTGGAGGAGAGGTCAGATTCTCCAGTGTCAGTAGCCAGAACGGGCACATGGGCGAAGGGCGGGTGAAAGGAGGATTTGCGCTCCTCCGCATGCTCACGGTACTGATTGTCCAAATTGACTGCCTGATCAATAAGACGGTCCAAAGATGAGGGAACAGCATAAACTGCCAGGTCGTCACGGAGGTTGGAGTTTAAACCATGGAGGAAGGCGCTGCATAACGCAATGTCAATCCAGCCAGAGTCCACTGCTTCGACCCGAAACTCCACCGAGTAGTCGCCCACAGACCGGCTCCCCTGACAGAGAGAAAACAGGCGGCTAATAATGTTCCCCTCACTCTCGGTAAGGTCAAAAGTGCGGATGAAATCGATCACAAATTCATCAAAAGTGTAAGCTGAGCTCCCCAGACTATTGAGAACAGACAGAGCCCAACTAAGAGGCTGGTCCTTAAGCAGAAGGGTCAGGAAATGGATTTTAGACGTCTCGTCTGGGTACTCCCGTCCCACCTGGCCATGATATAGCCGTATCTGACAAAGAAAATCCTTGCATTTCCCCACCTCCCTCGCGTACGGGGCAGACGGGGGAATGGAGGTAGTATGGCGAACAACAGAAGATGCAGGAGCGGCAGGTGGAGCAGAGGAACCCGGGAGAGACATATTAGCCAAATGATCGGTGACTGTGCTCAGCTGCTTCGTAACAGTTTGCAGCTGTTGTGAGAGTACAGCCACCTGCCTCTCAGTGGCATCTAAACGGTGGAGAGCGGAGTGTTCTGCTGCTGTTGCATTCGCTGAGCCGGCAATATGGCTGACTCGTTCTGTCGTGTTTACTAAATAGTCAGCCCACGAGCAGAAAACACACTCACAACACAGAAGCACACTTAAACAGTTTTCACTGAATCTCAATTCAGTGAAAACTGAATGGATCAGCGTTCTCGTCGCGCCCTCTGCCAGTACCCGGGCTCGCCTGGGGAAGCTAATGATCCTACCAGCAGACTAAATTCGAAGAGACGACGCCTCTGTGCCAAGTCAAAGAAGAATCCTAGTCACAGTCCTAAAGCCGAAAGCAAACAGCCCCAAGAGCACTTTGTGGTAGGATCTGCCCTTCGCATATTACAACTAAACGTTGAAGGCCTATCTGCAGCCAAGCGAAGCCTTATCGAAGTCCTCGCCTTCCAACATTCGATTGATGTAATCTGCCTCCAAGAGACTCATATTGGCACAGAGGAAGCTGGCCGCTTCACCATCAAAGGCTTTGACCTCCTGTGCTATGTTCTACATGCTAAACATGGACGTGCCACCTATGTGCGTTCTGACATAGTTGAAGCAAATCACCTGATAACAACACATTTCTCAGACACCATAATCATTGGTGGCTTCCATATTGTCAATGTGTACAAGCCCCCTAATACCAACTGGGATCTGCAGGTCTTACCCACCCTACCCCACCCTGCCATCTATGTGGGGGACTTTAACAGCCATCACCCTGACTGGGGGTACCCAGCAGTGGACAGTGATGGGGAGGCACTTTCAGACTGGGCATCCAGAAATGACCTCGCTTTGATATACGACCCCAAACAAAGAGGAACCTTCCACTCTGCTAGGTGGAAGAAGGACTATTCTCCTGACCTGTGTTGGGCCAGCTCTTTGAATGGGGAGCCATATCCTACACAGATCCTCATTCTTGATGATTTTCCACACAGCCAACACCGGCCCCTGCTTGTACACATTGGCCTACAACTTCCAGTCATATACAGCCCAAGGAAGATGCGCTGGAACTTCCGCAAAGCCAACTGGAAGAAATTCAGTGAAACTCTGGACCGGAGCATTGTTACCATCCCACTCCACACCATCACTGTAGATGAAGCATACAACCGCTTCTGCAGCGCAATCTTCAAGGCTGCCCATACTGCAATCCCACGAGGCTACCGACCCCTCTATGTCCCATGTTTGGACGGAGAAAGTGCTGCCCTCCTACAATCCTATCAAACATCAGGGGACCCAGAGATAGCAGACCATCTCATTGAATCGCTAAATACAGCCCGGCGAAAGAAATGGGAGGAGACAGTTGCTGACCGGAGCTTTACCCACTCTAGCAGGAAATGCTGGAGCCTCATCCGTCGCCTAGGAGCTGCACAGAAGTTCCCTAGCCAAAGCCGAGCATCCGTCACACCCAACCAAGTTGCATCCCACCTACTGACTATCGCCAAAGCACCCCAAGACAAAGACACCAGAAGAGCAGTTACAACTGAGCTAAAAAAAACACCAAAAAAATGCCTGTAGAGGAAACAAACCCTGAACCCTTCGAGGCTGCTGAACTGGAGAAAGTCCTACAGGGCCTGAAATGTGGAAAGGCAGCAGGATACGATAACATCTTCCCAGAATTCATGAAAAATCTTGGCCCCCGAGCCCTAACCTGGTTGACACAATTCTACACAAGGATCACACAAACAAACTCGATCCCAAAGAAATGGCGGACAGCAAAGGTCATTGCCATCCCAAAACCTGGCAAAGACCACAAACTACCAGCAAGCTACCGCCCAATCTCCCTACTCAGCGTTCCTTACAAAATCATGGAGCGCCTAATACTGCAACGCATTTCCCCAGAAATAGAGGATATTCTAAGTGTGGATCAAGCAGGTTTCCGCAAGGACCGCAGTACAGGAGAACAAGTACTGGCCCTAACCACCTTCATCGAAAATGGCTTCGAGAGCAGACTGAAGACAGGGGCTGTGTTTCTCGATCTTACAGCCACCTATGATACGGTCTGGCACAAAGGCCTCCTCCTGAAACTTATAAAGGCGATCCCTGCTTGGGCAACAGCAATTATAAAAACCCTGCTGACCAACCGAAGGTTCAGAGTCCACCTCAGTCAGAAGACAAGTGCATGGAGAATGCAGAAAAACGGACTCCCACAAGGCTCAGTTCTAGCTCCAACTCTGTTCAACCTCTACATAAACGACCTGCCTACTACAAAATCCCGCAAATTCATCTATGCAGACGACATCTGTTTGGCATTCCAAGCACCAGACTTTGAACCACTGGAACGGGTGCTCACGGAAGATCTTGCTAAACTGGACCAGTTCTGCAAAATCTGGCGCCTAAAACCAAGCCCAGCAAAAACCGTCTCCAGTGTATTCCATCTCCACAATGCAAAAGCTGCCAGAGAACTAAACATCCACCTGAGCGGACTCAAGCTTAAGCATGCCCCAAATCCAACTTATCTTGGAGTGACCCTTGATAGGACTTTATCCTTCAAGGAACATCTAAAGGGGACGGCTGCTAAGGTGAAGGTACGAAACAACCTGCTCTGCAAGCTCGCTGGTGCAAAATGGGGGGCGGCAGTCTCCACCCTGCGCACCCCAGCACTGGCCCTTTCATACTCTGTAGCAGAATATTGTGCCCCTGTCTGGTCCAGGTCATCTTACACACACCATGTAGACACCCAGCTCAACTCAACCATGAGAACTATAACTGGAACAATCCGCTCAACACCACTCCCCTGGCTCTCTGTACTGTCAAACATAGCCCCTCCACACATCCGGCGAGCAGCATTAACTCAAAGGATGCTCCAAAAAGTTAAAGATTCTCCTCACTTACCAATCCATGCAGATATCTACACCCCACCCACTGCCCGACTTTCATCCAGACGGCCGATTTGGAAAAACCCTCCCCCAGCTGACTTTACCATCCAGACAGCTTGGCAAGAGGAATGGGAGACCAAGGAGGTCCCAAACAAACAGCTGGTGATAAACCCCAACCAACAGGTCCCGGGCACCAACCTCCCAAGGAGACAGTGGTCTACACTCAATCGCTTCAGGACTGGACACGGCCCCTGCTTGGCCAGCCTTCACAGATGGGGCAGTAGCCCTAGCCCACTGTGCGCATGTGGAGCAAACAATGGAACACATCATAGAGGCTTGCCCGCTCCAAAGACTGGAAGGAGGGTTACACACCCTCCATACAGCAAACCAGGAGGCAACTGCTTGGCTTAAGGACTTTGCATTCACTAAATAAATAAATAAACTGAATCTCAAAAAGTGGAGCACAGCTACAGAAAACGTCACTTGCCAGAGGAAAACACGGCCTGCAGAGAGAGACAGAGCTGTCAGTGGGAGAAGGGAGACTGGGAAGTGGAAAACACAAATTGGCTTCTTACATGAGCCGAGCAGTGAGCCCGACAGAAAATACCCAGGGAGAATAGATGAACCAGCAGGATGACGCTGGTGGGAGATGAATGGGAATGACTGGGCAGTCTGACCGGGTGGAGAAACAGCTGCAGCAAGAGTGAGGATGATGAGGCAGGTGAGCGCACAACAATTCCTGTAGACACACCGCTACACATGGCAGCAACCTGGAGGGTGAAGAGAAGAGAGAAGATTTAAACTTTATGAAAACTTCTCAAAACAAACTATACTTACTCGTTGAACATGAGGCAGTTACCCCAATGAGCCAGCGCTGAGACTTCCACAAGATGATCCTTATAAGCGCTGGCGAGGAGGAGACAGCAGGTGCATCTAATCATGTAGGTGCAGTAATCACCTGCAGAGCCAGGGAAACAGGACGGAGGGAGCGCACGCTTACCTGGATATGACAAGGAGAGAACAAACAGATGTTAATGACCAGCAAAAATATTTCATTGATAGTGAAGAAAGGAGTGAAGCCCAGCGCATTGTTGGAGGTCCCCGGCTGTCTAAACCTATTAGCAGCATAACTAAGGGAGGGTTCAGGGGCACCTGATCCCTCCCTAGTTATAGGCTATATCAAAAAGGAAGATTTTAACCCTGTTCTTAAAAACAGAGATAGAGTCTGACTCCCAAATCCAGACTGGCAGCTGGTTCAAAATCTGACTTCAAGAGGAAGCTAGGAAACTAATTTGGAAAACTCCTTTAAAGGGCTGGAAAACATCTGACTTTGTTGGACTAATAGTAAAGACGTGTTACTGATTGTGGCCACTAGGGGGAGGCAGTACATACAGACTGATTTTGTGGTTTTAATGGATGACACTTTCATAACTTCACATTATAAGATGATCAATAGCAGCTCACGACAATGTGAATATTTTTGAAAAATGAAAACATTTTCTCTGAGCTGTTCAATACTTAATTTCTTAACTTCCTAAATTCAGAGCTCACGTGAAGCTGAGTTTCCACCGTGGTCATTGTAACATCACGCACATGTTTAAAGGAGAACAGCAGGAGCAGCATAATGCAGAGGAATATCAGGGGATACTGAGTTGGCCCAGAGAAAAAGACTGTAATAGAAAGTTATTCTACATATCAAATACAGCAGTGATGTCAGCAGTTCATCTATGGCTAACCCAATCAGCAGCTCTGATGTTTTACTGAGTGGCTTAGAGAGCCATAATGAAGCAGAACAATCAGCAAGTCAAGATAGAAATAACCAGACTTTCACTGATGTTGCAGCTCATAACAGCCTGATGAAATCACCCCAAGAGTGTGCACATCTCCTGACCACTGACCTTAACACACTGTCCACAGACGCAGACCCATCTGAGAACCACAGTGTAGGAGTAGAGGGCAATTACAAGGAGTAATGACCTTCGTGAAATCATAAATGCCCATATATCCTGACATTTGAATATGACCTTGAGCTCAATCTGAATGCAGACACTGGGGATCATTTTGAGTTTGGTGGTGACCACAGGGGCAACGGCCAAGGAGAAGTAGTGATTCCCATGAAATGAGGATGGATGGATGCTGCCGGTGCCGCACCAGCAAAGCTCCTTTTGGCTTTGCCAGAGTGACCTAAAAAATTAAAGCGTTCATGATTTTCACCTGTCTTTATCTGAACAACATGATTTACCAAAATAATGAAAGCACCAAGGTGCTGTGAGTTGGTGCCTGTGGCATGGTAGCATGGGGAGCTGTAAAAACATGGCAATCCGACCTCTACTGGCCTGGGATAGTTATTACAATACCTTTTTTCACGGCTGCATTGACAGAAATGGTGAGTTAAATTTGTGTTTATTTTGAAAACAAAGCCTTATCATGAAATTCTGGCAAATTAAATGTTGAGGAAAATATGGCGATACAATCATACAAGCCTTTAGTTCCACTTAATTTTGGACAGACAAGCTGAAAAGCTGGAAACACACACACACACACACACACACACACACACACACACACTAAGTGTTTACCGTATGCCTCCGTTGTACTGAGGCGTAATGAATAGATTGTACAAAAGTGGACTTTCATCATTTCATAAATATGACTTAAAATTCTTTTTGAGCACATTACTCATGAACTAAACATTTAAATAATGTTCATGTAACTGTTAAGAATATTGAAATTAGTGAATTCTATAACCTATATTATTCTACTGTTAAAACAGCTTGTTTTTCAATATGCAGATTTTACGCTGTTCTATTTTTCTGCCTTTAAAGTCTCTGTAACTATAGAGTATGAGGGAGAAAAGCAGAAACACTCACTGTGGTACTGAGATAGTTCACCATGAACAATAAACTGCAGTATTTTTTTAAACACATGATGCAGGGCAACCTTTGACATTTCTTAAATTAGGCGTGTTCAACCCTCAGAAGTTCAAGCTGCCAAATAAACAATCAAAACTTTTCAAAAACTCAAAGGTTTGATACTGAAGCCTTTCTGTTCAGTTTCCGGCCACACAATGACATCCTGTTTATAGACTTCTGTGGTGATTTTATGTCTGTTTTTGTCTATAAAATAACCACAGCCACACCAGGGCAAGCGAAAACTGTCATGAACGCTCCTTCGGGGCAGAAAAACAGACCCACGTGCTGAACTGTAACTGTGACATTTAATAACAGAAGAGGATAAAAATCCCCCCCCCCCCAAAAAAAAACAAAAACTGTGCAAACAATACAAAAATACAAACAAGGGTAACTTACAAGGGAAGGACTTCAGAGCTAGAATTGCTCTGGAGGAGATGAGGAGAATATTCAGAAGAATGAAGTCCATAAACTGTCATGGTGGCCGCTGGACCGTCATCATCATCATCATCACCACCAGCTGCACACACACCGGCAGGTGCCAATCAGCGGTGTTTAAAGGCCAGAATCACCGACGGCTCGGCACGGAGTCATCTGTCGTCTTTGCCCTGCAATGAGCCAAGATCACGACCTCAAGCCAAGTCTAGGACTTCACGTCAGGACAAGCCACGTAAGCAATCCCTGCGTTCATCTTCTCCTAGCCTTCTCCCCTGTGCACAGGTGGACCTCCCTGGCGGCGGACAGATTACCCCAGCTGACGGGGTATCATCTCATCCTCCTCGGAGTTCCTCCTCACCCCCGCTACATCGGGCACCACGAGCACCACTTCGCACGGGCACTCGGAGCCAGCAGAACACATCTTGTGGCACATGCAAGTAAGCGTAACCATCTGCAAATCCTCCACCTTCACGAACAGCTGTAATTGTTTGTGCTTGTGTGTTTCAGGGTTGCCAGGTTGCCATCAGAAACGCTCAGCTCCTGTAACCAGACATCCACACATTCACTCACTCACTCACCACACTCACTAATTATTAATAAAGAATAATTGTCTATATCTACTCTATATCTACTTGTGTCAGCATCTGTCTCCTGGGTCGCGCAGACTAAACACCCTTAGCACTCGGGTAGACATGATAGCGCACCAACAGACGGTTATTCTCAACCAGCTAACTCAAATTAACAGCCGGCTGGATCGTCTGGAAGGACACCAGACGTTTCCCCCGGCCACCGGGGTTTTTTCAACCCCTGCAGGCATATCTTCTAGCCAAGCTAATGTACCACCTGCACCTCGCCTCACTCCCATGCCTACCCCCGCCTGCTTCAGCGGAAAACTTGGGGAAGCACGAGGATTCATACTACAGTGTGAATCAGTGTTCCTCCGTGTCCCGGGGGATTTCGCCACAGACCCAAGTAAAATAGGATATATCATCAACCTGTTGGGGGGTAGGGCCTTAGACTGGGCCTACACAGTTATGGCTAAACCAGGTTATCCTGTTTTAACTTACCAGCAGTTCTTGGCAGAGTTTATGGAGGTGTTTGTCCATACGGACAGGGGCGCAGTGTTAACTGAACGGCTGCTGAGCCTGCAGCAGGGCAGTAGATCCGCAGCTGATTACGCCATTGACTTCCGGGTCCTAACCGCTGAGATTGGGTGGGGGAAACCATCGCTTTGTGGTATTTTCCTCCACAGTCTCAACTCAGAGTTGAAGGACGAGCTAGCGGCATGGGATAAACCAGACAAATTAGGGGAGTTAATTGCCCTCACCATTAGCCTGGATAGCAGATTAAAGGAGCGAGCAGCCGAACGGCGGACAGCTTCCCGTTTGAGTACACCCCACCCTCGCTCCACTAGCTCTCCCCTTCTTGCTCTACCCTCGTCAGAGGAACTTCCGGAACAAGAGGCTATGATAATAGGGCAATTGGGAGTGTCAGCGGCTGAGAGACAGCGCCGCAGGGATCTGGGCCTTTGTTTTTATTGTGGCAATGGGTCTCATGGGGTTGCTGAATGCCCGAATCGGTTAAAAGGGGGGGTCCGTGGATCACAGTAGGGGGATTCACGGACAAGAATAAAAAAAAAAACCCTCACTAGTTGCTGTATCCCCATTAGGCTACTACATAAGCACAAGGAACACTCCACACATGCCTTAGTTGACTCTGGAGCTGAGCGAAATTTTATCTCCAGAGACCTGGCAACCCAGATGGGCCTCAGCTGTCAACCTCTAAAGTCCTCCTGTTCATCTCGTCACCTTGTCCAAGGCGTCACTGACTACTGTTTCCCACCAGACTGCCCCTGTGTCAGTGATCGTCTCTGGAAATCACCGAGAGGAAATTCAGTTCTTGGTTTTGCCCATCTCCTCCTCACCCGTCATCCTGGGGTACCCCTGGCTTTGGCTTCATGACCCCACCTTTAACTGGCAAGCTGGGAGTATTACAGCGTGGAGTTTGTTCTGTCTGAGTGCCTGCCTTCAATCTGCGGCGTGTGCCCCTTCAGTCACGGTGCTTCTACCTTCGACGCCACCCCCGGATCTGTCCAAGGTACCTGAAGTCTACCACGACCTGGGGCCAGTATTCAGCAAGTCACGGGCGCTGTCTCTACCCCCCCACCGTCCGTATGACTGTGCGATCAATCTCAAGGCTGGGGCCCCTCTTCCTGCGAGCCGCCTGTACAGCCTGTCTGGCCTGGAGCGCGAGGCCATGGATACTTATATTAAGGAGTCTCTGGCCTCTGGTATCATCTGCCCTTCATCCTCGGCCGTGGGTGCTGGGCTCTTCTTCGTTGGGAAGAAGGACGGTTCGTTACGCCCCTGCATCGACTTCCGGAGTCTCAACGAGATCACGGTCAAGGATAAATATACTCTGCCCTTTATGAACACCGCCTTTGACTCCCTCCAGGGGGCGTCCTGGTTTACCAAGTTGGATCTCCGGAACGCCTATCACCTGGTGCGCATCAGAGAAGGTGATGAGTGGAAGACGGCTTTCCGGACCCCAAACGGACATTTCGAATATCTAGTGATGCCGTTTGGGTTAACCAACGCTCCGGCCGTCTTCCAGCGATTGATAAATGACGTTCTTCGGGACTTCCTCAACTCCTTCGTGTTTGTCTACCTCGACGACATACTCATCTTCTCACGCACGTTGGAGGAGCACCAGGTGCATGTTCGGTGGGTCTTGCAGCGCCTCCTGGAGAACCAGCTGTTCGTCAAGGCAGAGAAGTGTGAATTCCACACTGACCGGACCTCCTTCCTTGGTTTCATTATCGCCTGGAATCAAGTGCTCCCCGACCCGGCCAAGGTCAAGGCGGTGGTGGATTGGCCCACGCCGACATCCAGAAAACAACTACAGGGGTTCCTGGGCTTCGCCAATTTCTACCGTCGTTTTGTGCCCAACTTCGAGAATATCGCCCGCCCTCTGACTGCTCTCACTTCCCCTAAAACCCCTTTTCGCTGGGGTGAGGAGGCTGCCAGGGCGTTTGAAGGACTTAAGGAGGAGTTCGCTTCGGCCCGTGTACTGACCCAGGTGGACCCGGAGTTGCAGTGCCTGGTGGAGGTGGACGCTTCGGATTCAGGGGTGGGGGCCGTTCTCTCACAGCGCTCTCCAGTGGATGGCAAGATTCGACCGTGTGCCTACTTCTCCCATCGCCTGACGCCTGCAGAGAGGAACTACTGCATAGGAGACAGGGAGCTGTTGGCGGTGAAGCTCGCCTTGGAGGAGTGGAGACACTGGCTGGAGGGGGCTGCCCAACCGTTCGTCGTGTGGACTGACCACCGCAACCTGGAGTACCTCAGGATGGCTAAGCATTTGAACGCACGCCAGGCTCGCTGGTCTCTCTTCTTCGGCCACTTCAATTTTACCATCACCTATCGGCCAGGGAGCAAGAACGGTAAGCCTGACGCCCTCTCGCGGCAGTTCGATGCACCATCCACCGAAGATCAGGAAGCGACCATCCTACCGTCCTCTTGTGTGGTGGGTGCTTTGTCTTGGGGTATCTGCAAGCGGGTCCGAAGAGCGCAGAAGATGGAGCCAGATCCGGGTGGGGGTCCCCCGGGTCGCTTGTTTGTTCCCCGCTCTATTAGGGGCCAAGTAATTGAGTGGGGCCACGCGTCCAAACTGGCGTGCCATCCGGGAGTGGGTCGGACTGTTGATCTCCTCCAAAGGACCTTCTGGTGGCCAGGGTTGAGAAAGGATGTCCATAGCTATGTCCGGGCCTGCGCTCAATGCGCTACTGAGAAAACATCATCATCCCCCCCGTCGGGTCTGCTACACCCTTTGCCCGTTCCTTCTCGCCCCTGGTCCCATGTTACCATGGACTTTGTGACCGGCCTGCCCCCCTCTGATCATTTTACCACTGTTTTGACGATTGTGGACCGTTTTTCTAAGGCGGCCCATTTTGTGCCCCTCCGGGGGCTGCCTTCAGCGCAGGAGACGGCGGACCTTCTTGTCCAACATGTGGTCCGTCTTCACGGTATCCCCGCTGATATTGTTTCAGACCGGGGGCCACAGTTTGTTTCCCAAGTTTGGAAGACGTTCTGCGCAGCACTAGGGGCCACAGCCAGCCTCTCCTCTGGGTACCATCCACAGAGCAACGGCCAGTGTGAGCGTGCAAATCAGGAGCTGGAGGCTGCGCTGCGCTGTGTCATCTCCTCCTGTTCTTCTTCTTGGAGCACGTACTTACCTTGGATTGAGTACGCCCATAACACCACGGTCTCCTCGGCTATGGGGATTTTCCCCTTCCATCTGTGGGGCGCATGCGCACGCAGCGACCAGCAGCGGAAAGTTGGCGTCTCTGTCCGAGTCTTTTACATCGTTTTTTAATGTTCTTAAATGTTTTTATGTTAATCCAGTGATCATTTTGTGAGTGAGAGTACTCATCCGATGCTTTTCTGACATGGATCCTTTTTATCTAGCCCTGTTGGGATTTTTAATGCACTTTCTGTCGGTGGCCGATGTCAGCGGAGCTGTCATCCCACAGAGGATACGTCATGTTTACACTCGTGACATGTTGTTGCAAATGAACACGCAAATGAACACTCGAATGATGGACACTACGCTACGAGTGCCAGCATGTATCCAGAGGGACCATGGCTTCTCCACCAGCGGCGTGAGGAGGAAGAGAAGGAAAAGGGGGAGACGAGGAGGTGTTAAACTGCGATTAAGGAGGCAGCGGCTCAGCAGGACTCCTCTGCCCTCCGTCATCATGGCCAACGCCCAGTCCCTCAGGAACAAGAGTGATGAGCTTCAGGGGAACGTTCGTTTCCAAAAGGATTTTAAGGAATGCTGTGTCCTGGCGTTCACTGAAACGTGGCTTAGTGAGCAAGACCAGGACTCCGATCTGTTCCTGGATGGTTTTGGGACCCCGTACCGATTGGACCGCAACACTGAGGTGACAGGGAAAACACAAGGAGGGTGTGTGTGTGTGTCTATGTGAACAGACGATACTGCAGCTCTGTTACTGTTAGAGAACAGATATGTGTGCCAGACGTTGAACTCCTGTCTGTGTCTCTGCGCCCGTTTTATTTGCCCCCCGCGAGTTTCCTCAGATTTTTATAATAGTTGTATATATTCACCCCAAGGCAGATGCCGCCTCTGCCTCCCGCACTATATATGAGGTTATACAGAAACTGCAGACTATTTCACCAGAGGCTCCCAACTTTGTATTGGGTGATTTTAACCATGTGTCACTGGAAAAGACCCTAACCAATTTTTATCAATATGTCTCTTGTCCAACTAGACATGGCAAGACACTTGACCAGTGT
The DNA here is from genome assembly GCA_020510985.1 of Pholidichthys leucotaenia. Lineage (NCBI taxonomy): Eukaryota > Metazoa > Chordata > Actinopteri > Cichliformes > Pholidichthyidae > Pholidichthys > Pholidichthys leucotaenia. Next base: position 42,037,496 of record CM035836.1, read on the forward strand.
TATGGGTCTGTTAAAGATGCTTTTAAATCACTCCCTCTCCCTCCCCTGGGCTCTGCAGATCACAATTGCATGCATCTTCTCCCCACTTATAAGACTGTTTTAAAGAGGGAGAAAGTCCAAACCAAGGAGGTGAAAGTGTGGACAGATAATGCTGTGTGTTCTCTGCAGGAGTGTTTTGACTGCACGGACTGGGGAATGTTTGAGGAATCATGCAAAGACTTGGACGAACTGACGGAGGTCGTCTGCTCATATTTAGCATTCTGCAGGGATATGCTTATACCCAGTAAGAGGGTCAGAATATACTCTAATAATAAACCTTGGGTTAATAAGTCTGTTAAGTCCTCCATAAAGAAAAAGAAACAAGCTTTTCAACGAGGGGGGGCATTGGACTTACATATAGCCACTAAAGAACTGAAAATAGAGATTTTAAGGGCAAAACAGAGCTATAAAACCTTACTGGAGAATAAAATGGCTTCTAATAACTTGGGTTCAGCCTGGTTTAGTATGAAAATGATCACTGGTCTCCAGAACACTAGAACCAGTAGCTCTAGTGTCACTTTAGATGGTTTTAGCTCAGATATTGAATTTGCTAATGCTCTTAATGGCTTTTATAATCGTTTTAACACGTTTGATTTTAGCAGAGAAATACAGGCGTTAAGCCTTGAATTGTGTGACAGCAGGCATTTCTCTGTGACACAGGAGGACGTTGAAAGATCCTTTTGTTCCACAAAAGTTAACAAAAGTCCAGGACCTGACAACATTTGTGGTCGGTTAATCAAAACCTGTTTTTCATAAGATATTCATCAGATCCTTGGAAATGCAGCATGTCCCCAGGATTTGGAAGGATTCTGTCGTGGTCCCGGTTCCTAAATCTAGTCGACCCACAACATTAAATGATTTTAGACCACTGGCTCTGACTTCTATAATTATGAAAATCTTGGAAAAACTGGTTCGTTCAGAAATTCTTAAAAACACAGAGAATGTACTTGATCCTTTGCAGTTTGCCTATAGGCCTAAGAGGGGAGTAGAGGACGCGACTCTTACTCTCCTTAACCTGCTTTTTAAACATCTGGAGGGTAGTGGGGCTCATGCACGGCTTTTATTCATTGACTTTTAGTCTGCTTTTAATACAATTCAGCCACACATTTTAACTTGGAGACTTTTAGAGCATTTTAATTTAAGTAATAATCTTGTAGGCTGGATTTTAAACTTTTTAACAGACAGGACACAGAGGATTAAAGTTAATGGCTTTTTATCAGACAAGGTGTGTTCCTCCACTGGGTCACCTCAAGGGTGTGTGCTTTCACCCTTGTTATTTATTCTGTACACTAATATGTGTCAGTGTGCTTTTAAAAATAGACTTATTTTAAAATATGCAGATGACTCTGTGATCGTGAGCCTGCTCCAAGGGACTGAAAACAGTTATGGCCCAGTCACAGAGGACTTTATCCAATGGTGTGAGGATTCGCACCTACAACTGAATATAGGCAAGACTAAGGACATGGTCATTGATTTTAGGCGAAATGCCAACACACCTGAACCGACTAAGATTAAGGGACAAATAGTGGAACAAGTCACATTTTATAAATATCTGGGTGAAGAGGATGATAAAATAAAGGCAGCGTTGGATTTTTAATAGCTTTATTATCATCCGCCTTCATCAGAACTCGGCTCCAGCCCATAGTGTGAGCAGGCTGAAGCCGAATTCCTCAGGCTCTCAAAGGGGAGACAGTGTGTGTGTCTCGCAGCAGATGCAGAATCAGAGTGAGAGAATGAGAGGGTTTGCGTTATAGAGTTGCAGCATATATACTCGACTACAATACATCAAGGGCATACCCCAGCAGTTGGTATGATCAAAGAGATAACAGAACAGGCATAAGACATTTGCATTTGAGAGACATATTGATCTCAGTCCCTAGGTCACAGTGAGGACAGGACGCATGAGCACAATGCATGAAAGGCAACATTAACATCACAGAAGTGAGCCAGACGAAACGAGTCTGCCTGTAGACATTAATACACATTTCACTGTTCTGTTATTTGCTCTAGCCAAGCGCTGTGTTTGACCAGTCTGTTTGTGGGGGTTACACCAAAGCACATCTACATATCAGCAGTGCAGCAGAAAAAACCAAGAGAAGAGAGCTAAGTGTCCTTAATCTGTTGTGGGGGTTAACCGAACCGCCACATGGGTACAATTATTGATAATACTTTGAATTTTAAATTGAATTGTGAGGCAATAAACAGGAAGGGACACCAGCGCCTGTTTTGTTTGAGGAGGTTGTCCCATTTCCATGTAGATAGGACTATCATGACACTTTTTTATCGTGCTTTTATTGAATCTGTTTTATCTTTCTCGTTAGTGTCATGGTTTAGAAACCTGTCCCTCAAAGACAGAAACTCACTGGCCCAGATCATTAAATGGTCCAGTCGTCTTATTGGGGGGGAGTCACAGCTGAGTCTGGAGGCCCTGTACACCAGGCAGGTACAGCGGCTGGCCACCTCTATCACAGCTGATGACTCCCATCCCTTGGCCAGTGAGTTCCAGCTTTTACCCTCCGGACGGAGGTTCAAAGTTCCCAGATGCAGAACCACACGGTACAGGAACAGTTTTGTTCCTGCTGCTATCGTTCTTTTAAACAGGCCTTAATGCATTTTATTTAAACTCTTGGATCTGGCCTTTTTACGTGGTTTTATGTTATCTACTATTTTATTGGTCCCTGGTGTGGTATAATGCTTTTATCTGGTTTACTATGGGTTCTTTTATTTATTTTAGTTGGGTTTGTTATCTATCTATTTTTAGTCTTTTTAACCATGTTCAGTAAGTTTCTGGAGTACATGTCCATGTCTTTAGTCTGTGCTGTATTTTAAATTGTCTGATGTATGTGTCCTGTGTTTTTAATGTTTTGATGTTCAAAGTTGTGTGTTTGAGATGCCCTCTCCAAACTGTAAAAAGAATCTACCTACAGGTATTAATAAAGTCACCTTGAACCCTTTTAAGGCATCTCTAGGATTTGATCCACCACTGTTTCCAGAGGAGGAGAAGGAGGTAGCGGTCCCTTCAGTACAGACCCATGTCAGGCGTTGTTGGCGGTTCTGGTCCATCGCTCGCAGGGCCCTTCTGAAAACCACTGAACGCAACATCCAGGTGGCCAACCGCCAGAGGAGACCCGCCCTGGACTATAAGGTGGGTCAAAAAGTCTGGTTGTCTACTCGGAACATTGGTGTACCGGCTGAGAAGCGCTCTCGTATTGTCAATCCTGTATCTGTGTGTCTGTCTCGCCCCCCTTCCATGCGCATCTGCCCCACCTTTCATGTCTCCCAGGTCAAGCCGTACATCTCTGACCCTTTGTGCCCGCCCCCCACGGCCCCTGCCCCCCCGAGGATGATCGATGGCCATCCAGCCTGGGGGGTGACCGCCATCCTGGACGTCCGCCGGTGGGGCCGAGGTCTTCAGTATTTGGTGGACTGGGAGGGGTTTGGTCCTGAACATCGCTCTTGGATTCGCCCAGCGTTGATCCTCGATAAGCAGTTGATCCGCGATTTCCATCAGGCGAATCCAGGTAGAATTGGGCAGGTGCCTGGAGGCACCTCTAGAGGGGGGAGTACTGTCATGGCGGCCGCTGGGCCATCATCATCATCATCACCGCCAGCTGCACGCACACCGGCAGGTGCCAATCAGCGGTCTTTAAAGGCCAGAATCACCGACGGCTCAGCACGGAGTCGTCTGTCGCCTTTGCCCTGCAATGAGCCAAGATCACGACCTCAAGCCAAGTCTAGGACTTCACGTCAGGACAAGCCACGTAAGCAATCCCTGCATTCATCTTCTCCTAGCCTTCTCCCCTGTGCACAGGTGGACCTCCCTGGCGGCGGACAGATTACTCCAGCTGACGGGGTATCATCTCATCCTCCTCAGAGTTCCTCCTCACCCCCGCTATATCGGGCACCACGAGCACCACTTCGCATGGGCACTCGGAGCCAGCAGAACACATCCTGTGGCACATGCAAGTAAGTGTAACTATCTGCAAATCCTCCACCTTCACAAACAGCTGTAATTGTTTGTGCTTATGTGTTTCAGGGTTGCCAGGTCGCCATCAGAAACGCTCAGCTCCTGTGACCAGACATCCACACATTCACTCACTCACTCACCACACTCACTAATTATTAATAAAGAATAATTGTCTATATCTACTCGTGTCAGCGTCTGTCTCCTGGGTCCCGAAACATGTCATAAACATCAATACTGCCAAAGTGAAAGGATAAACTGACAGTCCTTAAGTAAGAGCCACATCAATGAGCAGCAGGTGACCTAATTACCCAACTGCTCACAGCTGAAGCTGAAGTGGTTAGCACTGCGGCAGCACAGCAACTCACCCTTGGCCAGGGGATCCTGGGTTTGATCCCAGCCCCTGCCCAACAGTGATTTGTGTGGAGTTTGCATGTTCTTCTCGTGCCTGCATAGGTTTACACCAGGATTTCTCAGGTTTCCTCCCACATGCCAAAAACATACAAGTTAGGTTAATTGGCATTAAAACTGGGGATTCTAAATTGTCCTTAGGTATGACTGTGAGAGTGAATGGTTGTCTGTCTCTCTGTGTTGGCCTTGTGATGGAATGGTGATCTGTCCAGGGTGTACCCTGCCTCTCGCCCATAGATGCTGGGGTAGGCTCCAGCCCCCCGCGACCCGAAAAGGATTAAGCAGAAGAAGACGGATGGATGGATGGATGTTCACAGCTGAGATGACTGGGGAGCAGACTGTGAACAGCTAGTGGGAGTGTCTAGAGAAAAGGAGGGCACATGTGTCACAAACCCAAAATATATATAGAAACCGAGAAAATAATAACAAGAGACATACAAAACTCAGAAATAAATTAAGTCTGAGCTCAGTGGAACACTGCCCCAGACCCATGACAGAGCCCCCACTTTAAGGGGTGGATTTCAGACACCCCCAGGTCACAACATAAAAAGACCCCCCCCCCCCCACAAAGAGAAATGGCACAGCAAAAAACCACCCCGGTGGGAGGCGGGGGAAAACAGGTTAGGGGAGCGCAAAAATATGAAGCCTGCTCAGGACCCACACCCACACTACGCCAGGCCCCTGGACCCCTATGCCAAAGAACTCAATTGTTCGGGTGGTCGGCTGAGGTCCCAGGCCAGACAGATGCCAAGGTGGAATGAGTTGGGTGGCCTGCCAGAGAATACCGGCCACCCAACCAAGTGGCTCAGTCTGTCGAGTGGCCGACCAGAGTTCATCAGCCACAAAGACTGGAGGGGTAACCCAGGAAGTGGCTCCCCCATGGGGAGGCCCAATGAGGGGATGAAGGGCTGAAGGGGGGGGGGGGGCATGACAGCATCTGGTGGCGGGAGAGGACTCACGATGGCGTCTGGCAGTGGAGGGGGAACCATGATGGTATCAGGCAGAGGAGAGGAGGCCCCGACGCCTCGGTGGTCTTGGGCTGAAGAATGGTTGCACCCACGGGGGTCCCAGACTGGGAAATAGCTGCACCCGCAGTGGCTCTGGGCTGGAGCATTGCAGTACCCACAGTGGCTCCAGGTTGGAGCTCTGCAGCACCCATGGTGGCTCCGGGTTGGAGCATTGCTGTACTCACGGTGGACCCGGGCTGGGTCAACGTTGCACCCTCGGTGGACCTGGACTGGGCCAACGCTGCACCCTCAGTGGACCCAGACTGGGCCAATGCTGCACCCTCGGTGGACCCCAGGCTGGGGCATAGTACCCATGGCGGGTCCAAGCTGGAGCGCAGCACCCATGTTGGATTTATGCTGGGGCGCAGCACCCATGAGGGTCCCCAACCGGAACGCAGCACCAGTGATGACCTCCGCAGAGGGGGCTGGACCTACGACATCCTCAGGTGGCGAGCCTGGACCTACGGAGACATCTGGCAGCGGTGGATCTTCAAGAAGACAGCTTGGAAAAGACAGGCAGAGGAACAGGGTCAGGGTCACTGGCAGCAGCGGAGCCCGGCAAGGTGAGCTCAGGTGTAGCTGATGGCTGCACCCAACTCTCCTCACCAAGAGTCAGGCAAGATTTCTCCAGGACAGATAAGAGAAAAACAAGGGAGAGCACTTGCCTGAGCTCAAGTTCCATCACCATCTAAGACTCTGTTGATCCAGATGATGACGACGTCTCAGGTCCGGTCTCTTGGAGGCCCAGCTCAGGTTCTATCTCTGCTGTGACGGCCTCCGTAGCAGGCATGATGGTGGTTGCAGTCTCAGCTTCCCCAGACAAAGGGGCCCACACTGGTGGCTTGCCCAGTGTGGCAGCTGGGGGTTGGCTCCGCGCTGGCACTTGAATTGAGTCCTCCAGGGCCACGGGCTCCTCCATCATCCAGCGGCTCAGTTCAGGGGTCAGCGGATACTCAGGGATAACAGGAGGGGACACGGAGAAGGCAGGTGAGGATTTATTAATTGCAGCAGGTGGAGAGAGCTCAGGGGACTGCACACCCTGAGTCTGTCTCCCGGGAATCAGGCAAGGCATATCATCATAAATTGAAATAGAATGAAATGAAACTTGCCTGTTTTCCTGATGTGCTATGTTGCCTGCTGCAGCTGGTGTTATGTCATCCCTCTCCGGGGCTATGGTGAAGATGGGCCCCTCTGAGGATTGTGGAGGAGACCCCCTGTAGTCATGGAGGTGGGCGTTGCATGGGAGCAAAGGGAGGACCTCTCGGCAGCAGGAGAGGACGCCGAGGTGTAGCGGGGAGCAGCAGCTACAAACCCGGGGAAAGCTGAGGATTCAGCTGGAGAAGAGAGGGAAGAAGACTGCACTGCTGAGGAGGGCTTCGGTTTTGGCATCAGGAAAATGGCTGTCAAAGAGATGGGAGGATTCCTCCGGCAGTCTGGAGCGGGATGACGGCATTGTTTAGTTAATGAAGCATGAACGGGCACCAGAGACTGGTGAGAAGCAGAAACAACGGCGTTGGAGCGCCACCACCAGAGAAATCCTTTCCCTTCCCTCAGCATGCTCCCGCAGCTGAGAACACCGATGAGCAGCTGCCTCTGCAAGTCCTAGATGCCACAATGCATCCTTCAGGGTGGAAAACATGCATGCCGCGGAGATTAGCCCATCAATCTCCATGAGCACTCGGCAACACTCCCACCCCAGGTGCACTGGGTAACCCCGTCCGTCTGCTGAATCCATAATAGTTCCACAGACAAGTAAGTGAAAAAGAAAAAAGACAAAAAAGCACAACTACAGCAGCTGGGCCTTAATCTGGCAGCAGTATTCTGTCATGAACGCCCCTGTGGGGCAGAAAGACAGACCCACACGCTGAACTGTAGTTGTGACATTTAATAACAAAAGAGGACAATCCCCCCACCCCCCACCCAAAAAAAAAAACTCTGCAAACAATGCAAAAATACAAACAAGGGTAACTTACAAGGGAAGCGCTCCAGAACCGGAGCCCACCATCCCACTTTGGATGGTGCTTCTCATTTATCTAAAAATCTGGCATCTTTTTTATCCAAATTTCCAAAACCATGACTACTCAGAGTTGGGACCAGGAAGCAGAGTCGCAGTCTTACACGCCTCTCTGCAGCTCCTCTTCATCCGCCACCCCTCAGCTTAGCCCCTGTCTTCCCCATCAGAGAATCGTTGTCTGCTCCCTCCAAAGTGAATAAAAATATAATGTATAAGCATCCCAAAGTGATAAAGCAAAATATTGGTAAAACTCAAATTAAACATAAAGCCTCTAAATTGAATGATTTGGCCTCTGTTCCTCCTCATAATTTAAAAATTAAATGTGGTTTATTAAATACTAGGTCTCTAACTCCCAAGTCTCTGTTAGTCCATGATCTGTTAATTGATCATCAGATTGATTTAATTTCCCTTACAGAGACTTGGTTAGGGCAAGAGGATTATGTTGGTTTAAATGAATCAACTCCCTCTGGTTATTTAAACTGTCAAAATCCCAGAAGTTCTGGTCGTGGAGGAGGAGTAGCATCAATTTACCATTCCAAATTACTAGTTAATGTAAAGCAAAAAACATGTTATAATTCCTTTGAGGGCCTGGTCCTCAGTGTTGGGCACTTTAGCAATTCCAGGTTAAACCCAATTTTATTTGCCATAGTTTATCGTCCCCCATCAACCTATTCAGAATTTTTATCCGAATTTGCTGATTTCTTAGCTGATTTAGTGCTGAAATCTGATAGAATAATTATAGTAGGGGACTTTAATATACATGTGGATGTAGATAGTGACTGCCTTAATGTGGCTTTTAATTCAATATTAGACTCGATTGGGTTTTCTCAGAAAGTAGGAAATTCTACTCATTACCTCCACCATACATTGGACCTTGTTCTGACATATGGCATAGAAATAGAAAATCTTGTAGTGTCTCCTCATAACCCTGTACTGTCAGACCATTGTCTGTTAACCTTTGATTTTACTATTTCTGACTATTTGGCTCCTAAAGAAAAATATTATCACAGTAGATGCCTCTCAGATGATGCTGTTTCCAAATTTATGCAGATTGTTTCCTCTATGCCATGTGTCAACACAACGGAAATAAGCTATAGACAGCTTGCTCCTTCTGTAATTGATAACATGGTGGATAGTGTTTCAGCTTCTCTGCATCAGGCTCTAGACTTGGTGGCCCCCTTAAAAAAGAAAAAGTCTAATCAGAGATTTTTAACTCCTTGGTTCAACACAGAAACTCGTAGCTTAAAACAGAAGACTCGTCAATTAGAAAGAAAATGGCGCTCTACTAATTTAGATGAAATCTATTTAGCTTGGAGAAATCATCTTTTAATTTATAAAAAATCTCTTAGAAAAGCTAGAACGAGTTATTACTCTGCATTAATAGAAGAGAACAAGAATAATCCCAGGTTTCTTTTCAGTACTGTAGCCAGGTTGACAAAGAGTCAGGACTCTGTCAATCCTAGCATCCCCTTAGAGCTTACTAGTCAGAACTTTATGAACTTTTTCAATAATAAAATTTCATCCATCAGAGATAAAATCAATCAGATTCTTCCCACAGTTAACTTAAATACTGTAACTACTACAACTCCTTCTATTGATGTCTGTCTTGATGAGTTTACTCCAATCGACCTTTGTGAGTTAGACAAAATAGTTTCCTCATCCAAACCTTCAACTTGTCTTTTAGACCCTATTCCTACCAGGTTATTTAAAGAAGTCTTCCCACTTATTGGTAGCTTTATTCTTCATATAATCAATTCTTCATTAACTTTAGGCCATGTACCGCAGGCTTTTAAAACGGCTGTAATTAAACCCTTACTCAAAAAGCCAACGCTAGATCCAGGAGCTTTAGCTAACTATAGACCAATCTCTAATCTCCCTTTCATTTCAAAAATCTTAGAAAGAGTTGTTGCTACGCAATTATTTGACCACCTGTAGGGAAATGGTTTACTTGAGGAGTTTCAATCTGGGTTTAGAATCCATCATAGTACTGAAACAGCCTTAGCGAAGGTCACTAACGACCTCCTCATTGCATCTGATAATGGACTAGTTTCTGTACTTGTCCTTTTAGATCTTAGTGCAGCTTTTGATACTATTGATCATAATATTCTACTTGATAGATTAGAACACTATGTTGGACTTAATGGAACTTCGTTGCAGTGGTTTAGATCTTATTTATCTGATAGGTTCCAGTTTGTTCATGTAAATGATGAGTTTTCTCTCAGCTCAAAGCTTAGTCATGGAGTTCCACGGGGATCTGTGCTTGGCCCTACTCTTTTTAGTTTATATATGCTTCCGTTAGGCAACATTATTAGAAAGCACTGTATACATTTTCACTGTTATGCAGATGACACACAATTATACCTGTCAATGAAGCCAGATGATACTAATCAATTAACCAAGTTAGAAGCCTGTCTTAAGGAAATCAAAGCTTGGATGACTTGTAATTTCCTGCTATTAAATTCAGATAAGACTGAAGTCATTCTTGTTGGTCCAAAAAAACCTTAGAAATTCCTTTCCAAATCAAACTTTCAGTTTGGATGCAGTTACTCTTTCTCTTAATAGCTCTGTGAGGAACCTTGGAGTTATTTTTGATCAGGATTTGTCCTTCAATTCACATATTAAATTTGTTTCTAAGACTGCCTTCTATCATTTGCGTAATATTGCCAAGATTAGGAGCATCTTGTCTCAGAGTGATGCTGAGAAGCTGATCCACGCTTTTGTTAGCTCGAGATTAGATTATTGTAATTCTTTATTATCAGGCTGTCCTAAAACATCTTTAAAAAGTCTTCAGCTGATCCAAAATGCTGCAGCAAGAGTTTTAACAGGTACTAGAAAGAGAGATCATACCTCTCCGGTTCTGGCCTCCCTTCATTGGCTTCCCATAGAGTTTAGAATTAAGTTTAAAATCCTTCTTCTTACTTACAAAGCTCTAAACAATCAGGCTCCTTTTTATTTAAAAGATCTGATACTACCGTATCATCCTAACAGAGCACTACGCTCCCAAAATGCAGGTTTACTTGTAATACCTAGAATCTCCAAAAGTACAATGGGAGGCAGAGCCTTCAGTTATCAAGCTCCTCTCCTGTGGAATCAGCTGCCAATCTGGATTCGGGAGTCAGACTCGATCTCTGTTTTTAAGAATAGGGCTAAAACCTACCTTTTTGATATAGCCTACAATTAGGGAGGGATCATGTGTTTCTGAACCCTCCCTTAGTTATGCTGCTAATAGGTTTAGTCAGCCGGGGGACCTCCAGTAATGCACTGGGCCTCACTCCTTTCCTCACTCTCTATGAAATATTTTTATTTTGCTGGTCATTAACATCTGTTTGTTCTCTCCCATAGATTGAGTCCCCATCGTGCTGTTTGCTCTCTACATGTCTGTTCTTTTCTTCTTCTCTGTCCCCTCACCCCCCAGCCAGTCGCAGCAGATGACTGCCCCTCCCTGAGCCTGGTTCTGCTGGAGGTTTCTTCCTGTTAAAAGGGAGTTTTTCCTCTCCACCGTCGCCAAGTGCTTGCTCACAGAGGATCACCTGATTGCTGGGGTCTTTCTGCAACTGTGGGGGTCCTCCCTACAGTTGATAGTGCTATGAGATGACTGTTGTTGTGAAATGGCGCTATATAAATAAAGTTGAATTGAATTGAATTGCTCTGAAGGAGATGAGAAGAATATTCAGAAGAATGAAGTCCATAAACATCAATACTGCCGCAGAGAAAGGATACAGTGACAGTCCTTATGTAAGAGCCACATCAATGAGCAGCAGGTGCAGGCTGAGCAGGCAGGTGACCTAATTACCCAACTGCTCACAGCTGAGATGACTGGGGAGCAGACTGTGAGAAGCTAGTGGGAGTGTCTGGAGAAGAGGAGGGCACATGTGTCACAAACCCAAAATATATACAGTCTAGAAACTGACAAAATAATAACAGACATACAAAACTCAGAAATAAATTAAGAGTCTGGGCTCAGTGGAACGCTGCCCCCAGACTCATGACAAAAACCTTTCTATTCTGAATGAAAACCACAGAAGTGCAGGAACCAAGTGAGATCAGAGTTTATTGATGCTGCAGATAAAGTAAAGCACTACAGCAGCAACAAGAGCACATAAACCCTTGTGCATCATTACGTGGCGCACGAGGGAGGAAATGAGAAAAAGCGAGAGTCGATGATACACTTTATTAACAAACCAGGAGAAAATAACAAGTCCAATACTATCCACTATACAGAGGATGAATATACAGAGTAAGGGCCACCAGACGTACAGTGGGCTACCCGGATGTTCGACAGCCGGGAAGGGGAATGCCTAGTGCTTCCGAACTGTGATACGCACAACAGGGAAAGGCGACCAGCCTAGTGCTGATGCAGCAATAGCACAAAAGGAAAGGCAAATAAGCACTTACGGCTGGAACCACTCAAAGCTGTCCGAGAAGTCTGGTGGATGAGGATAGGATGCTGAGTCAGCCGTGAACACCCAGGGACTGATTGTCTGCAGATGTCGGGCTGAATGCATGAAGGGAGTGAAACAACATTCATGGAGAGCTAGCTGCCATGAATGAGGGTGAATGCCCCGACAATCTCTTTCCTCCGAAGTGGTGAACAAATACTCGTGAAGCTAACGAGGAAAGAGATTGCCGGTGCAAGAATGCATGGGCAGGACTGATTGGTACCAGGTGTGTGAGAGAGCGTGTGAATGAGAGTGAATGGAGTGTGTGCATGTGTGTGTGGGTGGGTGTATGTGTGTGAACACCTGTGACAGTGCAGCTGATGGCACCTGACAGGAGGAAGGGGCATGCCAGAGCTGTCAGGAGGAAACTAGGGCAAAGCATAACAATAAGTCAGAATTGGGTTTGGAAGCCAAACCCAGATTCATGACAAAGATGGTGGATGAAAGCAAAAACTCCATCATTTTCTATTAGGCTAAAATGCTTTCATTTGCTTTTTGTTAAGGTGGTTTAATGAGACAAAGTCAGTGGAAAAAACTGAAGCATTCCAACATGTTTGGGGTCTGCAGACACTGGTGGACCTGGTCAGGGGACATTCAGCTGGATGTGAGTGGTTGATGGTGGACTGCTTCACTGAGGGGGAGAAGACTTTTGGCTCCTTTAGAAGACATGAACACAAAAAATAAACTCTAAGCACATTCAGCTTGAAGAAAACAGTATGCAAATAAATCAAGAATAAACATAGTATCGGTGCAGGGCTGCAGGGATTCTCTGAGGGTAACAAGTTACAGGTTTTTAAAACTTTAAAAAGTCAGTTTTCATTTTTATTTCAGCAGTGTAGCAGTGACCTTTTCCTCCAGAGAGCTTTGTCTAACAGAGAAGCATGAGTCCAGAAAAATGCAACTCCAACTGAGAAATAATGTCATTAAACAGACAGGGGAAAAAACTGCAAATTTTCTTTTAAAAAGTTGCAAATTTACACAAAAATGGCAGAAAATTGTAACAAAAATACCCAGGCTTGCAAGAAAGATGTAAATTAATGGGGGAAAAACTGCAAATGTATGGGGAAACAATGCCCCAATTTTGGGGAAAAATGTGCAGAATTAAAGTTAAAAAAAGAAAACCAAGTAAACATTTACTAGGAAAAGAATCACAAATTTCAGGGGAAAAAAGGTTTTGCAGTTTTGCTCAAACAAATATCAAGTTCATGCATAAAAAAAACTTTTTTAAATACAGGTTTACATGAAACAAACATGAGGGAACATTTTTAGAAAATGTCTTAAATTAAAAATGAGGACAGTAGTGGGTCATCCGATAACTGGCGGTTTAAATCCCGCTGCCCCATCCATCCATCAACAGTAGCTGTACCTCTGGTCCTGATTGGTCTGAAGGCCGTTTGTCTGTAGCCGATGTTTGCTGGTCGAACTACTGAGTAGACAGCAACCCAATCAGTCTCTGAAACATGAAAACAAACAAGTGGCTTCACTACTGTTCCTACAGTGTTACACCATCTGGAGTGACCAAAAACACGTTTTTTATTTGATTCAGGTTTGTGCTGCTACTTGGAAAAAAACACAGAGGAACTTTGCATTTCAGTTACAACAGAAGAAGAGCGGAAAAACATGTAACCATGAAGCACAAACAGACCCACACATACAGGTACATCTCAAAAAATTAGATCATGAAAAAGTTCAATATTTTTTGTCACTCATTTCAGAAAATGAAACCCATATATTATATATGGGTTTATAAATATATAACTAAGTAGATGGTTATGCTGTTTATTCCATCCAGCTACAATGCTCCGCACTGTGTGTTTATATATTTATATATTTATATGTACATATGTATATTTGCTGCTCTTGTTTTCTTGTCTTCTTGATTGCTGCTCTAAGTGTTGCTATCCCTGCGCTGTTGCAATCCTGGAATTTCCCCATTGTGGGACTAATAAAGGCTTATCTTATCTTATCTTATCATATATAGATTCATTACACAGAGAGTGATATGTTTCAAGTGTTTATTTTAATTTTGACGATTATGGCTTACAGCCCATGAAACCCCCAAATTCAGTTTCTCAAAAAATTAGAATATTACATAAAATTAATTCTAAAAAATAGTTTCTTAATAGAAATGTTGGCCGACTGAAAAGTATGTTCATGTACACATTCAATACTTGCTCAGGGCAAATTTTGGATTAATTACTGTATCAATGTGGCGTGGCATGGAGGTGATCAGCCTGTGGCACTGCTGAGGTGTTATGAAGGTCCAGATTGCTTTGATAGTGACCTACAGCTCGTCTGCATTGTTGGGTCTGGTGTCTCTCATCTTCCCCTTGACAATCCTCCATAGATTCTCTATGGAGTTTAGGTCAGGAGAGTTTTTTCGCCAATCAAACACAGTGATGCCATGGTCATTAAACCAGGTTTTGATACTTTTGGCAGTGTGTGTGTGTGTGTGGGGGGGGGGGGGGGTGCCAAGTCCTGCTGGAAAATGAAATCAGCTTCTCCATAAAGCTTGTTAGCAGAGGGAAGCATGAAGTGCTCTAAAATTTCCTGGTAGACGACTGCACTGACTTTGGTCTTGATAAAAGACAGTGGACAAACACCAGCAGATGGCCTCTGTTCAGATCAAAGTAAATTTTCTATTTCATTTGGAAATCAAAGTCCCAGAGTCTGGAGAAAGAGTGGAGAGACACAGAATCTAAGTTGCTTGAGGTTTAGTGTGAAGTTTCCACAGTCAGTGATGATTTGAGGAACAATGTCATCTGCTGGTGTTGGTCCACTGTCTTTTATCAAGACCAAAGTCAGCACAGTCGTCTATTTTTTTCTATTTTTATTCGTTCTATTTTTTTTGGAGGAGACCATTGTGTAAGTCTATTGCGTCTTTTGCATTCAATACTATTAGGTTGTCACGTTTTGTTTTGTTTTTTTTTGCTATCTCTGCGAGCAGCCCTGCTTAGGTTATACAGTCTGACAGCCGTAGGTAGGAAGGACCTGCGAAACCTCTCGGTTGCACACCTAGGATGATGTAGTCTACTGCTAAATGAGCTCCTCAGTGCGTTCAGTATGTCCTGCATAGGGTGGGACTCGGACTCCAGCAGAGATGACAGTTTAGCCACCATCCTTCTCTCTCCTATCTCCTCCACTGGGTCAAGGCACTGCCCCAGGACAGCGCTAGCTTTCTTGATCAGTTTGTTCAGTCTCTTCCTATCGGCTGCTGTAATGCCACTGCGCCAGCAGACCACTCCAAAAGTGATGGCTGATGCCACCACCGTGTCGTAGAATGTCTTCAGCAGCGCCCCTTGTACACCAAAAGACCTGAGTCTTTGGGCCTGGGACTCTGAGTGGCCTCCTGAGCCCCAGCGCCCGTGGACTTGGGGGGGGGGGGGAGATACTTGTGGGCCCTGGGCGGGACATTGTGTTCCCTCCTTCCTGTTCCCCCTTCCGCCCACCCGGGGTCGAGTTGTTTGTTGTTGTCGCAACTGTTGCGGGGGGGGGGGGGGCTTCCTGATGTTACCTGGGGTATCTGGGAATCCACCCCTTAGAGGGGGGGGCTTTGTCATGAGCTGAGCCGACTTGGTTTTCCCCGGCTCGGCCCTGATCTCTTTGTGGGTTTTGGCTTTACTGTTAATGTGCATTTTGTGTATTCTTTCCATCATTTCAGCCACTGCCTGACTGGCAGCTGTTAGTCAGCCTCTGACCTTTTTCCCATGCTGTTGACAGTCTGTCAGTCCTACCACGCCCCCTTGCTCTCCATGATTCCACCAGCTGTCCTAGCCCAGTAGTTATCTTGTTTTATATTATATCTTCCTATATTTTTATTTGAGCCTTCTTGTCATGACGGCCGCTGGGCCGTCATCATCATCATCAGCTGTGCACACACCAGCAGGTGGCAATCAGCGGGCTTTAAAAGCCAGACCCGCAGACTCCTCGGCACGGAGTCGTCTCTCATCTTTGCCCAGCAATGCGCCGAGATCACGACCTCAAGTCAAAGTCAAGACCAGGACATCACGTCAAGCCAAGCCAAGTAAGCAACCTCAGCACTCACCCTCTCCTAGGCTTCTCCCCTGTGCACAGGTGGACCTCCCTGGCGGCGGACTAATTTCCCCAGCTGACGGGACACCATCTCCTCCACCTCGGAGCTCCTCCTCACCCCCGCTACCACGAGCACTACGCCTCATGGGCACTCGGAGCCAGCAGGACTTACTCTGCGGCGCCTGCAAGTAAGCATCACAAACATCAAGCCTCTCATCCTAATGAACAGCAGTAATTGTTTGTGCTTGTGTGTTCCAGGGTTGCCAGGTCGCCGCAAGACACACTCAGCTCCAGTGACCAGACAGCCATGCATTCACTCACTCACGCACTACACACACACTATATTAATAAAGAATAATTGTCTCTTATCTACTCGTGTCAGCGTCTGTCTCCTGGGTCCCTAACCATGTCACTTCTCCGCCTTTGCCTTCAGTTCTCCTTTTGCAACTTTGGTATTAAATAGCACTGTATTATTAGCAGCGCTTGGGTTTTGTATTCTATCTTGTTCTTCCTGGATGGGCTATTTTCTCCTTTGGTATTACTTTATCTAATCTCATTTGGTATTCATGTTCTCCTGTGCTTTTATTTGGATGGTTGCCTTTGTTTACTTCCGTTTCTTTCCTAGCTAGTTTCACGGTTTTTCCCAGCTATGTATTATCCTGATTAATTATCCTCTTCCTGTTTCCCACACCTGTTACTCATATGTTTAACTTCTTTTTGTCCCATTTAAGGGATGCCACACCGCAGTTTGGTGTGGCGTCCTTCATTCTGCATCCTGGCATGAGTCCCATGCTTCTTCACTTTGAATCCAGACGTGTCCCACGTCTGTTCCGGCGTTTCCACACGCCACAGCCTTCTGAGTTTTCCTACCCATTCCTGTACCTGTACTTTTTGTTGTGCTTTGTTGGACTTTGTTTTTTCATTAAATTTTGACAACTCACAGTTCAGCGCCTGGGTCTCCATTCCCTCCCCGCCAGGGCAATTCATGACAGAGATATTTGAATATTTACCTCCGCCAAGGAGGTTATGTGATCATTTTTTTTTTTTTTTTTTTGTTACTTATTTGTACCCGTAGGTAGATTTGGTTTGCAGTCTGGTGACAAGCCACCGGCTGCTGGTCGCTGCGTGCGTGAGCGCCCTAAACCTACATGTTTTTGGTATGCGGGAGGAAACCGGAGAAATCCCGGAGTAAACCCACGCAACACGGGGAGAACATGCAAACTCCACACAGCTCACTGTTGGTCGGGGGCTGGGATCGAACCCACGATCTCATGATCCCCGCGATCCCCCGGCCGAGGGTAAAACTGTGCTTCCACAGTGCTAAACCACTGCGCCACCGTGCAGCCCATCATCGGCGTTGGTTTGTTTGTTTGTCTGTTTGTTTGTTTGTTAGCAAGATAACTCAAAAACTTATGGATGGATTTTCATGAAATTTTCACAGATTGTCAGAAATGGGGTATCCTACAGATGATTACATTTTGGTGGTGATCCGGATCACCGTCCAGAAGAAAACCGCCATTACGGAAAATGCCATTTTCGTGAATAACTACTGAACCACTAATCCTATCACTGTCAATCCAATTGCTAGTCATATGTTTTCATGGTCAAGGAATCTGAAAACGTACACACAAACACTGTATGGGGGGAACTGTGGCCGCCATTACGGAAAATGCCATTTTTCTTGAATAACTACTGAACCACTAATCCTATCATTGTCAATCCAATTGCTAGTCATATGTTTTCATGGTCAAGGAATCTGAAAACGTACACACAAACACTGTATGGGGGTAACTGTGGCGCTTGGCAGAGGTCTGCGCTCTCCGAGTGCTTTTCTAGTTTGTTTTGTAGCACCTTCTCTTGCACTTTAGCATATCCACTTTGTACAGTTTCATTGCAGATGTTCTTCTCGTGTATGATTGTTTGCGTGTTTTTGTGACCCACTGGGGGACTACAGATGTAAATTAGCAGTAAGGTTAAATCTGGCATACTTACATTTGTATTAATGTTCATTAGTATGTAATGCCCCTTTCAAATAAACATTAAACTTAAACTAAACTTTAAATCTGTATCTTTTTCTTGTACATCTGCAACTTTTTTATTTATCATAAATTTGCAACTGTTATCTAGTAAATTTGCATGTATTTCTTCATACATTTAAAACTTTTTTCTCATAAATTTGCAGCATTAAATGTAAATTTGTACTTTTTCCTCATAAATTTGCAGCCTTTTTCCTTTGAAATCTGCAATTTTTTTCTTGTACATCTGCAGCTTTTTAAATTCATCATAAATCTGCAACTTTTTCTCTTAGGTTTAAAACTTTTCATAAATTTGCAAATTTTTTTTCTTGTAATTTTGCAACTTTTTTCCTAATGAATCTATTATGATTCCCCATGCTCTACTACGCAGCGCACGGAGGAAGAAATGAAAAACCCAATTGTGGGAGTAGAACATGCACCTTATTGAATATATACACCAAAATAACCAGTCCAGCTTACAGTCACAATTACTAACAGAGGGTTGCAATTTTAGATTAGATTAGATTCAACTTTATTGTCATTACACATGTATGAATACAAGGTAACGAAACACAGTTTAGCATCCAATCAGAAGTGCAAAGGACAGCAGTGCAGTATATACAGTAATTAACAGTATGTGCAATTTAAGCAAATATATGCAAATATATGCAGCAGTGCAGAAAGTTAAGAGTACTGTTATGTGCAAATAATGTACAATAAGTTAGATGAAATGATGAAGATAATGAGGCCACCAGACATACAGGGACGCCACCTGGATGTTCCGCAACCTGAAGGAGAGAATGCCTAGTGCCGCCGTAGGCTGACGGCACAAAGAGAAAGGCAAACGTGAACTTACGGCTGGAACGATCCAGGGCTGTCCGTGTGGTCCAGTGGATGAGGGTGAGGCAGGGTCAGCCGCTAACACCAAGGAAATAAACCATCTTGAAATGTTAGAGAAAACGGCGACATCAGACTGAATGAACACGTAGGTAGTTGCGACAAACATACATGGAGGAACATGCTGTCATGTATGAAGCTGAATGCTCCGGGGGTCTCTTCTTACTAACGCAGCGTTTATGTAATAATGATACTAACGAGGGAAGAGACCGCTGGTGTGAGGAAGCATGGGCTGAGCATAATAAATCCCAGGTGTGCATTAGTGTCTGAGTGTGTGAATGGGAATAAAGGGAGTGTGTGTATGTGTGTGAAAACACCCAATAATGTAACACAGCTGATGGCACTGACAGGAGGAGGAGGCATGCCCGAACTGTCAGGGAGCGAAGGACCCAGAGCTCCCTGAAGCGCCTGATAGAAAATAGAGCATAACAACCATCGGTCAGAACTGGGTTTGGAAACACCAAACCCAGGTTCATGACATCTTTCATTTTTAATTACCTCCGCCAAAGGGGGAGGTTATGTGATCATCGGCGTTGGTTTGTTTGTTTGTTTGTTTGTTTGTTTATTAGCAAGATAACTCAAAAAGTTATGGACGGATTTTCATGAAATTTTCACAGATTGTCAGAAATGGGGTATCCTACAGATGATTAGATTTTGGTGGTGATCCGGATTACCATCCACAAGAAAACCGCCATTATGCAAAATGACATTTTCGTGAATAACTACTGAACCACTAATCCTATCATTGTGAATCCAATTGCTAGTCATATGTTTTCATGGTCAAGGAATCGGAAAACGTACACACAAACATTATATGGGGGGAACTGTGGTGCTAAACCGCCATTACAGAAAATGCCATGTTCGTCAATAACTACTGAACCACTAATCCTATCATTGTGAATCCAATTGCTAGTCATATGTTTTCATGGTAAAGGAATCAGAAAACATACACACAAACACTGTATGAGGGGAACTGTGGCGCTTGGCGGAGGTCTGCGCTGTCCGAGCGCTTTTCTAGTTTTACTATGAAACTTGAGAAAAACTCAGACTTCATTCCTCTCATAGTTTCGGGCAGTTTGAACAGCTGATGTGTACATTCTTGCGTTTCTCTTTCCGTTCTGCTTAAATTTGTCCACTACAAACTTTGTTAGCTAGGTTAATGATGGTGGGCTAGTGTATAATGTTGATTAGTAATAAGTGGGATTGCATTTATATAGGTATTTTAAGCATCTTTTCCTGCTTTTTTTTCTCTCCATGTACTCCTTGAAAAATAAAAATTATTTAGAGAATGAAAATCTGATGTAAGTTTTGGAGAAACTGTGACTGTGACACCTCCTTAAAATATCTATTAAATCAATTAAATCAAGTGACTATTTATTGTCTGATTTATAAAACTGTACAGCTGCAAGAAAAAGTATGTGAACCCTTTGGAATTTCCTGGATTTCTGCATTAACTGGTCATAAAATGTGATCTAAGCCACATACAGTAAGTCCCAAGTATAGACAAACACATTGGACTCTATTATGACAGTCAACAGCGGGCTTTTGTTCTGCACCTCCCACCTTGCACCAGCGCTTTCGTTAGCTTCTGTCACCTCATTGTCTGTTTTTATGCTTCACAGCACACCATCTAATTACCAATAGACAGTGCGCCTGCTTTGCACTGGGAGGTGGAGGTGTGGCAGCGCACAGTCTCATGTGCATCGGTATTTTGATGCATTTTATGATGTTGTCAGAAGTATATTGTTTAATGCTATTTCAAGATTCAAAGATTTATTTGTCAATACTACTATACGTACAGGACATACAGGAGAATTGAAATGCCTTTTCTCTCTCTCTTCAGCGGTGTGCGCAATATAAAAAAAGGAATAAGGCTGGCAAAACAACAACAGTCTATGTTCAGTAATGCTACCTGTAGTGCAAATAGCGACAAAGATAATACCCAGACATCCCATAGTGCAAATAAAGATAAAAGATAAAACTCAGCAATCCTAAATACAGAAGAAGTAAAGCAGTAAGACTCGTAGTTGCAAGTTCAATGTGGTAGTATAGGTGCAGACAGTGACAGATTGGACTGCACATGATCAATATTGCAATAACAGACAGCAGCAGATATGACATTTGTGCAAATGGTTGCAGTGAGGTGCAGAGACATACAGCAGCAGATGTATTACTGTTAGTGTGCCATTCTTTCTCTGCCAACAGCTGAGGTAGTTATTGTGTGGGTGAGTGCATTACGGTCCAGTCAGGGGGGACAAAGTTCAAGGTCCCGATGGCCTGGTGAACAAAGCTGTTTAGCAGTCTTGTGGAGTGGGCCTGGAG
Organism: Pholidichthys leucotaenia; assembly: GCA_020510985.1. NCBI lineage: Eukaryota > Metazoa > Chordata > Actinopteri > Cichliformes > Pholidichthyidae > Pholidichthys > Pholidichthys leucotaenia. The sequence continues at coordinate 42,058,636 of CM035836.1, forward strand.
GCTCCGGTACCTTTTCTGTGAGGGCAGGGGGCTACTTGAACAATAATTTTAATAACAATGGCATGTTTTGCAATCATGGGAGGAAACATAGCATGCACTTGATATTTCTGTTTTTTAAATGGACGGTTGTAACAGTTCGAATCTAATCGCTCATCATTTTTATTAGACTGTAGTGATACAAAATGGATTTGTCCTTCCATTGATATGCTGTCATATAAGTATTAAGCCTTTGATCTTGCTCCCCTGTTTATTAAAGTGAATGAGGGAAAGCCAAAAAACAACTGTTTTTGCACTACTGTAACAGCAAAAGGATTCGGACACACCTGCAAATGCACCCTGTGCCTCTGACAATTAACTTGAAGCTTGATTGTCAAAATACGACCAAATGTGCTTTATCTAATACCACACAAATGATTATATTTCATGAAAAAATGACTTTGAAACCAATCATGAGGAGAAAATTTTTTAAAAAAAGGAAAAAGATCTCATTAATTTGCTCCATTTTCTCATAAATTTGTCACTTTTTTCATTGCAAATTTGCAGCTTTTTATCCATCACTGGTCAAAGCCCAAAGGGGGATTATGAATGGGTCAGTCCATCCATCTGTCCGCCTGGCCGTTCATCTGCCCGTCTGTCCATCTGTTCCACTTTTGTGAAATCAACTTCTCCTACAGTTTTGGTCCAATTGTTCTGAAACTTGGTACCGTGATTTCATATACACTGAGGATGCGCATATTATAATTTGGTCCTGATCAGATGATTTTTGTGGGAATTGCAGCCCCTGACCTATGACCTCCTGCTTCACCTCACTTCATAGACAGTAAAAGCGCTTTTCCACTTGGCCCAGTTTGGCCTCGTTTCGCACGGTACGGGACGGTACAGTTCGGCCCGCATGTTTTTCCACTGCACTAGGGTGTCATTTGAAGTAGGTAGGAAATAGTTACAGGGAGGCGGTGCAACCCTCTCCCTCCCGCTATGTAAAACAAGCATAACTGGCGTAAATCAAGCGTAATGTTAAGCAAAACACAAGTTGGCAGGATACGAGGCGTCTGCGTTCTCTGGCTGTTTTTGCCAGAATAAAGGCAAAAACGGAGAACAGAAGGCAAACCCGCAATACGACACACTCTGGAAAGGTATTGGACCATTTAGAAGCCATGAGGATGCAAACTACATTACGTATGACGGTAAGCTAATGATTGCTAATGCTACTTTGCTTTTAAGTCAGCCGTACAACATTGTAATGTCGGCAAGTTATCGATATTAGGTACTAAATGTCATGACGGCCACTGGGCCGTCATCTGCCTCATTATCGCCAGCTGCGCACACACCGGCAGGTATCAATCAGCGGCCTTTAAAAGCCGGTGTCACTGACGGCTCAGCACGGAGTCGTCTGTCTACTCTGCCTGGTTATGAGCCAAGACTACGTTCTCAAGCCAAGCCAAGATCTTCACGTCTGGACTGTTCACGTAAGAGCTCTCTGCACTCATCATCTCCTAGCATTCTCCCCTGTGCACAGGTGGACCTCCCTGGCGGCGGACCAGCCTCCCCAGCTAACGGGGCATCGCCTCCTCCATCACGGAGTTCCTCCTCACCCCCACAGCTACGGGCACTATCACCACCACGTCGCATGGGCACTCGGAGCCAGCAAAACACAACCTGTGGCACTCTCAAGGTTGCCAGGTCGTCATCAGAACTGCTCAGCTCCAGTGACCAGACAGCTATACTCACACTCACACACGCACTACACTCACTTTCCATTCAATAAAGAATAATTGTCTATATCTACTCGTGTCAGCGTCTGTCTCCTGGGTCTGAAACATGTCAGTACGACTCCGTCAAGGTGACCCAGCGGACAGTGCTCTGTCGCGCAGACTAAACACACTTAGCGCTCGGGTAGATATGATTTCACACCAACAGACGGTTCTACACCAACTGACTCACATTAATAGCCGGCTGGATTGTCTGGAAGGACACCAGACGTTTCCCCCGGCCACTAGACCCTCAACCCCTGCAGGCTTATCACCGGGTCAAGCTAATATATTACCAACACCTCACCTCACCCCTGTGCCAACTCCTGCCCGGTTTAGTGGAAAACTCGGGGAAGCACGTGGATTTATTCTGCAATGCGAATCAGTTTTTCTCCACGTTCCGGGGGACTTCGCCATAGACTCAAGTAAGATCGGATATATCATCAACTTGTTGGGGGGTAGAGCCTTAGACTGGGCATATACAGTTATGGCTAAACCTAGTTATCCTGTATTAACTTACCAGCAGTTTTTGGCGGAGTTTGTGGAAGTGTTTGACTGCACTGTCCTTGTCAAATAAACTAATCTACTACTACTACTACCATTCAGATAGGGGTGCGGTGTTGACAGAACGGCTGTTGAGCCTGCAGCAGGGCAAAAGATCAGCTGCTGACTACGCCATTGATTTCCGGGTCCTGGCCGCCGAGATTGGGTGGGGGGAGCCGTCGCTTTGTGGTATTTTCCTCCACAGTCTCAATGCCGACTTAAAGGATGAGTTAGCGGCACAGGACAAGCCGGATAATTTGGGAGAATTAATTGCCCTTGCAATTAGTCTAGATAGCAGGTTAAGGGAGCGAGCGGCTGAACAGCGGTCTACTTCCGGTTCGGTTAAGCCCCGCCCTCGCTCCACTAGCTCTCTTCTGCTCGGTCTACCCGCGTCAGAGGAACTTCCGGATCAAGAGACTATGGTAATAGGGCAATCAAAAATGTCAGCGGCTGGGAGACAGCGCCGCAGGGACGTGGGCCTCTGTTTCTATTGTGGTTAGGGGTCTCATGGGGTGTTCGAATGTCCTAGTCGGTTAAAAGGGGAGGTCCGTGGATCGCAGTAGGGGGATTCACGGACAAGAACTTAGAAGAACCCCTCACAAGTTTTCGCATACCCATCAGACTCATTCACAAACATACAGAACACTCCACATTGGCTTTAGTTGACTCAGGAGCTGAGCAGAACTTTGTTTCCAGAGACCTGGCAACCCAGATGAGCCTAAGCTGTCAGCCTCTGAATCCCCCTGTCAATCTCATCACCCTGTCCAAGGCATCACTGACCACCGTTTCCCATCAGATGGCCCCTGTGTCCGTGATTGTTTCGGGCAATCATAGGGAGGAAATAAGGTTCCTGATCCTGCCTGTCTCCTCCTCGCCCATCATCCTGGGGTACCCTTGGCTTCGGCTTCATAACCCCACCATCGACTGGCAAGTCGGGAGCATTACAGCATGGAGTACGTTCTGCCTGAGTGCCTGTCTCCAATCTGCGGCGTGTGCCCCATCAGTCAAAGTGCCTCCACCCCCGACGTCACCCCTGGAACTGTCCAAGGTACCGGAGGTTTACCATGACCTGGGGTTAGTTTTCAGCAAGTCACGGGCATTGTCTCTACCCCCCCATCGACCATATGACTGCGCCATAAATCTGAAGGCTGGGGCCCCTCTTCCTGCCAGCCGCCTGTACAGCCTATCAGCCCCGGAGCGCGAGGCCATGGACACTTACATCAAGGAATCCTTGGCCTCTGGTACCATCCACCCGTCATCCTCGGCCGTGGGGGCCGGTTTTTTCTTCGTTGGGAAGAAGGATGGCTCATTACGCCCCTGCATCGACTTCCGGGGTCTCAACGAGATCACTGTCAAGGACAAGTATACTCTGCCTTTGATGAACACCGCCTTTGACTCTCTACAGGGGGCATCCTGGTTTACCAAGCTAGATCTTGGGAATGCCTATCACCTGGTGCGCATCAGAGAAGGTGACGAGTGGAAGACGGCTTTCCGGACCCCAAGCGGACATTTCGAGTACTTGGTGATGCCGTTTGGGTTAACCAACGCTCCGGCCGTCTTCCAACGGCTAATTAATGATGTTCTTCTGGACTTCCTTAACTCGTTCGTGTTCGTATATCTGGACGATATACTGATCTTCTCCCGCACATTAGAAGAGCACCAGGTGCACGTTCGAAGAGTGTTACAGTGCCTCCTGGAGAACCAACTGTTCGTCAAAGCAGAAAAATTTGAGTTTCACACTGACCAGACCTCTTTCCTTGGGTTCATTATTGCTCGGAATCAGGTGCTCCCCGACCCGGCCAAGGTCAAGGCGGTGGTGGACTGGCCCATACCGACCTCCAGGAAGCAGCTACAGGGGTTCCTGGGCTTCACTAACTTCTACCGTCGGTTTGTGCCCAATTTCGGGAATATTGCATGCCCCTTGACTGCTCTCACCTCCCCCAAGACCCCTTTCTGCTGGAGTGAGGAGGCGGCCAGGGCGTTTGGGAAGCTCAAGGAGGAGTTTGCTTCGGCCCATGTACTAACCCAGGTGGACCCTAATCTACAGTGTTTGGTGGAGGTGGACGCTTCGGATTCGGGGGTGGGGGCGGTGCTCTCTCAACGTTCTCCGGAGGACAGCAAGATCCGGCCATGTGCCTACTTCTCTCATTGCCTGTCACCGGCGGAGAGGAATTACAGCATAGGAGACAGGGAGCTGTTGGCAGTTAAGCTCGCCTTGGAGGAATGGAGACACTGGCTGGAGGGGGCTGCTCAGCCGTTCATCGTATGGACTGACCACCGCAACCTGGAGTACCTCAGGACGGCTAAGCGTCTGAACGCACGCCAGGCTTGCTGGTCCCTCTTCTTCGGCTGTTTCAATTTTACCATCACCTATCGGCCGGGGAGCAAGAACGGTAAGCCGGATGCCCTCTCGCGGCAGTTCGATGCACCATCCACCGAAGATCAGGAAGCACCCATCCTACCGCCCTCCTGTGTAGTGGGCGCCCTGTCCTGGGGTATTTGTAAGAAAGTCCGAAGAGCGCTGAAGACGGAGCCAGATCCGGGATGGGGTGGTCCCCCGGGTCGCTTGTTCGTCCCACGCTCCATTCGGGGTCAAGTGATTGAGTGGGGGCATGCTTCCAAGCTGGCGTGCCATTCAGGAGTGGGCCGGACTGTGGACCTTCTCCATAGAACCTTCTGGTGGCCAGGGCTGCGGAAGGACGTTGTAAGTTATATCCGGGCTTGCGCTCAGTGCGCCACTGGGAAAATGACATCATCCCCCCCGGCGGGCCTGTTACATCCTTTGCCCATTCCTTCTCGCCCCTGGTCCCATGTTGCCATGGACTTTTTGACTGGCTTGCCCCCCTCAGATAACTTTACTACGGTTTTGACCATAGTGGACCGTTTTTCCAAGGCGGCCCATTTTGTGCCCCTTCGGGGGTTGCCTTCGGCTCAGGAAACGGCGGATCTCCTTGTTCAGCATGTGGTCCATCTCCACGGCATCCCTGCTGACATAGTGTCAGACCGGGGACCACAGTTCATCTCCCAAGTCTGGAAGGTGTTCTGCACAGCGCTGGGAGCCACAACCAGCCTCTCCTCTGGGTATCATCCCCAGAGCAACGGCCAGTGTGAACGGGCCAACCAGGAACTTGAGGCTGCGCTGCATTGTGTCATCTCCTCCTGTTCTTCTTCTTGGAGCAAGTATCTACCTTGGATTGAATACGCCCATAACACCACGGTCTCTACGGCCACGGGTTTTTCTCCCTTCAAGGCGTCGTTTGGGTTCGATCCACCACTGTTCCCAGAGGAGGAGAGGGAGGTAGCGGTCCCGTCCGTGCAGACCCACGTCAGGCGCTGCCGGCGGGTCTGGTCCATTGCTCGCAGGGCCCTTCTGAAGACCACTGAGCGCAACATCCAGGTGGCCAACCGTCACAGGAGGCCCACCCCGGACTACAAGGTGGGTCAGAAGGTTTGGCTATCTACCCGGAACATCGGTGTGCCGGCTGAGAAGCGCAAGCTCACTAAGCGCTTCATCGGTCCTTACACCATCTCTCGTATTGTCAATCCTGTGTCTGTGCGTTTGTCTCTCCCCCCTTCCATGCACATCTGCCCCACCTTTCATGTCTCCCAGGTCAAGCCTTACATCTCCAACCCTTTGTGCTCGCCCCCCATGGCTCCTGCCCCCCCGAGGATGATCGATGGCCATCCAGCCTGGGGGGTGACTGCCATCCTGGACGTTCGCCGGCGGGGCCGAGGTCTTCAGTATTTGGTGGACTGGGAGGGTTTTGGACCGGAGGATCGTTCTTGGATTCGCCCAGCGTTGGTCCTGGATAAGCAGTTGATCCGCGACTTCCACCGGGCGAATCCAGGTAGAATTGGGCAGGTGCCTGGAGGCACTGCTAGAGGGGGGAGTACTGTCATGACGGCCGCTGGGCCGTCATCTGCCTCATTATCGCCAGCTGTGCACACACCGGCAGGTATCAATCAGTGGCCTTTAAAAACCAGTGTCGCTGACGGCTCAGCACGGAGTCATCTGTCTACTCTGCCTGGTTATGAGCCAAGACTACGTTCTCAAGCCAAGCCAAGATCTTCACGTCTGGACTGTTCACGAAAGAGCTCTCTGCTCTCATCATCTCCTAGCATTCTCCCCTGTGCACAGGTGGACCTCCCTGGCAGCGGACCAGCCTCCCCAGCTAACGGGGCATCGCCTCCTCCATCACGGAGTTCCTCCTCACCCCCACAGCTACGGGCACTATCACTACCACGTCGCATGGGCACTCGAAGCCAGCAAAACACAACCTGTGGCACTCTCAAGGTTGCCAGGTCATCATCAGAACTGCTCAGCTCCAGTGACCAGACAGCTATACTCACACTCACACACGCACTACACTCACTTTCCATTCAATAAAGAATAATTGTCTATATCTACTCGTGTCAGCGTCTGTCTCCTGGGTCTGAAACATGTCACTAAAATCTGTATTCTGTGTGTGTTTCAGATGGCTCTCTTGTGGCAAAAATATCGCTTCAAACGGTCGGCGTTAACGTTCAACACAGTGATGTGACCCCAAGTTCACGAACGCGAAGTGGCTATAATGTCTGTAGAAATGTTTAGCTTCCTGTGCAACAAATTGCTCTGATCTGTGTCAAAATCATGGAGAGACTGTTGAGACGTCATGGGATTTACCTGCTCCAGCCAGTGGGGTCGTGACAAAACATGATCAGCTAGGTGCCATATTGCAGTATATGAGCCGTTAAATATATATTTCAACACGTAAACAGTACTGAGTTAGGCATAAGATATATTTAACAATTATGATGCATTTTAAGCCAAAACTGTCACAGCTCACTCTCGCCCATCTCCAGCTCCAGCTGTGAACACACCTGCGTCTCATCAAGCCCGGGCTATTTAGCCCGCTCTGCCCTACGCTTCAGCCTGGAGTCGTCTGCTCATCTGAGATTGTGCTTCCCACACTCGCCTTCTCCTTGACGCTCCTAAGACCCTCAACCATCGCTTCCCACGTAAGCCATCATCCTATCACTCACCTTTTCTCCAGTCCTTCTCCCCTGTGCACAGGTGGATTCCTTGGCGGCGGAACCTCTCCTCGTCAGCGTCTCTTTCTCTCACCCGCTGCGCCGAGCGCGCATTGGAGCGCTGTCCTCCAGGCAGGAGACCTGCGGCTCACCACCGGAAACATCTGCAAGGTTGTCTGGCCGTACGGCACACTGCTCTGCCCTCGGTGCATCCTGTCCTCCAGCAGCACATCAACTCCCGCACTCACACATCCAGGGATGGCAACAGGAGATTCTGATTTCAGCTGAAATCTCATTTGGTCGATTGACTTATGGGGGGGCCGGGCTGGCGTAGCCCCCCCTGAAGCTGGTAGGTTTTCAGTAAAACAGAAGTAATTTAGACTGAAAAAAATGATTAAAAAAATGAAATACTAGACTTAGATAAATCATTAAATTTAATGAAAAGTTAACTTACTTTTTCTTCAATGTTGTCTCACTGTCTTTAGTTGAACATATTTAACAGTTCTATAAGAGTTTATTACACTATTTACACTGGTCACCAAGTCACTTCTAATGTGAAACTTTCTTCCTTTTGGCAGCAAGCTGTGTCAGTCTCTGAACTCTGAACTTTATCTCCTTTTCTGGTTTCTTCAGAAATTGTCCGAGTGTTTCTGTTACCTCGTCGAACTTTGAGCCAATTTTCACCTTTACCGTCACTTTTCTCTCAAGCCAATTCCATCGGAACTTATTTTTGACACTTTTGTCTATTTCTAGCACTGATGACTCCTGATCCTTTGATAAAAATCTCATAATTCCGCTGAAAACAAATACCGAAAGCTCAGAATTCCAACACGAACCAGGGATGTGATTTGGAGTTGGGGAAATTATCTGAAAATTTAGCAGGGGGTCTGGAGGACGCAGTCCAGTCCCAGCCCCCCGAAGCTCCTGGGTTTTTATGATTTTTAAGTACCAGAACTGTGCTTAAATGACATAAAACAAACAGCTGAATGCCACTTATTACTGTATAATATTGACTTATGTTCCAAGAAGATAGCATTCCTAAAATATTCCAACAAGCATTATCCATCACATGCTTTAACACTTGATCAAATCAAAATCAGTTAATTTTATCTATTCCATAAAAGAAATAAAATTCCAACATACCATTACTTTTTATAATTTCAGCATTCATTTCAGATCACCAGTTTCAATCTCCATTGAGTCTTGAGCAGTTCATTTTGCACAATCACTGATGTAGCCAAGTCTTAGAAATATTCAAAAGTTATGAGTCAATGTCCACTGTGCACTGTCAATTTCAAACTGTTTGGCATCATAAAAGGGGATGGTTAACTTTTATTACCGTTTCCTCCCCCGCGCAGCCCAGCTCATACAGCGGTTGTACGCCGCCAGTAACAGAGAGTTAATGGCTCTCCACCTGGCCATACGCCACTTCCAGTCCTGCCTGATAGGGCGCAGCTTCACTGCGTTCGTGGACCACAAGCCGCTAACGTACTTAACGTACTTTATCTTCCTGGAAGATAAAATAAAGCGGAATTCGGCGAATTAGCAGAAAATCACATGCCTGAGAACACGCCGCCATGAATTTTTGAAAAAGCATACAACGAGCCATTTGATTGGTCCAATCATTTGCAACTATCCAATCGCAGGGCTGTCAAGTTACTGCAATACAGCAGTAGCTTGAACACAACACATCCGCATTATCGAGGGAGACTACTTCCGGGGAAGCGCCGAGTGCTTATGTAATCATGTTGATTTTCGTTAAAATCGGTAACAATAAGGTACCTTACCCCCCTAAAATTTTCTCAACGGATTTAGACGATTCACAGAAATGATCAATTTGAAAATAAATCGGCGGAAATCCGCGGATCGGTGGAAAATTGCCATCCCTGCACATCCACAGACACTCACTATTTAATAAACCTTTGTTGCAATTGACTTGAGCCTATGTGTGTGTTCCCTGGGTCTCAACTCATGTCAAAAACAAATGGATCTAGGATTAAAAGTAATTAAGATAATGCAGTCACAAGGTTACATGGAGAAATACGTGGATTAACTGGAAATATACTGTATTGAGTATTGCTGACTACCTGTAGATACTGTATAAATATATATTCTCTGCTTCAACAGTGAACTATACATGTATTCATGTAGTATTGAACTGGGAATTTTGACAATAAACCTTTGTACTTTTGCAGATGTCTCTATTTTGTTTTACAGTCTTCAGCAAATAATTGATTTGGTTACTTTTCTTAAAAATGAGCCGTTATTCTCAAAGTCACTGTTGAATGGTTCGTACTGTTGACTCTTTTCCCACCGGTGTCTTAACAGACAAAATAGAAAATCATGATGCAAATACATAAATCACTAAATTGTTTATTCCAATCAGCAGCAAATTACAGATTATTTAGAATGTGCAAAATTCAAACTGTAAAAAAAAAAACATGGAATGGGTCACACACGCCAGCCACGCTGCCTCACTGAGAAGCAACTGGATCGGCCCCTCGTACTGGTCCTGGTTCAGCAGCTCTTCAGCCTGCACCTCTAAATAGTGAGGCAAGGTCTGGTTTGGGTGGATCGTTTTCCCCTTGCCTAGATGAAAGACAGAAATGGGTGGTGGATAATTAAAGCAAGTTTAAAACATATTTGAGAAATGAATGAATCTTTATTTCGGATAGATTAGATTAAAAGAAAGGAACAGAATAATAGAACAAAGGGGGGAAAATTCCAGTAAGGTCAAATTAAACAGGAACTCCTCGGATTATACAATTCAACATAACTTATCCGAAATGGGTGATGGCTGAAGCCGCAGCTTATATTGCCCACCCATGTTCCAGCTAAGAATTCAAAAATAAAATAAAATAAGAGTCATTACAAATCAGAACAAAGTCAAGACAAAACGTGACAAAAACTAAGCAACAACACAACACAGACTGGATATGATAATCCTTATGTGATTTTACATGTCGTTTTGTATGTACAGCCGTGGACAAAATTGTTGGTACCCCTCTGTTAATGAGAGAAAAACCCACAACGGTCACAGAAATAACTTGAATCTGACAAAAGTGGTAATAAATAAAAATTCTATGAAAGTTAACCAGTGAAAATCAGACAATGCTTTTGAACTGTGGTTCAACAGAATTATTTTAAAAAACAAACTCATGAAACAGACCTGGTCAAAAATGATGGTACCCCTAGAAAAGATTGAAAATAATGTGACCATAGTGACATGTTCAACCAAGATGTGTCCTCTAATTAACATCACAGGTGTCTACAAACTTGTAATCAGTCAATCGGCCTATTTAAAGGGTGACAAGTAGTCAATGTGCTGTGACTATTGTGGGTTTTTCTTTCATTAACAGAGGGGTACCAACAATTTTGTCCACGTGTGTATGTTTGGAGTATTTCTTCCTTTAGTTTTTGTTTAAATTGTCCAAGCATTGTACATGATTTTAATTCAGGTCTAAAAGCGTTCCATAATCTGACTCCTTGCACTGAAACACAGTGTTGCTTGGTGGTAGTTCTCACTGAAGATTTTTGAAATATACATGTTCCTCTGAAATGATATTGTTATTTGGAACAACTTTTGGATATTTTGCAGGCAGTGATAGATTCTTAGCTTTAAACATTATTACTGCAGTTTTAAAGGCAACCAGATCTTTCAACCTGAGAGCTTTTAATTTAAGAAAAAGTGGGTTTGTTGGTTCACTGTAAGCAGCTTTGTTTATTTTTTAGATTTTTTTTTTTTTTTTTTGAGATTTAGTATACTTTATTGATCCCCAGAGGGGAAATTGAGGGTCATCCACCACCTGGATGGATGAAGCAGCCACGATACGGCGCTATCCCTTAATCATTCACACACACATTCACACCTAGGGCCACTTTAGAGTCTCCAATTAACCTAACCTGCATGTTTTTGGCATGTGGGAGGAAACCGGAGAAATCCCGGGGTAAACCCACGCATACACGGGGAGAACATGCAAACTCCACACAGATCACTGTTGGTTGGGGGCTGGGATCGAACCCACGATCCCACGATCCCCAAGATCCCCCGGCCAAGGGTAAACTGTGCTGCCGCAGTGCTAACCACTGTGCCACCGTGCAGCTTTATTATTCTAATAGCTCTCTTCTGAAGCATAACGACTGGATATACTATATGTTTTATATGTGTTTCCCCATACTTCAGTAGAATATGTCATGTATGGGTATTGGTATCCTCTGAAGATCTGGAGCAGGTGGCTGGGGAGAGGGAAGTCTGGGCTTCTCTGCTTGAACTGCTGCTTCTGCGACCCGGACCTCCGGAAAAGTGGTAGAAGATGGATGGATGGATGTCGATGTATGGGAGTATTAATGAATGAGACAAAGTCTATAGTGTGGGTTGATTCAGCAAATATTTCACTCTGTGCAGTATTGCGATTGATTTGCATATTTTACCTTTAATATAATTAATGTGACTTCCAGCACAGTTTTTCATTGATTATTACGCCAAGGATTTTAATTTTAGACTACACATATAAACTAAATTCTAATGGTGACTGAACATCTCCCATTCCCCACGGTGCAAGATACTCTATTATGACTATAACTCATAAAGGATCACAGAAATGATCTGATAAAAATAAATAAACAAGTGGTTTGTTTTATGGTGGCTATTATTGGATGTGCCATTCATTTTCAATTACTCTGTAATTAATATTCACACAAATAAATCTCAACTCAGTCCCTTTCATATTAAGTGGAAATTGTGCTACTTGTGGCATAATCCCCACAACAGCTGGGACAGGCACAGCAATGTGTGTATTAATGTCTACAGACAGCCCGCTTCTTCTGTCTTTTTCCGTTTCACTACTGTGATGTTAATGTGCCATTCATGCATTGTGTTCATGCTTCCTGTCCTTACTGTGTCTATACACTGATGACAATATGTAGATGTACCTTGTAACCTCTTTTGTCCTGCAGTTCTGGAGCAGAGGCGAATCCTGGCTTGCAATCTCCTCATTGTTATGTGTGTCGCTCAAATGCAAATGCCCATACCTACTGCTGTGAATGCCTTTCATGTATTGTCTATAGTTGGGTATATAAGCTGCAATATTCTGTAAATCTCCCTCTCACTCTTTGACTACTGCTGCTGACACACACATCCTGTGTCTCTTTGCTGAGAGCCTGAGGACCCACTCCAGTCTGCTCACACAAGGGCTGGAGCGGAGTTCCTGTGATGGCGGTATGATAATAAACCTATTTAAAACCTCACTTCGCTGCTTATTTTTTATGCCGCCGCACTACTTTAAATTTGGCACTTTACCTAAACTTTAACTTAAAGCGAGGTTGTCGGATCCAGGAAAAAAATGCTTTTTTTGCGTGCATGGAAAGAAAATCCTAGACACATATAGCGCGATTGTCAGCGAGTGTGAATATTCTGTTCCATGCGCAAATATACGTTTTTTGGTCCGTGGCTGTTTACATCGGCCAGGATACTTCATGCGCCGATGGGCCATAGGGATCCCATATTTTACATCCGGAAAAAAGCAGTGAAACGGGAACAGCAGGAAGAGCCATAGTATCGTCGGCTAATCGTTTTATAACACATTTCACAACTAATAATAGTAACATTTCCACAAAAAATGTGCCATATTAACAACACGATCGCATTTTGCACACGGCTCGCTCTCCGGCGGCGGCCCCGAGAAGTAAACAAATGCAGGGACACTTGAATTCTTTTCTCCTGAAAATATCATTTTTGAATATTAATTACAGCTAAACGGGAGCAGTTTCGATGCTGACATTTCACATACAAATCCTAATATACGTGTTCTATACACCATCGGCTTTTGCGTATCCGACTACCTCGCTTTAAAAAGCAAAAGATTTGACTATAAATATGATGTGTTGTTTACCTGTCACTGTCACGGGGATGAGACGCCGTCCCATCCGGCGCTCAGACCGTGTTCACTCAGTCTTTTCTGTGGCAGTGTCTCAGCGAGCTTCCAGCTGTCAGTTACGGGACAGCTGGAGCCCAATTAACTCTCATCAGCTGAGGCGCTGCTGATTAGTATAAGAAGGAGCAGTTCCGATCACTCGGGGCAGCGACTTAAGCACTGTGAAGGCTGGAACCCCTATGCCCGGTGCCAGCTCTCTACTCGTCTACTGCATAACTTGTGAGTGTTACCCGCTGTGAGTTTTTGTGCCTTGGAACCCCTATGTCTGGTCCCAGCTCTCTACTCCTTTGCTGTATTACTCGTGAGTGTTACCCTGTATGAGTATCTGTGCTTTTGGTCTCCGAGGCCGTGTTCCTTATCCCCTGTCCCTTATTATAATAAAACATCACAACTCACTGGCTTGCCCTCGGCTCTCTCTGTGTGGCTCGTGAGGGCCACACGTAACAGTAAGTCGCAGCCAGACGAGTTGCCAGCGGCCGTGAGTTGTAAGTGGACTTGTACCTTCCTGTCCGGGTGTCAGCGCTTCAGCATGCCGTCTCCCAGGAGTCATGTTCGGCGCCAGGGTGACGAGCTGACGTCCATCTTGGAGGATGTCGACGGGACGCTCTTCACCGCCACCCTATACGACACCTCCAACGAAAGATGCTGGCATCTGGACTATGCTGAGAATCTCCTGGACAGTTTCCCTCGCTACTCCTACCATCTTGAGGTCTGTGCCAGGAGGGACGCCATCGCTGCACAGCGAGAGGAGCTCTGCAGGTTGGAAGGAAACCCCGGCAGGGAGCCAAAGAGGAGGAGACGTCGCCCTTCGCTTCGGGATCCCGTTCCTGCCGCAACTCCAGCCCGGGAGTTCGCGCCATCCAGGGGGCTTTCCCCGTTCAGCACGACATTACTCGGGATTCCCCCGGAAGATCTGTAGCTGACAGCTGTTAAGGTCCGGGACCGAGCGGCTGCTGCCAGCTCCGCTGTGCACCCATCTACCATCATGAGACATGTGGCGGCGGCAGTGAGATTGGTGGAGAGGAGTCCAGGGCTACGAGACTACCTCGAGTTCAACGCCCTCCTCGCCTCGGTCTCTGCTCAGGAGCGGCGATTCCCGGGTCTCTCCTTCGCTTCACCCCCTGGGAATAGCTGTCGTCGCATCGCCGAACCGTCTCAGCATGAACCCCGTCCGGATCCAGTTCCGGGCCGTTGCAAGGTCTCTTCCTCCCACGCAGCTGTCACCTCTACGCCTCATCAGAGCAGAGAGGAGATTTCACAGCCCAGCCTCCTGAACCACTCCCTTCCGCTGTCACTCCAGCACTTCAGGGCCGGTTCATCTCGGCTGTCACCCCCTCCTCCTCAACGCGCTCCCCGACTGCTGTGTGCGCCTGGAATTCCGGCCTGGCAAGCCCTCTTCTGGAGACAACATAAGCGGCTCCCCGACGTCCTCTCAGGGGGCCCTCCGTTACCGCCCGGCGGGGAGAGGGAGAAGCAACGTCCACTGCAGCAGGCACCATCCTGCCTCCAGGAGACAGGCAAGTCCCAGTTTGTTCACATCTACTTAGTGATTTGCTCTGTCGGGGTTCGCAGCTCCCCGAACTCCCACCACCTGCTGTAGCCTGTGTTATTAATCCTGCACCCTCTGTGTCTCCCTCCGCTGAGCGGTCCCCGGCGCCGGGTCAACGTCGGGGAATGAGGAGGGGGCCTGTGGTTCCGGTCCCGCAGCTACGTCGTGGACGGAGGAGGAAGACTAACTGCAACGTGGAATCCGCGCCGACGACCAAGCGTCCCCGGGTCTCCACGGAGGAGCGGTTTGGTCCAGCAGGACGAGGTTCTCCTGTCACCACGCCGTGTGGACCGTCGGCGTGGTTACTGGTGCCGGAGGAATCTCAAGCTGCGCTGTCCATCATGCCAGCTGCGGGGCCCGACGCAGCTGAGTGGGAGCCTGATGACGACCTCCTGATGTTGGATCCCGGATCTTCGCAGTCCTGGATGGCGTCAGAACCCGAGATCAGGCAAGTGCTCCATCTCATCTTTCTTCTCCTTATCCTTGAGCACTTTAGCCTGTCTCTAGGGGAGGTGAGCCGGGCGCAGCCATCCGCTGCGTCCGTGCTTATCCCGCCGGGTTCTGGCGCTGCCGGTGATCCTGATCCTGGTTCTGCTTTCTCTCCTGAGCCTTCTCCCAGGGTCACCGGCAAGGAGTTGCCATCTCTCGTGGTGCTGGAGGGTCCAGGTTTGACATCGGAGGTCGGTTCTGGTGCGGCGCCGGCCCAGTCGGGGTCTGACGTGGGTTCGCCCGAGGCCCGATCAGGGTCCGACGTGGGTTCTGCACCAGTGTTGTCCAGGTCCGGTGAGGGGGTGCCTGTTTCCCTGCGGTCTGACGTTCATCCACCTCATCATCGGCTCTCCCCCGAGCCTCTTCCACCGGGGCCCGTTTTGACCTCTCACCCGTCCCAACGGTCCTGGTGGTTGAGCGATGCGGGCTGGCCGCCGGAGGGCCTACCGTGCCTGTTCGGCTTGCTTGTGTGGCCGCTCGACCCGCTAGACTTTCGGTTCGGCGATCTGGTTTGGCCTCCCGATGAACTGTGTTTTCTGGCCTGGGGTTTGGGTAGGTCCCCAGAATTACTCCCTTCACCCCTCGTTAGCGGAATGGACGCTGGGTGCGGGGAGATTCCCCGAACTGAATGTCTTGTGCTGTGCTTATATTTGTGTGGGTGCAGCTAAGCTATTTTTTTTTTCCGCAATTAGCGTGATTTTTTTTTTGTGTGTGTGGGTTTCCCCTCCTGTGCGAGGGATGGTCATATGGTTATTTTCGCCCTTGGGAGTTCCCCTTTTATTTTGGGGGCCCCGGGGTTGATTTCGTTTGTTGTCCTGTACATGGTTTATGGGGGTATTGTGGTTCTGTTTTTTCCCTGTGTGTTGGGCCATTATTCCCGCAATTATTCTCTGCCGGTATGGGTTGTTCTTGTATGTGGTACCGTATGGAGTATGGTGTTTAGGGTTCCCTTTGTACTCTATATTTGTTACTGCTTGGTTTTTTTTCCCCCTCTCTGGGTTTTTTTTTTTCTTTTTCCTTTCTTGTTGTATTTTTATGGAGTGTGTTGTTTAGGTGTTCCCGTGTATTCTTTATTGGTTCTTTTTACTTGTTTTCTTTCTTTTCTCCGGGTATTTTTCCCTTGTTGTATTTTGTGGAATATATGTTTGGGGGGGGGGGGTTTCCCCTTGTACTTGATGTTGGTTCATTGTCTGTTTTCTTTCTTTACTCTGGGTTTTTTTTTTTCTCTCCCTATGTTGTATTTTGTGGTGTACATTGTTTGGGTTTTTCCCCTTTTACTCGATATTGGTTTGTTTGTTTTTTCCTTTTTCTGGTTTTTTTTTATTTTACGGAGTATGGTGTTTTGGTTTCCATCGGTGCTCTATATTAGGTTCTTGTCGGGGTTTTTTTTTTTTCTTCCCCTCTGATTCTCTCCCTCCTGTCCTGCGCCCCATCCGCCCACCCTAGGTGGGGGGGGGGGGGGGTCTTGGATGGTATGGGTCGATCATAGTCCGACTGTGAGGGGGGGGGGGGGGGGGCTGTGTCACGGGGATGAGACGCCGTCCCATCCGGCGCTCAGACCGTGTTCACTCAGTCTTTTCTGTGGCAGCGTCTCAGCGGGCTTCCAGCTGTCAGTTACGGGACGGCTGGAGCCCAATTAACTCTCATCAGCTGAGGCGCTGCTGATTAGTATAAGAAGGAGCAGTTCCGATCACTCGGGGCTGCGACTTAAGCACTGTGAAGGCTGGAACCCCTATGCCCGGTGCCAGCTCTCTACTCGTCTACTGCATAACTTGTGAGCGTTACCCACTGTGAGTTTTTGTGCCTTGGAATCCCTATGTCCGGTCCCAGCTCTCTACTCCTTTGCTGTATTACCCGTGAGTGTTACCCTGTATGACAGGGGTCACCAACCTTTTTGAAACCAAGAGCTACTCCATGGGTATTGAGTCATGTGAAGGGCACCAACTTGACACACTCCTCTAAAATAACAAATTGTGTATATACAGTATATATATATATATATATATATATATATATATATATATATATATATATATATATACTGTATATATATATATATATACTGTATATATATATATATATATATATACACACATAAAAAAATAATTATCAATAACTTAGAGTGGGTAACTGTAATATAAATGTGTTTTTAATGTGTGCCCTGATTTGTTTCTCAGTTGTTTTTAATATGTTTTAACAATCCAGTTCTCTTCCCATGAATCCAGTTCTCTTTATCTTAAGGCACACCATGACCTGGACAATATGACCTGTTTCTAGAAACTGTTTTCCTTAGCACAGCAAGTTTCTCACTCCTTAAATCACTGTTGCATGCTTATGAAACGAAGGCGTGACCTTTATTCCTTATATGTGTATTGGGAGAAATGTAGCAGGTGTTCCTGTATGTTTTGGGAATTGCCTGGGAACAGAAATTGGCCCTTCCTGTTCCCCACGCAATTCTATGATGGGAGGGGGGGGCTTGCTCGGAGCAGAGATGGCCACTCTGTTCTGTACCTAGCCTTCCTTTAAAAACAGGGGTTTTCCCTCAATATGTTGAGTCTGCCGTGAGTTTTTTTGCGCAGAACGTCCGGCTAAGAGAAATCACGCTCTTCCTGGCCGTGGGCTCCCGGTCACCTGTATCAAACGGTAAGAGCTTGTGAAATGACATGAAATGCATTGATCCTTGTGTGTGAAGGAAATGTGTGACATGCAATGATTTCTCTTTTGTGTATGGAGATATGGTCTGTGGGGAATAAAGAGATACAGTTTTATTCTAGCAGCCGTGTCTCAGTGTGAATACTTTGTCTCAGTGTACATTCTTTTCTATGTGCCGACTTCTCACGAACCTGTCTAAATATTTTCATAAAACATTTTGGCGTCACGAACAGGATTCGAGGAAAATTAATAGAGGTCAAAGAGGAGCTGTGCATAGAAAAAGTCATGTTTAAGAACAGACAGAAACAAAGTGTAGCCGGGGGCTCTTCCGGCGATTGTGTGGTTCCAGGTTGGGATGGCTTATGGAAGCAGGTTGGTGTGTGTTTAGCTGATGGAGGTGGCAGATTAGCGCCATGGGCAGATTTAGTAGGGGACAGGTCCCCTTCGGTGATGTCTGCGTGTCTACGGGGTATTGAAGTTGCTCCAAAAGCTCCGCTGAGCGGAATTCAGCAGCAGGTGCGGTGTTGTGTGAGTAGCCGTTCTTTCTCTCCCATCGGCAAGGGGAGAGGCGAGCAGCGCTACATGTAAAAAAATAAACCTCCTTTTCCTTTCTCTCTCTCTCTCTCTCTCTCTCTCTCTCTGTGTTCCTCGCTCTCCCAAAGGGGGCGGGCGCGGGAAGTTCTCTCTCCCTCCCTCTCTCCTTTTGCCTGAGGGGCGGGGGAGAGGCAAAGTTTGGCCTTTAGGAAAAAACAGAAGGTGAATTTTCTTTGCTGGCAAGTGAAGAATGCAAGAGGCGGGGCTGCCTGCCTCACAAGACTTGGGAGATGCTGAGTTGCATAAAGGAAATATAAAAACAATAGGAATCAACAGTGAACAAAGAGGACAGTTTGATCCAGTTTTTAATGGATTTGGAACAAAGCAGAAGCTCTCCCAGAGGGTGAAATTTCTGGGAATCTGCTGGAATAAGGGAGAAAGGGAAATCACAGATAAAGCCCGAGAAAAGATAATGACTTTTGCCACTCCGCACACCAAAAAGGATGTGCAGCGGTTTGTTGGGCTGTTTGGATATTGGAGGAGTCACATTCCTCATTTGGGGCAAATTTTGCAGCCTTTATATTAAGTGACAAGGAAAAAAGAGCAGTTTGAATGGACAGAAAAACAGCAAGTGGCTTTTGACATGGCCAAAGACAGCAAGCTCTATCATTAGGAAAACTGCAATCTGGTCCAGTTGAGTTGCAGGTGTCAGCTCGGAATAATTATGCAAATTGGAGCTTATGGCAAAAACAAGGCAAACAACGGAAACCTTTGGGTTTCTGGTCAAGGAAGCTGCCGAGTGCAGGAATTTGTTACACGCCTTTTGAAAAACAACTATTGGCGTGTTATTGGAGTTTGGTGGAGACAGAGGCATTAACTGCAGGGCATGAGGTGCTCATGAGGCCATTGATACCTATTCTGACGTGGGTAATGAGTAACCCCACCACACATCGGATAGGTACCGCCCAGGAGAGTAGCATCATTAAGTGGAAATGGTACGTGTCTGAAAGAGTGAAATCTGGACAAAAAGGAGTTTCGGTCTTGCATGAACAGGTTGCTGATGTCCCAGAGGCAGATGAGTCTTGTTTTGAAGTTGAACAGCTGCAGGAGTCGCCTGTGTTAACAGGGCCCCGCTATGATGAACTTACAGAAGAGCAGAAAAGCAGGGCGTGGTTTGTGGATGGCTCTTCTCAGTGGGTAGCGGGAAAACGAAGGTGGAAAGCTGGGGCTTTCAACCCTCACCTGGGGCAAATTTTGGAAGAAATGGGTGAGGGAAAAAGCAGCCAATGGGCCGAGTTGAAGGCCGTACACATGGTGATACAACATGCGAGTGTGTCAGGAGCATATATTTACTCTGACTCCTGGTCAGTGGTTAATGGGTTAACCACATGGATGCCTACATGGCAGTCCAATCAATGGCGGATTCAAAAGAAAGAGGTGTGGGGTAAAGAGTTGTGGGAGGAAATCTGGCAAAAGGTTCAAGGGGTCACTATCCATGTCACCCATGTCGATGCCCATACCCAAAATATGGACTCAGAAGCCCTCCACAATAGCTATATTGATGGGGTGGTTAGAGCAATGTCAGTGGAGAGGCAATCCACTGCGGATTTGGCCCGGTGGGCCCATGAAAAGAGTGGACATTGGGGAATTCAAGCTACCACCCAATGGGCCAGGGATAGAGGCATTGATTTGAAAACTGATAATGTAAAGACAGCCATTGAACAGTGTGAGGTCTGTCAGCATCATAGGAGAGGTGTCCCACAACACCTCACTGGACATATACAAAGGGGAAAGAGCCCAGGACAAATCTGGCAAATGGATTTTATTGGTCCTCTTCCAGAGTCACAACGGTGTAAATATGTATGCACGGCTGTGGATACATTTTCGGGTGTGGTAGTTGCACACCCAGCCAAAGTGGCTAATCAGAAGGCCACACTGGCCTGTTTGGACCTAATTGAAAGGTTCTATGGGCTACCTGTACAGATTCAAACTGACAATGGGACCCATTTCACCGGAAACCTGGTGAAAGATTGGGCCAAACACAATCATGTGGAGTGGATTTATCACGTTCCATATCATCCCCAAGCTGCGGGTTTAATTGAGAGAATGAATGGGTTGTTGAAAGCCACCTTGAAAAAAGAGGGATAAACAATAGTTTGGAAGGGTGGGAAAAAACGCTTACCACAAGCGCTGAAACAGCTAAACGATAGACCCATTGCACCTGGTACAACACCACTGAACCGAATGATCACTGTCAATCTTGAACAATTTGAAGGACAAATTATTGAGATGTGGAAAATTAACCCAGAGGCAACACTGCCAGTGCGAGCGACGAAAGGCTCGGCTGGATTAGATCTAAGAGCTATGGAAACTCTCACCTTAGTACCAGGAACACCCACTGTGGTAAAAACCGGACTAGGGTTGAAATGTCCGAATGGAATGTATGGTCACATATTGCCAAAGTCTGGATTATCCCTGAAAGGTTTAACGACTCTAGCAGGTGTGATTGACAGTGATTATCAAGGAGAACTGGGGGTGGTGTGCTATGTACTGGGATCAGAGCCCATAACCCTGAATAAGGGGGATGAAGTGGCCCAATTGGTCATTATACTATGTCTAATGACTGACCCTGAAGAGATTGCTAAGCCGGCTGTGATGACGCAAAGGGGCGAAAAAGGCTTTGGTTCTACAGACAAATCTGGGGCCAAAGTATGGGTGAGGCAAGAAAATGGCCCTCCCCGCCCGGCTGAGATCATAGCTCAAGGGACGGATCAGGTGGTGACCATTTTGTATCCAGGAGAGGAAACCTGGATAAATGTACCAATATCAAAATGTTATCTAAGGGAGAACTAATTGTGTGTTTTCTCTTCTCCTAAGTATGTGCTTGCTTTGCAGGAATGTTCGGGGGGAGACTGGTGATTGGGAACCGCAACGTCATGGGTCTTCTTTAACACCCCCACAAGCACCGAGGACATGGCTATGTCGTCTGCTGGGACATGTGCCGCCCTGCCCTCGTTGTGATCGTGTGGATGAGTATCGCCGGTTGCTGGATCCAGATCCACGCCACACCAGGCCAAGAAATGTTTGAGGTGGACCAACCTGTCTCGCTGAGCTGGAAGGAGAGTCGGGTCGGTGCCAATCGGAGCCAAGACGGTTTCTATTGTTTATCAAACCAAGAGTGCAAGATACTGAACTTAACCAGCCACTGTCCTATTTACATATGCCCCAAATGTGTCAAATATCAATATAATGTGTCTGCGGTGGAGAAGGGGTGTATAGTTAACTTGACTGCCAATGTAACCATATGTGTGGCCAAAGTGGTTAATGACTTACTGAAATGTGACACTACCTTAAATGGTACAAAGCTATCCATCAACATAATGGGAGATAAGGAAGTGTATTTGATGAATGGAACAGTCATAAAGGGTCGACGCATCACCTTTGTGTACCTTATTCTGGTGGTCGACAAAAACCCAAAGCATACATCCCCGACGAATCTGGCACCCATACTGTCGACATGTACAACAGTAGCCACACAAACCAGCCATATCACCGTCAATTGGATGGTAAAGATACCACCCATTCCCAAATGTTCAAAAAGAAAGAAGAGAGCATGGTATGACACGTTGCTGGGAGGATTTGGCACAGTTTTGGGAATCTCCAACACCATTAACAATGAGGTAACCAGATCAATGTTGGCAGATACTGGACATCAAACGTCTTTAGGCATTCAACAAGTTGGATTTTGGATGCCTACAGTGGTGGGGCCTCAAATGGAGGCCGCCAATCTGTTTCAAAAACGTTTGACTTGGGATTTGACCATGTGGAATGCTACGAGTGAATTGATGACAAACATCACTCGCGCTTTCAATTGGACTGTGTGCAACATTCAAGTTTTGGATATCCGCATGCAGTTGGAACGTTTTACTCGCATTGTCACTACCAGTCACGCTCGACAATGGTGAGACGTGTGGAACATCACTGAAGAATGGTGGTTAATTCCGCATCCTGAAAAAACCATCTGCAATAGCACGATGTGTAGCGGGCAATGGACTCAATTAAATGTTACAGAAGCTGTTGATGTGTGCAAATATCATGTGTTACCAGTAATTACTGCTACAGCATTTTGGTTTATTCAATTAAAAGGGGGATGGTTTGCTCCAGGGCAGAATAACACCTATGATTTATCAGAATGTGATTTGACTGACCAAGGATATGCATGCCTAAGTCGAGCAATATATACTGAACCATGCTTAACCATGACAGAGGCACTATGTGAATGGAGAATAGAAAAACCTCGTGACATGATGTGGCAAATAGGGCCCCATACTCTATGTGTAGCCACTTTAAACTCCCATCCAATGTTGCCTGGGGTACCTTTCACTGGGTGTCTGCATGGTGTTCACATGTGGCAATGGCATAATCGGACATATCGTCTTACCAACTTCTCTAGTGAGGCCCACCTGACCGCCCTGCAATGGCGGGTGCTGGAAGTTCCATGGCAGGTGTCCCTGGATCGATTCAGAGGCGCACTGAATGGATCCACGGAGATACAACAGCTAATTGGTGATCATATGTCTAATGTGCGTGCTGCAGTGATATCCACTGTGGTGGCCCAAGGAAAGGTATTGCATGCAGCTCATCAGATAGAGCAAGCTTCTGCTCATCACTGGTGGGATATATTCTCAGGCATGTCAGTCACTGCTCGCACAACACTGGTGCCTCCCCTAGCTATATTAGTTGCTGTTCTATGTGTCTTAACACTATGCAATTTCAGTGCTTTCTGCTATATTAGAAGAGTAAAACAGGTTTTAAGTAGAAGAATATATAATTCTCTGGCAAAATGAAAATAAAAGTTATCTTTCGAGATGGAGGATATGGTACCACATCTTGCAAAGTAGAGGTGAGTGCTGAACCTCCTGGTCACTGGATATGTTATAGCTATGCTGTAGGTCCGAGTAGTGAATGGAATTGGTACACTAGACATTTTACCTCAAGAAATGAGTTATTATGGCATGTTGTAACATGCATTTGGGACATTAATTGGGTGGAATTAAATCACCACAATGATATTGGAATACCTTACGAGGATGAAAGTATTCCCCAAGAAGAAAGTAATTACCCAATGTTCTTCACCAACTGATAGAACAAATAAGGTCAAAGGGTGGAAAATGTGATAAATATTTTTAATGTGTGCCCTGATTTGTTTTTCAGTTGGGGAAGAAGGCACTTAGTTGGGGAAGAAAGCAATTATCTTCACCAACTTAACAACTGATCACAAATAAGGTCAAAGGGTGGAATGTAATATAAATGTGTTTTTAATGTGTGCCCTGATTTGTTTCTCAGTTGTTTTTAATATGTTTTAACAATCCAGTTCTCTTCCCATGAATCCAGTTCTCTTTATCTTAAGGCACACCATGACCTGGACAATATGACCTGTTTCTAGAAACTGTTTTCCTTAGCACAGCAAGTTTCTCACTCCTTAAATCACTGTTGCATGCTTATGAAACGAAGGCGTGACCTTTATTCCTTATATGTGTATTGGGAGAAATGTAGCAGGTGTTCCTGTATGTTTTGGGAATTGCCTGGGAACAGAAATTGGCCCTTCCTGTTCCCCACGCAATTCTATGATGGGAGGGGGGGGGCTTGCTCGGAGCAGAGATGGCCACTCTGTTCTGTACCTAGCCTTCCTTTAAAAACAGGGGTTTTCCCTCAATACGTTGAGTCTGCCGTGAGTTTTTTTGCGCAGAACGTCCGGCTAAGAGAAATCACGCTCTTCCTGGCCGTGGGCTCCCGGTCACCTGTATCAAACGGTAAGAGCTTGTGAAATGACATGAAATGCATTGATCCTTGTGTGTGAAGGAAATGTGTGACATGCAATGATTTCTCTTTTGTGTATGGAGATATGGTCTGTGGGGAATAAAGAGATACAGTTTTATTCTAGCAGCCGTGTCTCAGTGTGAATACTTTGTCTCAGTGTACATTCTTTTCTATGTGCCGACTTCTCACGAACCTGTCTAAATATTTTCATAAAACAGTAACAGACAAGATCAGTATTCAACACTTTATTTTTATTAATCTCAGCAATTGTTCAGATGATCCCTTCTACATTTCATTAAAAAAATGTGCAGTTTTCACCAGTCCCTTTTAACCATAAAAAACTAAACCCTTTTAATTCATGAACTATGTTGAACCATGTTTGAAAAAGTTATGCAACATTTAAGAAAAATTAACTTTCATATTAAATAAATCTTATCACATTTTTAACTGAACAAATCTGCTGCAATTCTGCTCAAAATCTGTTACATTTAATAAACACACTTTTGTGTGTTCTTCTTCACTGGAATTATATCCATACAGTTCTTGCCAAGAATCATGCTGGAGTAATAACCAGCACCGCGGCAGCAGTTTACCCTCGGCCGCGGGATCGCGGGAATTGTGGGTTTGATCCCTGCCCCCGGCCAACAGTGATCTGTGTGGAGTTTGCATGTCCTCCCCGTGTTTGCGTGGGTTTCCTCCCGCATGCCAAAGACATGCAGGCTAGGGAGTTAAAGCTTGTCACCGGACTGCAGAACAAATCTACCTACGGGTACAAAAAAAAAAAAAAGAGTGGGCAGCAGTTTCATGACGCGTATTGAAGTTTTGTTTTTTTTTTTCAAAACTTTATTGAGAACAAGGTCCACATAGTCCCGCTTCGCCGTCGCCCCGCAAATGCAACACACGCAGCTTCCTTTCACGGTAGGAAAAAAGAACTCTTCCTCCCGCTCACTTTGAAAATGATAAATTTTCTGTCTTTTTTTTTTTTGCCATGTTTTTGGGCTAGGAAACTGCACTGCGCTCACCATCTCCACTGCCCGCTAGCTTACTCTCCACAAGCGTGAAGGTTTTGTCATGCGCACAATTCTGACCTTTGAACTAGGTCAGAGTTCACCTTAACTTCAAGTATAATAAACATATTTTCATTTTTTTTTATTTTTAAGACATTGTCATTTTAAAATCTATATAAATGCAAGTGTGATTTTAAAAAATAGCGGCAGAAAAAATTACATCTTAGACGCAGCTCACTTGCGAGTTGTGCTATTTTTAGAACAGGCCTGCGGGCGACTCATGTGGTCCTTGCGGGCGACATGGTGCCCGCGGGCACCGCGTTGGTGACCCCTGCTGTATGAGTATCTGTGCTTTTGGTCTACGAGGCCGTGTTCCTTATCCCCTGTCCCTTATTATAATAAAACATCACAACTCACTGGCTCGCCCTCGGCTCTCTGTGTGGCTCGCGAGGGCCACACGTAACAGTCACAATACATTGGTGTCAAAATGTCGCCATTCTGAGCAGATCCTGTTTAGACTCTACAATGAAATACACACAAATTAAGTACATGCACAGCACGAAATTGCAACATGTAAAAAAAAAGAAAAAAAACCACCTTTTCAACCAGGATTACAACTAGCTTATTTCATCAGATATTGTCAACACAAAAAAGCAACATACAAGGACGGACGTAGCATTGAGCTAGGTCATCGTTTAAACACGATTAAGTTTTCGTCTGTCCTAAGTGAACTTTCCACTGTTGGAAAAAATAACGTAAAACATGAATATCACATCACTCACCATCCTGTATATCACAATATCACAGCTTCAACTGCTGAATTTGGGTGAGTCGCGGCTGTACATTCAATTCAATTCGGGTGGTTGGGTCTAATTCCTGGTGCGTCTCCGTCTATTTTAGCCTGTTTTCCACTAGCCCAGCATACCTTGGTACGGCTCGATTCACTTCAGTACGGCTCGGAATGCTTCTGTCTCCATTAGCACGGTGTTGTGCTTGTGCTTTGATGGTTTGTGTTAGGAGGTTTTAGAAGCGGGGCGGCGGCAGATTCTCAGCGAGGCGGGGCCACACTCCCGTGACGTTACGCACCCGACTGAGTCCTTATTTACACGAGACAAAAAATGGAGGATCCAAGGATTATTGCCTTGCTCGCTCTGTGGTTTTATCTCACAATTAATTTTATCTCATAATTAAGCTGCAACAACACAAGTCACTTTTGTTTTGAATTAACTGCCAAATGACCTAGAAATAATGAGCTGAAACTTGTTTTTATTCGTATTAAATAATGAGACAGTGGCACACTGGCCAACACCAAATTGTATTATTTTTTACATCCTAGGGCATTTTGGATGTACTGAATTAAAAAAATTCATGTTTTTCACCTTCAGGTCAACGTTTGGAACAACAGTATTATTATTTTCCGTTTAGATGATGCTACACTCCTTCTAAAGTTTTGTAAATCTCTGAATTTGGAATGCTGATAGAACATTCAATTTACATATACTTGTACCTACTTTGACTTGGTGCTAATTTTTTATGATATTTCAATAAAAAGAACAGAAAGCTTACAAAAAGATTTCTTTTTTGGTCTAGTTAAAAATTACATTACCTTTACAATGGTTGACCCCTGACAGGATGATCAGCATCATTTTGATCAGACTAGGCAATGGAATTTCTATGTAATTATATTTTTTATAATTCAGTGTTATAACAGACAAACCACACTTTCCAAAACAATTCCATTTTATTATATACAAAATATTAAAATAAAAAAAAAACTTTGCAACACAACATGAAGGTTAATCGACATTTTATACACGCCGACCACTGAGTGTCTACACCAGCTTCCCAAACTGGGTCACGAAGACTCGGTTGAATGAAGGCGTCTCTGCCAGCTGTGGGTCAGGAAGGCTCGGTTGAATAATCCGTGCGGGCTGTCGCGGCGGACGCGTGGGATGATTCTACAAGGAAAATGCACACAATAAAATACAGCACGTAAGTGCAAGATATACAGAAAAGACAATAGTTTTTAACAAGAATACATAAGCTTATTTCAGCGTATTGTTCACATGAATAATTAAAATAAAAGCTTTAGTCCGCAGTGTGCTGCAATAAAGCAGCGATCCATCCACAGATGAACAGCTTTTTTATTGCATAAATAAACTGAGCGTCTTGCCGAATATATTTGCGAAAAAACGCACAATAAAAAAAAATTAAAACTCACCGTTAAAGGACTCCGATGTCGAGACCTCCCGGTATATTTTTTCATTCCGGGCGGCTCCGTCTAACTCACGCTGGATACGTTCGTCTGACAATGCAGTGAGCAGACACTGCACCTCCTTATTGGTCCATGGAACATCCTTATTACGCGAAACCATTTTTGATAGAGAATAAATGAAAATAGCACAGCAATACACTGAAAAGAAACCGCCAACAGTGGTTGCCTGCTGAGTAAAGGCGGTCGTGAAGATTCCTTTTTTTTTTTTTCAAAAACTTTATTGAGAAGGTCGTGAAGATTTGGTAGATGAGGAGGAGGAGAGGGGCGGTTACAACCTGACCAATCGGCGCCGGTTACGACCTGACCAATCAGCGGCGACCAGTCTGTTAACGTCACAACACGGCACAGCTCAGCACTGCTGTACCCTGCCCTGGAGCGGGGCTGAGAATCGCAGCTGTTAAACCGTGTTGGGGCTTGTGGAAAAGCGTACAAAGCGTGCTGAGCCATCCCGCGTCGCGCTAAAGCGTGCTAGTGGAAAAGGCCCTTTTGTGGTGGGTCTGCTTGTGCTCCCCACTGCAAGCTCAGTCTACTTCCCTCTGCATTCTCTCATCAGCCGAAACGCACAGGAAACTCTGCTGGACCGCTGTGTTAGATTTCTGCTGATTTCTGTTAAGCCATTCTATCGTTGTTGTTTATAATATCACTTGTTCGCGGGCTCACTGACAAAAAAATTGCAAAGGGCGGCCAGCAAGCGATTCTCGAAAGTCAGCGTAACGCCCTCTCTTATGACGCTACGCCCAGACCAATGAATGGCCAGCAGTGGCGTGACGAAACCGTGCCGGTACCTTTCGGACCTACTCTCGATTGGTGCCGATAAAAGAGAAACAGTTCTGAAATAACGGAACTGTTAGGCCATTGGGTGCCGAATGGAAAAGCGGACAAAGGGGGCCAAACCGTGCGAAACGAGGCCAAATAAGGCCAAACTGGGCCAAGTGGAAAAGCGCCTCAACTGTCTCATGAAATCAACTCATCCTACAGTTGTGTTCCGATTGTTTTGAAACTTGGTACCATGGTTAGATACACTCTGATGACACATATTGCAATTTCACTCTCATTGGATGACCATGAGGTCAAAGGTCAGAGGTCATATTTTTCCCTAAATCTAAGCACAATAACTATTCAATTCAATTCAATTCAACTTTATTTATATAGCACCATTTCACAACAACAGTCATCTCATAGCACTATCAACTGTAGGGAGGACCCCCACAGTTGCAGAAAGACCCCAGCAATCAGGCGATCCCCTGTGAGCAAGCACTTGGCGACGGTGGAGAGGAAAAACTCCCTTTTAACAGGAAGAAACCTCCAGCAGAACCAGGCTCAGGGAGGGGCAGTCATCTGCTGCGACTGGCTGGGGGGTGAGGGGACAGAGAAGAAGAAAAGAACAGACATGTAGAGAGCAAACAGCACGATGGGGACTCAATCTATGGGAGAGAACAAACAAATGTTAATGACCAGCAAAAAAAAAATATTTCATGGAGAGTGAGGAAAGGAGTGAGGCCCAGTGCATTACTGGAGGTCCCCCGGCTGACTAAACCTATTAGCAGCATAACTAAGGGAGGGTTCAGAAACACATGATCCCTCCCTAATTGTAGGCTATATCAAAAAGGTAGGTTTTAGCCCTATTCTTAAAAACAGAGATCGAGTCTGACTCCCAAATCCAGATTGGCAGCTGATTCCACAGGAGAGGAGCTTGATAACTGAAGGCTCTGCCTCCCATTGTACTTTTGGAGATTCTAGGTATTACAAGTAAACCTGCATTTTGGGAGCGTAGTGCTCTGTTAGGATGATACGGTAGTATCAGATCTTTTAAATAAAAAGGAGCCTGATTGTTTAGAGCTTTGTAAGTAAGAAGAAGGATTTTAAACTTAATTCTAAACTCTATGGGAAGCCAATGAAGGGAGGCCAGAACCGGAGAGATATGATCTCTCTTTCTAGTACCTGTTAAAACTCTTGCTGCAGCATTTTGGATCAGCTGAAGACTTTTTTTTTTTTTTATTTAAGTTTTTGTAAAGGGTATACAGGTCGTTACAGCAATGCATTGTTTACATTTTCATCACATGTTCCCTTATTTTCTGATATCTGACAACATTGGAAGATTAATTCTTACAACACCCCTTTTTTTTTTTTTTAAAGTGAAAGAAAAAGTGAAATTAAAGAGAAAAAAAACAAAAAACAAATAACAAAAAAAAAACAAACAAACCAGTAAAAAACAAACAAAAAGAAAAAGTAAGTAAATAAAGATAAAAGAGCATCTGAGTAGCGATGGAACAAAGAGCGGAACCATTATTGAAATGGTATTTGTCAAAGATTAGATCTAATGGAAGACACATATGCGGTCCAGGGTTGCCAAAAGTTCATGAACCCATCCATGTCCTGTCTCAGTGCGAATGTCAACTTTTCCATCGAGTAAATGTCTTGGATCACGTTAGTCCAATCTTCAGGTGTAGGACAGTCCTTCAACATCCATTTTTTAGTTAGAGCTTTTTTGCTTGCCAATATTAAAACATTGAATAAGTATTTTTCTCCTCGTCTTTCCAGTGAGTCCGGTAGTAAACCCAAATACAAAGTTACAAAAGAAAAGGGAACTGTAATTTTGAATATTTTCCCCAATATTGTCTGTACCTTGGTCCAATATTGGTGGATAACTGGGCATGACCAAAACACATGAAAATGATTTGCAGTCTTTTCACCACACAAGCGCCAACAGTTCAATCCCTTATGGGTAAATTTGTTTTGTGCAGGTGTTCTGAAAAATCTTGCCAAGTTTTTCCATCCAAATTCTCTCCACTGCAGGGATGAGGTACTTTTCCATTGCTGTTTATTTAGCTTTTCCCATATTTCCAGTTGTAAAGTGAAATTCCCCTCTTTTTCCCATCTCTCTTTTATATAAGATGTGTTGTCTCCTTTTAAGTCTTGAAGACCTTGGTATATTTTAGAAATGTATCTGATCCCTGGGATCCCTTTATATGCCATTAAGAAGACCTTCAGAACACCTGACTGGGCCCTTTCCAAAACCTCCTTTTTAAGTATATTGTTTATGTGGTGTCTAAGCTGGAAGAACCTGTAAAAGTCTTGATTTATTAGGCCTTGTTTTTTCAAATCTTCAAAACTTCTTAAGATTTGCCCTTTAAAAAAATCGTAATATTTTATCAGCCCTTTCTCCTTCCACTTTTTAAATCTGGTGTCTGTTTTATTAGGAGTAAAGTCCTGATCATAGGCAATCCATTGCAGAAGTCGATAGGGCTCTTTAGTTTGATTCTCTCTGACTATCTTAAACCAAATTTTTAGCGGGGTCTCTATCCACAGGTTAGTGTTATTCAAAAGCTTAGGTAAGGCATTGTTCCCTATTATCGCCTGTAGGGGGATGTCACTTGTTATTTGGCATTCGATCTCCTTCCATTGTGCAGTGTAGACTGGGTTACATATCTCTACTAAAGTTTTAATTTGTGCGGCTTTAAAGTAGTCCCTGATATTTGGCAGCGCGAGCCCACCTTTGTCTTTGTTTAGCTGTAGGGTTCTATATCTGATTCTAGGTCTCTTGCCCTGCCATATGAATCTTGAGATCCTTCTGTCCAGCTCCTGCCATGTTTTTTTGGGAGGTTCTACCGGTATTGTTTGGAAAAGGTATAGAAGACGTGGAAGTATATTCATTTTGACTGCTTCAATTCTTTGTGCAGTACCCAAGAATGGTATCATATTCCATCTTGCTAGGTCAGATTTTATTTTTGTCACCAGTGGATCATAGTTTAGTGATATAATTTTGTTGAGTTGTTTCGGGATATTGACCCCCAGATATTTCATAGATTCCGACTCCCAGTTAGTTTTGAGTTTGCTTGTCATAACCCGAGTGTCGGTTCTGGCCACACTTGGGTCTCATATCTTTTTGTTCCCTGGCTTTGACAGCTGAGGGTTCCTTCCAGCTCCTCGGGCTCTTATTGTGAAGGCGCCCGGGGGAGCTCCCTGCTGTCAAAGTCAGCTGCTGCTCTGCTGTCATTAGCAGCAGCTGTGCCGCGTTGGGGTCATTAGCCGCCAGAGATATAAGCGGGTGCTAAATGTCCTCCAGCGCGGCAGTCTCTGTTATATCCTGTTATGTTCAGCCACGTTCTGTCGTGCTCCTGTTATTCTCAGGTATGTTCCTTTGAGACTTCACTCTCACTGTTGTCCGTCTGGCGCATCGGGTGTCCCCCGGCTCAGACATCACCCAGCCATTGTATGTGTTCTGTGAGTGTTCTGCCTTATCCTTAATAAATTACCACTGCAAACTCTCTGGTGACTGAGGCGTCTTGTGACGGTCCGTGAGGGCCGTTGTGACATTGCTTAGTGAATAATGATTTGGGTCATAGTTGAATGTTAAAACTTGGGTTTTATGCATGTTTAATTTGTACCCCGATAAATCTCCATACTCTGAAAAAACTGAGGTTAGTTCTGGTAAAGAAGTGTTCGGCTGCCCTAGGTATATTAAAATGTCATCAGCAAAGAGTGCTATTTTATGTTCCTTCTGACCAAGTGTAATACCTTGAATTTTTTGGTTTTGTCTTATCCATTGGCTCAGAGGTTCTATGAAGATTGCAAAGAGCAGTGGAGACAGGGGGCAGCCCTGACGACATCCTCTTTCCAGTTCAAAAGATGATGATAAATTACCGTTAATCCTTATTTTAGCTGTTGGTTTTTTATATAATGCCTGTATAGTTCTAATGAAGTTGTTATGAAAATTGAAACTGGATAAGATTCTATATAGAAAAGACCAGTCAACCGAATCGAATGCTTTTTCAGCATCTAATCCCAATATGACTGCATTTAAGTTATATTTTTTTATATGATGAATTATGTGTAAAGTGTGTCGAATGTTGTCTTGTGTCTGTCTTTGTCTTATAAAACCTGTTTGGTCTAAATGAATTAGGTCTGTCAGTATATTTTCTAACCTTTTGGCAAGGATAATGGTAAAAAGCTTATAGTCCTGATTTAGTACACTGATTGGTCTGTAGTTGGAGCACTCTAGTTTATCCTTTTCAGGTTTAGGTATAACTGCAATGACCCCTTCTCTCCAGGAGGGGGGGATTTCCCCTGTGTGGAGGACATAATTAAATGTTTTCAGGAGGAGAGGAGATAGTTGCTGTTTAAAGGTTTTGTACCACTCTGCTGTATAGCCATCAGCTCCTGGGGATTTGTTAGCTTTAAGTTTCATAATTGCTTTTTCCAATTCTTTAGGATGTATTTCTGACAGTCTTTTATTTTGTGACTCCGTAAGTTGGGGAAGGTTTAATGTGTTTAGGAATGCCTCGGATGCGTTTTTATGTTTTTTGTGGGAGTATAAGTTCTTATAGTAATTCTCGAAGCTTTTAAGAATATCCTGAATTCTGAATTTTATTTCCTTTGATACTGGGTCTCTGATTTTGTAGATTGCTCTTTCTGTTTGATGTTTCCTCAATTTATAGGCTAGCAATTTTGCCGATTTACTGCCTGCTTCATAGTATTTTTGTTTCAGAAATGTAAGTTTCTTCTGGATTTCTATTGTGTAGATCTCATTTATTTGGTTTTTAATTTCCTTAATCTTGAGCGAGTCAGTAGAATGAGTGTTGCCTTTGTGTTCTTTTTCTAGGTTCCTAAGTTCTGACTCTAATGTGGATAGTTTTTCTTGTCTTAGTTTCTTTTGGGTTGCCAGTTTTGCAATAATCTTTCCTCTTATTACAGCTTTGCATGCATCCCACAGTATTAAAGGGGATACTTCTCCATTATCGTTATCTTCCAAATATCTGAGAATATCTGATTCCAATTCATCTTTCAATGGTGCTTTCAGGACATTTGAATTTAACCTCCAAGAAAATGTATTATTTGTGTATTTTTGGATATTTAAGTCCATGTAGATCGGACTGTGGTCGGAGAGATCCATCAGTCCTATTTTACATGTTTTTACTCTTCCAATGTCTCTATTAAACATAAAAAAATAGTCAATCCTTGAGTAAGATGAATGTGGAGTTGAGTAAAATGTATAGTCTTTTACACTGGGGTTGAGTTCCCTCCACACGTCACAGATTCCCATTTCTTTTAGTAGCATCCGAGTCTTCCTGTTTTGGGTGTTATTTTGATGTGGGGAATTACCAGAAGCATCCCAGTATGGATTCAGTCTAAGATTGAAGTCCCCACCACATATCACTAAACCTTGAGCTTTAGTTATCATTAGGTCGAATACATTTTTATAAAATTTCCAGTTAGCCCCTGGGGGAGCATACACATTCAGCAGGGTGATATCTTCTCCCTCTAGCCGCCCAGTTACCAAACTGTATCTCCCTTCTTTATCTTTGTGTTCTGATTTTTTTTCAAATGTAATTTTGGTTGATATCAATGTCGCTACTCCCCTCCTCCTCCCTGATTTATATGAAGATGAAAAGATCATTTTAAACCCTTGTCTACCGAGTTTATTGTGTTCCACGTCTGTTAGGTGGGTTTCTTGTAAAAATATTATTCCTGCTTTGTCTTTTTTCATTTTGCCTAGAATCTTGGATCTTTTAACTGGATTCAGGATTCCTTTTACATTATATGAAATTATTTTGGTTACACCCTGTTTCTCCATTGTGTTGTTTTGTTTAGTATAACTGTGTGGTGGCCCTCATTTGTGCTACTCAGAAACTGAAAGAACATTAAAAACAAGAAAAACATTAAGAACATAGTGTAAAAAACTTTAAAACAAAAAGCTGTCAGAAGAACTTCCTGAGCTGAGGTCTTTTTAAAGACCCTGGAAGAGCCTTGATGGAGTGAAGGCCCTGAGGGAAATTCCTCAAACTCTGTTACGTGTTGAGGGCCCTCTCTTACCACTGAAAGTAGTCCCATGCTTTTAACGTGAGTTTCAGAACCCAATCCAAACTTGTAATGATTTTTTTTTTTCCTTTTATGCCTAAACCCTGTGAAATTGTGTGCACCCTCCCACCCCCATCACATCAAACATTCACGCAAAAACAGTATTTGTTAGTATGAGGAGAACATGTGGATTATTGTCACATTTCTATTTTAACGTGTTTTTTTTTTTTTTTATTACAAAGACTTATTTGTTTCAAATAATATGATTGTTCCATGAAATGTTTTACCACATGCTGAATATGCATCTCCTTTAATGTTTGTTACCTTGTATGAGGGGGGTTGGATGTGCGGATTGATTCAAGAGAAAAGAAAAAAAAAAAAGGTCGCTATTCCAACCTGAAAACGGATAGTTTATCCACGACGCGCTGGGTTTCCCGCTGCTGGTCCGTGGATTTTGAAGGTCTTTGTGTTGTCCATGTTTGCGCTTTGATCTTCTCACTCGGGTCTGCTGCGGGTTTAAATACCGTTACCGGGAGCCCTCTTTTCGCCATGTCAGCTGTTGCTTCTTCCGCCGAATTATAGAGACGTTTCATCGCCGTAGAAGACCCTTAACTTCGCAGGAAATGGAGTCTGAAAGCGCAATTTCTTCTCTCTTAACACCTTTTTCGCGTCATTGTATTCCCTGCGCTTTTTAAGGACCTCCGGGGCGTAATCATGTTCCACGTAGACTTTTCTCTCCTGGTGCATAAATCCTTTTTTCTGCCAGGCCAGTCTTACAACCTCTTGTTTTATTTTGAAATTGGAAAATCTTACCAACACCGAACGTGGGGGCGCTTCCGCCGCCGGCCTAGCGGCTAATGAACGATGTGCCTTTTCTATCAAGTCGGTGGTTTGTGGAATATCCAATTTCTCTCTTAGTAAGGATTCCACGCATTCTGCCATTGAGTTAAAACCATTTTCGGTTCCTTCTATCAGACCATGAATTCTTATGTTGTTTCTTCTTTGTTTTCCTTCTTGGTCGGTTAGCTTAGCCTCTATAGCTGCTTGTCTTTTGCGTAGGTCTAGCACAGAATCTTCGAGCACTTTTATTCGATCCTCTGTTTCCAAGATTCGGTTCTCGGCCTGGTCCACTCTGCTGTTTGTCCTTTTCAATTCTTCTCTGAATTCCCGAAATTCGGCCGTAACTTCTCGGCGAAATCGTCGTAGCTCCTCAAATAGTGATTTCAGGCTAACCCTTTTGTTAGCTATCACCAGTTCCTCGTCTTCTGAACGGAGATCTTCCAGTTCAGATTCTCCGGCCGATACGTGTCCTGGCCTGGAGAATTTCAGTTTCTTCTGTTTTCCTTTAGACATGATGATTTTGTCTTTTGATTTTCACTCCTCCAAAAATCCGTTAAGTTTGATTTTCAAGGTGTTATCCTGGATTGGGTCTGAGAGCTTCAGTGTTAAGCTGCAGTCGCCATGGCGTCCAGACCCAGCTGAAGACTTTTTAAAGATGTTTTAGGACAGCCTGATAATAAAGAATTACAATAATCTAATCTCGAGCTAACAAAAGCGTGGATCAGCTTCTCAGCATCACTCTGAGACAAGATGCTCCTAATCTTGGCAATATTACGCAAATGATAGAAGGCAGTCTTAGAAACAAATTTAATATGTGAATTGAAGGACAAATCCTGATCAAAAATAACTCCAAGGTTCCTCACAGAGCTATTAAGAGAGAGTAACTGCATCCAAACTGAAAGTTTGATTTGGAAAGGAATTTCTAAGGTTTTTTGGACCAACAAGAATGACTTCAG
Source organism: Pholidichthys leucotaenia (assembly GCA_020510985.1). Lineage (NCBI taxonomy): Eukaryota > Metazoa > Chordata > Actinopteri > Cichliformes > Pholidichthyidae > Pholidichthys > Pholidichthys leucotaenia. The sequence continues at coordinate 42,094,790 of CM035836.1, forward strand.
TCTTATCTGAATTTAATAGCAGGAAATTACAAGTCATCCAAGCTTTGATTTCCTTAAGACAGGCTTCTAACTTGGCTAATTGATTACTATCATCTGGCTTCGTTGACAGGTATAATTGTGTGTCATCTGCATAACAGTGAAAATGTATACAGTGCTTTCTAATAATGTTGCCTAGCGGAAGCATATATAAACTAAAAAGAGTAGGGCCAAGCACAGATCCCTGTGGAACTCCATGACTAAGCTTTGAGCTGAGAGAAAACTCATCATTTACATGAACAAACTGGAACCTATCAGATAAATAAGATCTAAACCACTGCAACGAAGTTCCATTAAGTCCAACATAGTGTTCTAATCTATCAAGTAGAATATTATGATCAATAGTATCAAAAGCTGCACTAAGATCTAAAAGGACAAGTACAGAAACTAGTCCATTATCAGATGCAATGAGGAGGTCGTTAGTGACCTTCGCTAAGGCTGTTTCAGTACTATGATGGATTCTAAACCCAGATTGAAACTCCTCAAGTAAACCATTTCCCTGCAGGTGGTCAAATAATTGCGTAGCAACAACTCTTTCTAAGATTTTTGAAATGAAAGGGAGATTAGAGATTGGTCTATAGTTAGCTAAAGCTCCTGGATCTAGCGTTGGCTTTTTGAGTAAGGGTTTAATTACAGCCGTTTTAAAAGCCTGCGGTACATGGCCTAAAGTTAATGAAGAATTGATTATATGAAGAATAAAGCTACCAATAAGTGGGAAGACTTCTTTAAATAACCTGGTAGGAATAGGGTCTAAAAGACAAGTTGAAGGTTTGGATGAGGAAACTATTTTGTCTAACTCACAAAGGTCGATTGGAGTAAACTCATCAAGACAGACATCAATAGAAGGAGTTGTAGTAGTTACAGTATTTAAGTTAACTGTGGGAAGAATCTGATTGATTTTATCTCTGATGGATGAAATTTTATTATTGAAAAAGTTCATAAAGTCCTGACTAGTAAGCTCTAAGGGGATGCTAGGATTGACAGAGTCCTGACTCTTTGTCAACCTGGCTACAGTACTGAAAAGAAACCTGGGATTATTCTTGTTCTCTTCTATTAATGCAGAGTAATAACTCGTTCTAGCTTTTCTAAGAGATTTTTTATAAATTAAAAGATGATTTCTCCAAGCTAAATAGATTTCATCTAAATTAGTAGAGCGCCATTTTCTTTAATTGATGAGTCTTCTGTTTTAAGCTACGAGTTTCTGTGTTGAACCAGGGAGTTAAAAATCTCTGATTAGACTTTTTCTTTTTTAAGGGGGCCACCAAGTCTAGAGCCTGATGCAGAGAAGCTGAAACACTATCCACCATGTTATCAATTACAGAAGGAGCAAGCTGTCTATAGCTTATTTCCGTTGTGTTGACACATGGCATAGAGGAAACAATCTGCATAAATTTGGAAACAGCATCATCTGAGAGGCATCTACTGTGATAATATTTTTCTTTAGGAGCCAAATAGTCAGAAATAGTAAAATCAAAGGTTAACAGACAATGGTCTGACAGTACAGGGTTATGAGGAGACACTACAAGATTTTCTATTTCTATGCCATATGTCAGAACAAGGTCCAATGTATGGTGGAGGTAATGAGTAGAATTTCCTACTTTCTGAGAAAACCCAATCGAGTCTAATATTGAATTAAAAGCCACATTAAGGCAGTCACTATCTACATCCACATGTATATTAAAGTCCCCTACTATAATTATAACTACTGAAAGAAATGATGTAAGCTTTTCACATCGATACAGTAGTTGTATCTAATACACATCATGGATGACTTATACTCTCACATAACTATGGATTTGGGGCCACGGGGTCAAAGGTCAAAGTTAACATTGCAGTTGCACAATGGTAAATGCTACATTTACTATTACTAAAAACAAGAAAAGCTAGGGTCACCAAACCTGCTACACAGGTTCACCTTGGGATCCTGACCTCTGACCATGGGTTTGGGGTCAAAAGGTCAAAGGTCAAGGTTAACATTCTTTATGCCTTATTACTGTACAACGCATAAAGCTATAGTTCCCAAACTTGCTACACAGGTTCACCGTGGAGTCCTGACTTCTGACTATGGATTTGGGGTCAAAAGGTCAAGGTTAGCATTCCATTTGCACCATTACTATAAAACGACTAAAGCTAGGGCCACCAAACCTGATAGATACACAGGTTCACCTTGGGATGCTGATCTCAGACTGTGGGTTTGGGGTCAAAAGGTCAGAGGTCAAAGTTAATATTCCCTATGCCTTATTACTGTACAACAAGTAGAGTTAGAGTCACCAAGCTTGGTGCACAGGTTCACCCTGTGATCCTGAAGTGTAACTACGGTTTTCAGATTACAAGGTCAAAGGTCAACATCAAAATGGCTTATAAACTATAGCTCAACATCAAAGAAAGCTGGGGTCACCAAACCTGGTACACAAGTTCACGCTGAGACCATAACCTCTGACTACAGGTTTGGGGTCAAAAGGTCAAGGTTGGCACTCCCTATGATCTCTTACTATAGAACATGTACAGCTCTCTAGGGTCACCATACTTGCTACATGGGTTCACCTTGGCATCCTGTCCTACAACTGTGGGTTGTATACTTTGTTGTATATTTGTGGATGATGGTTCATCATAATTTGGTTCTGCCACAGTAATTATATTGAAAAGTTGAAAACTGCTCTCCGTCAGTAAGTACTGGGATCTTCAAAGAAAACGGAGGAGGGGAATATTGTACTCACAACAGCGTGCTCTTGTTTCTCTAATAGAGTTGCAGTTTTTTGACAAATTTTTTTCTGGTAAATTTACAATTTTTAAAAAATTATAAATTCACATTTTTTCTTCTAAACTTTCAGATTTTTTGTCTTGAAAATTTGGGGGTGGGGTTTCCTTCATAAACTTGCAACTTTTTTCTTGTTAATTTGCATTGTTTTCCCCTTGTACATTTTTTTTTTTTTTTAATTTTCCTCCTGAATTTGCAACCTTTGCCTTGTAAATTCACTACTAATTCACTACTGATATTTGGAACTGATCATAACTCCCTCCACCTTGACTAAGGCCACAGTTCCAGCTGAAGAAAAAAGCCCCAAAAAGCCCCAAAGCATGATGGTACCACCACCATGCTTCACTGTAGGTATGGTGTTCTTTTTGGTGATGAGCAGTGTTGTGTTTGTGCCAAATATACCTTTTGGAATTATGGCCAAAAAGTTCAACGTTGGTTTCATCGGACCACAACACATTTTCCCACATGTTTGGGAGATTTCAAATGGGTTTTTTCAAAATGTATCCGGGCTTTGATGTTTTTCTTCATAAGATAAGGGTTCCGTCTTGCCACCCTAGATGGGAGATTGTTATCACATGTACTAAACAGCCAGTACTTGCCAGAAATTCCTGCAGCTACTTCAGTGTTGCTGTCCGCCTCTTTGCAGCCTCCCTGACCAATTTTCTTCTCGTCTTCTCATGTCATTGTTGTGCCATATTTTCTCCACTTGATGATGACTTTCTTCACTGTGTTCCATGGTATATTTAATGCCATGGAAATTCTTTTGTACCCTTCTCCTGACTGATACCTTTGAACAATGAGATCCCTCTGATGTTTTGGAAGCTCTCTGCGGACCATGGCTTGTGCTGTAAGATGTGACTACAAAAATGTCAGGAAAAGCTTACTAGAACAGCTGAACTTTATTTGGGGTTAATCAGAGGCACTTTAAATGGTAGCAGGTGTGTGCTGACTCCCATTAACATGAGCTTGAATGTGATTGGTTAATTCTGAACACAGCCACATTCCCAGTTATAACAGGGTGTGCATATTTATGCCAACAGGTTATTGTAAGTTTTTTGTTTTTCCCCTTAAAAGATTTCAGTTTGTTTTTCAATTGGATTGCACAGGTTATAGGTCACATTAATGGGGGAAACATTTTGAAATGATTTATCTTGGTCTCATTTTTTTTTTTTTTTTAAATCACAGAAACCAGGCATTTGAATAGGGGTGTGTAGACTTTTTATAGCCACTGCAGATTTGGAGCAAATGTTCTAGTGAGTGTCCCGCCAAAACAGACATGAGATAAGATAACAATGAGCCTTGCAGTAGTTATGATGGAATCCCTCATTATCTGTTTCACTTCTCATAATACCCTGAAAGCAGAACCATTCAGGCCTCTCTGTTGTTTCAAAATTCCTGTAAATCCCAGCGGTACACACACATACATCCTTCCTCCTCCTGCTTTGTTTTTCTTTGTGGTCTGCATAAAAAACAGAGTTGTACAGTTCTGATTAAATAATCAAATTCCTCTTGAAATGAAAGCACCATAGGTGCTTGGTACCTCGGTGCTTGTAGCATGGTAACATGGGATACCCAGTAAATGATTTTTTATGGGGAGGCATTTATCAATTTAGCAAAAGGTACAAATGTATAAATGTAAATTAAGTGTAAAGTTGTGCAAGAATAAAAGATGATAAAAAAATATAAAAAATAAATATGAGATGCCAATTTAAAAAAAAATAAAGTAGAGGGTAGGAAAAATTTACTTCTCTATGAGGAAAAAGTTGCAAACCTATGAGGAAAAAGTCACCTTTATCAGAAAAAAAAGTCACAAATTAAAAAGAAAAAAAGTCATTAACTTCTGAGAAAAAAGTGATAAACTGTCATAATTGCCCTTGCAAAGGCAGACTGAAGACACCAATCTCCGACTGTGAGTTTGCACATTTATCAAAGAAAAACAAAAAATACGAAAATACACAAGAACCAACACTTACGAACAAAGGCAGGATACAAAAAATGCAAAAGAGACGGGGACTCCGTCTGGGGATAAGAAGCCATAGGATTAATGTCTGAAAGCCAGACGGCTGCTGCAAGGAGGAAACCATGCAGCAGCCTTTAAACAGGGACAAACCAAATGAACAACAGGTGTGGATTAGTTCTGATTATCTTCATTCATGTTCGTAATAACGAACAGATGTGAAAGCTCGCGCAAACAAGGTTTGACAGAAGGAAGCAAACAAACGTGACTGTCAAAATAAAAGCACAAATCCTGATGACTGAAAATCAGGAAACAAGCACATGAACAAGACTACGGTGAAAAGTAAGAGACAAACTAAAAATACACTTAAGGAGAAAACTGAGGAAGCTAATAATACAAAACTCATAAATACTGAGACTACAACAGAGGCTCTCAAGACAAAGACAGATATAACACAGGAAAATAAATTGGAACAAACGATAATACAAAAATACATCTAATAACCAATCTAAGATAAACTAACAGGAAACTAAGAACAGAAGCAAGGAGACAAACTCTGATAACAACATACCACCGAAACATACTCAGTATATAAATATATAAACAGATATACAGTATAAACAGAAATACAATAACACAGAAAATGACTTAAACAAACTTAAGGCTGAGCACGGCTCCCCACCCGCGCTCAGTATCGTGGCACAAACTTATGTAAAAAAAGTCAAAAAAATTTGAGGAAATAACACAAATTTTTGAGAAAATAGTCACATTTATGTGAAAAAAGTCACAAATTTATCAGAAAACAGTGACAAATTTTTTAAGGAAAGTCACAAATTTTTGAGAAAAGTCACAAATTTATCAGAAAAAAGTGACAATTTTTTTGAGGAAAAAAGTCAAATTTTTGAAAACAAAGTCAAAAATTTTGAAAAAAAAGTTACAAATTTATGAGAAGTCAGATTTATGAGGAAAGTCACACATTTATGAAAAGTCATAAATTTATCAGAAAGTCACAATCTTTGGAGAAAAAAAATCTACAAATTTAGGAGGAAAAGGTAACAAATTTTTGAGAAGTTTAAAAAAAAAGTTGAGAAAAATACACAAATTTGAGAGTCACAAATTTATGAGAGTCACAAATTTATGAGAAGCCACACATTTATGAAAAAAATCATAAATTTTATCTGAAAAAAGTCAGTTTTTTGAGAAAAATGTCAACAAATTTAGGAGGAAAAAGTAACAAATTTTTGAGGAAAAAAGTCACAAATTTATGATAAAGTCAAAAAATGTTGAGGAAAAAGTCACAAATTTGTGAGAGAAGTCAAAAATTTATGAGAAATATGAAATTTACAAGAAAAGTCAAGTTTATCAGAAAGTCACAAATTTTTTTGAGGAAAGTGAAAAATATTTGAGGGGAAAAGTCACAAATTTTTGAAAAAAAATCAAATTGTTGAGGAGAGTCACAAATTTATCAGAAAAACACATTTTTGAGGAAAAAAGTCACAAATTTTTGAGAAAATTTTGAGAAGTCACAAAATTTTAAGAAAAAAGTCACAAATCTATGAGAAGATTTATGAGAAGTCAAAGGTTTTTGAGGAAAAACAAATTTGTTCAAAAAGTCAAATTTTTGAGAAAAATGTCAAAAAATCATGAGGAAAATGGTAATTTTTGAGTCACAAATTTATGATTAAAAAAAACATTTTTGAGCAAAAAAGATCACAAATTTATCAGAAGTCACAATTTTTTTTGACGAAAGTCGCAAATTTTTTGAGGGAAAAAAGTCACAAATTTTTGAGAAGTCACAAATTTATCAGAAACACAAATTTTTGAGGACAAAAGTCACATATTTTTGAGGAAAAATAAATTTTGGGTGGAAACCCCGGGTCTCATGGGTGGAAACCCATGGGACCTGGCCGGGCTCAGCCCGAAGGAGTTACATGGGTCCACCCTCCAGTGGGCTCACCACCTGCAGGAGGGATCATGGGGGTCCGGTGCTATGTGGATTAGGCGGCGGTCAAAGGCGAAGACCTTTGCGGACTGATCCCAAGCTTTCTAAGCTGGCTTTTGGTACGTGGAATGTCACCTCTCTGGTGGGGGAAGAGCCTGAGCTGGTGTACAAGGTTGAGAGATACCGGCTAGATATAGTCGGCCTCACTTCAACACACAGCTCCGGTTCCGGAACCAGTCTTCTGGAGAGGGGCTGGAGCTTGGCCTTTTCTGGAGTTGCCCCGAGCGAGAGGCGACGAGCAGGGGTGAGTATTCTTGTATCGCCCCACCTTGCTGCCTCTATATTGGAGTTTTCCCCGGTGGACGAAAGGGTTGCTTCCCTGCGCCTTCGAGTTGGGAAACGGGTCCTGACCATCATTTGTGCCTATGCACCAAATGATGTTTCAGAGTGCCCACCCTTTTTGGAGTCTGTGACTGGGGTGCTGGAGGGTGCGCCTCTTGGAGACTCCATTGTCCTACTGGGGGACTTCAATGCGCACATGGGCAACGACAGTGAAACCTGGAGGGGGGTGATTGGGAGGAACGGCCTGCCCGATCTGAACCCGAGTGGTGTTCAGTTATTGGACTTCTGTGCTAACCACAGTCTGTCCATAACGAACACCATGTTCAAGCATAAGGGTGTCCATATGTGCACCTGGCACCAGGACACCCTAGGTCACAGGTCGATGATCGATTTTGTTATTGTATCATTAGATCTGCGACCGTATGTCTTGGATACCCGAGTAAAGAGAGGTGCAGAGCTGTCAACTGATCACCACCTGGTGGCGAGTTGGATCCGATGGCAGGGGAGGATGCCATTCAGACCTGGTAGACCCAAACGTATAGTGAGGGTGTGCTGGAAGCATCTGGCTGAGGCCCCTGTCCAGGAGGTCTTCAACTCCCACCTCCGGAAGAACTTCAACCACATTCCGAGGGAGTCTGGAGACATGGAGTCTGAATGGGCCATGCTCTCCACCTCTGTTGTTGAAGCAGCGGCCCAGAGCTGCGACCGCAAGGTGGTCGGTGCATCTCGTGGTGGCAACCCCCAAACCAAGTGGTGGACACCAGTGATGAGGGGGGCCATTAAGCTGAAGAATCAGAATCAGAATGAGATTTATTGCCACTGTTCATGTAGTACACAAACTAGGAATTTGTCTCGGTGCAATGCTGCAACATTAAACATAGAGTAACACTAAAGATAAAAAAACTATGCATGCAATAAAAGGTAGAGTAAGAATAAGTAAGGCTATTCTATGCAATTTTTAATATATTAACAAGAGCAGCAGATATTGTGGAGTTCCACATAGTGCAGTCAGCAGTGCAAACAAGTGATAATTGTTCATGAGTCCGGTTGAGCTGCTGTACATAGTGCACGAGAGTCTAATAAGTGACTTAGTGTTCAGCAGTCTGATGGAAGAGGGGAAGAAGCTGTTCATGTAGTGGGAGGTTTTAGTCTGAATGGACCGTAGTCTCCTGCCTGAGGGGAGGGGGGGCAAACAGTGCGTGACCAGGGTGTGAAGGGTCGGCTATGATCCGACCTGCACGCCTCCGTGTCCTGGAGATGTACAGGTCCTGGAGGGATGGGAGCTTGCAGCCGGTCACCTTCTCAGCAGTGCGCATGATGCGCTGCAGCCTTAGTCTGTCCCCGGCAGTAGCTCCTGCGTACCACACGATTATGGAGGAGGTGAGGATGGACTCAATGATGGCCCTGTAGAACTGCACTAACATCTTGGTGGGTAGCTTGAGCTTCCTCAGCTGCCGCAGAAAGAACATCCTCTGCTGGGCCTTTTTGATGAGTCCACGATCATCTCCACTGTCTTCAGAGGGTTCAGCTGCAGGTTGTTGTGGCTGCACCAGGACGCCAGCCGGGCCACCTCCCTCCTGTAGACGGACTCATCACCGTTGGAGATGAGCCCGATGAGGGTGGTGTCGTCCGCAAACTTGATCAGCTTGACGGACTGGTGGCTGGAGGTGCAGCAGCTGGTGTACAGGGAGAAGAGCAGGGGGGAAAGTACACAGCCCTGGGGTGATCCAGTGCTGATGCTTACAGAGTCCGAGACAGTCTTCCCCAGCTGCACATGCTGCCTCCGGTCCGTCAGGAAGTCGGCAATCCACCTCCAGAGGGAGTCAGGCACGTTGAGCAGGGACAGCTTGTCCTGGAGCAGAGCGGGGCGGATGGTATTGAATGCAGAGCTGAAGTCCACAAACAGGATCCTGACGTAGGTTCCCGGGGAGTCCAGGTGCTGCAGGATGGAGTGGAGGGCCAGGTTGACTGCATCGTCCACAGACCTGTTGGCAATGTAGGCGAACTGCAGCGGATCCAGGAGGGGAGTGGTGATGGTCTTGAGGTGAGGCAGGACCAGGCGCTCAAAGGACTTCATGACTACAGAGGTGAGCGCTACAGGTCTGTAGTCGTCAAGTCCAGTGATCTGTGGCTTCTTGGGGACAGTGACGATGGTAGAGGTTTTGAGGCAGGCCGGCACGTGGCATGACTCCAGGGGGGTGTTAAAAATGTCTGTGAAGACAGGAGTCAGCTCCTTCGCACAGTGTCTCAGGGTGGAGGGAGACACGCCGTCCGGATGGGGGCCTTGCGCTGGTTTAGTCTGGAGAACTGTCTGTGCACGTCCTGCTCACTGATGGCAAGGGCAGGGGGGGAGGAGGGGGGGCCGCCTTTGATGAAATGGGGACCATGGAGGCAGTGACGCTGGGGGGAGGGGGGGAGTTGGGCACAGCTGACGAGGTGTCAAAATGGGCATAGTGTTGGGACAGTCTTTGACAAAGGGCTTTGTCATCCTGTCCCTTAGAAGCCTGAGGCCGATAGTTGGTGATTTGCCTCAGTCCTCTCCACACAGAAGCAGAGTCATTAGCAGTGAACTGCTGCTGGAGTCTCTCAGAATACACAGATTTAGCTCTCCTCAGCTCTCTGCTAAACCGGTATTTGGCCTCCTTGTAGCAGTCCCTGTCTCCACTTATCAACGCTGCTTCCTTCTCCTTCCTGATCTGTCTGAGCTTAGCTGTGAACCAGGGCTTGTCGTTGGAGTAACTCACCCTGGTGCACGATGGAAGAATGCACTCCTCACAAAAGTGGATATATGAGGTCACAGTGTCCGTGTACTCATCCAGATCATGCATGGCTCCTTTAAACATGTCCCAGTCAGTTATTTCCAAGCACGTGCGCAGCTCCTCCACAGCTTCACTGGTCCATTTCCTCGTAGTGCTCACAACAGGTTTTGTGAGCTTCAGTCTCTGTCTGTATGTGGGGATCAGGTGGACCATCACGTGATCAGATAGTCCAAGCGCAGCACGGGGAACAGCGCGATACGCGTCCTTCACTGTAGTGTAACAGTGATCCAGTGTGTTCTCTCCTCTGGTGGGACATTTAATAAACTGTTTGTACCGGGGGAGTTCATGGCTCAGGTTGCTCTGGTTAAAGTCGCCAAGCACAATAACCAGAGAGTCCGGGAAGGTCCGTTCCGCTTGCTGAATGTGATCCGCGAGTGCGCGCTGAGCCTCACGCACGTCTGCGTCGGGCAGGATGTAAACAGCGGCCAGAATGAATGAAGCGAACTCACGCGGGGAATAAAATGGCTTGCAGTTGATGAATAAATATTCCAGAGCAGGAGAACAGTGTTGGGAGATCAGTCACATCGGTGCACCAGCTGCTGTTGATGTAGAAGCAGACTCCTCCGCCTGTGGTCTTGCCGGAGAGCCCCGTGTCTCGGTTAGCATGAAACAGCTGAAATCCCTCAAGGAGGAGCGCACTGTCCGGTGTCTTTTCCTTGAGCCAGGTCTCAGTGAAGCAGAGGGCACACGAGGCGAAGAGGTCCTTAAATCGCATCAGCAGTCTCAGCTCATCTACCTTGTTACAAAGTGAGTTGACGTTAGACAGAAAGATCCCAGGTAAAGCCGTGCGCATGCCTCTCCTGCGAAGCTGCACCAGGGCGCCCGCTCGTCTTCCTCTCTTTCGCCGTCTCACTTTTTGGGCTAAAAGTGAACCAGATCGGCAGCAGGAGCCAAAAAAAACTGGGAGTAGGTCCGTGGGAGTGAAAGTCCTGATATTTAGTAGCTCTTCACGGGTGTAAGAGCAGGCAGACACACAATTGACGAACAAAAACAAGAAAAACAAAGCGCAGCGAAGCACCATGGTGACCACTGTGGGCGCCATCTTGGGGAGTATCTAAGAAGGAGTCCTATCAAGCTTGGTTGGCTTGTGGGACTCCCGAAGCAGCTGAGGTGTACCGGCAGGCCAAGCGGAGTGCAGCTCGGGTGGTTGCTGAAGCAAAAACCCGGGTATGGGAGGAGTTTGGTGAGGCCATGGAACAAGACTTTCGGTCAGCCTCAGAGATTCTGGCAAACTGTCCGGCGGCTCAGGAGGTGAAAGCAGCTCCCCGTCCACACTGTGTATGATGGGACACTGTTGACTTCGACTGGGGATATCGTCGGGCGTTGGAAGGAATACTTCAAGGATCTCCTCAATCCCACTGATACGCCTTCAACAGAGGAAGCAGGGTTTGGGGACGAGGGGGATGACTCGCCTATCACAGGGGCTGAGGTCGCCAAGGTGGTTAAAAATCTCCTTGGTGGCCGGGCCCCGGGAGTGGACGAGATTCACCCTGAGTACCTCAAGGCCCTGGATGTTGTTGGGCTGTCATGGTTGACACGCCTCTGCAACATTGTGTGGAGGTCGGGAGCAGTGCCTTTGGCATGGCAAACCGGGGTGGTGGTTCCTCTCTTCAAAAAAGGGTGTGCTCCAACTTTAGAGGGATCACACTCCTCAGTCTCCCTGGGAAGGTCTATGCCAAGGTACTGGAGAGGAGAGTCCAGCCATTGGTCGAACCTTGGATTCAGGAGGAGCAATGTGGTTTTCGTCCTGGCCGTGGCACATCGGACCAGCTCTTTACCCTCTCGAGAATTCTTGAGGGTTCGTGGGAGTTTGCCCAACCAGTTTACATGTTTTGTGGACTTGGAGAAGGCATTTGACCGCGTCCCTCGTGGATTTTTGTGGGGGGTGCTTCGGGAGTATGGGGTATCGGGCTTGTTGTTACGAGCTATTCGGTCTCTGTATGACCGTTGTGAGAGTTTGGTTCGTATTGCCAACTCTCGGTCGGAGTCATTCCCAGTGAGAGTTGGACTCCGCCAGGGCTGCCCTTTGTCACCGATCCTGTTCATAATTTTTATGGACAGGATTTCTAGGCACAGCCAGGGAATGCCAGGCGAGCACAGGATCTCATCTCTGTTGTTTGCAGATGATGTTGTCCTGTTGGCTTCATCCAGCAATGACCTACAGCTCTTGCTGGGACGGTTTGCCGCTGAGTGTGAAGCGGCTGGGATGAGAATCAGCACCTCCAAGTCCGAGTTCATGGTCCTCACCTGGAAAAAGGTGGATTGTCCTCTCCGGGTTGGGGACAGGCTCCTGCCCCAAGTGGAGGAGTTTAAGTGTCTTGGGGTCTTGTTCACAAGTGAGGGGAAAATGGAGCGAGAGATCTACAGACAGATTGGAGCAGCATCTGCAGTGATGCGGACGTTGTATCGGTCTGTTGTGGTGAGGAGGGAGCTTAGTTCTAAGGCAAAGCTGTCGATTTACCAGTCAATCTACATTCCTACTCTCACCTATGGTCATGAGCTTTGGGTAATGACCGAAAGAACGAGATCGTGGATACAAGCGGCTGAAATGAGCTTTCTCCGTAGGATTGCTGGACTCACCCTCAGAGATAGGGTGAGGAGCTCAGTCACCCGGGAGAGGCTCAGAGTAGAACCGCTGCTCCTCCACATTGAAAGGAGTCAGTTGAGGTGGTATGGGCATTTGATTAGGATGCCTCCTGGACGCCTCCCACTTGAGGTGTTTCAGGCACGTCCCACTGGGAGGAGACCCCAGGGCAGACCCAGGACTCGATGGAGAGACTATGTCTCCCATCTGGTCTGGGAACGCCTTGGTATCCCCTCTGAAGAGCTGGAGCAGGTGGCTGGGGAGAGAGAAGTGTGAGCTTCTCTGCTTGAACTGCTACCTCCACGACCTGGACCTCCAGAAAAGCGGTAGAAGATAGATGGATGGATGGAAATAAATTTTGGAGAAAAAAGTCAAAAAAATTTTGAGAAAGAAATCATAAATTTTTGAGGAAAGATTTCACAAAAGTTTTTGACAAAAAAAGGCAGATTTATGAGAAGTCACACTTGGAAAGTCACAAATATATGAAAAATTCAAATTTATCAGAGAAAAGTAAAAAACTATTGTGAAAAAAGTCAACAAATTTAAAAGAAAAACGTCACAAATTTTTGAGAAAAAAGCCACAAATTTATGATAAAAAAAATGCTAAAAAATATTGACTAGAACCACATATGGACAGAACAGGGCTGGACTCAAAATTAATAAAACAAAACTGAAATACCAATAATAAAAATGAGTGGATGAATTTTTTTTATTGATTGTGGTTTTTTAACAGTTTTTACTTTGTAAGCTGTAACAAGCTAAATAAAAATATTGCACAGAAAATCTATTTCAATAAAGTAGTTTTTTAATGTCTTTTTGTAAGATAATTCAATAAGCATTCTCAATATTCATTACAAGCAGAGTGAAACATTTCAAACTAATCTGATTTAATATTGATTACCTACGCCAGGAGGTAATATTTTTGCCGGGGTTTGTCTGTCTGTTGGTTAGCAAGATAACTCAAAGTTTTGGACGGATTTCGATGAAACTTTCAGGCGTTGTTGGAAATGGTACAAGGAAGAACTGATTAAATTTTGGGGATGATCCGCATCACCGTCTGGATCCAGGAATTTTTTAAAGGATTCTTTAACATTGTGAGATAGGGCCATTTTCAACATGTGTGCAGGCGCAATGGAAGGCGGTCGTCGTTTCTGACGAACACGAACTCCGCGTTCTTCAAAGTTTTAGGCACAAAAGCACGCCGAAAACAGTGGTGGGCCCGGCCCAGCAGCGTGCCTGTGTTTGCGCTACGCTGCAAAAGCTGAGACGGGCAGCTGTCCGGCGCGGGATTATTTGGCAGAAATTTCCCGGGCAACCATAGGGGCTGCGCAAAAACAAGCTCTCTGCCGGGGAAGCTTCCAAATCCTCTTTTGGTGCTGAGCGCAACCCCAATAAAACCCACGGCAACCTGTCTACCCAATTTGCATCCGTCAGTGAACCCCTGAGTGCTGCTTTCAGTGATCTATGAAAACGCTTGCATAACCCATTGGCCTGTAGGTTGTACGCGGTTGTGCGATGAATTGCAACGCTGGCAGCCTGGGAGTTTGGAGATGGAGGAGATGGACACAACAGCAACACTTGAGTTTATTACCTCCGCCAAGGAGGTAATGCTTTTACTGGCATTTGTCTGTCTGTCTGTCTGTTACCAACATAACTCAAAAAGTTATGAACGGATTTTGACGAAATTTTCAGGAAAGGTGTGTAATGGCACAGGAAACACATGATTGGATTTTGGTGATGATCTGAGAGTGCATACCTCCACCAAGGGCTTTGTTTGTATTTGTGCAGCAGGATTACACAAAAACTACTGGATGGATTTGGATGAAATTTTCCCCAGAGGTGGTTCTTGGCCTAGAGAGGAACCCATTACATTTTGGTGATGATCTGGGAATGCATACCTCAGCCAAGGCTCTTCTCACAGTGTGTCAGCCACAAAACTCCAAAACTAATGGACAGACTTGGATGCAATTTTCACCACAAGTGGCGATAGGCCTACACACAAGCCCATTACATTTTGGAGGTGATCCATGAGAAATGGAAGGAGCCTTGGCAGAGGTATGCGCTCTATGAGTGCTTTTCTAGTTATGACTATAGTTATAGGGAGACAGTCCATCCAGGGTGTCACACAAGCCAGGACCACCCCTGGATGCTTTAGTGTGACTCAGGATCATTATAGAGCCCATGCAGCGTTATTTGAAATGGTTAAAGCAGGGGTCACCAACGCGGTGCCCGCGGGCACCATGTCGCCCACAGGGACCACATGTGTCGCCCGCAGACCTGTTCTAAAAATAGCACAACTCGCAAGTGAGCTGCAGATGTAATTTTTTCTGCCGCTATTTTTTATTTTATATTTTTTAAAATCACACTTGCATTTATATAGATTTTAAAATGACAATGTCTTAAAAATTAAAAAAAATGAAAATATGTTTATACGTAAAGTTAAGGTGAACTCTGACCTAGTTCAAAGGTCAGTATTGTGCGCATGACAAAACCTTCGCGCTTGTGGAGCGTAAGCTTAGCTAGCGGGCAGTTAAGATGGTGAGCGCAGTGCGGTTTCCAAGTCCAAAAACATGGCAAAAAAAAGACAGAAAATTTATCATTTTCAAAGTGAGCGGGAGGAAGAGTTCTTTTTTACTACCGTGAAAGGAAGCTGCGTGTATTTCATTTGCGGGGATGGCGAAGCGCCACTTCACTACCCACTCTTTTTTTTTTGGGACTTAACTTGTACCCGTAGGTAGATTTGTTCTGCAGTCCGGTAACAAGCCACCAGCCGCTGCGTGCGCAAGCGCCCCTTAACTCCCTAACCTGCATGTTTTTGCATGAAAAATGAGAACATGCAAACTCCACACAGATCACTGTTGGCCGGGATCAAACCCGCGATCCCCCGGCCAAGGGTAAACTGCTGCCGCGGTGCTAACCACTGCGCCACCGTGCATATAAGCACTCTCAGTGCTTGTTTAGCGTCTTCTCATGAAAGGACAGTGCTGGTTATTACTCCAGCATGATTCTTGGCAAGAACTGTATGGATATAATTCCAGTGAAGAAGAACACACAAAAGTGTGTTTATTAAATGTAACAGATTTTGAGCAGAATTGCAGCAGATTTGTTCAGTTAAAAATGTGATAAGATTTATTTAATATGAAAGTTGACATTTCTTAAATGTTGCGTAACTTTTTCAAACATGGTTCAACATAGTTCATGAATTAAAAGGGTTTGGTTTTTTATGGTTAAAAGGGACTGGTGAAAACTGGACATTTTTTTATGAAATGTAGAAGGGATCATCTGAACAATTGCTGAGATTAATAAAAATAAAGTGTTGAATATTGATCTTGTCTGTTACCCACTCTAACTTATTGATAATTATTTATTTATGTATATATATACAGTATATATATATATATATATATATATATATACACACACACACAATTTGTTATTTTAGAGGAGTGTGTCAAGCTGGTGCCCTTCACATGACTCGATACCCATGAAGTAGCTCTTGGTTTCAAAAAGGTTGGTGACCCCTGGGTTAAAGGATGGACGCAAGGAAATGGGTAGGCTAGGCTAAGCTAACTGTGCTAGCAATATCAACCACAGGATGCTGTACGCCGAATTTAAGCAATGTAACACGAGAGTGAGTTTGGTATCATGACTATACAAACTCAAGCAGAGTGTGATGCGGCTTGTGCCCTCCACTACGCCACATCACACTCTGCCGGAGTTCATATCGTCACGATACCGTAACGAACTTGAGTGTAATTGTTTTTATACAAAAGTTCTGCAAACATAATTTATTAAAAGACAGCAATACTGGACAAAACATTATGATTTGCTTGGTTAGCCAGTTATTTTGTGCAGCTGAGAAAAAAAACAGTCCCTTCTAAATGTAGCCACTAGCCAGTAACTGCTGCTAAACATCTCAGTCAGCATGAATACATCTATTGTCATTTCACACACACATAAACAAATTAAATATTGTCAAGTGCCAAATTAATAACTGTTTATAAAACATACCTGCTAAGTCGATACAAAGCGTATCCAATATCAGTCGCCAGAAGCTAGTAGTTAGCATGCTAGCAATTTAGCACATTTTGCTCGCTCTTCTTCACATTTTCAGTTGAAACAAAGAGTCCATCACAAAGGTACTGTCGCTTGTCAATCAAGACAATAAATCAAATTCTAGCACTGCCTGTTTTTTTAAACAGACGTGAAGTCACTTAACCCTTTGAGTGTGTGAATTTGCATGCCCCTGCGCCTGCCGTCTCACCCTGACATGATCGCTGCATTGGAGATTTGTATTGATTTGCCAGTTTCAAAAGGTGGCAGACATCTGTTGGAGGACTCAATGGATGACACGTAAAACACCAAAGAAAAAGAACTCCTCATTTCCTTTTCCTGTTTTTAGTGTATTAGCCCAGAAAGCTAATATGGCCGCTAATGGTAACCGTCACTTTGTCGGCTTTGTACATGGAAAATAGCCACGGGATACAAGTGAAATTTATGTGTGATAATCATAAGACTTTGTAGATGTGATAGAGACTTTAAATGACCGACAGTGTAATGTTCTCCTGGAACCTTGTAATGACGAGGCGCACACACACCGGGTGTCAGTTAGGACTTTTTACTTGTCACCTCAACTGCAACTAACAACTAACCACACAGTGGCACATGTACATCTCCTTTTATAGTTAGGTCATGACCGGGGTCATACTGCCCTCTAGTGGTGACTCCATATGAACTTCACATATCAATACATCTCCCTTTTTTTTCAAGTAAGGTCATGTCCAACTATAAACTTAAAACTGTTTCTCTAATTTCAATAAACAAAATAAATTCCATTTCTGTTTACAATTCAACATCAACACTTTTTTTTTTTTTTTTTTTTTTCCATTCATCTCAGTACTCCTTACATTTCCTCAATCAGTCTTTTCGGTTTCACAATTTGCCTTTGTGAGCATCTCCTTTGTGTCACCTCAGTCTGTTCGTTAGTGTCTGTCTCTATGTTCTGGTTCTCAGCCATTTCTGGTTGTTCGGTTTGGCTGGAAATTGGCATGTCGCTTATTTCACTGTCTGTGACTCTCATTTTTGTCTGAGGCACTTTCAGTAAGTGACGTCGGTTTCGCCTCATTGTTTTTCCATGCTCTGTGATGACTTCATATGATCTGGGAGTTGTTTCTTTAACCACTTTTGCCAGCGGTCCCCATTCTCCATCACATCTCACTCGCACAATGTCCTCATGTGCAAGTGGTCTCAGAGGTTGTGCTGTTCTGTTGTACAGTTCAGTTTGCCTCTCATCACGCCTCACATCTCTCTTTTCCATCACCTGAGATGCTGATGGAAGTCGCGTTCTGAGTTTTCTGTTCATGAGCATTTCTGCTGGGGACAGTCCATTCTCCAGTGGTGATGCTCGGTAATTCAGGATCGCCAGATGTGGGTCTTCTGCATTGTCTGCAGCCTTTTTCAGTATGCGCTTCACTATTTGCACCCCTTTCTCTGCTAACCCATTCGACTGTGGGTACAGAGGGCTTGAGGTCACGTGCTTGAACCCATATGTGTCTGCAAAGTCTTTGAAGCACTGAGTCGTGAATTGTGGTCCGTTATCGCTTACAACAGTCATTGGAATTCCATGGCGTGCGAACATTGTCTTTGTATGTGCAATCACCTTTTCTGCTGTTGTGTCACTCAACCCTGCAAACTCTGGGTAGGTGGAATGATAGTCCATGACTAACAGATAGTCCTTGCCCTTAAGCTGAAATAGATCCATGCCCACTTTTCTCCATGGCCCTTGAGGCTTCTCATGGGGCCTCATAGGCTCCTTTGGCTGTTACCTGTGGCGCTGGCAAATCTCACAGCGCTGCACATATGCCTCAATGTCCTTGTGCATGTTGGGCCAATACAAAACATCACGTGCACGTCTTTTGCACTTTTCAATACCCAAATGCCCCTCATGCACTAATTTAACCATTTCTGATCTCATGGAGGTAGGTATGACTATCCTTGTACCCTTTAACAGAACCCCATCTAACACAGACAGTTCACCTTTAAAGTGTTGGTAAGGCTTGTCAATCATAACCTGTCCTGGCTGATGTATCTGTTCCATCACTCTTTTTAGTTTCTCATCTTTTTGTGTTTCTTTCACTATCTTCGTCCATTTTGCATCTGACACTGGCATGTGTACCTTAATAGAGTCTACATGTATTTGCACAGCTTCCTCTGTTGTGCTGCTGGTGTTGCTCAAGCTAGCCCTACTCAGCGCATCGGCTACAATTAGTTGCTTGCCTGGTGTAAACTCAAATTTCAAATCATATTTCTGTAATCTTAACATTAGATGCTGGATGCGCGGTGGTGCGTCACCCAGTGGCTTCTGTGAGATAGCAATCAGTGGTTTGTGGTCTGTTTCTAGTATTACTGACCGTCCATACACATATTCATGAAACTTCTCACATCCAAACACTGCACCTAGAGTCTCTTTCTCTATTTGCGCGTAATTTTTTTCTGCGCTTGTCATGGTGCGCGATGCGTATGCGACTGGATACCACTCTGTCATGTTTTTGCAATAGCACAGCTCCTAGGCCGGCTTTGGACGCATCTGTGGACACTTTTAGCAGTTTGTCCTGATCATAGAATTTTAACACTGGCTCCTTTATTAGACTGCTTTTGAGCCACTCCCATTCTCTGGCATGCTCTGCCATCCACTGCCACATTGTATTGGTCTCTAACAAGCTTCTAAGAGCTATTGTGTTAGCTGATAAATTTGGGATAAATTTTCCCATGTAATTGACTAGCCCTAGGGCTCTTGGCAAGTCATTTTTGTCCTGCAGTACTGGCAGCTCTGCTATGGCCCGCACTTTTTCCGGATCTGGTTGCATGCCTGCCTCAGATAATTTTTCTCCCAGGTATGTAATCTCCCGTACCCCGAATTGGCACTTACTCTTATTCAGTTTCATACCTGACTTTTGCGCCTGTGTGAGAACTCTTGCCAACCTTTCGTCGTGCTCCTCTTTTGTTTTTCCCCAGACTACCACATCATCAAGAAAAACTCCCACCCCTTCTATTCCGTCAAACAATTGCTGCACAGTTCTATGGAAAATTTCAGGGGCTGAGCTAATCCCGAACGGCATTCGTAGAAAGCAATGCCTTCCGAATGGCGTATTAAATGTGCACAATTTAGCGCTTTCCTCGTCGAGCACTATTTGGTAAAACCCAGATTTGGCATCTAATTTTGTGAAGTAACTTGCTCCACTCATTGTGCTGGTTATGTCAGATTTTGTTGGTAGCCTGTAATGCTCCCGCTGTATTACTTTATTTAGATCTTTTGGATCTATGCACAATCTCAAATCTCCATTTGGCTTCTCCACTATAACTAGTGAGTTAACCCATTCAGTTGGTTCTTCTATTTTTCTGACCACTCCGTCTGCTATCAGTGAGTCTAGTGTTTCTCTCAGCCTCTTTTTAAGAGCTATTGGCACTTTTCTTGCTGCATGTATGACTGGCTCTGCATTCTCTTTCAGCCTAATTTTTTGTTTGCCTGGTAGGCGGCCTATTCCTTTGAACACCTCTTTGTATTCTTTCACCCAGTCAGTGTGTTTATGCTTACTTGTTGTAGCCTCTGTATTTTCTCGTGTTTTCACCTTGTCTGTATCAATGACATTCACCCTTTTGATCAGACCTAGCTGATCGCATGTTTTTAAACCCAAAATTGCTTGTCTATTTCCATCAACAAGTACAAACAATGCATTCACTGTTTTACCTTTGTTTGACAGTGTAACCCTGCACATTCCCTTAGTGGGTATTGGCTTATCGTCATATGTTCTCAGATTAATCTTTTTATCTCTTATTTTCGGTTTGTTTTTCAGTCTTTTAAAATCTTTCATTGGCAGGATGTTTACCTGCGCACCTGTGTCGAGCTTCAGTGACATGTCCGTGCCATTCATCTCCAGGCACACTATCCATTCGTCAGCGCTCGTCTCTCCCTCGATGGCGTCCACGTAAAACTGATCCTCTTCGCTGTCGCTCTTTTTCTCCACAAGTTGCACCCTCTTCTTCGAGAAGCAGGTCTTTGCGAAGTGATTTTTTCCGCCACACTTGCGACATTCCTTCCCGAATGCTGGACACTGTTTCAGCGCATGTTGCCTTCCACAAGGCTCACAGTTCCCGCGCGCGCGCTCTGGGTTTGCCTCCCTTTTTCTTGCATGCAACGTTCCTTTCGGCTTCGCGCACTGCACTGCATCGACCTCAGCAGTCTCTTTTTCCTTGCTGCTAAAAGTCTTTAATTGTGCCTTTGTACTCTCAGACGCTTGGCAAATCTGTATCGCTTTCTCCAGCGTTAAGTTAGTCTCTTTCAGTAATTGCATCCGCAATTTGTTGTCTTGGACCCCAATTACAATTTGGTCCCGTATCATTGACTCACTCAATGTTCCAAAGTTGCATGACTGACATTTCAACCGTAGGTCTGTGACATACAGCTCGATGGACTGACTCTTTCTGAAGTCTTTTTCTGAACACATACCTCTCGTACGTTTCATTCTTTCTCGGTGTGCAATAGTCGTCAAATTTCTTCATCACGGCGTCGAAGTTGCCTTTTTCTTCCGTGAAGATGAATGTGTTAAACACATTTAGCGCCGCTCGCCCTGCTACTGTTAGCAGTAATGCTATTTTCCTCTCCTCGTCACGGAGACCGATAGCAAGCGAATAAAGTTCAAAACTTTGTTTGAATACTTTCCAGTTCTCGTTGACGTTACCGGTCAACTTTAACTCGTCCGGCTGTCGAAGAGCGTTCATCTTCGCCGTCGGTTCGTAGTTTTCTCCTGGTACCATGTAATGTTCTCCTGGAACCTTGTAATGACGAGGCGCGCACACACACCGGGTGTCAGTTAGGACTTTTTACTTGTCACCTCAACTGCAACTAACAACTAACCACACAGTGGCACATGTACATCTCCTTTTATAGTTGGGTCATGACCGGGGTCATACTGCCCTCTAGTGGTGACTCCATATGAACTTCACATATCAATACAGACAGAATGCAAAATAACAACCATGATGGGTGAAAAAGCAGTGACCACGCCAGCCAGCCAGCCAGCCCCACTTTGTCAAAAGTAAGTGAGGCATTTCTGGGGGGGGGGGGGGTTGTGTTTTTTTTATATATATAGTACTGATTTCTTGTTCATATACTTTGAAGATAAGATGAAGTACTTCTGTAAAAAAAAAAAACAGTGTCAAAAGACTGAACCATTCTTTGTGTAAATACGTCCAAAGTCCAGTTTTGACTGAGTTATGGAATTTAAAGAGGTGCTGTGACATTATGCAAATTAGATGCGTAAATTTATTCCTATCTGAAACTTTGGATCAAATTTTACATCTTTCTAATTGACAGTAAGCCATTATCTCTTACCACTTTCAAGTTATAGCCTTGGAAGTCTGAGCTATTTTATTGACAAAAAATATTTACCACTCTTGACCACTAGGGGTTATGTTGCAATTCGGTGACAGACACACACAAAGAGTTAATGATCTTAAAATGACTGCGGGTCACGGATGTATAATTTCTTGTCAAACAGTGCTTCACTGTGGAATTAAGGTATCCAAAACAGCACTGCAATTGTCAGTGAGTTGAAAGAAAAATACTGTTTGTAATTAACGTTACTAGAACATCTTTGAAGTGGAATGATACATATCCATTGAAATTGGAGTACAATTATGGCAGATTATAGTAACTCCTGGAATCCCTATTGTCCAATCAAATTACTCGGTCGCAACTAACTGCTGTATAACATAAAATAAACCAGACAATAACACATGCAGTGTTATTTGGAATGGGTTAATGATGGAAAAAACACAATGGCTAGGCTATGCTAAGCTAGGCTAAACTGTGCTAGCAACATTAACCACAGAATACCGCACATGTAATAATAAAATATGTTAAATAACAACGCTTGCACTGTTATTTGGAATGGGTAAATTATGGAAGCAATACAATCAACAGGATTTTGGGCGCACGCAGCGACCGGCAGCTGGTGAAAAAAGTCTGTCGTCTGTGTCTCTGTTTTTATGCACTTTAATGTGTTTAAACGAAATTCTCTGTCGTTTTTGTCCTTGAATGTTTGCGGACTGTATAACGAAGAGCTCCCTGGTTCCATCAATATGGATTTCCTCCTTACTTTTGCACTGCTGCTTCTTTCCCACCGGCTCTTTGTCTCTGAGGTAAGCGTAATCACAATCATGCCGGGGAGAATACAATATTCCAGAGACATGTTACTGCATTTAAACACGGATAATACAGCCTCTGTGAATGAGTCTATGCCGCAACTGCCGGACTTTATTTTAAGAGACTTTCATGGACACAGCGATGAAAAGAGAGACAAGAGGAGGAAACACGGAAAGCGTGGAGGCATGAAATTAAGCCTGAGGAGACGTCAGTTTAACAGCAATCCTCTTCCTTCCATGATTTTGGGGAACGTACAATCCCTGAGAAATAAAGTAGATGAAATTCAAGGGAATGCACACTACCAGAAGGACTTCAAGAACTGCTGTGCCACTGCTTACCTGGAGAAGGGGCTTACAGCGCAAGACCCGGATGCAGACCTGTGGATTGACGGCTTTGGAGCCCCACTTTGCTCGGATCGACAGGAAGAGGTAACGGGAAAACGTCAGGGGGGCAGCGTATGTTTATATATTAATAAACAGTACTGCACATCTGTCACAGTCAGAGAGAGCATCTGTACACCCGATGTGGAGCTTCTGTCCGTATCGCTACGCCCCTTTTATCTGCCCCGCGAGTTCCCCCAACTTTTCATCATGACTGTGTACATTCACCCAAGAGCGGATGCTGACTCCGCCTCCAGCACTGTCTTTGATGTGGTACAGCGGCTGCAGTCAATTTCCCCAGAGGCTCCAAACTTTATTCTTGGGGATTTTAACCATGTTTCTTTAAAGAAGACACTTAAAAACTTTTATCAGCATGTCTCCTGCCCAACCAGGCGAAAAAAGACATTGGACCTGTGCTATGGATCCATTGAGAGGGCCTATAAATCTATTCCCCTTCCTCCTTTAGGATCCTCAGATCACAACTGTGTACATTTGCTGCCCACATATAAAACTGCTCTCAGAAGAGGCAAGGTGAAGACCAGAGACATAGATGTGTGGACACAGGATTCAGTGCACTGCCTCCAGGAATGCATTAACTGTACGGACTAAGAGGTTTTCACACTGTCCTGTGGGGATGATTTGGACTCTTTGGTAGACGTCACATGCTCATGCATGGCTTTCTGTAAAAATATGATTGTTCCACGTAAACGTGTCAAAATATATCCCAATAACAAGCCATGGGTTACAAAATCAGTTAAATCCTGCTTACAGAGGAAAGCACTTGCCTTTAAACAGGGGTCTGTTTCTGAGCTACAGGTTGCCACAAAAGAACTGAAGTCCAAAATTTTAAGAGCAAAACAGAATTATAAATCAGAATTGGAAAGCAAGATGGCAACAAAGAAACTTGGTTCAGCCTGGGCCAGTATGAAAACTATTGCAGGCCTTCAGAGCGCAGTAATCGTGTGTTTTTTAGATGGTTTTAATTCAGACAGAGAGCTGGCTAATGCTCTTAATTGTTTTTATGGTCGTCTTGATTCCTCTGATTTTAGCACAGAAACCCAAGATTTGAAACAGAAACTCAAAGACAATCAGCACTTTAATATTGAGGTGCAGGATATTAAAAGGGAGTTCTGCACTGTAAAAGTGAACAAAAGTCAGTGCCCTGATAATATATGTGGCGCTTGGTAAAGTCCTGTGCACATGAACTGAGTCCTGTATTTCATTACATTTTCGATAAGTCCTTAAAGACACAACATGTGCCTAAGATCTGGAAAGATGCCGTGGTTGTTCCCGTTCCAAAATCCAGCTGTCCTAAAACGGTAAACGACTTTAGACCAGTTGCTTTGACTTCAATTTTAATGAAAATTTTTGAAAAACTGGTCAGATTTGAGGTCCTAAAGCAGACTGAACATGCATTGGATCCTTTGCAGTTTGCATATAGGCCTCACAGAGGAGTGGAGGACGCCACTGTCACTCTGTTTAACATGCTTTTGAAACATCTGGATTTTAATGGGACACACGCCAGGCTTTTATTTGTGGACTTTTCCTCCGCCTTTAATACAATCCAACCTCATATTTTAGTTGAAAGGCTCCTGCAACAATTTGATTTGAGCAATAATCTGGTGGGTTGGATTCTGGATTTCTTAACCAACAGAACACAGAGAGTAAGGGTCAATGGTACATTTTCTGACCAAAAGTGTTCTTCTACTGGCTGTCCTCGGGGGGGGGGGGGGGGGGTGTTGTCACCACTACTCTTCATCCTGTACACAAACATGTGTCGGAGCAGACATGACAACAGACACATTATAAAGTATGCTGATGATTCAGTTATTGTCAGTCTCCTCCAGGATGGTGAGAGTGGCCACGGCCCAGTAGTTGATGACTTTGTTCACTGGTGTGAGGATTCTTACCTGCAGCTGAATACGACAAAAACTAAAGATATGATTATTGACTTTAGGAGGAAAACTCCCAGGCACAAAGTCACTGTACTAAAAGGCCAGACCACTGAATGTGTACAATCCTACAAACATCTTGGGACGATTATTGATAGTAATTTAAACTTTGAAGAGAACTGTGAAAGGGTGTGCAAAAAGGGTCAGCAACATTTGCATTGTTTGAGGAAACTTGCACGCTTCCATATTGACCGAACCATAATGATAATGTTTTATCGGGCTTTTATTGAATCTGTTTTATCCTTTTCTTTAGTGTCATGGTTTGGTCAGATAAAACTGAAACAGAGGAAATCCTTGGATCAGGTAGTTAGATGGTCCAGTCGTTTGCTTGGTGAGTCACAGCTGAGCCTGACATCCCTGTACACCAGACAAGTGCAGAGGATGGCTACCTCCATTTTAAATGATGACTCCCACCCTTTGCACTGCCACTTTAAGCTTCTCCCCTCAAGACGGAGGTTTGCTGTCCCAAAAAGAAAAACCCAGCACTACAAAAACAGCTTTGTTCCTGCTGCTGTCAAAGAGTTGAACAAGTTGTAACAATATATTGCACATAATTTAGGTACCTATTTATTAACTCCATTTTATATTCACTTATTTTTGTAGGATTTTTATTTGGGTTCTAAATCTTTTATTGGGTTTTAGACCTTTGAGTTTTTAACCTCTTTGACTAGTCTTTAACTTTTTAATATGACCCTTCTCTCTTATCTCTGGTTTTTCTCTCATCTCTTTGTCTTTATATCCTGATTGATGGAGCCTTGAGTATTTTTATCATGTTTATAGTCAGCTTCATGTGTGCCTGTGTTTGTGTTTATGGTGACTGTAATTGTGGCTTGTAAATATGGATGTCACCAGACTGCAAAACAAGTCTACCTACGGGTACAAATAATGTAACCTGAACCTGAACCTGAAGGATAGGCTAAGCTAACTGTGCTAAAATCATTAACCGCAGGATGCTGCACACATAAAATAACAACACATGCATTGTTATTTGGGATGAATGATGGAAACAATGTGTTATATCGTAACTTGAAGACAAGAACCACACCAGGAGTGGAACTGAACACTTGTTTATTATAAAGGTGAACTCTGTGCACCTGACCGTGCATGCAGCCACTGGCAGAGGTAAGGCAGAAGAGACCGCCCCCCTACCTGCAGTCACCCCGTACCAGACAAATAAGAGTTCCAATCTGTCGTCGGCCTCCGTCGGTCTATGATGACCATGGAAGAGAATCCTAAACGTCTACTCTGCTGGAACAGCACCGCCTGTGGCTGAACAGGCCGATGCGCGAATGACAGTCCCTGTCACACAGGTCGCACTTGTGGGTGGTCTCCGTGCTGCTGGGTCTGTGGCGGTTCTTCCTGCGGGTCCTTTTTTCATCTGCTGCAGCAGTCAGTCTCTCTTCACCCACCTTGAGCTGTCTGGTCAGGGTGCCTCTCCATTTGGAGCGGTCCGTTGCAAGGTCCTCCCAGCGCTCTGTGTTGATATCCAGGGCCTTCATGTCTCTCTTGCAGACATCTCTAAAGTGCAGCTGTGGGCGGCCAACGTCTCTCCTGCCAGTTGCCAGTTCTCCATAGAGGACGTCTTTGGGGATTCTGCCATCCTCCATACGGTGAACGTGGCCTAGCCAGCGGAGCCTGCGCTGCCTGAGTAGAGTGAACATGGAGGGAAGGCCGGCGCGGGACAGAACTTCTGTGTTGGGCACTTTGTCCTGCCAGGATATGTCCAGGATGTGGCGAATGCAGCGCAAGTGGAAGGAGTTCAGTCTCTTTTCCTGCTGGGCGTATGTTGTCCACGTCTCACTCCCATAGAGCAGCGTGCTGATGACGCAGGCGTTGTACACTGCCATCTTCGTCTTGACAGAGAGTTTGGGATTCTCCCACACTCGTGTGGTGAGGCGAGCGAGTGTGAAGGCTGATTTTCCAATCCTCTTGTTGATCTCTGTATCAAGGGAGAGGTTGTTGCTGATCGTGGACCCCAGGTATGTGAACTGATTCACGACCTCCAGCTTGTAGTCATCAATGGTGATGGTTGGTGGTGTTTCCGTGCCTTGCGCCAAGACGTTAGTCTTCTTCAGGCTGATGGTAAGCCTGAAGTCCTTGCATGCCTGGGAGAAGCGGTCCATCAGGGTCTGAAGCTCCTGCTGTGTGTGGGTTGCGACTGCAGCGTCGTCTGCGAACAGCATGTCTCTGATTAGAGCCTCGCGTACTCTGGTTCTGGCTTTCAGGCGGGCGAGGTTGAAAAGCCTGCCGTCAGATCTTGTGTGCAGGTAGATTCCCTCTGTTGCTGTGCTGAAGGCATGCCTCAGGAGCATAGCAAAGAAAATCCCAAAGAGGGTTGGCGCAAGTACACAGCCCTGTTTCACTCCATTGCGTATGTTGAATGGCTCTGAGATGTTGCCATCGTGCTGCACTATCCCCTGCATGTTGGTGTGAAATGATTCAATGAGGCTTTGCAACTTTGGTGGGCATCCTATCTTTGGCAGGATCTTGAAAAGGCCCTCTCTGCTGACCAGATCGAACGCTTTGGTGAGGTCGAAGGCGACGTAAAGAGGCATGTTCTGTTCTCTGCATTTCTCCTGGAGTTGGCGGATGGAGAATATCATGTCTACCGTCGATCGCTCAGCGCGGAAGCCACACTGAGACTCGGGGTAGACACGTTCGGCAAGCTTCTGTAGACGAACGAGAACAACTCGTGCGTAGACTTTGCCAACAACGCTGAGGAGGGAAATGCCCCTGTAGTTGTTGCAGTCGCTTCTCTCCCCTTTTGTTTTTGTAGAGGGTGATGATCTTGGCGTCCCTCATGTCCTGTGGTACGGCACCTTCCTTCCAGCACTGGCAGAGGACGTCATGCAATGGCAGCAGTAGGGCGGTCTTGCAGTGCTTGATCAGGTCAGGGGGTATGCCGTCGTTGCCGGGTGCCTTGCCAGCGGCCAAGCTATCAATGGCCTTACTGAGTTCGTCGATGGTTGGCTCGGCGTCAAGTTCGTCCATGGATGGCAGGCAGTCGATGGCATCAAGGGCTGACGGTGTCACGGTGTTCTGTCTAGAGTAGAGGTCGGAGTAGTGTTCCACCCATCTCTCCATCTGCTTGTTCTTCTCTGTGATCATCTCCCCAGTGGAAGATTTGAGGGGGGCCGTCTTGCTCTGAGCCGGACCAAGTGCTTTCTTGATGCCATCGTACATACCACGGATGTTCCCTGTTATGGCAGCGGTTTGAATGTCTTGGCTGAGCTGAGTCCAGTACTCGTTGGCACAGCGCCGAGCAGTCTGCTGAACTTTGCTTCTCGCAGCCCTGAGAATCTGGAGATTCTTCTCGTTTGGGTACTTCTTGTACTCAGCAAGTGCTGAGCGCTTGGCTTCAATGACGGGGGTCATCTCGGTCAACTTGGCATCAAACCAGTCCTGTGACTTCGAGGTCTTCCTCCCAAAGGTAGCCAAGGCTGTGCGGTAGATGGTGTTTCGCAGCTCTTCCCACTTCTGCTTTGCAGATTCTCCTCCTTGTGGTACACCAAGTTCTTTCTCAAAGGTGGAGGCAAACTGCTCAACAAGTTCCGGTTGGGCCATCTTGCTGGTGTCAATCCGTGCCTTTCCAGGTTGTCTAGCACAATGGAATTTCTTCAGCTGCAGCTTGACCTTGCAACACACCAATGAATGGTCTGTGTCGCAATCTGCACTCTGGAATGAACGGGTGATTAGCACGTTCTTCAGTGAGGTGCGCCTGGTCAGGATCAAGTCTAGCTGGTGCCAGTGCTTTGAGCGCGGATGTTGCCAGGAAACCTTGTGTTGGGGCTTGGTCTTGAAGAACGAGTTTGTGATGCACAGATCGTGATATGTGCAGAACTCGAGCAGCCGCTGTCCGTTGTCGTTCATTCTGCCCACGCCAAAAGGTCCAAGACAGGAGGGCCAGGAGTCGTGGTCAGCACCCACTCTGGCATTGAAGTCTCCAAGGAGAATGAGTTGTTCAGAGTTGGGGATGATCCTGACAGTTGTTGCGAGATTCTCGTAGAACTCGTCTTTTGCCTCTGGTGTGGCTGTCTGTGTTGGGGCATACACACTGACGAGGGTGACTGGGCCTTCAGTGGTGTTCAGGCGGAGGGTGAGGAGTCGTGCAGAGCCAGTGCTGCCCGGTTCCACCATCTTCAGCAAAGTGTTCTTCACTGCGAAGCCCACTCCGTGTTCCCTGTGTTCGTCACTGCCCTTTCCCTGCCAGTAGAACGTGTAGTCCTTCTCTCTCAGTGTGCCTGCATCAGCTAACCGTGTTTCCTGGAGAGTGGCGATATCCACTCCCAGTCTCTTCAGCTCATTATTGATGATGGCAGTCTTCCTGGTGTCGTTGATGTCCTTTAGGTTAGCAGCGAGTCCTGTCATCATAGTGCGGACGTTCCAAGTTCCCAGTTTTAGAGTTGGTCTCTTTTGTTTTATTGTCTTGCCTGGTGCGAAGGTTCTCAGCCTGCTGTTTGGATTTCTCCTTATCCCCATGCACCCAATGAGGAAAGCAAGCTGTGGCGGGACAACACCTTATTGGCTGGGGGCTGCCCAGCTTGAGGCGGGCGGTAGCTGTCCAGTGAGATCTGATGATCCCTCCCACCGTCGGGAACAACCCCTGGCGCCACGCTCTACGCCAATTGAGCAGTGGCTTATAACCGGTAACTGTCATTCCCCGTGTTTTGTCTACGCCAAAAGCAAAGCTGGAGTGTCCTCTCCAGTGATCCGGTGTTCTACCTTCCAGCGTTGGGCGTTGGTAGGATTCAAGCCTGGGCAGGAAGATATGGAGGACAAGATGTTGCCCATGCAGCATGTCCCCCCTCTCCACGTCACTGATGAATCCAAAGGAACAGCAGGGCTGCTACAGTTTGGCACCAGCGCCGTTGCAGGAGCTGCCAGAACGATGTTGAGCACAACATAGAACTGCCTTTGGGGCTCCGACTCCAGATTTTTCCTCAGGGTTGACTCCCGAAGCCTTTCCCGTGACCGGGTATGCCGCAAGGCAGCAGAGGTTTGAAATCAGGGTTTACCTTCCCCTAGATGGGCTACCTTCCCAGGTTGACGAGCCACCATCTACCCGAAGCATCTGGTTTTAAGGCGCCAGAGATCCGCCCTCGCCCCTTCTCCTATTAGTAAAAGCAGTTCCGCCGGGCTTAGAGACTAAACCACACGGGCAGGCTAGGAGTTGGACTTAGTTGTCAGAGGCTTTTCGAGATGCACGCCATAAGGAGCATTTTATGAGCACTGGGAGCTTAACCCCAGTGCCGCTCCTGGCTATGACAACCTTGGAACCGAGCTCCAATATAAACAGTATATGAACAGTAAAAAAAAATCCAAAACACACACAATCAACCCACCCCAATTTGCAACCCGAATCATCTGCTAAACATAACTAAACTCAAATCACAAAAGGGGCCTATGGCATTCACACAAAACAACTAAAATTAGGTGGGGACGGGTAGACTGCCATCCTACCCCCACACAGCGAGGTGGGTGATTCTGCTGCCTATGCCATAAAAAGTTGTGTAAAAAAACAATTACTGCTGTGTCTCCTATGTAAAATATAATGCTAAAACAATCCCCAAAACAATTTTCACAGAACAAAATTTTAACAACCAGAACACATCCATGACTCGGTGAGGATGACCCGTGCCCCCTTCCCCGTACCCATCACCATCAGTCCGCCCCTGGAGGCAGTCTATTTCCCGGACCACAGCTGGTCATCTCAATCCTGAAGCTTCTTCTCCTCCACACCTCAGAGCGCTCCATTCGTCTGGGACCGTGCCTTTCCGCCTTCCTTGTGGCACGTCGTAGCTCATTAGGATGGCACCACAAGCCATCCGACAGCAGAAGATAATCATCATGCCATACGTCCATCACCTGCAGCTGATCCTGGCACCGCTCCATCTTCCGCTTTTCCCTCACCCACCTGGAACTTGCCTCCGCCCGAGCTCGAACCCAGTCGGCAACTCCAAGCGAGGCCTTGCACGGCCCCGCTTGGAGTTGCCTACTGGGTTGCAGTGTTGCAGTGAGTGTGAGTGTTGCAGTGTTGCATTGAGTTGCAGTGTTCTGGGAATGCCTGAGACCATCATGTGGACATTACTCGATGCTGCAGATCCTCTCCCGTGCCGCCCAGCGCCCACATCCAGGAAAGCTCAGACACTGGCACTGGGGCCCTCCCCCGGCAACCCTGAGCGCGACACAGCCTGTCCACTTTCCGGAGTGCCCAGCAACTGCTCATCCCACACAGCATCGTCCCTAACTCTTGGAACCAGTCGGTCCGACAGTCTGCAGCCCGACCACTCTTCCCCAGCACCACTCTTGATGGAAAATCCAAAGCCATAAAACACATTGCAGCCCATGATGTTAGAGCTATAGGCCATCGTGACAAACTCCATATTGGCCATCTCCACCGATTGTACTGAGCCGTCAGTGTGACGGTACCCTCCGTGGCCAATCGTCCTCCTCCATAACCACAAAGCGGCGCTGAGACACCTCCAATCCTCTTGTGGTGAAAACATTCTCTAACTGTAGCCCAATTCAGCACTGAACTCTCCGCTTCCGTGCCGACCAGAATTGGTACTGGAACTCCATCCAGAGCTACCGTGCAGTGTGTGTGCCCACAGGTACTCAGGGACACCGTGTCTATCACCGTCGAAGTGGGGGAAGTTGAATTCCTGCCCGGGCTCTCCTGTTCTGTGGACTGGCATACCCTCGCGAAGTGATGTAGACAGCCACATTTTCCGCAGTGTGTCCCTCTTGCCACACACTCTCTAGCCTTATAGTGGTGCGTCTTGGACCCACAACCCATACACCTGGACTTCCCCAGGGCAGACCTCATCCGTGCAGTGTTGGCCTCATCCACGTCGTCCTCGACACTCCCATCGCTGTCCACTACCTGGGCGGCCATGGGGGATCTTGAATTTCCCGGTGAAAGGCGCTCGCTTAGCTCCCGAGTTAGCTTGTCCACTGCTTCCAGCTGTAGCATCAATTTGACAGCATAGTCAGCATCAACTCACGCAGGAATGAGAGCATCTTGGAGCGGACTGCAGCACAGTTGGTGTTTTCCACCAACTGGTCGCGAACCATTTCCTCCTCCACCAGCCCAAACCGGCACTCAGCGGCCAACTGCTTTAAGTCTGACAAGAACCGATGGATCAGTTCACCTACCTGTTTTCGGCGCTGTCTGAACTGAATCTGTCTGATGACATTGTCCAGCTCTCTAAAAATGGGGGCCATCAACTCGACCACTTGTTTGTAATTGTCCATGTCTCCAAGCGTGCCCAAAATTCTCTGTCCCTCCATTCCCAGGTTTTGTACTAACAATGCACGAGCCCTCAGCTTCTCCATTTGTCCAAAGGTTCAACACCACCATGTATGTCTGAAAAGCCTCGTACCACCAAGGCCATGGTACGGGCGGTTTCCCCAGGAGCTCCAGGAATGGCTGAATAGGTGTTCCACATGTTTCAATGTGTTTACTTCTGGTCACCAAATGTTATGTCATAACTTGAAGATGTAATGTCTTCTCCAGTGCTTATTCCCTTCAGCTGTGTGCACACCTGCTCCTCATTATGGCCCAGGCTATATAAACCATGCTGCCCTGGGATCAGTGCGGAGTCATCTGTCTACACTCCATGCAACCTTCTCCTGCCTCGAGCGTTGTTCCTGAGTTCCAATCTCAGCCTACCATTATCTTCGTTCCCAGCCTCCTGCCCACCAGTGTCTGGAAGAATCTCCCTCCAGCCCAAGTAAGCCTCGCTTTTTCCTCTATTCCCTCTCTCAGTCCCCTGTACACAGGCGGAGCTCTGTGGTGGCGGATCTCTCCCTCTCTGTGGCGGCGGACCTCTTTCCTCCCTTCCTGGTGGTGGACAACGCCCAACTACTCACCCTGCACATGTTCACCTCCAGCAGCCACTACGAGAACTGTGAACACTGTCCTCCTGGTCGTAGCCGCTGAGCTGAACCTGAGCCGCTCAACATCTACACAAACAGTAAGCCTTGGACTGAACTGCACATTCCCATCGGTGATTACCGCTAACTGTCTCTGCTTCTGTTTGTCCCTAGGGTTCCCAGGTTGAACGGTGGTCTGCTCTACCCCAGCAGCTCCAGACTACACACCCATGCACTCACACACACTCATCATTGTTAATAAACTTAATTGTATCTATTCCTGAGTCAGAGTTCACTGGGTCTATACACCATGTCAGAAGACAAGAACCACTCCAGGAGTGGAACTGAACACTTGTTTATTATAAAGCTGAAATTTGTGCACCCGACCATGCATGCAGCCGCTGGCAGAGGTAAAGCGGAAGAGACCGGCCCCCTACCTGCAGCCCCTCTCATACCACCGGGGCTGGTGGGACCAGAAGCCGGAGCCATGACCCCGTACCACACAAATAGGAGCTCCAATATAAACAGTATATGAACAGTAAATGAATACATAATATAATGGATAGGCTGAGCTAGGTTGAGCTAACTATGCTAGCAACATTAATCTGTGACCCTGAACATGAAATATGGCTTAGAAAATAAATGAATAAATATT
The DNA here is from genome assembly GCA_020510985.1 of Pholidichthys leucotaenia. Classification (NCBI taxonomy): domain Eukaryota; kingdom Metazoa; phylum Chordata; class Actinopteri; order Cichliformes; family Pholidichthyidae; genus Pholidichthys; species Pholidichthys leucotaenia. Next base: position 42,128,294 of record CM035836.1, read on the forward strand.
CACCAATCCTGTTCATAATTTTTATGGACAGGATTTCTAGGTGCAGCCAGGGAATGGAGAGTGTCATGCTTGGTGACCACAGGATCTCATCTCTGTTGTTTGCAGATGATGTTGTCCTGTTGGCTTCATCCAGCAATGACCTACAGCTTTTGCTGGGACGGTTTGCCGCTGAGTGTGAAGCGGCTGGGATGAGAATCAGCACCTCCAAGTCTGAGTCCATGGTTCTCAGCCAGAAAAAGGTGGACTGTCCTCTCTGGATTGGGGACAGGCTCCTGCCCCAAGTGGAGGAGTTTAAGTATCTTGGGGTCTTGTTCACAAGTGAGGGAAAAATGGAGTGAGAGATTGACAGACGGATTGGAGCAGCATCTGCAGTGATGTGGACGTTGTACCGGTCTGTTGTGGTGAAGAGGGGGCTTAGTTCTAAGGCAAAGCTGTCGATTTAGCAGTCAATCTACATTCCTACTCTCACCTATGGTCACGAGCTTTGGGTAATGACCGAAAGAACGAGATTGCGGATACAAGCAGCTGAAATGAGCTTTCTCCGTAGGATTGCCGGACTCACCCTCAGAGATAGGGTGAGGAGCTCAGTCATCCGGGAGAGGCTCAGAGTAGAATTGTTGCTCCTCCACATTGAAATGAGCCAGTTGAGGTGGTATGGGCATCTGATTAGGATGCCTCCTGGACGCCTCCCACTTGAGATGTTTCAGGCACGTCCCACTGGGAGGAGACCCCGGGGCAGACCCAGGACTCGATGGAGAGACTATGTCTCCCAGCTGGTCTGGGAACCCCTTGGTATTCTCCCTGAAGAACTAGAGCAGGTGGCTGGGGAGAGGGAAGTCTGGGCTTCTCTGCTTGAACTGCTGCCTCCGCGACCCGGACCTCCGGAAAAGCAGTAGAAGATGGATGGATATTCACCAGATAGAATATAAAAAGGATCTGTGTTTTGTAAATGTACTCAAACTTTTGCTTCCCTCGTGAACATTAATCTCCTCCAGGTCATTCGCTGCCGGCGTCGCCTTTGTGACCCCCTGCTCTCCGGTTTCTTCCAGTCGAATTCCAGGATTAGAATGGGCTCTCCACTCGGCGTCATGGGTGTCCCACCGTGCTGCCCAGCTCCCTCAACTAGGGTTACTTGGGCGCTGGCACCGGGACCCTCCCACGATGGCCCTGGGTGGAATTGGTCCTGCTCATTGTCCAGATTACTAGGCAAAGGTTCATCCCACACAACTCCGTCCATCGTCCGCAGAACCGGCTGGTCCCACAAACCACAGCCCGACCACTTCTCCAGCCCGATACTGTGGGAAGAAACTCCTCACGGTTGCCCAATTTAACACGGATCTCACCGCTCCCATGTCAATCAGCAACGGCACTGTTACCCCGTCCAGTTCCACCTCACAGTAAGAACAGTCGGTGGTACTTGGGGGTACACTGCGAACAACCATGGCAGATGAAGCAGGGAGATCCTCGTTGTGTCTCGGATCCCCTCGTTCAAACCTTTAGCATGCCCTGGCGAATTTTTTTTTTTTTTTGATTTTGTATACTTTATTGATCCCCAGAGGGGAAATTGAGGGCATCCACCTGGATGGATGAAGCAGCCAAGATACGGTGCTATCCCTTAACCATTCACACACACATTCACACCTAGGGCCACTTTTAGAGTCTCCACTTAACCAAGAGTCCGCACGTGCCGCAGCATCTTCCTCTTGCCGGACACTTTCTGGCCTTATGATAGTGGTTGGTGGACCCACAACCCAAACACCTGGGCAATCCTGGGGCGGCCCTCATCTTTACAGCATTAGCGCATTCTTCATCCTCCTCCATGCCATCGTCGCTGTCTGGGTCCACTGCCTGCACTGTTGACTGTGGTTCAAAATGGTGGTGTGACGCTCTCTCACCGAGCTCCCGTGATAACTTGTCTGCCTCCTCACACTGTTGAACTACCTCGATGGACATGGCTAGTGTCAGCTTGCCCAAGTGTGTGAGGAGCTTCAAACTTGTCGCCGGGCAAACAGTATGTTCTGCCAACTGGTCGCGGACTATCTCTTTAACACTCCAAACTGACAGTCGTTGGCCAGCTGATGTAGGTCTGCTACATACCGCTGCACTGACTTGCCAGTCTGCTGACAGTGCTGCTGAAACTGGATCCTCTGGATGATGAGGTTTTCCGGGGCGCGAAAATGTCACGCCATTAGCTCAACCACTTCTTCAAAGCTATCACCCTCACCTAGTACTAAGGATATGTTGTCCTTCCATTCCTAAGTTGTGAACCAACAGTGCCCGTACCCGCAACTTCTCCAGTCTTCCAAGGTCCAGTGCCACTAAATACTGTAATTTTGAAAGGCGGCGAACCACCTCACCGAAGGGACAGGCAGCTCACCGGGAAGCTCCAAAAATGGCCCAATTGAAGTAACTCCCTTATCCATACTTTTTACCCTTGTCGTGAAATGTTATGTCAGTAATCTGAGCCAAGGACGAGACCGAGCGTTGAATTGAACACAACTTTATTTGTGCCTCACTCTCACAATACAGGCACATCCATTAAGCTGAGAGGAGGCCAAGAGACTGCCCCTCTCCCTCACAGTCCTTTTATACCCCGGGTGGCAGCGGAACCAGAAAGGTGAAGCCACCACCCGTGTCACACAATATGTCCCCATAACAACACAACAGGGCCCAGTTGGGTTTAAAGCGGGTAAACAGATTACCTGCTTACTTGGACCACACGTAAAGACCTTGAGGGCAAACACAGATAGGGCCAACATGGAACCTGTGGTCAAACCCATATAAGACAGCCCAGGTTAACCTTTGGTGGGGCCCACATGGACATGCTGGCTGGGTAGAATTAGGATCAAAAATTAGGATTTCACAATCCGTCAAAATGAAAGATGGCCTTGACAATTTTCCGTCACTGGTACAAAAATCCATCAGTGACAGAATTGTTAGTTAAAGCCACCACTGAGTACAGCCTGTTAAAAGCTGGAGTGGCAGCATCATCTTCTGGTGTTTAACGGATAAGCAAAGCTTCTTTATTGAGCATTACATAGAACAGAACGTGTCAGTAGCATACAGACGTCTCTGCTGTGGCAGCCCTCACTGCTCAGGCAGGCTAAACACACCGGTGCCTCAGGCCATCAGGAGACCAGAACATGTTGTGACATCACATTCCGACAGGCTGTAACCTTGGCAGCAACAGTGTGGCTGATATGGTAACACAATTTATTTATTTAGCGAATGCAAAGTCCTCAAGCCAAGCAGTTGCCTCCTGGTTTGCTGTATGGAGGGTGTGTAATCCTCCTTCCAGTCTTTGGAGCGGGCAAACCTCTATGATGTGTTCCATTGTTTGCTCCTCTCCACATGCGCACAGTGGGCTAGAGCTACTGCCCCATCTGAGAAGGCTGGCCAAGCAGGGGCCATGTCCAGTCCTGAAGCGATTGAGTGTAGACCACTGTCTCCTTGGAGGGCAATGGATCAGTGCTCTCGTCGCGCCCTCCGCCAGTACCCGGGCTTACCCGGGGAAGCTAATGATCCTACCAGCAGACTAAATTCGAAGAGACGACGCCTCAGTGCCAAGTCAAAGAAGAATCCTAGTCACAGTCCCAAAGCCGAAAGCAAACAGCCCCGAGAGCACCTTGCAGTAGGACCTGGCCTTCGCATGGTAACACAGTGAGCAAGGGTGTTGGCATAGTCACTGTGTCTGACTTGTTTGAGAAGTGGTTTGAATAAAATCAGGATTTGTTTTCAGCCACTTGAAAATAGCTTGGAACAAACAGACCTTATTTCAGTGATGGTTCTACATTTGTTCTGTTACAATGAAAAAAAACGGACCGATTTGTGAATGAGGACTGCTTTATAAAAGATTATCTAGATTGAACTAAAATAGCTGTGTGTGTGTGGGGGGGGGGGTGACATCATCCAGCGACATCTAGCAACGTTTCCCACAGCTTTCATCTACTATTCCTTGACAGTTGTTGACAACGCTACTTGCAAACTTATTTCAAGAATGAAATGATCTTACAGTGGTTTTTAACAATTTTATTACCCCAAAGAGGAATGAATACAGAAACAAGACCATCAAAGCAATCTAAACTTTAATTTAATTTAAGTAAGACAAAATTTATAGTTTTTAACAACCATCACAACAACTTAGTATCTAAACTCAGTGTAAATGGTGTAGAGATTGAAAGGGTATCCGACACTAAATTTCTTGGAGTAATAATTGATAATAAACTGTGTTGGAAGTCACATATTAATTATATTAAAGGTAAAATATCTAAATTAATTGCAATACTACACAGAGTGAAATATTTGCTGAATTAACCCACACTATATACCTTGTATCATTCATTAATACTCCCATATATGACATATTGTACTGAAGTATGGGGAAATACATATAAAACAAACATATATCCAGTCTTTATGCTTCAGAAGAGAGCTATTAGAATAATAAACAAAGCTGCTTACGGGGAACCAACAAACCCACTTTCTTATATTAAAAACTCTCAAGTTGAAAGATCTGGTTGACTTTAAAACTGCAGTAATAATGTTTAAAGTGAAGAATCTATCACTGCCCACAAATATCCAAAAGTTGTTCCAAATAAGGGAGAAACAATATCATTTTAGAGGAACATGTATATTTCAAAAACCTTCAGTGAGAACTATCACCAAGCAACACTGTTTCAGTGCAAGGAGTCAGATTATGGAACGATTTTGGACCTGAATTAAAATCATGTACAACGCTTGGACAATTTAAACAAAAACTAAAGGAAGAAATACTCCAAACATATATACAAGATGACATGTAAAATCACATAAGGATTGTCATATCCAGTCTGCGTTTTTTTTTGTACCCGTAGGTAGATTTGTTCTGCAGTCCGGTGACAAGCCACCAGCTGCCGGTCACTGCGTGCGCAAGCGCCCCTTAACTCCCTAACCTGCATGGGTTTTTTTGGCATGTGGGAGTAAACCCACGCAAACACGGGGAGAACATGCAAACTCCACACAGATCCGGGGCTGGGGGCAGGGATCGAACCCACGATCTCACGATCCCCCGGGCGAGGGTAAACTGTGCTGCTGCAGTGCTAACCACTGCGCCACCGTGCAGCGGTGTTGTAGCTTAGTTTTGTCACATTTTGTCTTAGCTTTGTTCTGAATTACAATTGCTCTTGTTTTGTTTTTTCTTTTGAATTCTTGGATGGAATATGGGTGGGCAATATAAGCTGTGGCTTCAGCCATCACCCATTTCGGATAACTTATGTTGAACTGTATAATCAGAGGAGTTATTGTTTAATTTGACCTTGTTGGATTTTCTTTCCCCCTTTGTTATATTATTCTGTTTCTTTTAATCTGTACTTTTAATCTATCCGAAATATTCATTCATTCATTCATTCATTCATAAACTGTTGAACAGCACCCTCTGGTGGTACAAAACGCATATTGCGTGTCCTCAGAACAAAAGCACTCCATTGATTAAAATCTTTAAATCACGATTATTTGAACCAGTGCAATAGACAGAACACAGCAACAACACAGAGTGTCAGATATCAGGGGAAAATGCATTTTAATACAGACTATATACATGCTCTTTAAATGAGTTTTCAAACTTCTTTCTTACCACCAGAAAAGGTACTTGACTAAGCGTGATAAAGTACTTAAAAAGTTACTTGAGTACTGAGTTTGCACTTCACTCTTGCTAATTTGAGGGTTTTGTCTTCTAGATAAATTACAGCTTTTTCTCCATAAGTGTGGAGGATTTTCCTTGTAAATTTAACAGTCATAAGTATTCACTGAGCCAAAAAAAGAAAAAACAATTAGAAAAAAATCCTGATGCTTCAACTCATGTACAGGTGACTGTACTCTTTCAGTATCTTGATTTAACTGATTTTAAATAAATGGGAGCAACGTTTTTCTCATCATATGTGAAATTATTTTGTAATTGTTTTCATATTCTGGCTTAGTAAATACTTACTGTTTCTACATGTGATTTTATTATATTGGAGGGCAAATGTTGGTACTGTGGAGTGTGTGAAATAAGAGGCAGATTCATGACAGACGGTTTATTACACACTTCACATCTCTCAAGCACAGAACAGAATGAATCATTTCAGCAAGCTCTCTTCTTTTACCCAAATCACTCTTCACACGTTTCATGGCATTTCTCAACACACAGCATGACATTTACATTACACTGCATTCAACCCCCTATGTCCTTGACTCCTTCCTGCTATCTCGCCAGGAACCCCCTGGGCATTGTTCTCCCATGCTTATCCACTGTCTCTGTCTGAGATGCTAAATAATCTGACTCCCCCAAGGTCCTACACCGCCCCCCCCCCCCCAGCATCTTAGAACAATAGAACATCAGTCCACACACTGTTTTGGCTTCAGTCTCCTCCCATATCTGCTGTAACTGGGGTTTACCGCCTCCGTGGCGCTGCTGTGCCGGTGGGGGGCTGCTGGAAGTGTGTCTGACTGCGGGTGGGCCGTGGCGAGGGGGGGGAACTTCGGTCTGTCTGTGTGGCTGCTCTGGTGAATCGTTTCCCTGGGGAGCTCCTCGTGGGGGTCTTCCACGCCGAGGGGCCCTAGCCAACAGCACTTGCTTGTCCACCACTAAGAAAGCGGGTTTGAGTCTGTCTACGTCAATTTTCTCCCGCCTACCCCCCAAGTCTAGCAAAAAATGCTTATCCCCTGTTTCCAACACTCTGAACGATTCATCATAGGGTGGGCACAATGGAGGGTGGTGGGCGTCATGTCTGACGAACACGAACTCCGCGTTCTTCAAAGTTTTAGGCACGAAAGCACGCGGAAAACAGTGGTGGGCAGGGCCCGGCAGCGTGCCTGTGTTTGCGCTACGCTGCAAAAGCTGAGACGGGCAGCTGTCCGGCGCGGGATTATCTGGCAGAAATTCCCCAGGCAGCCGTGGGGCTGCGCAAAAACCAGCTCTTCCGGGGAAGCTTCCAGATCCTCTTTTGGCATGGAGCGCAACCCCAATAAAAACCCATGGCAACCTATCCACCCAATTTGCATCCGTCAGTGAAGCCCTGAGTGCTGCTTTCAGTGATCTATGAAAACGCTCGCATAACCCATTGGCCTATGGGTTGTACGCGGTTGTGCGATGAATTGTAACACCCAAGCTGCGGGCCATCGCGGACCAGAGGTCAGAAACAAATTGAGGGCCCCTGTCGGACGTAATGTCTGACAGGACTCTAAAACGCGCCACCCATGCTGTTAAAAAAGCGTGTGCTACGTCCGCGGACGTGGTTGCCGCCAGCGGGACTGCTTCTGGCCAGCGCGTGGTGCGGTCCACCACTGTCAGGAGGTGCGTGCACCCCTGTGATGGCGGGAGGGGGCCCACGAGGTCCACGTGAACATGGTCAAACCTCTTAGCCGGTACCCGAAACGGCTCCAAGGGAGCCTTCGTGTGTCTGTGTGCCTTGGCTCGTTGGCACGCCACGCAGGCTGCAGCCCACTCTTTTACTTGTTTGTGAAGGCTCAGCCACGCGAATGGGACCACCAGACGTAAGTGTCCCGTGGAGACATCGCAGATTAGGAGGGGCATGCCGTCTTGCAGCACCCTGCTCTCCAGCCTTAACCCTGTTGGTCCAGACTGGAGCACGCGCACGTCTGCATCACTCATCTGCTCCACGGCCATGGCTGCGTAATCTATCCCCACGTAGACCGGGGCCACCACGGTGCGCGAGAGGCAGTCCGCCACCACATTCAGTTTACCCGACACATGCTGAATATCGGTAGTAAACTCTGAGATTGCGGCCAGCTGTCTCTGCTGCCGGCCCGACTACGGTTCTGAAACCTTGGCCATCGTGAACGTTAGTGGCTTGTGGTCCACGAACGTGGTGAAGCTGCGCCCTTCCAGCCAGAACTGGAAGTGACGTATGGCCAGGTGGAGGGCCAGCAACTCCCTGTCGAACGCACTGTATTTACGTTCGCTGTCGCGCAAAGTTCTGCTGAAAAATGCGAGCGGCTGCCAAGCCCTGGCGACGCGCTGCTCTACGACAGCCCCTATGGCCATGTCTGAAGCATCGGTGGTGAGCGCTATCCGGGCCGCCGGGTCCGGATGCGCCAGCAGTGCGGCGTTTGCCAGGGCTGCTTTAACCTCCGAGAACGTCCGCTCTCGCTCCGGGGTCCATTTGACCCCATCCGCGGGTTTCTGTCTCTTGAGCGCAACGTACAATGGTTGCATGAGCCGCGTCGCGCGGGGAAGGAAACGGTTATGAAAGTTCACCATCCCCAAAAATTCCTGCAGCGCCCTGACCGTCTGAGGCCAGGGAAAATCCGCCACGGCTCGCACTTTGTCGGGCAACAGGATCGCTCCTTCCGGAGAGATGCGGTGCCCCAAAAAATCAATCTCCGTAACGCCGAACTGGCATTTTGCCGGGTTGATTATTAACCCGTGCTCCTCCAACCTCCGGAAAACCGTCGTGAGGTGGGTTTCGTGTTCGTCTTCGGACGCACTGGCTACTAGGATATCATCCAGGTAGACGAACACGAACGGGAGATCGCGCAGCACTGCATCCATCATGCGCTGGAACGTCTGTGCCGCGCCTTTTAACCCGAATGGCATGCGCAGGAACTCAAATAAACCGAACAGAGTTATTACCGCTGTTTTGGGTACGTCCTCCGTGTGCATTGGGACTTGGTGGTAACTGCGGACCAGGTCTATTTTGGAAAAAATGCGTGCTCCGGCGAGGTGGATGGAAAAATCCTGTATGTGGGGAATCGGGTAGCAGTCATGTGCTGTGGCGTTGTTCAACCTGCGGAAATCACCGCACGGTCACCACGATCCCTCAGCCTTAGGGACCATGTGTAGCGGGGATGCCCATGGGCTGTTCAAACGCCTGATGATGCCCATCCTTTACAGGTTGGCGAACTCCTCGCGCGCTATGGCCAGTTTAGCTGCGTCCAAGCGCCAAGGTCTTGCAAAAACGAGCGGCCCAGTGGTGGTGATAAAGTGCTCCACCCCGTGTTTAGCGATGGCCGCCGAAAACGTCGGGACCGTGAGTGCTGGGAAGTGAGTGAGCAGTGCGTGGAACTTACCGCCTGGAGCTGTGACGTTGGCTTGTGCTGTTGGCCAGGTCCCTCGAGTGATACAGGAGAGAGATTCAAAGGACAGTGCATTAACCAGGCGCCTGTTAGCAACATCAACCAGTAAACCAGTGTTTTTCAACCACTGTGCCGCGGCGTCAGGTGTGCCGTGGGAAATTATCCAATTTGTGTGCCTGTGCGGTCTCGCGCCTGGCGAAGTAATCATGTAGTACTCTTCCATACCAGTAGGTGGCAGCAGCAGCAGGTAGCTAATTGCCTTGTGCTTGGAGACAAGCAAATTAGTGACGCATGGATGCAGCGATAGGTGGCGTTGACGGTGGCATTGTGGATAGCAGGACGACGGTGAAAGTGATGGATAAGTTTTTGAAGAAGAAAAATGCTGACTCTGAACTGGACCCTGGACAAAATCCGGACCCAGATGAAGGCCCTAGTATGAGTGGAGGTCAAAAGAAAGCAAAGACGGTGACGTCCAGCATAGTTTCTGTCGCGAGGCAATACAACGAAAGCTATCTTTCATTTGGATTTACTTTTACCGGAGATGCAACGGCACCGACTCCATTGTGCTTGGTATGTGGTGAAAAGCTCTCCAACAGTGCTATGGTCCCAAGTAAGCTTAAAAGCCATCTCCAAACGAAACACCCTTCACTTCAAAACAAAAATATGGAGTATTTTGTTCGCCTGCGTGAACACACGGAGAAACAAGCAACTTTCATGAGAAAAACCGCAAAGGTAAACATGAGAGCCCTTAAAGCTAGCTACCACGTCGCTGAACTTGTGGCTAAATCAAAAAAGTCCCACACTGTGGCAGAGCAATTAATACTTCCCGCCTACAAAGCCATTGTAAATGAGATGCTCGGACCCGAAGCGGCTAAAGAAATAGCCAAAGTCCCTCTCTCAGATAACACAATTTCCAGACGTATTGATGAGATGTCTGCAGACATCGAAAGTGTGGTTTTGAACAAGATCCGTATCAGTAATAAATTTGCGTTGCAACTTGATGAGTCTACTGATATAAGTGGGCATGCTCAACTCTTGGCCAATGTGCGTTTTGTGGATGGAGACACAATCAGAGAAAATTTTCTATTTGGCAAGGCTTTGCCAGGAAAAACAACAGGAGAGGAAATTTTTCGGGTCACATCAGAATAGCTGTGGAGGAAGAGCTTCGTGTGTGTCTTTCATCGATTCCTGCCAGGATATCAGCTCTGTGTTCATCCAAACAGGCCCAGGTTTCACACTGAGTGAGTATAAATATGAAAGATTATAAAATACTTTTTTCTTTGTGTTTATTTGATTCCTATTCAAGACGTTATAATATAACGTCATTCTTCAATGTTAAGAAAAACGCTTATATTAACAATATAACACTTATATTGTTAATATAAGCTTTTTTTCACATTTTCAGCTGGTGGTGTGCCGCGGGATTTTTTCAATGAAAGAAATGTGCCTTGGCTCGAAAAAGGTTGAAAAACACTGCAGTAAACCATGTGCACACAGAAAATCAGCCCCCAGGATATGGTAATTCAGTGTCGCTATGACAAAAGTCCACTCGTATGTACGGTCGTGTAGAGATAAGATCAGTGTTCTCTCACCAAAGGTCTCAATTTCCGAGCCGTTTGCTGCCAACAGCCCGGGGCCGCTAGGTCCTGCCAGCCGGTCGGCATAGGTCAGCAGGATGATGCTCTTCTGAGCTCCGGTGTCCACGAGGAAACGCCTCCCTGAGCGTGCGTCCGTCATGTAGAGCAGATTGTTCTCTTCACTGGCGGTCGCAGCTGCTACCGACTGCCGGCCTTGGCGTTTCCCGAGTGCTTGAATTGGCACGGTGGCGCACATCTGCGTGCGTTCTCTCTGAAGCAGCAGTGGTAGAAACAGAGTGTGTCTCTCTGGCGCTCCTTGGCCCCTGCTGCCGCTACCGTCGGTGGCTCCTCGCCTCCTCTGGTCGTCTTGCTGGGCTCCGCCGCGTTGACTGTGATCGCCCTGGTGGTGAGGATGATCCTGTCTGCCTCCTGGGCTAGCGCACGGTAGTCATGCACGGCCAGCAACGGCGAATTGGCCAGAACCGCTCTCGCCTCTGGAAGGTTCCGGAGGAAAAGGTGGGCAAACAGAAAGTGCCCGTCGTCCGTGCCCATTAACGCCAGCATCTTCTCCATCAGGTCGACGGCCAAACCATCTCCTAACTCGGTCCGTCCCAGGAGCCTCTCCGCTCTCTCACATTCCGAGAGCGTGTAGCGCCGGGTGAGCGCAGCCTTGAGAGCCTCGTCTTTGTTGCGGGCTGGAGGCTGATCGAGCAGGCTTGCTACCTGTTAAGCTGTGCGGGCGTCCAGCGCTGCTACCACATGGTAGAATCTGGTGTTGTTTGCCGTTACTCCCCGGAGGGCGAACTGGGCCTCGGTGTGGTGGAACCAAGAGCACGGGTTGTGCTGCCAGAAGTCCGGTAGCTTGACTGAAACTGCACACGCGTTGCTGGGGGCTCCAGTCCGGGCTGTCTGTGGGATGGCTGCTGCGTCGCTGGGGCTTCCCAACCGGGCCGGCTCCAGGGTTCTTGCCTCGTGGTCCATAATACGTCTTGGGTCACCAGTGTGGAGTGTGTGAAATAAGAGGCAGATTCATGACAGACGGTTTATTACACACTTTACATCTCTCAAGCACAGAACAGAATGAATCATTTCAGCAAGCTCTCTTCTTTTACCCAAATCACTCTTCACACGTTTCATGGCATTTCTCAACACACAGCATGACATTTATATTACATTGCATTCAACCCCCTATGTCCTTGACTCCTTCCTGCTATCTCGCCAGGAACCTCTTGGGCATTGTTCTCCCATGCTTATCCACTGTCTCTGTCTGAGATGCTAAATAATCTGACTCCCCCAAGGTCCTACACCACTTTATATTTTAGTTTTTAGAAACAAAAAAACTTGTAAAATTGTAAAGCTGCAAAATTTAAAACATGAGTGTGCAGACTTATTAAAACAGTTGGAAATGTAGATGAAAAAAGTTAAGCAAGAGTGAAAGTGTTACACACTAATATTTTCTTATTGAAGTAGGTTTTTAGGACACTACTCTTTTATGTATGCAAGTGAGACATATAAGGTAATGCTGTGGTGACCCACCACACTCTGCACGGACATTTCTCACACTCAGCAGGTCTGGAGGAAGCAGAGGACAATTTGCATACAGAGGACAATTCACAGACAGACAAAGAGCCACAGGAGGCAGTCAGACGGGACTGTATCCATGCGTCCTCGAGCCAACCAATGTCATGCTAATCATGTGTACTGATCGTCGGCCTCCGTTGTTCTATGATGACCATGGAAGAAAATCCTAAACGTCTACTCTGCTGGAACAGCATCGCCTGTGGCTGAACAGGCCGATGAGCGAATGGCAGTCCCTGTCACACAGGTCGCACTTGTGGGTGGTCTCCGTGCTGCTGGGTCTGTGGCGGTTCTTCCTGCGGGTCCTTTTTTCACCTCCTGTAGCAGTCAGTCTCTCTTCACCCGCCTTGAGCTGTCTGGTCAGGGTGCCTCTCCATTTGGAGCGGTCCGTTGCAAGGTCCTCCCAGCGCTCTGAGTTGATCTCCAGGGCCTTCATGTCTCTCTTGCAGACGTCTCTAAAGCGCAGCTGTGGGTGGCCAACGTCTCTCCTGCCAGTCGCCAGTTCTCCGTAAAGGACGTCTTTGGGGATTCTGCCATCCTCCATACGGTGAACGTGGCCTGCCAGCGGAGCCTGCGCTGTCTGAGTAGAGTGAACATGGAGGGAAGGCCGGCGTGGGACAGAACTTCTGTGTTGGGCACTTTGTCCTGCCAGGATATGTCCAGGATGTGGCGAATGCAGCGCAAGTGGAAGGAGTTCAGTCTCTTTTCCTGCCGGGCGTATGTTGTCCACGTCTCACTCCCATAGAGCAGTGTGCTGATGACGCAGGCGTTGTACACTGCCATCTTCGTCTTGACAGAGAGTTTGGGATTCTCCCACACTCGTGTGGTGAGGCGAGCGAGTGTGAAGGCTGATTTTCCAATCCTCTTGTCAATCTCTGTATCAAGGGAGAGGTTGTTGCTGATCGTGGACCCCAGGTACGTGAACTGATTCACGACCTCCAGCTCGTAGTCGTCGATGGTGATGGTTGGTGGTGCTTCCATGCCTTGCGCCAAGACGTTAGTCTTCTTCAGGCTGATGGTAAGCCCGAAGTCCTTGTATGCCTGGGAGAAGCGGTTCATCAGGGTCTGAAGCTCCTGCTGTGTGTGGGTTGTGACTGCAGCGTCGTCTGCGAACAGCATGTCTCTGATTGGAGCCTCACGTACTTTGGTTCTGGCTTTCAGGCGGGCGAGGTTGAAAAGCCTGCCGTCAGATCTTGTGTGCAGGTAGATTCCCTCTGTTGCTGTGCTGAAGGCATGCCTCAGGAGCATAGCAAAGAAAATCCCAAAGAGGGTTGGCGCAAGTACGCAGCCCTGTTTCACTCCATTGCGTATGTTGAATGGCTCTGAGACGTTGCCGTCGTGCTGCACTATCCCCTGCATGTTGGTATGAAACGATTCGATGAGGCTTTGCAACTTTGGTGGACATCCTATCTTTGGCAGGATCTTGAAAAGGCCCTCTCTGCTGACCAGATTGAACGCTTTGGTGAGGTCGATGAAGGCGACGTACAGGGACATGTTCTGTTCTCTGCATTTCTCCTGGAGTTGGCGGATGGAGAATATCATGTCCATCGTTTGCTCAGTGCGGAAGCCACACTGAGACTCGGGGTAGACACGTTCGGCAAGCTTCTGTAGACGAACGAGAACAACTCGTGTGTAGACTTTGCCAACAACGCTGAGGCAGGAGATGCCCCTGTAGTTGTTGCAGTCGCTTCTCTCCCCTTTGTTTTTGTAGAGGGTGATGATCTTGGCGTCCCTCACGTCCTGTGTTACGGCACCTTCCTTCCAGCACTGGCAGAGGACGTCATGCAATGGCAGCAGTAGGGCGGTCTTGCAGTGCTTGATCAGGTCAGGGGGTATGCCGTCGTTGCCGGGTGCCTTGCCAGCGGCCTAGCTATCAATGGCCTTGCTGCGTTCATCGATGGTTGGCTTGGCGTCAAGTTCGTCCATGAATGGCAGGCAGTCGATGGCATCAAGGGCTGACGGTGTCATGGTGTTCTGTCTGGAGTAGAGGTCGGAGTAGTGTTCCACCCATCTCTCCATCTGCTTGTTCTTTTCTGTGATCATCTCCCCAGTGGAGGATTTGAGGGGGGCCGTCTTGCTCTGAGCTGGACCAAGTGCTTTCTTGATGCCATCGTACATACCACGGATGTTCCCTGTTATGGCAGTGGTTTGAATGTCTTGGATGAGCTGAGTCCGGTATTCGTTGGCACAGTGCCGAGCAGTATGCTGAACTTTGCTTCTCACAGCCCTGAGAATCTGGAGATTCTTCTCGTTTGGGTACTTCTTGTACTCAGCAAGTGCTGAGCGCTTGGCTTCAATGACAGGGGTCATCTCAGTCAACTTGGCATCAAACCAGTCCTGTGACTTCAAGGTCTTCCTCCCAAAGGTAGCCAAGGCTGTGCGGTGGATGGTGTTTCGCAGCTCTTCCCACTTCTGCTTTGCAGATTCTCATGTGTACTGACTGATATGCTAATGTGCCCATGCATTCTCTCTTCCTGTATCACTGTATAAAAGAGCTTGTGTGACATGTCTCAACAGCACAGATAAGATAAGATAAACTTTATTGTCCCTCAAGGGGAAATTTGTCTTGGGCTTGTCACCCGTGCTGCAACCACACAATCCACACATACACAATGGATGTAGTACATAATAAATGAAATAAAACCCAATAAATAATACAAGTACGTACATAAATAAATATATAACAGCAGTCATTAAGAACAGGAGTTATAAGTGTCCCTGACCTATTTATCTGAGTTTAAAAGTTTTACTGACGTCGGGATAAATGAGTTCTTATATCTATTGAACCTGCACTTGGGGACTCTGTATCTCCTCCCTGAGGGCAGCCGCACATATTCATTGTTTAGTACATGGCTCATGTCACTGATTATTTTTGAGCTTGTCTACAGGCTGCCTGGTAGTGTAAGATCTGCATGGGTAAATACTCTCCAATAATTTTCCATGCTGTATGAATTAAACGCAACACTCTGTTCTTTAGTTTCACAGAGAGGTTGCCAAACCAAGCTGTAATGCTGTGTCTAATACAGCTCTCCAACACAGCCTGGTAAAATATTAGCATAATCCTTTTATCAACGCCATGTATTCTTAATCTACGCAAGAAATGCAGCCGCTGTTGTAATCTACTACAGAGGTGATCAATATGTGTGCTCCAGGTTAATGAATTGTCAATAAATACTCCCAAATATTTATAGGAAATAACCTGTGTTATAGTGTGGGTGTGGATGACCACAGGTCTGTGGTCACCAACTCCCCGAGGGTCAAACACCATCTCCTTTGTTTTATCAGTATTCAAAATGAGATGACTGTCATCACACCAATTGACAAACCTCTGAATTTCTATAAAATAGCTTGACAGATCATGAGTCTTCTGAAGTAGTGATAAAATAGCAGTGTCATCAGAAAATTTAATAATTTGATTGCCTGGATAGACACTTCTGCACTCATCAGTGTACAAGGTGAACAAAAATGGTGAACTAACACAGCCTTGGGGAGCTCCTGTGCTGAGGGTTCTGGATTTAGATAAAGTTCCATTTACACTAACTTGCTGTTTACGATAAGTTAAAAATGAGTGGTACCACTTAATAATGACAGGATGCACTTTAAAATCATTTAACCTCTTAATTAAAACATGTGGCTGCAGTGTGCAGTAGTGCACTGAGCTACGATGTGTCTCATTATGATGGAGGAAATAAAATCTTGCAACCTTCCAGCTCGTCACATCCCGCCTGATCTTTTTCCTCCACAATGCTAATTTTACTTGAGTACATATTTGAGCTCTTCTCCCCACCTCTGGAAACAAGGGGGTGTTTCTGGAGTCACATGGTTCACATCAAGTGCCAATGGGAGTTAAGTTTTAGCACCCCTAACACCATCACATCTCCTTAGAAGTTAAAGAGCTTACTGTCTTTCTCCTAGTAAAAAGTAATAATTTCAACATGAACTTGTAACTTCTATGCAGATAAATGGATCAGATTATTTTAACTATTTGAATCAAATCCAGTGTTGTACAGTTGAATAATTCTCACCAGACAAAGTTTATTGCTCCTTTTAATAAAGGACTTTTACAGATATTACACTCTCCATACAGACATTTTTCAAAGGTAATAATAATAATGTATCAGATTTTTATAGCGCTTTTCATAGACACTCTGCAATGGATACATTAATCATTCACTCCACAGACAATGGTAGTGGTAAGTCACTCCTGTAGCCACAGCTGCCCTGGGGCAGACTGACAGAAACATCACTGCCAATCTACATCAACGGTCTCTCCAACCACCGCCGAACATTTATCCACATTCATATCCAGTGTCATGGACACTGGAGGCAAGGTGGGTAAAGTGTCTTGCTCAGGAACACAACAGCAGGATGGCTGGGGAGAGCGGGATTTGAACCACCAACCCTCTGGTTATTGGATGACCCACTCTACCTCCTGAGCCACTGCTGGGGTATATCGCTACCTTCAACTACAACTCCCACAGTCCACTGGCAAATCCTATAGAGGGGACGCTGTTATGACCCGAGCGCCGGTTCTGATCGCGCTCGGGCTAAGTTATTCTCGCTGCCGGCTTTGACAGCTGCGGGCTGTATTCTGGCCTCACCGGGCTCTTATTGTGAAAGTGCTCGGTGGGGTT
The DNA here is from genome assembly GCA_020510985.1 of Pholidichthys leucotaenia. Taxonomy (NCBI): domain Eukaryota; kingdom Metazoa; phylum Chordata; class Actinopteri; order Cichliformes; family Pholidichthyidae; genus Pholidichthys; species Pholidichthys leucotaenia. Next base: position 42,145,137 of record CM035836.1, read on the forward strand.
TCCGCCTGTCAACGGCCGGTCAGCTGATTGTCATTACCGTCGTTAGTGCTTCGCCCTTTTAAGCCCGGCACTGACGACGGTAAGACGCAGGAGTATTGGTCTACATTCTGTCAACGTCTCGTCTCGTTTTGTTGGTCAAGTCTGGGTCTACGCCTCGTCATGTTTGAGAGTGTCGTGAGACCTTCATGTCAGGTTCGTCTTAGTTTTGTCACAGTTAGCTCGTAGCGGCTGGTTAGCCCTACGAGCCCAAGTCTAGGTCTTGTGTGTATTTGCCCTAAGGGGTTCATAGTTGTGTTTTGTCACGTCTGAAAATAAATAACATCTTAGCCAAACTCTCTGGTGAACTCTGTGGCGTCTCTTGGTGATCCGCGAGGATCACCACATGACAGACGCATTGGAACAGAATTCTTGTCAGCTGCAGGACAACTACCATAGCAACACAGCACTGCATAGCAATCACATTTGACAGCTTTATTTTGTAGAGAATAGCTTTATTTTATTGTCATTGTACAGTACAACAAAATTGTTTGTGCTCCACCAGGTGAGCTGTGAGACAGATGTGAGAAGATTCATCCTCTTTTTTCTGCTTTTGAATGTTGGAGATGTGATTGTGAATAAAGCTGAACCTGAGGAATAAACTCAGTCTCATCCTTCCACACATTCTCCACAATAGATTCATTACACAGAGAGTGAAATATTTCAAGTGTTTATTTATTTTAATTTTGATGATTATGGCTTACAGACCATGAAAACCCCAAATTCAGCTTCTCAAAAAATTTGAATATTACATAAAATTAATTTTAAAAAATAGTTTTTTAATAGAAATGTTGGTCGACTGAAAAGTATGTCCATGTACCACTCAATACTTGGTCGGGGCTCCTTTTGGATTAATTCCTGTATCAATGTGGCGTGGCATGGAGGTGATCAGCCTGTGGCACTGCTGAGGTGTTATGAAGGTCCAGGTTGCTTTGATAGTGACCTTCAGCTCGTCTGCATTGTTGGGTCTGGTGTCTCTCATCTTCCTCTTGACAATCTTCCACAGATTCTCTATGGGGTTTAGGTCAGGAGAGTTTGCTGGCCAATCAAACACAGTGATACCATGGTCATTAAACCAGGTTTTGATACTTTTGGCAGCGTGTGTGTGTGTGGGGGGTGCCAAGTCCTGCTGGGAAATGAAATCAGCTTCTCCATAAAGCTTGTCAGCAGAGGGAAGCATGAAGTGCTCTAAAATTTGCTGGTAGACGACTGCACTGACTTTGGTCTTGATAAAAACACAGTGGACAAACACCAGCTGATGACATGGTTCCTGAAATCACCACTGACTATGGAAACTTCACGCTAAACCTCAAGCAACTTAGATTCTCTGTCTAACTCTACTCTTTCTCCAGACTCTGGGACTTTGATTTCCAAATGAAATGCAAAATTTACTTTTATCCGAACAGAGGTCATCTGCTGGTGTTTGTCCACTGTGTTGTATCTAGACCAAAGTCAGCACAGTTATCTACCAGGGAATTTAAGAACACTTCATGCTTCCCTCTGCTGACAAGCTTTATGGAGAAGCTGATTTCATTTTCCAGCAGGACTTGGCACCTCCCACACTGCCAAAAGTATCAAAACCTGGTTTAATGACCATGGCATCACTGTGTTTCACTGTCCAGCAAACTCTCCTGACCTAAACCCCATAGAGAATCTATGGAGGATTGTCAAGAGGAAGATGAGAGACACCAGACCCAACAATGCAGATGAGCTGAAGGTCACTATCAAAGCAACCTGGACCTTCATAACACCTCAGCAGTGCCACAGGCTGATCACCTCCATGCCACGCCACATTGATACAGGAATTAATCCAAAAGGAGCCCTGACCAGGTATTGAGTGGTACATGGACATACTGTAACGTGCTGCTCGACATGGCGACGTCCCACCGGGAGATTCGAACTCACGCCTCCCGCTCCGGAGTCCCGCACCCTACCTGTGTCGCCAATAGGGTCAACCCACTTGGCAAGCCAAGTAGGGTGCTCATATTGAGTTCGCTACACTACTCCCCTCTGGTTCTCGACATCGTCCCGATGTCAGCGCCCCATTACTGCTTTGGACAGGAGATCCCACTTCTGACACCAAATGTAACGTGCTGCTCGACATGGCGACGTCCCACCGGGAGATTCGAACTCACACCTCCCGCTCCGGAGTCCCGCACCCTACCTGTGTCGCCAATAGGGTCAACCCACTTGGCAAGCCAAGTAGGGTGCTCATATTGAGTTCGCTACAATACTTTTCAGTCGGCCAACATTTCTATTAAAAAACTATTTTTTAATTAATTTTTTTGTAATATTCTATTTTTTTGAGAAACTGAATTTGGGGTTTTCATGGTCTGTAAGCCATAATCATCAAAATTAAAATAAACACTTGAAATATTTCACTCTCTGTTTAATGAATCTATATAATATATGGGTTTCACTTTCTGAATGAGTGACAAAATATATTGAACTTTTTCATGATATTCTAATTTTTTGAGATGTATCTGTAGTTGATACACTACAGGTTTATTATAGAACACACAGTGTGATACAGCCGCTCCCACATAGGCTACACTACATTTTCCCTCCCTGTAGAAAATCCCAGAACACATCAGTTAGGCCCTAACAAATTTATGACCCGACTCACACGCTAACAATACAGAATATTGTAACGTCGGGGCTGTGTTAAGAGGGTGGGGTCTCTCCCGGCATGTTTTGGCTGCAGAGGATTCAAACAGTGTTATTATTCATGTGTTCTAAGTGTTATTGCTGTATCATTATAACTGCGTTATAATGATACAGCAGTGTTATAAGAAGAGTCAGAGCAGTGACTGATCATGTGTTTGTGTCACCCTCAGTGAGACGGAGGTCTGTGGGAATGACTCCCTTCCTGTCTGTGTTGAGTGGGTGTGTGTGAAATGAAGCCTGTATCATCACAGTCATCTCTCCTTTCTTGTGTGAACCCTCACAACGTCACAATATGAAGCTCGAGACAGCAGGAATTGAATTTTAATTTTTTGAATTTGGATAACTAATTTGAACCTCACTTTGAAAAATTGCTTTTAAAATTTGAATCTGAATTGCCTAATTTGAAATTGAATCTATTGGTTTGAATGTGTATTGAAATAAAATTGAAACTGTATTTCATTCACTTGAAAAAATTCAGTTCCCTAATTCATTATCAGAGTTCAGTTTCACTTCTTGTCAGACAAATTCAGTTTTTTATTTCAGGTTTTTGTGCCACACATCCGAGACCTAGCCTCAGTCAAAACTAGTCATGCACAGATTGAAAGAACTCTGCTTTACATCCGCAATTCTTGCTTTACATGCTGTTTCCCTGTTAACACCCCCACAGACTTGAGTGGTTAATTCAGAGTGATGTCCAGCAGCCACACACCAGGTTTGTAAAAATAATAATAGTGATGTTGTGGGCACCCAGCACAATGCAGACTGATAATATTCACGCTCAGCAGGGATTGCATATGAACAGAGAGCCCTAGAGGGACAACCAGAACAATGACCAGTGTAATTCATCCCCGGAGTAAGGAGAGGAGTCTGGCGCCAATTAATCCCGCGATTGATATGTATTGTCTGATATGTATATCAATATGTAAAGGTGCCATGCATTCTCTCTTGTCTGTATAAAAGAGCTGACTTTACATGCCTCACTAGAGCACACACAGCACACAGTGCTGCAGTGTGTCTCATGTTGATGGAGGAATAAAACTCTTAAACCTTCAGCTCGCCGTGTCACGCCTGAATTTATTTTGTTCCTCCACAATGCCATGTATGAGAAGAGGTGTCATGTATTCATTCAAAGCCGTTGTGTGTGGGATTTGGGTGTCTGGGATGCCATGCCCACCCACAGGATGACATCAGGCGGGCACGGCCCACTCTGTATATAGTTGAGCGATCTGTGTAATAAAGCTGAGTTGGATACCCCTCTACAAGCTCTCCATCTTGTGTCATTTCTACGATATAACATTTGACGATAAGGAGACTAATCGGAGTGTGCTGGTTTAATCAGCGACAGTTGCCGTTTCTGGAGAACCTTGGTGAGCCGTTAATTTCATGGCCGCAGTGTAGATGGGAATTTGAGGAGTACGTCGACTCGCTGGGTTTCCCTCGGCTTGACGGGAGACAGTGGCGGGCCCTTCCTGGCCTGTAACCTTGGCGCAGAGGGCCAAAGGATTCTCGACTCGCTGGGCACGAGTGAAGGCTAGGTGGAGGCTGTCGGGCACATGGAGGTGCACTTCGCCGACCGGACGAGGGCCAGAGAGTTGTGGGCGAAGAGGCTGGTGGCGCTGGACACGCCGGAGCAAGTTAGCTTGGGAGAGCTAACAGCTCAGTCGCCTATGGACAGGCTAGCTGACAGGCTAGTTTCGTGCCGAAACAGGGCTAAGGGCGCGAAACTGGGCCTCGAGGCAGAACCAGGGCCACGTGTGGAGGAGCCCCTGGCCACTGACACCAGCAGACAAGGTGTCAACATCACGCAACCTGAAGGATGGTCTGGACCACAACGGGTGGTGGAACTGGACAGTGTGAGGGTGCGCATGCTGTTAGCCACCGCCGCCCTGCGCTCCATCGTGGGTGAGACCTGAGTTCGGAGGCTCACACCCTGGCGCCCAGATATGGCGGAACTGCCGGACGACAAGGACCCCAAGAACGGCAGGTGTATCACGTTGGTCAGTCAGTTGGTCACGTTGGTCAGTTGGTTGTCAGGTTCCAGGTGGCATGCCGGGGCAAGAATGTGATGGGGTGGGACCTGCTTGATGAGCTGGGTTTCACTTTTGAAATTGGTGGACAGACGGTCAGCAGCCCAGGACCGGTTTACACAGGCTTTGTGGACGTGGGTGCGGCTGAAGATCTTAGTGTGAATGAAACGGACAGTGAATGGGATTCAGAGAGTGACTACAGCTTGGATGATGATGATGAGATGTAGGATGAGCAGGACCCGGAACTGCCCTCACCCCTCGAGCAGCCAGTGCCGGAGCGAAGATGGAGAGAGCCCGAGTTAGCCGTGACCAACACCGGCGGAGAGGTGGCGCAGCAGGAGTTAGCCCCGCAGCTGGAAGCCATGCAGTGGGAGGCTGGACAATGGCTAAGCAAGGCTAATGCCAGCGGAGAGGTGGAGCAGCAGGAATTAGCCCCGCCGCTGGAGGCCATACAGAGGGACAGAAGGTTTGGCGCCGCACGGCGCCGCTCCGGGATGGACCCGATGCCGGTTCTCATGCTGTCCTGGAAGAGGGTGCTGGACGGCATGCTGGGACCTCCGGGGTGGCCTTTAAGGACGGGGTGCCCATGCCAGAAGCAGGCGAGCGGGGCCAGGCAGGCTGACAGTCCCGGGGAGGAACAGCAGCCGCAGGACACGGTCGCCGCGCAGCAGAGAAACAACACAGAGAGCACTGAATGCAGCAGTGAGGAGCCCAGGTCGGTGAGCGGGCCCGACGAGGGTGATGGTGCGTGTCCTGGAGGTGAACAGGAGCCGACTATGGAAGCTACACAACATGATGCTGTGAACCACAAGGGTGAGTGGCAATGGCCGGACACGGTGGCAGCGAGCAGCGCTGATGAGCGGGTTTCAGCAATCCCTGGCGCATGACCACGGGGGGTCAAAGTGTTCGAGACCAAGAGAGAAGAGAGCAGAGCGGGACAATTTGGCGCGGTTCGGGACACGTGCTGGTCTGGCGAGCTGGGTGTAAGTGGTGACTGGTGTGACGATGACCCAGCGAGGGTTGACCCTGGTGCTGGTGGCCACAGTACCCTTGGTGTGGGTGCCAGAGTGCACTGCGGGGTCCCCGTGAAGAGGGCTGCTGAAACTGGAGGACATGTAAGTGGAGCGGAAAAAATTGGCGCGGTCCTACAGAGCGCCAAACACCATCGTCAGGATGAGGGTTTGGACACGGTCGGCGGGACAGCACGACACAGGAAGGACGACGTGGCGGGCACGGGAGACCGGGTCGGGTTTCCCTGCGGATCAACGACGGGGTTCAGCCCAGAAAGAAAAAAAAAAAAAACAGCTTGGAAAGTTGGAGACAGGTTGGCCAGAGAGGGGTGTTTCGACCCTGGGGGGCGGCAGCGGCCGGACTTAAGAATGCCGTGGGGGTGCCCAGGCCCTCTGTGGCTGTGTAGAAGATGGGGGCTACTCAGGGAAGTTGGGGTTACCTAAGATTTTATGTTTCTGATGTGAATGTCTACATGTATATGTGAATGAATGTATGTTGTTTTACTATTTGGTGCCCCGGTAGATTTGTTTTTAAAAAAAAAGAAAGAAAAGAGAGTGAGTGCGGTAGGCACATTGGTTTGTGTAGTTGTGAGCCCGAGTTGAGTGCTTGCATGACAATTGTAATGGCCTGTGTGGTGTTATGCCTGTTTTGCACTGAGTTTCAGAGTGTTTTATTTGATGAGTAATTATGTGTTAAATTTTGTAGTTAGAAGGGTGGTGGCTCGGTAAATGATCGTGTTTATGATGAATTTGAGCCCGCCTGTTTATTTCTCCTATTTTAATTGAATGACCCAACATGCTTTGCTCTGTGTGCCCATTGTGGGGTGGGAGTTGGGGTGGGGGCCGCCAATAGTATAGTATGTATTGTGGTTTGGGATGTTATGTGTGTGTATAGTATAAGCATGGGGATTATTTTGCAGTTAAAGACACGGCTTTGTCATTTCGTTTTATTGTTCTCTCCTAGCAGCAGAATAACCCACCCAGCCGTGTAGGGGGCGCTGGTAGTCTACCCGGCCCCCCAGCCTTAGTTGTGTGAGTGGATAGGTGTTTATTTATTTTTGCACATATATTCTTCCCTTTAGTGTGTGAGTTGGGTGACAAATTAGGGTGGGTTGTTTGTGTGCCTGACATTTTTTTTTTTAAGGGGGGGAATGTTGTGTATGTGATTTGGGTGTCTAGGATGCCGTTCCCACCCACAGGATGACATCAGGCGGGCACGGCCCACTCTGTATATAGTTGATCGTTCTGTGTAATAAGGCTGAGTTGGAAGTCCCTCTACAAGCTCTCCGTCTCGTGTCATTTTTCCCAACATAACAAAAACATCATTAGCCAGGGCAACAGATTAGCAGAGATTAACAGCAGCTCCTCCATTCAGGTGTTGGAGGTGTAGCAGCCCAGGAGGAGGTGATCCTGCTGTCAGGACGCTGCTCTGTCAAAAACCAGAGGCTTGCTGTGAGACATGATTCTTCTACATAAAGTTCAGTGGAGTCAGAAAGTGGACAAAGGTCAGTAACTTGTGCTAATATTGGCTATTTAGCATCATAGAAGACAGGATTATGAAACTGTGGCGGACACAATACACAGTGTTGGGGGTTTTCCTCACACCCAGAATGCAGGGTGGAGAGGAGAATTATGACTGAAGGAGGAAGTGTCTCCGGGAGCTATCAAACGGGACAGTTAGTCTATACACCTCCCAGGGAGAGGAAGGGTAACCTGGAGCCAATCAGACAAAGATGTGCCTTTCGCCCCCCTGCCACGCCAAGGGCACGTGAAGACGCAGGGGGGTGAATGTATTGTAACTTGTGTTTCAAGTTCTGTTATGATAATTGTGCCACACATTCTCCTTGTCCATGCAACATGTATAATGTTGGAAGCCTCGGTCGTTATGCATGGGATTAAAGCTATAAAAGGCAAATGCACAGCGACCGATGGAGTTCCTCTTTATGGGGCTTTTCGCGCTGGAGGCTCATGGCTGTATTATGTTGTTAGAGGAAAAATAAAGCTTCTGTGTCGTTCAGCTCGTGCCTCGCCTCACATCCTTTCCTCTACAAAATGATAATAAGAATGAAGCATTCTGCCTTCTCTGAGTTACTAAGAGGATGGAGACTGTAGTTACACTGGTTGTCTGTCCTTTAAAATTAGGTTTCAAAATAGTCAAGCTGTTAGTAGGTTGGCAAATAAATTAATAGTGTTGTTAGCTTGATAGCTAGCCACAGTCAGCTGGTAAGATGCTAATGTCAAAAATCAGCACTTAAAATGACTGTAGATATAATCTATAGATTATCCATCAAAACTGCCAAACTTTAGATTTGTAACAGCCTAATATTACATTTATTGTACTGATAAAAACCACTGTCATAAAACGTATTGTCATATTTGCCATGTGACAGCAGATGATCAATAACTGTCCAGTTTTGTCGGTTTCATTATTAACTGCACAGAACTCATCCACAACATTAGTGCAGTATTTGCACGATAATTTTATAATCTGTAACATATCACATGATGTACAGAAACATGATGAGCACACTCAGAGCATGCTTAGAGCTTCAGCAGAATATTCTATATTTTCATGTCAGGTGAGTAAATCTCACTAAACATCAGCAAAAATCTGTGACACGTCTACTGCATTTTATTTTTTCAACAAATGTGTAGTACATGTGAAGAGTAGACTGCTGTGGTAAAGTTTCAGCCATACATACATTAAACTTAATAATTATTTTAAACAGGTAACTTCAATTAACTTCTTTGTGAGAATTTTTTTTAACCTAGCACTGATTTCCAAGTACAGGAGCAGAGTCAGTAGATCAGGAAAATTCAAGAGTTTGTAAAACAGGAAAAAAAAAATGAAGCAGCTTTCATTGTGTACTAAGTGATAGTATTTAGGTTAGTAAATACCACATTTCTATTATGTCTTATATTTATTTATGTGTATTTTTTAAAACAGGAAAGGTCCAAAGATGAGCTGGATCTCCTGTTTTAACGTGCTGGTCTTCAGAAGAACTGGTGATGAAGTAACGAGGAGAGAACAGCATCTGCTCCTGGAGGACGTTCAGCATTATTATTAATGATTTGAGCTCTATGACCTATAAGCAGCCTGGCAATTGGAAATATTAGATGCCTAATAAATTCTTATGGGGGTCCTTTTTTCTAAATCTCATAGCATCATTCATTTTTTTTACACTTTTAGCATATTTTACTATGATTTTTTTTTACTTCAGATATCTGTAGTTATTTTTAAAGCTATCCATTTAATCTTATCTAGTCCAATAAGCCTTTGAATTTATTTTTTAAAACCTTTATACAGTTCCCATTGAATCAATGAGATTTGTTCTGAAAAGTGCTGTTTAAATCCAGCTTCACTGCTCTATACATTGACAGGATCACAGAAACTGGCTCAGACTTGGTTTCTGGTAAACTGCTGTCAGGGGCTGTATGTTGCTTTAAATGAGACACCCCACAATATTTTTAAAATTTGTTTTGGCATCTTATTTGTTCTGCAGATTATAATGGAGTTCTGATCTGCAAATACAAACATGTTGTTGCACCTTTTGCCCACATGGTGGCATTTCATGTCACCAAACAGAACTCTTGACAGTGAAAAACACTGAGTGGCAGATATAGGGTGTATGGAATACAACACAATAAATACACACATTATTCAATCACAGCAGTACACAGAGTACCTGCTTGCATTGTGGAGAGCTAATCTTATCATTCCATCTTGTATTATTGGCAAAACATTAAATAAATAAAGCCTCGAAATCAGTTCTTCACTTACCATGTGCTCTTTGGTTTTTCCCACACATCACTACAGTCAAGTAAATGGTGTGGTATTAACATCTAAAGTTTAAAAAAGGTACTCTGTGCACTGCTGTGACTAAATATTTTGTGATTTTTTTTTTTTTGTTTTGCTGCATTTTATTTTATTGTGGAAACATACTTGGTGCCGGTGACCCGGATGGGCGATATCTGGACGGCGGATAGAGGCGACGCGCTCTCCAGGTTGAAAATCCATGCGCATGGTCTGACTGCATACAGTCAGTATTGGACTCCCCATTGAGGAAATCTGGACTGCGCAGGACTCTAGACGTCGTCTAGTGAAGCCCATCCTCGATAAAAAGAAAGAGGAATATACTTGTGTCATGAATCTTATTTGAGGTAACGAACCAACATACGATCACTCTGAGCTTCCAGATTCTGACATACTTGGCCGCAGTACCGTCATCAGGGTCAACCCTCGCTGGGTCATCGTCACACCAGTCACCACTTACACCCAGCTCGCCAGACCAGCATGTGTCCCGAACCGCGCCAAATTGTCCCACCCTGCTGTCTTCACTCTTGGTCTCGAACACTTTGACCCCCCGTGGTCATGCGCCAGGGATTGCTGAAACCCGCTCGTCGGCGCTGCTCGCTGCCACTGTGTCCGGCCATTGCCACTCACCCTCGTGGTTCACAGCATCATGTTGTGTAGCTTCCATAGTCGGCTCCTGTTCACCTCCAGGACACTCACCATCACCCTTGTCGGGCCCACTCACCGACCTGGGCTCCTCACTGCTGCATTCAGTGGTCTCTGTGTTGTTTCTCTGCTGCGCTGCGACCGTGTCCTGCGGCTGCTGTTCCTCCCCGGGACTGTCAGCCTGCCTGGCCCCGCTCGCCTGCTTCTGGCGTGGGCACCCCGTCCTTAAAGGCCACCCTGGGGGTCTCAGCATGCCATCCAGCACCCTCTTCCAGGACAGCATGAGAACCGGCATCGGGTCCATCCCAAAGCGGCGCCAAACGTTCTGTCCCTCTGTATGGCCTCCAGCGGCGGGGCTAATTCCTGCTGCTCCACCTCTCCGCTGGCATTAGCCTTGCTTAGCCATTGTCCAGCCTCCCACTGCATGGCTTCCAGCTGCGGGGCTAACTCCTGCTGCGCCACCTCTCCGCCGGTGTTGGTCACGGCTAACTTGGGATCTCTCCATCTTCGCTCCGGCACTGGCTGCTCGAGGGGTGAGGGCAATTCCGGGTCCTGCTCATCCTACATCTCATCATCATCATCCAAGCTGTAGTCACTCTCTGAATCCCATTCACTGTCTGTTTCATTCACACTAAGATCTTCAGCCGCACCCACGTCCGCAAAGCCTGTGTAAACCGGTCCTGGGCTGCTGACCGTCTGTCCACCAATTTCAAAAGTGAAACCCAGCTCATCAAGCAGGTCCCACCCCATCACATTCTTGCCCCGGCATGCCACCTGGAACCTGACAACCAACTGACCAATGTGACCAACTGACTGACCAATGTGATACACCTGCCGTTCTTGGGGTCCTTGTCGTCCGGCAGTTCCGCCATATCTGGGCGCCGGGGTGTGAGCCTCCGAACTCAGGTCTCACTCACGATGGAGCGCGGGGCAGCGGTGGCTAACAGCATGCGCACCCTCACACCGTCCAGTTCCACCACCCGTTGTGGTCCAGACCATCCTTCAGGTTGCGTGATGTTGACACCTTGTCTGCTGGTGTCAGTGGCCAGGGGCTCCTCCACACGTGGCCCTGGTTCTGCCTCGAGGCCCAGTTTCGCGCCCTTAGCCCTGTTTTGGCACGAAACTAGCCTGTCAGCTAGCCTGTCCATAGGCGACTGAGCTGTTAGCTCTCCCAAGCTAACTAGTGCAGCGGTTAATTGCATATTTCATAAGAATCCTTCAAATGGTGACACAAGCATGAAATTCTCCACAAATATGCTTTAATGTCCTCTCTTTCAGAAAAGGGTCCTGGCCACGCCAAAAATTCAAGATGGCCGCCATTTTCCAAGATGGCTGCCAGAATGTGACAATTTTTTGTTATTTTTCCTCTTTTCTTAATTTAATTTTCCAAGTGAACCATGTTTATGCTCTTATATACTAATTTTACAGATTTTGTTGTCTTTGATATAAATTTAAGAAGGTTAGCCTTCAATGTGGTGCCCAAAATGGCTGCTACTCCTTGAAAATTATGATTTATCCATCGTAAATTGAGCATATTTAACACACACATGTAATCGTTTCTGGATGTGGATCTTGGTTGGTGTGGTGCAGATCCCATTCAACCGTTTTTATAAACTACAGTTGTGACTGTGATTGCAATTAAAAAAAAACAAGAGTGATTGTCAGCACACAACCAGGGCACACTGGTGTCAATCACTGCTGTGTAACTCGGCATGGGGTTCAGTGTCAACTGATCTAGCTTTACTAACACTGCAGTATTAGACTAGTTGTAGTAGTATATGCATAGTTTAGTGTCCCAAATGCTTTCTAACAGCCCCATATCATGTAGCTACTAAACTGTAGTTTTTTAGTTATTAGATACTAGTTAGAGAGTCGCACCTGAATTGACAGGATGTGCCAGCGCGGGAGAGCCGAGCCAAGGGTAAGGGGGTTATGCATGTCTCGCCAAATGTTCATGTACTTACCCGGATGGTGTACAGATCACACGGGACTTAAATGGCACTGGATGAATGATCGGGCTAGGTGTAGGGCAACCGAACCTAGTTGAATCCCATACAGTAATGTGTGCACAATTTGATTAGGGTGGTAAAAGGATAGCCCCTCGGCCTTAATCAAGACACATCATGGCAGAAGCGAATGTGATATCTGCCAATCGGAAAACAAATTGGAGCTTGTGTTGCCTTTGCCAGAAGGACAAAATAGGTGAGGGCCTGACATCCACTCCAAGTCATCATTCCCCAGAACATGATGGATACAAAATGCTGGCAAGGAACATTCCCATGTTCAGCGAAATCAATGACATGCCATTGAGAATAGATCCAACGAGGCTGGATGAAGGTGATGGCATAGAAGCCACACTCAGGAAAAATATGGCAAAATACCATGTGAGCTGTCGCTTGTTGTTCAACAACACTAAATTGCAACGGGCACAAAAGCGCCATTCCAGTAGTCAAACCAGTGAAACTGAGACTGGAGCTTGTCAGTCAAAACTGCGGCGAAAAAGTCATGACAGTCAGACATGCATTTTCTGTGAAAAAGTGGCACCTGCATCAGACCTCAGAGAGGCCAGTACAACGGGCCTAGACAAGAGGCTGCGCGACATTGCAGAGATGCTTGGTGATGGTAAGCTTCTTGCAAGATTGACTGGTGGTGATGTCATTGCACAGGAGTTCAAGTACCATAATGTTTGCCTTCGGGCTCTCTACAACAGGGAAAGGGCGCACCTGAGGAACCTTGAGAAACGTGACACTAAGTCACAACCAGATGTGTATCCAATGGTGATCTCAGAATTGGTTGCATACCTTGTTGAAAGCAACCTATGTTCAGAAGGACCAGTTACATTTTGCATGCCAGATATCTGCCACATGTACCAAAAGCGTCTGGAACAGCTGGGGGTGGACTCACCAAATGTGAATTCCACTAGACTGAAAGAAAAGCTATTGGCTGAAATTCCAGGACTTGAGGCTCACAGATCTGGCGCAGATCATAGAGAAGTGATACTTACATTTCAGGAAGATGTAGGCAAAGCGCTTGCTCAATCCACAGATCTTTCAGATGCACTTATCATTGCTAAAGCAGCAAAGATCCTCAGAAGATGTATACTTGACCACAAGTCTAGATTTGAAGGTACATTTTCTCAGGGTTGTGTGCAAAATGCTATACCTCCCCTTCTGCTTCAATTTGTGGGGATGGTTGAGCATGGTGCTGACATAAAATCACAGCTGAGATTCGGGGCATCAAAGTCAGACCAGGCAATTGCTCAGCTCATGCAATTCAACTGCTACACCCGCTACAAGGAAGGAGCAGCAACTCACAGGCATTCTAAAGACAGAGAGACCCCATTTCCCGTGTACATGGGGCTCTCTGTTTATGCCAAAACCAGAAAGAGGAATCTGGTTGAGATGTTGTTCGATCATGGTCTCAGTATCTCTTATGACAGAGTGCTGGAGATCTCTGCTCAACTTGGAGATGCAACAGTCAGCAAGTATGTTGAGGAGGGTGTGGTTTGTCCTCCAGTGCTGCGGAAAGGGTTGTTCACTACTGCAGTGATGGATAACATTGATCACAATCCCTCTGCAACAACTGCAACTACCTCCTTTCATGGCACAAGCATCTCTCTGTTCCAACATCCCACAAAGGATAATAGTGGACAGGAACGAGGGCAACTCAGGTTTGGGCCTGAGAAAGTAAAGTCAGTTCCTGAACTTCCTGATACATTCACAAATATCTCTCCAGCTTCCTTCCGGACAACAAATCCTGTTCCACCAGGTACTGCAATGCCAAAACCACCCACAGATATTCTGGGGCCACAACTAGCACTAGAGTACCAGTGGCTGGACAAGGTCTCAGTGACACAAGAAGTTGATGATGCATTGAACCTAACATGGTCAGCACATCATGCTTCAATGAAGAGAAGCCCTGAATTTGAAGTTACCATTACTTCTTTGCTTCCTCTCCTGCGGGATCCAGCTCATTCAGTTGCTACAGTCAAACATGTAATGAACAAAGTAAAAGATGTTGTTGATTTCCTCAACCCTGGCCAGGTACCTGTCATCACAGCTGACCAGCCAATCTACGCCATAGCAAAGCAGGTGCAGTGGCAGTGGCCAGGTCAGTATGGTGAGGACAAGTACCTGGTCATGTTTGGTGGTCTGCACATTGAGATGGCAGCACTGAAGTCGCTGGGTACTATCCTCCAAGCCAGTGGATGGACAGGAGCTCTAGTTGAAGCTGGTGTGGCTTCATCTGGCACTGCAGAGTCCTTCCTGTCAGCTGCAAGTGTTACCAGGACGCGACAGATGCACCAAGTGACAGCCTCCAGCTTGTACAAACTCTTGAAAGCTGCATATGATGAGTACTGTACTGAGCAGGAAAATCAAGATGAAGAGGCACTGGACTTTGAGAAGTGGTGTGACTCCCGAAAACAGGATAGTCCACAGTTTCACTTCTGGCACATGGTACTATCCATGGAGCTTGTTGTCTTTCTGCTGATTAGATCTTTCCGCGAGGGAAATTTTGCTCTCTACTGCCAGGCACTACATGAACTGATACCCTGTTTCTTTGCCAACAACAATACAAACTATGCTCGTTGGCTGCCCATCCACCTCAGGGACATGCTTATGCTAGAGATTTCACACCCAGAGTTAGACAAAGAGTTTAAAGCTGGCAACTTTGTGGTGCACAAGACCCGTCGTCCTTTCTCAGCAATGGCTCTAGATCAAGCCCATGAGCAGACCAATGCCATCATCAAGGCTGATGGTGGAGCCATTGGGTTGACAGAAGATCCATGTGCACTCAGGCGATGGATGTTAGCTGGCCCAGAGATCAGTCGCTTGTTATCTGTTTATGACACAGAGGCCCAACGCAAAGAAATTCCCGAGCAAGCAACACACCATGAGCAAAACCCACAGGCACAGAAGACTTTTCTGGACAAGGTCAACAAGCTTTCTGCAGCCTTGCAAAACCTAGGCAGTCCTTTTCAGGAAGAAAGTTCTGACTTGTATTCCATTGACACCAAGGATATTGCCCACCCCAACACAGCAGAGCTTCTCAAGACACACATGAACAGAGGCCATGCCAAGTTCCAGGAGTTCTCAGATGCTCTGGCAAGCCGCCCTGCCTCCATGTATGAACCCATCAAGAAGAATGTGACCGACTTCTTCCAACAAGAATCGGCTAGTCCTGTACAGTCAAAGCAAAGGCTATTGAAAGAAGACTGTCAGTTATTCTCCTGACAGTCTCTCTCTCTTGTGAGAAACAGTTCATGATCACAATCCCATGAGTTAAAGTTCATTTAAATGAAAAAAGCATGTTTATTTCAACAGATATATGGTCTCGGTGTGAGATTGCCAGATACTGATGGCGGCCATCTTGAAAAAAGGTCGCCATCTTGAATTTTCACGTGGCCAGGACCCTAATCTGAAAGAGTATATCCAGGAGGGTATCTGTGCAAAATTTCATGCTTGTGTCACCATTTGAAGGATTTTTTTAGTTATCTGCTCCACTAAACTTGCTCCAGCGTGTCCAGCGCCACCAGCCTCTTCGCCCACAACTCTCTGGCCCTCGTCCGGTCGGCGAAGTGCACCTCCATGTGCCCGACAGCCTCCACATAGCCTTCACTCGTGCCCAGCGAGTCGAGAATCCTTTGGCCCTCCACGCCGAGGTTACAGGCCAGGAAGGGCCCGCCACTGTCTCCCGTCAAGCCGAGGGAAACCCAGCGAGTCGACGTACTCCTCAAATTCCCATCTACACTGCGGCCACAAAATTAACGGCTCACCGAGGTTCTCCAGAAACGGCAACTGTCGCTGATTAAACCAGCACGCTCCGATTAGTCTCCTTATCGCCAAATGTTATATCGTAGAAATGACACAAGATGGAGAGCTTGTAAAGGGGTATCCAACTCAGCTTTATTACACAGATCGCTCAACTATATACAGAGTGGGCCGTGCCCGCCTGATGTCATCCTGTGGGTGGGCATGGCATCCCAGACACCCAAATCCCATACACAACAGCTTTGAATGAATACATGACACCTCTTCTCATACATGACATTGTGGAGGAACAAAATAAATTCAGGCGTGACACGGCGAGCTGACGGTTTAAGAGTTTTATTCCTCCATCAACATGAGACACACTGCAGCGCTGTGTGCTGTGTGTGCTCTAGTGAGGCATGTAAAGTCAGCTCTTTTATACAGACAAGAGAGAATGCATGGCACCTTTACATATTGATATACATATCAGACAATACATATCAATCGCGGGATTAATTGGCGCCAGACTCCTCTCCTTACTCCGGGGATGAATTACACTGGTCATTGTTCTGGTTGTCCCTCTAGGGCTCTCTGTTCGTATGCAATCCCTGCTGAGCGTGAATATTATCAGGCTGCATTGTGCTGGGTGCCCACAACATCACTATTATTATTTTTACAAACCTGGCGTGTGGCTGCTGGACATCACTCTGAATTAACCACTCAAGTCTGTGGGGGTGTTAACAGGGAAACAGCATGTAAAGCAAGAATTGCGGATGTAAAGCAGAGTTCTTTCAATCTGTGCATGACTAGTTTTGACTGAGGCTAGGTCTCGGATGTGTGGCACAAAAACCTGAAATAAAAAACTGAATTTGTCTGACAAGAAGTGAAACTGAACTCTGATAATGAATTAGGGAACTGATTTTTTTCAAGTAAGTGAAATACAGTTTCAATTTTATTTCAATACACATTCAAACCAATAGATTCAATTTCAAATTAGGCAATTCAGATTCAAATTTCAAAAGCAATTTTTCAAAGTGAGGTTCAAATTAGTTATCCAAATTCAAAAAATTAAAATTCAATTCCTGCTGTCTCAAGCTTCATATTGTGACATTGTGAGGGTTCACACAAGAAAGGAGAGATGACTGTGATGAAACAGGCTTCATTTCATACACACCCACTCAACACAGACAGGAAGGGGGGGTCATTCCCACAGACCTCCGTCTCACTGAGGGTGACACAAACACATGATCAGTCACTGCTCTGACTCTTCTTATAACACTGCTGTATCATTATAACTGTGGTAGACTGCAAGTCTAAATTAAAACATTACTGGCACATGCCTCTAGGGGGAACTACCGGTATTGTTCAGCACTACTTTAAGGGGACACATTAGAATAAGAGTGTGAAAACCCCGTGCAGAACGCATGTTCAGTCATCGTGTGTGATGCAAGAATAAACGGCAAGAGTTAGCCAAAGAAATCAACTCAAGTGTGATCATTGCTACACGGTAGGATATCACACAATTGGCGACGAGGATTTAAAAGTTATCAACGAGAAACAGAGAACATTGCAAGTGTGGCGAACTCAAGTGAATCCAGCAGTTCGAGTGCAAGTTCAGAGGAGGAAAACGAGGTTTCCCCACCACGACGAGCAATGGCGGCTGTAATCGGAACGGTAACCCCTTTTGATAACTCGACTCAGTCATGGGAAGAATATAGTGAAATGTTGGACTTTTTCTTCGAAGCTAATGATATTGAGGAGCCAGACAAACGGAAGGCTGTACTGTTGAGTGGAGTTGGTGCAACTACTTACAGCTTGTTGAGAAATTTAGTAAGCCCTGCATTACCGAAAGATAAAACGTACGACCAGCTTACTGCTGAGCTTCAGAAGCACTTCAGCCCCAAACCGAGTGAAATCGTACAACGATTCAAATTGAATTCACGCATAAGGAGGAACACTGAGTCCATAGCAGAGTATGTGGCAGAATTGAGGAAATTAGCACTGCACTGTGATTACAAAGACTCATTGGAAGAAATGTTAAGAGACAGACTTGTGTGTGGAGTGAATGATGACCGAATGCAACGGCGACTTTTATCTGAAACAAAACTCACTTTTGTGAAGGCTTTGGAATTATGCCAAGCGATGGAAACAGCATCTAAAGATGTGAGAGAAATGCAAGGGAAGCTAGCAGAGGACACAGCAACGCATGCTCGTGTGCCTAAGACCCAAGTAGGTGTCTACAAAGTGTCGACTGACAAAACTCAGCGCAAATTCCCCAGTTGTTATCGCTGCAAAGGCCAGCACAATGCCGCCGAGTGCAAATTTGCCACTGAGCTGTGTCATAATTGTGGCAAGCGAGGGCGCATTAAGAAAGCATGTAGAACAAAGGTGGGCAATGCACAGGTGCAGAAGGCAACAGTTAAAGGGCAAAAGAATGAAAACAAGGGCCCAGGAAAGGAACAGCGAGCGAATCAACTTAGAGGGGAGGGAGAAAGTGATACAGAAGACATGGGTTTTCACACAATTTACAACATGTCAGATGAGCTGACCAAGGTAGCGCCCATCACGCGTACCATGAATGTTAATGGAATGAAAGTAACATTTGAAGTTGATACAGGCTGTGGAGTAACCATATTAAGTAAACAGCAATATACACAACTGTGGAAGAAAACAGACACAGCAGAATTAAATCCCTGTTCATTAAAATTAAAAACATACACAGGAGAGAAGCTAGACGTGCTAGGCATGGCACAAGTGAAGGTGCAACACGAAAACAAAGAAAAGGACTTACCTGTAGTAGTAGTTGGGGGCGAAGGACCAAATCTACTAGGGCAAAGTTGGCTACAAGAACTGGCCATGATTGATCAGTTAGTGAATAAGGTGGAATCTCAGCCCAAATTGCAGCTGGAGGAGATCCTCGAAAGACACGCTGAGGTGTTCAAAGAAGGCTTAGGACAGCTAAAAGGTGTCACTGCAAAGATTAATGTGGACAAGGAGGCCCAACCACGATTCTGCAAACCCCGACCGGTGCCCTATGCAGTCAAGCCACTGGTCGAAAGCGAGCTACAGAGGCTGCTGGATGACAAGATCATTGAGCCAGTGCAGGTTGCAGAATGGGCGGCGCCCATAGTCCCAGTGCGAAAGCCGGATGGCTCCATTAGAATATGTGGAGATTACAAACTCACTGTCAATCGAGCATCACGGGTGGATCAGTATCCAATTCCTAAAGTGGAGGACCTCTTCGCACAGCTGAATGGCGGTCGACACTTCACGAAATTAGACATGAGTCACGCTTACCAACAGGTAGTCCTGGAAGAAGAATCAAGAAAGTATGTAACCATCAATACACACAAAGGCTTATATACCTACACACGCTTACCATTTGGAGTAGCTTCCAGTCCTGCTATATTCCAGAGAACTATGGAGGGCATCCTAGGTGGAATTCCGAATGTTGCCATTTATTTGGATGACATCCTTTGTACAGGACCAAATGAACAAGAACATCTGAAAACGCTGGAGGAAGTGCTTCAACGGTTGGAGAAAAGCGGTCTGAGGTTGAAAAGAAGCAAGTGTGAGTTCATGGGAAAAGAGGTGGTGTTCCTAGGCCACAAGATCAACGCCAGTGGTCTACACCCTCTGACAGACAAAGTGGAAACCATTGCGGAGGCGCCTGAGCCACAAAATGTTACTGAGTTAAAAGCCTACCTGGGCTTGTTGAACTATTACCATAGGTTCCTCCCAAAGCTCTCCACGCTGCTGGCACCACTACATACCTTACTTAAGAAGGAAGAAAAATGGTCATGGGGGGTCAAGCAGCAGAAGGCGTTTGAAGAGTCCAAAGCGCTACTTCAGTCCTGTAGTGTGTTAGTGCACTATGATTCAAACAAACCACTCATCCTGGCGTGTGACGCATCACCCTACAGTGTGGGAGCTGTACTCTCTCATCGTATGGAGGATGGCTCAGAGAGACCCATAGGGTTCGTCTCAAGAACTCTTAGTGCAGCTGAGAAAAACTACTCCCAGCTAGACAAGGAGAGCCTTGCAGTAGTATTTGGTGTAAAAAAGTTCCACAAATACCTGTACGGGAGACAGTTCGCTATAGTGACTGACCACAAGCCACTAATTTCACTGTTCAGTGAAATGAGAGCCATACCCCAGATGACCTCTCAGAGAATTCAGAGATGGGCCGTTACATTAGCAGCGTATGAGTACACCATCGTTTACAAAGCTGGACGGGACCATACGAATGCTGACGCGATGAGTAGGCTACCCTTGGATGGAGGAAGAGACAGCATGCCTGAGGAGGAGGAGAGAGTGCTATTGTTTGAAGATATCGGCGTGCCCCTGGTGAACGCACAACAAATAAAGAAGTGGACAGACAAAGACCCTGTTCTAGCAAGAGTGCGAGAATACATCTTGCGAGGATGGCTGAAGATGAACAGTCCTGAGTTCATTCCCTATGCCCGACGACAGGATGAGCTCGGCACCCAGGAAGGTTGTATCCTGTGGGGAGGACGCGTGGTTGTTCCACCACCTGGTCGGAATGCCTTACTGCAACAACTACACCAAGCACACCCTGGCATCACTCGCATGAAAGCGTTGGCGAGGAGTTACATGTGGTGGCCCAACATGGATGCAGAGGTGGAGGCGCTTGTGAAGTCATGTGCGGCATGCCAGGAGAACAGGAACAGTCCTCCAGCAGCCCCACTACATCCCTGGGAAGTTCCAGATAAACCATGGAGAAGAATTCACATTGACTACGCAGGTCCATGGATGGGAAGAATGTTCCTGATCATAGTTGACGCATACTCAAAGTGGATCGATGCATATTCTGTGAGTAGCTCTACTTCTACTGTTACCATTGAAAGTCTTAGAAAGAGTTTCAGCCAACATGGCATACCTGAAATCATAGTATCAGATAACGGTACATGTTTTACGAGTGAACAGTTCCAAGAGTTTTCTGAAAAGAATGGCATACGTCACATCACGACTGCGCCATACCGTCCTTCTTCTAATGGCTTAGCCGAGAGGGCCGTGCAGACGTTCAAGTCACTCATGAAAAAGATGGCAGGAGACTCTATTGAAACCCGAATGTCGCGAGCTCTGTTCAGCTATCGAATAACACCCCAATCTACAACTGGCAAATCACCAGCTGAGCTGTTGTGTGGAAGGAAGTTGAGGTCAACATTTGACTTAATACATCCAGACTTCAGAAACAAAGTGCATGACAAACAAGAGAAACAAAAAGGTTATCATGACATGCATGCTAGAGAGAGAATACTGAGAGAAGGAGACTTGGTCTACACCCGCAACTTTGGCTCAGGACCAGCCTGGGTACCAGGAGAAATAACAGAAAAGACAGGCCCTGTGTCATTCAAGGTGACATTAGGCCATGGACAAGTGGTGAGGCGACACATCGACCAAGTTCGTGGTAGGAGCTCCATTCCCCTGCCGATGGCACCAGAGGTGTTGTCTGACACCCATTCTGAGGAGAGCATCAACGAACCACCACTTCAGGTGATACCTGAGGTACCCGTCTCTGCAGATTCTACTGGCAGCACTGCAGCAGCCGAAACAGTGGAGCAGTCTGAGTCTTCACCTGCACTTGGCTCACCAGCCGTGAGAAGATCTCAGCGAGCTAGGAAAGCTCCAGGCTACTTGAAGGACTATACTTAGTCAGTAGTGAGTTCCCCAGCCACAGGACAAGAATGCGTCCTGGAACCTCACTGGGATGCGGTAGTCAACCCCAAATCCCTAGTTAAACTGTTATGTGTATTATACATGTATAAAAAAAAAAAAAGAGAAAGAAATTATGTGTATGGCACATGTGTTTTAAGAAGTTAAAAAGTAACTGTGATAGTTTAGGGTTAAATGGGAGTTCCAGGATGTCTAGTATAATTGGCTAGTGTAATTAAGAGTAGTTTAATCTAGAGGGGAGGGATGTGGTAGACTGCAAGTCTAAATTAAAACATTACTGGCACATGCCTCTAGGGGGAACTACCGGTATTGTTCAGCACTACTTTAAGGGGACACATTAGAATAAGTGTGTGAAAACCCCGTGCAGAACGCATGTTCAGTCATCGTGTGTGATGCAAGAATAAACGGCAAGAGTTAGCCAAAGAAATCAACTCAAGTGTGATCATTGCTACACGGTAGGATATCACAATAACGCAGTTATAATGATACAGCAATAACACTTAGAACACATGAATAATAACACTCTTTGAATCCTCTGCAGCCAAAGCATGTCGGGAGAGACCCCACCCTCTTAACACAGCCCCAACGTTACAATATTCTGTATTGTTTTTTTTCCCACAATATCTTTATTGAACCTTTTTTTTTTAACAAACATGATACAAACAATCAAACACTAACACTAAAGTACTACAAAAAAAAAATGCACTAAAAACACCAACAACCACCAATAAAATCAAATCTTCAACAATGCTCCTCTGTTTAGTCTAGACAATCCATTACATAAGTATACATATTATGTTCACCAGTTTGGAATTTACAAGGTCCACACACATCATTCACCTTCTTCTTCAAGAGTTATGTTTAAATTTTTTACATAATCAATAAAAGGTCTCCATATATTCTCAAACACAATTTCCTTTGATTTCAGTATATATGTTATTCTTTCTAATGGAAGGTTTGTTAACATCTGTCTTAACCACTGAGTCACATCTGGTCTATGAGTCTTTTTCCATAATAGTGCAATACATTTTTTGGCATTAAGCAAACTGAGGTCTATGAATGTTCTTTCACTTTTATTAAAATTATGCTTTTCTGGGTACAGACCCAACAAAAACAGTTTAGGATTCAAGATGATTTGTTTTGAGATTATTTTTTCAATTGTTACCCTCACCTCTTCCCAAAACATTCTAATTATTCTACATTCCCATACACAATGAAATAGGGTTCCTTTACTTTCCATGCATTTTGTGCATGTATCTGGTATATTTTTGTAATATCTATTTAACTCCTCCGGTGTAACATACATCCGCATTAACCATTTGAAATGTATCAATTTAAGGCGTGCATTTATTGATTTGGTTTGAGCTTCTGTACAAGCCAATTCCCATTGTTCCTCTGAAATTTCAGTTTGCAGATCTTCTTTCCAGTAGTTTAATCTTTTCAGTGAATTTTCACTTGAAGATAGTGTCAATGAGTTATAAAACTCTGAAATAATACCCTTTCTTTTACTATCTTTCATCAACATTTTTTCCAAGGATGAATAAATAGGTCGAGTGAGAGCTTTATTTTGATTTGATCGAATAAAGTTTCTAAGTTGAAGATATTTAAAAAATGTGTTCTATTGAGATTAAATTTGATCCTCAGCTCTTCAAAAGACATTATGTTGTCTGCACATGGCAAATATAAATCCTGAATCTTTTGTATCCCTTTTAAATTCCATACTTTAAATACAGCGTCCGCTCTCCCTGGTTTAAAATATTGATTACCCCATATTGGACTAAATTGTGACAATAACTGTGGTTCTTTTAAATAGTTTTTAGCTTCACACCATATTTTGATCATATGCTTTACAAATGGATTTTTAACTTGTTTTTGTAATTTTTTTGCCGAATCTGAGAATATGAATATGGGAAGAGGTAAAGGTAAATTGTATGATTCCATTTCAGTCCAGTGAGGGAGATCATTTGATGAAAAATAATATGTCATAGACCTCAGTTGTGCCGACCAATAATACAACATAAAATTTGGACATTTCAGACCTCCACGATCAAATGGTAAATATAATAAAGACAGACGTAATCTAGCCCTCCTGTTGTTCCATATAAATTCCACTAACTTTTTTTTATTCTTGAGAATAGATCTAAAGGTGGTGATAAGGGAATGTATTGAAATAAATAAAGTATGTTAGGTAAAATATTACTTTTAAGTATATTGATTCTCCCGATCATCGACATTGGTAGTGACATCCATCTCTGAGTTAACTCATTGATATCTGACATTAAGGCTTCATAGTTGACGCTGGCGACTGATTCTAGCTTAGGCATAATTTGGATTCCTAAATATTTAAACTGATTTACAACATTGAATTGATTTACCTCAGGGGCTGGGTAATTTCTCTGGGTCTCATTTAGCATTAATATTGAAGATTTAGTTTTATTTATTTTATATCCTGGTATTTCCCCAAAATTCTTTATTAAATTCAACAAGGTTGGAATTGATTTTTTTAGATTCGACATAAACAAAATTATGTCATCGGCGTACAGCAGTGCTTCTCAATTATTTTTTGCAAAGCCCCCCCTAGGAAAGAGAAAATATTTCGCGCCCCCCCAACTCGCCGCAGTGACTATAAATAAGATCATTATCTATAAAAATTGTATAAGTATACCTAAAATTATATCCTTTTTAACATTAACAAAAGAAAAAAGCAATATAAATCAACTTTCAACAAATATTAACTTTATTTTGCCACACAGAAACCCTGTTATAGTCTAAAACAGAAAAAAAAAAACTTAAAGTGCATCAAAGTGCCTGAAATAAAAAATATGTCAATCCTTATTTAAACTAGAAACATTTTTGACCAACTGAACCATTTGATGCTGAGAAAAATAATTCAACCAATAAATAATATTGTAACGTGCTATTCGACATGGCAACGTCTCACCGGGAGATTAGAACTCACGCCTCTCGCTCCGGAGTCCCGCACTCTCCCTGTGTCGCCAATAGGGTCGACTCGCTTAGTAAGCCTAGTAGGGTACTCATATTGAGTTCGCTACAATATTAAATGTAAATTGATCTGGAATATTAACACAGGAGTACCAATATATTTAACATTTTAGTCTGAAGAAAAAGGTAGAAAAAGGCAGTATCAACTCCTCTGCAATTGTGTGGGGTTTTTGCACTGCGCAATTTGGTACGCCACTTTAAATGATGCTGAAAGTGCTCGCTGGTTTACTGATGTAGCGTTCACAAAGCGGGATGATTGTTGGCCGTACTCCGCACGTTTTCGCTGAAAGAAATCAAGCGGCTTATCAACGTGTTGAGGATGTAATGTCTGTAGGTGACGTCTTAATTTATTTGGCTTCATGCTGTCCGCTGCCAACACTTTCAGACACTGAACACACCCGTCTCCTCGTCTCCCACCGTAGTCACAGTGAAGCCAAGCGCTAGATAAGCTTCGTCATATTTCCTCGTCTTAGCTTTTGGGAGACTTTCATTTGTCTCTTTACCTCTGTCTCTCTCCGCCTTTCTTTTCGTTACTGTTAAATATTTCTCCATGGTGTCTCTCGAGGGGTTTGTTGACAGCAATTTAAAAAGTTTTAAACTCCCGCACAGACTTTGACAATGAGAGCGCCACTGCACCACCTGCTGCCGTGGATGTGCAATTACACTTTACACGGCAAAAGCAAAGCCTGTTCCCCGAGGTCACGCGCGCCCCCCCCCCCCCCCCCCCCCCCGGCATTGCATCGCGCGCCCCACTATTTGAGAAGGACTGGCGTACAGGGAGATTTTATGTTCTGTTGGTCCAACTTTAATTCCATATATTTGTGAATGTAAACGTATCGCCATCGCTAAAGGTTCAATTGCCATAGTAAACAGTAAAGGTGAAAGTGGACAGCCTTGTCGACATCCTCTATTGATTTTTATTGGTTTTGAAATATTGTTATTTGTTAGGATTTCTGCTGTAGCATTATTGTATATTATTTGAACCCATTTTATGAAATTATTTCCAAGTCCAAACCTTTGTAGGACTTCAAAAAGAAAGGGCCATTCAACTCTATCAAAGGCCTTTTCGGCGTCCAATGATAGGAGAGCTGTATCCAGTGCTTCTTTATTAAAATAAATAATATTAAATAGTCTTCTTACATTATGGAAGCCTTGTCTACCCTTTATAAAGCCATTCTGATCTCGATTAATAATATTTGGTAAAATTTCTTGTATTCGTCTTGCTAAAATTTTACAGATTATCTTAAGGTCTGCGTTTAATAGGCTTATTGGTCTCATATTTTCACATTTATTAGAGGGCTTACCTGGTTTTGGCAGCAGTATAATTAAGGCATTATTTATGTATGATGGTAAATTATTATTTTGAAATGCTTCTAAAACCATTTCCAAAAAAGGTTTTATTAATTTATTCTTAAATTTTTTATAAAGGTCAACTGGAAGACCATCTGGTCCTGCACTTTTTCCTGATTTCATATTATCAATGGCTAGCCCAACTTCTTCTTGACTAATTTTAGACTCCAATATCTCCCTGTTTTCATTTGGAATACACGGTATAGATAGTTCGTTCAAAAACCCATTTAGTTTTGTTAAATCAGATTCATTTTTGGTATCATATAATTTTTCATAGTCATCTCTAAAGGCTCTGTTAATTTCTAAAGGATCTATAACTACCTGTCCGTTACTTATAATACTGGTAATTGGTGTTTTAATTTCTAATTGTTTAATCTGCCATGCTAATAATTTTCCTGATTTTTCACCTTGTTCATAAAAAGATTGTTTCAATCTTAGAAGACTCGAGGCAGCTCTATTCACTGATTTTTTGTCGTATTCAGCTCTCAAAATCAGTAATTCATTCTCCAACCTTGGGTCACTTCCTGCATACACTTTTTCCTGAAGACTTTTTATTTTATGTTCCAATTTAGCTCTCTCCTCTCGAGTCTTCTTAGATTTTGATCCTGTATAACTAATAATATGTCCCCTAATAAAAGCTTTGAAAGCCTCCCACTTTACACATGCTGATGTTTGTGTAGTATTGATGTCAAAGAACTCGTCTATCTGTTTTTCTATATACTTGACAAATTCCTCATCCTGAAGCCATTTATGCTGAAATTGCCATCTACCTGATTCCTTTGTCAATTTTTTATCTACATATATTAGACAACAGGGTGCATGATCAGAGATCACGATGTTATCATAAAAGCAGTTTTGAATCTTGGACCTTAATTCTGTGGAAATCAAAAAATAATCAATACGTGAGAATGTCTTGTAGGTACTGGAATAACAAGAATAGGCTTTAACTTGTGGTTTCATTTCTCTCCATATATCTAACAATCTCAATTCTTTCATAAAATGATTAATAGTCATCCTACATCCATTGTGCGTACAATCCAGTCCTGTTGATCTATCTATACCTGGATTCAATGTACAATTAAAATCCCCTGCTATTATATGTTGCCCTGTAAGTGATGATAAGATAAGAAATAAATTAGCAAAGAACTTTTGATCATCTATATTGGGACCATATAAGTTCACAAGATTTATATTTTCTAATAGCAAAGAACCTTGAATGATTACATATCTTCCAAATTTGTCTCCAATTACATTTTTCACTTGAAAAGGAACTGATTTATGTATGAGAGTCATAACTCCCCTGGCTCGGGATGAGAATGATGAGGTGAAGACACTTCCTTGCCATCTACTCCTTATTCTTTTTATATCCTCCTCTATTAAATGAGTTTCTTGTAAAAACACAATTTTTGAACCCATGTCTTTTATTTTATTCATAACTTGTTTAAGTTTTTTTAAATTTTGTAGACCTCTGCAATTCCATGAAGTTAAATTAAGATTAACACTTTGGTTTATGATCAATAGAGAGTTTGGGATTACCTTGCAGTGTAAACATGCTCATACAGAGAAGCAAAAACATGAGTGGTTGAACATTCATCCTGCAAACTACACACAAACAAATTTCCCCTTCCCACACTTGTGGCAAACCCCCCAAAATCAAAAGAAAAATTCCGTCTCCCGATATAGCCATCGACCGCTCCACACCCACGGGGAACAGCCTAAGCCACTCCTTCTTCATCCTCCCAATCACCCTAACTCTACTGCTTTTAATGACGTAACATTAACTCTCCTCTGTAGTTTTCCAACTTAACTCCAAAATTTTTAACAACTTTGTACATCATAGTTTTTTTTTGTTTGTTTTGTTTTTTGTTTTTTTTTAATATATAATACAATCTATATTTTGTAAACTTACTATTTACTTCAAGTCAGTCAGATGCCTGTGCAAATGCTTAATTATTCTACCTTATATTTTGTTCATGCTTAGCTCCCACCAGTCTCTTCTTCTTCTTTGATCTTCTTGATGAACTCCTGCGCCTCCTCTGGGGTCTTGAAGATGTGGGTTCTGCCCTCATACGTGGTCAGCAGTCTCGCAGGATAGATTACACCATGACGAATCCCAAGGTTGCGCAGCTCCTTACGTATGGGATCAAACTGCTTCCTCAATTGTTGGATTCCTGTGGCCAAATCTGGGTAGAACCGCACCTGCTGGTCCTGGTGTTTAATCTTTCCTTTAGCTCGTGCAGCGTTGAAGATCTTCATCCTGTCTCTGTTGCTAAGAAACTTCATAATTAAGGTCCTCGGCGGTCCCTTATCTCTCCGTGGGCCAATACGATGTGCATTTTCCAGAACCACTGCTGATTGCAACTCCTCGCTGCCCAGCACCTCCGGAATCCACTTTTCCAGAAAGGAACATACGTCCCGACCTTCTGATTCCTCTGGAAGACCCACCAGCCTCAAGTTATTCTGTCTCGACCGAGATTCCAAATCCAAAATATTATCTTCCAGAGATTTATTTTTTTTTTCCAAAGTGCGCACCTTTAATTGAAGACGGGTGACGTCATCTTAAGCACTAGCGAGACGGAGCTCCATCTGCGCCGTTCGTTCTACACAGTCACCCAATTCCTTTCTTATTCCTTCCAACGCTGTCATAATCCCATCAAATCTAGAGGAAAAGTCCGCTCTCATTGAACTCATGGCAGCCATCAGCGCATCTGCGCCGCTCCCCGCAGACATCGCACCGTTGCCAGCCTCCTCCGCCATATATGGAGTTTTATTTGCTGCGTCACAGACCTGAAAGTCCGTTAATTTGGACTGTTTCGGCGGCTCGCTTTTTCCTTTACCTGGTTTTCCAGCCTTAGGCTTCGCCGACATATCCTCGCCCAAACGCTGGGATACGTTCTGTCCCAAATGAGAGAGTTATTTGCCGATTTTTTTTCTCCAGGAGCAGAGCAGAGTGAGACACGTCCGTCTTACGTGGCAGCCATAACCGGAAGTTATATTCTGTATTGTTAGCGTGTGAGTCGGGTCATAAATTTGTTAGGGCCTAACTGGTGTGTTCTGGGATTTTCTACAGGGAGGGAAAATGTAGTGTAGCCTATGTGGGAGCGGCTGTATCACACTGTGTGTTCTATAATAAACCTGTAGTGTATCAACTACAGATACATCTCAAAAAATTAGAATATCATGAAAAAGTTCAATATTTTTTGTCACTCATTCAGAAAGTGAAACCCATATATTATATAGATTCATTAAACAGAGAGTGAAATATTTCAAGTGTTTATTTTAATTTTGATGATTATGGCTTACAGACCATGAAAACCCCAAATTCAGTTTCTCAAAAAAAAAAATAGAATATTACAAAAAAATTAATTAAAAAAAATAGTTTTTTAATAGAAATGTTGGCTGACTGAAAAGTATGTCCATGTACCACTCAATACCTGGTCAGGGCTCCTTTTGGATTAATTCCTGTATCAATGTGGCGTGGCATGGAGGTGATCAGCCTGTGGCACTGCTGAGGTGTTATGAAGGTCCAGGTTGCTTTGATAGTGACCTTCAGCTCATCTGCATTGTTGGGTCTGGTGTCTCTCATCTTCCTCTTGACAATCCTCCATAGATTCTCTATGGGGTTTAGGTCAGGAGAGTTTGCTGGCCAATCAAACACAGTGATGCCATGGTCATTAAACCAGGTTTTGATACTTTTGGCAGTGTGGGAGGTGCCAAGTCCTGCTGGAAAATGAAATCAGCTTCTCCATAAAGCTTGTCAGCAGAGGGAGCATGAAGTGCTCTTAAATTACCTGGTAGATGACTGTGCTGACTTTGGTCTTGATAAAACACAGTGGACAAACACCAGCAGATGACCTCTGTTCAGGTAAAAGTAAATTTTGCACTTCATTTGGAAATCAAAGTCCCAGAGTCTGGAGAAAGAGTGGAGTTAGACACAGAATCTAAGTTGCTTGAGGTTTAGCGTGAAGTTTCCATAGTCAGTGATGATTTCAGGAACCATGTCATCAGCTGGTGTTTGTCCACTGTCTTTTATCAAGACCAAAGTCAACGCAGTTGTCTACCAGCAAATTTTAGAGCACTTCATGCTTCCGTCTGCTGACAAGCTTTATGGAGATGCTAATTTCATTTCCCAGCAGGACTTGGCACCCCCCCTCCCCCCCCACACACACACACTGCCAAAAGTATCAAAACCTGGTTTAATGACCATGGATGGCATCACTGTGTTTGATTGGCCAGCAAACTCGCCTGACCTAAACCCCATAGAGAATCTATGGAGGATTGTCAAGAGGAAGATGAGAGACACCAGACCCAACAATGCAGACGAGCTGAAGGTCACTATCAAAGCAACCTGGACCTTCATAACACCTCAGCAGTAACACAGGCTGATCACATCCATGCCACGCCACATTGATACAGGAATTAATCCAAAAGGAGCCCTGACCAAGTATTGAGTGGTACATGGACATATTTTTCACTCAGCCAACATTTCTATTAAAAAACTATTTTTTTAAAATTAATTTTATGTAATATTCTAATTTTTTGAGAAACTGAATTTGGGGTTTTCATGGGCTGTAAGCCATAATCATCAAAATTAAAATAAATAAACACTTGAAATATATCACTCACTGTGTAATGGATCTATATAATATATGGGTTTCCACTTTCTGACATGAGTGACAAAAATATTGAACTTTTTCATGATATTCTAATTTTTTTGACCTGCTCCTGTGTGAGACAGATGTAGCGGGTGGATCCTGGTATTCGGGGTCTCGGCCCGCCTTCCTGGTTCTGCCTCCACCATGGAGCAATGCGGAAAAGGGTGGTCTCTTCGACCAGACCGCTTGCCAGTGCGGAGCGCCTGTAGGTTGCTGTGGTTCCTTAATAAAGTTACGTTCTATTGCATCTTCGGCCTGTTTATTGAAGCTCGGGTTATGGACATACCGGAACTTAGGTTCTACTGCACCTCCGGCCTCGTTATTGAAGCTCGGGTTCTGGACATAACAGTTTCCGGTTTGTAAACTTCAGCGTGTGGAACAAACTTTGAAGGCAGACATGTTAGCCGTGACGGCCGCGTGTCTGTGCTGCTGTCTGTTGTGTCTGATGTCGGTCACAGCAGGTCAGTTTAAATCACTGTTACAACGTCTGTGGTTTTACTTTACTGTGTCTTAGAGTCATTAGAGAATTACCTCCGCCAAGGAGGTTATGTAATCAGGGTGGCTCTTTGTCTGTTTGTTTGTTCGTCCAACTGTTTGTCTGTCTGTTAGCAGGATTTCACAAAAACTAGTGGACGGATTTGGATGCCATTTTCAGCAGAGTCTCTCCCCCCCCCCCCCTTTTACCGATGAGCCCACTAGATGTGGAGGTGACCTGGGTCAGAATGTGGATATCCAGATCACTTTCACTTTCTTCAGCATTTCCAGATGGCGCCTTGGTGCCAGTTTGCACCCTCAGATCACCTCCAAAATCTAATGGGTTCATCTGAGCAGTAGTACAGTGTCTTTGTGGATCTAGGTGATAGGGTGGTGCAGGGCAGCTAGATGGTGGTGGGGTCTGTTGTAGGGGTGGGAATTGATAAGATTTTATTAATATCAATGGCATTGTCAGTTTTGCTGATTGATCCGATTCTTTATTGATCCCCCTATCAATTCTTGATCAGTTTTCCATGTGGGAAAAGAGCAGGTCGCCACAGGATTTCAGCATCGGTGCAGGAGTTTTATTTTTCTGACTTTAAACAATGCTTCTTCTCTTAAAAAGATATAATAAAATCAAATATAAAAGACTGTAAACATGTAAAAATTGGCATTTATGCATGATGACACTGGTTATGTTTAAATGATGAAAAGCAATATAAATCAAAGCAGTATAAATGGAATACTGAAGTGATTAGAAACAACTGCACAATTATGTTATTTTAGCAATCTCAGAAATATACAGGCTGCACTTGGGTGGAATGTTTGCATGTTTTTTAATACAGTATATATGCACAGTGTGGGCGGCGCAGTGGTGGAGTGGTTAGCACTGCGGCAGCACAGCAACTCACCCTTGGCCCGGGGGGTCCTGGGTTCAATCCCAGCCACCAACCAACAGTGATCTGTGTGGAGTTTGCATGTTCTCCCCGTGTCTGCGTGGGTTTACTCCGGGATTTCTCCGGTTTCCTCCCACATGCCAAAAACGTGCAAGTTAGGTTAATTGGCGTCAAACTGGGGATTCTAAATTGTCCTTAGGTATGACTGTGAGAGTGAATGGTTGTCTGTCTCTCTGTGTTGGCCCTGCAATGGACTGTCGATCCATCCAGGGTGTACCTTGCCTCTCACCCAAAGATGCTGGGATAGGCTCCAGCCACCCCCCCCCCACCCCCGTGACACGAAAAGGATTAAGCAGAAGAAGATGAATGGATGGATATATGCACAGTGTGCATACACCCACACATACATAAAATAATTGCATATTAACATACTGATAAAGCTTGAGAACATTGCTCAGTCTTGTAAGGAGTCTAGTTCAGTATTAACCTGTAACGTCCATCACACGTCCCACCCCCCAACCTCCCGCTGCTCTGTGGTCATGAATGGATACAAGCCTTGAAATACTAACTTCACTGCAGCTCTGTGAGCAGCTGGTGTTGGTGGGTTTTCCTGGCAAGGGCGAGCAGGTTGGTCAAACCTCAGAGCTACCTGTTGCTGTCATTGTCTAAAAAGAATAAGATCATATTTAAATATCAGATGTTTTAGGTGGATTTTGTGAGTTAAAAACAGATTAAACTGAGCCTGTAAGGCTGCTAGCATCGTGTGATTAAGCTACTAATAATAATATTACCGTCACTAACAGAGGTGCTGCTGTTTGGTAATCAAGTGCAGGCGCACTTTAGACTGCTGAACACATTGCAGTCTTTAATTTCATCCCATGCTGCCGTGTTAAGAGATGTTTCAACTCATGTTGATCATATGCCATTCTGCCACTGTTTACATACACTTTCACCATTATTCCGCAGTAGCAACGGTGTCTTGGCATTTCTTGGTAATGGCAGCGTGACGTCATGACACATGCCATTTAAAAAAAAACCCAACAACACAGAAGTGTTTAAACCCACAGTATCAATGAAAAGAATGAAATAAGTTCCGGGGCTCGAAATGACAGATTAATTCAAGGTGGGGGTGGGGTTACATCAGGGATCAGATGAGGTCAGGCAGGAGTCTCCGTTTGGAGACGGTGGCACTGACAAAAAGACAGGAGGTGGAGCTGGAGGTGGCAGAGTTGACGATGCTAAGATTCTCAATGGGAGCGACTAGGAGGGACAGGATTAGAAATGAGTATATCAGAGGGACAGCTCAGGTTGAGCAGGTTTGGAGACAAAGTAAGAGAATCAAGGCTGAGATGGTTTGGACATGTGCAGAGGAGGTATAGTGGAGATATTAGACAAAGGATGTTGAAGATTGAGCTGCCAGTCAGGAGGAAAAGAGGAAGACCACAGAGAAGATTGATGGATGTAGTGAAGGAGGACATGGAGAGGGTTGGTGTTCCAGAGGAAGATGAAGGATAGGGTGAGATGGAGACAGATGATCCACCGTGGAGACCCCTGAAGGGAGCAGCAGAAAGAAGACCAATTTAGTTGATAAAACCACAAAAACCCTGCTTTGATCTATTAACTTTTTAGTCTGTGTTTCTCTCTCTCTCCATCAGTCTACAGAGAAACAATCACAGCTGCACCTAGTGAGACTGCCATTCTGTCATGTAGAGTCCCCAGCAGTGGCCCCATCACAGTTGTGGAGTGGACCAGAGAGGACCTGGACAAACAGAATGTCCTTTTTTTCCGTGATGGACGTTGTGAAGCAGACTATCAGCATCCACTCTTTCTAGATCGTGTGGAGTTACTGGATAAAAAGACGGAGGACAGAGACGTGTCTCTGGTGCTGAAGAATGTGAAGAAAGAGGACAATGGAACATACGAGTGTCGTGCCGTTTGGAATGGAGGCAACCGCAGGAAGAGATATATTCTGGACAGTGACCCCATCAGTGTCATCAACCTGACGGTTGATTCACCAGGTGAGTGTGAAGTGAAAAGCTGAACGTGCACTACATGCTGAGAAGCTCCACCACCATGTGAGCTGAAGTGACTAATATCACACTCAGGTGTGCACCAAAACAGCTGGGCTGTGACCCCCAAAAGAGGTTCTCTCCGTCCAAATCATGTCATGAACTCTGAAGTAGTCAGTGGTGAGGCTGCATGCTAAACTACAAACGGACCAAAGCTACATAACATATTTGAGAGCATTTAGATTCTCAGCAGATGTTAAATCATTTTATTTGAACAGCCAAACGTCGCAGCATGAACTGCACACAAACATGGAAATGGAAGCAGATGGTTGGATGATGATGGACACACTCAGTTATCTGCAACACACAAAAATACAGAAATGCATTCGGCTTGTGAAGAGGGATATTCAGACATCTGACTGCTGCAGACTGCATCACCAAGGCTGAAAAGCTTTGTCAGGGTTACATCAAAGGGGGATTCATGCTGACTTCATGTCCTTTATAATACAAACCTCAATTCCACTGAAGTCGATCGTTGTGTAAAGCATCAACAAAAATGGAACACAATAATTTAAAAATCCATTTCAACCTGTATTCATCTGAATCCACGACAAAGACAAGATATTTAATGCTCAAACTGATAAACTTTATTGTTTTGTTGCAAATATTCCTTCATTTTGAATTTGATGCGTGTAACACATTCCAAAAAAGCTGGACAGGGTCACGTTTACCGCGGTCTTACATCAACTTTCCTTCTTACAACACTCAAGAAGCCTTTAGGAACTGAGGACACGAATTGTTGAAGCTTTGGAGGTAGAATTCATTCCCATCCTTGCTTGATGTGTGACTTCATCACCACAATAACTGAACTGTTTGTTTCATCCTAGTTTCCCAGCAGCCCTTGGTGGTGGTGGAGGAGGAGGGGGTGGAGTCTGTCCTGCTGCCCTGTCAGGTTCCCACTTTAAAACATAAGAACCGTCATGTGGAGTGGAGCCGCCCAGACCTGAATCCTTCCATAATTCACTTGCAACGGGAGGAGGGTGATGACCTTCGGAGTCAGAACCAGAAATACGGAAACCGGACATCCATGTTGAGTAAAGCTCTGGAAGATGGAGACCTCAGTCTCACTCTGAGAAAACCCAGCGTACATGACACAGGAACCTACACCTGCTCCTTCTTCTGCTTTGGACATAAAGTGAGACAGTCTGAAGTCCAGGTGGAGGTCAAGTCAGAGGTCCACAGTGGTGGAGGTCAGTGATGGAGATGATGGTTGGAGCTCAGAGCTGAAATCAGAACTTTAGCAGAATTATTCTGACACCATGTTCATGTTCTTCATGTTATCAGTTCCCACCTGGGCCACAGTTCTCCTGGTTCTCCTGGGTCTCCTGGTTCTGGGTGGTGCTGTCATTGGGGGTGTTCTTTGTTACCGCAGGTCCAATACGAACACAGGTAAGTTGTGTTCAAAAACTTAATTAGAAGCAATTAATTCTCATGCTTTTACTGTGATACAAAATAAAAAAAAAAAAATCACTATAACTCAGTAAGTGACCATTTTTATTTTCTAGTTGTGAAAATTTTATTTTGTCTTTTTAATCATAAATCTGTTTGTGTGGAGAAAAATCTCTGGAAACGAGAAGACAATGAATGAGCCAGTTTATGGAAAGTTGATATTTTATTTAGTCAGAATTGTTTTGAGCCTCCTTGGTTACATGTGTGGCATAAAATATTTCTATCCTTTTTAAATAATGAGTTTGTTTCTCCCGATAAGTTTCCATCTAAAGTCTTCAGGGTTGGACTGGCAGTGGGGAGCACCAGGACAGTTCCTGGTTGCCTGGCCAATCAGGAGCCAAAGTGGCCTGGACGAGCGTCTGATGCTCTGATGTCAGTTTTGTTAAAACGCTGCGCTGCTCTGCTGCTGCAGCATAGTGATGCTAATGGAAAAGGATAAAAGCCTGAACACAGATGCAGAAAAATGTGGTAAAAGCAGTGAAGTGTTGGGAACTAAAACAGCAGGTCAGTCAAGAACAACAGACCTTTACATAGGAGGCGACTGCAGTTTTTACCATTTTTCAATCGTTATGTTTGTTATTGTTGGCATTTTTTTTCCTTTTTTGCCTCTGTGTAGCTCAGTGGAAAAGTCCCTGTACTGGTTCTGGACATTCAGTAATAATCCAAATAATTTTTACAAAATAAATCCACACACTGTAAGTAAATATTATCCATTTACCATCCAGGCTAAAGTCATTTACTGCAGCTTCTGCTCTGTCAATCGTTTTTTAATATAATGTTTTCAAGTGCATCCAGACTTGTATTTCTCTGTTTTCTTTCATCATCGTGTTTCTCCTTGCTGCTGTAATGTGTAAATTTTCTGGATTTCTCAATGATTTTTTAAGGTTAGGGTCTTTCAAGGGTCAATCTTTCAGTTGTTTTTATCTAGAAAGGTAATGAACTATGGTG
Organism: Pholidichthys leucotaenia; assembly: GCA_020510985.1. Taxonomy (NCBI): domain Eukaryota; kingdom Metazoa; phylum Chordata; class Actinopteri; order Cichliformes; family Pholidichthyidae; genus Pholidichthys; species Pholidichthys leucotaenia. Next base: position 42,181,627 of record CM035836.1, read on the forward strand.
TAATAAGATGGAGGCTCAAATATGATGGTGCATGTTTTTATTAGATTATGGCAAGCTTGCTATCGTAATCATCATGTACACATGCTGTACAGTATGGCTCTGATCAGACTTCTGTACCGAGCAAACAGTTAAAGGAGGCACATTTACATATTTAAATCCCTACATATTTATTTCAGGGCATTTTTACTATAGAGGCGATGCACTGGAACAGAATTCTTGGCAGTTACAGGATGGTTACCATAGCAACACAGCACTGAGTGGCAATCACATGTGACAGCTTTATTTTTTTATGCAGCAAAACATAAAATTCACTCAAAATTTATTCACAGCAGTGTACAGAGCACTTTGTTTTTACTTTAGATGTTAATTTCACACCATTCAACTATATTGTTGATATAAAGATTATATTATATTTATAAGATTATAACGTTGAATTGAATTTACTTGCCTGTAGTGATGTGTGGGTAAAGACCAAGGAGCACATTGTAAGTGAAGAACTGATTCAGAGTGTTTAATTAACACTGGTCAACACTAAATTTGTTGTTTGTTTTTTTTAGCTGATTTAGGACAATTTTGATGTGCTGAATCCAAAACTCACATTGGTTTTGCTCAATCAGGTCAACTTTTTGAACTATGGCCACATGATTTTTACGTTTTTGTTTACATGTACGGGTATTTTCGCTTTATATGATGCAAAATTCTTTATTTCTTGAAATTCTCAGAATTTTGAACAATGATGACGTAACGTTCAATTTACATGTACTTACCTTTATCAATGTCTACTATTCAATTTACAGTACAACTGTACAACTGCTTACAACTTAGCATAAAAACCTGAACTGATCGAGAGAAACTGATGTCATTTGGGGATTCAGCGGTGCAAAATTGTCTTAAATCAGTTGAAAAAACTCAGACAACTGACAAAAAATTATATTTGTTAGCGGCTGAAATGAGCTTTCTCTGTAGGATTGCTGGACTCACCCTCAGAGATAGGATGAGAAGCTCAGTCATCCGGGAGAGGCTCAGAGTAGAACCGCTGCTCCTCCACATTGAAAGGAGTCAGTTGAGGTGGTATGGGCATCTGATTAGGATGCCTCCTGGACGCCTCCCACTTGAGGTGTTTCAGGCATGTCCCACTGGGAGGAGACCCCGGGGCAGACCCAGGACTCGGTGGAGAGACTATGTCTCCCAGCTGGTCTGGGAACGCCTTGGTATCCCCTCTGAAGAGCTGGAGCAGGTGGCTGGGGAGAGGGAAGTCTGGGCTTCTCTGCTTGAACTGCTGCCTCTGTGACCCGGACCTCCGGAAAAGCGGTAGAAGATGGATGGATGGATGTTGTGTTATTTATTTATTAAACTTTTTTGCCATTTAATCAAGATAGAATGATAAGATTAGTTCTCCACAGTGCACGCAGGTATTCTGTGTACTGCTGTGCCTGAATATTGTGTGTATTTTTTGTGTTCTACTGCATACACCCTAATGCTGCCATTCATTTTTGTCACTCAGTGTTTTTTAACTGACATAATTTCTGTTCGGTGACATCATATGCATAGCCTCTATAGTTTTTTTTAAAAACAGAGCAGTTGTGTATTGTTTTTACAATACAACATTTTTTTTTTGTTTTTTAACCACGAGAACACTTTCTAAAAATGCAATTTAAAAAAGGATTTATTTAATTTACTGGCCCAGCTCTGTGTGTGTGTGTGTGTGTGTGTGTGTGTGTGTGTGTGTGTGTGTGTGTGTGTGTGTACCTGGCTACGCTGGCTGGGACATGTGGTGAGGATGCCCCCAAACCGGCTGCCTCGCAGGGTGTTATATGGCCAGCTACACCATGGTCGACGCTCTGCTGGAGGGCAGAAGAAGCGCTACAAGGACCAGCTAAAGATGGCCTTAAAGAAGTGCAGGATCAGACCAGAGGCTCTGGAGGAGGCTGCTGCTGACCGGAACGCCTGGCGACAGCAGTGCCTTGTGGGGGCCCGTATGATGGAGGAGGACAGGACAGCCAGGAGACAGGAGAGAAGACTGAGGAGGAATGCACCTGCAGCCCCTGCTGCCACTACTACAACTTTTACATGCCCTACCTGCAACAGGACATGTGGGTCCAGGATAGGACTACACAGCCATCAAAGGACTCACCGGTAGAAGTGGACATCATCATCGGACTCGATATGTATATATGCAGAATATGTGTCTTTTTGTCTGGTAAATAAATGACAGTCTGGCCCTGTCTGGTAAATTTTGACAGTTTAAATAACCAGAGGGAGTTGATTCATTTAAACCAACATAATCCTCTTGCCCTAACCAAGTCTCTGTAAGGGATATTAAATCAATCTGATGATCAATTAACAGATCATGGACTAACAGAGACTTGGGAGTTAGAGACCTAATATTTGACAAACCACATTTAATTTTTAAATTATGAGGAGGAACAGAGGCCAAATCATTAAATTTAGAGGCTTCATGTTTAATTTGAGTTTTACCCACTTTTATTTTAATCACTTTGGGATGCTTATACATTATATTTTTATTTACTTTTGAGGGAGCAAACAATGATTCTCTGATGGGGAAGATAGGGGCTAAGTTGAGGGGTGGCGGATGAAGAGGAGCTGCAGAGAGGCGTGTAAGACTGCGACTCTGCTTCCTGGTCCCAACTCTGAGAAGTCAAGGTGTTGGAATTTTGGATAAAAAAGATGCCAGGTTGTTAGATAAATGAGACGCACCATCCAAAGTAGGATGGACGCTGTCTCGTCTCATAAGACCAGGTTTTCCCCAAAATGAGCTCCAATTGTCTGTGTATCCCACATTGTTTGCAGGCTATTATAAGACTGTATTATGTAGTTATGGTTCATATACAGTATATTGTTATTCTGTTGGAGCTCTTATTTGTGTGGCATGGGGTGGTGGCGCTGCCTTCCGGTTCTGCCAACCCCGTTGGCATATAAGGGGCTGCTGGTAGAGGGACGTTCTCTTCTGCCCTACCTCTGCCAGCGGCTGCGTGCACGGTCGGGTGTACAGAGTCCAGCTCGTTAATCAACAAGTGTTCAGCTTCACACCTGGTGTAATTCTTGTCTAAAAGTTACGACATAACATTTGGTGATGAGAGGTAAACACATGGAGGTGTGTGGAGCACCTCTTTGGCCATTCCTGGAGCTCCCGGGGGAACCGCCCATACTGTGGCCCCGGTGGTACGAGGCTTTTCAGACATACATGGTGACGTTGGGCCTGGGACAAATGGAGAGGCTGAGGGCTCGTGCGTTGTTGGTACACAATGCGGGAATGGAGGGACAGAGAATTTTGGGCTTGCTTTGAGACGCGGACAATTACAAACAAGTGGTCAAGTTAATGGCCCGCCATTTTAGGGCGCCAGACAACGTCATCGTCAGACGGACTAAGTTCAGACAGTGCCGCCAACAGGTAGGCAAACCGATCCAGCGGTTCATGTTGGACTTCAGGCAGTTGGCCGCTGAGTGCCGGTTCAGGCCGTTGGAGGTAAGAAATGGTTCGCGACCAGTTGGTGGAACACACCAACTGTGCTGCGGTCTACTCCAAGATGCTCTCATTCCCGGGTGAGTTGACACTGACTAGGGCTGTCAAGTTGGCGCTACAGCTGGAAGAAGCGGACAAGCTAACTTGGGAGCTAAGTGAGTGCCTTTCACTGGGAAATTCAAGATCTCCTATGGCCACTCAGGTAGTGGACCCGGACAGCAATGGGAGCGTTGAGGATGACGTGGAGGAGACCAAAGCTGCACGGATGAGGTCTGCCCTGGGGAAGCCTAGGTGTATGGGTTGTGGGTCCACGAAGCACCGCTATAATGCTAGAGAGTGTGAGGGAAGCACTGTGGAAAATGTGGCCGTCTACACTACTTTGTGAGAGTATTCCAGTCAGCTGAACTGGAGAGCCCACGCAGGAATACAGCTTCCCCCACCCCAACGGTGATACACACAGTGTCCCCGAGTACCTGTGGGTGCACACGCTGCACGGTGGTTCTGGATTGAGTTCCGTTACCAATGCTGGTTGACACGGGAGCAGAGAGTTCGGTGCTGAATGGGGCTACGGTTAGAGAATGTTTTCCCCACTACAGGATTGGATGTGTCTCAGCGCCACTTTGTGGCTATGGAGGAGGACGGTTGACCACGGTGGGTACTGTCACACTGATGGCTCAGTACAAATCGGCGGAGATGACTGATGTGGAGTCCGTCGTGATGGCCTATATTTCTAACATAATGGGCTGCAACCTGTTTTGTGGCCTTGGATCTTCCATCAAGAGTGGTGCTGGGGAAGAGTGGTTGGGCTGCAGACTGTGGGACTGGCCGGTTCCGAGAGTTAGGGAGGATGCTGTGTGGGATGAACAGTTGCTGGGCACTGAGGAAAGTGGACAGGCTGTGTTACGCTTCCGGTCGCTGCGGGAGGGCCCCAGTGCCAGTGTCTGAGCTGCCCTGGATGTGGGCGCCGTGTGGCACAGGGAGGATCTGCGGTGGCGAGTGATGCCCAAACGATGGTCTCAGGCGTTCCCGGAGCACGGCTGCGGAGGACTGGTGACCACAGGGGCTGGGTCAGCAGCAGCAGATTTACAAGCGGTCAGGGCAGGACTGAGTAGCACTGAAGGAGCGAGTGCCAAGTGGAAACACCGCAGGCCGTGCAAGGCCCCGCTTGGAGTCGCGGACTGGGTTCGGGCTCAGGTGGAGGCGAGGTCCAGGCGGGTGAGGGAAAAGCGTAAGATGGAGCGGTACCAGGGTCTGCTGTGGGTGACGGATGTGCAGCATGATGATTATCTTCTGCTGTCGGATGGCTCGCGGTGCCATCCTAATGAACTACGGCGTGCCCCGAGGAAGGCGGAAAGGCACGGCCCAAGACGGATGGAGCGCTTGGAGGTGTGGAGGAGAAGACGCTTCGGGATTGAGACGACCAGCTGTGGTCCGGAAAGCGGACTGTTTACAGGGGCGGACTGATGGCGATGGGTCTGCGGGGGGGAAAGCCACGGGTCATCCTCACCGAGTCATGGATGTGTTCTGATTGTTTCATCTTGTTCTGTGTTCATATTTTGGGGGATTATTTTAGTATTTTATTTTATATAGGAGACACTGCAGTAGTTTTTTTTTTTTTTACTGGACTGTTATATAATAGCATAGGCGGCAGAATAACCCGCCTCGCCATGTAGGGGGTAGGATGGCAGTCTACCCGTCCCCCCCTAATTTTAGTTCTTTTGGTATGAATGTCATAGGCCCCTTTTGGTGATTTTGGTTTAATTATGTTTAGTGGCTGATTCGGGTTCCAAATTGGGGTGGGCTGATTGTGTGTGTGTGTTTTGGATTTTTCTACGGGGGGGGGGGGGGGTATTATGTAGTTATTGTTCATGTATATTGTTATTCTGTTGAAGTCCATGGGGTGGTGGCTTCGCCTTCCGGTTCCTCCAACCCTGTGGGCATATAAGGGGCTGCTGGTAGAGGGACGCTCTCTTCTGCCCTACCTCTGCCAGCGGCTGCATGCATGGTCAGGTGTACAGAGTCCAGCTCGTTAGTAAACAAGTGTTCAGCTCCACCCCTGGTGTAATCCTCGTCTTCAAGTTACAACATAACAGACTGTATCTTAATGTAGCCTATGAAGCATTATATTTTTTTCTCTAGAACATATATTTAGCCTTTGGTTGATTATAAATGGCAGTGAGCTAAACTGAAATGTTTTTTTTTTTCTTAAAATGTGACAAAGGAAGAAAAGCCAATGGTGGTTCTTCAGAGATTCAGATGATGGAGAGCTCAGTGGTGGACGCAAGGTCGGATTCTGCAGGTACAACTTAGAACCACAGTCCTAAATACAGTGGCAATAACAGGTTTGGGAACCCTTGGGAATTACTGTTTTTTTTCTGCATTCATTGGCACTAAAGTGATGTGATCTACATCTAAGTCCCAAGTATCCTAATACCACACAATTATATTTCATGTCTTTATTCAACACATTCATTAAACATTCACAGTGCTGGTGGAAAAAGTGAGTGAACACGGATTTAATAACTGGTTGCATGTCGAACAAGCACTTTTGGCAGCTGCTGATCAGACCTGCATAATGTGCAGGGCCGTTTCCTTGTTTTTGAGGGCCTTATGGAAGATTTGGTGCAAAATTTTCCAACTAAATAAATCTAAACATCCATCCATCTTCTACTGCTTATCCAGGGATCTGGGTCGCGGGGGCATCAGTCCAGCCAGAGTCGTCCAGAGTTCTGCCTGGTTCACATAGCACCAAAATCCCCATGATCCCTCCTGCAGGTGCTGAGCCCACTGGAGGATGGACCCATGTGCCTCCTTTGAGAACACTGGGTCCTTGATGTAGCATTTTTCATGGAGATCCATTGGACCGCTCATTGTCTGGCCCTTAACCAAGGGCCAGTTTGCCTTGGGAGACCCTACTAGGGGCAAGTGTCCCCCGACAACAGAGCTCCTGGGATCATTTGGGCACTCAAACCCCTCCACCACGATAAGGTGGCGATCCACGGAGGGGTCAGCCTAAACAGCACTCTTAAAAACCAGAGCAATATTTTAAAAAATAGTAGAAATTTCCTTACCTTCATCACTATATCAGCACATAAATTATCCAGACAGTCCTCAGCTTAGTTATTTATATCCCCACACAACAGCGTAGGGTTTAATGTTTTTGACTCGTTCTTTTGCTTGTTCCTTCTTTTGTTTGACAACATGTTGTTGCCACAATAACTTCTACATTTCTGATTTGATTAAATTTAGATTTATACAGAAGCTTTAACTCATCGATACTCTGGACCCATTTGACACCTTTAATGAGGGGTTCCATGTGCTTTGAGGAGGGGTCTTTTTACAGACCCTGTATAGCGTCTCCACTGCTGATTGGATTGACTTCAGATTTCTACATCACATGAGGGGGTCCATTTTGGGGGGAGTGGGACTTATTTTTTTCCTGTCCAGTTTATGTTCACAGGTTTCATTAGGGGTGTGTAGGATATCTGAGCTTGCTGCACAAGGTTCTTTTATTTATTACTAAAAACCAGAATGACATAAAACTTTCTGAAATTTATCTGAGCACGTGGATGGTGCTAAAAAGCAGTCAACTTTACCCTGCGCTTACTGCTGTTGCCATGGAAATGCATTCCTCGCCATTCAATCCATGATTTCATTTGGAGGGTTAGGATAGATGTGATGTCACAAAAATTTGCACATATGTCAAGGTGACCCTTATCTATAGCTCTGTATGGGTCTGGGACATGTACCCAGTATATAATGTTTCCATAGCAACAGGCTGATCCCTTGCCATTTAACACGGGACAGCTGTAACTCAGACACAATTTCCAATTTCCACAAAGTTTTTATAATGGGTATGACTTCGACTCTGAATGATGCAGTGCATTTAAAATTTTATGGGCTTTCTTAAGTTTTCATTCAAAAAAATTATAAATTTTTCCCCATTATAGTGAATGGCAGCTCCCATTGAAACGAATGGGGAAAGGCATTGCCATCTGACCTATTCTAACTTGGTCTATGCTAGGACTGATGGGTAGCAGGGGCCATGGAGGTGTGAGGACCTGTCTGTCACTGTTTGCAGCTTTAATTTTTATTATGTTTTTAATCTGTTAGTTGCTCCAAAAAATGCAAATTTGTCTTGTCCTGAAAACTGCAGCGGCTCAGTCTCAGTGTGCTCCTAAAGTCGTAGGCCCTGAGCCCTTCCAAACTTAGGCTCAGGCCATCTGTAGTGCTTGAGTTCAAGAGTTCGGATGAAAGCAAAATGGTAAAATGAGATGCACAGTTTCTCTTTTAAATCAACTTAAAGTGACACTTCAACAAAAATAATTTTCTTTCTGTTAACTTGTCTGTAACATGTTTTTGTCTTACAAGACATATCCATACCAAAATCCCGTCCCAAGTGTCAAGTCTGTTTTTCTGCTGTGAATTTCCAGTTAAGCTCCACCCCCACCACCCAAATGGGCCAGTTTGGACAGAGGCTTTCTAGCTCCGTAAGCATTCCAGCTTAGCCTGATTGGTTATAACATTAAGCAGTCGGGCTAAGCACTGGGCATGACTACAGACCTGAGTTCACTGCCTCGGGGGAAGAACGAGGAGCCAAGGAGCAGCAGGATTGAGGTGGAGAAAGAGTGGATGAGAAACAGAGAGGAGGTAGTGGTGGTGGGGTTAAATGTGGTATAGAACACGGCGCGATAATGAGCTGAGGGGACCGGCTCAAACTGTCACCCCTCTACCTACCACTGACCACGCTGACAGTCAGCGTCCCTTCCCGGGGACAGCATGAAACCAACTGTGGCCACTGTTTTCCGCCACTGGGGCTACCATATTCTGGAGCCCTGTAACGCATGTGGGGCATGGTCAATTCAGAGACCGGAGTCCACCGGCTGCTGTGCTACCTGCTGGAGGCGCCCACAGAGGGATGGGAGCCACACAGTCCAGAGAGAGACGTCTGCTGTCAGGGGATGAAGGTGCCAAGACTGCCACGCGTCCATTCTGCATTTGTTTGACTTTGTTTGATGAAAGGGTTTTTTGGGGGGACACAACCCCCCCCCCCCAGGTGCTCCATTCCGCCCCTGCCAGGGAGGATGGAGGAGGAGACATACCCCCCCCCCCCGCTGCCTCCAGAGGAGGGAGGCGAGTTGGTCATTGTTTAGCAAAGGAGTCTTCAGTGTTCCAGGGATGGCAATTTTCCGCCGATCCGCGGATTTCCGCCGATTTTATCATCATCTATGTCATAATTTTGTACCTTTACCTTGTTCTCAATAAAGTTTGGAAAAAAAAAAAACATACGCGCTCGGCGCTTCCCCGAAGTCTCGCGATAACCCGGATGTACTCAAGCTACTGCTGTATTGTAAACAGCCCTGCGATTGGATAGTTGCAAATGATTGGACCAATCAAATGGCTCGTATGCTTTGTCAAAAATTCATTTCGGCTTGTTCTCAGGGATGTGATTTTTCCGGTAATTCACCGAATTCCGCTTTATTTGTATATTATATGTACGTTAAGTACGTTAGCGGCTTATGGTCCACGACGCAGTGAAAATGTGTCCTTTCAGCCAGAACCGGAAGTGGCGTACACCAGGTAGAGAGCCATTAACTCTCTGTCGAACACGCTGTATTTACGCTCACTGTCGTGCAAAGACCTGCTTAAAAAAAAGGTGAGCGGCTGCCAAGAACCGGCAACGCATTGCTCCACGACGGCCGCTATGCCCATGTCCGAGACGTGGGTAATGAGCGCTGTTTTAACCTCAGAACGCCTGCTCCCGTTCAGGAGTCCAGTCGACTGTCCGCCGGTTTCCGTTTGAGTGCAGCGTACAAGGCTGTATGAGCTGGGCTGCGCGGGGGAGGAAAATGAGCTGCTCAAGACTCAATGGAGATTGAAACTGGTGATCTGAAATGAATGCTGAAATTATAAAAAGTAATGGTATGTTGGAATTTTATTTCTATTACGGAATAGATAAAATTAACTGATTTTGATTTGATCAAGTGTTAAAGCATGTGATGGATAATGCTTGTTGGAATATTTACCTCCGCCAAGGAGGTTATGTTTTCATCGGCGTTGGCTTGTCTGTCTGTTTGTTAGTAAGGAAAAGTGATGGACGGATTTTCATGAAATTTTCAGGAAAGGTGTGCAATGGCACGGGGAACAGATGATTAGATTTTGGTGATGATCTGAGAGTGCATACCTCCATCAAGGGCTTTTTTGTATTTGTGCAGCAGGATTACACAAAAACTACTGGATGGATTTGGATAAAATTTTCACCAGAGGTGGTTCTTGGGCTAGAGAGGAACCCATTATATTTTGGTGATGATCTGAGAATGCATACCTCAGCCAAGGCGCTTATCTTCTCACATTGTGTTAGCAACAATACTCCAAAACTGATGGACAGACTTCGATACAATTTTCACCACAAGTGGCTATAGGCCTACACACAAACCCATTACATTTTGGAGTTGATCCATGACAAACGGAAGGAGCCTTGGCGGAGGGATGCGCTCTGAGTGCTTTTCTAGTTTAGGAATGCTATCTTCTTGGAACATAAGTCAATATTATACAGTAATAAGTGGCATTCAGCTGTTTGTTTTATGTCATATAAGCACAGTTCTGGTACTTAAAAATCATAAAAACCCAGGAGCTTCGGGGAGCGAAGTGACAGTAAAAGTGAAAATTGGACTTCCGGTTATGGCTGCCACGTAGGACGGATGTGTCTCACTCTGCTCTGCTCCTGGAGAAAAAAAATCGGCAAATAACTCTCTCATTTGGGACAGAACGTATCCCAGCGTCTGGGCGAGGATATGTCGGCGAAGCCTAAGGCTGGAAAACCAGGTAAAGGAAAAAGCGAGCCGCCGAAACAGTCCAAATTAACGGACTTTCAGGTCTGTGACGCAGCAAATAAAACTCCATATATGGCGGAGGAGGCTGGCAACGGTGCGATGTCTGCGGGGGGGAGGCGCAGATGCGCTGATGGCTGCCATGAGTTCAATGAGAGCGGACTTTTCCTCTAGATTTGATGGGATTATGACAGCGTTGGAAGGAATAAGAAAGGAATTGGGTGACTGTGTAGAACGAACGGCGCAGATGGAGCTCCGTCTCGCTAGTGCTGAAGATGACGTCACCCGTCTTCAATTAAAGGTGCGCACTTTGGAAAAAAAAAATAAATCTCTGGAAAATAATATTTTGGATTTGGAATCTCGGTCGAGACAGAATAACTTGAGGCTGGTGGGTCTTCCAGAGGAATCAGAAGGTCGGGACGTATGTTCCTTTCTGGAAAAGTGGATTCCGGAGGTGCTGGGCAGCGAGGAGTTGCAGTCAGCAGTGGTTCTGGAAAATGCACATCGTATTGGCCCACGGAGAGATAAGGGACCGCCGAGGACCTTAATTATGAAGTTTCTTAGCAACAGAGACAGGATGAAGATCTTCAACGCTGCACGAGCTAAAGGAGAGATTAAACACCAGGACCAGCAGGTGCGGTTCTACCCAGATTTGGCCACAGGAATCCAACAATTGAGGAAGCAGTTTGATCCCATACGTAAGGAGCTGCGCAACCTTGGGATTCGTCATGGTGTAATCTATCCTGCGAGACTGCTGACCACGTATGAGGGCAGAACCCACATCTTCAAGACCCCAGAGGAGGCGCAGGAGTTCATCAAGAAGATCAAAGAAGAAGAAGAGACTGGTGGGAGCTAAGCATGAACAAAATATAAGGTAGAATAATTAAGCATTTGCACAGGCATCTGACTGACTTGAAGTAAATAGTAAGTTTACAAAATATAGATTGTATTATATATTAAAAAAAAAACAAAAACAAAAACAAAACAAACAAAAAAAAACTATGATGTACAAAGTTGTTAAAAATTTTGGAGTTAAGTTGGAAAACTACAGAGGAGAGTTAATGTTACGTCATTATAAAAGCAGTAGAGTTAGGGTGATTGGGAGGATGAAGAAGGAGTGGCTTAGGCTGTTCCCCGTGGGTGTGGAGCGGTCGATGGCTATATCGGGAGACGGAATTTTTCTTTTGATTTTGGGGGGTTTGCCACAAGTGTGGGAAGGGGAAATTTGTTTGTGTGTAGTTTGTAGGATGAATGTTCAACCACTCATGTTTTTGCTTCTCTGTATGAGCATGTTTACACTGCAAGGTAATCCCAAACTCTCTATTGATCAGAAACCAAAGTGTTAATCTTAATTTAACTTCATGGAATTGCAGAGGTCTACAAAATTTAAAAAAACTTAAACAAGTTATGAATAAAATAAAAGACATGGGTTCAAAAATTGTGTTTTTACAAGAAACTCATTTAATAGAGGAGGATATAAAAAGAATTAGGAGTAGATGGCAAGGAAGTGTCTTCACCTCATCATTCTCATCCCGGGCCAGGGGAGTTATGACTCTCATACATAAATCAGTTCCTTTTCAAGTGAAAAATGTAATTGGAGACAAATTTGGAAGATATGTAATCATTCAAGGTTCTTTGCTATTAGAAATATAAATCTTGTGAACTTATATGGTCCCAATATAGATGATCAGAAGTTCTTTGCTAATTTATTTCTTATCTTATCATCACTTACAGGGCAACATATAATAGCAGGGGATTTTAATTGTACATTGAATCCAGGTATAGATAGATCAACAGGACTGGATTGCACGCACATTGGATGTAGGATGACTATTAATCATTTTATGAAAGAATTGAGATTGTTAGATATATGGAGAGAAATGAAACCACAAGTTAAAGCCTATTCTTGTTATTCCAGTACCTACAAGACATTCTCACGTATTGATTATTTTTTGATTTCCACAGAATTAAGGTCCAAGATTCAAAACTGCTTTTATGATAACATCGTGATCTCTGATCATGCACCCTGTTGTCTAATATATGTAGATAAAAAATTGACAAAGGAATCAGGTAGATGGCAATTTCAGCATAAATGGCTTCAGGATGAGGAATTTGTCAAGTATATAGAAAAACAGATAGACGAGTTCTTTGACATCAATACTACACAAACATCAGCATGTGTAAAGTGGGAGGCTTTCAAAGCTTTTATTAGGGGACATACTATTAGTTATACAGGATCAAAATCTAAGAAGACTCGAGAGGAGAGAGCTAAATTGGAACATAAAATAAAAAGTCTTCAGGAAAAAGTGTATGCAGGAAGTGATCCAAGGTTGGAGAATGAATTACTGATTTTGAGAGCTGAATACGACAAAAAATCAGCGAATAGAGCTGCCTCGAGTCTTCTAAGATTGAAACAATCTTTTTATGAACAAGGTGAAAAATCAGGAAAATTATTAGCATGGCAGATTAAACAATTAGAAATTAAAACACCAATTACCAGTATTATAAGTAACGGACAGGTAGTTATAGATCCTTTAGAAATTAACAGAGCCTTTAGAGATTACTATGAAAAATTATATGATACCAAAAATGAATCTGATTTAACAAAACTAAATGGGTTTTTGAACGAACTATCTATACTGTGTATTCCAAATGAAAACAGGGAGATATTGGAGTCTAAAATTAGTCAAGAAGAAGTTGGGCTAGCCATTGATAATATGAAATCAGGAAAAAGTGCAGGACCAGATGGTCTTCCAGTTGACCTTTATAAAAAATTTAAGAATAAATTAATAAAACCTTTTTTGGAAATGGTTTTAGAAGCATTTCAAAATAATAATTTACCATCATACATAAATAATGCCTTAATTATACTGTTGCCAAAACCAGGTAAGCCCTCTAATAAATGTGAAAATATGAGACCAATAAGCCTATTAAACACCGACCTTAAGATAATCTGTAAAATTTTAGCAAGACGAATACAAGAAATTTTACCAAATATTATTAATCGAGATCAGAATGGCTTTATAAAGGGTAGACAAGGCTTCCATAATGTAAGAAGACTATTTAATATTATTTATTTTAATAAAGAAGCACCGGATACAGCTCTCCTATCACTGGACGCCGAAAAGGCCTTTGATAGAGTTGAATGGCCCTTTCTTTTTGAAGTCCTACAAAGGTTTGGACTTGGAAATAATTTCATAAAATGGGTTCAAATAATATACAATAATGCTACAGCAGAAATCCTAACAAATAACAATATTTCAAAACCAATAAAAATTAATAGAGGATGTCGACAAGGCTGTCCACTTTCACCTTTACTGTTTACTATGGCAATTGAACCTTTAGCGATAGCGATACGTCTACATTCACAAATATATGGAATTAAAGTTGGACCAACAGAACATAAAATCTTCCTGTACGCCGATGACATAATTTTGTTTATGTCGAATCTAAAAAAATCAATTCCAACCTTGTTGAATTTAATAAAGAATTTTGGGGAAATATCAGGATATAAAATAAATAAAACTAAATCTTCAATATTAATGCTAAATGAGACCCAGAGAAATTACCCAGCCCCTGAGGTAAATCAATTCAATGTTGTAAATCAGTTTAAATATTTAGGAATCCAAATTGTGCCTAAGCTAGAATCAGTCGCCAGTGTCAACTATGAAGCCTTAATGTCAGATATCAATGAGTTAACTCAGAGATGGATGTCACTACCAATGTCGATGATCGGGAGAATCAATATACTTAAAAGTAATATTTTACCTAAAATACTTTATTTATTTCAATACATTCCCTTATCACCACCTTTAGATCTATTCTCAAGAATAAAAAAAAAGTTAGTGGAATTTATATGGAACAACAGGAGGGCTAGATTACGTCTGTCTTTATTATATTTACCATTTGATCGTGGAGGTCTGAAATGTCCAAATTTTATGTTGTATTATTGGTCGGCACAACTGAGGTCTATGACATATTATTTTTCATCAAATGATCTCCCTCACTGGACTGAAATGGAATCATACAATTTACCTTTACCTCTTCCCATATTCATATACTCAGATTCGGCAAAAAAATTACAAAAACAAGTTAAAAATCCATTTGTAAAGCATATGATCAAAATATGGTGTGAAGCTAAAAACTATTTAAAAGAACCACAGTTATTGTCACAATTTAGTCCAATATGGGGTAATCAATATTTTAAACCAGGGAGAGCGGACGCTGTATTTTAAGTATGGAATTTAAAAGGGATACAAAAGATTCAGGATTTATATTTGCCATGTGCAGATAACATAATGTCTTTTGAAGAGCTGAGGATCAAATTTAATCTCAATAGAACACATTTTTTTAAATATCTTCAACTTAGAAACTTTATTCGATCAAATCAAAATAAAGCTCTCACTCGACCTATTTACTCATCCTTGGAAAAAATGATGATGAAAGATAGTAAAAGAAAGGGTATTATTTCAGAGTTTTATAACTCATTGACACTATCTTCAAGTGAAAATTCACTGAAAAGATTAAACTACTGGAAAGAAGATCTGCAAACTGAAATTTCAGAGGAACAATGGGAATTGGCTTGTACAGAAGCTCAAACCAAATCAATAAATGTACGCCTTAAATTGATACATTTCAAATGGTTAATGCGGATGTATGTTACACCGGAGGAGTTAAATAGATATAACAAAAATATACCAGATACATGCACAAAATGCATGGAACGTAAAGGAACCCTATTTCATTGTTTATGGGAATGTAGATTAATAAGAATGTTTTGGGAAGAGGTGAGGGTAACAATTGAAAAAATAATCTCAAAACAAATCATATTGAATCCTAAACTGTTTTTGTTGGGTCTGTACCCAGAAAAGCATAATTTTAATAAAAGTGAAAGAACATTCATAGACCTCAGTTTGCTTAATGCCAAAAAATGTATTGCACTATTATGGAAAAAGACTCATAGACCAGATGTGACTCAGTGGTTAAGACAGATGTTAACAAACCTTCCATTAGAAAGAATAACATATATACTGAAATCAAAGGAAATTGTGTTTGAGAATATATGGAGACCTTTTATTGATTATGTAAAAAAATTTAAACATAACTCTTGAAGAAGAAGGTGAATGATGTGTGTGGACCTTGTAAATTCCAAACTGGTGAACATAATATGTATACTTATGTAATGGATTGTCTAGACTAAACAGAGGAGCATTGTTGAAGACTTGATTTTGTTGGTGGTTGTTGGTGTTTTTAGTGCATTTTTTTTTGTAGTACTTTAGTGTTAGTGTTTGATTGTTTGTATCATGTTTGTTAAAAAAAAAGGTTCAATAAAGATATTGTGGGAAAAAAAAAGTGAAAATTGGCTCAAAGTTCAACGAGGTAACAGAAACACTCGGACAGTTTCTGAAGAAACCAGAAAAGGAGATGAAGTTCAAAGTTCAGAGACTGACACAGCTTGCTGCCAAAAGGAAGAAAGTTTCACATTAGAAGTGACTTGGTGACCAGTGTAAATAGTGTAAAAAACTCTAATAGAACTGTTAAATATGTTGGACTAAAGACAGTGAGACAACATTGAAGAAAAAGTAAGTTAACTTTTCATTAAATTTAATGATTTATCTAAGTCTAGTATTTCATTTTTTAATCATTTTTTTCAGTCTAAATTACTTCTATTTTACTGAAAACCTCCCAGCTTCAGGGGGGCTGCGCCCCCCCCCCGGCCCCCCCGTAAGTCAATCGACCAAATTAGATTTCAGCTGAAATCAGAATTTCCTGTTGCCATCCCTGAAAGCTAGTGACAGACACACACACATGTTGACTGATTACTGTATGCCTCCGTTTTCTCCGAGGCATAATTAAACCCAGTCAAGTTGCTATGGAGACTTATCTTCTGCAGCTTCAGAGCAGACTCTCGGCCCTAGTGAAAAGTCACCTCTGTTTTCAGTGTCTGTTGTGGCCTCACATTCAGGCTTAGAACAAAGAAAACCCAGTCAGAACTGCTGTGTTCCAACACCTCATGTTCTGGTTTCCTGTCCTCTCAGTCTTTAAGGTGAAGGTGGACTCAGGCAAGGAATCTGTCCAGCTGCCCTGTAAAATCAACGTTCCCCTGACTAAGAACTACAGAGTGGTGTGGACTACCAAGGAGTTCTACCTGGTTCATGTGTATGAGAACGGCATCGATCATCCTGAGGAACAGCACAGAAATTACACTGGTCGAACACAGATAAAGAAAGACTTTAGCCTGACCCTGAATAAACCCATGTGGAACGACTCAAACATCTACACCTGCGTGGTCTATGAGAAGAAGGGATCCATCCTGAGGACTCACCGTGTGAACCTGGAAGTCGGAGGTCAGTGCTGCAGATAGAACCAGAGGTCGAGTGTATCTGTCTGTGTTAATTCCTGTTTTCTTTGTGTCTGATGTTTATTCCTAAGTTCTAACTGGTTGAGTTCAGGATTGAAAAATTTGCTCTGAGTTCCAGAGCAATGCAGTTTCATTCCCCTGTTTGATAAGCTGAAGTTCTTTAAGGCCCCTTTACACAGCACAGAGATCATTGGGAGACCAATGAGAGATTAAAATTTACCTGATCACTCAATGATATCCTAAAGCCTCAAAAGAGCTGTTTCTGTGTAAAAGTTTGGAAGATTTTTGTAAGATTTTCATGGTGGTCTGCAAAGAGTCTTAAGAGGTCGAGAGATGAGGAGAGATTGCTGAGGGATCAATGAGAGTTCCTTTGGTGACCATGGAGACTGCTGAGCATTTCTAGGGTGAGAGGGAGCCTCTGGTTCTTGTCTCTGAAGAAGAAGTATTTCCAGAAGGTCAAGCACAGCTTTTACACAAGAGTGGAGATTACTGAGAGATCATTGATGGATGGAAAAAAATGGCCAATCTCTCAATGATCTTTCAACAATCTCTCGATCATCAAGATCGTAATCTCCCTGGTGTCCACAGTTAAAAGATTGTTTTGAGTCAGTCCAAAACAATCTCTCAGCGATCTCCAAAGGAAAGTGATCTCTTAAAAATCTTTCATTGAGCACCCAACAATCTCATCGATCTCCCATTGATCTCTTAGCAGCCTTTTAATAAACTCTATTGGTATTTCATCAAACACATAGCAATCCTTCAATCATCACTAAGCCATCTCTGCCTTTGGGCTGGAAAAATTTGGCATTCATTGAAAGATGGCTGAGAGATCATTGGGAGATCGCAGAGACATCATTGGGAGACCAGTCAGATTATTGAGTGGCCAAAGAGAGCTCAGGGGTTAAATGTATATGGGTCTAACTTGTATTTTTTATACTTAAATGTTTCAGATCATCAAACAACATTTAATATTAGACAAAGATAATCCGAGTATGTACTGTATCGCTTTATGTGAAAAAGTAATTGATCCACTTGTTCCATCATGATTTAACTGTGATTAACCACAATTTTTGGGGAAAGCTGAGTTCAGTTTCTCCAGCCACTCCAAGGTCTGATTACTGCTAGACCTGTTGAATCAAGAAATCACTTAAACAGAACCTGTCTGACAAAGTGAAGAAGGCTAGAAGATCTCAAAAAGCAACACATCATGCTGTGATCTAAAGAAATTAAAGACGAGATGAGAACCAAAAACCCAGAATAAGAACTGCAGCCCTCACATGCCTTAGTTTGGTCCATGATTCAACAATAAGAAAGAGACTGGGCAGAAATGGGAGCGTTCCAAGATGAAAACCACTGCTGACCAAAAAGAACACAAAGGCTCACCTCACATTTCCCCCAAAAACATCTTGATGATCCCAAGACTTTTAGGAAAATATTCTGTGGACTGACGTGACAAAAGTTGAACGTTTTGGAAGGCATGTGTCCCATTACATCTGGGGTACAACTAACACAGCATTTCATCAAAAGAGCATCATACCAACAGTCAAACATGGTGGTGGTAGTGTCATGGTCTGGGGCTGCTTTGCTGCTTCAGAACCTGGAGAACTTGCTGTAATCAATGGAACCATGAATTCTGCTCTCTACTAGAAAATCCTGAAGGAGAATGTACAGTTAGGCCCAAAAATATTTGGACAGTGACACAAGTTTTGTTATTTTAACTGTTTACGAAAACATATTCAGGATACAATTATATAATCAATATGGGCTTAAAGTGCAGACTCTCAGCTGTAACTTCAGAGTATTCACATCCAAATTGGAGCAAGGGTTTAGGAATTACAGCTCTTTAATACATAGCCGCCTCTTTTTCAAGGGACCAAAAGTAATTGGACAATTGACTCAGAAGGCTGCAAAAAAAAAAAAAAAAAAAATAACAAGGCTGCATGGGCTCTTCCCTCATTAACCTGTCATCAGTTAAGCAGTTTAAAGGTCTGGAGTTGATTCCAGGTGTGGCGTTTGCATTTGGCAGCTGTTGCTGTGAACACACAACATGCAGTCAAAGGAGCTCTCAATGGAGGTGAAACAGACCATCCTGAGGCTGAAAAAAAAAAGAAGAAATCCATCAGAGAGATAGCAGAAATGTTAGGAGTGGCCAAATCAACAGTTTGGTACATTCTGAGAAAAAGAGTGCACTGGTGAGCTTGGGAACTCAAAAAGGCCTGGACGTCCACGGAAGACAACTGTGGTGGATGATCACAGAATCCTTTCCATGGTGAAGAACAACCCCTTCACAACATCCACTCAAGTGAAGAACACTCTCCAGGAAGTAGGTGTATCAGTATCTAAGTCTACCATAAAGAGAAGACTTCATGAGAGTAAATACAAAGGATTCACCACAAGTTGCAAACCATGAATCAGCCTCAAAAATAGAAAGGCCAGAATTGACTTTGCAAAAAAAAAACACCTGAAGAAGCCAGCCCAGTTCTGGAACAGCATTCTTTGGACAGATGAGACTAAGATCACCCTGTACCAGAATGAGGGGAAGAAGAAAGTTTGGAGAAGAATTGGAACAGCTCATGAGCCAAAGCACACATCTTCTGTAAAACATGGTGGAGGCAGTGTGATGGCGTGGGCATGCATGGCTTCCAATGGCACTGGGTCACTTGTGTTTATTGATGATGTGACAAAAGACAGAAGCAGCCGGATGAATTCTGAAGTGTATAGGGATATACTTTCTGCTCAGATTCAGCCAAATGCAGCAAAGTTGAATGGACAGCGCTTCACCAATGATCCAAAACATACTGCAAAAGCAACCCAGGAGTTTTTTAAAGCAAAGAAGTGGAATATTCTGCAATGGCCGAGTCAATCACCAGATCTCAACCCAATCGAGCATGCATTTCACTTGCTCAAGACAAAACTTAAGGCAGAAAGACCCACAAACAAAAAAAAAAAAAAAAAAAAAAAAAAAAAAAAAAAAAAAAAAAAAAAAAAAAAACAAGCAACAACTGAAGACAGCTGCAGTAAAGGCCTGGCAAAGCATCACAAAGGAGGAAACCCGGCATTTGGTGATGTCCATGGGTTCCAGACTTCAGGCAGTCATTGCCTGCAAAGGATTTTCAACAAAATATTGAAAGGTAACATTTTACTTAGGGTTATGTTTATTTGTCCAATTACTTTTGAGCCCCTGAAATGAGGAGCGCTAGTATAAAAATAGCTACAATTCCTACATGTTTAATCATATATTTTTGTTCAACCCCTTGAACTAAACTTTAAAGTCTGCACTTCAATTCCAATGTGGTGGCATGCAGAGCCCAAATCATGAAGATTGTGTCACTGTCCAAATATTTCTGGGCCTCACTGTATAACTATCAGTTGGTGACCTCAAACTCAAGCCCTCCCATGTGACTGAGGTAAAGGGGTCAGTAGCCATGTTTAAATGGACACAAGTAACCGGATTAAAAGCCTGATCGGAATAAAAATGCTTCATGTAAACACGCACATCAGAATAGTCTGACCTGATCACACTCATTCAGATCAAAATTTCCTTTCTATTGAGACGGGTGGGTTATGCCAATTGTTAATCCGATTGGTGCGCATATAAACACATATTCCGAAGTTTGGGTAGAAAATATGTTTACTGCACATGTCTGTACGTCAGTCACACGTCGACGTGACGTATTTCCGCCTTTACAGCTGCTAGCGGAAGACATGGCGGGAGTAAAACAGAACTGGTCTGTATCATCCTGCTGTCTCCCTCTGTTCGTCATATGCAGAAGTATGTACTTGTAGCTTCATTCCAGAGACCAGCAGAAGCAAAAGTACAGTCTGAATAACACAATACAGGTCCATTTCAAAAAGAGAGACATGAAGCGGGGTTTGTTTACATCGGAAGTTACTTCTTCGTCTACTATTTCTGGAATGTCGGATAATTGTGCGCATGTCAAAATGAGTTGGTCCGTTCAAACGTGCGACACTTGGAAACCTACATCCTAATTGGATCAGTTTTTTCAGGATCCATGTAAACAGTAAAGTTCTGATCTGAATTGTAATCAGATTGAAGAAATTTTGCACATGTAACCATAGCTATTGACTGAAAAATGGTGTGTTTGCAGGTTTTAACTGTCTGAAATGAGTCTACTGGTCACCTAATTATCCCCAAATTTTCAAAACAGTCGATTCGCTTAAAAAATACACACAGCCTGTATCTTGTTTTTCTCTCCGAGAAATGCCAGAAACGTTTTTGACTTTTTTGTGTAAATCGTCAGTGTCACGTTTAGAAAAAGCCACCCCACCACCATTCTTGAGACCCGCCCACTGCTCTATTATTGGCCTGCCTAGCTGTCTGTCATGTATATGGCAGTGGTGCTAAAAGTAGCCTATTAGCCCCCAACCTAACACTGGTAACAGGAAGCTTGAACCGAGCGCGGCTTATATTGTTATTTTCTTAGATCTTAGTCGCCCTAATAACCATCCCGATTACCACCTGGTTCACCGGTCCACGGTCCACAATGTGCCTCGCATTGCTCCAGCCTGTCTACCAGTGGTTTTGCCATGGTTCTGGTATGCGGTTTCGCCATGCAGTGGTATAACACCCGTCACGGGGAGCTGAGAGCAAGCAGCTCCAGGCAGCATCGCTGGCACCTGGGGCGCGGCGTGGGGCAGACAGTTACCACAAGCTGCGGATGCTGCCTGGAGCTGCTGACTCACCTTCCCCACCATTGTCTGTGCATACTCTCACGGGAAGCATGGGGGAACTGCTTCATGATGGGTCATCCCCTAGCTGGTCGTTGGAGAGGAGTGGAGTACCACGGAGTGAGACATTGCCCTTTGAGGCCCCGTGGCTCAGCCACCGGCCTCAGTTTGTCACGATCGGTAGAGCGCGTGGTGCTGGGGATTTAATGTGGCGTCTCACTGGGGTTGTTGGGTGGGGTGAGCCAGGATGACGTGAGATGCACAGATGACTGTGGATTGGTGAACCAGCATTGCTCATCCAAGTTGGAAGAAGCCGGCTAGAAGCTATTCGGCTAACTGCTAACTGACGTAAGAGGAAGGGCAGAGTTGACCAGCTGAAGTCTGTTTTTTACAGTGACAGGCTATAAATCAGAGCATTTGAAGAAAGCCAAGAAAAATAAAAAAGAAATTTGCCTCAATAATTAAAAAATTAAAATGTACTTCCGGTTATGGCGGCCGCCTAGAAGGACATGTATCACTCTGCTCTGCTCCTGGAAATAAAGATTTGGCAAATAACTCTCTCATTTGGAACAGAACTTTTCCCAGCGTTTGGGTGAGGATATGCCGGGGAAGACTAAGGCTGGGAAATCAAGCGGGGGAAAAATTGAATCGCCGAAGCAGTCCAAATTAACGGACTTTAAAGTTTGTGGCGCAGTAGAAAAAGCTGCGGATATGGCGGATGAAACTAGTGGTGGTGCGGTAACTGCTGATGATGGCGGCACAGGTGCAGTGCTGGCTGCCATTAGCTCAATGAGAGCAGACTTTTCCGCTAAACTTGATGGGATTATGGCAGCGTTGGATGCAATGAGAAAGGAGTTGGGTGACTGCGTGGAGCGAGTGACGCAGGCGGAGCTTCGTGTTTCCAGTGCGGAGGATGAAATCAGCGGACTTCAAATAAAGGTGCGCACTTTGGAAAAAAAAAATAAAGATCTGGAAAATAACGTTCTGGACTTGGAGTCCCGGTCCAGACGGAACAACCTGAGGCTGGTGGGTTTACCGGAGGGAGCCGAAGGTCGTGATTCATGCTCCTTTTTGGAGGGGTGGATCCCGGAGGCGCTGAACAACGCGGAGCTAAAATCATCAGTCGTCTTGGAAAGCTCCCACCGAATTGGCCCACCGAGAGGTAACAAGGCAGCACCGAGGACGTTAATTATGAAGATTCTCAGCTACAGAGACAGGATGACGATCTCCAACGCGGTGCGGGCCAAAGGAGAAATTAAATACCAAGATCAGCAGGTGCGGTTCTACCCAGATTTGGCCTCAGGAATCCAACAATTAAGGAAGCAGTTTGACCCCATCCGTAAAGAACTGCGCAACCTTGAGATTCGTCATGGAGTGATTCACCCTGCAAGACTTCTGGTCACATATGAGGGCAGAACACACATCTTCAAGACCCCCAAGGAAGCGCAGGAGCTCATCAAGAAGATCCAGGAAAGAGACTGGTGGGAGCTAAGCATGAACAGAATATAGGGTAGAATATTTGAGCATTTAACTGATTAGAAGCATATAACAAGATTACAAAATATAGATTGTATTACATATTTAAAAAAAAAAGTAAAAAAAAAAAAGTACAAAATTGCTATAAAATTTTGGAGTTAAATTGGAAAATTACAGAAGAGAGTTAATGTTACGTTATTAAAAGCAGTAGAGTTAGGGTGATTGGGAGGATGAAGAAGGAGTGGCTTTGGCTGATCCTCGTGGGTGTGGAACGGTCGATGGCTATATCGGGAGACGGAATTTTTCTTTTGTTTTTGGGGGGATTGCCACAAATGTGGGAAGGGGGAATTTGTTTGTGTGTAGTTTGTAGGGTGAATGTTCAACCACTCATTTTTTTGCTTTTCTGTTTGAGCATGTTTACACTGCAAGGTAATCCCAAACTCCTTATTGATCATAAATCAAAGCGTTAATCTTAATTTAACTTCATGGAATTGCAGAGGTCTACAAAATTTAAAAAAACTTAAACAAGTTATGAATAAAATAAGACATGGGTTCAAAAATTGTGTTTTTACAAGAAACTCATCTAATAGAGGAGGATGTAAAAAGAATTAGGAGTAGATGGCAAGGAAATGTTTTCACCTCATCATTTTCATCCCGAGCCAGGGGAGTTATGACTCTCATACATAAATCAGTCCCATTTCAAGTGAAAAATGTAATTGGAGACAAATTTGGAAGATATGTAATCATTCAAGGATCTTTGCTATTAGAAAATATAAATTTGGTGAACTTATATGGTCCCAATATAGATGATCAAAAGTTCTTTGCTAATTTATTTCTTATCTTATCATCACTTACAGGGCAACATATAATAGCAGGGGATTTTAATTGTACATTGAATCCCGGTATAGATAGATCAACAGGACTGGACTGTACGCACAATGGATGTAGGATGACCATTAATCATTTTATGAAAGAATTGAAATTGATAGATATATGGAGAGAAATGAAACCACAAGTTAAAGCATACTCTTGTTATTCCAATACCTACAAGACATTCTCACGTATTGATTATTTTTTGATCTCCACAGAATTAAGGTCCAAGATTCAAAACTGTTTTTATGATAACATCGTGATCTCTGATCATGCACCCTGCTGTCTAATATATGTAGATAAGAAATTGACAAAGGAACCAGGTAGATGGCAATTTCAGCATAAATGGCTTCAGGATGAGGAATTTGTTAAATACATAGAAAAACAGATAGATGAGTTCTTTGACATCAATACTACACAAACATCAGCATGTGTAAAGTGGGAGGCTTTCAAAGCTTTTATTAGGGGACATATTATTAGTTATACAGGTTCAAAATCTAAGAAGACTCGAGAGGAGAGAGTCCAATTGGAACATAAAATAAAAATTCTTCAAGAAAGAGTATATGCAGGAAGAGATCCAAGGTTGGAGAACGAATTACTGATTTTGAGAGCTGAATACGACAAAAAATCAGTGAATAGAGCTGCCTCGAGTCTTCTAAGATTGAAACGATCTTTTTTTGAACAAGGTGAAAAATCAGGAAAGTTATTGGCATGGCAGATTAAACAATTAGAATCTAAAACACCAATTACCAGTATTATAAGTAACGGACAGGTAGTTATAGATCCTTTAGAAATTAATAGAGCCTTTAGAGATTACTATGAAAAATTATATGATACCAAAAATGAATCTGACTTAACAAAACTACATGGGTTTTTGAACGAACTATTTATACCGTGTATTCCAAATGAAAATAGGGAGATACTGGAGTCTAAAATTAGTCAAGAAGAAGTTGGACTAGCCATTGATAATATGAAATCAGGAAAAAGTGCAGGACCAGATGGTCTTCCAGTTGACCTTTATATAAAATTTAAGAATAAATTAACAAAACCTTTTTTGGAAATGGTTTTAGAAGCATTTCAAAATAGTAATTTACCATCATATATGAATAATGCCTTAATTATACTGTTGCCAAAACCAGGTAAGCCCTCTAATAAATGTGAAAATATGAGACCAATAAGCCTATTAAATGCCGACCTTAAGATAATCTGTAAAATTTTAGCAAGACGAATACAAGAAATTTTACCAAATATTATTAATCGAGATCAGAATGGCTTTATAAAGGGAAGACAAGGCTTCCATAATGTAAGAAGACTATTTAATATTATTTATTCTAATAAAGAAGCACCGGATACAGCTCTCTTATCACTGGATGCCGAAAAAGCCTTTGATAGAGTTGAATGGCCCTTTCTTTTTGAAGTCTTACAAAGGTTTGGACTTGGAAATAATTTCATAAAATGGGTTCAGATAATATATAATAATGCTACTGCAGAAATCCTAACAAATAACAATATTTCAAAATCAATAAAAATCAATAGAGGATGTCGACAAGGCTGTCCACTTTCACCTTTACTGTTTACTATGGCAATTGAACCTTTAGCGATGGCGATACGTCTACAGTCACAAATATATGGAATTAAAGTTAGACCAACAGAACATAAAATCTCCCTGTATGCCGATGACATAATTTTGTTTATGTCGAATCTTAAAAAATCAATTCCGACCTTGTTGAATTTAATAAAGAATTTTGGGGAAATATCAGGATATAAAATAAATAAAACTAAATCTTCAATATTAATGCTAAATGAGACCCAGAGAAATTACCCAGCCCCTGAGGTAAATCAATTCAATGTTGTAAATCAGTTTAAATATTTAGGAATCCAAATTGTGCCTAAGCTAGAATCAATCGCCAGTGTCAATTATGAAGCCTTAATGACAGATATTGATGAGTTACTTCAGAGATGGATGTCACTACCAATGTCGATGATCGGGAGAATTAATATACTTAAAAGTAATATTTTACCTAAAATACTTTATTTATTTCAATACATTCCCTTACCACCACCTTTAGATTTATTCTCAAGAATTAAAAAAAAGTTAGTGGAATTTATATGGAACAACAGGAGGGCTAGATTACGTCTGTCTTTATTATATTTACCATTTGATCGTGGAGGTCTGAAATGTCCAAATTTTATGTTGTATTATTGGTCGGCACAACTGAGGTCTATGACATATTATTTTTCATCAAATGATCTCCCTCACTGGACTGAAATGGAATCATACAATTTACCTTTACCTCTTCCCATATTCATATACTCAGATTCGGCAAAAAAATTACAAAAACAAGTTAAAAATCCATTTGTAAAGCATATGATCAAAATATGGTGTGAAGCTAAAAACTATTTAAAAGAACCACAGTTATTGTCACAATTTAGTCCAATATGGGGTAATCAATATTTTAAACCAGGGAGAGCAGATGCTGTGTTTAAAGTATGGAGTTTAAAAGGGATACAAAAGATTCAGGATTTATATTTGCCATGTGCAGAAAACATAATGTCTTTTGAAGAGCTGAGGATCAAATTTAATCTCAATAGAACACATTTTTTTAAATATCTTCAACTTAGAAACTTTATTCGATCAAATCAAAATAAAGCTCTCACTCGACCTATCTATTCATCCTTGGAAAAAATGTTGATGAAAGATAGTAAAAGAAAGGGTATTATTTCAGAGTTTTATAACTCATTGACACTATCTTCAAGTGAAAATTCACTGAAAAGATTAAACTACTGGAAAGAAGATCTGCAAACTGAAATTTCAGAGGAACAATGGGAATTGGCTTGTACAGAAGCTCAAACCAAATCAATAAATGTACGCCTTAAATTGATACATTTCAAATGGTTAATGCGGATGTATGTTACACCGGAGGAGTTAAATAGATATAACAAAAATATACCAGATACGTGCACAAAATGCATGGAAAGTAAAGGAACCCTATTTCATTGTTTATGGGAATGTAGATTAATAAGAATGTTTTGGGAAGAGGTGAGGGTAACAATTGAAAAAAATAATCTCAAAACAAATCATATTGAATCCTAAACTGTTTTTGTTGGGTCTGTACCCAGAAAAGCATAATTTTAATAAAAGTGAAAGAACATTCATAGACCTCAGTTTGCTTAATGCCAAAAAATGTATTGCACTATTATGGAAAAAGACTCATAGACCAGATGTGACTCAGTGGTTAAGACAGATGTTAACAAACCTTCCATTAGAAAGAATAACATATATACTGAAATCAAAGGAAATTGTGTTTGAGAATATATGGAGACCTTTTATTGATTATGTAAAAAATTTAAACATAACTCTTGAAGAAGAAGGTGAATGATGTGTGTGGACCTTGTAAATTCCAAACTGGTGAACATAATATGTATACTTATGTATTGGATTGTCTAGACTAAACAGAGGAGCATTGTTGAAGATTTGATTTTGTTGGTGGTTGTTGGTGTTTTTTAGTGCATTTTTTTTTTGTAGTACTTTAGTGTTAGTGTTTGTTTGTATCATGTTTGTTAAAAAAAAAAAAGGTTCAATAAAGATATTGTGGGGGAAAAAAAAATTAAAATGTGAACAAAATGTGTCACAAGCACTTCATTGAGACACGAGTGAGCTATTAAAATGTGGAAAAAGTGCAGTCAGTGAGCCCTTTAAAACAATTCTGCAAAGAAGAGTGGACCAAAATTCCTTAACAGCGATGAAAGACTCATTATCAGTCATCACAAACTCTTGATTGCAGTTGTTTAAAGGTGATGGAGACGTTCTGACCTCTTGACCAGTAGGTATCACACTTACTCTTTTCTGGTTCCGGTTCCACCGGACCGGTGGCGCCACACGAGTAGGCTGCCCGTTGCAACAGCCTTTTTTTTATCTTCCTTCTTCTTTCTACACCTTTCACTCTGCATATATATATCACGGACGCACAGATCGCCCCGGGGGTCTCCCGGGTCGGCGGACGGAGCCACGGTTTGCAGCGGGAGACGTTACAGCGGGGAGGAGCTAGTGCTAGCTAGCACTTGGCCGCCGCCCGGTGCTAATGGGAAACTCGACGTACCGGGAGCTGTAGCGAAAACGACGCGGGTGCCGGGCTGGAGTTTAGGCGGCGTGCAAGAAATATAAGACAGAATAATAAAGAGCGATGGCAAGAACCAAGCAGACCGCCCGTAAAATCTACTGGAGGAAGAAGCCCCCCAGGAGACAGCTAGCCACCAGGGCTGCTCGGAGAGGCGCTCCGGCCACCGGCAGAGTGAAGAAGCCTCGCCGTCACAGGCCCGTGGCTCTGAGAGAGATCCGTCGCTACCAGAAATCCACGGAGCTGCTCATCCGTAAGCTGCCCGTCCAGCGCCTGGTGAGGGAGATCGCTCAGGATTTCAAGACCGTCCTGCGTTTCCTGAGCTTCGCCGTCATGGCTCTGCAGGAGACCAGCGAGGCCCACCTGGTGGTCTCTTCTTCGCTAAGGGGGTCACCATCATGCCCAAAGACTTCCAGCTGGCCCGCCGCATCCGCGGAGAGAGAGCTTAGACTTTCTGCTGCACATTCACCAACCAACCATAATGCTCTGCACTGTGTGTCTATATATATATACATTTATAGTAATATGGACATATGTTTACTAGATGTTGTTTTTTCTTGCCTTCTGATTGTTGCTCTGAGTGTTGCTATCCCTGTGCTGTTGCAATCCTGGAATTTCCCCATTGTGGGACTAATAAAGGCTTATCTTATCTTATCTTACTCTCAATAACTGGTTGATAGAGACGCGTGACATCAGCCCAGGCTTGCTGTGACGGATTGTGACATCTTTACTGACCATAGATATGTAAACATTAGATAGGACATGACTAGCTGCTAGGCTAGTCATGTTTCAGGTTATATGATTACAATAAATACAACTAGAAAAGCACTCAGAGAGCGCATACCTCCACCAAGGCTTCTTCAGTCTCTCATGGATCACCTCCAAAATGTAATGGGTTTGTGTGTAGGCCTAGAGCCACTTGTGGTGAAAATTGCATCAAAGTCTATCCATTAGTTTTGGAGTATTGTGGCTGACACAGTGTGAGAAGAGCCTTGGCTGAGGTATGCATTCCCAGATCATCACCAAAACATAATGGGTTCCTCTCTAGCCCAAGAAGCACCTGTGGTGAAAATTTCATCCAAATCCATCCAGTAGTTTTTGTGTAATCCTGCTGCACAAATACTTAAAAGCCCTTGGTGGAGGTATGCACTCTCAGATCATCACCAAAATGTAATCATCTGTTCCCCGTGCCATTACACACCTTTCCTGAAAATTTCGTCAAAATCCGTTGATAACTTTTTGAGTTATGTTGGTAACAGACAGACAAACAGACAAATGCCGGTAAAAACATAACAACCTTGGTGGAGGTAATAAACAGCTCTTTGTGTATCCTGTTAATACAATGCTGAAGTTGCTGCCAGCCATTATAATAATTAAAAAATATACAGTATGTAACTTTTTTCAAGAATACAAAGACTTCTGCGCCATTCTAAACATGTATTTTGTTAAATATTTCTTTCATGAAAATACAGTCCTGCTCAACTTTGTTTAAATTATTTATAAAAGGGACAATGCATATTAATGAGCATATGCATATAAATATGCAGGATTATAGCCAGAGCTATGGTTGTGCTGCCAAGGGCAGCCAAGCCAGTTATTAGGTTTAGGGGGCAATTACTTTTTCACAGCACTATGTTTCCCTATATCCAGCCAAATAAATCCCAGTCAGAGCTACTGATGTCTGTCCAGCTCATGTTGTGGTTTCCTGTCTTCTCAGACCCCCAGGAAGTAGATTCAGGGGTGGAGTCTGTTCAGCTGTCCTGTCAGACCAGTGTTGACCTGACTGGGGACGTCAGAGTGGAGTGGACTGATAGGTACAACAATAAGGTTCACGTGTACAAGAATGGCTCTGATGAAGAAGAACAGCACAGAGATTACAAAGGTCGTACAGAGATGAAGAAAGACCTGCAAACTGGAGACGTCAGCCTGATCTTGAAACACCCCACATGTGAAGACAGCGAGAGCTACCTCTGCACCATCTACAGGGGGGAGAACATCCTGATGGAGAGGGAACGGATTCTGAAGGTCAGAGGTCAGTACTGCAGACAGAGGCCAGTGCTGTAGGCAGAGGTCAGTTGTATCAGTCTCACTAGGTTCTTGTTTTCACTGATCTGCTGTGTATTTATAAATTCTAATTGACTGAATTCAGGATTTAAAAACCTTCTGGAACTTTTTTCCCAGAACAAAACTGTTTCTTTCTGGTCTTTGATAAACTGCATTTCTTTAATGTTTGTTCATTACTCTGTCTTTTTCTGGATGCAAACTAAGTAGAACCAAGGTTGGTTCCTGATTTTTGGAGACAAATTTTTGAGATTGTGAGGAATTCAAATCCTGTAACACTTGCAATTATAGCTTTGCAGACAGTGAATACCACATCTAGTACAAAATGAAAAACACACCAAAAAGAGAAGAAACTGGGATGCTTGAGTGCTGAATTTTCTAACTCAAGCACAGCTTTAAAAAAGCAGTGCAATATTTATATCAAAACATTGGTTGGAGTAATGCAGTTGTGCTCATAAGTTTTCATACCCTGGCAGAATTTGTAAAAATGAAAGAGAACATGAGTGATGAGACAAAACACATTTCTTTTAAATGGGATTCTAATTAAACATTAAGGCGTGTCAGCAGAGCATCATCATTAAACCAAACACAACATTAAATACTGAGATGGTTCCTCTTCAAAAGATCTTAATACTGTGTACTAGCCGCTTCAGCGTCAGTGACAGCCTGTAGTCGGTTTTGATCTTTGTGCAAGGGGCACCTCATTTTCTCAGATGGTAAGTCCATTCGTCTTGTAAAAAGCCCTCAGATCCTGTCAGTTCCAAGACTGTCATTAGCAGCTCTTTTTTCAAGAATCAAAGGCTTTATTATCATGTGCACAGTTAAGAAATTCTACATTTCCTGAGCATTGAAATTCTTACTTTCCTCTCCGAACGAATGCCAAGGTAATGGGTACAGAAACAACAATTCTAAGGTCATGACACAGTAACTTACAGTAACTCAATCCTCATACTGATGGATGCTAATAACACACACACCAACACACAGTTAGACAGTTAGGACTCCTTAAGCACACCTTGATACTAAATACGAAAACTAATGAGTACTAACTAAACTCCGTAACACAGCTTTGCATGTAGGAGCTCACACATCGGCTGCTAAATTTGCACATTGCTCACCTGTACAGTAGATACAGTCCCACCCATCTGATGTCCATATCATCTCCGGTGCTACTTATCATGCACAGTCTACTGGTACGACCAGTACAGAAATTAGCACCGGGTGCTAATTTTTAATTTGTAATTATACACTGCTCATTGCACAATGCTCATTTGCACACTACATACAGTGGGGTAAAAAAGTAGTCAGCCACCAATTGTGCAAGTTCTCCCGCTTAAAAGATGAGAGAGGTCTCCAATTTTCATCATAGGTATACCTCAACTATGAGAGACAAAATGAGGAAAAAAAAATCCAGAAAATCACATTGAAGGATTTTTAAAGAATTTATTTGCAAATTATGGTGGAAAATAAGTATTTGGTCAATAACAAAAGTTCATCTCAGTACTTTGTTTTTTACCCTTTGTTGGCAGTGACAGAGGTCAAACGTTTTCTGTAAGTCTTCACAAGGTTTTCACACACTGTTGCTGGTATTTTGGCCCATTCCTCCATGCAGATCTCCTCTAGAGCAGTGATGTTTTGGGGCTGTCGCTGGGCAACACGGACTTTCAACTCCCTCCAAAGATTTTCTATGGGGTTGAGATCTGGAGACTGGCTAGGCCACTCCAGGACCTTGAAATGCTTCTTACGAAGCCACTTCTTCGTTGCCCGGGCGGTGTGTTTGGGATCATTGTCCTGCTGAAAGACCCAGCCACATTTCATCTTCAATACCCTTGCTGATGGAAGGAGATTTTCACTCAAAATCTCACGATACATGGCTCTATTCATTCTTTCCTTTACACGGATCAGTTGTCCTTGTCCCTTTGCAGAAAAACAGCCCCAAAGCATGATGTTTCCACCCCCATGCTTCAAAGTAGGTATGGTGTTCTTTGGATGCAACTCAGCATTCTTTCTCCTCCAAACATGACAAGTTGAGTTTTTACCAGAAAGTTCTATTTTGGTTTCATCTGACCATATGGCATTCTCCCAATCCTCTTCTAGATCATCCAAATGCTCTCTAGCAAATTTCAGACGGGCCTGGACATGTACTGGCTTAAGCAGGGGGACACGTCTGGCACTGCAGGATTTGAGTCCCTGGCGGCGTAGTGTGTTACTGATGGTAGCCTTTGTTACTTTGGTCCCAGCTCTTTGCAGGTCATTCACTAGGTCCCCCCTTGTGGTTCTGGGATTTTTGCTCACCGCTCTCGTGATCATTTTGACCCCACGGGGTGAGATCTTGTGTGGAGCCCCAGATGGAGGGAGATTATCAGTGGTCTTGTATGTCTTCCATTTTCTAATAATTGCTCCCACAGTTGATTTCTTCACACCAAGCTGCTTACCTATTGCAGATTCAGTCTTCCCAGCCTGGTGCAGGTCTACAGTTTTGTTTCTGGTGTCCTTTGACAGCTGTTTGGTCTTGGCCATAGTGGAGTTTGGAGTCTGACTGTTTGAGGTTGTGGACAGGTGTCTTTTATACTGATAACGAGTTCAAACAGGTGCCATTAATACAGGTAACGAGTGGAGGACAGAGGAGCCTCTTAAAAAAGAAGTTACAGGTCTGTGAGAGCCAGAAATCTTGCTTGTTTGTAGGTGACCAAATACTTATTTTACTGAGGAATTTACCAATTAATTCATTAAAAATCCTTCAATGTGATTTTCTGGAATTTTTTTTTCTCATTTTGTCTCTCATAGTTGAGGTATACCTATGATGAAAATTAGAGACCTCTCTCATCTTTTAAGTGGGAGAACGTGCACAATTGGTGGCTGACTAAATACTTTTTTGCCCCACTGTATATATACAACTTATAATTAGATTTTTTGTTTTATCTTGGTCAATCTCAACAGTAACACATTCCAAAATCCCTGGTAGTGCAAAGGACATTCCATTTACAAGCTTACACCTATACAGGTCATCAATATGCACTGCAACACCACCACCCTTTTTTTAAGATCTATTAATATAAAACATCTGATATCCCTCTATTGCCATCAGGGGAGCCTGCTCTTCATTGAGCCAAGTTTCAGAGACTGTGATAGCTGTAAATTTTTTGTGTAGCTGTTTTAAGTAGTCCTGAATCTGTGGAAAGTTTTTGTTCTGCTGTTGAAGTGTATTATTGATAGTTTACCATCTAGTTGCACTTGACTTTTGAATTGCTTTTCAGTGTAATATTCACAATGATTATGAATATTATTGAAAAAGTGGTTATCAGGATCAATATCATTCTCCATCTCTTGTAGTTTATGTTCAGCATAATGGCATATTTTCAGAGTTTGAATTTCCTCACTGTGTCAAATGACTTCCTCCAACTGGGGATAATTGATGTCTACTCAAGTCAGTCATAAGTTTTTTTTTTTGTTTGTTTTTTTATAAAGTACATTGACATGGTATGTCACAAAAGAACTATTCTTACCATGTGTGTGGATATGGATTATCATAGTCTCTTAATTTTCTTTATCAGTGTTCATCTATATTTATTTAAGTCGGTAAGATCGCTGATTATTATACTCTTCGCTTCCTCAGGTGTTCCATTTAGTTTGATCCAAACTCTGCAATTTCTTGTCCATGTTGCCTGTATCTTATTTTGTCTTTTCCTTGGCATTTGTTCGGAGAGCAGAGTAAGAATTTCATTGCTCAGGAAATGTTGCATTTCTTAACTGTGCACATGATAATAAAGCCTTTGAATCTTGAATTTTGAATGTTGGTCAACCATCAGGGTTTATTTGGTTCTTTCTGATTTCTCAACAACTTTGTGTTTTCTGTCCTCTCAGAGTTCCGGAAGGTGGTGAAGGAGGGGGAGAAGTCTGTTGTGCTGCCCTTCAAAACCACGCCTGACCTCCCTGAAGATACTGAGGTGGAGTGGTATCACGATGATCCAAAACGAAAACTGATTGTTCACCTGTATCCGAACAGCGCGGACCAGCCTGATAAACAGGACCAGTTGTACGAAGGTCGGACAGAGATGACTGCAGACACGAAAACCGGAGATTTCAGTCTGACCCTGAAAAATCTCGGAGTGAAAGACTCCGGAGAATATAAATGTGAAGTGGTCAGTAAGGAGAGAAACATCAGGAGATTCACCAGAATAGTAATTGAAGTCGAAGGTCAGTCTGAAAACTATCTGTCTTTATTTCTGTGTGCCTCTGTGTCTGTGGGACTTACAGTCTTGTGTCTCCTATGCAGAGACAAGTCAGGACCAAGAGGACATCAAGAGTGACTGCAGCTCCCCTGAGCAAACTCCTCTGTTGACGGAGTCATCAGGTTGATCGGTATGTGACTAGAGAAACAAAATTAACCAGAAAACTGTAAAGTTTTTCCTCTATCATTTGGACGATTATCAGACACTTTTGTTAGTCTAGAAGCAGAATTTTTTCTAAAATGACAGCCGATCCTCAGCTGTTGACAGACATTTCTCTTGACTTCCTGTCATGATAATCACACATTTCACACATCTGAATAATTCACTCAATCAAACATCATGCCAGGCTATTGTAATGTCATGCCATCAAATGTTTATACAGCTAATTTCTTTTGTTTATTTAAACGATGTATGTTCATCAAATCTTATTAAAATGGCTTTTATTTCTTTTAACCCTTTATATCCTAATGTGAGGCTGCTACAGATCAGGGAGAATTCAGAGAAATGCAAAATTTGACGGTTTGAGTGTGAAGGGGCTGGGAAGAGAATCAGCACCTCCAAGTCCGAGTCCATGGTTCTCAGTTGGAAAAAGGGGGATTGTCCTCTCTGGGTTGGGGACAGGCTCCTGCCCCAAGTGGAGGAGTTTAAGTTTCTCGGGGTCTTATTCATGAGTGAGGGGAAAATGGAGCGAGAGATTGACAGGTGGATTGGAGCAGCATCTGCAGTGATGTGGACATTGTACCGGTCTGTTGTGGTGAAGAGGGAGCTGAGCTCTAAGGCAAAGCTGTCGATTTACCAGTCAGTCTACATTCCTACTCTCACCTATGGTCTTGAGCTTTGGGTAGTGACCAAAAGAATGAGATTGCAGATACAAGCGGCTGAAATGAGCTTTCTTCATAGGATTGCTGGACTCACCCTCAAAGATAGGGTGAGGAGCTCAGTCATCCAGGAGAGGCTCAGAGTAGAACCGCTGCTCCTCCACATTGAAAGGAGTCAGTTGAGGTGGTTTGGGCATCTGATCAGGATGCCTCCTGGACGCCTCCCACTTGAGGTGTTTCGGGCACGTCCCACTGGGAGGAGACCCCAGGGCAGACCCAGGACTCGGTGGAGAGACTATGTCTCCCAGCTGGTCTGGGAACGCCTTGGTGTCCTCTCTGAAGAGCTGGAGCAGGCGGCTGGGGAGAGGGAAGTCTGGGCTTCTCTGCTTGAACTGCTGCCTCCGTGACCCGGACCTCCAGAAAAGAGGTGGATGGATGGATGTAAAATTTGACAAACATAACTTAAATTTAAAAAAAGAGGTGAAAAGGAAATTCCTAGAAATCTTTTTTGTAGCTTAAAAATTCAATCTGCTATTTATTTGAGAGTGTGGCAGAGAGGTAGAGGGTGGGAGTGAGCGATGGTACGAGGGCGCCAGGGCGGGGGGATGAAGACCCAGATGCAGACTCAGAAGATTTGGGTTTCAAAAATTGGCTCGAGTCATAATCTAAATTTACATCTGATGCAAAAACACAGAAGATCGTAATGCTTCTTTAAAATGCTGCATAAAAATACATACATTTTGTTTAGGATGTATACGGTTTTATTTGAATGTTATTTTTTAATTTGTGTTTTTATCTAGGGAAGGGGATTGAAAAGATTTTATCAAAACCAGTGGGATTGTAAATTTAGCTTCTCAGTCCAGTTCTTCAGTGATTCTCTGAACAATTCCTGATCAGTTTTCTCTGTGAATAGCGTGGGCCTTCACACGATCCCAGCGTCAGTGCAGGAGCTTTATTGTCCATCTGACTTTAAACAATGTTTCTTCTCTTAAAAGGATCAAATCTAAAAGACTGGAAGCATGTCTTCCATATAAAAATGGGCATGTTTACCTTGTAACCTTTGAATTTTTTAACTGCTGAAAAACAATAAATGGAATAAAGCATGAATGGAACACTGAAGTGATTAGAAACAACTGCAGTTACTCTGAAGATCCTCAGTCACCCAGGTGGGTAAATAAACTGTGTGAAAACTCAGTCAAGTAGATTCAAGTAGTTTCTACTTCTGAAACGTTTCACCGTTTGGCCGTATGGCTTTGAATGTACAGAAGGATGTGAGCAGATATACAATAATGACAGTAACTGTCATGGTGACACCAAGCAGCTTTTTTAAAAAAAAAAAAATAAACAATATAAGCACTGTTTAAATTTGTAAGAGTGTAAAAAAAAAAAAAGAATGCCCCCCCGCCAAAAAAAAATAATAAAATAAAATGCACATGTATACACTAGCTATCTCCTGGTTTGATGCAGGACACCCCCAAGTTTCTTAGGAAGGGAGGATAATAATGGCCTACAGGTAGAGGGTCGATTGTGTCTCAGGCCTCGGTTTCTGCTGACTGAAGGTTTCTCCACATGAACATCAACGGCCAACACAGGAGAAACGTCACTGGACCAGACTCAGCAGTTTATGCCCACCTGAGGGACACGGGACATTATTTTGAAGATGATGACGTACACATTTTCCGACAGAGAGGATTGATGGTTTGAGAGCGGAGTTAAAGAGGTCGTTTATGTTCATGGAGAGAAACTTCAGGCAACAGAAACGGAAGCCTTAGATCTACCATCTACCTACTGGGCATTACGTCTTTCCTACCTAAAAATTAGGCCAGGAGATACTTGATGTATGTGTGATGTATTTATCTGGCTTTGGACACCATGCTGTTGTTTTTTACACTCTTATCTTACACATTTAGATGGTGCTAATTTTGCTTATTTTTCAAAAACAAAATGCTGCTTGGTGCCACCATAGTTATGGCAGTTACTGTTATTATGTGTCTGTTAG
Organism: Pholidichthys leucotaenia; assembly: GCA_020510985.1. Lineage (NCBI taxonomy): Eukaryota > Metazoa > Chordata > Actinopteri > Cichliformes > Pholidichthyidae > Pholidichthys > Pholidichthys leucotaenia. The sequence continues at coordinate 42,218,565 of CM035836.1, forward strand.
CATCCTTCTGTCCATTCATTCCAGAGTGGTGAAGTCATTTAGACAAACTCTGTCCCCGACAGCCCAGACAGTCGCCTGAGAGATCCAACTTATGACACCAGTTTGTCATTGAGGTCTATCCATCTTCTGTCTGGTGAGAACCAAAGCAGAGACAAGTACACCAGGCTTGTTGTACAGTCAAATCAGAGCCCCTGAATCACAGCTCAACCATGAGGCGCCTAAAGATTCCCACACTTAGTTCAGGTCTCGGCTGGGGAAGACGGCTGACTTATTGGGCCTCTTGGAGTTTTAGTTGGTGACCCCTGGTCTAGATATTGGTCCATGTCTGAATCTCCTAAAAATATTTCTCAAGCCCCACAAATTTAGAATTAACTGGAAATCTGTCAGTAGATCTGAATGATGCTTTTAAACCCCTGTTTTATTGATGGGGTACTGTTTGTTTGAGTAGAGAAATGACTGCTGGATTTCCTGGTAGAGAAGCCAGACTGACTGCTGCTATTATCTTTCATTCAGAGGCTATACGGCTTCAAGATCAGAGGAGGATCTCTGCTGTTCCTGTTCTTCTGTCATCTAGCCACAGTGTGTGTAAAGACTGTCTGAAGATCAAACTTTGATACCAACGCAAGTGTCTAGTTTGTAAAAAAAGATCAATGGAGTTTTTTCCTCCTGAATATGAAGAGTTTGTAAGACTCCCTTTTATAGGCGAGACATGAAAGCTCTCTAGATGATTTCTCCAGTTTGGACCATCAGTCGCCAGTTTGTGTCTGCAGAGACTCAAACTCAACAACCTAAGAAGAAGCTACACTCTGGAGTGTTTAAGGAAAAAGTTATTGGTTTCTGAGCAACGTACAGTTTGATCAAACAACAGAACACATTAAGGTCCACGTCCAGCACACACTAAGGTAGATTCAGGAGCAGTTTAAGGAGCTTCATCAGTTTGTGAGAGAGGAAGAGGAGAGCAGCCTGACAGCAGTGATGCAGAAGAGTGAGATGATGGAGAAGATGGAGGCTCCAGCAGTGTCTGCAGATCCTTTAACATCTGAAACTCCTTTGTTAAGGCAGCAAAAATGACAATCAGTCCTTGATACCACAGATATGCCAAACACCATAGCTGTGAATGAATGAATGAATGAATGAATTTATTTATTTCGGATAATACAGTACAGGTTAAAAGAAACTGTATAATATAACAACAAGGTCAAATTAGACAAAGACTCCTTCTACTAAACAATTCCACGTGAGTTATCCGAAATGGGTGATGGCTGAAGCCGCAGCTTATATTGCCCACCCATATTCCATCCAAGAATTCAAAGAAAAAAGAGTAAACAAGACAAGAGTGATTACAATTTAGAACAAAGCTAAGACAAAGTGTGACTGAGAGAAAAAAAAAAAAGAAAACTAAGCTAAGCTAAGTTAAGCAGTTACTATTCAAGACAAATCTAAGACAGAATGTCACAGAGAGAAAAGAAAAAAAAAAAGAAAAAAAAAAAAAGACTAAGCTACAACACAACACAGGCTGGATATGTCAATCCTTATGTGAGTTTACATGTCGTCTTGTAAATATGTTTGGAGTAAACACCATAGCTGTGTTTTCTTACTTGGCAGGGTGCAATCCTCGTGCAGTCTTATGGATTTATATGTACTGCTTTTTAATTTTTTTAAATTTACTGACATGATGGAAAGTGACTGATTTGAGCAGCAGTCATTTTTCATAAATAATTATTTTTTAGTGATTTTTTTTTTCTTGTAAATTTGTGACTTCTCATCTAATTTTGACTTTTTCCAATACATTTTCTGCTTCTGGTTGTAGTGTTAGTGTATAGTTTCAGGTGATTGACTTGAAGAACTTAATTTTCTGGGGAAGTGCAAATTCAATGTAAGCTGGAGGGATTGCCCAATTTTTTTACCCTCAATTTAACCTTGATGAAATTGACAAAAAAATTGGTGAAAAATTTCCCAAAATAGACAAGATAAGATAAGTTAAGCCTTTATTAGTCCCACAGTGGGGAAATTCCAGGAGTGCAACAGCACAGGGATAGCAACACTCAGAGCAATAATTTAGAAGATACGGCAGATAAAAATAAGAGCAGTGGATATACATATGTACACATAAATATATAAATATACAGTATATACGCACAGTGCGGAGCATTGTAGCTAGATGGAATAAACAGCATAACCGTCTATTTAGTTGCCCTACATGGTATGAATATGTACCCATACATATTGTCATCCTCCATAGTGACTGATATTGTCCTAGTTGGATACTGGAGGGGACCATTTGTGTAAGTCTGTTGCGTCTTTTGCATTCAGTACTATTAGGTCGTCACATTTTTTTGTTATCTCTGTGAGCAGCCCTGCTTAGGTTATACAGTCTGACAGCCGTAGGTAGGAAGGACCTGCGAAACCTCTCGGTCGCGCACCTAGGATGATGTGCACCAAGAAAAAAATTACTTGATGGTAGTGAGAAAGCTGACCAGATATCACAGATTTACATGCACAAGTTTGTATGTATATATATATATATATATATATATATATATATATATATATATATATATATATTTAGTGGTGTTGGATGATTAAAATTTCTAATCATGATTAATCTTTGGAACATTGAGTTAATCATGATTAATAACGCGTTAATCACATGTTTTTCCATTCAAATACAGTGTACCTTAAGGTGGTAATTTTTCAAGTTTCTCATACTGTTATAAACATGGGAGTGGACAAATATACTTGCTTTCTTCACCTGCAGGTTTATTAAAGCGCTCAACATACCAAAAATGACAAGAACTATCCAATATATTCTCCAGAAATAATATTTCTGGTGCGCACCGCGTCATTACGAGCTACAGGCACGAGAAGTGCATAAATCGTGGCTCTTTCTTTGTTTGCTAGCGACAAGTCCCAGGAAAAACCCCATGAGTGTCTGGTATCATTGTCAAGCTTTGAAATTGAGCTTTCTAAAAATACATATGTTTTTGCTGCAGACGTAACTCCCGACTGATCGAACGTGAGTTTTCAACCCAGCCAAAATATAAACAAATTGTCTTTTTCAGGCAGTTTTGGCGCACTTCCTACAAATTACATATAATTTTGAAGGTCTTTCAATACAGAATATAGAAATAACGTTACATCAGTTTTGAAAATGTCCTCAAAGTGACTCATTTTGTCAGCACGGGTCATTTGTTTACAGTGTTAGCATCTTTGCAGCAGTGCTAACAAACCAAACTACTATCGCGCTTGTGACGACACCCCAGCGTGCTACAAAAACGGCAAGGGAGTGAATGGACTTTACAAACACAGCTTGAGAATTTTTTTTAGACTGGTACCCACCAACAGTTGGACCTGTGGGAATGCACGGGCTGCACGGTGGCGCAGTGGTTTAGCACTGTGGCAGCACAGTTTTACTCTCGGCCGGGGGATCGCGGGGATCATGAGATCGTGGGTTCGATCCCAGCCCCCGACCAACAGTGAGCTGTGTGGAGTTTGCATGTTCTCCCCGTGTTGCGTGGGTTTACTCCGGGATTTCTCCGGTTTCCTCCCGCATACCAAAAACATGTAGGTTTAGGGCGCTCGCGCACGCAGTGACCAGCAGCCGGTGGCTTGTCACCAGACTGCAAACCAAGTCTACCTACGGGTACAAATAAGTAACAAAAAAAAAAAAAAAAAAAAACCAAACTACTATCGCGCTTGTGACGACACCCCAGCGTGCTACAAAAATGGCAAGGGAGTGAATGGACTTTACAAACACAGCTTGAGAATTTTTTTTAGACTGGTACCCACCAACAGTTGGACCTGTGGGAATGAAAACAGGTGGATTTCTGTCCATCTCAGCAGATGGCGATCAGCTATAACCTAGCATGTAGCTAGTAGCTACTAGCTACAAGCTAGCTAGCTTCCACAGAAGAACAACAAAACATCCAGGCAAAGTTTTGGAGGAGGCTGTAACAATTATCCAGGTGACAGCTCTGACAGATAACGTTGTAAACTTAAACATGACAGCACTTTGGTGATAATCAAGCTTGTCTGCATGGTACACACAGTGTCAGTGGCCACAACAGTCTTGGTATGGAGAGCGACTAGGCCAAAAAGGACTGTTTGCGCTTTTTGCAGTTAACTGCCGTTAACCACAATCACAAAATTTGCTGCCGTTAACAGAGGCAACGCGATAACGCCAACACCACTAATATATATAGTATCTTTCAAAAATGAGTACACCCCTCACATTTTTGTAAATATTTTTTTATATCTTTTCATGGGACAACACTGAAGATTTGACATTTTGATACAATGCAAAGTAGTCAGTGTACAGCTTGTATAACAGCGTAAATTTGCTGTCCCCTCAAAATAACAACACACAGCCATTAATGTCTAAACCACTGGTAACAAAAGTGAGTACACCCTTAAGCAAAAATGTCAAAATTGTGCCCAAAGTGTCAATATTTTGTGTGGCCACCATTATTTTCCAGCACTGCTTTAACTCTCTTGGGCATGGAGTTCACTAGAGCTTCACAGGTTGCCACTGGAATCCTTTTCCTCTCCTCCATGACGACATCACGGAGCTGGTGGAAGTTAAGAGACCTTGCGCTACTCCACCTTCCATTTGAGGATGCCCCACAGATGCTCAGTAGGGTTTAGGTCTGGAGACATGCTTGGCCAGTCTATCACCTTTGCCCTCAGTTTCTTTAGCAAGGCAGTGGTCATCTTGGAGGTGTGTTTGGGATCGTTATCATGTTGGAATACTGCCCTGCGGCCCAGTTTCTGGAGGGAGGGGCTCATGCTCTGCTTCAGTATGTCACAGTACACGTTGGCATTCATGGTTCCCTCAATGAACTGTAGCTCCCCAGTGCTGGCAGCACTCTTGCAGCCCCAAATCATGACACTTCCACCACTATGTTTAACTGTAGACAGGATGCACTTTTCTTTGTACTCCTCACCTGGTTGCTACCACACACGCTTGACACCATCTGAACCAAATAAGTTTGTGTTGGTCTCATCAGACCACAGAACATGGTTCCAGTAATCCATGTCCTTAGTTTGCTTGTCTTCAGCAAATTGTTTGCGGGCTTTCTTGTGCATCACCGTGGGCTGCACGGTGGCGCAGTGGTTTAGCACTGTGGCAGCACAGTTTTACCCTCTGCCGGGGGATCGCGGGGATCATAAGATCGTGGGTTCGATCCCAGCCCCCGACCAACAGTGAGCTGTGTGGAGTTTGCATGTTCTCCCCGTGTTGCGTGGGTTTACTCCGGGATTTCTCCGGTTTCCTCCTGCACACCAAAAACATGTAGGTTTAGGGCGCTCGCGCACGAAGCAACCAGCAGCCGGTGGCTTGTCACCAGACTGCAAACCAAATCTACCTACGAGTACAAATAAGTAACAAAACAAAAAAAAAAAATCTTTAAAAGGTGCTTCCTTCTGGGACGACAGCCATGCAGACCAATTTGATGCAGTGTGTGGCGTATGGTCTGAGCACTGACAGGCTGACTCCCCATCCCTTCAACCTCTGCAGCAACGCTGGCAGCACTCATGTGTCTATTTTCAAAAGACAACTTCTGGATATGATGCTGAGCACGTGCACTCAACTTCTTTGGTCGACCATGGCGAGGCCTGTTCTGAGTGGAATCTGTCCTGTTAAACCGCTGTCTGGTCTTGACCACTGTGCTGCAGCTCAGCTTCAGGGTGTTGGCATTCTTCTTATAGCCTAGGCCATCTTTATGTAGAGCAACAATTCTTTTTTCAGATCCTCAAAGAGTTCTTTCTCATGAGGTGCCATGTTGAATTTCCAGTGACCAGTATGAGAGAGTGTGAGAGCAATAACACCAAATTTAACACACCTGCTCCCCATTCACACCTGAGACCTTGTAACACTAACGAGTGACATGACACCGGGGAGGGAAAATGGCTAATTGGGCACAATTTTATTTTTTTTTTTTGGATTTTGTATACTTTATTGATCCCCAGAGGGGAAATTGAGGGAATCCACCTGGATGGATGAAGCAGCCACGGTACAGCGCTATCCCTTAACCATTTACACACACATTCACACCTAGGGCCACTTTAGAGTCTCCAGTTAACCTAACCTGCATGTTTTTGGCCTGTGGGAGGAAACCGGAGAAATCCCGGGGTAAACCCACGCAGACACGGGGAGAACATGCAAACTCCACACAGATCACTGTTGGTCAGGGGCTGGGATCGAACCAGTGATCCCATGGCCAAGGGTGAGTTGCTGTGCTGGCGCACCGCACTGCCCAATTTGGACATTTTCACTTAGGGGTGTACTCACTTTTGTTGCCAGTGGTTTAGACATTAATGGCTGTGTGTTCAGTTATTTTGAGGGGACAGCAAATTTACACTGTTAAACAAGCTGTACACTGACTACTTTACATTGTATCAAAGTGTCATATCTTCAGTGTTGTCCCATGAAAAGATATAATACAATATTTACAAAAATGTGAGGGGTGTACTCACTTTTGTGAGATACTGCATATATATAATATGAAAATGGCTCAAATTAACAAAAACTCAAAATTTATGAGAAAGAATACAAAATGAATAAGAAAAGCTGCACATTTAGGGGAAAAATAATTTACAAGGAATAAACTGCATATTTTCAAGAAGCATTATTAGATTTACAAGTGAACCAGAATGCAGTTAACCGAGATGCAGGGCTAGCCTTTTCCAGCCTTACAACCTTGACTTTTGACCTTCTGACCTCAAACCCGTAGTCAGAGGTCAGGGTGAACCTGTGTGCCACGTTTGGTTTACTTTGCTTTATTAGAAGCAAACCTACAGTCGCTGTTCAACAGGTGAGGTGAGACACTGCGCTTCATCTTAAACATGAACTCTTCAGTGACACAAACAGCACAATGTGCAAATACAAGACGTCACCTCTTCTTAATGCCATATAACTTTTTAAGCTATCGTTGGATGATGTGTTTTTACAAACTCAACTTTAACTCTTGAATGCCTGACTTTACACATGGATGTTATTTGCCCTACCTCATGTACCTCACTGCCTTTTTTACAGAGCTGTGGCCAAGATGAATGTGTTTTACCTGGTGACAAAAGTTGTTCTCTCCCATTCTATTGTTCTTTTTTTTTGTTTCCACAATATCTTTATTGAACCTTTTTTTTTTTTAAACAAACATGATACAAACAATCAAACACTAACACTAAAGTACTACAAAAAAAAAAAAAAATGCACTAAAAAACACCAACAACCACCAACAAAATCAAATCTTCAACAGTGCTCCTCTGTTTAGTCTAGACAATCCAACACATAAGTATACATATTATGTTCACCAGTTTGGAATTTACAAGGTCCACACATATCATTCACCTTCTTCTTCAAGAGTTATGTTTAAATTTTTTACATAATCAATAAAAGGTCTCCATATGTTCTCAAACACAATTTCCTTTGATTTCAGTATATATGTTATTCTTTCTAATGGAAGGTTTGTTAACATCTGTCTTAACCACTGAGTCACATCTGGTCTATGAGTCTTTTTCCATAATAGTGCAATACATTTTTTTGCATTAAGCAAACTGAGGTCTATGAATGTTCTTTCACTTTTATTGAAATTATGCTTTTCTGGGTACAGACCCAACAAAAACAGTTTAGGATTCAATATGATTTGTTTTGAGATTATTTTTTCAATTGTTACCCTCACCTCTTCCCAAAACATTCTTATTAATCTACATTCCCATACACAATGAAATAGAGTTCCTTTACTTTCCATACATTTTGTGCACGTATCTGGTATATTTTTGTTATATCTATTTAACTCCTCCGGTGTAACATACATCCGCATTAACCATTTGAAATGTATCAATTTAAGGCGTACATTTATTGATTTGGTTTGAGCTTCTGTACAAGCCAATTCCCATTGTTCCTCTGAAATTTCAGTTTGCAGATCTTCTTTCCAGTAGTTTAATCTTTTCAGTGAATTTTCACTTGAAAATAGTGTCAATGAGTTATAAAACTCTGAAATAATACCCTTTCTTTTACTGTCTTTCATCATCATTTTTTCCAAGGATGAATAAATAGGTCGAGTGAGAGCTTTATTTTGATTTGATCGAATAAAGTTTCTAAGTTGAAGATATTTAAAAAAATGTGTTCTATTGAGATTAAATTTGATCCTTAACTCTTCAAAAGACATTATGTTTTCTGCACATGGCAAATATAAATCCTGAATCTTTTGTATCCCTTTTAAATTCCATACTTTAAATACAGCGTCCGCTCTCCCTGGTTTAAAATATTGATTACCCCATATTGGACTAAATTGTGACAATAACTGTGGCTCTTTTAAATATTTTTTAGCTTCACACCATATTTTGATCATATGCTTTACAAATGGATTTTTAACTTGTTTTTGTAATTTTTTTGCCGAATCTGAGTATATGAATATGGGAAGAGGTAAAGGTAAATTGTATGATTCCATTTCAGTCCAGTGAGGGAGATCATTTGATGAAAAATAATATGTCATAGACCTCAGTTGTGCCGACCAATAATACAACATAAAATTTGGACATTTCAGACCTCCACGATCAAATGGTAAATATAATAAAGACAGACGTAATCTAGCCCTCCTGTTGTTCCATATAAATTCCACTAACTTTTTTTTAATTCTTGAGAATAAATCTAAAGGTGGTGGTAAGGGAATGTATTGAAATAAATAAAGTATTTTAGGTAAGATATTACTTTTAAGTATATTAATTCTCCCGATCATCGACATTGGTAGTGACATCCATCTCTGAAGTAACTCATCAATATCTGTCATTAAGGCTTCATAATTGACACTGGCGACTGATTCTAGCTTAGGCACAATTTGGATTCCTAAATATTTGAACTGATTTACAACATTGAATTGATTTACCTCAGGGGCTGGGTTATTTCTCTGGGTCTCATTAGCATTAATATTGAAGATTTAGTTTTATTTATTTTATATCCTGATATTTCCCCGAAATTCTTTATTAAATTCAACAAGGTCGGAATTGATTTTTTAAGATTCGACATAAACAAAATTATGTCATCGGCATACAGGGAGATTTTATGTTCTGTTGGTCCAACTTTAATTCCATATATTTGTGACTGTAGACGTATCGCCGTCGCTAAAGGTTCAATTGCCATAGTAAACAGTAAAGGTGAAAGTGGACAGCCTTGTCGACATCCTCTATTGATTTTTATTGATTTTGAAATATTGTTATTTGTTAGAATTTCTGCAGTAGCATTATTATATATTATCTGAACCATTTTATGAAATTATTTCCAAGTCCAAACCTTTGTAAGACTTCAAAAAGAAAGGGCCATTCAACTCTATCAAAGGCTTTTTCGGCATCCAGTGATAAGAGAGCTGTATCCGGTGCTTCTTTATTAGAATAATAATATTAAATAGTCTTCTTACATTATGGAAGCCTTGTCTTCCCTTTATAAAGCCATTCTGATCTCGATTAATAATATTTGGTAAAATTTCTTGTATTCGTCTTGCTAAAATTTTACAAATTATCTTAAGGTCGGCATTTAATAGGCTTATTGGTCTCATATTTTCACATTTATTAGAGGGCTTACCTGGTTTTGGCAACAGTATAATTAAGGCATTATTCATATATGATGGTAAATTACTATTTTGAAATGCTTCTAAAACCATTTCCAAAAAAGGTTTTTTTAATTTATTCTTAAATTTTTTATAAAGGTCAACTGGAAGACCATCTGGTCCTGCACTTTTTCCTGATTTCATATTATCAATGGCTAGTCCAACTTCTTCTTGACTAATTTTAGACTCCAGTATCTCCCTATTTTCATTTGGAATACACGGTATAAATAGTTCATTCAAAAACCCATGTAGTTTTGTTAAGTCAGATTCATTTTTGGTATCATATAATTTTTCATAGTAATCTCTAAAGGCTCTATTAATTTCTGAAGGATCTATAACTACCTGTCCGTTACTTATAATACTGGTAATTGGTGTTTTAGATTCTAATTGTTTAATCTGCCATGCCAATAACTTTCCTGATTTTTCACCTTGTTCATAAAAAGATTGTTTCAATCTTAGAAGACTCGAGGCAGCTCTATTCGCTGATTTTTTGTCATATTCAGCTCTCAAAATCAGTAATTCGTTCTCCAACCTTGGATCTCTTCCTGCATATACTCTTTCTTGAAGAATTTTTATTTTATGTTCCAATTGGACTCTCTCCTCTCGAGTCTTCTTAGATTTTGAACCTGTATAACTAATAATATGTCCCCTAATAAAAGCTTTGAAAGCCTCCCACTTTACACATGCTGATGTTTGTGTAGTATTGATGTCAAAGAACTCATCTATCTGTTTTTCTATGTACTTAACAAATTCCTCATCCTGAAGCCATTTATGCTGAAATTGCCATCTACCTGGTTCCTTTGTCAATTTCTTATCTACATACATTAGACAGCAGGGTGCATGATCAGAGATCACGATGTTATCATAAAAACAGTTTTGAATCTTGGACCTTAATTCTGTGGAGATCAAAAAATAATCTATACGTGAGAATGTCTTGTAGGTATTGGAATAACAAGAGTAGGCTTTAACTTGTGGTTTCATTTCTCTCCATATATCTATCAATTTCAATTCTTTCATAAAATGATTAATGGTCATCCTACATCCATTGTGCGTACAGTCCAGTCCTGTTGATCTATCTATACTGGGATTCAATGTACAATTAAAATCCCCTGCTATTATATGTTGCCCTGTAAGTGATGATAAGATAAGAAATAAATTGGCAAAGAACTTTTGATCATCTATATTGGGACCATATAAGTTCACCCGAATTTATGTTTTCTAATAGCAAAGATCCTTGAATGATTACATATCTTCCAAATTTGTCTCCAATTACATTTTTCACTTGAAATGGGACTGATTTATGTATGAGAGTCATAACTCCCCTGGCTCGGGATGAAAATGATGAGGTGAAAACATTTCCTTGCCATCTACTCCTAATTCTTTTTAAATCTTGCTCTATTAGATGAGTTTCTTGTAAAAACACAATTTTTGAACCCATGTCTTTTATTTTATTCATAACTTGTTTAAGTTTTTTTAAATTTTGTAGACCTCTGCAATTCCATGAAGTTAAATTAAGATTAACGCTTTGATTTATAATCAATAGGGAGTTTGGGATTACCTTGCAGTGTAAACATACTCAAACAGAAAGCAAAAAAATGAGTGGTTGAACATTCACCCTACAAACTACACACAAACAAATTCCCCCTTCCCACATTTGTGGCAATCCCCCAAAAGCAAAAGGAAAAATTCCGTCTCCCGGTATAGCCATCGACCGTTCCACACCCACGAGGATCAGCCAAAGCCACTCCTTCTTCATCCTCCCAATCACCCTAACTCTACTGCTTTTAATAACGTAACATTAACTCTCTTCTGTAATTTTCCAATTTAACTCCAAAATTTTTTTAGGAATTTTGTACTTTTTTTTTTTTTTAATAGGTAATACATTCTATATTTTGTAATCTTGTTATATGCTTCTAATCAGTTAAATGCTCAAATATTCTACCCTATATTCTGTTCATGCTTAGCTCCCACCAGTCTCTTCCTGGATCTTCTTGATGAGCTCCTGCGCCTCCTCGGGGGTCTTGAAGATGCGTGTTCTGCCCTCATATGTGACCAGAAGTCTTGCAGGGTGAATCACTCCATGGCGAATCTTCAAGGTTGCGCAGTTCTTTGCGGATGGGGTCAAACTGCTTCCTTAATTGTTGGATTCCTGAGGCCAATCTGGGTAGAACCGCACCTGCCTGATCTTGGTATTTAATTTCTCCTTTGGCCCGCACCGCGTGAGATCGTCATCCTGTCTCTGTAGCTGAGAAACTTCATAATTAGCGTCCTCGGTGCTGCCTTGTTACCTTCTCGGTGGGGCCAATTCGGTGGGCGCTTTCCAAGACGACTGATGATTTTAGCTCCGCGTTGTTCAGTGCCTCCGGGATCCACCCTCCAAAAAGGAGCATGAATCACGACCTTCGGCTCCCTCCGGTAAACCCACCACCTCAGGTTGTTCCTTCTGGACCGGGATTCCAAGTCCGAACGCTATTTTCCAGATCTTTATTTTTTTTTTCCAAAGTGCGCACCTTTATTTGAAGTCCGCTGATTTTCATCCTCCGCACTTGAGACACGAAGCTCCGCCTGCGTCACTCGCCTCCACGCAGTCACCCAACTCCTTTCTCATTGCATCCAACGCTGCCATAATTCCATCAAGTTTAGCGGAAAAGTCTGCTCTCATTGAGCTAATGGCAGCCAGCACTGCACCTGTGCCGCCCTCGTCAGCAGCAGTTACCGCACCACCGCTAGTTTCATCCGCCATATCCGCAGCTTTTCTACTGCGCCACAAACTTAAAGTCCGTTAATTTGGACTGCTTCGGCGATTCAATTTTTCCCCCTCCTGATTTCCCAGCCTTAGTCTTCACCCCGGCATATCCTCACCCAAACGCTGGGAAAAGTTCTGTTCCAAATGAGAGAGTTATTTGCCGAATTTTTATTTCCAAGGGCAGAGCAGAGTGATACATGTCCTTCTAGGCGGCCGCCATAACCGGAAGTCCCTCTATTCTGTTCTTACTTTAATAATAATAATGCATTAATCATTTTAATTAATTAGCATTGTCTTTATACCAAGCCTTCAGCCCCCCCCCAATACACACACACAGCAACGATGCCAAGCTCCTCTAGTAAATAGAAATGGTTATAAGGGATCATTTTTACAAATGCACTGAGTTTATTGAATGAGATGTAAAAGTGTTTGCTTGATGACTTGCACATGTATGTGGTAACCTTGGTCCTGGTCTTCTACATTAAGTTCAGGCTCATCTGTCTGTGAACTGAACCTCCCAGCATTCTCTGGGCCAGTTGTTGCTCTTGGTTTAAATTATTTTTTGGTTTGCATTTTTTTTATATTGTTTGCAGTTTTATTAGTGTGCCATGTAGTTGATCAAACATGTTATGTTAATTTCATAAAAGTTAATAGTAAAGTTAATTTTAATAATCTATTATTGTCAAACACTATGTTTTTTTTTGAGTAACTGATACTGGATAATGTGTGAATACCTGTTCAATGAGCCATGTTGTAGAAAATTGTATTATTTACCATTTATTTGTCTGAGATATGCTATAAAAATGTCTAACTGCAAAACAACAAAACATTACTCTAATAAAGAGGTTGGTGCTCATTCATTACATTTACTCAAGTATGTGTGTTTCAAATAACTCAAGTAAAAATCTGAGAAATAATAGCTTCAAATCTAGAAAAAAATGGAAATTTCAAATTTATTGAAATACAAATCTGAGTAAAAAAAAGTAGCAAATAGGAAACAACAACAAAAACTTATAGTTCAGAGTAAAAGAACTTTCTCTTATTGTTGACAAGTTTATTCTAATGATTTGGCTGTTTTAGTTTCAGAAATTTGTATCTTTCTTCAAAATTTGCTCATTTTTTTCTTGTAATTGCAATGAAAACCCCATGAGCAGTGTTGGGCAAGTTACTAAAAACAGTAACTAATTACAGTTACTAGTTACGTCTTTTCAAAAGCAACTGAGTTTACTTTACCAATTACTACATGATTAACGTAACTAGTTACTTGGGAAAAGTCATTTTCACGTCAACCCCTTAACATTCCTGCCAGTTCCAGGCCAGTGTGAAATGTTCTGTGGGGGGAAAAGTAGAATTTTAAGAGGCGAAGAAAGAAGATCTTCATTAGTCACCATTACACATTGTTGTCTGTCCATGGATAAGTTGGAACATTGCATGGCCAGATTAGAAAAATTGACCTAAATATTTTTTTGTGACTAAAGTGTATTCACTGCATCAATAGTTTGTTTTTTTTTAGGTCAAGTTAAACAGCTCCCACAACCTGATCTTGATCTATTGATTTTTTTGTTTTTAATTTGCTCAATCAAGTAGGAGTTAGCCCTCTCAGCTGAGTAATTTGGTCAGAAGCCACAGCGAGGATGTAACTAATTATTAGACTCCATATACTCCCAGTAATTGTGTAGCAATAGGTTTTTTTAATCTTTGGAGAAAATTGGTGATATACTAACAGACACATACCTGGATTTACAGGTCTAGATTTAAATCCCTTACTATTTTCAGCAGTGTCCAGCCAATGTAAAACGTTCCATGGTGTGAGACATCTTGCACACATAGCAAGATAATTTAATTAATGGATTACATTACGGGCTTATTGTCAGGCTAAAAACAAATTCAGACAGAGCTTTTAGAACCTGTTCAGTCTGCTTTTTCCTGCCTTGAGAGCTCTTATTGTGGGAAAATCTGAAGAAAATCAACAAAATATGGCCAGTAATTTCATCATTTTGGAGTGAGAGTTGGCATCACTGCATAAAGTTATCCATGTTTATCTTAACTTTTTGATTATGGATTTAATCCGATGTACAGTGATCCAAAGAAAATGTCCATTATCCACAGTCCAAATGTCTGCTGTGACAGAGACATAATCCAGTCCCTCAAATTCCTTTTGGAGATCAAAGTCCATTTTTGAATGAATAATCTTTGTCCAGGTAGCAAGTAAATGCATTTTAATTTCAGTGGGTCACAGTCCAGCTGTCTGATGGAAAGTGTTATCATGTCTTCAATCTGGAACGACATATCTGGCAATCATTCAGTTTAGTTCTTGCTGGGTCACAAACTGTCCAGATGCATACCTCTCCTGGGAAGAATTTGGGTCAGAAAATTGCACTTTGGACAATTAATCAATCTCTGGCTCCAGCGCAGTATGTACCAAGAGGCAGAGGACCAGAAGGGTGATTCCTGGCAGCTGCAGCAGAGACCTTTACCCGACACTCGGTTGTACTGGAGTAAATAGGTGTTTCCATGGTCTAAGACTGGGGTGCCCAACCAGTGGCTCATGATCGACTGGTAGATCGTGGACTGATTCTCAGTCGATCGCAACTGCATAGTCTGCAAAGTTTTCTCTGCCATTGCTCCTTAGTACACACACACATACACACAAACACAGCGCAGCTCGACTGGACTACACACATGGCACTGCGCGCACACGCAGTACATACCATACGTGCGCACTGACATTCATGTACAGCATCCCAGGTCACAGATTACAAGTGTCAGACTAGCCACCGTTAAAGTTTGCTAGCAGCCCATGAAGATGGCAGAAGCTAAAAAAACAAAAGCGTTGTGGAGAGCGTGAAATGAAGAGGCTGAATTTATTTCTCAATTCAGGTTTATTAACAATCACGTGTCTCCAACATCCTCTCAAACAGAAAAGAGACCCTTCCTCCCACATCTGTCCCTTTTATACCTGGGACATCAAAGTACAGAGTCACATTGTCTTTAATCCCAAGACACAATACATAACCCCCCCAGGTCTTCTCCTCTCCCCCAAAACCCTGGTGGTCAGGAAGTCTCTCAAGGCCATCTCAAAAGATCACATTTCACATCCTCCTGTTATCCCCACGAGGCCCAGACTTATTGTTCATTCTGAGACATGGGCAACAGTAATATACATATGCAGCCTAAGCAACTCAAATATGTGTGCCACAGCGTACCATTTTCATTCAGAGTGGGAGGAGGATTATTTTTTTGTTTATTCAAATTCCAAGTCCATTTGTCTCATTTGCAATGTCGGCATGGCCATTCAAAAGAAGGGCAATCAGGAGCAGCATGTCAGAACAGTGCACAAAAACTATGAGACGGAGTTCCCCGCTAAAACTGCTCTATGCACTTTTAAAGTGCAGGAATTGAACAGTCATCTTAGATTAGATTAGATTAGATTAGATTAGATTCAACTTTATTGTCATTACACATGTATGAATACAAGGTAACGAAACACAGTTTAGCATCCAATCAGAAGTGCAAAGGACAGCAGCTGCAGTTTATACGGTAATTAAACAGTATGTGCAATTTAAGCCTAATATATGCAAATATATGCAGCAGTGCAGAATAGTTAAGAGTACTGTTATGTGCAAATAATGTACAATAAGTTAGATGGGCAATTATGTACAGGTGAGGATGGTAAGAGATGATGGTATAGAGAAGTCAGCGGGGAACCTAAGTTCAGTAACGTGACAGCTGTTGAAAGAAAACTGTTCCTAAACCTGCTGGTTTCTAGTCCGAAGGCTTCTGAAACGCCTTCTGGAGGGGGAGAAGCTGGAACAGTCCATGAGCAGGATGGTTGGAGTCCCTAAGAATGCTGCGTGCCCGGCGCAAACATCTTTTCCTGTAGACGTCCTCTATAACTGGAAGTGGAATCCCTGTGATGCGTTGGACGGTTTTCACCACCCGCTGCAGCGCCTTACGGTCAGCGACAGAGCAGCTCCTATACCAGACTGTGACACAGTTGGTCAGGGTACTCTATCACAGGGTACTCTATCACGCAGCGGTAGAAGTTGCCCAGGATGTCAGTTGACAGATGGTTCTTCTTCAGTGTCCTCAAGAAGAAGAGGCACTGGTGGGCCTTCTTGATCAGGCTGGTGGTGTTAACTGACCAGGACAGGTCCTCCGAGATGTGGGTCCCCAGGAATTTGAAGCTGGGGACACATTCAACAGCTATGCCATTGATATGGATGGGGACATGTGTCTCTCCCCTCTCCTTCCTGTAGTCCACTATGAGTTCCTTGGTTTTGCTGGTGTTAAGGAGCAGGTTATTGTCAGTGCAATAGCAGTTATTGTCAGGTTATTGAGTTATGAGCAGTTATGAGCAGGTTATTGTCAGTCCTGCGGCAGCTGAGGAAGCTCAAGCTACCCACCAAGATGTTAGTGCAGTTCTACACAGCCATCATCGAGTCCATCCTCACCACCTCCATAACCGGTGTGTACGCAGGAGCCACTGCCAGGGACAGGACTAAGGGCCTGCAGCGCGTCGTGCGCACTGGCTGAGAAGGTGATCGGCTGCAAGCTCCCCATCTCTCCCGGATCTGTACATTCTCCAGGGACCCGAGGCGTGCTGGCCGGATCATAGCCGATCCCTCACACCCTGGTCACGTACTGTTTGCCCCCCTCCCCCTCAGGGTAGAAGACTTCGGTCCATCCAGACTAAAACCTCCCGTCACATGAACAGCTTCTTCCCCTCTGCCCATCAGACTGCTGAACACTAAGTGACGTATTGACTCTCGTGCACTATGTACAGGCAGCTCAACCAGGACTCATGTCAATCATCACTATTTTCTTCCTGCATTACCGACTGCACTATATGGTTCTCCACATTATCTGCTGCTCGCTAATATATTTTAACTGCTGACCAGTATTACTCACTCTTATTCTACACTTTATTGCATGTATAGTTTATTTCTTTTATTTTATATTGCATGTATAGTTTATTTCTTTTATTTTATCATGTTTAATGTTGCAGCATTGCACCGAGACAAATTCCTAGTTTGTGTACTACATGAACAATGGCAATAAATCTGATTCTGATTCTGATTCTGCACCAAGTAGCCAAGTGCTCAACCTCTGCTCTGTAATCTGACTCATCGTTGTCCCTGATGAGTCCAATCACCGTGGTGTCATCTGCAAACTTTATGATGGAATTGGATCCATACATAGGCTTGCAGTGTGGCGGTCCATTTTAACGAGACCCAACACCAAGGGTAAGGCGGCAACCATCGCATCATATTGAGTCAGTCACATTCTTGCAAAACACAAAAAGTCTTTCAAGGACTGCGAAGTTGTGAAAGAAGCATTCATTGAGGCTGCAGATGCACTTGGGTGATTTTAAGAACAAAACAGAGATCATTGCCACTATTAAGGACATGCAATTATCCCAGAATTCTGTTAGATGGCGGTGTGAGATGATGGCAGATGATGCTGAGGAGCAACTGAAGAAGAACGTTGAGGCATGCGAGTGTTTTTCCCTCCAGTTTGATAAGTCGACTGATACAATGGATGTGGGGTCAGTTATGTGTTTTTATTAGAATGGCTTTTTGACGACATGACTGCCAAAGAAGAGCTGCTCCACTGTTTTGCCATTGAAAGGACATAACAAGAGGTGAAGAATATTTTTAAATGCTTTCATGAGTTTGTTAAACAAGAGCCAACTGCCTCTTTTCCAGATCATCTTCATCACAACTGATGGTGCTCCAGCAATGTTAGGCCACACTAATGGTTTCATTGCATTGTGCAAACAAAAATGATCTTTTCGCCAGACATCCTTAATTATCACTGTATTATTCACCCAGCAAGCACTGTGTCGGGAAGATTTTAAACATAAAAGAAGTGATGGATGTAGCTATGAGAAATGATGTGCTCTGTTAGCGCCAGGAGTCTACAGAGAAGGTTATTCAGGGGTCATTTGGAAGAGGACAGGATCTGAACACACAGACCTGCTGCTTCACACAGATGTAAGATGGCTTAGCAGAGGGTCAAATTTTGGGGTGGAGTTCAGTTGAGCTTGTTGCCTGAAATCAAAGATATTCTGAACGCTTTCAAAACAAGCAGAATATGCACAGCTTGAGGACTGCCAGTGGCTTTTGGACTAAGCAATTGCTGACAGATCTGACTGACATGCTCAATTATTTGAATTTACAGCTCCAGGGTCAGGATAAACATGTGATCAACATGATTAGTTCAGTGAATACATTTAAAAGAGCAAGTTTGCAACTGCTTTCTAGTAGGCTGCAGTGATCATGACCTGTGAAACTTTCTCCCTCACAATGCCAAGCAGAACTCTGGTGTCCATGGTGTAACGGATGCCAACTAGTACTGTTCGACGCTAGAACGTTAGTAAACCTCCCTCCCGAAAGCCTCATACAGTATCGGTAGCGATGAGCTATCGGTTGACCATTAGCTCAGCGCGATCGAGCGTGTCTCCCACTGCTCCGAACTGGTTAGTTAGTTGAACTGAGAGGTCGCGGGTTCGTGTCCCGTGTGGGGCGAACTGCGCAGGATGATCTCTGTCACAATGGTGTGCCGTGAACCCGGATGGGGAGTGAGGTTTAGGGGGAGAGTGTAATGGATACCAACTAGTACTGTTTGGCGTAGAACGTTAGTAAACCTCCCTCCCGAAAGCCTCAATACAGTATCGGTAGCGCTGAGCTATCGGTCGGACCTTTAGCTCAGCGCGATCGTGCTGTGTCTCCCATGCTCGAACTGTGTAGTTGACTGAGAGGTCGCGGGTTCGTGTCCCGTGGGGCGAACTGCGGCAGGGATGATCTCTGTCACAATGGCAAAGATTCTGCACAGCTGGATAGTGCACGGTATGAGGAGCAAGTTCAAAGCATCTTCACAGAATTTGAGAAACGTTTTTACTGACTTTACAGTGTATCCAGAAAGTATTCACAGTGCTTCATTTGTCCACATTTTGTTATGTTAGCAGCCTTATTCAAAAAGGGATTAATTCATTTTTTCCCTCAAAATTCTACACACAATACCCCATAATGACGTGATTTTTTTTTTTTTTTTTTAGATTTTTGCAAATTTATTAAAAATAAAAATCTAAGAAATCACATTGCTCAACACTTTGTTGATGCATCTTTGTCAGGAATTACAGCCCCAAGTCTTTTTGAATATGATGCTATAAGCTGGGCACACCTATCTTTGGGCAGTTTTGCCCATTCCTCTTTGCAGCACCTCTCAAGCCCCATCAGGTTGGATGGTAAGCGTCGGTGCACAGTCATTTTCAGATCTCTCCAGAGATGTTCAATTTGATTCAAGTCTGGGCTCTGGCTGGGCCACTCAAGGACATTCACAGAGTTGTCCTGAAGCCACTCCTTTGATATCTTGGCTGTGTGCTTAGGGTTGTTGTCCTGCTGAAAGATGAACCATCACTCCAGTCTGAGATCAAGACTGCTCCGGAGCAAGTTTTCATCCAGGATGTCTCTGTACATTGCTGCATTCATCTTTTCCTCAATCCTGACTAGTCTCCTGGTTCCTGTTGCTGAAAAACATCCCCACAGCATGATGCTGTGGGGATGCACCACCACTGGCATAGTTATAAGTGGTGCCTAATTTCCTCCAAACATGATGCCTGGCATTCATGCCAAAGGGTTTAATGTTTGTCTCATCAGACCAGAGAATTTTGTTTCTCATGGTCTGAGAGTCCTTCAGGTGCCTTTTGACAAACTCCAGGTGGGCTGCCATGTGCCTTTTACTAAGGAGTGGCTTCCGTCTGGCTACTCTGCCATACAGGCCTGATTGGTGGATTGCTGTAGAGATGGTTGTCCTTCTGGAAGGTTCTCCTCTCTCCATAGAGAAACACTGGACAGAGTGAACACCCTGTTCTTGGTCACATTCCTGACTAAGGCCCTTCTCCCCCGAATATTCAGTTTAGACGGCCGGCCAGCTCTAGGAAGAGTCCTGGTGGTTCAAAACTTCTTCCATTTATAAATGATAGAGGCCACTGTGCTCATTGGGACCTTCTGTCATGAATGCCCCTCCGGGGCAAAAAACAAACCCAATCATTTGACTACAGTGAGATGATTAAATGACAGGAAGAAAGCACAACAGTCCACATGACAGTGTAGGCAAATCCCAAAATACAAACACAGAAAAACTTACACTAAGTTGGTACTCCAGAGTTAGGAACTCTGGAGAAGAGGAGGGGGAGACTGAGCTGAAAGATAGAGTTCAGTCTGAACAAAATTGTGACTGCCACAACGACAGAAAGGAAAAGCAGAGTTTAAATACATGACCAATAAATGGGCAGCAGGTGTGAGAGTCAAGCTGGCAAGCACTGACGCCTAACTGCTCTTAGCTGGTGGATGAGTGGGCAGAGAGCAGTGAGAGGGGAAAATAGGAGAAAGGAAAAACACAATTACTCACAGCTGATGGACTGGAACAGATTGCAAGTGAAAGGGCTGTGCCTGGAATGATGAGAGGGACTCAAAACACCCAAACAAAATAACAGAACAAACAGGAAAAATAATAATGAACAGAAAAACACTCAAAACTACAAAGGAAGTCTGAGCGCTGAGAACAGATGCTCAGACATACAGTGGGGCAAAAAAGTATTTAGTCAGCCACCAATTGTGCAAATTCTCCCACTTAAAAGATGAGAGAGGTCTCCAATTTTCATCATAGGTATACCTCAACTATGAGAGGGCAAAATGAGAAAAAAAAAAAATCCAGAAAATCACATTGAAGGATTTTTAATGAATTAATCGGTAAATTCCTCAGTAAAATAAGTATTTGGTCACCTACAAACAAGAAAGATTTCTGGCTCTCACAGACCTGTAACTTCAAGAGGCTCCTCTGTCCTCCACTCGTTACCTGAATTAATGGCACCTGTTTGAACTCATTATCAGTATAAAAGACGCCTGTCCACAACCTCAAACAGTCAGATTCCAAACTCCACTATGGCCAAGACCAAAGAGCTGTCAAAGGACACCAGAAACAAAATTGTAGACCTGCACCAGGCTGGGAAGACTGAATCTGCAATAGGTAAGCAGCTTGGTGTGAAGAAATCAACTGTGGGAGCAATTATTAAAAAATGGAAGACATACAAGACCACTGATAATCTCCTTCGATCTGGGGCTCCACGCAAGATCTCACCCCGTGAGGTCAAAATGATCACGAGAACGGTGAGCAAAAATCCCAGAACCACACGGGGGGACCTAGTGAATGACCTACAGAGTAAGTAGCAAAGGCTACATCAGTAACAAACTACGCCGCCAGGGACTCAAATCCTGCAGTGCCAGACGTGTCCCCCTGCTTAAGCCAGTACATGTCCAGGCCCGTCTGAAGTTTGCTAGAGAGCATTTGGATGATCCAGAAGAGGATTGGGAGAATGTCATATGGTCAGATGAAACCAAATAGAACTTTTTGGTAAAAACTCAACTTGTCGTGTTTGGAGGAGAAAGAACACCATACCTACTGTGAAGCATGGGGGTGAAAACATCATACTTTAGGGCTGTTTTTCTGCAAAGGGACCAGGACGACTGATCCGTGTAAAGGAAAGAATGAATGGGGCCATGTATTGTGAGATTTTGAGTGAAAACCTCCTTCCATCAGCAAGGGCATTGAAGATGAAACGTGGCTGGGTCTTTCAGCATGACAATGATCCCAAACACACCACCTGGGCAACAAAGGAGTGGCTTCATAAGAAGCATTTCAAGGTCCTGGAGTGGCCTAGCCAGTCTCCAGATCTCAACCCCATAGAAAATCTTTGGAGGGAGTTGAAAGTCCGTGTTGCCCAGTGACAGCCCCAAAACATCACCGCTGTAGAGGAGATCTGCATGGAGGAATGGGCCAAAATACCAACAACAGTGTGTGAAAACCTTGTGAAGACTTACAGAAAACATTTGACCTCTGTCATTGCCAACAAAGGGTATATAACAAAATATTGAGATGAACTTTCGTTATTGACCAAATACTTATTTTACCGAGGAATTTACCAATTAATTCATTAAAAATCCTTCAATGTGATTTTCTGGATTTTTTTTTTTTCTCATTTTGTCTCTCATAGTTGAGGTATACCTACGATGAAAATTGGAGACCTCTCTCATCTTTTAAGTGGGAGAACTTGCACAATTGGTGGCTGACTAAATACTTTTTTTCCCCACTGTATGATGCCTTCAAAGCAACAGAAATTTTTCTGTACCCTTCCCCAGATTTGTGCCTCGACACAATCCTGTCTCTGAGGTCTACAGACAATTCCTTTGACTTCATGCTTGCTTTGTGCTCTGACATGCACTGTCAACTGTGGGACCTTATATAGACATCGTCGGCCTCCATTGGTCTATGATGACCATGGAAGAGAATCCTAAATGTCTACTCTGCTGGAACAGCACCGCCTGTGGCTGAACAGGCTGATGCGCGAATGGCAGTCCCTGTCACACAGGTCGCACTTGTGTGTGGTCTCCGTGGTGCTGGAGCTGTGGCAGTTCTTCCTGCGGGTCCTTTTTTCATCTGCTGCAGCAGTCAGTCTCTCTTCACCCGCCTTGAGCTGTCTGGTCAGGGTGCCTCTTCATTTGGAGCAGTCCGTTGCAAGGTCCTCCCAGCGCTCTGTGTTGATCTCCAGGGCCTTCATGTCTCTCTTGCAGACATCTCTAAAGCGCAGCTGTGGGCGGCCAACGTCTCTCCTGCCAGTCGCCAGTTCTCCGTAGAGGACATTTTTGGGGATTCTGCCGTCCTCCATACAATGAACGTGGCCTAGCCAGCGGATTCTGCGCTGCCTGAGTAGAGTGAACATGGAGGGAAGGCCGGCGCGGGACAGAACTTCTATGTTGGGCACTTTGTCCTGCCAGGATATGTCCAGGATGCGGCGAATGCAACGCAAGTGGAAGGAGTTCAGTCTCTTTTCCTGCCAGGTGTATGTTGTCCACGTTTCACTCCCATAGAGCAGTGTGCTGATGACGCAGGTGTTGTACACTGCCATCTTCGTCTTGACAGAGAGTTTGGGATTCTCCCACACTCGTGTGGTGAGGTGAGCGAGTGTGAAGGCTGATTTTCCAATCCTCTTGTCGATCTCTGTATCAAGGGAGAGGTTTTTGCTGATCGTGGACCCCAGGTACGTGAAATGGTTCACGACCTCCAGCTCGTAGTCGTCGATGGTGATGGTTGGTGGTGCTTCCGTGCCTTGCGCCAAGACATTAGTCTTCTTCAGGCTGATGGTAAGCCCAAAGTCCTTGCATGCCTGGGAGAAGCGGTCCATCAGGGTCTGAAACTCCTGCTGTGTGTGGGTTGCGACTGCAGCATCGTCTGCGAACAGCATGTCTCTGATTAGAGCCTCGCGTACTTTGGTTCTGGCTTTCAGGCGGGCAAGGTTGAAAAGCCTGCCGTCAGATCTTGTGTGCAGGTAGATTCCCTCTGTTGCTGTGCTGAAGGCATGCCTCAGGAGCATAGCAAAGAAAATCCCAAAGAGGGCTGGCGCAAGTACACAGCCCTGTTTCACTCCACTACGTATGTTGAATGGCTCTGAGACATTGCCGTCGTTCTGCACTATCCCCTGCATGTTGGTGTGAAACGATTCTATGAGGCTTTGCAAATAAAATTTGGTCTATATAAGGTCAACTGTGGGACCTTATATAGACAGGTGTGTGCCTTTCCAAGTCATATCCAATCAACTGAATTTACCACAGGTGGACTCCTATAAAGCTGAAGAAACATCTCAAGGATGATCAGTAGAAACAGGATGCACCTGAGCTCAGTTTTGAGGTTCATGGCAAAGGCTGTGAATATTTGCGTACATGTGATTTCTTAGGTTTGTATTTTTAATGAATTTGCAAAAATCTAAAAAAAAAATCACATCCTTTTATGGAGTATTGTGCGTAGAATTTGAGGGAAAAATGCATTTAATTCATTTTGGAATAAGGCTGTAACATAATTAAATGTGGAAAAAGTGAAGGGCTGTGAATACTTTCCGGATGCACTGTGCATCCATTGAGCCTCTTTAATGTGTTTTCCATTTGGGGAGGGCATCGATGTGGATTACACTGCTTCTAAAGTAGCATCACTGTTTCAGCTGGGTAGCTCTGCTGTTGAGGGTGAGAGTCTCACACTGCAAAATGACACTGAGATGAAATCCAGGGCAACACCTGGCATGAAAGGAGACTTCTGGAACCTACTGCTGGAACAAAAATATCCCAACCTCAGAAGATGTGCCTTGAACTTGACTGCATTTTTCGGATCAGCATATTTGTGCGAGACTGCTTTCTCTCACATGAAAATCATCAAGACGAAGTACAGATCCACAATGACAGACGATCACCTTGTGGCCTGCCTAAGGCTTGCGACCAGCTCCTACTGCCCTGACTATGAGAAACTAGCTGACTTCATCCAATGTCAAAGGTCCCACTGAGGTAAAGAAATACATGTATTGCAACTGCTTTGCAACTCACAAACTACTTTTTATTATATCTGAATGGGTTTTATGTTTGTTGTGTGCATATTAAATGTGTAGATGGGCAATGGATACAGCCTATGTGAACTGGTAGATCTCAAAAAGCTCACAACTTTAAAAGTAGATCTTGGTTTAAGAGAGGTTGGGCACCACTGATCTAAGATGTCTAATTTGGATATTATAATCTGGAAATAAAAGGTTTCCTACATTGCAGCTCAGTGTGTTCTGCTTGGTTATCATGGGAAATCAGGGGAGGCTGTGGTGCAGGCGTAGTGTGGAGCCGTCGGGGATCAGCAGCTGCAAGATGTGACGCTGCCCAGCTGGAGACTGGCACCACCAATAAACAACACCCTTGTGACAACAGAGGTTTGACCACTGGGAATGCAGAGCATTGGTCTCTGGGTCCAGCACAGCCACAGCCTTCCGGGCAGGCCGCTGGGCCTTGTCCAGCCACTGCCGGACCCGGGGGATGACAGGATCTCTATACTGCTCTCTCCGAAGCTGCTGCGTGCCAAAGGCGTCCATGACATCATCGCTGGGGAGAGCTGCCTGATGATCTGAAGAAGTGCTGTGAACCGCTGCGCTATCCCAGGCCGTAGCAGTCTGGAGAGCCTGTGAGACTGCTGGGTCATGATCTTCGGCCTGCGCTGATGGCACCGGCCCTTCGATTGTGGTTTCTCGTCTGGCTGTTGCCACAGAGCATGATGGTCTGAACTCCCAGCAGGAGAGAAGGGCTAGCGGTGTCGATTTTTGCACCCCATGCTGCATGCAGATCTAGTCCAATGATGCACGGGTCCTGGATGTCAGCCAGCCAGACTGGGTCCTTCGTGTTCTGACTAGCCACTCCCACCCCAAGGACCTGTCGCTCCCCCAGCCTGGCACTCTCACCTGTGGCAGTGAGGATGCAGCACCGGGTAGGTTTCCACCCTTGCAGTCCGAGTCTATCTGGACAAGGCAGCGCCCTGGGTCAGACCAGGGAAATGGTGGAACCGGTGTTAATCAGGGCCCGGACTGGTGTGCTGTCCAGGCTGCACTGTAGATACAGCCATGGTGATTGTCCAAGTCGGCCCAGCCATCCATCGGGGAAAATGTCTGTAGGAGGAGGCAGGTCCCCATCTGTGCCACCTCGCTCTCAGGTTAAATCCGGTGAGGGAGCTGGTTGTCACGGGGTGGGTGCAGGGCAGTAGCGTGCGGTGTGTCCTGGTTCTCCACAGTGGAAACATCCCTCCTCGTGCCGCTGTCATACTCTTGCTGACCGTGCAGCTGTGGTTCAGCATAATTCCCATTCCTCCTCGTCCTCACTCTCAGCTGTGGCCTGAAAAGCTCTCTGCCTCTGTGAGGACACGTCAGCTGCATAATCCATCATCAGCTACACCCGCTCCGCTTCTGCCATGGCCATTTCCCAGCTGCTCACTGTATGAATCCGGTTGTATTCCTGGAGCCAGGCTGGGTAGAGCCCACAAATGAAGTTCTGTAGAGCGAGCTTCTCCACCACCTCCGGCTCGAAATCTGGGTAGCCACGCTGTGTCAGCAGCCATATGTCCACTGCATAGGCTCCCAGTCTCTCCCAGTTGTCCTGCCGGTGGCTGGCCAGCTGTTCCCGGGCGTGTTCGGCATGGGTCGCTCTTCCAAACTGCCACCACAGCGCTCCTTGTAGCGCTGCCCAGCTGTGGCGTTCCTCGGGCGGGAGATCAGGCACTGTGCAGAGAGCTCCGCCCTCCAGAACCAGCGCAATCTGCACGGCTGTCTCTTCAGGTGTCCAGCCATTCAGCGCAGTGGCCAGATCAACCTGGGCCAGATAGTCATCCAGCAGTGTCTTGGCCCAAAAGTGAGGGAGTTTGGCCAGTTGGTGGGACGGTTGCCTCTTGGTCGATCGCCGCCCCCAGTCACAGTGGAATTGCCGGCCCGTCCTGCCTTGAAAAGGGTGGGAAGCGGGGCAGATTTGGTCTGTTTGGCCCGCTCTGCCTTGAGAAATGCAGAAGGTGCGGTATGCTGGCCCCGTCTGGTCTGCTGCTCCATTTGTCACGGCGAGTATCTCTGGGGGCTGGCATGTCTGCTCCGTAGTTCATCTCAGTCTCCATCTGGGTGATGAGCCGCTCAAGCTGCCGAATCTCCATCCTGATTTGTGCTTCCATCTCTCTGTTAACCCACTTCTGACACCAGTGTGACGTTTCTTGGGGTTCACACAAATAATGAGAGATGATTGTGATGCAACAGGCTTTATTCTTTACTCACTCACTACACAGAACAGAGGGGAGGTCATTCACGCAGACGCTCCTCTCACTCATGGTGACACCGACACATGATCTGTCACATATAGGAAAACAACGCTATCACAGCTGGTCTTATTACACAGTTCTAATGGCACAGCAAAAACAGAACACGCGGATAATAACAGTGTTTGAATCCTCTGCAGCGTAAAGCATGTCGGGAGGATCCCCACCCCCTTATCGCAGCCCCGATGCTACACTACCCTCATTGGCCTTATTTAGAAATCATAAATCACCTCCCAGTTGTTCCTATCAAATCAGATTCACAAACTAAAACTTGTATTTCTCATTTATTTTTCACCTCAAATGTTTCCAGAATCACTTTTCTCTGCTTGTTTCAAAAATGTGGAAAATGGAAACAGACGAGGCAGCGAGCTGCACGACACAGAAACTTTATTCCACTTCCAACATAAGTACAGAAACTGTAAAACTTGAGTGCCTGAGTGAACTCCTTTATACACTTTAATTCCTGCCTCCGACACTCAGGGTAAACACATTAACATTCAGACTGAAGACATGCACACACATTAACATAACATTGACCCACGTGTCACAGAGCAGGTCTTACTATAATAAATTCACACCCCTGCGTCCTCAGGTGTCAGCCTGGCGTGGCAGGGGGTGAAAGGCACATCTTTCTTTGGCTGGCTCCTCTAAGCTATTGCATCCAACACAACATCACTGTCGGGCTGCCATGTTGGATCAGTTCAACAACTGTGGCGGCTCTGATACTGATCAGTGTTCAGATCAGTGGGTCCCGCCCACCACTGGACGGCTCAGCCAATCAGGAGCGGCTCCAAGTTTTTGGTCCCTGAAGGAGGCTAGCATTGGATAGAGGAGCTGTCAATCATGGAGGAGAACTTCATGGAGGTGTTTGGATTCTGAAATATGATTTTCTGACTTTTTCTGTTGAATAAGGAATCGTTTATCATCTGTAAAGTTTTCCTGATTAGACAGGAACTCACTCATCATCTCAGAATCATTTAGTCAGTCACAACTCAGAATATCAGCAGAACCATTTAGGATGAAAATCAATCAAAGCTTCAAAGCTCCTGATACAGTCTGAACAGCGACCTCTGCTGGATGTCACTGTGTGTTTTTAATCATACATTTGCAATTTCCTTTTCTTTTTTTCGAAGATTTTAAACTTTATTTCTCAAATTAGAGTTTTACTGGAGTCATTTGACAACATGCACTTAAGTAAATATACCATCTCTTTATTAGACATTTATTGTAACAAAATTCATCACAGCGCGGTTATACATCTTCAAGCATATCTCAGAAGAATAAATTGTAAAAAAACAAATAAATCATAAAACAGGTTCTTATACACTATATATCCTTTATAAAAATATAACGTTTGAGAATAATTGAAGATCGGTAAAATGTCATCAGCTTTACTTTAGTGCAACATTTTTGATCAACTACACGGAGGACCAAAAACTTGAAAAACAACAAAAGAAAAAAAACCCCAATTATAAACCAGACAGCTCAGCAGATAGCAGCTGACTCTGAACTCAGTGTAGAAGATCCAGGTACCGTCACATCAATTTCACATGAAAACACAATGAAAAATGAATTGGAATAAGGCAGCAAAGTGATAAATGATGCAGGCACTGGTATGTAACAAGTTTCAAAAGGCTGGACAAAGACAAGGTCAGTAGAAGCATTTTTCCTCGGCTACACTTTTCAAGATGTGCAAAATTGAGATGCAAAGGAAACTAAACAGACTAATTTACTCATAAATCATCAAAGCAAGCGGTACTTTAATAAACAAAAATTAACTTTATCAATAAAGTTACTACTATATATCAGATTAGCATCCAGATTTCAAATTTAAAGGTGCTTTATTGGCATGATAGTTTAAGGGAAACTGGATTGTCAAAGCACCAAAAAGCAATAAAGATAACGTTCACTTCATTTTCAGTTCAGTATGCTTTATGAATAAAGTGTGCCCAGGTCATAACTGTTGTTCAGGCTGTGGTCAAAATTACAAATTACAATTTAATTACACAGAATACAAATTTAAGCAGCATCCAGATGAGTGTTGCAAATTTAAAAGAAAAAGTTGAACATTTACCGGAAAAGTTCCAAATTTTTGAAAAAGAAATTCCAGTTTTATGAGAAAAAAGTTGCAAATTAATGAGAAAGGTGAAAATTTACAGGAAAAAAGTCACAAATTTTTGAGGAAAGATGGACATTTATGAAGAAAAAAGTTATACAGCTACAAGAAAAAATAGCAAATTTGAGCAAAAAACAAATCTGAGAAAAAAAATTTCAAATCCATGAGGAAGAAAAGTAAAATTTACAGGAAAAAGTTGCAAATTTACAATGAAAAACTGGCAAATTTATGACAAAATTACAAAATTTTAAGAAAAAAGTTGCAAATTTATGAAAAAAGTCACAAATTTTTAAGAAAAAAGTTGCAAATTTACACTACTGTTCAAAAGTTTGGGGTCACCCAGACAATTATTTTGTGTTTTCCATGAAAAGTCACACTTATTTACCACCATGAGTTGTAAAATGAATAGAAAATATAGTCAAGACATTGACAAGGTTAGAAATAATGATTTGTATTTGAAATAATAATTTTTTCCAGATACTCAACCTGCTCAAAGGAAGGTCAGTTTTATAGCTTCTCTAACCAGCTAAACTGTTTTCAGCTGTGCTAACATGATTGCACAAGGGTTTTCTAATCATCCATTAGCCTTCTGACGCAATGAGCAAACACACTGTACCATTAGAACACTGGAGTGATAGTTGCTGGAAATGGGCCTCTATACACCTATGTAGATATTGCACCAAAAACCAGACATTTGCAGCTAGAATAGTCATTTACCACATTAGCAATGTATATTAGATATTAGAGTGTATTTCTGATTAGTTTAAAGTTATCTTCATTGAAAAAAAACAGTGCTTTTCTTTCAAAAATAAGGAAATTTCTAAGTGACCCCAAACTTTTGAACGGTAGTGTATGTGGAAAAAAATGTTAAGTTACAGAAAACAAATTGCAAATTTATGATACAAAAGTCACAAATTTACAAGAAATAAATTGTAAATTCATGAGAAAAAAAATGTTCAGATTTATGTGAAAACATCACATAGCACACCATCCCACAGAGGACTGAGATCCTCCAGTCACTGAAACAAAAGTTACGGCAATGAGTTGATAAGAATGAATACCTTCTTATATGAAACAGATGGTGGCATTTTGTGGACACAAACTGATGCTGAATAGTTGGAAAAAAATAAAATATATGGTATATCAATACTCAATCTACGGTGATATTACAGTACTTAGGGAATTGTAGCATTGTGATGGTATTGCATCATGACTCAAATACTGTATCTTGATAGTATTGCATTGGGAGGTGTCTGGTGATACCAGTCCTTTCTGTCTACAAGGCTCAAAACTGTCTTTGGTTCACATCAAGATGTAGGCAGAAAAAACAATGCATATTAAAAAATTGTAAAATTACAACCATCACTAAAACAAAATAAATATATATGGAAGTCATCAGCAAAGCTTGATAAACAGTAATTCACAAACTTGTTTCCATCTCCTTATTCAGTCACTTAACTGCATAGTTATATGATCCCTTATACTGTATTTTTTTTTTTTTTTTTGGCTGGAGGAACTTGGTATCGTCAACCTGAAGTAGTAACTGTAACTCAGAAGAAAGAAGGTGCTTATCAATTAAACTGATTAAAATCAGAACAGAATGGAATGAAACAAACAAAAAAGCTTTATCTGTCACACAGTAAAATAAATTCTTTCATATGGCTCGGTTAAAAAAAGACTGAGTAACAACAAGTAAGGCAAAAAACATCCACAAAGTCAGGCATTCAAAAATCCAGTCTATGAAAATATAAAAACACATCATTCAACAATGGCTTAAAAAGTTAAGAGTTAAGAAGAGGTGATATTTTATTTAAAAAAAATAGTGTGTGTATATATAAGGGGGCAGTTGGTCTCAGCATACAGGACTGTATCATCAGCATATAAGCAGATGTGCACTACATTAGTAAGAGCATGTGGAATAGCATTAATAACCATGGAGAAAAAAGTGGGACTGACCCCCATGAGACACCTACTGATACCGGAAGGGGTTTTGATTCTGAGAGCACCAACTGGCATAGAGGACTCTTTTCTTTGCTCATTCCATGGGTTTAAAAGACTCTGGAGTGGAGGTTGTCTCTGGGGTCTCCATTTATAGTAATTATAACAATTTAAGTATTGTCTTTTAGATGTTAATTATTGGACCCTACATCTCACTGTCATACATCGTAACGGACAAGATAACATCAAATTTTATTTTTTTTTTCCCGGTTCCGGCGCCACACGAGTTGGCTGCCTTTTGCAACTGCCCTTTTTTTTTTCTTCTTTTCTTCTTTTATCTTCCTTCTTCTTTCTACACCTTTCACTCTATATTTATCACGGACAAACAGATCACCCCAAAGGTCTCCCGAGTCGGCGGACGGAGCCTCTGTTTACAGCAGGAGACGATACAGCAGGGAAGAGCTAGCTAGCACTCAACCGCCACCTGGTGCTAACGGAGAAACTCGACATACCGGGAGAACTGAAACGAAAATGACGTGGGTGCCGGGCTGGAGTTTAGGCGGCGTGCAAGAAATATAAGACAGAATAATAAAGAGCGATGGCAAGAACCAAGCAGACCGCCCATAAATCTACTGGAGGAAAAGCCCCAGGAAGCAGCTGGCCACCAAGGCTGCTCAGAAAAGCGCTCCGGCCACCGGCGGAGTGAAGAAGCCTCACCGTTACAGGCCCGGTACCGTGGCTCTGAGAGAGATCCGTCGCTACCAGAAATCCACGGAGCTGCTCATCCGTAAGCTGCCCTTCCAGCGCTTGGTGAGGGAGATCGCTCAGGACTTCAAGACCGACCTGCACTTCCAGAGCTCCGCCGTCATGGCTCTGCAGGAGGCCAGCGAGGCCTACCTGGTGGGTCTCTTCGAGGACACCAACCTGTGCGCCATCCACGCCAAGAGGGTCACCATCATGCCCAAAGACATCCAGCTGGCCCGCCACATCCACGGAGAGAGAGCTTAGACTTTCTGCTGCACATCCACCAACCACAATGCTCCGCACTGTGTGTATATATATATATATATATATATATATATATATATATATATATATATATACAGTATATAGTAATATGTACATATGTATACTAGCTGTTCTTGTTTTTTCTTGCCTTCTGATTGTTGCTCTGAGTGTTGCTATCCCTGTGCTGTTGCAATCCTGGAATTTCCCCATTGTGGGACTAATAAAGGCTTATCTTATCTTAATAATGTAAGACAGTTTTTCCAATGGAAGTTGGGTCATCATGTGGGAGGTTGGTGAGTACTAGTGTACAGTAACTGCCTCAAACAAAGAGCAATTTTGATTAAACATGCACCAAGGGAGGGATGCAATGCCATTATTAGTTCCTCTTGGGTTCGGTAGTATGAACCAAAAAAATTGCAGGTTACAGTGTTATTTTTGAATATAAAATTCTAAACAATTTCATTTATGGGAAACACAGGGGGAGGGAATGGTTTAACACAGTGAGGGAATGGTTTAACAGTTCGACTGTTATAAATACAATCAACTGGAAGTCTTCCACCATATTCTGTAAACACACTTTGTTTCCACCATGTCCATCCATCTTCTACCACTTTTCTGGAGGTCCGGGTCACGGAGGCAACAGTTCAAGCAGAGATGCCCAGACTTCCCTCTCCCCAGCCACCTGCTCCAGCTCTTCAGAGAGGATACCAAGGCGTTCCCAGACCAGCTGGGAGACATAGTCTCTCCAGCGGCTCATGGGTCTGCCCCGGGGTCTCCTCCCAGTGGGACATGCCCGAAACACTTCAAGTGGGACGCATCCAGGAGGCATCCTGATCAGATGCCCATACCACCTCAACTGGCTTTTTTCAATGTGGAGGAGCAGTGATTCTACTCTGAGCCTCTTCTGGATGACTGAACTCCTCACCCTATCTCTGAGGGTGAGTTCAGCAATCCTATAGAGAAAGCTCATTTCAGCCGCTTGTATCCGCGATCTTGTTCTTTCGGTCATTACCCAAAGCTCATGACCACAGGTGAGGGTAGGAACATAGATTGACCGGTAAATCGACAGCTTTGCCTCAGAGCTTAGCTCCCTTTTCACCGCAACAGACTGGTACAATCTCCGCATCACGGCAGATGCTGCTCCAATCCGTCTGTCAATCTCTCTCTCCATTCTCCTCTCACTCGTGAATAAGACCACAGGATACTTAAACTCCTCCACTTGGGGCAGGGGCATGTCCCCAGCTTGGAGAGGACAATCCACCTTTTTCCGGCTGAGGACCATAGACTCGGACTTGGAGGTGCTGATTCTCATCCCAGCCGCTTCACACTCGGTACAAACTGTCCCAGTAAGACATGTAGGTCATTGCTGGATGAAGCCAACAAGACAACATCATCTGCAAACAGATGAGATTTTGTGGTTACCAAGCATGACACCCTCCATTCCCTGGCTGCACCTAGAAACTTTGTCCTTAAAAACAATGAACAGTATGGTGACAAAGGGCAGGCCTGGCGGAGTCCAACTCTCACTGGGAATGAGTCGGACTGAGTGCTGGCAATATGAACCAGACTCTCACAACGGTTGTATAGAAACCGGATAGCTCGGATAGCCGCATAGTCGGATAGCCCCACAAAAAGCCACAAGGGACATAGTTGAATGCCTTCTCCAAGTCCACAAAACACATGTAAACTGGTTGGGCAGACTCCCATGAACCCTCGAGGATTCTCGAGAGGGTAAAGAGATGGTTCGATGTGTCACGGCCAGGACAAAAACCACATTGCTCCTCCTGAATCCGAGGTTCAACTAATGGCCGGACTCTCCTCTCCAGTACCTTGGCATAGACATTCCCAGGGAGGCTGAAGAGTGTGATCCCTGTAAAGTTGAAGCACACCTTCCAGTCCCCCTTCTTAAAGAGAGGAAACACCACACCGGTTTGCCATGCCAAAGACACTGTCCCAAGCTTCCACGCAATGTTGCAGAGGTGTGACAACAATGACAACCCTACAACATTCAGGGCCTTGAGGTACTCAGGGCAAATCTCATCCACCCCCGGGGCCTGGCCACCAAAGAGTTTTTTAACCACTTTGGTGACCTCAGCCACTGTGATGAGCGAGTCGTCCCCCTCGTCCACAAGCCCTGCTTTCTCTGTGGAAGGCGTGTCAGTGGGATTGAGGAGCTCTTCGAAGTATTCCTTCCACCGCTCGACGATATCCCCAGTCGAAGTCAGCAGCACCCCATCCACACCATACACAGTGTGGACAGGGAGCTGCTTCCCCCTCCTGAGCTCCTCGACAGTTTGCTAGAATCTTTGAGGCTGACCGAAAGTCTTCCATGGCCTCACTGAACTCCTCCCACACCCAAGTTTTTGCTTCAGCAACCACCCGAGCCGCAGTCCGCTTGGCCTGCCGGAACACCTCAGCTGCTTTGGGAGTCCCATAAGTTAACCAGGCTTGAGAGGACTCCTTATTCAGCTTAATGGCCCCCCCTCACCACTGATGTCCACCACTTGTTCGAGGGTTGCCACCTCGAGATGCATCGACGACTTTGCGGCCGCAGCTCTGGGCAGCCGCTTCAACAATGGAGGTGGAGAACATGACCCATTCAGACTCCATGTCTCCAGGCTCCCTTGGAATGTTGTTGAAGTTCTTCCGGAGGTGGGAGTTGAAGACTTCCCGGACAGAGGCCTCAGCCAGACATTCTCAGCACACCCTCACCATACTTTTTGGTCTACCAGGTCTGAATGACATCCTCTCCTGCCATTGGATCCAACTCACCACCAGGTGGTGATCAACTGACAGCTCTGCACCTCTCTTTACCCGAGTGTCCAAGACATGTGGTTGCAGGTTTGATGACATGATAATAAAATCGATCATCGACCTGCGACCTAGGGTGTCCTGGTGCCAGGTGCACATATGGACACTCCTATGCTTGAACATTGCATTTGTTATGGACAAACTGTGGTTAGCACAGAAGTCCAATAACTGAACACCACTCGGGAAGGCCGTTCCTCCCGAACTAAACCTGCTGTGCAATTATCTGACCATTTGCAGGAAGTTGGTTTGTTTGAGGTGTTTCAATCTGGGTTCAGAACTCATCACAGTACTGAAACTGCCTTAGTGAAGGTCACTAATGACCTCCTGATCGCATCTGATAATGGACTTGTCTCTGTTCTTGTTCTTTTAGATCTCAGTGCAGCCTTTGACACCATTGATCATGCCATTCTACCTGATAGATTAGAACACTTTGTTGGACTGAGTGGAACTCCATTGCAGTGGTTGAGATCTTATTTGTTTGATAGATTTCAGTTTGTTCATATCAATGATGAATTTTCTTCCAACTCTAAGCTCAGTCACGGAGTTCCACAGGGATCTGTGTTGGACCCTACTCTTTTTAGTTTATATATGCTCCCGTTAGGCAATATCATCAGAAAGCACTGTATACATTTTCACTGTTACGCAGACGACACACAACTATACCTGTCAATGAAGCCCTATGATTGTAATCAATTAGCCAAGTTAGATGCCTGTCTTAAGGACATCAAAGCTTGAATGACTTGTAATTTTCTACCATTAAACTCTGATAAGACTGAGGTCATTGTTGTTGGCCCAAAACATCTTAGAAATTCCTTTTCAAATTATGCCCTTAATTTAAATGCTGCCACTCTCACTCTGAACAGTTCTGTGAGGATCCTTGGAGTTATTTTTGGTCAAGATTTGTCCTTTAATTCACATATTAAAACTGTTCCTAAGACTGCCTTCTATCATCTGCGTAATATTGCCAAGATCAGGAGCATCTTGTCTCTGAATGATGCTGAGAAACTGATTCACGCCTTTTTCAGCTCTCAATTAGATTATTGTAATCCTTTATTATCTGGTTGTCCTAAAGTATCCTTTAAAAATCTTCAGTTGATTCAAAATGCTGCTGTTAGAGTTTTAACTTGTTCTAGAAAAAGAGATCTCCCCGGTTCTGTCCTCCCTTCATTGGCTTCCCATAGAATTTAGAATCAAGTTTAAAATCCTTCTTCTTACTTTCAAAGCTCTTAATAATCAGGCCCCCCCAATATATAAAAGATCTGATATTATTTTACCATCCTAATAGAGCATTACACTCCAAAATGCTGGCTTACTTATGGTGCCCAGAATCTCCAAAAGTGTGGGAGGCAGACCCTTCTGCTACCAAGCTCCTTCTCTCTGGAACCAGTTACCACTCTGGGTCCGGGAGTCAGACTCGGCCTCTGTCTTTAAGAACCGGGTAAAATCCTTCCTTTTTAATATACAGTAGCTTATGTTTAAGGAGGGATTTTGTGTCTCTTAACCCCACTTTTGTTCTGTTGTTATTTGATCCATACTGCTGGTTGACCTCCAATAATGTACTTGGCATCTTACTGTTATGTTCTTTATGTCTGTCCTCTCCATCCTCCCTATCCCCTCACCCCCAGCCAGTCGCAGCAGATGACTGCCCCTCCCTGAGCCTGGTTCTGCTAGAGGTTTCTTCCTGCCAAATGGGAGTTTTTCCTCTCCACTGTCGCTTAGTGCTTGCTCATAGGGGATCGTCTGATTGCTGGGTTTTTGTAAGACTGTTTTTTTTTCTGCACTGTGGCGCCATGAGACAGCTTCTATTGTGCTGTGGCGCAGTATAAATAAAGCTGAATTGAACTGAATTGAATCACCTCCCTTCACGTTTCACTGTCATTGCCCACGTGCACATTGAAGTCCCCCAGTAGGACAATGAAGTCTGCAAGAGGAGCACTCTCCAGCACTCCAGTCAGAGACTCCAAAAAGGGTGGGTACTCTGAACCATCATTTGGTGCATAGGCACAAATGATGGTCAAGACCTGTTTCCCAACCCGAAGGTGCAGGGAAACAACACTTTCGTTCACCGGGGAAACCTCCAATATAGAGGCCGCAAGGTGGGGGGGATACAAGAATACCCACTCCTGCTCGTCGCCTCACACCCGGGGCAACTCCAGAGTAGGCCAAGCTCCAGCCCCTCTCCAGGAGACTGGTTCCAGAACCACAGCTGTGCATTGAGATGAGGTTGACTATATCTAGTCGGTATCTCTCAACGTCGTGCATCAGCTCAGGCTCCTTCCCCACCAGAGAGGTGACATTTCACATCCCAAAAGCCAGTTTAGGAAGCCTGGGATCAGACCGCCAAGGTCTCTGCCTTTGACTGCCACCTGATCCACATAGTACCGGACCCTCATTGTCCCTCTTGCAGGTGGTGAGCTCACTGGAG
The DNA here is from genome assembly GCA_020510985.1 of Pholidichthys leucotaenia. NCBI lineage: Eukaryota > Metazoa > Chordata > Actinopteri > Cichliformes > Pholidichthyidae > Pholidichthys > Pholidichthys leucotaenia. Next base: position 42,255,917 of record CM035836.1, read on the forward strand.
GGTGGACCCATATAACTCCTTCGGGGTGAGCCCAGCTGGGTCCCATAGGCAGAAACCCAGTCACCAGGCGCTAGCCATCGAGCCCCTACCCCAGGCCTGGTTCCAGGGTGGGGCCCCAGTAACCCCATGCCTGGTGGGGTACACTGAATCCTTGCACTAACATTCATTATGAGAGTCCACCATGTCATCTAGTTAAAAGTCTTCAGAGTCCAGGACAACCGCTGCCTCTCTTCCTCTTCCCACACTGGTCTGATCGTTATGGCCATCAGAAAAAACAGTTTTGGGACTCTGAATATTCAGAAGCGATCCAGAGAAAATATCCAAAAATTTTGCAATTTTTCTTTTCTCGAAGTAGACTTCATTGGCATCAATGATTTTCAGAATTATTACTTTCCTCGTGAATTAAGAACAAGTTCATGTAAATGTACATTTTTTTGCCATAAATCTGCAGCTGTTCTTGTAAATGTGAGAACTTTTTCCCTTGTAAATTTAGATTTTTAATGTGAATATACAGCTATAGAGCAGCAAAATAGAAAGTTTTCTCATAAGCTTGGAGTTTTCCACAATTATTTTCCAATATATTGTATATCTGCAAATTTATTCATGTAAATTTGTGATATTTGGCAAGTGTTCTGACTACCTTGCTTCTCCAAAAAATTAAGTTCAAGTAAATTACCTGAAACTATTCACTAACCCTATAACTAAAAGCAGCAAATTTATGAAAAAAATGCCCCCAAATTACAAGAGAAGTCACAGATTTACATGAAAAAAATCATTAAAAAAGTTGTAACTTTATGATAAATGGCTGTTGTTCGATCAGCCACTTTCAGTCATGTTAATTTTAAAAAACCGTACTTACAAATTCCTGCAAGAAAACTTAGCTATGGTGTTCAGCCCATCTGAGGTATATTTCCATGGATAGGAAGTCTTTAACCTGTTGAACTCTTTTCAACTTCCCTAAAAACGCCTAAAATTAACATGCCCAAAGTAAATCAAAAGCTGTTCTTCAACCCTTTGCAGCATCTTCATGGGGTTGGTCTCATTTAAAAGAAAACACTCTGAATTTTTTGGCAAAACAGTCATAATCTCTCTAAGTGCTCCTGCCACTGAGTAACAAGAAAATTCGCCTGGGTGTTTTTTTTAGATACAAATGCTTGCAAATAACATACAGCTGTCAGATACTGGCTGGAAAACACAACAGAAATGTAGAACCAAGTGTTTTCAAGCTCAGGTCAAAATTTTGTAAAAATACCACAAAAAATGAATATATTACACAGCTTTTTTCTCAGGTTGTAACAAGGCTGTGTCTGTACTGGAAGACCGGAAATACAGCTTTTTTTTTTCAGTGCGCACTGAGACGCACTAAGATGCAGAGACGTGACCGCCCGCGGAATTCACAGAGTTCAAGGGGTTAAATGGTAAATATGTGTATGAATATTTTAAGGGTCTGTGGACACCCTGCTAGAACCTTCATCCTCTCTGCTGTCAGGCTGCTCTACTCTTCCTCTTCTACAAACTGCTGAAGCTTCTTAAACTGCTCCTGAATCTCAGTGTGTGCTGGATATGGACCAAACTTAAGTTGCTCATAAACCAATAACTTTTCCTTTAAATATTCCAAAGTGTCCTGCAGTTTCTTCTTGGGTCACTGAGTTGTTCTTTGAGTCTCTGCAGACACAAACTGGCTGCTGATGGTCCAGACTGAAGAGTTTGAGTTTCTCAGAGTTCAGACAGCAGACATCATCTGAAGGTCTTACAGATTATTCATATGCAGGTGAAAAAAAGATCCATTGAAGATCTTTTTTTAACAAACTGGACACTCCTGTTAGTCTCTCAAAATCAGATCTTCAGACAGTCTCTTCACAAACATGACAGAAGAACAGGAACTCTGAAGATCTGGTTATGGAGCAGACAGCAGAGCTCCTCCTCTCATCTGGAAGTCACGGAGCCTCTGAATGAAAAGATAACAAAGGAAGGAACAATCAGACAGGCTTCTCCACTAGAAAATCCAGCAGTCATTTCTGTAGTCAAAGGAACTGTACCCTATAAGGTAAGGAACTTTGATTACACAATTGGTGCTAAAACAAAACTACTGACAGATATCCTGTTCATTATAAATTTGTGGGACTTGAGAAATATCTTTAGGAGGTTCAGACATGGACCAACATCTAGACCAGGGGTCGGCAACCCGCGGCTCCGGAGCCGCATGCGGCTCTTTCATCCCTCTGCTGTGGCTCCCTGTGGCTTTGGAAAATAAATAATGAGTATTTAATTAAAATGTATTTTATTTTAGTTCATTAGTTTTTAAAATGTAATTCTAAATTTGAAGGTTATGGTGATCTTGTAAAATCTAAAAAAAAAAAACGTGTTAAAGTTTAATCACCGTCAGCGAAAATCAACACGATAACATAAGCGCTCGTCGCTTCCCCGGAAGTCGTCTCCCGCGATAACCCGGATGTGTTGTGTTCAAGCTACTGCTGTATTGCAGTAGCTTGACAGCCCTGCGATTGGATAGTTGCAAACGATTGGACCAATCAAATGGCTCGTTGTATGCTTTTTCAAAGATTCATGGCGGCGTGTTCTCAGGGATGTGATTTTCTGCTAATTTGCCGAATTCCGCTTTATTTTATCTTCCAGGAAGATAAAGTATGTTAAGTACGTTAGCGGCTTGTGGTCCACGAACGCAGTGAAGCTGCGCCCTTTCAGGCAGGACTGGAAGTGGCGTATAGCCACTTCCGGTAATCTGTATGGCCAGGTGGAGAGTCATTAACTCTACAACGGCTGTATGAGCTGGGCTGCGCGGGGGAGGAAACTGTAATAAAAGTTAACCATCCCCTTTTATGATTCCAAACAGTTTGAAATTGACAGTGCACAGTGGACACTGACTCATAACTTTTGAATATTTCTAAGACTTGGCTACATCAGTGATTGTGCAAAATGAACTGCTCAAGTCTCAATGGAGATTGAAACTGGTGATCTGAAATGAATGCTGAAATTATAAAAAGTAATGGTATGTTGGAATTTTATTTCTATTATGGAACAGATAAAATTAACTGATTTTGATTTGATCAAGTGTTAAAGCATGTGATGGATGCTTGTTGGAATATTTTAGGAATGCTATCTTCTTGGAACATAAGTCAATATTATACATTAATAAGTGGCATTCAGCTGTTTGTTTTATGTCATTTAAGCATAGTTCTGGTACTTAAAAATCATAAAAACCCAGGAGCTTCGGGGGGCTTTTCCCCCCTTGCCCCCCCACTCCACCCCACCGGGGCTCTGCCCTGGACCCCGCTGGGGGACTGTGTCCCCCAGACCCCCTGCTGAATTTTCAGATAATTTCCCTAACCCCAAATCACATCCCTGGTTCGTGTTGGAATTCTGAGCTTTTGGTATTGTTTTCAGCGGAGTTATGAGATTTTTATTGAAGGATCAGGAGTCATCAGTGCTAGAAATAGCACTCTCCTTTCAAAACAATGCCAACCTTCAACCCAATGTCTTTTTTTTTTCGGAGTTCAAAATGTTTTTGTTGCATGCAGAAATGTAATTTTGTTTTCTTTGCAGGAGTTCCCTGATTTCATAAATGCAACACATTATAGTTTGTTTATACATAGCATACAGGGAAAAAAAAGTTATATGCAGTGTTATTTCATTTTAAGTGTCAAAAGGGTTTTTGTGGCTCCCAGCGTTTTCTTTTCTGTGGGAAACGGGTCCAAATGGCTCTTTGAGTGGTAAAGGTTGCTGACCCCTGATCTAGACAGTGAATATAATAATAATGCATCAGATTTACAGTCGTGAAAAAATTAGGACACCCCATTAAATATTCAGTTCTTTATTAAGAAATGTTCACATATCTACAGTTAGGCCCAGAAATATTTGGACAGTGACACAATCTTCATGATTTGGGCTCTGCATGCCACCACATTGGATTTGAAATGAAACAGCTACAATGGAATTGAAGTGCAGACTTTAAGGTTTAATTCAAGGGGTTGAACAAAAATATATGATTAAACATGTAGGAATTGTAGCTATTTTTACACAAACACTCCTCATTTCAGGGGCTCAAAAGTAATTGGACAAATAAACATAACCCTAAGTAAAATGTTACTTTTCAATATTTTGTTGAAAATCCTTTGCAGGCAATGACTGCCTGAAGTCTGGAACCCATGGACATCACCAAACGCTGGGTTTCCTCCTTTGTGATGCTTTGCCAGTCCTTTACTGCAGCTGTCTTCAGTTGTTGCTTGTTTGTGGGTCTTTCTGCCTTAAGTTTTGTCTTGAGCAAGTGAAATGCATGCTCGATTGGGTTGAGATCTGGTGATTGACTCGGCCATTGCAGAATATTCCACTTCGTTGCTTTAAAAAACTCCTGGGTTTCTTTTGCAGTATGTTTTGGATCATTGGTGAAGCGCCGTCCAATCAACTTTGCTGCATTTGGCTGAATCTGAGCAGAAAGTATATCCCTATACACTTCAGAATTCATCCGGCTGCTTCTGTCTTGTGTCACATCATCAATAAACACAAGTGACCCAGTGCCATTGGAAGCCATGCATGCCCATGCCATCACACTGCTTCCACCATGTTTTACAGAAGATGTAGTGCGTTGGATCATGAGCTGTTCCAGTTCTTCTCCAAACTTTCTTCTTCCCATCATTCTGGTACAGGTTGATCTTAGTCTCATCTGCCCAAAGAATGCTGTTCCGGAAATGGGCTGGCTTCTTCAGGTGTTTTTTGGCAAAGTCAATTCTGGCCTTTCTATTTTTGAGGCTGATTCATGGTTTGCACCTTGTAGTGAATCCTTTGTATTTACTCTCATGAAGTCTTCTCTTTATGGTAGACTTAGATACTGATACACCTACTTCCTGGAGAGTGTTCTTCACTTGACTGGATGTTGTGAAGGGGTTGTTCTTCACCATGGAAAGGATTCTGTGATCATCCACCACTGTTGTCTTCCGTGGACGTCCAGGCCTTTTTGAGTTCCCAAGCTCTCCAGTGCACTCTTTTTTTCTCAGAATGTACCAAACTGTTGATTTGGCCACTCCTAACATTTCTGCTATCTCTCTGATGGATTTCTTCTTTTTTTTTTTTTTTTTCAGCCTCAGGATGGTCTGTTTCACCTACATTGAGAGCTCCTTTGACTGCATGTTGTGTTCACAGCAACAGCTTCCAAATGCAAACGCCACACCTGGAATCAACTCCAGACCTTTTAACTGCTTAATTGATGACAGGTTAACGAGGGAAGAGCCCATGCAGCCTTATTTTTTTTTTTTTTTTTGCAGCCTTCTGAGTCAATTGTCCAATTACTTTTGGTCCCTTGAAAAAGAGGCGGCTACGTATTAAAGAGCTGTAATTCCTAAACCCTTGCTCCAATTTGGATGTGAATACTCTCAAATTACAGCTGAGAGTCTGCACTTTAAGCCCATATTGATTATATAATTGTATCCTGAATATGTTTTCGTAAACAGCTAAAATAACACTTGTGTCACTGTCCAAATATTTTTGTGCCTAACTGTATGTCTAAACTTGTTTTTGTTTTTATTTGCATTTTTAAGCATTTATTTTAGCCATTGTAAGTGGGAATGAATGTGGGGGTGTCCTAAAACAGATGGGGGATGTCCTAATTTATTCCTCCCTATTCGTTTACAATTACAATTTATTCGTTTATACAATTTATTCGTTTACAATTACATTTTACAGAAAATTTGAAAAAGTCTTTAATTCATTTTTAATTGTTTAGTTGTATTGCATGAATCTCCCAGTATTTTTAACATTGATATTAAATATCCATATCTCCAAATATGTAAAAAAAAAAACCACAGGCTTATACAGGGTGTCCTAATTTTTTCACATGACTATATCGCGCTTTTCATAGACACTCAAAGACGCTTTACAATGGATACATTATTCATTCACACCACAGACACTGATAGCGGTAAGCTACTACTGTAGCCACAGCTGCCTTGGGGCAGACTGACGGAAACATAGCTGCCAATCCGCACCAATGGCCTCTCCAACCACTACCGAACATTTAAGGTGTGTTCACACCAAATGCGAACGGGCGGTGCGAATCCATACAAATTGAAAGGGAAGACGCGAGTACGCGCAAATTTGCATTGTTGCGCGTTTGCGTCTGCTAGCTAGCTAGCTGCTAGCTTTGAGATTCTGCTGTCATCATTGCAGAGTAAACTAGTTAGAAAATGAAACTCACTCACCGAGAGACAGGAGGACCGGGAACTTTTCAGCTGAATCAGGATTTTGGAGTTATTTACCCACGGTTTCTGGCCATGGACGTCCTAGCAAGCTAGCAATGTAAACACCCATCATCTGTAAAGTTTTGGAGGCTTGAGACGACATTTTCAGGTGAGCCCCCAGTCAGAAAATGTAAACCTAAGCATGACGTTATTTTGGGAATTTCCACAGCAGGTTGAGCACAGCTGCAGAAGTTTTAAAGACAACTTTGCCTTTCTGCATCTCGCTATTCATGTCTGTTGGCGTGTTTACATTGATTCATAATGTAATCATGCCACGTGAAAAATTCGCCTGTTCGCGTTTGGTGTGAACACACCTTTATACACATTCATACCCAGTGTCATGGACACTGGAGGAAAGGTGGGTAAGGTGTCTTGCCCAGGGACACAACAGAAGGATGGCTGGGGAGCGCGGGATTTGAACTGCCAACGCTGCGGTTATTGGACGACCTGTTCTCCCTCCTGAGCCACTGCCACTCTTTTCCTCAACTTGTCCATGAATAAGGAACAATTTACAGTAAAACCTAACAAGAGCATGAATGACAGAGCAGCTCATTCTGGCCTGATGAAATCACCTTCAGAGTGCTCAGATCTCCTGACCGTTGCCCCTGGACCTGGCCTTTAGTACAGCCTGGATGTGTGTCAGCTTGGTGAAAATCAGTGCAATTGACAAGGAGAAGTAGCTAACTTTTTCTGAAATCACAGAAGATTCCAGATCTCCCGACCACGGACCTTGAGCATGAATACAATCTGGCTTCAGGGCCCACTGTGAGTGAGTTTTGTGAGCTGTCTCGCTCTCTTTCTCACGCCGTCTCACCGTCCTGTTTTCCCCCTTCTTAAATGTTTGACAGATTTTCCATTTCTCTCTGAATTCTCCCCATCTGTAGCAGTCTCACATTGGGATATACGTAAAGGGTTAAAAGAAACAAAAGCCACTTTAATATGATTCGGTGAACATGCCGGGTTGTTTATAAAAACACAGAAAGGATTCGCTGTGTAAGCCTTACATTAGCCTGTTACGTCTGATCGATTGAAATGTTGACGTGTGATTATCATAATATGAGCTGAAGAGAAATGTTCTTCAGCACCTGAGGAGCTGCTGGAATTTTAGATACATTTCTGTTTCTACATCAACAAGTGTCTGATAATCGTCCAGATGATGAAGAGTAAAAAGTGTCTTGTTTCCTGGTGGATTTTTTCCTGGTAGCTGATTTGAGCCACATACCGATCAAACTGGTGACTCAGCCTCATTCTGTGATGTTTTAGACAACAGACGGTCTGACTCCTTGGGTCTGCACCCATTCCTCATGTCCTCTCTTTCATCTTGGTACTGATCTGTCCCTGCATAGGAGACACAGGATGGTAAGACAGCCCCACAGACACAATGGCACCCAGAAAGACAATTTTTCAGACTGACCTGTGACTTCTAGCATCACTTTGGTGGACCTGCTGATGTTGTTGTTGCTGACCACTTCACATTCATATTCTCCAGAGTCTTTCACTTTGGGGTTTTTCAGGTGCAGCCTGATGTCTCCAGTTTTCAGGTCTACAGTCATCTGTCCTCTGGAGAACTGGTGCTGCTCAGAGACGTTCTGACACAGGCAAACCTTCCTCTTTTCTTTGGGATCGTAGTAATACCACGTCACCTCAGTGTCTCCAGGCAGGTCAGGTGTGGTCCTGAAGTGCAGCACAGCAGACGCCACCCCCTCCTTCACCTTCTCCACGAACTCTGCAGGGACAGAAAACACAAAGTTGACGGGAAATCAGAAAGGACCAGATAAACCCTGACGGTTGACCAGAATCAGGTGTTGTTGATGTCAAAAACGGTTTCTGCATGCAGCAAGGTGCAAATATTTATGAATGTAAATGACTATTTTGAACAAAGTGGTTTCCTTATTATTTGAACATTTCCTTTTAACATGTGATGCAGTTGGCATACATTCTGCGTAGAATCAGAAAAACTTGAAAAAAGAAGAGAAAAGGGAATGAAAAGAGACAACTAGCAAAAGAGATGTGAGAGAGAAAGAAAAGTGACTAAAAGCTGCTTAATGTTTCAACTCTTCCAAGATCTTTGTTCTGTTTCTGGTAGCTTTACTTTATTTCAGCATTTTAGGAGGATTTGGTGAGTTAAACATTAAATGAAGTTGGGTTGTTGTGCAAAACATAAATAAAACAATACAATTATTTGCAAATCCTTTTCAACATACAGTCATGTGAAAAAATTAGGACACCCTGTATAAGTGTGTGTGGGTTTTTTTTTTTGTTTTTTTTTACATATTTGGACATATGGATATTTAATATCAATGTTAAAAATACTGGGAGATTCATGTAATACAACTAAATTAAAAAATGAAATAAAGACTCTTTTTTCAAATTGTCTGTAAAATGTAATTCTAAACAAATAGTGAGGAATAAATTAGGACACCCCCACATTCATCCCCACTTAAAATGGCTAAAAGAAATGTTACAAAATGCAAATAAAAACAAAGACAAGGTTAGACATAGATATGTGAACATTTTTTAATAAAGAACTGAATATTTAATGGGGTGTCCTAATTTCTTCACATGACTACATTCAGCTGAATACACTACAAAGACAAAGTGCCATATTATGACGCTCTTCACTCGTCAGTCGTCAGATGCGCAGGCCATGTTTATGAATGTTTCCAAGTTCATTTCGCCATTACAGCAGCACAAAAAAAACTTTTTCCAGGTGCACAGAGGCTGTCCTAATGCTCTTAATTATTCAGAGGTGTGTTTGGAGCCTAATGTGGAATCAACCAATCACTGTCTTTGTTCCCTTTAATAAATGGGGCACAAGATCATAGGTTCACAACTAATATGACAGTGTTGAAATGGGAGAACAAATCCATTCTGCACTGAGGACAATAGTGCTGCAACAATTTGCCAACTAATTGACTAGTTGATCGTCAGAAAATTAATCTACAACTAATTTGATAGTTGACTAACCGCTTGTGTACCCTTTTCCAGGAAAAAATTCTAAAAAAATTAATATTTCAGGCTCTAAAACATGAAAAATTGCCACTTTTCATGTTTGTGTACTATGAGTAAAATAAATTATGGTTTTGTAATGTCTGACAGTTGTGTTGCCACAAACACTTTTGATTATTATTTATTATTATTATTTATTTACTTTATTATCAGTATTGTTACAAATTATGATCGTGTTCTTATCGTTGGAGATTTTAACATACATGTGTGTTGTCCTGATAAGCCGCTGGTGAAAGACTTTTTAAATATCATTGATTCTCTTAATCTGGTGCAGTCCGTGACTGGTGGCGCTACTCACGAGCACGGACACACGTTAGATCTTGTCCTCTCGTATGGCCCGTCTGTTTTTAATTTAGAAATCTGTGACACTGTACTGTCCGACCATATGCCTGTATTATTTGAAGCTGATCTGTCACGCACTGCAGCTAAAACTCGCGCTGCTGCTCAGCGCTGCCGGATTTTTAACCCTTCCACTGCCGGTCGGTTCTCAGCTGCCTTTAACCAGCTCTGGGTCCCTCCTGGTTCCATCTCATCTGTGGAGGAACTCAGCTCCTGGTTTCACTCCTCCTGCCAAACCATCTTGGACTCTGTGGCTCCACTGAAAACCAAGCAGCCTTGATCCAAACCTGAGCCGTGGTTCAATGACAGAACTCGTGCAGTCAGACAGCAGTGGCGCAGAGCTGAACGCAGGTGGAAGAAAGACAAACTGCAGGTGTCACTGCAGATTTTAAAAGACTGCTGGCATCAGTATCAAAATACTGTCAAGCAGGAAAAAAAAGCAAATATTTTGCTAATATTGTTTTATCTCATTGTCATAATCAATGTGTTTTATTTAACACTATTGTCTCTGTTCTTAACACCCCACAGACTGACTGGTTGGAGCCTCCTCTGAGTTATGCAATGATTTTATGAACTTTTTTTATTTTTAAGGTGGCCACCACCAGGGCTCTCATCTTACCTCCTGCCTCTGATCCCTCTGTCTTTGTCCCTTGTTCTGCTGTTTTTAATCAGTTTGAACCTGTGACTCTGTCATTTTTAGAGGACATGGTTGGCCACTTTAAGCCCTCAGGGTCTCCCTCTGATGCTGTCCCTCTTAGACTTTTTAAAGAGGTGCTTCCCAGTTTAGGCCAGTCAGATCTCACCATCTTGAACTGCAGCCTGTCATCTGGTGTGGTTCCTGCAAATTTTAAACATGCAGTAGTACAGCCCTTGATTAAGAAACCTGGTCTCGATCATACCATGCTGGCAAATTTTAGGCCTATTTCCAAGCTGCCATTTCTCTCAAAAATTTTAGAGAAAATTGTCTACATACGGCTGAAATGTTTTCTGGATGAACACAGTATTTTGGAGATTTTTCAATCTGGTTTCAAAGCTCTTCATAGCACAGAGACAGCCTTGTTAAGAGTTTTTAACGATATTCTCTTGGCATGTGATTCAGGTGAATATGCTGTTCTTGTACTGCTTGATTTAACTGCTGCCTTTGACACAGTGGACCATCATGTTTTAATTTCCCATTTGCAGCACCTAGTGAGCATTTGTGGCACTGGTCTTAACTGGTTTAGGTCCTATCTGGCAGACAGGACTTTTAAAGTTAGCATGTCTGGGTTTGAATCCTCTTCTGCTCCTCTGCCTTATGGGGTCCCACAGGGGTCAATTCTAGGGCCCATGCTTTTTTCTTTGTACATACTTCCACTGGGTTCCATTTTTAAAAAGAATGGTATCTCTTTCCACCTGTATGCTGATGATCAGATTTATGTCCCTCTAAAACAAAAGGCTGCCTCATCAGTAAACTCACTCATGGCATGCATTAAAGACAAAGTCTTGGATGGCCCTAAACTTCCTAAATTTTAATGATAAGAAGACCGAAGTGATGGTGTTTGGACCTAGTCGCCCCTGTGAGTCCCCTCCTGTATACTTGGGCCCCCTTAATCCTTATGTTAAATCCACAGCTAGAAACCTTGGTTTTACCATGGACAGTGATTTTAAATTAGATACGCAGATTCGTTCTGTGGTAAAATCCAACTTCTTTCATCTAAGGCATTTAGCAAAAGTAAAACCCATTCTCTCTAGACCACACCTAGAAACAGTAATCCATGTTTTTATTTCATCTCGGCTGGATTACTGTAACGCACTTTATGCCGGTGTCAGCCAGTCATCTCTTTCCCGTCTGCAGCTGGTTCAAAACGCCGCTGCTCGTTTTTTAACAGGTACACGTGGAAGAGATCACATCACACCCATCTTAGGTTCACTCCACTGGCTGCCCGTGTATTTTAGAGTTCATTTTAAAATTTTAAAACTTTTATTTGTTTTTAAATCCTTGAACGGTTTTGCTCCACCTTACCTCTCTGAGCTTCTGCATCCCTACGCTCCCACCCGGTCCCTCAGGTCAGCTGAACAGCTGCTTTTGGAGGTACCAAAGGCGAGGCGCAAGCTCAGAGAGGACAGAGCCTTTTCAATCATGGCCCCCAGATTATGGAATGATTCACCCCTGGACATCAGACAAGCACCTTCATTGTCCATTTTTAAAACACGTCTTAAAACACACTTTTACTCCCTGGCCTTCGACCCAGTATGAGAGATTGATTTTATTGAATGAAATGGATTTTTATTTTATTTTACTTTTTATTTTATTTATGAATTTATTTATTTTTTTACGTGGTTCTTATGTTAGCGCCCTTTGCGTTAGTGCCCTGCTTTTATGTTCTCTTGCTGTGCAGCACTTTGTGTAGCGAGTATTGCTTTTAAAGTGCTTTATAAATAAAGTTGATTGATTGATTGATTAAGCTGTCAAGTTAAAGTTTCTAACTCATGTTTGATGGGTCCTTATTTTATTTAGCTATGGGGACCTTTTATAAAATGTTATATTCAAGGCAGAGACTGAGAACAAGGTGATATTCTCAGGTGTGCAGACTTAAACAGGTGAGGTTAAGCATGCACTGGAGCCCCGAAACAGAAACCATGCCAACCAGAAGCAGAGATGGCGGACATGACAGAAATAATCGTGATGAATCAACTAATCAAACAAATTGTCATTTCATTAGTTGACTACCAAAGTAGTCATTAGTTGCAGCCCTAGAGGACAATGTGGGCTTGTTCACAAAGTGAAAATGTATTTGACAAGGAGCTTCTACGGAGCTTTTTAACCTCCTCCAGAGCCTTGCTCGCACTGGGAGACTTGTTCACAATTACACAAGGATGAGAGCTGTAGGCTACAATTCAGAGATTATACCAGTCTTTCTTCAAGTCTTTCTCTAACACACTAATGCCTAATAAGTCCCTGATTAAAATGAAAACGTGAATGAAATTAAAAAAAAAATGTTAAGTGTATCATAATATTATAATAAAACAATGGCCGATTAGATTAAAATTATTACCACTCTGTCCATTAAAATAACAGAAAATCTTGGCTCATGCTGTGTTTTCTCATGTGCTCCTGTCTGTAGGAGCTGCATGATTTCAAAACACATCTCTGAAATAACATTAACAATACGCTTCTGTAGACAGACCTCCTCTGTCCTGATCAAAAGTGCATTGTGATGAAATGCACCAACATATCGGCAAGGTTGGTCTCTGCCACACCTCTTCCACTCCTCTAAGCACAAAGCCAGTGGACTGTCTACTGGTAATTACAGGGGTGTGAAAAACTGTTTGCCCCCTTCCTGATGTCTCATTTTTTTGTATGTTTGTCACACTTAAATGTTTCAGATTATCAAACAAATTTAAATATTAGACAAAGATAACACAAGTAAACACAAAATGCAGTTTTTAAATTAAGGTGTTTATTATTAGGGGTAAAAAATATCCAAGCCTACATGGCCCCGTGTGAAAAAGTGATTGCACCCCCTTCCCATTAAAACATAAATTAACTGGTTTATCTCATCTTTGGAAAACTTAGTTCAATTTCTCTAGCCACACCCAGGCTTGATTACTGTCACACCTGTTCTCAATCAAAAAATCACTTCAATAGGACCCGCCTAACAAAGTGAAGTAGACCAAAAGATCCTCAAAAGCTAGACATCATGCTGCGAATCAAAGAAATTCTGGAACAAATGAGAAACAACGTAACTGAGATTTATCAGTCTGGAAAAGGTTATAAAGCCATTTCTAAAGCTTTGAGACTCCAGAGAACCACAGTGAGAGCCCTCATCCACAAATGGCAAAAACATGGAACAGTGGTGAACCTTCCCAGGAGTGGCCGGCCGACCAAAATTACCCCAAGAGTGCAGAGACTACTCATCCAAGAGGTCACAAAAGACCCCACAACAACATCTAAAGAACTGCAGGCCTCACTTGCCTCAATTAAGGTCAGGTTTCAAAAATGTAAAAAAAATGGCCTGCATGGCAGAGTTCCAAGACAAAAACCACTGCTGAGCAAAAAGAACATAAGGGCTTGTCTCAGTTTTGCCAGAAAACATCTTGATGATCCCAAAGACTTTTGGGAAAATACTCTGTGGACTGACGAGACAAAAGTTGAACTTTTTGGAAGGTGTGTCTCCCATTACATCTGGCATAAAAGTAACATAATTTCAGAAAACGAACATCATACCAACAGTAAACTAGAAAAGCACTCGGAGAGCGCAGACCTCCGCCAAGCGCCACAGTTCCCCCCATACAGTGTTTGTGTGTACGTTTTCAGATTCCTTGACCATGAAAACATATGACTAGCAATTGGATTCACAATGATAGGATTAGTGGTTCAGTAGTAAAAGCATTACCTCCTTGGTGGAGGTAAACTGAAGTGTTGCTGTTGTGTCCATCTCCTCCATCTGCAAAGTACCAGGCTGCGACCTGTCAAGGCATACCTCATGCCTCCCTTATTGGGGGGGCTTTCACACCTGTACTGACCTCATGCCTCCCTTATTGGGGGGGGGGCTTTCACACCTGTACTGAGTACTTAAAAACTGTATTTATTGGCAGATGAAAAAAAACTGAAGCAAAAACAAACAAACAAACAAAAACTAAACAAACAGCAACTGCAACATGAACTATTTCAAGCATATTTATTCAAATGTACACTTATATGGACACAATCTTGAGCCATAACTTTTTGGTAATGTGAAAATAATAAGCCAAGTAGCACAAAAAAATTGAGTGCTCTTGCTGTCAGGAAACAATGGTGGCACCAAATCACTGAAGTGATCTGCCACCAATGGGGGTAGATTGTGCTCTGCCACAAAATGACAAAACATCACTTCTGCTAGTGATGCATTGGATTTGGAAGGCGTCGGTTCTGTCACTGGCTGAAAATGTTCATCCATCGATCGAATTTGGCTACACAGTTTTTGTGCCCTGTGTAGCAAAGTGCGACTTCAGGTCGAAAATCCCTGATGCAGTCACTTTTAGCATTAGAGTCACACATATCAGGCGCAGCATTACTGGCGCCAGGATTCCTCTCTGTTCCGGAGCCGCAGGACAAAAGAAGGTGCGATAATTGATAATTGCTCACGCTGAGCGCTCTGCCAGCCCCGTACGCTGTGGGGGTCACACACGAGGTGTTCCTCCACACTCTCAATAATTTTTTTCCCTTATATTTTTCTTTTTGGCGTACAGAAATGGCAATACGCCCGTATTTGCTAAAATTGCATTTTCCCCGTATTAAAATATGGCGAAACCATATCACTTGACAGGTATGCGAGCGTTTTCATAGATCACTGAAAGCAGCACTGAGGGCTTCACTGACGGATGCAAATTGGGTAGACAGGTTGCCGTGGGTTTTATTGGGTTTGCGCTCCGTGGCAAAAGAGGATTTGGAAGCTTCCCCGGCAGAGAGGTTTTTTTGGTGCAGGCACTATGGCTGCCTGGGGAATTTCTGCCAAATAATCCCGCGCCGGACAGCTGCCCGTCTCAGCTTTTGCAGCGTAGCGCAAACACAGGCATGCTGCCGGGCCCTGCCCACCACTGTTTTCCGCGTGCTTTTGTGCCTAAAACTTTGAAGAATGCGGAGTTTGTGTTCGTCAGACACGACGAGCAGCGCCCTCTATTGCCCCTGCACACATGTTGAAAATGGCCGTATTGTGGGCACATATGTGGTTATATATGCTCCACAAATATATTGCTGTGTGTTTGTGTGCTGCACGTCTCATGGAACAAAAGGACTGAGCCTCCAAGAGACAATAGGAGAGTGTGAGATTCGGTCTTTGTTTCAGGGAGATGACCTGGAGAGATTCCCGGACCACCGGAGACTAAAGGACAATGGTGTGAGGGGGGTTACATTGTGACTGGGATTAAGTACCATGTGACTGTATGTTTGCTTAAACACCATGTGACTTGGGTTTCGATGTCTGGGGTATAAAAGAGAGCTGTGAGATGATTCTTCCTCTTTTCCTGCTTTGAGATTGATGGAGTATGTGATCTGTGAATAAAGCTGAACATGAGGAATACACTCAGTCTCATCCTTCCGCACATTCT
Organism: Pholidichthys leucotaenia; assembly: GCA_020510985.1. NCBI lineage: Eukaryota > Metazoa > Chordata > Actinopteri > Cichliformes > Pholidichthyidae > Pholidichthys > Pholidichthys leucotaenia. Next base: position 42,271,582 of record CM035836.1, read on the forward strand.
CCACACTGGTGACCTTACGACGAGAAATGAGCAGAGATAATTCTCCCGAGCGGGGCTTGGCAGAAGCCAGCCTGATGGCTGCCGCCACACTCCAGCTGCCCGACTTCTGGCAGCATTGTCCGCGCTCCTGGTTTAGCGTGGTCGAGGCGCAGTTCAACCTCCGGAGAATCTCGAGGGACGACACGAAATTCTACCATGTGGTGGCGAAGCTGGACAGTCACACAGTCCAGAGGGTGGAGAGTCTGGTCAATCACCCACCGGACGGTGACAAATACAGCGCATTGAAGGCTGCGCTTATCAGCCACTTCACCCCTTCGGTACAACAGCGAGCAGAGGGGCTCCTAGCGTTGACGGAGTCAGAGAACGACAGACCCGCAGACCTGATGGTGAAAATGCTGAGGCTGAAAGACTCCGAGGATGGCGAATTTATCTTCGCCCACCTTTTCCTCCGGACCCTGCCGCCAGCGGTGAGAGTTAACCTGGCAGGCTCACCTCTGTTGGCCCGGTGAGACTACCATGAGCTGAGCAAGGAGGCGCAACGACTCGTCGACGCCCACAAACGGAGCGCGGTTTCGGCCGCAGCAGCAGAGCTAGGTGCGACGTCCGGAGATGGCATGGAGCCAGTGGTTGCAGCACCAAACGCACCGACAACGGCAGCAGCGAGGACCAGGCGACACGGAGCGGACGACGTCCTGTGCTTCTATCATCGCCACTTTGCAGAGAGGGCACACAAGTGCCTCCCACCGTGCCACTTCAAGCATTCGGGAAACGCCAAGACCGAGGGTCGGTAGCGGCTGCGGCCCTCGGGGAGGAGAACAAGCTGCTCTACCTGACGGATGCACGCTCGGGGAGGCATTTCCTCGTGGACACAGACTCCCAGCTGAGCTTCATCACGCCTTCCTACGCGGACCGGCTGACACCGTCTAAGGGCCCCCGGGTGTCAGCAGCGAACGGCTCAGAGATTAGGACCTTCGGTGAGAGGACTCTGCTTCTGTCTCTGCAGGGCCGTGCATTTGAGTGGACTTTTGTTGTAGCGGCAGTTAATTTCAACATGTTAGGGGCTGATTTTTTGTGCTCACATGGTTTATTGGTTGATCTTGCTAATAGATGTCTGGTTAATGTCTTTTCACTCTATTCCCTGCACAGCTCGAGTGGCGCCGCCAACTGCACAAGCCAACGTCACAGCTGCGGGTGGTAAGTTCCACGCACTCCTCACTCAGTTCCCAGCACTCACAGTCCCAATGTTTTCGGCGACAGTGGCTAAGCATGGGGTGGAGCATTATATCACTACCACTGGCCCGCCTGTTTTTGCAAAAGCTCGGCGCATGGACTCAGCTAAACTGACCATAGCATGCGAGGAGTTTGCCAACCTGGAAAAACTGGGCATCATCAGGCGTTCGAAAAGGCCCTGGGCTTCACCACTGCACATGGTCCCAAAGGCTGATGGCTCGTGGCGACCTTGCGGTGATTTCCGCAGGTTGAATAACGCCACTGCACACGACCGCTACCCGATCCCGCACATCCAAGATTTTTCGGTTCATTTGGTGGGGGCGCACATTTTTTCTAAAATAGATTTGGTACACGGTTACCATCAGGTTCCAGTGCGCGCTCAGGACATGCCCAAAACAGCGGTAATAACTCCTTTCGGGCTTTTTGAGTTTTTGCGCATGCCTTTTGGACTCAAGGGTGCGGCGCAGACGTTCCAGCGCATGATGGATGCGGTCCTACGCGACCTCCCTTTCGTGTTTGTCTATTTGGACGACATTTTGGTAGCCAGCACGTCCGAAGACCAACACAAAAGCCACCTCACAACAGTTTTTCGGAGGTTGGCAGAGCACGGGTTAATAATTAACCCAGCGAAGTGTCAGTTTGGGGTGGCGCAGATTGATTTTTTGGGACATCGCGTTTCGCCAAAAGGAGCGGTCCCTCTGCCCGATAAAGTGCGCGCAATAACAAATTTTCCTCAACCTCAAACAGTCAAAACGTTACAGGAGTTTTTGGGAATGGTTAATTTTTATAACCGTTTCCTCCCCAGCGCAGCGCAGCTCATACAACCACTGTACGCTGCACTAAAAAACCAAAAACCCACGAATAAAATCGAATGGTCTCCTGAGCGGGATCGCGCATTCTCTCAAGTCAAATCAGCTTTGGCAAACGCTACTTTGTTGGCACACCCAGTTCCAACGGACCACATGGCGCTCACCACTGATGCGTCCGATTTAGCAGTAGGGGCGGTCGTTGAACAGTATGTAGCTGGGACCTGGCAACCGCTTGCGTTTTTCAGCAAAACCTTGCGCGATAGCGAGCGAAAGTACAGCGCGTTCGACAGGGAGTTGTTGGCGCTACACTTGGCCATTCGCCATTTCCAATTCTGGCTGGAAGGGCGCAGTTTCACCGCGTTCGTGGACTACAAGCCGTTGACTTTTGCGATGGCCAAGATTTCGGAACCTTGGTCGGGCCGGCAGCAGAGACAGCTGGCTGCGATATCGGAGTTTACCACTGATATCCAACATGTCGCAGGTAAACATAATGTAGTGGCAGACTGCCTCTCATGTGCTGTGATGGCTCCAGGCCCCGTGGGGGCAGACTCTGCAGCCATGGCCGTGGGCCAGGGTAGCGATGTGGAAGCGCGCGCAGCCCCGGTCTGCGTAGGGTTAGATTATGCAGCCATGGCCGCGGAGCAGGTTAGCGATGCGGACGTGCGCGCACTCCAGTCTGGACCAACAGGGTTAAGGCTGGAGGACAGGGTGCTGCAAGATGGTATGCCCCCTCTAATCTGCGATATCTCCACTGGGCGGCCGCATCCGGTGGTACCAGCTGCGTGGCGCCGCCGTGTTTTTGACTCGATCCATTCTCTGGCGCACCCGGGGGTGCGCGCATCTGTCAAAATGGTAGGAGAGAAATTTGTATGGCCGGGGTTGCGCAAACAGGTCAAGGAATGGGCGACAGCCTGCGTAGCGTGTCAGCAAGCCAAAATACACAGACACACTAGAGCTCCCTTTGAGCCTTTTCACATCCCGGCTAAGCGCTTTGATCATGTGCATGTCGACTTGGTAGGCCCTCTTCCATCATCACGGGGGTACACACATCTTTTGACAATGGTGGACCGCACCACGCATTGGCCGGATGCGGTCCCACTGGCATCAACCACAGCCAAGGAGGTGGCGCACGCGTTTTTAACGGCTTGGGTAGCGCGTTTCGGAGTTCTGTCAGACATAATGTCCGACAGAGGTCCTCAATTTGTTTCCAAGCTCTGGTCATCGATGGCCCGCAGCCTATGGGTAACGATCCACCGCACTACCACGTACAACCCCCAGGCTAACGGTTTATGCGAACGTTTCCATAGGTCATTGAAAGCAGCCCTCAGAGCGTCGCTTACGGATACAAATTGGGTTGACAGGCTTCCATGGGTTTTATTGGGGTTGCGTTCTGCACCTAAGGAGGATTTACAAGCCTCCCCAGCTGAGCTAGTTTTTGCACAGCCTCTCCACCTGCCTGGGGAATTTCTCCCCGATAATCCTGCGCCAAATTGCCCTCCCGCTCAGCTGTTGCAGAGCGACACGGGATCAAACACGCTTCCGGGCCCGGTTCATCACAGTTTTCCACGCGTTTTTGTGCCAAAAGCTTTAAAAAATGCAGAGTTTGTTTTTGTCAGACATGATGCCAATCGCCCAAACTTGCGGCCGCCATACGATGGACCGTTCAGGGTGCTGGAAACAGGAGAGAAGCATTTTTTGCTGGATTTGGGAGACAGAAAGGAGTTAATTGGTATAAACAGACTCAAACCTGCTTTTTTTTGGCGGATGAAGCAGTGCAGTTGGCGAGGGCCCCCCGTCGCGGCAGACCCCCTAGAGGGCATTCTCCAGAACACACACAGAGATTGACTAACAGTTCTAATCCACAGGCAACAGTTCCACAGCAAGAGGACACTGCGGGAGCAGTAAAGCCGGCTTACAGCAAATACGGCAGGAGACTTAGACCTAGGCAACTGGTGGATTGATATGTAGTAATGTTATTATATCATGCATCTCTGGTTATGTTTGTCCCATCTTAGACGTTTGGGGGGGGTCATGTGGGCACATATGTTGGTTATATATGCTCCACAAATATATTGCTGTGTGTTTATTGTGTGCTGCACGTCTCATGGAACAAAAGGACTGAGCCTCCAAGAGACAATAGGAGAGTGTGAGATTTGGCCTTTGTTTCAGGGAGATGACCTGGAGAGATTCCCGGACCACCGGAGACTAAAGAAGCAGCAACAAACACAGCTTCACAAGGATTGTGCAATCCTTCACAGCCTGGTTGGAGCTCGTGTAAGATGCTCGTTCCTGGTTACAGCTCTGTGGATGTCAAAGATGTCATGTTTGTCAGAGCTGTGATTATGTGTCCTCCTTTTCCATAGTAATAATAATAATAATGCATCGGTTTTATATAGCGTTTTATCATATATACTCAAAGACGCTTTACAAATAGGTACATTATTCATTCACTCCAGACAGACAATGGTAGTGGCAAGCTACTTCTGCAGCCACAGCTGCCCTGGGGCAGGCTGACAGAAACGTGGCAGTCAATCTGCGCCAACGGCCCTTCCGGCCACCACCGAACATTTTATACATTTATACACATTCATACCCAGTGTTTTGAACACTGGAGGCAATGCGGGTGAAGTGTGTTGCCCAGGGACACAACGGCAGGATATCTGGGGAGAGTGGGATTCGACCCGCCAACCATCCGGTTATTAGACGACCTGCTCTACCTCCTGAGCCACTGCCGCCCCCATGTTTGTCAGAGCTTTGATTATGTGTCCTCCTTTTCCATAGTCTATGTAATTTATGTATAACATATTTTAGTCTTCATAATCTGACATAAAACTTTAGTTAAAAATCACGGTCAGAGGCCGCGCAGCAATGCTGCTCCAACGAGGGGGGGCGTGCTTGAGCACCATAGGCACAGGAATTTACTTGTTGTTTTTCTTCTACACTGAGGCTAAACGCTAAATTCATTCATTCATTCATTCATCTTCTTCCGCTTAATCCTTTTCGGGTCGCGGGGGGGCTGAAGCCTATCCCAGCATCTTTGGGCGAGAGGCAGGGTACACCCTGGACAGATCGCCAGTCCATCGCAGGGCCAACACAGAGAGAGAGACAACCATTCACTCTCACAGTCACACGTAAGGACAATTTAGAATCCCCAGTTTGATGCCAATTAACCTAACTTGCATGTTTTTGGCATGTGGGAGGAAACCAGAGAAATCCCGGAGTAAACCCACGCAGACACGGGGAGAACATGCAAACCCCACACAGATCACTGTTGGTCAGGGGCTGGGATTGAACCCAGAATCCCCCGGCCAAGGGTGAGTTGCTGTGCTGCCGCAGTGCTAGCCACTCCGCCACTGCGCTGCTATGCTAAATTAGCTAAAGATAAAATCAGAAAATCAGGTGTACCGAGGACTCCGTTTGTGCTACCATTTTATACAGAATGAAAATGGAAGAATTTATAGCTAAACTTAAAAAAATTCTCCAAATTGGCCTTTCAATCCAAACTGGCAGTAATGTCAATTGAGACAGAGAGAGTTTTAAAAATCAAACAAGACAAGGAGGACTTTTACAACAAAGTCACTGAGATTTTTGTCCAGAGGCATAGGCGGATGGATTTCATTTACAAGTAAAGGTAAGACCATACATACTTGTTTTATATGCTTGAATTTGTATTGAATTGTGGAGCTACAGGGTGCACAGCAAATACACTCTCTGAGCCACTTTTAGTTTTCCATTGGTCTGAAACCAGTAGTCTATAATCAATTTTGGGCCCCAAAAACTGCCTGTAAAATTACTTAATACATTTTATTTGTGTAGCTAAGGGTCTTTGCACTTTATATTCAGGAGAGTTGAATGAAATGAAAACACGGAGGCATGGAGTTAGAATCTGTCCGTCTGTCTGTCTGTTACCAGCTTTTCAGCTCACCCAGTCAAAATTAAGTGCAACTAAAGGCTTGTATCATTGTATGACCATATTTTCTCGACTTTTAATTTGCCAGAATTTTGAAATAACACTTTGTTTTTAAAATAAACAAATTAAACTCACCCTTTCTGTCAATGCCACAGCAAAAAAAAAGGTATTGTAATAACTATCCCAGGTCAGTAGAGGTCTGACTGCCACTATTTTACAGCCGCCGATGCTACCATGCCACAGTGAGCAACTCAAGTCGTACATCAAAGAATGGGAAAGAGTTTCCACCTGCCAAGCTTCAACAATTAGTGTCCTCAGTTCCTAAACACTTATAGAGTGTTGGGAAAAGGAAAGGTGATGTAAGGCAGTGGTAAACATGACCCTGTCCAGCTTTGTTGGAATGCGTTGCAGGAATCAAATTCAAAATGAGTGAATATGTGCCACAAAACAAAGTTTATCAGTTTGAACATTAAATATCTCGTCTCTGTCATGCATTCAGTTGAATCTAGGTTGAAAAGGATTTTGAAATCCTTGTATTCTGTTTGCATTTCCATTTTACACAACATCCCAACTTCAGTAGAGTTGGGATTTGTAGATTTATTGTGTCTTTGGTATGTTTTTTTTCTGCTGAATGTGTTGTCAAAAATAAGTAAACATAAATAATTCATGATAACTATAAAACGGGGTTTGACAAACATTAATGGAGCTGAGTGACATACTAATGAGTTATTTAACTTCCTTTCCTTTATTTACGTGAATATAAAGTATCAACTGAGTGCATTAGACTGTATTTTGGTACCAAATATTGTCTCCTCAATGTGTTGAACTTTCCCCATGGTTTGTGGTCTGTTATTTTAGAACTTCTAGTCTTCTGAACCCAGATCCTGGTCCTAGTCACCTGGAATCACTAGAGAGGTCAGAGATTTTAGAGCAGAACAGAGACAGGAAAAAGATTCAGACATTTACAGAAGAATTCATAGTGACAGATGAGGAAATTATTTCTAAAGGAATTCCACCACAACCAAAGTTAGTTCTACTTCGTTGGGATCCAGAAAGACACAGAATAAAGAACCCACATTATAGAACTTCAGGTTATCAAAGACAAGAAAGAAACATTAGTCTGAAAAAACAAAGAACAGACATTCCAAACAGTTTTTAAATCTCGAGCTCCGTCAGTTAGAATTCATAAATACACAACAGAGCAGAACATACTGAGACGTCTGACCTGAATCTACAGCACTGACCTCTGACTTCCAGGATCACTTCATTCCTAACTAGGACCTCTTCCCCCCTGGAGACGGTGCAGAAGTAGCTCCCTTTGTCTGTACATGTGGGGCGCCACAGGGTCAGGCTGAAGTCTCCTCTCTCTCGGTTTTTCTTCATCTCTGTTCGGCCTCTGTAATCGCTGTGCGGTTCTTCGGGACGGTCAGAGCGGTGGACATGAACCTTATTTTTGTCCTCATCAGTCCACTCCACTGTGACGTCGTCAGTCAGGCACACTTTGGTTTTGCAGGGCAGCAGGACAGACTTCACCTGCGATTTCTCCTTTACCCGAGGGACTGAGAGGACAGGAAACCACAACATGAGCTGGACAGACATCAGCAGTTCTGACTGTCTTTTCTTTGACTGGATGAATTAATGAAATGTTTGACATATTTTGGTCAGGTTTTCTTAATTACTTAATTATTGCAGCATTGTTGTAAATCATCTTTTACGGTCCTATAATGGCTCGTTTCAGTGCATGTCTCTTTAAATGCCCAATACCACAGTTAACTTTGCCTTCTTTTTTATGTTCCAGTTGCTAATACTATCTGGCTAGCTCTGAGCTCAGGTAGTAGCCTCAGCCAGCTAATGTAAATTTGTCTTAAAGAATGAATGAAATTGAGCATCACTGGTGGATAGGAGTGTGTGGTTTCAGTGGCTGATAGGATATGACTGCTCCCTGGAGGACAATAAGTACAGAAACATTCGTGAATGACTGACTAAACTGCTAGCTTCAACTAGCTGCCTTTGGTGTTGGTTACAGAATATAATAATGGTAATGGTTCAATGTAGCATCATGGCAAAAATATAAAATAAACCAGAATGGCACGAGATACACTACCGTTCAAAAGTTTGGGGTCACCCAGACAATTATTTTGTGTTTTCTATGAAAAGTCACACTTATTTGCAACCATGAGTTGTAAAACGAATAGAAAATATAGTCAAGACATTGACAAGGTTAGAAATAATGATTTGTATTTGAAATAATAATTTTTTCCTTCAAACTTTGCTTTCGTCAAAGAATCCTCCATTTGCAGCAATTACAGCATTGCAGACCTAACATGATTGCACAAGGGTTTTCTAATTATCCATTAGCCTTCTGACGCAATGAGCAAACACGTTGTACCATTAGAACACTGGAGTGATAGTTGCTGGAAATGGGCCTCTATACACCTATCTAGATGTTGCACCAAAAACCAGACATTTGCAGCTAGAATAGTCATTTACCACATTAGCAATGTATAGAGTGTATTTCTGATTAGTTTAAAGTTATCTTCATTGAAAAAAAGTGCTTTTCTTTCAAAAATAAGGAAATTTCTAAGTGACCCCAAACTTTTGAACGGTAGTGTATATCATCAGCTGTGGATTAGTGAACCAGGTGGAAACAGGAATGTCTAATAGGGTGACTGAAGTCTAAAGAAAATAACCAACTGTGTGTGCTAACGCCCTAGCACCCCGCCCATGTTTGCAGACAGACAGCTCGGCTGGCCAATAACAGAACAGTAGGTGGGCGTTGAGGCTGGGGATGTCATGTTTATGATATTCCATAACAAACCTGGAAATGTTAAAGCAGACGGACAGTGACATTTTTTTACTGAACCAATCAACAGATTGTATGAAAATATTCTATTCTGTCTATTCCCGTGATTTAATATGTGTCACCAGCTTCCATAAATGACCTTATTTGCTCATAGCTCAGCCTTCACTTAGTGAGGCTGCAGTACCGCCATCTCTTGATAGGTGCGGGCATTGGTGACGTCACAACAGCAATAGAAAATGGCAGAACGAGAGCAAAGTGATTCGGACAGCGATTATTTTCTCGAGTTTGACGACCTCAATATAAATGATGACATTGAAAATGAAGAATCGGATGATGAAGTAGTTTTGGGTGGTGCTGAGGGGGGTATTCAGCCTTATTTGTGGGAAAGAAGTGAGGGTTATGTTGCCTGCCTGTGCGGTGAGCCTCATCAGAGAAACATTCCCATCTGATCACTACAAGGGATTTTGCCTACCAAGATTAGATTTGTGAACAATGATATGTAAATAAAGTTTTGTAAAATCATATATTGAGTTTATTAATGTTCATGTCAATGTTATAATTCTCATAGTTCAGCATTCATCAAAGTCGCATGTCATATACATTTGAATAATTTGAACACACTAAATTCTTCTCAATTTGAAAAGAAATATTACATACTATACCACCTTTGTATGAACGTTTGAAAACACAGCAGAAATATACAAAGAAATACAAAAATCAATGGAGTATCACTACAGATTAAGAAAATAAATAGTTTCCAGATATAGCAATTATTATATTCCAATAAATAACATTTCACAGTTATAATGGGCACCATTTTACGGTAGAAAATTGGGGTTCCATTTTTAAAAGCACATTTCTCTTACAATCTTAGGCTTATATTTATTTTTCTTAGCAAATATGTTGCTTCCCTAAAAATTGAAAGCTGAACTGTCATTGGTAATTTCTTCTACTTTTACATGTTTGATTTTGAAAATCATCCATTGCTTGGAATTCATTTAAAATGTTTAGTAAACATTTGCAGTGAATATTAAAAATACAAAACTTACCCTGTTTACTTCTCGTTTTCTGACAGCTGATCGCATCGGTAGATCACCCTTGCTTTTCACGCCACTGTCACTGACACTTGTCTCAGAGTCAGACTTGGGAATCGAGGGATATATAGTTGGAATAGCCGTTTTCTTTATCACCAATCTTTTTGCAAATTGCATCTTATTCTCGAAATCGCTGTCAACGAAATGTCTACTGCACATGCAGGGCGCTAACGAGGTGCAGGTGTGCGCGCAGCTGAGGCAGATGCCTGAGAGCTGCGAGCCGTGACACCTGCAAAATATATGTGTACAAGAAAGAGTGACAAACCTGGGTACTATTTCACTGGAGTCTGCTTTAATACAGAAGCTGAAGCAATAGGGAACACTGTATGTCTCTGTAATTGAGAACTTTGCTTCTAAAAAACACAGGAGGATGGACTTCCAATATACGTAACCAGTGAGTTAAACTGTCTTTCTTCAGCATGTTTTTTCCCCCTAACCGTTCTTATGATCATGAAAATATTTGGTAATTCCGAGAAATATCCGTAATCGCCGATTTTAAAACGTAAACATCAAGTGTTGCATGAAGCAAAACACAGCAGGACCATCGCACCTGTAGACAACACAACGCCAAACCATATTAATTCGATTCCTGAAATCCTAATCTTCATAAATAATCTACAGTATTTGTAATCCACAAGTATTCCGAGAAATATCCGTAATCGCCGATTTTAAGACGTAAACATCAAGTGTTGCATGAAGCACAACACAGCACTGGCCGCCGACCGTGTGCGTGTGTTTGCCGGTGGTGACGTCACACAGTCAGTGGCCATCTTAGCCGCTGATCGCTTGGCTGGGTCAGACAGCTCTCCACAACAGTGTACTTCAAGAGCGCATTGTCACCTTATGCGACATTTGTTGACACCAAAACATGTGCGGTTCAACTTAGCTCGTCTCAGACAACAATTTGAGATAAGAATTAGCGATATTGAATTTTCGTCTGTCCGTCTGCTTTAAAATGGCTTCTCAGACACAAAAACAATATAAAGAATATTCTTTTCTTTTTTGGAGAAGTGAGTATTTTGATATTTTTTCCATAATCACGTGGCCAATAGATGCATTTCAGAAAGACCTACAGAAACAATTTTTTTTTCAGTCAGTGACCCCCACTGAAGTCAATCAGACCTCAGACAAAACCATAGAGTTAGAGCTGACATCAGACAATTAGAATTTATAAATCCACAGTAGCTCATTGAAAAGACTGACATAGTGAAACTGACACAACCTCTGACCTTCATCTACAGCACTGACCTCTGACTTTCAGAATCACTTCGATCCTCTTCAGGACTTTTCCCCTGCTGGAGACTGTGCAGAAGTAGTTCCCTCTGTCTCTGTGTGTGGGGTATTTCAGGGTCAGACTGAAGTCTCCACTTTCCAGGACTCCCTTCATTTCTGTTCGACGTCTGTAGTAACTGTGCTGTTCACGAGGATCACAGTTGTGGACATGAACCTTACACTTGTGCCCATCAGTCCACTCCACTGTGACGTCCTCAGTCAGGTGAACGTCGGTTTGACAGGGCAGCACGACAGACTTCACCCCTGAATTCACCTCCACCTGAGGAGCTGAGAGGACAGGAAACCACAACATGAGCTGGACAGACATCAGCAGCTCTGACTGTCTTTTCTTTGACTGGATGAAGTGAAATATTTGCAGTGAAAACATGTTTGACTGGGTCCACTCTGAAATCTTCAACATTAAAGTCAATCAGCGCTGATAGAAAACAGAAAAGTCAGCTGTTACTATAGTTTCCCAGATGACCACCCAGAAATATTCTACAGAAATCAGGGGCCTCATGTACAAAGACTTGCGTGGATTTCCTACTGAAAGATGATGTATGTTTAAATCAAGAAAATGCTGTCAGCAAAAAAAAATCCAGCTGTATGAAACGGTGCATACGCACAAATCCAAGCACATTTCCTTTGTACATCCCAATCTACTTGAAATTGAATGCATGTATGGAAATACCAGACTCCTCCCTTGACAGGCCTCCATTTGAATATGCAATTACATGCAAATAGGTATGAAAATAGATATACAGTATACAAGCCCTGCACGTTTGATTCTCCTCTATCCACGATCAAAAATAATGGATTTAATGGAATTTCATGGACTGTGAGTTGGAGGCGCTCCTGAATGAGGTAGAGGCAAGTAAAAACATTTTGTTTAGCACACTGTCCTCCAGCATTAGCGCTGGATACAGGTAATTCAATAGCCTGCTCACAGCCCTTTGCAAGCAGTTTCACAAAATGGTCAATCAGAAAGCAACTCATACCAGTTCAGACGCCACCCGGGCTTACAAGGTCCGCGCTGATCTGTTCATACTCTGACAGGCAGCGAAAAGTAAGCTAGGAGCAAGAAGATGAAAGAAGAGGAAAACAGCAACCTTGTGTGTAGCAGAATGGAATGTACGCACTCTGTTGGACAGAAAAACATCACAGTGCCCAGAAAGACAGACCGCGCTTGTGGCCCTGGAAATGAACAGGTACAATGTAGACATAGCTGCACTTAGTGAAACAAGATTGCCTGGATATGACAGTTTGGAAGACCATGGGTACATCTTCTTTTGGAGTGGGAGATCAACTCAAGAAAGGAGAGAAGCAGGAGTGGGCTTTGCAGTTAGAAAGGAGATAGCAGCAATGCTTGATGAGGAACCAGTGCCAATCAATTTTTTTTTTTTTTTACTTATTTTGTACCCGTAGGTAGATTTGGTCTGCAGTCCGGTGACAAGCCACCAGCTGCCGGTCGCTGCGTGCGCAAGCGCCCCTTAACCTGCATGTTTTTGGCATGTGGGAGGAAACCAGAGAAATCCAGGAGTAAACCCACGCAAACAGGGATCGAACCCACGATCTCACGATCCCCGCGATCCCCCAGCCGAGGGTAAACTGTGCTGCCGCGGTGCTAACCACTGCGCCACCGTGCACCCCAATCAATGACATGATTATGACTATGAGACTCCCACTACAGCCGAAGATGTATGCCACACTCATCAGTGTATATGCCCCAACAATGACCAACACAGAGGAGGTGAAGGAAGAGTTCTACAGTGATTTACGTGAGACTATCAGGCGTGTACCGACTGATGACAGGCTGATACTCGGAGATTTTAATGCTACAGTTGGTTCGGACACCGAGAAATGGAAAGGAGTGCTAGGCAGTCATGGAGTAGGCCAGTGCAATGCTAATGGAGAACTTCTACTTGCACTATGTTCAGAGTACAACCTTGTGATAACCAACACTCTATTTAAGCACAAGGACACACACAAGAAGACATGGATGCACCCAAGATCCAAGCACTGGCACTTATTAGACTACATCATAGTCAGGCAGAGAGACAGAAGGGATGTATTGGACACCAGAGCAATGAGAGGCGCGGACTGTGGCACTGATCATGTTATGCTGAGATCTAGATTAAGGATTTGCAGAAGAAAACAGCACTGCAGGATGGGTGCAAAGCCACCACGTAAGCTAAACACTAGTGCACTGAAAGGCCAAAAGAAGCAGGAAGAACTTACACAGGAAATGGATGAAAACTTGAAAGACTGGGACAGCAACAACTCAGAGAATGACATAGAAGAGAAATGGGCAACACTGAAGGATATGGTGTATCAGACTGCGAGTGATGTATTAGGCCACCCTGAGAGGAAACATCAAGATTGGTTTGATGAGCATGAGGGCGCATGCGCACGCAGCAACCGGCAGCTGGTGAAAAAGTCTGTCGTCTGTGTGTCTGTTTTTATGCACTTTAATGTGTTTTTAATGAAATTCTCTGTGTCGTTTCTGTCCTGGAATGTTTGTGGACTGTATGGCGAAGAGCTCCCTGGTTCCATCAATATGGATTTCCTCCCCTTTTTTGCACTGCTGCTGTTTTTCTGCCGGCCCTGTGTCTCTGAGGTGAGAGCGATCGGCATCATGCCGGGCAGAATACAATACTCCAGGGACATGTTGCTGCATTTAAACACAGGTGATGCAGCATCTGTGATTTAGTCTAAGCCGCAACTGGCAGGCTTTATTTTGAGAGACGTTCATGGACACAGCGGTAAAAAGACAGACAAGAGAAGGAAGCGCGGAAAGCGTGGAGGCGTGAAATTACGGCTGAGGAGACGTCAGTTTGGTAACATTCCTCTCCCTTCTATGATTTTTGGGAACGTACAATCTCTGAGGAACAAGGTGGATGAAATTCAAGGGAATGTAAGCTACCAGAAGGACTTTAAGAACTGCTTTGTCATGGCTTACACCAAGTCTTGGCTTACTGCGCTTGACCAGGACGCGGACCTGTGGATTGACGGCTTTGGAGCCCCACTCCGCTCTGATCGGCAGGAAGAGGTAACGGGGAAGCGTCAGGAGGGCGGCGTATGTTTATATATTAATAAGCAGTACTGTCACGGTCAGAGAGCGCATCTGTACACCCTATGTGGAGCTGCTGTCCGTATCGCTACGCTCCTTTTATCTGCCTCGCGAGTTCCCCCAACTCTTTATCACAACTGTGTACATCCACCCGAGGGCAGACGCTGACTCCGCCTCCAGCACTGTCTTTGATGTGGTACAGCGGCTGCAGTCAATTTCTCCAGAGGCGCCAAACTTTATTCTTGGGGATTTTAACCATGTCTCTTTAAAGAAGACACTTAAAAACTTTTATCAGTATGTCTCCTGCCCAACCAGGCGCAAAAAGACATTGGACCTGTGCTATGGATCCATAAAGAGGGCCTATAAATCACTCACCCTTCCTCCTTTAGGATCCTCAGATCACAACTGTGTACATTTGCTGCCCACATATAAAACTGCTTTCAGAAGAGGCAAGGTGGAGACGAGAGACATTGATGTGTGGACAGAGGATTCAGAGCACTGCCTCCAGGAATGCTTTAACCGTACAGACTGGGAGATGTTCACACTGTCCTGTGGGGATGATTTGGACTCTTTGGTGGACGTCCCATGCTCATACATGGCGTTCTGTAAAAATAGGATCGTTCCACGTAAATGTGTCAAAATATATCCCAACAACAAGCCATGGGTTACAAAATCAGTTAAATCCTGCTTACAGAGGAAAGCACTTGCCTTTAAACAGGGGTCTGTTTCTGAGCTACGAGTTGCCACAAAAGAGCTGAAGTCTGAAATTTTAAGAGCAAAACAGAATTATAAATCAGAGTTGGAAAGCAAGATGGCAACAAAGAAACTTGGTTCAGCCTGGGTCAGTATGAAAACTATTGCAGGCCTTCAGAGCACAGAGCGCAGTAATCGTGTGTTTTTAGATGGTTTTAATTCAGACACAGAGCTGGCTAATGCTCTTAATTGTTTTTATGGTCGTTTTGACTCCTTTGATTTTAGCACAGAAACCCAAGATTTGAAACAGAAACTCAAAGACAACCAACACTTTAATATTGAGGTGCAGGATATTAAAAGGGAGTTCTGCGCTGTAAAAGTGAACAAAAGTCAGGGCCCTGATAATATATGTGGGCGCTTGGTAAAGTCCTGTGCACATGAACTGAGTCCTATATTTCATTACATTTTCAATAAGTCCTTACAGACACAAAATGTGCCTAAGATCTGGAAGAAGCCGTGGTTGTTCCCGTTCCAAAATCCAGCTGTCCTAAAACGGTAAACGACTTTAGACCAGTTGCTTTGACTTCAATTTTAATGAAAATTTTTGAAAAACTGGTCAGATGTGAGGTCCTAAAGCAGACTGAGCATGCATTGGATCCTCTGCAGTTTGCCTATAGGCCTCACAGAGGAGTGGAGGACGCCACTGTCACTCTGTTTAACATGCTTTTTAAACATCTGGATTTTAATGGGACACACGCCAGGCTTTTATTTGTGGACTTTTCCTCCGCCTTTAATACAATCCAACCTCATATTTTAGTTGAAAGGCTCCTGCAACAATTTGATTTGAGCAATAATCTGGTGGGTTGGATTCTGGATTTCTTAACCAACAGGACGCAGAGAGTAAGGGTCAATGGTACATTGTCTGACCTAAAGTGCTCTTCTACTGGCTCTCCTCAGGGGGGGTGTTGTCACCACTACTCTTCATCCTGTACACAAACATGTGTCGGAGCAGACATGACAACAGACACATTATAAAGTATGCTGATGACTCAGTTATTGTCAGTCTCCTCCAGGATGGTGAGAGTGGCCACGGCCCAGTAGTTGATGATTTTGTTCACTGGTGTGAGGATTCTTACCTGCAGCTGAATACGACAAAAACTAAAGACATGATTATTGACTTTAGGAGGAAAACTCCCAGGCACAAAGTCACCGTACTAAAAGGCCAGACCACCGAATGTGTACAATCCTACGACGGACGATTATTGATAGTAATTTAAACTTTGAAGAGAACTGTGAAAGGGTGTGCAAAAAGGGTCAGCAACATTTGCATTGCTTGAGGAAACTTGCACGCTTCCAAATTGACCGAACCATAATGACAATGTTTTATCGGGCTTTTATTGAATCTATTTTATCCTTTTCTTTAGTGTCATGGTTTGGTCAGATAAAACTGAAACAGAGGAAATCCTTGGATCCGGTAGTTAGATGGTCCAGTCGTTTGCTTGGTGAGTCACAGCTGAGCCTGACATCCTTGTACACCAGACAAGTACAGAGGATGGCTACCTCCATTTTAAATGATGACTCCCACCCTTTGCACTGCAACTTTCAGCTTCTTCCCTCAAGACAGAGGTTTGCTGTCCCAAAAAGTAAAACCCAGCGCTACAAAAACAGCTTTGTTCCTGCTGCTGTCAAAGAGTTGAACAAGTTGTAACAACATATTGCACATAATTTAGGTACCTATTTATTAACTCCATTTTATATTTACTTATTTTTGTAGGATGTTATTTGGGTTCTAAATATTTTATTGGGTTTTAGACCTCTGAGTTTTTAACCTCTTTGACTAGTTTTTAACTTTTTAAGATGACCCTTCTCTCTTATCTCTGGTTTTTCTCTCATCTCTTTGTCTTTATACCCTAATTGATGGAGCCTTGAGCATTTTTATCATGTTTATAGTCAGCTTCATGTGCGCCTGTGTTTGTGTCTATGTTGAATGTAATTGTGGCTTGTAAATATGGATGTCACCAGATTGCAAAACAAATCTACCTACGGGTACAAATAAAGTAACCTGAACCTGAACCTGATGATGAACACCTGAAGAAACTACTAGAAGCGAGGAATACAGCTAGGCAGGAAAACCTACAGTGTAACACAAGGTCGAAAAAGAAGAAATTCTCAAAGGCTCAGAGTGAGCTACAGAAGTACACCAGAGAGATGAAGTCCAACTGGTGGGATGAAAAAGCGGAGAAACTTCAAACTGCAGCAGACAGGAAGGACATGAAAACATTCTTCACAGGTCTGAGAGAAATCTACGGCCCTAAACCAAGAAGACTGATCCAACTAAAGGCTATGGATGGTGAAACGGTTTTGTAGGAGAAAGACAAGATCCTGGACAGATTTGCAGACCACTTTGACAAACTACTAAACAACCCTGGAGATCTCACTGAAGAGGCTAAAGAAGCTCTAGTGCAGCGACCAGCTGTATCAAGTCTGGATGAACCGCCAAATTTTGATGAACTAATGGCAGCTATCAGAACAACACAGGATGGTAGGAAGGATGGTCCTTCTTTCGGCTTTCAGAGAGAGCAGACGCATTTCTTCCCCTCTCCTCACTCCTCTCCCCTCTTCACTATCCCAGCTTGCTGTGTCCTGTCTATGTTCACTCTTCTTCTGGCTGAATCTTGATCCAAATGGAAAATTATGGAATTGATGAGCGGGCTTTAATACTATTGACACCATTTTACAAAAATTCGGGCCAGGGGGAGCCCCAGTGGAGAGACTCATGGATCAATTGGAACTCGTGTCTGTGTGATTCGACTGAAGATGTGGAAGACATCTACCTGTTTTGGCTTCATGATCACAGGATTTTCTGCTGATTGGCTCTGGAGTTTTCCTGGTGTACCAAAAATTTAACTGGAAGAGCTAATCAAAATGCGGACCCGGCGTAGCTGCTTCTTCAACAATTCGACCAGCTGGGGAGAGCACTGATAGCGACAAATGACTAACATGGAATTTACCATATGGCATGCACTGTAGAGAGATGGACTCTGCCGGACATGTTTATCTATGTTTGGAAGGGGAAACATCTGGAGTCGCTTGGTGCTCTCCAGGGAATGATTTTAAAGCCTATGTAATTTAAATTGTGATTCTCAGAATCGCATGAGAGAGGAAATTTCTGCTCTAAGTGAACTGTGCTCATTTGGCCTTGATTCGGCACCCATGCATTCATTCCTCCAGGAGAGAGAAGATAAGGCAGAAGAGAGTTTAACCCAAACAACTGCTGCTGTACAATAATCTGAACTCTCCAAGGACAGCGTTGTCATGGGACTAACATGGAATTTTACCATCTGGCATGAAGAGAGATAAATTCTGAGGACATGCTTATCTATGTTTAGAATACATGAATATAACATCTAGCCGTTGCCTAGGAGACGATTTTTGTTGTGCTCCAGTAACTGATACATTCACGTTGCACTCACACTGATATCACATGACTGATATACACACACTGGTCTCTCTCTTTTGCTTTGTTTTTGTGTGGATCTGTACTGTCTGCTAATTGTGCAACTAGAGGGTTTTTTTCTATGTAATCACAATCTTGCTCATTCAACGAGCTTTATTTTGATAAACTATGTTTTTTCTCTCTGCCCAATGTGTCATCCCCTCCCCTTTTCCCCTCTTTACCCCCCACTGTTTTGATGAGGCACCTTGCATGGCTGCCATGTCATTGGGAAGCGCTTATCGAGCGCGCCAATGTCAAGTCAAATTCCTCGTATGTTTTTAACATGCTTGGCAATAAAGCTTTTCTGATTCTGATTCTGGTAAAGCTCCAGGAAGGGATGGAATTCCAGCAGAAGTGTGGAAATTTGGTGGTGTTCAGCTGACCAACTGCCTGCACAAGCTCATCCAAGAGATATGGGATGCCCAGAAAGTACCTCAAGACTTGAAGGATGCAAGTATTGTGCCTTTGTTCAAGAAAGATGACAGGAAGGATTGCGGAAATTACCGAGGTGTATCACCACTAGCCACTGTTGGTAAGATTCTCTCACGTGTACTACTTAACAGACTCAGTGAACACATCTCGCAGAATGTATTACCGGAAACCCAGTGCGGCTTTAGAAGTGGAAGAAGCACAATGGACATGATTTTCTGCTTGAAACAGGTTCAAGAAAAGTGAATCGAACAGAGCATGCCGCTTTATGTATTTACTTGTCCTATTTTTAACATTGGTTTTGTTGACAATTTTAACTTATTCTGGAACCACCCATCACTTATGAGGCCTGATGGCATCCACCCAAATAGACTTGGTGCACGTGTTTAAAGAGACAATCTATTCTATTCGGTGTTTTTTGGTACAGTGACTGGGACTTGGCTTGTTTACTCGCTTTGAAGCTTCTGGGTTTGCCAAACTGCCCTTTTCTAGTTCTGTTCCCACTTCTTGTATCAATCCCATTAATTCAGGTGGTCTTTACCATTTGGATCAGCCCTTGATTTATAACCCTACAGAGATTGTGTCTGTCTCCCGTTGCCCTAAATATTGTAACCCAGGACAAATACAACATAACCTGAAAAACACATGCACTTCTGCAGCTCCTCCTCATCCACCACCCTTCAACTTTGCCCCTGTCTCCTCCCTTAGAGAACCTTTATCTGCTTCCTCCACAGTTAATAAAAAAGTTAATAAAAATAGAATTCATAAACATCCCAAATTGATTAAACAAAATGCTGGTAAAATTCAAATCCAACCTCAAGTCCCTAAAATTAATAAATCAGCCTGTGTTCCTCCCCAAAACTTAAATATTAAATGTGGTCTATTAAATAATAGGTCTCTAACTTCTAAGTCTCTTCTGGTTCATGATCTATTAATTGATCATCAGATCGATCTATTATCCCTCATAGAGACCTGGCTTGGGCAAGATGATTATGTTGGTTTGAATGAATCAACTCCCTCTGGGTATTTAAACTGTCATAACCCCAGAGGTTCTGGTCGTGGTGTTGGAGTGGCGGCAATTTTCCATTCTAAACTACTAGTTAATGTTAAGCAAAAATTATGTTTTAATTCCTTTGAAGGTTTGGTCCTCAGAGTGGGGTTTGTTGGCAATCTTGGCTTGCACCCAATTTTCTTTGCCATAGTTTATCGTCCTCCCTCAGCCTATTCAGAGTTTCTATCGGAATTTGCTGAATTTTTAGCTGATTAATTGCTGAAATCCGATAGAATAATTATTGTAGGGGACTTTAATCTACATATTGATGTAGAGAGTGATTGTCTTAATAAGGCATTCAATTCAATTTTTGACTCAATGGGGTTTTCCCAGAAAGTAAAAAATTCTACCCATCATTTCCACCATACATTGGACCTTGTTCTGACTTATGGTATAGATATCGAAAATCTGGTAGTGTCCCCTCATAATCCTGTACTGTCTGACCATTGTCTGTTAATTTTTGACTTCATTATCTCTGATCACTTGTTTTCTAAAGAAAAATACTACTACAGCAGATGTCTTTTGCCACCTTGTCTGTTGCCAAGTTTTTGCAGATTGTCTCCTCTATGCCATGGGTCAACACAACAGAAACAACAGAAATAATAGATAAAGAGTCTGCTCCATTCGTGATTGATGGCATGGTTGATAACGTTACAGCCTCTCTGCATCGGACTTTAGATTTGGTAGCCCCTTTAAAAAGTCTAACCAGAGATTTCTAACCCCTTTGTTTAACTCAGAAACTCGTGACTTAAAACAGATAACTCGTCAATTGGAAAGGAAATGGCGTTCAACTAATTCAGATGAATTCTACTTAGCGTGGAGAAATCATTTCCTAATCTGTCAAGAATCTCTTAGAAAAGCTAGATCAAGCTATTATTCTGCATTAATAGAAGCGAATATGAATAACCCCAGGTTTCTCTTCAACACTATAGCCAGGCTTACAAAGAGCCAGGCTCGATCAATCCTCGCATCCCCCCTGAGTTTTCTAGTCAGGACTTTCTGAACTTTTTCAATCTTAAAATTTTATCTATTAGAGATGAAATCAGTCAGATTCTTCCTACCGTAAACTCAAGTACATTAACTTCTACAGCTCCCTCAATTGATATCTGTTTAGATAAGTTTACTCCAATCGACCTCTTGGAGTTGGATAAAATAATTTCCTCATCTAAGTCTTCATCTTGCCTTTTGGACCCTATTCCTTCTAGGTTATTTAAAATCATCTTCCCAGTTATTGGTAGCTGTATTCTTCTTTCTTTCAAAGGTCTTTTTATTATTATTAATTGAAGTATCAATACAATACAAAGTATTAGAAATTTTCATTTTTGTTTTAACCAAACAGTGCAAAACTAGAATTTAAAGCTAACAAATGTAAATGCTTCAAAACACAAAAACCTTTAAATAAACAATAATTAAAAAAATACAAAAAAAATACAAAGAAAAATTGTGTGTGTGAGGTGGGGGTGGGGTAAAGGGGATATGAGCTACTCAGAAACTATAATCGTGGGTCTTTCAAAGAAATCAAGAAACGAGCGCCATAATTTATAGAATTTGTTTTCAGAGCCACGAACTGTATATCTGATTTTTTCTAAATCCAAACAGGACATTATATCTTTTATCCACTGTAAATGTGAAGGGGGTGAAGAGTCTTTCCACTTCAGTAATACAGCACGTCTAGCCAATAATAATGAAAATTTGAATACTTTTAATTTGGAATTTGGCAAGACAAGTTCTGGAGCCACACCAAAAATGGCGCATAATGGATCAGGATTAATTTGATATTGCAGGACTTCAGACATAGTGATAAAAACAGAATGCCAAAAATTCATCAATGCAGGGCAGGACCAATACATGTGAAGCAAAGTGCCAGGAGTGCTACCACACTTTTCACAAGTTGGGTCTATATCTGAGTAAATACGTGCTAACTTAACCTTGGACAGGTGCACCCGGTGTACAATCTTAAACTGAATAAGAGCGTGACGAGCACACATTGATGCAGTGTGTGAACCTGGCCAAGAATAGAGTCCCACAGTTCATCAGTAAAAGTAAAATTAAGATGTTGTTCCCAATTCAATTTAATAGCGGCCAGAGAAGAAGATTGTAAATTTGAAATTAAATTATATAAAACTGATATTACCCCCTTAGAAGTTGGTTTAACTAATAAAAAAAATCATCTAGAGGATTATCAGAAGGTTTTTGAGGGAATTGTTTTGTCATGGTTTGCACATAATGTCTGACCTGGAGGAAGCGGAAAAAATGTGTAGAAGTGATGTCGAATTTAGTAGAAAGTTGAGAAAAACTTGCAAATTGACCATCAAAATATAAATCCGCAAAAGATTTTAAACCTTTTCTGTGCCATATATGAAATGCACTATCAATAGTTGATGGGGTAAATAAATGATTTGCGGCAATTGGACTTCTAATGGAGAAAAACTGAAGACCGAAATTTTTCCTGAATTGAGACCAAATTCTAAGAGACTGACGAACTACTTTATTATTACCCAGTGTAGACAAAGCAAGGGGAAGTGGTGAACCTAAAATTGCCGGCAGGGAGGTTTGATTGTCCACATGTGACTCCATAAGGATCCAAATGGGTGATTTGGGTTCCAGATAGAAATGGACATGCACCTGATATTTGCTGCCCAGTAGTAATATTGAAAGTTAGGCAGAGCCATGCCACCCACTGATTTGGGTCTTTGAAGAAAAACTTTCCTCAATCTCGGATGTTTACCATTCCAAATAAATGAGGTAATAAGAGAGTCCAAAGACTTAAAAAAGGATTTAGGAATAAAAATGGGGAGACACTGAAACAAATATAAAAACTTTGGAAGTAACATAATTTTTACAGAATTGATTCTACCAATTAAGGACAAGGATAATGGGGACCATTTGGAAAGTATTAGCTTGCACTGGTCAAATAAAGGGAGAAAATTATTTTTAAACAAGTAATTATGTTGTTTAGTGACACATATCCCAAGATAATTAAAATGATCAATAACAACCTTGAAAGAAAAATTTTCAAAATCCTGAACTTGAATCTTTTCATTAATTGGAAACAATTCACTCTTATTAAGATTAATTTTATAACCAGAAAACCACTAAAACTATCCAAAATGTTGAGTATAGCGGGTAATGAAGTAAGTGGGTTGGAGAGAAATAGTAAAAGATCGTCAGCATAGAGTGAAACCCTATGCTCGATGCCACCCCTACGAATGCCTAAAAAGTCCCGGCTCCCACGGATTGCAATAGCTAACGGCTCAATTGCCAAGGCAAAGAGCAACGGGCTCAAAGGACAGCCTTGCCTCGTTTTTTTTTTTTTTCCCCGGTTCCGGTTCCGCTGGACCGGCGGCGCCACACGAGTCGGCTGCCCGTTGCAACAGCCTTTTTTTAATCTTCCTTCTTCTTTCTACACCTTTCACTCTGTATATATATCACGGATGCACGGATCGCCCCGGGGGTCTCCCGTGTCGGCAGACGGAGCCACTGTTTGCGGCGGGAGACGTTACAGCGGGGAGGAGCTGGTGCAAGCTAGCACTTGGCCGCCGCCCGGTGCTAATGGGAAAGTCGACATACTGGGAGCTGTAGCGAAAACGACGCGGGTGCCGAGCTGGAGTTTAGGCGGCGTGCAAGAAATATAAGACAGAATAATAAAGAGCAATGGCAAGAACCAAGCAGACCGCCTGTAACATCTACTGGAGGAAGAAGCCCCCCAGGAGGCAGCTAGCCACCAGGGCTGCTCGGAGAGGCGCTCCGGCCACCGGAGGAGTGAAGAGGCCTCGCCGTTACAGGCCCATGGCTCTGAGAGAGATCCGTCACTACCAGAAATCCACGGAGCTGCTCATCCGTAAGCTGCCCGTCCAACGCCTGGTGAGGGAGATCGCTCAGGACTTAAAGACCGACCTGCGCTTCCTGAGCCGTCATGGCTCTGCAGGAGACCAGAGAGGCCTACCTGGTGGGTCTCTTCTTCGCCAAGAGGGTCACCATCATGCCCAAAGACTTCCAGCTGGCCCGCCGCATCCGTGGAGAGAGAGCTTAGACTTTCTGCTGCACATTCACCAACCATAATGCTCCGCACTGTGTGTCTATATACATATTTATAGTAATATGTACATATGTTTACTAGCTGTTCTTGTTTTTCTTGCCTTCTGATTGTTGCTCTGAGTGTTGCTATCCCTGTGCTGTTGCAATCCTGGAATTTCCCCATTGTGGGACTAATAAAGGCTTATCTTATCTTACCACGGTAAAGTCTAAAATAGTCAGAATAGCGACAATTAGTTAACACTGAAGCTAAAGGACTAGCATAGAGAAGTTTAATCCAGGAACAGAAGGAAGGACCAAAACCGAACCTCTCCAAAGTAAAAAACAAATACTCCCACTCAACCCTATCGAATGCCTTTTCAGCATCCAAACTAATAAGACATTCAGGTATGTTGTGGTGAGGAGTATAAATAATATTAAACAACTGCCGCAAGTTAAAAAAAGAATGACGATTTTTAATGAAACCGGTTTGGTCCTGTGAAATTATAAAAGGAAGAATCTTTTCCAACCTTGAAGCTAACAACTTTGACAAAATTTTAACATCGGTATTTAACAAGGAAATAGGCCTGTAAGAAGCACAATCAACAGGATCCTTATCTTTTTTAAGCAACACAGTGATACAGGCCTGATAACATGAAGGAGGAAGTGTACCGGAGTCAAGCGACTCTGTAAAAACTTGACAAAGGAAAGGGGCAAGGTCGTCAGAGAACTTTTTGAAAAAATCAGCGGAAAACCCATCAGGTCCTGGAGATTTTCCTGATTGCATGGATGATATTGCCAGCTGAATTTCTTCTTTTGTGATGGGAGCTTCTAGAATTTGCCAAGATTCTGAAGAAATCGAAGGGATATCAATAGAATCAAAAAAAAATTCCAAATCCTTTAAGTTTGTTGTATATTCTGAGGTATATAATTTGGAATAAAATGACCTGAAAATATCATTAATCACTTGTTGGTCAGATGTCACCTCTCCTTTATCTGTCCTAACTCCAGTAATAATTTGCTTAGCTCTAATACCACGCAGTTGATTAGCTAGAAGTTTACTGGTTTTTTTCGCCATGTTTATAAAATTCACTCTTGGTCCTTATTAACCACTTGCACTCTGTTGTTCCGCGGGCGGGCAAGTCTCTGCGTCCTAGGGCGCACGAGGGCACACGAGAGCGCCCTCGTGCGCGCTCGGACGCATGACGCATGATATACTGATGATGGTGCAGATGGAGATGGTGCTGGCCTCCAAGCGCCACTGAAAAAAAAAGCTGCAGTCACAGCCGCGAACAGATTAGTTCATCTGATTGACCTCTCATTCGACTAATAAGAGCCTTGAATTGGGTTTCTCAAACCATGAAGAGCCAATGAATGAAAACCTAGGAAGGAGGACCCGCCTACTGTGAATGCAGGAGCCAATTGAAGGACAGAAATTTGGGCTGGTGAAGAGATATTTACTGTTGCAGCAGATGAAAACAAAGGACGCTGGACGAACTTGCTACAGACCCAGGCTCACCCAGCAGCATGGAGAACACCCACAAGTGGGACCTGCACTCATTCCAGCAGAATAGACGTTTAGGATTCTCTTCCGTCATCATAGACCGACGGAGGCCGACAACAAAGGTCATAAATCATTCGCCAAAACCGCAATATTGGAATTGTTTTGATCGGGATCCACGAGCGGACCAGCGTCGTGTTCGTCTGACAATGGGGAAGAGAAGTTCGCCAGGACTCTGCTGCTGTGAAGAGGTAAGGTGTTATAAGCTAAATTATTATTTCTCCCTGAAAACTGTAATCCAAAAATGACTTTTGACAGATCGGTAAATTCCAACTGTACTGCGCACGAAGTACGAAGTGCGTGCGCCGCGATAAACGGTTCATTTGCCGTGTTCGGACCGTGAACCCCCCCCCCCCCCCCCCGCTCCCCGGTCCGCGGGGGGAAGCATATGAGTCTATTCCGTCATGTAGCGATGGCCGTCTTCTGTAACGAGGGGGGGGGGACAACCCCCCCCCCCACACACACACAGTAGCGGGGGGGGGGGGAGCTGCTGTGAAAACATGCAAGGAGTGTAATCCGTCATGTAGCAAGGGCCGAACTCCGTCTTTTGTAGCGGGGGGGGGGACAACCCCCCCCACACACACACACACAGACACAGCCCTGAATGTGACCTTTCATTAGAGCCCAAAATGAAGATTCTAATGAATCATTCAAAAGTTACAGACGTTTTTCCAAACTGTGCCATTTGGCACAATTTGGCACAGTTCCAAAACGCCTGGGAACAGCCTGAGAACAAAGCTGTGTAAAATATTCATTTTTTGTGGTATTGTTACCAAATTTGGATCTCAGCTTGATAACACTTGGTTCTACATTTCTATTGCATTTTCCAGCCGGATCGGACAGCTGTGTGTTATTTGCAAGCATTTGTATCCAAAAAAACACCGTGTCCAAATTTATTTTCTTCAAGTTCAGTATGTTTAGATGACTGTAACTCAGTGGCCGGAGCACGTAGAGAGATTATGGTTTTTTTGCCAAAAAATTCAAAGTGTCTTCTTTTAAATGAGACCAACCCCATGAAGATGCTGCAAAGGGTTGAATAACAGCTTTCGATTTACTTTGGGCACGTTTTTTTTTTTTTTTTTTTTGGCATTTTTAGGAAAATTGCCCAGAGTGCAAGGGGTTAAACAACCTTCAATTTGTCGAGTAGAAAGTAAATTAAGTTTAGTTTGTAATGTCATACGTTCCTTGTACAGAGCGGGTGATGGAGATTGAGCATATTGTCTGTCAATGTCCAAGATTTGATCTAAAATAGCCTTCTGTTCCTGTATTATGGATCGTCTTTTAAATGCTGCCAATGAGATAAATCCCCCCCTAAGAAATGCCTTCATGGCCTCCCATATCGTTTTATTTGGCATACCAGGAGTTTTATTTTCTTTCAAAAAAAATTAATTTTAGAAGAAATATTCGCAACCAATTTTTCATCTGTAAGTAATAATGGATCCAGCCTCCAATGCTTTCTCATGGAGTCACATCCATGGAGGATCATTTTAAGTACAAGAGGGGCATGATCAGAAACCGAGATGCTATCATAACTGCAAGAGCAAAAGTTATTAATTAATAAATTGTCAACAAAAAAATTATCTATTCTGGTATAAGTATGGTGTACGTGAGAGAAAAAAGAATAGTCCCTGCCGTTAGGATGTAAAAAATGCCAAGGATCTGTAAGGCTATATTCCTCAAGAAAAGACTTAACATTAAGTTGCAGATTTATTAAGACTAGCAGGTTTTGAGGATGAGCGATCTAAGATCGGATCCATATACAAATTAAAGTCACCCCCAAGAATTAGAGAATGAGTAT
This sequence comes from Pholidichthys leucotaenia, assembly GCA_020510985.1. Classification (NCBI taxonomy): domain Eukaryota; kingdom Metazoa; phylum Chordata; class Actinopteri; order Cichliformes; family Pholidichthyidae; genus Pholidichthys; species Pholidichthys leucotaenia. The sequence goes on from CM035836.1 coordinate 42,298,812, forward strand.
TCAAATCCAGAAGTTGCAAAAAAAGGTTGCGAAAAAAGTGTACATCATCAAAATTCGGCGCATACAGATTAGCCAAGGTGACATGTTTATTGCCAAGTTTACCTGATACTATTACAAATCGTCCATTTTTATCTAATACAACATTAGAGGGAATAAATGGGATATTTCGATCAATAAGAATAGCAGCGCCCCTGGCCTTAGCTTTAAAATTTGAATGAAAAAATTGTCCTGACCAACATTTTGACAAACGCAAGTGGTCGGAATCCTGCAAATGGGTTTCCTGCAAAAACAGTACCCCAGGCTTAAGTTGCTTTAGACGTGACATGACTCTCTTTCGTTTAATTGGATGGTTCAACCCCTTCACATTCCAGCTTACCAAAGTAAGATTACTATTCATTCAAAGAGTAAAATTTATATATTGTGTTGCGTAGCCCAAAAAAGAATAAGGTGAGGTGCGGGTAAAAAAAAAAAAAAAAAAAAAAAGGGAGGGAGGGGGTAAGGGGGTGTAAATAAATCCATAACAAAAAAAAAATAAAATAAAAAAAATTCAACAACCAAACCTATAACAACACTCCAGCCGGTTGCAAAAAACAGCAACTGCTCCATCTCCTGCTCTATTCTCATCCTAACAAAATGCTCCCATACAACTTGCTTCAATCCTGCATAGTATGAACATTTTACCCTAAAAGAAAAAAAAAAAAAAAGAAAAAAAATTAAGTAAACAACAACGTATAGGGAGCCAATTTTACCTTGTTTTTGAACATCTAAAAATGCATCAATGTCCAGTCAGCGCAGCTTCAATGAAGTAACAATCAAGCAGTCCAGCACGGCAGCTGGTCAACCCAGAAATGTCCAGTTCAAGGCGAAAATCGCTGATTTCTCTCCATGGTTTGCATGAAGAGGGTGGCCTCCGAGACGGACGCCAGCCACTGGTTTTTCCCGTCTGGAAGAGTTATCCGGAGCCTGGTGGGGAAAAGAAGAGAAGAACGAAAACCTCTCTTGTACAACTCGGACATAACCTCCTTATATTCAGCTTGTTGCTTCTGAACGTCGGCGTTATAATCCTCGTAGAACTGGAGTTTATGCCCACGATATTCCAAAGTCCCACGGCATCTCCGCGCTTCTCTCATCACCAAGTCTTTGGTCCGAAACCGGTGGAAACAAATAATGACAGCACGCGGCTTCCCGTTCGGACCCGGCTTGGGCATGAGGCTGCGGTGGGCTCTATCCAGCTCTGGGGGAGATGGCAAAGTTTGTGTGCCAAAAACGTCCACCAACAGCCGAGAAAAAAATTCAGATGGCCATGGACCCACATCAAAGGACTCCGGCAGACCCACCAGATGAATATTCAGCCTCCTGCTTCTTCCCTCCAGGTCAGAAAGTTTGTTTTTCAAAAGTTTGTTCTCCTCCTGCATTGATTCACACGTAGCTTCAAGCGCCGCTAGGCGCTGGCTGACATCCTCCGCGTTGTTTTCAAGGTCGCCAATGCGTTGCTCCTGGTTCGCCACATCTGCTTGAATCTTGTCCAGCTTACCATTAGTAAGTTCAAATGAAGCTTTAAAGTCAGCAGCAATGGACATTCTGTGTTGCTCAAGCAAGGCAACAAGTGCAGGGTTAAGGCTTGTAATAGTATCCTCAGCTAAGCTGGTGTTGTGGCACATATGTTGAGTTCATATTTTCCACAAATGTATGGCTGTATGTTTATTGGGTGCTTCACGTCTCGCGGGACAAAGAAGGTCTGGATCTGCAGAGGTCTGCAGGAGATGACGAGGAGGTGTGAGATTGGGCCTTTGTCTCAGAGAGGATGCCCCAGAAGGATTTCCGGACCATTGAAGATTAAGAGACAATGGTGAAAGATCAAAGAGTGCATTGTGACTGGGATTAAGTACCATGTGATTGTATGTTTGCTAAAGCACCATGTGACTTAGGTTTCGATGCTCCAGAAGTATAAGAGTGTGATGTTTCATTGCTCAGTCTCTTTTCTCGTTGAGAGATTGCTAGAGTATGTGTTCTGACAATAAAGCTGAACCTGAGAAATAAAACTCAGCTTCATCCTTGAGCACATTCTCTACACTGGTGACCCTACGACAAATTATGGCCGGTGACGACCTTCCCGCACCGGACTCATCAGGAGCCAGTCAGGCTAATGCAGCTACCGCAGTCCAGCTGCCTGATTTCTGGCAGCATAGCCCGCGCTCCTGGTTTAACACTGTCGAGTCACAGTTCCATCTTTGGGGAATTTCGGTGGATGCAACGAAATTCTACCATGTAGTCGCAAAGCTGGACAGCCTCACAGCCCAGCGGGTGGACAGCCTGACTAGCCACCCACCAGACGACGACAAGTATGGCGCATTGAAAGCCGCTCTCATCCATGCTTTCACCCCCTCGCTGGGAGAGCGAGCAGAGAAGCTCCTGGTGTTGACTGAAGGCGAGGCAGACAGTCCTGCAGACCTGATGGCGAGGATGCTGAGTTTGAGAGGCGATGAAGATGATGGCTTTATCTTCGCCCATCTTTTCCTCAGGACACTACCATCAGTGGTGAGCGTTACCCTGGCCAGTTCACAGCTGCTGGCCCACGGAGATTACTACGAGCTGGGCCAGGAGGCACAGCGACTCGTCGACGCCCATAGGCGGCACACGGCCACGACGGCAGCAGCGGAGCTGAGCGCAACGCCCAGAGATGGGAGGGGGCCAGAGGCTGCAGCACCAGATTCGCTGACGTCAGCAGCGGCGGAAGCCAGGAGACACGGAGCGGGCGACGTCCTCTGCTTTTATCATCGCCGTTTCGCCGTGAGGGCATGCAAGTGCATTCCACCGTGCCAGTTCAAGCGCTCGGGAAACGCCAGGACCGGGAGTCGGTAGCAGCTGCGGCTCTCGGCGTGAAGAACAAGCTGCTTTATCTTACGGACACGCGATCAGGGAGGCAGTTCCTGGTGGACACAGGCTCCCAGCTGAGTTCCATCACACCTTCCTACGCTGACCGGCTGGCGCCTTCCAGCGGACCCCTGGTGTTGGCGGCGAATGGCTCGACGATCAAGACCTTCAGGGAGAAGACCCTCCCCCTGTCTTTTCACGGTCGGACGTTCTAGTGGACTTTGGTCGTAGCGGCAGTCAGTTATAACATGTTAGGTGCTGATTTTTTGTGCTCGCATGGTTTATTGGTTGATCTTGCTAATAGACGTCTAGTTAATGCACTGTCTTTCCACTCTATTTCCTGCACAGCCCGGGTGGCCCCGCCTACTGCACAGGCCAGCGTCACAGCTACAGGTGGTAAGTTCCAAGCAATACTCACTAAGTTCCTAGCACTCACAGTCCCAACGTTTTCGGCGTCAGTGGCTAAACATGGGGTGGAACATTTTATCACTACCACCGGGCCCCCCGTTTTTGCAAAAGCTCGGCACTTGGACTCAGCTAAACTAGCCATAGCGCACGAGGAATTCGCCAACCTGGAAAAGCTGTGCATCATTAGACGCTCTAACAGCCCCTGGGCTTCACCGCTACACATGGTCCCAAAGGCTGATGGCTCGTGGCGGCCTTGCCGTGATTTCCGCAGGTTAAATAACGCTTCAGCACATGACCGCTACCCGATTCCACACATCCAAGATTTTTCGGTTCATTCAGCGGGGGCGCGCATTTTTTCTAAAATAGATTTGGTGCGTGGGTACCATCAAGTCCCAGTGCGCGCTCAGGACATACCCAAAACAGCGGTAATAACTCCGTTTGGGCTTTTCGAGTTTTTGCGCATGCCGTTTGGACTCAAGGGTGCCGCGCAGACTTTCCAGCGCATGATGGATGCAGTTTTACGCGGCCTCCCTTTCGTGTTCGTCTACTTGGATGATATTTTGGTAGCCAGCACGTCCAAAGACGAACATGAAAGCCACCTCACAGCGGTTTTTCGGAGGCTGGCAGAGCATGGGTTAATAATCAACCCAGCGAAGTGTCAGTTTGGGGTGGCGCAAATTGATTTTTTGGGGCGCCGTGTTTCGCCAGAAGGAGCGGTCCCTCTGCCCGATAAAGTACGCGCAATAACAAATTTTCCCCAACCTCAGACGGTCAAAGCATTGCAGGAATTTTTGGGAATGGTTAATTTTTATAACCGTTTCCTCCCAAGCGCAGCGCAGCTCATGCAACCATTGTATGCGGCACTTAAAAAACAAAAACCTGCAAGTAAGATCGAATGGTCTCCGGAGCGGGAGCGCGCATTCTCCCAAGTCAAAACAGCCCTGGCAAGCGCCGTTTTGTTGGCACACCCGGTGCCAACGGCCGGCATGGCGCTCACCACGGACGCTTCCGATTTAGCAGTGGGGGCGGTTGTTGAACAGTTTGTAGCAGGAAGCTGGCAGCCGCTCGCATTTTTCAGCAAAACCTTGCGCGATAATGAGCGAAAATACAGCGCGTTCGACAGGGAGCTTTTGGCTCTGCATTTGGCCATCCGCCATTTCCAGTTCTGGCTGGAGGGGCGCCGTTTCACCGCGTTTGTGGACCACAAGCCGCTAACGTTTGCGATGGCCAAGATTTCAGAGCCTTGGTCAGGCCAGCAGCAAAGACAGCTGGCCGCGATATCGGAGTTCACTATCGATATTCAGCATGTCGCGGGCAAACATAATGTAGTTGCAGACTGTCTTTCGCGTGCGGTAGCAGCGCCAGGCCCCGTGGGGGCAGACTCGGCAGCCGTGGCTGCGGGCCAGGGTTGTGGTGCGGAAGCGCATGCAGCCCCGGTCCCCGTAGGTTTAGATTATGCAGCCATGGCCACGGAGCAGGTTAGCGATGCGGATGTGCGCGTGCTCCAGTCTGGACCAACAGGGTCAAGGCTGGAGCACAGGGTGCAGCAAATAGGTATGCCCCCTTTAATCTGCGATGTCTCCACGGGGCGGCCTTGCCCTGTGGTTCCAGCTGCGTGGCGTCGCCGCGTTTTTGATTCAATCCATTCTCTGGCGCACCCGGGGGTGCACGCATCGATTAAGATGGTGGGGGAGAAATTTGTTTGGCCGGGGTTGCGTAAACAGGTCAAGGAAAGGGCAGCAGCCTGCGTAGCCTGTCAGCGAGCCAAAATACACAAGCACACTAGAGCCCCTTTGGAGCCTTTTCACATTCCGGCTAAGCGTTTTGATCATGTGCATGTTGACTTGGTGGGCCCCCTTCTGTTGTCGCAGGGGTGCACACACCTTTTGACGATGGTAGATCGCACCACGCGTTGGCCAGAAGTGGTTCCTCTGGCGTCAACTACAGCAGCAGATGTTGCACGCGCGTTTTTAACAGCTTGGGTTGCGCGTTTTGGAGTTCCCTCGGACATAACGTCTGACAGGGGTCCCCAATTTGTTTCCGAACTCTGGTCATCGATGGCCCACAGCCTAGGGGTGAAGATTCACCGCACTACCGCGTATAACCCCCAGGCTAACGGTTTGTGCGAACGCTTTCATAGGTCATTGAAAGCAGCCCTCAGAGCGTCTCTTACGGATACAAATTGGGTGGATAAACTTCCATGGGTTTTATTGGGGTTGCGTTCTGCACCTAAGGAGGATTTGCAGGCCTCCCCAGCTGAATTAGGTTTTGCACAACCCCTCCGTTTGCCAGGGGAATTCCTTCCCGACAACCCTGCGCCAAATTGCCCCCCCACCCCGCTCAGCTGTTGCAGAGCGGCACAGGATCAAACACCCTTCCGGGCCCAGTTCATCACAGTTTTCCACGCGTTTTTGTGCCGAAGGCTTTAAAAAATGCGGAGTTTGTTTTTGTTAGACATGATGCTCAACGCCCAGGTTTGCGGCCGCCTTATGACGGGCCTTTCAGAGTGTTGGAAACAGGAGAGAAACATTTTTTGCTTGATTTAGGAGACAGGAAGAAGTTGATTTGCATAAACAGACTCAAACCCGCTTTTGTTCTGGCTGATGAACACGTGCAGTTGGCAAGGGCCCCCCGCCGTGGCAGACCGCCGTGTAGCATCATCTCACTTTGGCTCAGCAATAATTATTCTTTTGCTTAGACATTTTTCACCCAGGAGTAAGACAATCAAAAATTGGATTTTCTTCCCTCAGGCCACAGCTGAAATCCCCTTTGTTTTGTTAAAACCAGCCTAAGGAATCTCCCCAATGTCCGGCTTCACTTTTATTGCCCCCATAAAACATGCAACAGATCCACGACTCAGCTAATTTCCTTAAACTCTGGACATGCTGGATTTAAACAGTGAACTTTAAAGTACATTATTACAAACTCAATTCTAAACCTTCATTCTTTTCAGAACTATGAAAATGCAGATGGACTCTGATGTTTTTGATGTGGAAAATAATATGTGTGAAATGCATTAATCTGTGATTTTATATATATGCATGTCAATGTTTAAATGAATGTTTATTCCTGCATGTTGATTTAGAAGCACTGCTTATAAGATACACTAAGGTTAGTTTAGTTATACATAAGTGTGTAACAGTACATTCCAATCTATTTAAAACTGTGTATTCCTGTGGACTGATATCACGTGTCACCAGTCTTCATAGAACCCCAGCTTCTTCATCCTATTGGTCTCTCACAGACAAGGCCTGTTATTGGACTAAAGGTTCATCGAGCCCGCCCACAAAGGACTCCCATTGGCTGAGATTCCGGTCAGGCCGGAAGCCCGCGAAACTCAACAGAGCTTATATAAAGGAGAGGGACCCCTGCTTCAGTCTCTTTTCATCCCCTCTTTTCGTCGTCCCTTTTCGTCAACTCTTTTTGCTCCGGACACAGCAAGGGAGAACAAAGGACCGTCTGAACAAAGGCTCGACCACGTGTTGCTTTTCTGAACACAGAGCAGATAACTCGTAATTCTTTTATGTAACTCTGTATTTTTAATTCCTTTTTCTTTTTCTCTTAAATGCCTAGGAATTCCTATTTCTTTGAGCTCAATTCTTAATCGGAGTTAAACTCCAATTTTTATTCATCTCTTTTTCTTTGTTAAACTTTCTGTAAAACCACCGTTTGTTTTAATTTTAAAGTAAACTTTAATCTTGACTTTATTTTTATAATATTTTTCTTGACCAAGCACCCACCAGAAACTACTATTTTTATCTAAAGTCCGAAGCCTTTTTAATTTGAGATTGGATTAGATATCTTTTAATTATTCCCGAAAACCTCTGCAGCTGCTTGTCTACCAGGAAGAAAAGACGCAGCTGAGGAATCAACGCGCAGCTGTTCATCACACGCTGAAGAAAAGTCATCTAACCCAGTTTCAACTGTGGGCCAATACGGCCAAGATCCAGCCCCCTTCGACCGCTTGAATTTAAAGGTCGAACTGTGGACCCTGAAATATCTGCGGGCAGATATTTCCCCTGACATCCACGAAATCTTGGGCTGAGGACTACAGAACTATCATCACCGAGGATCACGTGAGCTGCAAAAACTTTAATTCCTCTGCTGAATTAAAATTTTGAGGTTCGGTAATAATTTGTATATCTAATCAGATGCAAATTAAGAAGCCCTTAACATAACTCTTCTTTTCATTAAAATTCCGTTTTTATTTTCTTAAGATTAATTTAGGACTTTTTCATAATTAGTAAACTTTCTCCATAAATTTGCGTCGTTTTTAATAATCTGTTAACTCAAACTGATAGAAATTCATTTCTCAGTTTAACCCTGGTTCCGAAAATATTGACATTGTTAATCTGTCATTTACAAGCTTGATTTTATGATTAATGAAATTACTGCAATGTCTGTTAATCATTTCATTTAATAAATATTTAAAAATGAGAGAAATTGTTGGGAATTTATTTCATTCTGAGTCTGTTTCAAGCCCAGGTATCGAATTCACGGAAAATTTTTGAGACTGATTATTGATTAATTTATTGAGTGATTAAACAGGTATAAAGTGAAATTAAAGATTAAATTGCTTCTTAAAGATAGAAGCTGGTGCCCCTTATGAGTGTTATTAACTTTTCTGATGTATATGAAATGAGATTTGAGCTCAGATTCCAATACATCAATATAAATTAAATAATTCATACCTGATCATATTTATTATTTATCAATACAGTTTCAACAATTATATTGGTGCTTCCCGTGCGAAGGCCTGGTTGAACTTGACTTGACAGACTTAGAAAGAAATTAATACATAAGCTGTGTGGGATTTTGGTCAATTTTAACTCACAAAAAAAGGTGGTTCAATTGTCTGCAGCCAGTCTATTGTCTCTGTCTCTGTGTCACGAGGGGGAGGGGGTGAATTCGCCCCCCTGATTACTGCTGTGTGTGTTTGTGTGTGACTGCTGACCAAGAGAAGGTGGGGGTGAAGAGACCCCACTCTAGTCAGTTTTTAGTTTTTGTTGTTGAATGCATGCTTAAGAAAAGTGATTACACGCTGAATAATTAAAATAGGCCTGGGAACAAAATAGCGAAGAAATCCTATTTGTTTTCCCCGTTATTTCAACACCCCGCAGGCGAAGCAAACCCTTGGGGGATTTAATTGAATTAACCATTGTATAAACTTATTGAATAAAGTTTAGGGAGACCAAAGTTTTCCCGCCTTTGGAAAGCAAGGCGTGGTTTTATGGACTGAAGCTTGAGCTGCATCCACGTGGCACGTGCACGCTCAGTCGCGCACGCGACCGTCAAGCTGCGCATAAAAAAAACTGCGCATGTGTAGATCGGCTCAGCGACGCCATCTTAAGTCTAGGTAGAGTTCCCTGTAGCCGCCATCTTGAGTAGAGATCCTTGACTCCTTGTGACGTCATTGGGTTTCCTCTTCTGGAAGTGCAGACGAAAACTGCCTCCATCTTGTGGTGAAACATAGGGACTGCAATTTTTATTTAAACTTCTAATCTTTAAAGACGATTTATAACCAAATTAAGTCTTCAAAGTAACTTCAAAGCCTTTCATATTATTCGGAATAAACTAAATTTAACACTAATCCAAACTTTTATGCCAAGAATAAAAGGAAAAGGACCTGTTGGCTTCTGAAAGTTTTTCTCAGTGGTGAAATCCCACTCATTGCATAGATACCTATAGCAGGAACATACATAAACACCTCTATTGTATTTAATCACTTACGTAACCACATATTATGATCTTTTAAGCTAAAAGCAAACATATTTACACACTTTTAAGCAAAAAGTTGCAAACTTTGAAGCTATATGTGTGCTTATTTTGCGGTTTTTAAATGTGATATGGTGTGATTCCCTTCCCACAGAAAACCAGACTTATTGAATATTTATAATTTTTCCTCTTTCTCAAATTTAGGAAACCACATCAAGCAATTAACACTTAAGAGAAGCTCTAGGTGTTATTTAAACTCATTGTGTCATTTCTGATTCATGCTTTATCTACAGGAAAAGAAAAACATTTAACCAACCCGCATAATTTTCTAATTTTTCCCAGGATTTAAAAGAAAAGTCAAAAAGGTGCAAACATTGATTATTCTTTAAATAAGAAATTTATAGATAACAATCAAGACAGATCACTATTGGCTTCAATCCTAAGAAATCCTAGGACACCCGAATACTCAAACAATTCACTTGTTTCTAATTTGTAAAATTTTTAAACATTTAATGCTTCAAATGAAAATAGGCTTTAACAAATAAAACCAAAGGAAAGCCTTAACTTTAAAAGAAAGTGGAAACTTATAATTTTAAATCTTGAAAGCATTTAGCCTCTTTTGTTTTTGGATTTCTTTTGTAAATAAAATCCTCACTTTCAAAGTGACATTTTGCAAAATCCCAAAGCTAGTTATTGATGACAAATTCCAATACTAGACTTTGAAAATCAAAAGAAGGAAGTCAATCCACACAATTGAAATTTCAGTTTTGTTTTGCGAAACAAATTCAATCCAATTTCAATTCAACTTATTTATCAACATACGGTTTCAACGAAAGAATTAATTGAAGCATCTCTACATTTCTAAATAATTTCAAAATTCTATTTCCCATCCTGCAAGCCTACAAGTTGAAACAAATTCTAAAGGAACTTTCAACTATCACGGTTGTAAAATAAAACACTCAAGGTTAAACCTTGTTGAACAAATTTAAAAATAATCAACCAGTTGAATTTTTAAAAAAAAAAAAAAAGGCTAAATAACAACGGTCAAACATGACGAGTCATCAGACAACCGACCAATTTACCAAACTGGATGACCTTCAAACAACATTGGAAGCATGGACTTCTAATTTAATTTCTAGCTTCACAACACGGGTCAAGGAAACACCGCCCGAAGAATTGGAGCAACTCACTGAAGAACTTTTGAATGAACACACTGAAAAACCACCAGAAGGCAAGGACCTCACCAGTGTGTTAGGTAAGTTTGCGCTAACATTAGTCACAAGATTAAAGGTAGCCGAGAACGAGCTAGCAAATCAGCAAACAACGATCCTATCTCTCCAAGAAGAGAATGAGACACTGAAAGGAAATTTGGAACAATCTCAAGAGGAGAATGACAAAACTCAAAACCAACTGGATGAAGCGGTACAAGATTTGGACCGTGCAGAGTCAGAAAATAAACGGTTGATAGATAACAACGATGTGCTTCACCAAGACAACAATGAACTTGAAGATGCCCTTCAAGACACAAAGAAGGAACTCAGAAGAGTTGAAGGTCAACTTGAAAATGTGAAGAAGGATTACAAGGAATGTCAACTGCTCCTAAAGGAAAGACATGAACACCGGGACATCCACCGCGCTCCCTCGCCCGATTCCCGTTTCGAATACGGACGACCGCGTGGACAGCGTGCGTGTGCCCCTTCAGACCGCGACCTTGACAAGATCGCGCGAAATATCACCAAATTTGATCCAGGACCTACGGGTTCACCTGATGCCAAAGTCTATTTACAGGACATTGACTACTACCTGCGTAAGTACCCTGATGCTACAATTGACGATCGCATCTATCTGATTAAACTAACATCTAACAGGTCAGTATCAAAATTCATAGACAGACAGCCGACAAACATCAAAGCAGATTGCACGCTGCTCCGCGAAGCCATTGAAAAGGAGTTCTCCGACGACTGCCTACAGGCAGGGCTAACCGCAGCCCTAGCCGTGAAGCAAGGACGCTCAGAGCCAACACAAGCCTACTACCAGAGACTCCTACTTGCATATTTTGGATCTCAAAATACACCAGGGATGGAAGAAGACCACAATTTCAAGACCCTCTTCATCCAAAACCTCCATCCCACTGTGAGTCATTACCTAGGAGTTACAGCTAACCCAAAATCAAACTCAATAAGTCAGCTGAGAGAGTTTGCACACTATGCGTTCCAAAAACAGCAACAAAGTCGCAACAAGCATGCTGAGCCTGCCACAGTGCTAGCTATTAGTGATGCATCTAACACCTTGGAGTTGGAAGGAGCCCCTCGCTCTACTCCACCTCTTACACCGCGAGTACATCAACAGCCGAAGCATTTTTCCAACCGACCTCATCAAGGTCAAAACCACACTAGGTCCTCTGGATACCACTTTGGACCAACTTTGCGAAAACTCGACTACCGTCGTAGACCATATCCGCGGGATAGGTCACGAGAACACGATACGGACTACCATGATGACAGATACCGATACGAAGACACGCGTAACCGCGACAAATGGTCTCCATCCCATCACAGAAGCTCAGAAGCAGAGACCTATCACAAACCTTGGAAGGAAGAAGAAACTCCTACATTCAGTAGAGAAGCTATTGAAATTGTCCAACACCTCCTGGCAGAGATTCAAAACAACAAAGAGAATAAAACTGCTAACATTCTAGCTATATCAGCTGTGTCAACTCAAAACAAGCGTTCCAAACGAAGGAAACGCAAGAAGAAAATCCCTCATGCAAATGAGGAAGGACCAAAGGACTCAACACAGTCCAGTGCTGTCATGGCAGCCCAACCACAGGTCACAGACCACTCCTCTAACATGTCGCAACTCTGTGTCGAACCACCGGTTCCACAATTTCTATGCGATTTAAACGAGAGGGGGGTGGCACGGAAATTCTACCTTCCACTGACCCTTGAAGACATGGTGTGTCAGGATGCTGTTTTAGACACCGCTGCTGACATCACTCTCATGTCACACACCCTTTTTGACAAACTACGTGTAGCCGCTAACCGCGCTAACAAATATTTGAAACTGGAACCCTGTTCATTAGCCGTGCGACCATATGCGCTCACTAAAACAACCCTGTTGGGCGTATCACTACTAAACATGTCCATCGGACCCATGACCTTGACACATCCGGTCTATGTGTCCAAACTTGACGCCATTCCATTGCTTGTTGGCAAAGACCTACTGAACCGTTTTGAGCCACTGATTGATTTCAAGAACCTCAAACTATGGGCTCAAACGCAACACCCTCACCCATTTGACCCAACAAGAACAACTGAATCACAGTACTTTGTTCTAAATACTTTGGACACTCCAAGTCTCACACAACTACCACTGTTGGAACAACTGCAACCGAGTGAAAGCGACCACCAAGACCAAGGTGAGTACTGTCCACGAGAAGTCAAAAGTCACCTTCAAATACAAAGTCAAGCCAAACACTCAAATGATCTTGAAAACTCAATGGCCGAGCAGAAAACCCCAAACGGCCCTCTTAAAACCCTTGATACCCATGATTCAATGGTGGTGTCACATTTTGAAACCCACCCACCCACCCATGAGGCCTGCATGGTCACAAGAGCCACACCTACCTGCTCTCTAGACCCTCTAAAACCTCAAATTTTTGTGACAACAAACCCAACTTTTGCAAACGCAAGGCACACAGTCACCCAACCTTGCAACCAAATGATCCATAAAACCGTCAAACACCGGTCGGATAAAACGGTACATGCGCTACCCGCATCTAAACCCTATGACATACCAAAATTGAAACCACTTCATGTGACACAATCTTCTCTGCAGCTATGCAATGGCACTCCTGGTCATGCTTCCGATGAACCATCATCGCCACCGCTCAGAATTCCTCGAAACCAGAGAGGGGTGATGACTGCCAATGCCTATAACATTCCAGCTGCAGAACACAAAAACGTCAAAACGACATACAAAGCTCCCAAGGCTGTATTTCAAAACCATTCGGACCGATTCGCCAAACGACACAAAGCGTACAACGATCAAAAACTCTTGCATGACAAACTGCGAAGGGGGGACAAGATCTTCCACCCCACATTTGTACCGCAAACACCTGAAATAAATTTACAGGAAAGGAAAATCACTCCTAAATTCCTGCCCGAGTGGATGAATCCACACATTGTCAACAACAAACTTTGGCCACTCAAGTGCCAAACCCAGGACCCCATTTTCAAATGGGCTCACCAAAATCAGAGTAACCTTTACCAAAACCCCATGGGACTTGTCGGGTACAACACTGTCAAAGTAAGTCTATAAATAAGATTAAAATCAAACCTACGTCTGAGAAATAACTGTAGCTAACTACTAGCCTCAGGTACACTCAGTCAAATTTATCCAAGCAATTAGTTAACTGCATCAAAACCTCTAGAAAGGAAAGGGTATATTAAAACCAAATTAGCCCTTAAACTAATTTCAAAGACCTCTGTAAAATCTAATAAACTTCAATCAACTTACTATTACCAAATAGTATACACAAGACATTCAACACCATTAGCTTGAGCTAATAATCTTAAAACTCCCATCAAAGGTGAAAACAAGCACAAGGTTTAGAGTTTAATCTCTTAATCTCTATTCTGTAATTTCCCAGTTTTGGGATCAATAAAGTACATCCATCTAAAAGAAATCATTCCACCTCTAAGAGGAATTTTCATTTGCCAACCAGGTATCTAAAGAAAGATCCACAAGAAGATTAAGATCCAAAACCACTCACTTTTGTTTGCCAAGATGATGGCCCTCCTGTTTATCAGTTTAGCCATCTGCCTAGCAATCACACCCACTGTTGCCCAGTCAGAATTGGGCCAAGCCAAAACGAAAGGTCAAAGATCCTCGGATGGATTCTTAATAACAGCCTCATCGTTAGAGCCTCTAGTTAACCTTAGCATGCCCACTGTTAACTCGGTCAACACCGCTAAACCGAAACGCCAGGTTGTCGAAACACAAACTGTTACCAAAATCTTACAAGACACTGTGTTGGTTTTGAATGCTTGCTCCGAAGCTTCAATCAAACTCAACAAGGTCTTGAACTCTTTGCTCTTTGTGTTAAAGGTTGACTATGCTCACACACAGCCAATGTCTATGTTACTCTCAGAAGTAGCTAGAAACATTAGCTTTTCAGTTAACGCTTTAGCAATGAATATGCTCTCTCATCATATCCTTTCTGCAGTAAATCCAAATTTACTTCTCATTGCCATCCAAAGAATGATAACGACATCCTATGCCCACTCAGTTTTTCTGAACCAAAGCCTCAAACACCCTATGATTTGGACATCTGTGGAACCATGGTTTAGTCTAACTAAACAAGTTCAATTTGAACCTCCTTGAGTCACCTCAATATTGATTAGTCTGAATCTACCTCAAATACGAAAGAATTTTATTTTTGCTTTTGACTAAGATTTTTGGATACATGCTTGTGTATATACAAATAATCATTTATACTTTATTTAGATTTTATGCACATTTAAACTGTTTTTGAAATTTTGACTAGATATTTTTCAGCAAACCCAAAACATTTATATCAAGTATGTCAAAATCCACATACTTCTAGTTCATTTTTTTTTTGTACCCAGAATTTTTAAGTCTTTACAGGCTTATACAGAACTTTAGTATATCCTAGACAATTATACAATGTTTAGATTTGGTCACGCCAAAATTATTTTTGAAATTTCCAGAAGTTTTTCAGAAAACCAAATTTAAGGACCTACACTTTGGAATAGATACTGTTTACAAGCTTAAGACTTATCGACATCAGAACTTTAGTTCAGCATTTGGATCAAGCCTCGCCAAATTGGGATTTGATGCCTAGGATTGCTATCAACGCTGAATCAACGTCACCATTGATACCAGAGGGGGGACTGTAGCATCATCTCACTTTGGCTCAGCAATAATTATTCTTTTGCTTAGACATTTTTCACCCAGGAGTAAGACAATCAAAAATTGGATTTTCTTCCCTCAGGCCACAGCTGAAATCCCCTTTGTTTTGTTAAAACCAGCCTAAGGAATCTCCCCAATGTCCGGCTTCACTTTTATTGCCCCCATAAAACATGCAACAGATCCACGACTCAGCTAATTTCCTTAAACTCTGGACATGCTGGATTTAAACAGTGAACTTTAAAGTACATTATTACAAACTCAATTCTAAACCTTCATTCTTTTCAGAACTATGAAAATGCAGATGGACTCTGATGTTTTTGATGTGGAAAATAATATGTGTGAAATGCATTAATCTGTGATTTTATATATATGCATGTCAATGTTTAAATGAATGTTTATTCCTGCATGTTGATTTAGAAGCACTGCTTATAAGATACACTAAGGTTAGTTTAGTTATACATAAGTGTGTAACAGTACATTCCAATGTATTTAAAACTATGTATTCCTGTGGACTGATATCACGTGTCACCAATCTTCATAGAACCCCAGCTTCTTCATCCTATTGGTCTCTCACAGACAAGGCCTGTTATTGGACTAAAGGTTCATCGAGCCCGCCCACGAAGGACTCCCATTGGCTGAGATTCCGGTCAGGCCGGAAGCCCGCGAAACTCAACAGAGCTTATATAAAGGAGAGGGACCCCTGCTTCAGTCTCTTTTCATCCCCTCTTTTCGTCGTCCCTTTTCGTCAACTCTTTTTGCTCCGGACACAGCAAGGGAGAACAAAGGACCGTCTGAACAAAGGCTCGACCACGTGTTGCTTTTCTGAACACAGAGCAGATAACTCGTAATTCTTTTATGCAACTCTGTATTTTTAATTCCTTTTTCTTTTTCTCTTAAATGCCTAGGAATTCCTATTTCTTTGAGCTCAATTCTTAATGGGAGTTAAACTCCAATTT
This sequence comes from Pholidichthys leucotaenia, assembly GCA_020510985.1. Classification (NCBI taxonomy): domain Eukaryota; kingdom Metazoa; phylum Chordata; class Actinopteri; order Cichliformes; family Pholidichthyidae; genus Pholidichthys; species Pholidichthys leucotaenia. The sequence continues at coordinate 42,314,699 of CM035836.1, forward strand.
TTATTCATCTCTTTTTCTTTGTTAAACTTTCTGTAAAACCACCGTTTGTTTTAATTTTAAAGTAAACTTTAATCTTGACTTTATTTTTATAATATTTTTCTTGACCAAGCACCCACCAGAAACTACTATTTTTATCTAAAGTCCGAAGCCTTTTTAATTTGAGATTGGATTAGATATCTTTTAATTATTCCCGAAAACCTCTGCAGCTGCTTGTCTACCAGGAAGAAAAGACGCAGCTGAGGAATCAACGCGCAGCTGTTCATCACACGCTGAAGAAAAGTCATCTAACCCAGTTTCAACTGTGGGCCAATACGGCCAAGATCCAGCCCCCTTCGACCGCTTGAATTTAAAGGTCGAACTGTGGACCCTGAAATATCTGCGGGCAGATATTTCCCCTGACATCCACGAAATCTTGGGCTGAGGACTACAGAACTATCATCACCGAGGATCACGTGAGCTGCAAAAACTTTAATTCCTCTGCTGAATTAAAATTTTGAGGTTCGGTAATAATTTGTATATCTAATCAGATGCAAATTAAGAAGCCCTTAACATAACTCTTCTTTTCATTAAAATTCCGTTTTTATTTTCTTAAGATTAATTTAGGACTTTTTCATAATTAGTAAACTTTCTCCATAAATTTGCGTTGTTTTTAATAATCTGTTAACTCAAACTGATAGAAATTCATTTCTCAGTTTAACCCTGGTTCCGAAAATATTGACATTGTTAATCTGTCATTTACAAGCTTGATTTTATGATTAATGAAATTACTGCAATGTCTGTTAATCATTTCATTTAATAAATATTTAAAAATGAGAGAAATTGTTGGGAATTTATTTCATTCTGAGTCTGTTTCAAGCCCAGGTATCGAATTCACGGAAAATTTTTGAGACTGATTATTGATTAATTTATTGAGTGATTAAACAGGTATAAAGTGAAATTAAAGATTAAATTGCTTCTTAAAGATAGAAGCTGGTGCCCCTTACGAGTGTTATTAACTTTTCTGATGTATATGAAATGAGATTTGAGCTCAGATTCCAATACATCAATATAAATTAAATAATTCATACCTGATCATATTTATTATTTATTAATATTTCATATATTTCCGTTACAGCCGAGGAGGCATTCTTCGGAGCCACCACAGAGATGTGCTAACAATTCTGATCCACAGGTGCAAGAACACGCTGCAGAAGGAACAAAGCCAGCTTACAGCAGATATGGCAGGAGGTTAAGACCTAAGCAATTGGTGGATTGATTTTTGATATGTGGTGATGTTTTCTGTCATACATCTCTGATTATGTTTTGTCCCCTAGTAGACGTTTGGGGGGGGGGGGGGTTATGTGGCACATATGTTGAGTTCATATTTTCCACAAATGTATGGCTGTATGTTTATTGGGTGCTTCACGTCTCGCGGGACAAAGAAGGTCTGGATCTGCAGAGGTCTGCAGGAGATGACGAGGAGGTGTGAGATTGGGCCTTTGTCTCAGCGAGGATGCCCCAGAAGGATTTCCGGACCATCGAAGATTAAGAGACAATGGTGAAAGATCAAAGAGTGCATTGTGACTGGGATTAAGTACCATGTGATTGTATGTTTGCTAAAGCACCATGTGACTAAGGTTTTGATGCTCCAGAAGTATAAGTGTGATGTTTCATTGCTCAGTCTCTTTTCTCGTTGAGAGATTGCTAGAGTATGTGTTCTGACAATAAAGCTGAACCTGAGAAATAAAACTCAGCCTCATCCTTGAGCACATTCTCTACAGTGTTAGCATTGTTCACTGCTGCCTCCTTTTCAGTCTGCTTTCTTGCTTTGGACATATTTCGCAACTCAAAACAGATTCTGCACGTATTAAACGTCCAAAACGCTGACAGCCCACAGCAAAATAGGGTTCAAAAAGCAAGGAAAAAAAATATAGCAGGAGCCAGCAATGCACACACCTACTCCATTGCCAGCACCTATTCTTCTTATAATTAATTCTTCTTTAACTCTGGGTTATGTACCACTGGCTTTTAAAACTGCTGTAATTAAACCCTTACTCAAAAAAATGACTCTCGATCCAGGACTTTTGGCCCATTATCGACCAATCTCTAATTTGCCTTTCATTTCAAAAATCTTGGAAAGAGTTGTTGCTGTACAACTAACTGACCATTTGCAGGGAGTTGGTTTGTTCGAGGTGTTTCAATCTGGGTTCAGAGCTAATCAAAGCACTGAAACTGCTTTAGTGAAGGTCACTAATGACCTCCTGATCGCATCTGATGACGGATTTGTCTCCGTTCTTGTTCTTTTAGATCTCAGTGCAGCCTTTGACACTATCGATCATGCCATTCTACTTGATAGATTAGAATACTTTGCTGGACTAAATGGAACTCTGTTGCAGTGGTTTAGATCTTATTTGTCCGATAGATTTCAGTTTGTTCACATTAACGATGAAGTTTCTTCCAACTCTAGGCTCAGTCACAAAGTTCCACAGGGATCTGTGTTGGGCCCTACTCTTTTTAGTGTATATATGCTCCCGTTAGGCAATATCAACAGAAAGCACTGTATACATTTTCACTGTTATGCAGACGACACACAACTATACCTGTCAGTGAAGCCCGATGATTGTAATCAATTAGCCAAGTTAGATGCCTGTCTTAAGGACATCAAATCTTGGATGACTTGTAATTTTCTACTAATAAGACTGAAGTCATTCTTGTTGGCCCAAAACATCTTAGAAATTCCTTCTCAAATTATGCCTTTAATTTAGATGCCGCCACTCTCACTTCTTGTGTAGGGCCTACAGAACACATGCACAACAATGGCAAAGTATTTGCATTTCTTGTACCAATTAAGAAGTGAAATTAGATAATTTCCCACAAAAACCTGAACGCACCAGGGCACACTGGTTGAAAAACACTGCCGGGCTACTCGTGCTGAAAGGCAGGCAACCGACAAACTAGCCCCATTCCGGGATTTTTGGATCATGTTTCAAGCACAACTCTTTGTTTTAACCAAATAAAACATTTTAAGTGAAAAAAATACTTTGGTATTGCTTAATAATCCAATTAACAGTTAAATTTTGTGTGGGGTCCAAATGGACCCCAGTTGGTACTATTTGTATGTAAAATATGTTGGTAGGATGAGGGTTAATAATCAGGCCCCCCAATATATAAAAGATCTGATATTACCTTACCATCCTAATAGAGCATTACGTTCCCAAAATGCTGGCTTACTTGTGGTGCCCAGAATCTTCAAAAGTACAGTGGGAGGCAGAACCTTCTGCTACCAAGCTCCTTCTCTCTGGAACCAGTTACCGCTCTGGATCCGGGAGTCAGACTCGGTCTCTGTTTTTAAGAACAGGGTAAAATTCTTCCTTTTTAATATAGCTTACGTTTAAGGAGGGATTTTGTGTCTTTTATCTCCACTTTTGTTCTGCTGTTATTTGATCCATACTGCTGGTTGACCTCCAATAATGTGCTTGGCACCTTACTGTTATGTTTTTATGTCTGCCCTCTTCATCCTCCCTATCCCCTCACCCCCAGCCAGTCGCAGCAGATGACTGCCCCTCCCTGAGCCTGGTTCTGCTAGAGGTTTCTTCCTGCCAAATGGGAGTTTTTCCTCTCCACTGATCGTCTGATTGCTGGGTTTTTCTGAGACTGTGGGGTTTTTCTCGGCGCCATGAGACGGCCTCTGTTGTGATGTGGCACAGTATAAATAAAGCTGAATTGAATTGAATCAGCAGTTGGTGTCTCTGTGATGGAAATAAAGTCTATAATCACTTTAAAAAAAACACCTCTAGAAGGGCACTTTAAAAGGAACTCCGATTATAACGACTTATAGATTTAAAAATACAAACACTGGCCTCCACTATTAAAATACATTGTTAGAACTATATAAACATTTATTGTAGTTATAAAAATCGTTTTTGTTTACAATGTAAATCGATACATGGCCGCCGCCATGTTTTCAGGTGCGCAATGCATTCTGGGGGCGATGACGTAGAATGGTTGCAGCCGTTTTTTCTGTCTTACACAAGCCAAGAAGCGAAGCTACGAACTACTGCCATTTGTCAGTGAAAATGCCACATTGCACGGCTTTTGGATGTAATTTCCAATCAAAGGGAAATAAAGAGAGTGAGGTAAGCCTCCATAGGTTTCCTAAAGAGGGAAAGTTGAGGAAAAAGTGGGAGGATACGGTTGGAAGAGTCCAACTTCCCAAAGACCCGTAACTGTGCTCTCATCACTTTAGCCCTGAGGATTTTGAGGATTTTCGTCGCCCCCAGCTCATGAAAGAGCTCACAGGTGTGTCTGGCTACAAATGACGGCTTAAACCAAATGTAGTGCCCAACATCTTCCCTCACAAGGAGCCTAAACGCCCGTGGTGGACTTGTGAAAACAGGTCTAAAAGACGCGAGAGAGAGGAGCCGTTGGCGGCGTACCTGAGAGCAGCTGGACAGCCCGCTGCTCCAGTAGCAGCAGCTGCTCCAGAGGACCCTCAGCCACTGGACATGGAGCACTAGACATTTACACATAAAATATTGTGAAATACCAAAAAAATTGAGTCTTTTTTTATTTTTTAGATTAAATGTTTATTAATTGTCTGAGTAAATTACTGCACATATCTCTGTATACATTTGCATCCTCTTGAAGAAATGTAGATAGACTGTAAATTACTGTACATACTCTGTTGTCATTTAAATCTTATTTAAATCTTCACCTGAACAACGAGAGCAAGCTTAGCCAAAGTCAAATTCCTTGTATATGTAATGCATACTTGGCCAATAAAGCTGATTCTGATTCTGATAAAGTATTTATTCGATTCAAACTACTGCTGTGTTCATTGCATATAAGTTAAATGTCATAAAGATCTGTCCATGCCTCATCCACCTCTGTATGATCCATGTCTACAGACTGAAACCCTGTGTAGAGTCCGGATTGTTCAGGGTAAACATGTCTTATTTTGGTGACAGCACATGAAGGGATCATTCTGCGAACTCTTCTCCCTAGCCAGCCATGCATCCACCATGTAAACTGCCGATATGCTGCATATCTGTAGGACCTAATGAAAAAAATATAAAAATATAAATCAGTGTAATACAAAATATAAATATTATGATAAATTTTTCAAGCTTTAATGCATTAAATAATGTAATGTGTTACAATAGTACCAGAACAGTGTACGGTAGGCTATGAAGCAACGATATTAGCCACTAGCCCAGCCACTAGCCACTAGCCCAGCTATTTTGTCACTAGGTAAACACATGACTTGCCTGTTGGCGATCTGGCCTCTCTTGGGCAGAGCAGCACTGTACCGGTCGTGAAGGCTAACCAGCACAGCCCATAAGACATCAGGATTAATGCAAACGGCATCAAAGCTTTGATGTGCTGTGATACAGGGCAGATCTGTAAAGCAGGCATGCATCCTGTTACACCACTTTACTCTTAAATAGAATGAACAAGATAAATTTGTAGCATCAGGTACCATGGACAGCGGCAGAAATGAAGTGGAGCTCTTTGCAACAGATGCTCTCCTTCTCCATCAGCATTGGCGAACATTTGCCACAAAAACACCATCCAACATGACCAGCTCTAGCTTCCTCGCGGCTGCTGTCTTCATTCTCAAGTCCATTTTCACTTTGTGTGTCTTTGTCATTGTCTTTATTGCTTTGGCTTCGCACTGGTTCAAACTGAAAAGGCTGTTTACAGACCGCTGCTGCTACCGGGCACAACCAATCTACGTCAGTACCCAGAATGCATTGCGACATAAACAAAAATGGCGATTTACATCGTAATAAAGTTTTTTAAAAATATATAAAACTGGGAATTATTTTCAAAAAATTATATTATAGTTATGTTACTAACTAGTGATGTTCGATACCACTGATTTCCTTTCCGATCCAATACTGAGTAAAATTCAGGCTGGTATCGGCGATACCGATACCGATATTTTACGCCGACTACACCTAATATGTCTTTTAAATCTAAAAAAAGTAGTGTATTTCAAATCATAGCTTCCTTAAGAATACAAGGCAGAGTAATTTATTTACGTATTTATTTATTCATTTTAAACTCTGAAGTATATTGAGGTAGCGGCCTTATTTACAATATAGTCGAGCTAATACAACAATAGAAAAACCAGAGGACACAATCATACAAAATATGTGAAAATGGTGTTTCGAACTCTGAAAAAAAAGAAAATGAGTACAATTATAAAAACATTAAAATAAATTCTTGCTTAATTATTAAGAACTACTATAAAGATGAAAACTTGCATTTGCAACTTGCAAAACTTGCATTCATGTTACATGAACATGTTAACATGAAAATACTGAACATGTAAATAACACAGCATCCAACATTGACACTGTTGTTCCCTCATTCACAGGTTTTTGTTAAGGAACAATAGCATATTTACTGTCTTCCCCTTTAGTCTGTTTCGTTTTTTGCTCAGAACCTCTCCTGCCTTTGAAAAGACTCTCTCTGCCGGTACAGAAGTGGCAGTAATTCCCAGGTAGCTCACTGCCAGTTTGCTCAGGGCTGGGTAGCTTGGTTCGTGTTCTTGCCACCAAACCAGTGCATCCCTATCTCGGGGAATCACTTTTTCTTGTGAGTACCGACGTACTTCAATGAGCATTTCACTGGCAGCTGACCGGTGATGTTGTCCTGACAAAACCTGCATGTCAAAATGAGCCCATATCCCTGCTTTTGATATTGCTGAACCTGGGAGGGCAGGATTCTGGTGTGGCCCTGAAGTAGAAGGCTCTGAAGTAGAGCTAACAGTAGCTGTTGAGCTTGGGGCTAGAGAGGGAGCTGCCTGTCCTGCCTGATAGACTTCCTGCATTTCAGAGAGGAGACGTTTTTTCATTACTTCTACATTGTCTTTGTCTCGAAAACCAAGATGTTTAAACCTAACATCCAGAAATGTACTGGCAGCTAGACAGTGAATACTCTCAATACCCCTGAATCTGCGCTGACATTGCTGTGCCAGTTGTGTGGCGAGGGGGCTGCCTTGACGTTCACAGGCTGCTACAGACCTGTGAATGAGTGACACGAGTGGAATCACTTTAGAGACTGAAACATACTTTTCAGCTGAAACTTCCCGTGTCACTTCTTCAAATGGTCGTAGTGCATCAAATGTTTGCTTGATGAGGGATAATTCTCCCTCATTTAGGCACATTGCATTCCTCCCTAAAAGGCAGAGGGCTGTGGTCACAGCTTCATTTTGCTCATAGAGCCTCTCCAGCATGTAAAAAACTGAATTCCAGCGAGTATCTGCTGACTGGATTAACTTGTGCTCTGCCACTTTCAACTGTTGTTGAATACCCCTGAGCTTCTGCGTGGCCTGTGTGCTGTGGTGAAAAAAGGACACGATCGCACTGCATTTCTCCAGCACTTTCACCACTTCTAGGACAGTTTTTAAAATGTCCTTTACAATTAAATTAAGTGAATGTGCAAAACATAGATGATGCCTCCATCCAGCCTTGTGCACTGCAGCAACCATATTTGCACCATTGTCTGTCACAACTGCAACAACCTTGTCAGTTACGCCCCATTCTTCTGTGATGCGTTTAAGTGCTAAACAGATATTATCTGCTGTATGCTGCTCATGGAAAGTGTGGGTTTCCAAAACAAATTCCCTCATTTGCCAGTTTTCAATGAGATGACATGTTACAGTTAAATATGCCTCTGTGGACACAGAAGTCCACATATCAGTGGTAAGTACAACACTAGAAGCATTTTGCAAAGATGCCTTTACTTTGCCTTTGCATTCATCCAACATCTTTACAAGAACAGTCTCTGTCAGTTTTTTTCTTCCTGGGAGTTTATATTTTGGGTCAAGAGCTCTCACAAATCCTTGGAAACCTTGGTCTTCCACTATGGACAGAGGCTGGAGATCCTTTGCAATCATCTCTCCCAGGGATCTTGTGAGTGTTGCAGCTCTTGGGGAATCATCTTCAAACGATATAAAATCACAGGGAAAAACAAATGATGGGGCTGCTCTGCACTGAATGCTTAATCTTATTAGGTTCAACTATGTATATAGTCTCCCCAAATAGCCTACAAAAAGGAGGTACAAACACTGTCTTATAATACTGGGTAACTCAAACTGAAATTGCCAGTAAAATATTTAATTAAATAAATAAATAAATGCCACAATAATTGCACAAGTTTGTCAATACCTACATTTTAAAATATTCATTTAACAGTTAAAGCAAATTAGACTGATTGTAAGTAATAATAGATATATTTTATTGATACACTGCTATTTTTTATTCATCTTTTCTAGAATATTTTCCAAAGTTCACCATGGCTGTTTTATTGTCATTGCTCTGTTTAATTTAATGACAACTAGTCTATGTGATCCACTTTAAATGGTAAATTATTTAGGAATCCTTACATGAATAAAGCTAGGCTAAGGCTAGGCTGGGTGAGATTATTTCAGCAATACACATATTATTACTCCAAGACGAAATCATGCAGTTATTTGTTGAAGCATGTATTTATTTCGTTGCTTATTTCATAACCATATTTATTCATTTGAACAACTCCAACAGCAACAGTGCTTATCGTCACTTAAAGTTCCACATTTTCCTTCTCTGTACCTGGATAATGCCTGCCTGTAGCACGGAAGGATTCCACCAGAGACGTCTGTCTTGCCGTGGCAGCAGCACCTGAGGCGGACACTGAGCTCTCCTCTTCTGTCTGCCTCATCGTTGTGTATGCTTCATATTCACTGTGGTGATTTAACCTGAGGTGTTTTACAAGGTTCGTTGTGTTGCCACAACTTCTTATTGTTTTCCTACAAATGTCACAGGCTGCGTCTTGCCTGTTTGTGGAGCTAAATTAGCTCCACACACGACTCCGTTTACGTTCTGCCATTGTGTCCACACAGACTGTGAATGAGAGCACGGAGCAGCGTGCCGCTGCGCTTACGCATGACGCACTTACCCAGGCGGAAGAAAAAGTAGTCCCACCAACCACGTGTCACTTAGACAACATCTCAATAGTTTAGTTACTTTTCACCGTGTTCCTGTTAAGGATATACCTTACCTCAAATGACTTAAGTATCAAAAGTATCAATATTTTGATTTGAGTATCGATTTTAGAGCATAAAGATCCGGTATCGGAGGTATCGATATTTCAGGATCGATCCGCACATCACTATTACTAACATCAAAATAAAGCATATAGAGCTAACATGCCAATATAATCGAAATTCCTTTTAACCTGTTGCACTTCGGTGTACCGCGGGCGGGCACGTCTCTGTGCCCTAGGAGGCACTGAAAAAAAAAACACCTGCATTTCCGTTCTTCCACTACAGACACAGCCGCGAACAGAAAGCCAAAGGAGTGCTTTGATTGGTTTAGATGTGATTGACCTCTCATTCGACTAATAACAGCCTTGAATTGGGTTTCTGAAACCTTGAAGAACCAATGACTGAAAACCTAGCAAGAAGGACCCGCCTACCAACGGCTGCAAATACAGCCAGCCAATTGAAGCACAGAAGTTCGAAAGCTGTTTTGTGTAACGCTGGGTGACACACAGGCGTTCGCCAGTCTTTTTTTCTAACTACTGTTCTTATTTGTTTTGAAAAATCGTTTGCCAAAACCGCAATCATGGAAGCGCAAAACCGCAATAATGGAATTATGGTTTGACCGGGTCGCGAGACTAGAACCACGAGTCCGTAACAAGCGGACCAGCTTCATGTTCGTCTGACAATGAGGAAGAGAAGTTCGCCAGCTACGCTGCTGTTGTGAACAGGTAAGTGTTATAAGCTAAATTGTTCTTTATCCCTAAAAATTGTAATCAAAAATGACTTTTGACCGATCGGTAAATTACAACTGTGTGTCATCGCCACATGACGGACCGCGGCGCATGAACCCGTGCACCGGTCGATGTCCGTCTTCTGTAGCAGACGCACACACACACACAGCCCTGAGTGTCACCTTTCATTAGAGCCCAAGATGAAGCTTCTATATTGAATCATTCAAAAGTTACATACGTTTTTTCCAAACTGTGCCATTTGGCACAATTTGGCACAGTTCAAAAACGCCTGGGGACAACCTGAGAACAAAGCTGTGTAATATATTCAATTTTTGTGGTATTGTTACAAAATTTTGACCTCAGCTGGATAACACTTGGTTCTACATTTCTGTTGCATTTTCCAGCCCGGATCTGAAGTTGTGTGTTATTTGCAAGCATTTGTATCCAAAAAAACACCCAGGCCAAATTTATTTTCTTCAAGTTCACTATGTTTAGATGACTGTTACTCAGTGACAGGAGCACTTAGAGAGATTATGACTGTTTTGCCAAAAAATTCAAAGTGTTTTCTTTTAAATGAGACCAACCCCATGAAGATGCTGCAAAGGGTTGAAGAACAGCTTTTGATTTACTTTGGGCACGTTATTTTTTGGTGTTTTTAGGGAAATTGACCAGAGTGCAAGGGGTTAAAGGCCTTGTCCGGACGAAAATTCAATATCGCTAAATCATATCTTAAATTTTTGTGTGAGCTAATTTGAACCGCACATGTTTTGGTGTCAACAAATGCTGCATAAGGTGACAATGCGCTCTTGAAGTACGCTGTCCTTGAGAGCTGTCTGGCTCAGCCAACCGATCAGCGGCTAAAATGGCCACTGACTGTGTGACATCATCACAGGGAGAGACACGCACACGCTCGGCGGACATTGTTTGTTGTTTAGGTTTTAAAATCGGCGATTACGGATATTTCTCGGAGTACTTGTGGATTACAAATAGATTATTTATTAAGATTAGGATTTCAGGAATTGAATTAATTATGGTTTGGCGTTGTGTTGTCTACGGGTGCGACGTTATACCAGTGGAGCATGCGGTGAGTGTTTTTGAATTTCCCGTCCTTGGGAAAATCAGAACGGCATGGGTGAAATTCGTTCAGAAAACGCAAAAAAATTGGAATGATGTCGGTAACTCACCCAGCATGTGCAGTAGACATTTCGTTGACAGCGATTTCGAGAATAAGATGCAATTTGTGTCACGACTCGCCGCTCATCAGCGGCTTCAGCTGCGCGCTCATCAGCGGCTTCAGCTGCGCGCACACCTGCGTAGTACAAATACAAAGATGCGAGCACTACATACGATCCCGCAGCTCCTGAGAGACTGCAACCTAACACAAAAAACAGTTTCACACAATGTAACAACAGTGCATGTATTATATATATATAAAAATTATTATCTCATTGATTTTCATCATTTTTGGTCACATATCTCACACCTAAAATTTATTTATTTCAGGGACAAAGGGCTGTGAAAAAGTTGTTGATATGATCAACAAAACACGGGTCCTCAGGGATGTGCGAAAGCTGAGTCCAGGGCAGCAAACTTCAAATGTGGAGGCTTTCCACAGTCTGATTATTCATTTTGCACCAAAGAGTGTACACTTCTCATTCCTTGGAATGTTGACAAGGTGAGGAGATGCAATATGTGACCAAAAATATGAAATGCAATTATAATAACAGTGCCAATTACATAGAGTTTCTGCTGATAGACAGATCACTTATATGTCCAAAAATAAATCATTGTGATAATATTCTAATTACAGACTTTGTTTAGCTGCAATGCACTTTAATAAAAATGCAGGCCGCAAGCAGGCACAGAATAGACAAATATAAGCCTAAAATGTGCTTTTAAAAATGGAACCCGAATTGTATACCATGAAATGGTAGAAAAATTATTCCAATGTATATGACATGCGACTTTGATGAATGCTGAAATATTAGAATTATAAAATTGACATGAACATTAATAAACTCAATATATGATTTTACAAAACTTTATTTAAATGTCATTGTTCACAAATCTAATCTTGGTAGGCAAAATCCCTTGTAGTGATGAGATGGGAATGTTTCTCTGATGAGGCTCACAGCACAGGCAGGCAACATAACCCTCACTTCTTCCCCAAAAAAATTCCCAACACCACCGTACCAGTTGCCTGTAGGCTATGAATCTGTATCGCCTGAAAAATATGGGGTTGGCATTGATTATTCCGTTTGCATTGATTATTGAATGTATTGAATGATTTGTTCATAATTCATCTGTAAAATTAAATCACATGAATAAATATTATTTATAAACTCACTCGTGTGGAGTAGCGTCATGATCACCATATTGCTGTCTGTAGGCCAGCTAAGCTGTCTGTAAAACCCAGATGTCAAGACAGACAGAACGGAAACCGGCCTAATGAAAATGTTTCTAAATGTTTCTAATGTTTCTAAGTCGCCAAATAAGGCAGCGAGTGACCAATTGGTAGTTTTATTTTGGACATTAAGTGTGTGACCCTGCATGTCACCAAAAAAAAAAATATTTCTTTATAAACTCACTCGTGTGGACGATGACGGCCACTGGGCCGTCATCTGTCTCATCAGCTCCAGCTGCGCACAGACCAGCAGGTGCTCATCAGTGGCTGTTAAAAGTATTGAGAAGATGATGATTAACAACATGTCATCAGGCAGCGAGTGACCAATGGGTAGTTTTAGTTTGAAAATTAAGTGTGTGACCATGCATGTCGCCAAAGAAAAATATTTCTAAGCATCTTTTACCAAGATAAATCTGTCCGAATCACTTTGCTCTCGTTCTTCCATTTGTACCGTTATCTTTTTCTCCCTGTGCTGACGTCACTGCTGCCCGCACCTATCGAGAGATGGCAGTACTGCAGCATCACTAAGTGAAAGGTGGGCTATTACCAAATAAAGTCATTTATGGAGGCTGGTGACACATATTAAATCAGGGGAATGGCCAGAATGGAATATTTTCATACAATCAGTTTATTAGTTGAATAAAAAAATGTCACCGTACATGGACTTTAAAGGGCAGAGGGGCAGGTGCTACAGCACTACCTGAGATCTATCTGTGCATGTGCCTGCCCAGCAGGCATGGACCTGAATGCATTGATCCCATGTTATTAGCTTTGTGCTGGGTAGCAATGGTGTGTCATGTCTGTATACGGAGTGTGAATGAAAGTGCCTGTGGCCTTTGATTTCTCCCTCAAGCAGTCGTTTATCTAAATTTATGACACGCAAGGTGAGACACCACATGGTGTCAGAGTTAGAAGTTGAACTACGGACCTAATCGAGAGAAAAAAAAGAAAAAAAAAAAAACAAGAAGAAAGAGGAAAATGGAGGCTGCAGTGGTTAGCACTGCGGCAGCACAGTTTACCCTCGGCCGGGGGATCGCGGGGATCATGAGATCGTGGGTTCGATCCCTGCCCCCGGCCAACAGTGATCTGTGTGGAGTTTGCATGTTCTCCCTGTGTTGCGTGGGTTTACTCCGGGATTTCTCCGGTTTCCTCCCACATGCCAAAAACATGCAGGTTAGGGATATGGGGCGCTTGCGCACGCAGCGACCGGAAGCTGGTGGCTTGTCACCAGATTGCAAAACAAATTTACCTATGGGTACAAAATAAGTAATTAAAAAAAAAAAATAAATTCCGACCCCAAGGATGGATTGCGAGTCATCCAAGCTACCCAAAGCATGGCACCGCTTCATACAACACGCCCAACGTATGTTCTCAGGCCTGCTGAAGTAGAGGACAGAGGACTAAAGTGCGGTTTTCTCCTGCTGTGGATCGGAGATAAAGGATGGGACATTAGCAACAAGTGGAACTAAACAGGAAACAAAGCTCAGTTACTAAAGCCATGCTATGTTAATTCACTGCAAACTTCACTCCAAAGGCATACTGAACATTTTGTCAAGGAGCTTAAGCTACTTGTCAAAGACTGTAAATATGAAAACAGTGATGAAATGATCACGGACCGTATTGTACAAACCCTAGTTCCAGTGAAGTTTGGACATTGTGTAAAATGTAAATAAAATCAAAATGCAATTATCAAGAAATCTTTTTCAACCTCTATTTAATTGAATACACTACAGAGACATGATATTTAATGTTCAGAGTGGTGAACCTCGCCCCATCCTTGCTTGTAAACCGCAGAGCCTTTTGGGGATGCTTCTTTTAAACCCAATCATGACACTCACCTGTTTCCCATTAACCTGTTCGCCTGTGGAAAGTTCCAAAAAGGTGTTTATTGAGCATCCCTCAACTTTCACAGTCTTTTGGGAAAGCTGCCATCCAAGCAACATCTTACTTCAGGGACGTCCCTGCTTATTTCAGCAAGACAATGCCAAGACACATTCTGCACGTGTTAGAACAGCATGACTTCACAGTAAAAAAGAGCAGGTACTAGACTGACCTGCCTGCAGTCCAGACCTGTCTGCCAGTGAAAATGTGTGGAACATTATGAAGCGCAAAATACAGCAACAGAGACCCTGAACTTGTGAGCAACTGAAGTCGTACATCAAGCAAGCAAGAAAGAATTTCACCTACAAAGCTTCAGCAATAAGTGTCCTCACTTCTGAAATGCTTATTGAATGAATGAATGAATGAATCTTTATTTCGGATAGATTAAAAGTACAGATTAGAAAGAAACAGAATAATATAACAAAGGGGGAAAGAAAATCCAACAAGGTCAAATTAGACAATAACTCCTCTGATTATACAGTTCAACATAAGTTATCCGAAATGGGTGATGGCTGAAGCCGCAGCTTATATTGCCCACCCATATTCCATCCAAGATTTCAAAAGAAAAACAAAACAAGAGTGATTACAATTCAGAACATAGCTAAGACAAAATGTGACAAAAAAAACTAAGCAACAACACAACACAGACTGGATATGACAATCCTTATGTGATTTTACATGTCATCTTGTATACATGTTTTTTTTTTTGTTACTTATTTGTACCCGTAGGTAGATTTGGTTTGCAGTCTGGTGACAAGCCACCGGTTGCCGGTCGCTGCGTGCGCGAGCACCCTAAACCTACATGTTTTGGTATGCAGGAGGAAACCGGAGAAATCCCGGAGTAAACCCACACAACACGGGGAGAACATGCAAACTCCACACAGCTCACTGTTGGTCGGGGGCTGGGATCGAACCCACGATCTCACGATCCCCGTGATCCCCCGGCCGAGGGTAAACTGTGCTGCCACAGTGCTAAACCACTGCGCCACCGTGCAGCCCACCATGTTTGGAGTATTTCTTTAGTTTTTGTTTAAATTGTCCAAGTGTTGTACATGATTTTAATTCAGGTCCAAAATCGTTCCATAATCTGACTCCTTGCACTAAAACACAGTGTTGCTTGGTGGTAGTTCTCACTGAAGGTTTTTGAAATATACATGTTCCTCTGAAATGATATTGTTTCTTCCTATTTGGAACAGCTTTTGGATATTTGCGGGCAGTGATAGATTCTTCACTTTAAACATTATTACTGCAGTTTTAAAGTCAACCAGATCTTTCAACTTGAGAGCTTTTTAAGAAAAAGTGTTTGTTTGTTCCGTGTAAGCAGCTTTGTTTATTATTCTAATAGCTCTCTTCTGAAGCATAAAGACTGGATATACGTATGTTTGTTTTATATGTATTTCCCCATACTTCAGTACAATATGTCATGTATGGGAGTATTAATGAATGATACAAGGTATGTAGTGTGGGTTGATTCAGCAAATATTTCACTCTGTGTAGTATTGCAATTGATTTGGATATTTTACCTTTAATCTAATTAAAATGTGACTTCCAACACAGTTTATTATCAATTATTACTCAAAGAAATTTAGTTTCGGATACCCTTTCAATCTCTACACCATTTACACTGAGTTTAGATACTAAGTTGTTGCGATGGTTGTTAAAAACTATAAACTTTGTCTTACTTAAATTGAGCGTTAATTTGTTTGAATCAAACCACAATTTAAGCTTTCCTAATTCCTTTCTGAGTGTATCCAAAAGTTGTTCCAAATTGCTTCCACTGCATAATAAATTAGTGTCATCGGCAAAGAAAATTAAATCCATTTTTTCTGAAACTTTACATATATCATTTATATAAATATTGAATAACAATGGCCCCAAAACTGAACCCTGTGGGACTCCACAAGTAACCTTCAGTAACTGTGAGTTTTTGTTACCAACACATACATACTGATATCCATTCTTTAAGTAACTACATAACCAGGACAGTGCTACCCCCTAATACCACAATTTTGTAGTTTCTTTAATAATAAATTATGATCCACTGTATCAAATGCTTTTTTAAGATCCAGGAATACCCCAACTGAATACTCTTTATTTTCAACAGCAGTTGATATTTTTTCTATAAATTCCATTAGAGCAAATGCAGTTGTCCTCTTGTGTCTGAACCCATATTGCTGCTCACACAATAAATTATTCTTCAGTATGAAGTTGTCAATTCTCTCATAGAATATTTTTTCAAGTATCTTGGAAAATTGCGGCAATAGTGAAATTGGTCTAGAATTCCCCTCTGTCACCCGTCTTGTATATCGGAATTACTTTAGCTATTTTCATTGCATTGGGAAATATACCTGTTTGGAGAGACAGGTTACAGATATACGTCAGTGGTTTCACTAAGCATTCAATAATGGTTTTGACTAAGAGCATGTCAATACCATCACAGTCTGTAGATGTTTTACTTTTAAACGATTTAACAATTTCAATGACCTCTCTCTCGTCTGTGTTCTTTATGAAAATGGAGTCTTTTATAGCAGTGTTTTGCTTATTGTATCACCTGTAGGCGCCGTAATGGGTATTTCTCGATCCAAATTAGGACCAATGTTAACAAAAAAGTTATTAAATTCATCTGCAGGTAAAGCTGCATTCACACTCTGAGTCGTTTTATTATTTTTTGAAAAATTGGTTGGGCAGCTTGTATTTCTGTTTTTATTTCCAAGAATATTGTTAAGTATTGTCCATGTATTTTTAATACTGTCTCTGTTTTTCTCCAGTTCTTTACTGTAATAGTCTCTTTTACTACATCTTATTATATATGTTAACTTATTTTTGTATGTTTTATACCGTTGCTCTGCTTCTTTTGTCCTTTTCTTTAGAAAAGCTTTATATAATGAATTTTTCTTTTTACACGCCTTTTGTAATCCTTTGGTTAACCATGGCTTATCGGCAAATTTATGTTTAAGCTTTTTCTTTACTAATGGACAATTTTTTTCATACAGAGTGGTTACAAAGTTTATAAATGTGTCATAGGCTTCATTTACATCTGATACATAGATTTTTGTCCAGTCTTGCTTCAGCAAGTCCTCTTTAAAAGAACTGATTGCATTTTGTGATTTGTATCTGAACGATTTTAATTTTTTTTTCTGTATTGGCCCCCGTGTGGCCACGGATAAGTGCAAAGGTTGGCAAATGGTCACTTATATCATTTATCAATAATCCACTTTCTATTTTCTTATCAATAATATTAACAAACAGGTTGTCAGTAAGAGTAGCAGTGTGAACTGTGATTCTACTGGGATGTGTTATTGTGGGATATAGACTCATGCTGTACACAGAATTCATAAACTCTGTAATTACATTTTGTTGATATGGATTTAGTAGATCAATATTGAAATCTCCACAAATTACTACCATTTTCTTACTAGTAATATTATTGTACAGCTTGACTAATTTATCTCTGAATGTCTCAATGCAAGTTCCCGGCGTTCTATATATACAACTTATAATTAGATTTTTTGTTTTATCTTGGTCAATCTCAACAGTAACACATTCCAAAATCCCTAGTAGTGCAAAGGACATTCCATATACAAGCTTACACCTATACAGGTCATCAATATACAGTGCAACACCACCACCCTTTTTTTGAGATCTATCCATCCATCCATCCATCCATCTTCTACCGCTTTTCCGGAGGTCCGGGTCGCGGAGGCAGCAGTTCAAGCGGAGAAGCCCAGACTTCCCTCTCCCCAGCCACCTGCTCGGTATCCTGGTATCTGGTATCGGTATCTTGGTATCCTCCCTGGAGAGGATACCAAGGCGTTCCCAGACCAGCTGGAAGACATAGTCTCTCCACCGAGTCCTGGGTCTGCCCCGGGGTCTCCTCCCAGTGGGATGTGCCTGAAACACCTCAAGTGGGAGGCGTCCAGGAGGCATCCTAATCAGATGCCCATACCACCTCAACTGACTCCTTTCAATGTGGAGGAGCAGCGGTTCTACTCTGAGCCTCTCCCGGATGACTGAGCTCCTCACCCTATCTCTGAGGGTGAGTCCAGCAATCCTACGGAGAAAGCTCATTTCAGCCGCTTGTATCCGCGATCTTGTTCTTTCGGTCATTACCCAAAGCTCGTGACCATAGGTGAGAGTAGGAACGTAGATTGACTGGTAAATCAACAGCCTTGCTTTAGAACTAAGCTCCCTCTTCACCACAACAGACCGGTACAACGTCCGCATCACTGCAGATGCTGCTCCGATCCGTCTGTCAATCTCTCGCTCCATTTTCCCCTCACTCGTGAACAAGACTCCAAGATACTTAAACTCCTCCACTTGGAGCAGGAGCCTGTCCCCAACCCAGAGAGGACAATCCACCTTTTTCCGGCTGAGGACCATGGACTCGGACTTGGAGGTGCTGATTCTCATCCTCCCCTCATGGATCGTCACCTTATCGTGGTGGGGGGGGTTGCGTGCCCCAGTGATCCCAGGAGCTATGTTGTCCGGGGCAGTTTGCCTCTGATAGGGTCACCCAAGACAAATTGGTCCTGGGTGAAGGGCCAGACTAAGAACGATCCAACAGACTCTCATGATAAATTCTATATCAAGGATTCAGTGTACCCCGCCCGGTATGGGGTTACCGGGGCCCCACCCTGGAGCCAGGCCTGGGGGAGGGGCTCGATGGCTAGCGCCTGGTGGCCGGGTTTCCACCCATGGGACCCGGCCGGGCTCAGCCCGAAGGAGTTATGTGGGTCCGCCCTCCAGTGGGCTCATCACCTGCAGGAGGGATCATGGGGGTCCGGTGCTATGTGGATTAGGTGGCGGTCAAAGGCGGAGACCTTGGCGGTCTGATCCCAAGCTTTCTAAACTGGCTTTTTTGAGATCTGTTAATATGAAACATCTGATATCCCTCTATTGCCATCAGAGGAGCCTGCTCTTCATTAAGCCAAGTTTCAGAGACTGCGATGGCTGTAAATTTTCTGTCTAGCCGTTTTAAATAGTCCTGAATCTGTGGAAAGTTTTTGTTAAGACTTCTGCTGTTGAAGTGTATTATTGATGGTTTACCATCTAGTTAGTTGTAGCACAGTGGTGAGCATGACCCTGTCCAGCTTTGTTGGAACGTGTTGCAGGAATCAAATTCAAAATGAGGGAATATTTGCAAAAAAAAGTTTGTCAGTTTGAACATTAAATATCTTGTCTTTGTAGTGTCTTCAATTGAGTATCGGTTGATAAAGATTTACAAATCATTGTATTTTGTTTTTATTTGTTTTACAATGTCCCAACTTCAATGGAACTGGGGTTTGTATTTTCTGCCAACTCACCTAAAATAATAGAGAAACTCCTGAGCCAAGCACAGGGCCAACACTAGAAAAAGCTATTGATTTTGCCCTCCCCTACAAACTAGCTCAAGTGCAGCTAAAGGCTATAGCTAGCGACAGCCATCAAGTACATGCAGTACACCACAAGAAGGTAAACCCACACACTGCAAACAAGCAAAAGGAAGGACTTAAAGCTGCAAACAAAGGCTGCGCTGGGTGTGGGGCACACCATGATCGGCATGCAGAACGTACAGCAAAGGAAACAAGTCAACCACTTCACAATAGTATGCAAGTGCCATACTCCTCAGAAGACGGAATGCAGAGAGGTGCACATGGTTGAAATAAACGAGGAGCTCAACTCTGAGCTGTCTGAGGATACCATTACAGCAGCCGAACAGGAGAACGAGGACAGTGCATATGCAAACGCTGAACTGGAACAAAACAATGAAAAACTTCATTGTCCTTCAGGATTGATTTTAATTTTTTTTTTTTTTACTGGTTTATAAATGTCTGCATGGTCTTGGGCCTTCCTTATCAGAACAACTTTCAACTAGTGATGTCACTTTAATCACAATCGCGATTAAAACTTTCCCCACTATTCATTACACACAGAGTGATACGTTTCAAGTAGGGTGTAGCTTTAATCGTGATTAATTGCATGAAAATTGCATCACACTTCCTGCATTTAACACGATCAACTCACCCGGTGCGATTAATCGTGATTAAAGTGACATCACTACTTTTAACATATGAGCCCCTGTGGACTTTTGGTTGCTAAGGCCCACGTCTGTGGAACAGCCTGCCGGAGAACATCAGCGCTGTCCAGAATGTAAATGTTTTTAAAAGCATTCACATAAATAAACAAACAATCATATATAACTGTTTCAATAGGGTTTTACCTCTCTCGACTGCACTGCATAGGTAGTTAAACTTATCAACCTTCACTACCTCTACTACTTGCATCTTCACCATTATATCTGCCTCCCTCTATTCACTCATGTCTTGCTTCTACTGACTTTCATTCCTCTTCTCTCCAGAGCATACATCCACCTCTCCAGGTTCTCTCCCGCCTGCTCCCTACTCTCACTACAGATCACAATGTCGTCTGCAAACATCATGGTCCATGGAGACTCCTGCCTGATTTTGTCTGTCAGTCTTTTCATCACCATGACAAACAAGAAGGGGCTCAGAGCTGATCCCTGATGTAACCCCACCTCCACCGCAAATCCATCTGTCACTTCTACAGCACACCTCACCACTGTCTTTGCTGTCCCCATACATGTCCTGCACCACCCTCAATACTTTTGCCACTCTTGACTTCCTCAGAGGTAGAGAATCTGCTGATGTGGTGTTCAGCAAATAACTTGAACCTGAATGTCCGCAAAACCAAAGAACTCATTATGAACTTCAGGAAGAGCAGACAGGACCACACCCCCCTCCTCATAAATGGAGACCATGTGGAAACTCTCACCACCTTTAGGTTCCCGGGCACCCACATCACCTCTGATCTCTCCTGGACTGTCAACACCAAGGCCCTAGTGAAGAAAGCCCAGCAGTGACTGCACTTCCTCCGTGTCCTGAGGAAGAACAACCTGAACCAGAAGCTGCTGCTGGTCTTCTACCGCTGCTCAGTGGAGAGCGTGTTCACCTACTGTCTGGGTGTGTGGTACGCTGGCTCCATTGCTAAAAATAGGAAGGCTGTGCAGAGGTTTATCAACATCGCCCCCCCCCCCCCAAAAAAAAAAAAAAAAAAATTGGTGGCCCTCTGCCCTCCCTGGAGGACATCTCCAGCTCCTCCTGTCTCAGGAAGACAAAGGCCATCACAGGAAACCCCTCACATCCCTCCCACCACCTGTTTCACCTGCTTCCCTGTGGACAACGGTTCAGATCAATCAGGTCACACACCTCCAGACTGACAGTTTCTTCCCCTGGGTGATCCAGATTACAAACAGCCAGAGGCCCATGCCCCTCCCCCCACAGCACTCACATACTATATAGAGCTGAGGACCTTTTAATTCTTTAAAAAAAAAAAACTGACCTGTCTTGGCACTCTGCACTTTTTCAGAACATTGATCTATCTGCATGTCAGGTCAGGCATTGGTTTGCTTGCTACCGGATAACCATGAAAACTGGTACTACCTGTCTTATGGGTCGGGCTGAACTAAAAACAGTATCTGTCTTTGATACTGTCATTGAATATCCAGTATCCTCGATATTCAATGTGCATTCATAAAATTCTGACAGTAATCTGAGTGCATTCCAAATATTCGGGCCAAGTTTTTACGTGATTTGGCTCTCCTGGAATGTGATCAGAATGTTTCAGATGCTGTTGGAATGTCGTAAGAAGATTTAGAATGCAGTCGTAAGTGCCATTAGAATACACTTTGAATGTCATTTGATATTTCCCCACTTCAAATGCACCTGGAAAGTTTTGAGTATGAGCAGAATAAAGAAGAAACATCAAAGAAACTCAGTTTATCATGAAGGAAACAGCCTTGTTCTGGACCTTGGAGCAAATGTTCCAAAATGGTTCAGATAAATGATGACAAAGATTTTTGAAATCCTGAACTCAACCAGTTAGAATGAAGGAATAAACATCAGGCCAAAGAAAACACAAACCTAGACAGACTGATACAGCTGACCTCTGATTACAGCACTGACCTCTGACTTTCAGCTTCACAGTTTTAGTCTTCAGGATGCCTGAGTCCTTCCCATAGATTGTACAGGTGTAGAGATTTCCATCTCTCGATGTGGGTTCTGTCAGGATCAGACTGAGGTCTCCTCTTTCCACGTCATTTATCCTTGTTCGATCTTTGTAATCATTGTGCTGCTCTTTAGAATTGTCAGAGCCATTCTCGCTATTCTCACTATTCTCAAACACATGAGCCAGGTAGATCTCCTTGGTAGTCCACGCCATTCTGCTGTCCTTAGTCAGGCGACCTTTGATTTTACAGGGCAGCCGGACAAACTTTTTCCCTGAATCCACCGTCACCACCTGAGGAGCTGAGACGACAGGAAATCACAACATGAGCCAGACAAACATCAGCAGCTCTGACTGGGTTTTCTTTGTTCTAACCCTGGATATGAAGCCACAGCAGAAAGTAGACACTGACACTTTAAATCTTTAAAAACACACTTGAAGGGTCAAAAAACTGGGGGCAAATATGAAAATCTTGAAGTAGAACACTTGGAAAAAAACTCAAACATAAGTTGTGCCTTTCTTTTCTTCAGCAAATTTCAGAATTACTGATTAAAGTCAGATTAAAGTCAGTTATTCCTTGTTCTCAGGAAGTACAGTGTTAACAATATCAACCTACAACTACAGCTGCACCACTGAGAGTGTCATGACGTGCGGCAGTCCCTCACACCCTGGTCACGTACTGTTTGCCCCCCTCCCCTCTGGTAGAAGACTTCGGTCCATCCAGACTAAAACCTCCCGTCACATGAACAGCTTCTTCCCCTCTGCCATCAGACTGCTGAACACTAAGTGACTTATTGACTCTCGTGCACTATGTACAGCAGCTCAACCAGACTCATGTCAATCATCACTGTTTTCTTCCTGCATTACCGACTGCACTATATAGTTCTCCACAGTATCTGCTGCTGGCTAATATATTTTAACTGTTGACCAGTATCACTTAATCTTATCCTACACTTTATTACATGTATAGTTTATTTCTTTTATCTTATCATGTTTAATGTTGCAGCATTGTACCGAGACAAATTCCTAGTTTGTGTACTACATGAACAATGGCAATAAACCTGATTCTGATTCTGGTATCATGGTGTGGAACGGCAGCCGCTCTGCAGCGGACAGCAAGGCTCTGCTGAGTATAATTCTAGCTGCCCAAAGCATCACCAAGTCCCCACTACTAGCACTGAATGATGTCATCACTCGCAGCTCACGGGCTTCCACCTCAGCTGCGCACACACCTGCTCCTCGTTAGCGCGCAGCTATTTATTCCATCCTGCCCTGAGCTGCAGCCTGGAGCCGTCTGTCTCCCAACATTGGAATCTCCCAGCAGCTTCCTCCTCATCAGGCCTGCTGAACTACGCTAACGGACACATAAGCGGTCACTATTGTCCTCTCACCTTCTTCTCTCAGCCTCCCCTGTGCACAGGTGGATAACCCGGCGGCGGACTTACCTCCCATCGTTACGCCACTCCTCTGTCTCACCGCTTTTCCCGGACGCACAGCAGGACGTTGTCTCCCAGGCTTGGGACCTGCCAACGCCAGCCAACGCATCTCTGCAAGGTTGTCTGGCCGCACGACGTGCTGCTCTGTCCTGGCTTACATCCTCCACCCACATCACACACTAATCTCTCACACACGCATCCATACACTCACCCTGTTGTTTAATAAAGCTTTTCAAATCTACCTGAGCCTATGTGCGTGTTTCCTGGGCCGACAATATGTCAGTACGGCTCCAGCGAAGCGGCCCAGCGGACAGCGGGCTTGCACGCCGTTTTTCCACCCTCGAGGCTCGGGTGGATATGATAGCTCACCAACAGCAGGTGATATTAAATCAATTGACATTAATTACTGACCGGTTAGACCACCTGGATCCTCCACGGTCCTTCCCTCCAGGTCCTCTTGGTGCCGCGGCTCCGGCTGTCTCCTCGGCCGGCCAGCCTGGCTCGGGGGCGCCAACCCGTCTCACACCCATCCCAACCCCCGTTCGCTTCAACGGGAAACTCGGTGGAGCGAAGGGGTTTATCCTGCAGTGTGAGTCGGAGTTTCTGCGCGTCCTCAGGGATTTCCCCTCAGACCATAGCCGAATCGGTTACATGGCCAATCTTCTCAAGGGGCAAGCGTTAGCTTGGGCTTATGCCGTAATGACGAAGCCCAGCTACGCTAACCTCTCGTATGACCAGTTCGTGCGGGACTTCCTAGAGGTCTTTGACCATTCCCGTCTTGACAGCGTCCTCGCTGACCGGCTTCTCAGTCTCCAACAGGGAGGCCGGTCAGCGGCGGAATACGTGGTCAACTTCCGGGTGGCAGCGGAGGAGGTGGGCTGGGGAGAGGCATCTCTCTGCAGCGTTTTCCTCCGTAGCCTCAACTCTGGTCTGAGGGATGAGCTAGCTGGCCGGGACCTCCCAGGGCGACTCTCTGAGCTAATCTCGCTCACGATTAGCCTGGACAACAGTCTATGTGAGCGGGCTGCGGAGCAGAAGTCTGGCAGCTGCTCGCGCGGAGCTTCCCTCCACCCAGCTCAGTCGCGCCCTCTGGCGTTACGGGCTCCGGAGTCCGCCGACGAACCAGAGGCCATGGCCATCGGGCACACTAGGCTCCCTCTAGCGGAGAGACAACGCCGGCGGGAACGGGGTCTCTGCATGTATTGCGGAGATGACCAGCATCCCGTGGAGCTGTGCCCGGTTAAGCCAAACGGGGAGGTCCGCGAGTCACTATAGGGGGCCTCGCGGACTCCAACCGGCCTAACTCCCTATCCTCTTGTACACTGCCCTTACGGTTCTGCCACAACTCCACTGGGCACTCCATTCACGCACTGGTGGATTCCGGGGCAGAGCAGAGCTTTATTTCTAAAAGCCTGGCAACCTGTTTGGGCATACCATGTCAACCACTGCCTAACCCCCTAAACTTGGTCACTATCTCCCGTTCTCCCCTGGGAACTGTTACACACCGCACGAAGCCAGTCCCCATCATAGTCTCCGGCAACCACCGGGAGGATTTGTCCCTTTACGTCCTGCCCTCCTTGTCGGACCGTGTCATCCTGGGTTACCCCTGGCTGCGGCTGCACAACCCTGTCCTGGATTGGAGGACCGGCAGCGTCCTGTCCTGGAGCACCTTCTGCTTGGGCACCTGCCTCCAGTCGGTGCCCTGCGCGCCATCCTCTCCTCCATCGACGCCCATCTCCAAACCTCCGGACCTGACCCTGATGCCGCAGGAATTCCACGACTTAGGGGCGGCGTTCAGTAAGTCCAAAGCCTTGTCTCTTCCCCCGCATCGACCCTACGACTGCGTGATCAACATCTGCTCGGGGGCCCCCTTGCCGTCAGGCCATCTGTACAGCCTCTCTGCACCGGAGCGAGAAGCAATGGACACGTACATTAAGGAGTCGCTCAGCGCTGGGATCATCCGCCCCTCTTCGTCCCCATTTGGCGCGGGATTCTTCTTCGTGGCAAAGAAGGATGGGTCCCTACGCCCCTGTATCGACTTCAGAGCCCTGAACGACATCACCATTAAGGACCGTTACACACTGCCCCTTATGGACACTGCCTTCCACTCCCTCCAGGGGGCGACCTGGTTCACCAAGCTTGACCTCCGCAGCGCTTACCATCTCGTTAGGATCCGGGAGGGAAACGAGTGGAAGACGGCCTTTAGGACGCCCAGCGGCCACTTCGAGTATCTCGTGATGCCATTTGGGCTCACCAACGCACCTGCCGTCTTCCAACGTCTGATCAACGACGTTCTCCGGGATTTTCTGGGAGTGTTCGTCTTCGTATATCTGTATGATATACTCATCTTCTCCAAGGCACGGGATGAACACCAGGCCCATGTGAGGCGGGTCCTGCAACAGCTGCTGGAGAACCGGCTGTTCATTAAAGCCGAGAAATGCGAGTTCTACGCCCGTACCACCTCCTTCCTGGGGTTCGTCATTTCGCATAGCCAGATCCTTCCCGACCCTGCGAAGGTTAAAGCGGTGGTCGAGTGGCCCACGCCCACGTCCAGGAAGCAGGTGCAGCAGTTTATAGGCTTCGCAAATTTCTACCGGCGCTTTATCCCTAATTTCGGTGCCATCGTCTCCCCCCTGACCCGCCTCAAGTCATCGAAGGTGATTTTCCAGTGGTCCGAGGAAGCGGCCACCGCCTTCAAGACCCTCCAGGTGGAATTCTCGTCCTCCCGGGTCCTGACCCAGGTCGATCCTGCGCTTCAGTGCTTAGTGGAGGTTGACTCGTCTGACACGGGGGTGGGGGCGGTGCTTTCTCAGCGCTCGCCGGTGGATGGAGTCAAGCGTCCCTGTGCCTTCTTCTCCCGACGGCTGACGGCGGCGGAGAGTAACTATGACGTTGGCGACAGGGAGCTTCTCGCTGTCAAACTCGCGCTAGAGGAATGGCGTCACTGGTTGGAGGGGGCAGCCCAACCCTTTGTGGTCTGGATGGACCACAAAAATCTCGAGTACTTGAGGTCAGCGAGACGCCTGAATGCCCGCCAGGCGCGCTGGTCTCTATTTTTTGCTCGTTTTAACTTCACCATCATGTACCGTCCAGGCCCGAAGAATGGGCTGCCCGACGCCCTCTCCAGACAGTTTGCCCCCAAAGGACCAGAAGAACCCGGCCATACCATCCTGCCCAAGTCGTGCGTCGTAGGAGTGATCGCCTGGCCCATTAAGAACAAGATCATGGACGCTCTGAAGATGGAACCGGATCCTGGCAGGGGGGCCGGAGGGGAGGCTCTTTGTTCCATCTGCAGTTCGGGGTGAGGTGATCCATTGGGCCCACACCTCCAGACTCGCTTGTCACCCCGGCATTACCCGCCTGGTGAGTTGGTTGCAGCGCACGTTCTGGTGGCCGGATCTCCATAAAGACATTACCAACTATGTCCGGGCCTGTCCCCACTGCGCAACCGGTAAGGCCCAGAACTCTCCACCTGCGGGTCTACTCCAGCCCCTGCCGATCCCGGGCAGGCCCTGGTCACACATCGCCCTTGACTTCGTCACCGGTCTACCAGTCTCTAACAACTATGACACGGTCCTGACAATTGTGGACAGATTCTCCAAGGCCGCCCATTTTGTGCCCCTTCAGGGTCTCCCTTCAGCATGCGAGACGGCCGATCTACTTGTCCAGCATGTCGTCAGACTGCATGGTATTCCACTGGACGTGGTCTCAGATCGAGGGCCGCAGTTCGTCTCCCAGGTCTGGAGGAGTTTTTGCAGCGCCTTAGGGGCCACGGTGAGTCTCTCCTCAGGTCACCACCCCCAATCCAACGGGCAGTGCGAGTGCACGAACCAGGAGTTGGAAGCCGCTCTGCGCTGCGTAACATCCTCCAATCCTTCGTCCTGGAGCTCCTACCTGACCTGGGTGGAATACGCCCATAATTCGGCCCAGTCCACGGCAACTGGAATGTCGCCCTTTGAAGCATCCTTGGGGTATAACCCCCCTGTTTTCCCTGAGCAGGAGGGTGAGCTAGCCGTCCCCTCCATCCAGGCGCACATCAGGTGCTGCCGGAGGGTTTGGGCCAAAACTAAGGACGCGCTTTTACGCACAGCAGCGCGCAACAGTTCCACCGCCAATCGCCACAGGAGACCAGCTCCTGCTTACCAGGTGGGTCAGCGGGTGTGGCTGTCGTCTCAAGACAT
Organism: Pholidichthys leucotaenia; assembly: GCA_020510985.1. Lineage (NCBI taxonomy): Eukaryota > Metazoa > Chordata > Actinopteri > Cichliformes > Pholidichthyidae > Pholidichthys > Pholidichthys leucotaenia. The sequence continues at coordinate 42,342,343 of CM035836.1, forward strand.
CAACCTGAAAGGAGAAAAAGAAGAAACTGGCCCCAAGATTTCTCGGCCCCTTCGTGGTCTCCAAAATCATCAACCTGGTGGCTGTGCGTTTGGCCCTCCCCCCCTCCCTCCGTGTGTGTCCCACTTTCCACGTCTCCAAGATTAAGCCTGTTGTTTCCTATTCACTCTGCCCTCCTCCTAGGTCTCCTCCCGCGCCTAGGATGATCGACGGTGACCCGGCGTGGGGTGTTACTGCCATTCTGGACTCCCGGCATCGGGGTCGCAGGCTGCAATAGCTGGTGGATTGGGAGGGCTATGGGCCAGAGTGGAGATCCTGGGTGCGCTCTTCGTGGGTGTTGGATCCAGACCTCATCGCGGAGTTTCACCGGACACACCCAGGTAAGCCAGCGCCAGGAGGCGCTGGTGGGGGGGGGGGGGGAGTACTGTCATCACTCGCAGCTCACGGGCTTCCACCTCAGCTGCGCGCACACCTGCTCCTCGTTAGCGCGCAGCTATTTATTCCATCCTGCCCTGAGCTGCAGCCTGGAGCCGTCTATCTCCCAACATTGGAATCTCCCAGCAGCTTCCTCCTCATCAGGCCTGCTGAACTACGCTAACGGACACATAAGCGGTCACTATTGTCCTCTCACCTTCTTCTCTCAGCCTCCCCTGTGCACAGGTGGATAACCTGGCGGCGGACTTGTCTCCCATCGTTACGCCGCTCCTCTGCCTCACCGCATTTCCCGGACGCACAGCAGGACGTTGTCTCCCAGGCTTGGGACCTGCCAACGCCAGCCAACGCATCTCTGCAAGGTTGTCTGGCCGCACGGCGTGCTGCTCTGTCCTGGCTTACATCCTCCACCCACATCACACACTAATCTCTCACACACGCATCCATACAGCCGCCCTGTTGTTTAATAAAGCTTTTCAAATCTACCTGAGCCTGCGTGCGTGTTTCCTGGGCCGACAATATGTCAAATGCAATCTTCAACTCTTGCTATATAATAAATATATATTTATTACTTTTTATGAGACTGTATCCTAGCACTGCACCCAAATTTCATTGCACATTTTTTTCACAATGACAAATAAAGTATCTTCTTAACTTTGTGCAGTGCAAGTTTCCACAAAATTGAACTTAAGTGAGCAGCTTTATTGTAGGATACTACCTTTATAAAGATTATATAGTGAGCGTTCAAATGCTCATAGTAATCAACACCTTGTTCATGTTCACCATCTGATACCAATTAGCAGTTTCAGTAGTGACTACTGCAACTGATCTCTCGATTAAAGTGACACCACTAAAATTTACATGAAAAAAGTTGCAAATTTAATGAGAAAAGAGTTGCAGATTAATAAGGAAAAAATGTTGCAAAATTACCTGAAAAAAGTCGCAAATTTAGAAGAAGAAGCCAACTTTATTGTCATTCAGTCCATACAGCCAATCATGTACAGTAGAACAAAATTATGTTTCTCCTATCTACAATCAGAGGGGTCACTGCCACAAACAACTTTTCCCTTCCCCCATTCTATTATGCTGAGCACCAAGCTAGAAGGTGGAAAGTACCATTTTTAGATAACTGTACTTTACTGATCCCAAACTGGGAAATTGCAACTGATTTTTATATGGTCTTTGGTATGACCCAACCAGGGCTTGAACCCACAACCTCCCAGTTGTGGGTTAGATGCTCTATCAACTAGGCCACCACTCTGGTGGTGAAACATGAAAAACATGAAAAAAGCCTGAGATTAATGAGAAAAAAAAATGCAAATTTGAGAAAAAAATTGCACATCTATAAGAAAATTTGCGAATCTCCCCATAGTTGTTTTGCATGCATACTTAGCATTTGTGCTTAAAATTCAATGTATTCAGTTCTGTAACATGATATAGAAAGGTTTATGATATTGGGGGAGGGGGCAATTCCCTCTTTTTTCCAGGTCTTTTTTCCAGGTTGGGAAACACTTTAAAACAGGATGCTGGGTACACACAGTGGTGTGAAGAAGTGTTTGTCCCCTTCCTGATTTCTCATTTTTTTGTGTTTGTCACACTTAAATGTTTCAGATCATCAAACAAATTTAAATATTAGACAAAGATAACACAAGTAAAAACAAAATGCAATTTTAAATGAAAATGTTTATTATTAAGGGTAAAAAAAAAATCCAAACCTACATGGCCCTGTATGAAAAAGTGATTACCCCCCCCCCCATTAAAACATAAATTAACTGTGGTTAATGTTGTGTGGAGATTTGGCCCTTGGGGCTCGCCATAGCCGACACCAGGCAGTCGATGTGGTGATGTCAGGCGGGCTATGGCCAGTGTGTATATTGAGCCTGGTTTTCTCAATAAATTTCAGTTCATTGCTCAGTTCAACATGGCTCCGGTCTCCCGTTATTAGGACATAACATTTTGGTGATGAAGACTAAACCATGGGAGCGTGCATAAAACCGCCACCTCCATTCTTACAGTCTCCGGGTGTGCCAACTACACCATGGTGCTACTGGCGGGAGGCGTTCGAGGTGTATATTACCGCGGCTGGCCTGGGCAGCGCCAACAAAGACAGACAGAGGAGCCTGCTCATTCACTGCCTCGGTGAGGAAGGCCAATGGATATTTTGTGTGTTGGATGGCAAAGGCTCGTTGAAGGAGTGTCTGGACGTAATGTTCAATTTCTTTATGGACCAGTCCAACATCACAGCGTGAAGATATAAATTCTTCCACCGCCAACAACAAGCTGGTGAGTCCACCCAACATCTCATAATGGAACTCCGTAGCCTAGCAAGAAAGTGCACCTTCGGGCCGATTGAGGAGGAGCTAGTCTGGGACAAGCTAGCATACGGTAGGAGCAACAAGTGGCTTAGAGAAAAGCTAACGCTAATTACGGATGTCTTTACGGTGAAGAAGGTGGTTGAATTGACCAGCCAGGTTGAGTCCGCTGCCCAGCTAGGTCTACAAGTGCTAGCTAAAGAGAACCTAGCCACCCAAGTTCCCCCTCCACGTCAGGCCGTTAGCAGCGCAGCTAATCCTTTGGGGCGGACCCCCAAAAGGCAGCAGACTATGGCACAGGCAGGAGTGGGAGCTTGGGGTCTGTGTGGCGGCTGTGGCTATCCCCATCACCAGATGGGCACATCCACTTGCACCACCAGAGGGAAAAAGTGCCATAACTGTGGCCGTTCTAATCACTGAGCCAGGGTCTGCACCATCGCTATTAAAACATCAGCTGCAGAGCCCAAAAGCATAACACAGGTGTGTGTGGCGGGCACCAGTACGTTGGTACGTCTTGCAGCTAGACAGGGTTGATGTGCCGCTTATGGTGGACTCAGGGGCCGTAAATCCATACTGAGCATGACCACATTGAAAAGACTTTTCCCGGACAAAACCATCAAAACAGGGGTGGTGAAAATGTTTGGGTACAGTCACGCTAAAATTGACATGGTGGGCACAGTCAGCTTCTCGGTGAAATGTGGGTCAAGGATTATTCCCACATTTACCTTCCAGGTTTCACACCAAGATGCCGACTTGCTAGGAACTGATCTTCTGGGTGAATTAGGATTCTCCATCATGGGCCCAGCAGGCTCAACGGTGCTGACAGTGTCCCCCAAATAGCATGTCCACTGGCTGGCATTGTTCATGGGCCTAGGATGTATTAAAGCGATCAACCACCGCCTGGTCATCGACTCAAGCGCGACGCCCAAGATCCAACCATTATGGCGGCTTCCCCTTGCCCTGCAGGACAAAGTCACAGCGGAACTGAACAAACTGCTTAAAGTCAGCATCATCGAGAAAGTGGATGCCTCACTGTGGATTTCGAACACTGTGGTAGCCAAGAGGAAGACAGGCGGCATCTGGCTGTGTATTGACCTTAGGACAGTTAATAAAGCGATTATCCCAAATACCTGCTCCCCATGATGGAGGGACTCACTGCAATGTTCAGCGGCTCAAGGGTGTTCACGAAGCTAGATCTCTGCCAGAGTTATCTGCAGGTGTCCCTTCACCCAACCAGCAGGGACCTGACGGCGTTCGCGACCCACATGGGCATTTCCAGGGACACCCACATGCCTTTTGGTCTGAGGACAGAACCTAGCTGTGCCATCCAGCTTGGTGCTCAGCAATAATGGAGGAGGGAAATTTGTGGCGGCGCCTTGCATGGCAGCGACCCCTCTCATTCTAGATGTGATCAACATTGTAGATAAGAGAAATGTAATTTCGTTCTACTGTACATGATTGAATGACAATAAAGTTGGTTTTACCTTTACCATTATATCCGGTGTGAAAGTAACACAGCATTTCAGAAAAGCAACATCATACCAACAGTAAAATATGGTGGTGGTAGTGTGATGATCCGGGGCTGCTTTGCTGCTTCAGGACCTGGAAGACTTGCTGTGGTCAATGAAACCGTAAATTCTGCTGTCTACCAAAAAGTCCTGAAGAAGAATGTCTGGCCATCTGTTTGTGACCTCAAGCTGAAGTGCACTTGGGTTCTGCAGCAGGACAATGATCCAAAACACACCAGCAAGTTCACCTCTGAATGGCTTAAGAAAAACAAACTGGAGAATTTGGAGTGACCTAGTCAAAGTCCTGACCTGAATTCGATTGAGATGTTGTGGCATGACTTTAAAAAGACGGTTCATGCTCAAAAACCCTCCAGTGTGGTTGTATTACAACAATTCTGCAAAGATGAGTGGGCCAAAATCCCTCCACAGTGCTGAGAACGACTCATTGCCAGTTATCGCAAATGCTTGATTGCAGTTGTTGCTACTAAGAGTGGCCCAACCAGTTTAGTGGGCAACTGCTTTTTCACACAGGGCCATGTAGGTTTGGATTATTTTTTTTTTACCCTTAATAATAAACACCTTTTTTTTAAAAAAAAACTGCATTTTGTGCTTACTTGTGTTATCGTTGTCTAATATTTACCTCCGCCAGGCCGAAAGGCCAGGAGGAGGTAATGTTTTTGCCGGGGTTTGTCTGTGTGTTTGTCTGTGTGTTTGTCTGTTTGTCTGTCTGTCTGTCTGTTTGTCTGTTGGTTAGCAAGATAACTCAAAAACTTTTGGACGGATTTCAATGAAACTTTCAGGCGTTGTTGGAAATGGTACAAGGAAGAACTGATTAAATTTTGGGGATGATCCGCATCACCGTCTGCATACAGGAATTTTTTAAAGCATTTTTCCACACTGTGACATATGGCCATTTTCAACATGTGCGCAGGCGCAATGGAGGGCGCTGGGCGTCGTGTCTGACCAACACAAACTCCGCCTTCTTCAACGTTTTAGCCACAAAAGCATGCGGAAAACACTGGTGGCCTGGGCCCGCCAGCGTGCCTGTGCCAGCCATAGGCGCTGCGCACATTGCGCTGGTCGTCGTGTATGACCAACACAAACTCCGCGTTCTTCAACGTTTTAGGCACAAAAGCACGCGGAAAACACTGCTGGCCTGGGCCCGCGAGCGTGCCTGTTTTTGCAGCGTCCTGCTCAAAATAAAAAAAGCAGAATTACATTTAAAACATTTCCCAGAAAAGTGTCCCTTATTAACCCACCGTCCCTTATAGCCCCGTTTTACACTACTGAACCACTAATCCTATCACTATCACATTGATTGTCATTCATTAATTGTCTGTTTATTGCACTGTCCATGTCAAATAAACAAATAATCATTGTGAATCCAATTGCTAGTCATATCTTTTCATGCTCAGGGAATCTGAAAACGTACACACAAACACTCTATGGGGGGAACTGTGCTGCTTGGCGGAGGTCTGCGCTCTCCGAGTGCTTTTCTAGTTAAATTTGTTAGATGATCTGAAACATTTAAGTGTAACAAACATACAAAAAAAATGAGAAATCAGGAAGGGGGCAAACACTTTTTCCCACCACTGTAAAAGACCTCTCTCATGGATGTCCCTCAGCTTCATGTTTGGTACATCAGACTCTGAGTCACTATCCAACTTCTCCTCCCTTCCCCCCGACTCCCCATCTCAACTTTGCTCCTCCCACCCATCCTTTTTCTGCAGCTGTAGCAACCACTGCGCTTCCTCTCAACAAAAAACAAAACACGTATACACTTAAACAAAAAGACACCGTCTACAGAAAATATGTGAATAAAACAACAAAAATGACATTCTCACAAAGAGTTCATCAATAAAATAAATAAATGAAGAAATAAACAAAGGTATATCCCAAACTTCCCACTGAGCTACAGTACATTACAGATTTGCAGCTTTGTTCTCCAAAAATTTGAAAACTGGCTCACACATCTTGTCTTCTCATTTCCAGACATTTTTTCTCCACAGAAACAGATTCATGATTAAAAAAAAGGTTCAAAATAATATTTCATGCATTTCACAACTAGTAAATAAAAATGTTCACTGACTAACTTATAGTGAGCTTTTAAACAGCATGAGAATAAATTAAGTTTCTTATTAGGTTTTTGAAAAACCTTCATTCACACAACTTACCTTTGATTTTTCGGTATGAAAAATAAACACCTCCAATGACAGCACCAACAATGACAGCACCAACAAGAACCAGGGGAACTGTGGCCCAGGTGGGAACTGATAACATGAAGAACATGAACATGGTGTCAGAATAATTCTGTTACAGTTCTGATTTCAGCTCTGAGCTCCATCCATCATCTCCATCACTGACCTCCACCACTGTGGACCTTCAACTGGACTTCAAACCATTTCACTTTATGTCCAAAGTAGAAGAAGGAGCAGGTGTAGTTTCCCATGTCGCGTACGCTGGGTTTTCTCAGAGTGAGGGCGAGGTTTCCTGTTTCCAGAGCTTTACCCACCATGGATGTTCGGTCTCTGTAATTCGGGTTCTGGTTCTGAAGGGCATCACCCTGCTCCCGTCGCAGGTGAACCATGGAGGGATTCAGGTCTGGGCGGCTCCACTCCACATGACGCTTTTTACGTTCAAAAGTGGGAATCTTACAGGGCAGCAGGACAGACTCCACCCCCTCCTTAATCTCCAAGAGCTGCTGGGAAACTGAGAAGATAGAGACAGTTTAGATTATTGTGGTGTTGATAGGAAGACAGAGTTTGAATCCAGCTTCAGTCTGTAATTTCCCAGTTCGGGATCAATAAAGTACATCTATCTATCTATCTATCTATCTATCTATCTATCTATCTATCTAAAGGACCCCACATTTTAAAAGCAGCTCATTTAGTCCAGAACACAATACAAACCTGAATCTTTAAACCAGGATCAGGATCTTATGAAGGGAACTTCAGGATTAACCATGAGGTTCCACATTTATGATTATTTCAGGCTTTAATTCCAAGAAGATCCTAAGTGGGCCCACATTGCCTGCAACAGCCTGGTTCTTGGTAGGATCTTTGAAAAGACTATACAGTAACCATAGCAACTATGACCTTCGTCCCAACAGCCAATCACAGGGCACACCTGTAGCTACAAACAACTGCCACTAAACTGTATACTAGAGAGTCACGCCAACTCCACTGACTCCAATGGGCCAATTTTTTCACAGCAATGGCGGATCATGGAGCGCAAAATAGTTCGTGGAATTAGCAACAAGTGCTAGCATCACCATGAAGTTACAGTGGAATGTACTGGTTTCATCGAAATCGGTCCAAAACTTTTTGAGTTATCTTGCTAATCAACAGACAGACAGACAGACAAACCCCGGCAAAAACATTACCTCCTTGGCGGAGGTAACTAGAAAAGCACTCGGAGAGCGCAGACCTCCGCCAAGCGCCACAGTTCCCCCCATACAGTGTTTGTGTGTACATTTTCAGATTCCTTGACCATGAAAACATATGACTAGCAATTTGATTGACAATGATATGATTAGTGGTTCAGTAGTTATTCACAAAAATGACATTTTCCAATCAAATTTAGCATAGCTTCCTTTTACAAATAATGGGTTGATCCAATAATAATACAGGCTTTTTTTTCATACATTAATTACTAATTTATTATCTGATAGTCAAAGTATCATACAAAATATCTAGTGATGCAGCAGCTCCATAAATTGTAGTACCATCAGCATACATAGCACACCTAGTATTTGTTAGCACCAATGGAAGATCATTAGTAAAAACTGAAAACAACAATGGACCCTAGCAGCTGCCTTGTGGTACACCAGAAGTAACACATTTAACTTTTGAATAACTCCCATTAAAAAACTGTCTGCCATCTGTTTGTTAATTAACTTTCTGTACATATACATTAAATATATTTGGTATATCGCCCAGCCCTATAGTCATAATACTCTTATTACAAAAAGGGGGAAAATGAAGATGCCATAAGATTTACATTGCAGTAGTCCATTGTTAATCTTTTCTCTGCCTATTCCAGTCATCTTAGACTAATGAAAAGATTGTTTCATGTAAACAACATTTCAGCAACAATGGCTCCAGCCCCCCGTGACTCGAAAAGGATCAAGCGGAAGAAGATGAATGAATGAATGAATGGAGTAGCATGCATTGTGGATGGTTGGTAAAATCTGAAGATCTCAAGAAGCAAAATCAACCATTCACTCTCACAGTCATACCCAAGGACAATTTAGAATCCCCAGTTTTGATGCCAATTAACCTAACTTGCATGTTTTTGGCATGTGGGAGGAAACCGGAGAAATCCCGGAGTAAACCCACGCAGACACGGGGAGAACATGCAAACTCCACACAGATCACTGTTGGTCGGAGGCTGGGATCGAACCCAGGATCCCCCGGCCAAGGGTGAGTTGCTGTGCTGCCGCAGCGCTAACCACTCCGCCACCGCGCTGCCCACACTGAAACTCCCCATTTCATTTAGTGAATGTACTCTTGACAAAGCTTTTTAACAGCAGATATGTGCAGCAGATTTCTGGATTCCACTTTTCCAGAGCCAAATGCATTTTCATATTTTTGTGTTGCAGATAACTGAGTATGTGTGCAAACACAGAACCAATCTGCCTCCAACTCCATGTTTGTGTGCAGTTCATCCTGCGGCATGTTTGAGTGCTCAAATGAAACAAATTAAAATCTGCTGATAATCTAATGCTTTGAAATAATGTTTTATGTAGCTTCTGGTCCCTTTTAGGTTTTGTATGCATTCTTACCACTGACGACTTCAGAGTTCATCAAATGATTCAGATCAAAATAATCTCATTTGTCAGGGTGGAGCAATTTAGGCTTGTGTGTATATATTTTTTTGGTGTTGTTACAGCTTTAAGGCTGTAACATGGTGAATGATAATATTAATGTATATTGGATTATTGTTTTCTTTTTTATATTTGTATGTGTGTATTTGGATTGATTGATTATGAGTTACACCTGCGCTAACTGATCAAATCAGCAGGAGCCAATCAGCAGGCTCCGCTGTGAACTGTCTGTCCGGAAGGACGTATTTAAGGATGGTGCGTGACTATGTAAGGGCGGAAGTTGTCCACAGAGAAGTGGTCCACAGCGAACTCTCCCACGGAGGAGACGTGGGCCGGAGCGGAGAAAGGACGGAGGAAGCGCAGTTGTGGGGATTTGCAGCGGCGGCACAGGACCGAAGACGCCGAGAGAGTGACCAGCCGACGGAGACGCCATTGTGTGGGATGAAGGGCGAAAACCCAGCTAAGTAAAGGAACGTATGCCTTGGAAGGAGCTTAGACAGATTAGTAATAGTAAAACGTCTTTGCCCTGTACCTTGGAAGGCATTTCAGGTACAGAAAATATTGTGGATTTATGGCGCAGGCATTTTTATTCATTATTTAACTCAACTAAGGTTGAGTTAAATAATGGTTCCAAGGTTGTCATAGCCAGGAGCGGCACTGGGGTTAAGCTCCCAGTGCTCATAAAATGCTCCTTACGGCGTGCGTCTCGAAAAGCCTCTGACAACTAAGTCCAACTCCTAGCCTGCCCGTGTGGTTTAGTCTCTAAGCCCGGCGGAACTGCTTTTACTAATAGGAGAAGGGGCGAGGGCGGATCTCTGGCGCCTTAAAACCAGATGCTTCGGGTAGATGGTGGCTCATCAACCTGGAAAGGTAGCCCATCTAGAGGAAGGTAAACCCTGACTTCAAACCTCCGCTGCCTTGCGGCACACCCGGTCACGGGAAAGGCTTCGGGAGTCAACCCTGAGGAAAAATCCGGAGTCGGAGCTCCTAAGGCAGTTCTCTGTTGTGCTCAACATCGTTCTGGCAGCTCCTGCGATGGCGCTGGTGCCAAACTATAGCAGCCCTGCTGTTCCTTTGGATTCATCAGTGACGCGGAGAGGGGGGACATGCTGCATGGGTAACATCTTGTCCTCCATATCTTCCTGCCCAGGCTTGAATCCTACCAATGCCCAATGCTGTAAGGTAGAACACCGGTGCGCATCGGCCTGTTCAGCCACAGGCGGTGCTGTTCAAGCAGAGTAGACGTTTAGGATTCTCTTCCATGGTCATCATAGACTGACAGAGGCCGACGACAACTCAACTAAGGATGAAACTTATAAAGTAGGGAAAGTAGAAAGGGACGATTCGCTCCTGATTGACACTTATGCAGTGACCAAAGCCATTAGAGAGTTATCGGGTAACAAAGCGAGTGGTTTAGACTGTATTTCTGCTGAGCATCTTAAATATGCTAGCTCAAGAACTGCTCCTCTTCTGGCAATCTGTTTCACCAGCTTCATGGTGATGGGATGTGTGCAGTTCATGGGATGTTACCAGAATCATTATTGTCTGTTGTGTTGGTACCAGTTTAGAGAGTGCATAATGGTGTAGCATCTTAGACTAGAACAAAGAGCAGAGTTTCCCAGAGTTTCCTTTGGAGATAACAGGGAGGTGTGAAGGACGAATGCAGTGTGATCTTTTGTGTATCAGATGAATGTAGTGTGATCTTTTGTGTATCAGAGACTGCTAGGAGGATGTTAAAGGATTAAGGAAGTGAATGCAATGTGACCTTTGATGTGAAGAAGCGGCTGAAGGAAGGCCTGAGTATTTAAGAGAAGAGTCTTGTCTGAGATCATCCTCTCTTTCTTTCTGACTATGCTTATTTGTGAGATGTGTAATAAACTGTCTGCGTCAAATCCGCCTCGTTATTGACACACTCCACACTGGTGACCCAAGACGAAGCATGCAACACGAAGAAAGATCCCCGGAGCCAGCCTCGTTGGGAGCCCCCAGCCAAGCATACGCTGTTACAATCCAGCTACCGGATTTTTGGCAGCACAATCCGTGCTCCTGGTTCCACCTAGTTGAGGCGCAGTTCGTCCTCCGGGGGATATCGGCGGATGACACGAAATTCTACCATGTGGTCGCAAAGCTCGATGCCCACACGGCTCAGCATGTGGAGAGCCTGCTGGATCAGCCACCAACCAGCGACAAGTACGGCGCGTTGAAGGCTGCACTCATCCAGCACTACACACTCGCGGTTGAGGAGAGAGCAGAGAGACTCCTGACGCGGACCGGGTTAGGAGACGGGTCGGCTATTGACCTGATGGAGAAGATGCTGAGATTGAAGGGCTCGGATGACGACCACTTCAATTTTACCCACCTCTTCCTCCGGAACCTTTCGTCAGCGACGAGAGCGACCCTGGCCAATTCGCCGTTGCTGGCCGAGCGGGACTATCGTGCGCTGGCCAGAGAAGCACACCGGATCATCATGGCCAGCAGAGAGCTCACGACCACGGCGGCAGTGATGGAGCTTGGCGCGACGGCCGGAGGCAGCGAGGAGCCGTTGACGGCAGTAGCAGAACCACCGACGACAGCGGCGGCAGGGGCCAAAGAACGCGGAGGAGACATCCTTTGTTTCTACCACCGCCGCTTTGCAGAGAAGGCACGCAAATGTATACCACCGTGCCAGTTCAAGCGCTCGGGAAACGCCAAGACCGGGGGTCGGTAGCAGCTGCGGCCCTCGGGGAGGAGAACAAGCTGCTCTTACTTGACGGACACACACTCGGGGAGGCATTTCCTCGTGGACACCGCCGCCCAGTTGAGTTTCATCATGCCGTTCTACGCCGACCGGCTGGCAGGATCTAGCGGCCCTGAGATGGCAACAGCAAACGGCTCGGAGATTAAGACCTTTGGTGAGAGGACTCTACTTCTGTCTCTACACGGCCGTGCATTTGAGTGGACTTCTGTCATAGCAGCATTGAATTTCAATATATTGGGGGCTGATTTTTTGTGCTCACATGGTTTGCTGGTTGATGTCGCTAACAGGCGCCTGGTTAATGCACTGTCCTTTGATTCTATCCCCTGTACAGCTCGAGCGTCCCGGCCAACAGCACAAGCCAACGTCACAGCCGCATGCGGTAAGTTCCACACACTGCTCACTCAGTTCCCAGCACTCACGGTCCCCACATTTTCGGCAGCCGTCGCTAAACACGGGGTGGAGCATTTTATCACCACCACCGGGCCGCCCGTTTTTGCAAAACCTCGGCACTTGGATGCAGCTAAACTGGCCATAGCGCGCGAGGAGTTCGCCAACCTGGAGAGGTTGGGCATCATCAGGCGTTCGAACAGCCCATGGGCTTCCCCACTACACATGGTCCCTAAAGCTGACGGTTCGTGGCGACCTTGCGGGGATTTCCGCAGGTTGAACAATGCCACAGCGCACGACCGCTACCCAATTCCTCACATCCAGGATTTTTCTGTTCACTTGGCAGGGGCGCGCGTTTTTTCTAAAATAGACTTGGTCCGCGGTTACCACCAAGTCCCAGTGCGCGCTGAGGACATACCCAAAACAGTGGTGATAACTCAGTTTGGTTTATTCAAGTTTTTGCGCATGCCATTCAGGCTTAAAGGGGCTGCACAGACGTTCCAACGCATGATGGATGCAGTGCTGTGCAATCTCCCTTTCGTATTCGTCTACTTGGACAATATCTTGGTAGCCAGCACGTCCGAAGACGAACACGAAACCCACCTAACGGCGGTTTTCCGGAGGTTGGGAGAGCACAGTTTAATAATCAACAGAGCAAAGTGTCAGTTCGGGGTGACGCAGATTGATTTTTTGGGGCACTGCGTCTCTCCTGAAGGAGCGGTTCCGCTGCCTGACAAAGTGCGCGCGGTAGCAGATTTTCCCCGGCCGCAAACGGTCAGGGCTTTACAGGAGTTTTTGGGAATGGTGAATTTTTATAACCGTTTCCTTCCCCGCACAGCGCAGCTCATGCAACCACTGTACGCCGCGCTCAAAAAACAGAAACCCGCGAATAAGATTGAATGGTCCCTGGAGCGAGAGCGGGCGTTCTCGGAAGTCAAAGAAGCCCTGGCAAATGCTGCGTTGTTGGCACATCCAGACCCAACGGCCCGCATAGCGCTCACTACTGATGTGTCAGATGTGGCCATAGGGGCAGTCGTGGAGCAGCATGTAGCTGGGGCTTGGCAACCGCTCGCCTTTTTCAGCAGGACTTTGCGCGATAGTGAACGTAAATACAGCGCGTTCGACAGGGAGTTGCTGGCTCTCCACTTGGCCATTCGCCACTTCCAGTTCTGGCTGGAAGGGCGCTGTTTCACCGCGTTCGTTGACCACAAGCCACTAACATTCGCGATGGCCAAGGTTTCAGAACCATGGTCGGGCCGGCAGCAAACACAGCTGGCCGCGATCTCAGAGTTTACTACCGATATTCAGCATGTGTCAGGTAAACTGAATGTAGTGGCAGACTGCCTCTCGCGCGCCGTGGCAGCCCCGGTCCGCGTGGGGATAGATTACACAGCCATGGCCGCGGAGCAGGTTAGTGACGCGGATGTGCGCGCGCTCCAGTCTGGACCAACAGGGTTAAGGCTGGAGAGCAGGGTGCTGCAAGACGGTATGCCCCCCCTAATCTGTGATGTCTCCACGGGGCGACCGCGTCCCGTGGTACCGGCCGCGTGGCGCCGCTGCGTTTTAGACTCGATTCATTCTTGGGCGCACCCGGGAGTGCGCGCATCGATCAAAATGGTAGGAGAGAAATTTATGTGGCCGAGCCTTCGCAAACAAGTGAAAGAGTGGGCAGCAGCCTGCATGGCGTGCCAACGAGCCAAAGTACACAGACACACAAAAGCTCCCTTAGAGCCGTTTCGCATCCCCGCTAAGAGGTTCGACCATGTTCACGTGGAACCTCGTGGCCCCGACAGAGGCCCTCAATTTGTTTCTGAACTTTGGTCAACAATGGCCCGCAGCCTGGGTGTCACAATTCACCGCACAACCACGTACAATCCACAGGCTAATGGGTTATGCGAACGTTTTCATAGGTCATTGAAAGCGGCTATCAGGGCGTCACTGACTGATGCAAATTGGGTAGACAAGCTACCGTGGGTTTTATTGGGGTTACGTTCTGCGCCTAAAGAGGATTTGGAAGCTTCCCCGGCTGAACTCGTTTTTGCGCAGCCACTTCAGCTGCCCGGGGAGTTTCTCCCAGATAATCCCGCGCCGGGCAGCTCCCCGTCTCAGCTGTTGCAGCATAGCATAGACACAAGCACGCTGCCGGGCCCTGTTCACCACAGTTTTCCACATGTTTTTGTGCCTAAAACTTTGAAAAACGCGGAGTTCGTTTTTGTCAGACACGATGCACATCGCCCCCCACTGCGCCCACCTTATGATGGACCGTTCAGAGTGCTGGAAACCGGGGACAAGCATTTTTTGCTAGATTTGGGGGGTAGGAGGGAAAGGATTGGCATAGACAGACTCAAACCCGCTTTTGTTGCAGCAGACGAGCAAGTGCTGTTGGCGAGGGCCCCTCGGCGTGGAAGACCCCCGCGGGGAGCTTCTCAGAGAAAAGATTCCCCAGAGCACCCACTTGCACAGACTTTTACCCCTCAATCATCAACCCCCCAGCATTCATCAGCCCTCCAGCATGACAGCGCCACGGAGGCAGTGAATCCTGGTTACAGCAGATACGGGAGAAGACTGAAGCCCAAGCAGCATGTGGATTGATGTTTAATGATTTTACCACAGCATATGGACTTTCATTCTATTGTTCTATCCAAGACGCTCGGGGGGGTCGTTTAGAGAGTGCATAATGGTGTAGCATCTTAGACTAGAACAAAGAGCAGAGTTTCCCCAGAGTTTCCTTTGGAGATAACAGGGAGGTGTGAAGGACGAATGCAGTGTGATCTTTTGTGTATCAGAGACTGCTAGGAGGATGTTAAAGGATTAAGGGAGTGAATGCAATGTGACCTTTGATGTGTAGAAGCAGCTGAAGGAAGGCCTGAGTATTTAAGAGAAGAGTCTTGTCTGAGATCCTCTCTTTCTTTCTGACTATGCTTATGTGTGAGATGTGTAATAAACTGTCTGCATCAAATCCGCCTCGTTATTGACACACTCCACACCAGTCATTAAAGATAAAGCTGGCAAGCTGTGTAGCCTGGACAATTACAGGCCCATAGCTATAGCCAATATAATATCTAAAGTACTGGAAAGAATCATGTTTGAAAAATTAAATGTATTCAGAATCAGAATCGCTTTATTGCCAAGCATGTTTACGTAAACATAAACATACGAGGAATTTGACTTGACATTGGGCGCGCTCGATAAGCGCTTCCCAATGTCGCGACAGCCATGCAAGGCGCCTGTATTCATCAAATCTACTGATCATCAATTTGGATTTAAACCCCATCATGGAACAGATCTGTGCATATATGCTTTAAAAGAAATTATAAATAAGTATAGAAATCAAAATTCAGTTTTTTTGTGTTTTATTGACGCCTCTAAGGCGTTTGATCGTGTTAATCACAGGATATTGTTTAGGAAAATGATTGACAGGGGGGTTCCCAAGTACTTAGTACATATCCTGACTTACTGGTACGCACATCAGAAGATGCTGGTGAAATGGGGGAAGAGTCATTCATCCCCATTTGGTGTGAGCAGTGGTGTCAGACAGGGCAGTATATTGTCCCCCATTCTATTTAATCTTTATATGGATGAGTTGTCAAAACAACTGAATGCCTGTAAAACTGGGTGTTTAATAGGGAATAAGTTAGTGAATCATTTTATGTATGCTGATGATCTAGTTCTTCTCAGTCCAAGTAGTGCTGGTCTTCAGGAGTTATTAAGAGTGTGTACTGCTTATGGAGAGGAAAATGACATAAAATATAATACAAATAAGAGTTGTGTGCTGATTTGCCGCACTAAAGATTTGTTAATTAAATTCCCTGTCTTTGAATTGGCAGGCAGGGAATTAATTGTCAGGGATAAAATTAAATATCTGGGACATTTTATTAATGATAGAATGACTGATGATATTTTCAGACAACGCTGTAAAATCTACATGCAAGCAAATATTCTTGCACGCAGGCTTGGCTTTTGTTCAGATGAGGTGAAACTGGTTCTTTTTAAAACCTATTGTACACCTTTATACACTGCTCATTTATGGATAAATTATAGGAAACTAAGTATACAGAAATTACAGGTTGCTTACAATGATGCTTTAAGAATTTTACTTAAAAAGCCTCGATGGTGCAGTGCTTCCGAGTTATTTGTCTCATCACATGTAAAAACACTGCATGCAGTAATAAGTAATTTATAATAATAATGTATAAATTCATCTGTCGGCTTGATGTATCTAGAAATGAAATCATTCAAGTCATGTTTAGCATTAAGCTCAGTTCTATTCGCTGTCAGTCACAGTTTAGAAGGCATTGGTACAGTTGTCTTTTTAAGTCTTTTTAAAGTCTGTACTGTCTTTGTACTTCTTTTAATAGTTGTGTCTTATTGTTTTGTAACTTTTTGATTGTTTTTCTTATTAACTGTTTTCAACTGTCTTATTTTATTTATTTTTATTTATTTTATTTTATTTTTTTGATGGACCATGAGTCTGGAATAAAGTCTTTGATTGAACGTGCTCACTGTTTGTGTGTGTGATGTATTTTAGCCCCGGTGCGTTCACGGGAGGCTAAGGTTGTGCTGCGCTGTGTGCTGCAGGTTTCCTCCGGACGACGGAACGAAGGAGCCACTTCACTTCTCTCCGCCTGTTTGCCGTCTCTCCTCGGGCATGGAACACTCCTTTTTCGAGGCGTACAGGAGGGTCTCGGACGAGCCCGGACAGACGGTCTTACCTTTCAGGACAAGGAGGACAATAGCGGGAGTTCCTGGCCAGACAGCCAGTGAATGCATCACGCTCGATTGAGGACGTCCAGAAGGTTTTTCTCTTGTAGCGCAGGAAGTGACTATAATTGACTTGAATTGTATTGTTTTTTTCCCTGGTGTAGTGGAGCTGAAATAACGAGGCGGCTTTGAATTAAAAACAGGGTTTTTATTGAATAGCTCCTCTATCAAATCTCAACAGGTGCAGAGCTTAGCAGAAGGCAAGAGGAAGATCTCTGCTTCGCTCGCTGGTTATATACAAGTACACATTGCACCACTCATTGAAACAGCTGACGTCAGAGTCCACTCATTGAAAAAGGTAACATCTCCCCGTTATCTAAATCCCCCATCTGTCCTGTTAACTTCTCCCTTCGCCTTGGGAGGTGATGGGAAAACCTTCTCCTCCCTCAGGGGTGAAGGTGTAGAGTCTGTTGCCATGGCGTCCTGTGACGTCATGGGTCTTCACACGGCGGTGAGATTCCTTTGTTCTTTCAGAGGTGTGAAGTTCCTTTGTATATGTTGTCCCAAACATTTCCACATGCTCTACCCAATGTAGGTATGGAATATCTGAGTGATATATACCACAGGCCCCCCAAACAACTATGAAAGGACACAGAAAGATTCACAGTCTAGGGTAATTACTAAGACATACTACGTGTTACCGTTGTTGCCACAGAAGAAACTTTCAAGCAGCCATGCTCCTAAGAGAGTTCAGTGAAAACATAACAGCATAGTATAATCATAAATCAGTCCTAAACTGTTGCGGCACAATTAGCGAAAATTTGCATAGTGGTGTAATCAGTCCCTGTGTAGTCTGGGTTTCAATCTTCTCCCAAAGCTGCTGTAGGATGGTTTAGACGTCCTGCTGGGACCTTGTTGTGAGGAATCTGCAGTGTGGGAAGGACAGAGATTATCTGTTCCCTGCCTGGGGGCTGAGACTTTCTCCTTGGGGGGTCTACCTCGCCGAGGTGCTCGGGCCAGCTGTGCAGGCCCGTCTCTCAACAAGAAGGCAGGTTTGAGCCTGTCAATGCTGACCGTTTCATTTCTATCCCCATAATCAAGCACAAAGTGCTTGTCACCATTTTCCAGCACTCTGAACGGGCCATCGTATACTGGGCGTAACGTTGGTTTTAGAGCTTCATGCTTAACAAAAACAAACTCAGCGTTTTTTAAAGTTTGAGGAACAAAAACTCGTGGAAAAGAGTGATGAGCTGGACCGTGGAGAAAGTCCGGACTGTTACTGCCTAAAAACCTTGGGACTGGGAGGTGCCCTGGCTCCGGGTTTTCTGGTAAAAATTCACCTGGTAGTCTGATAGGCTGAGCGAAGACTAATTCTGCAAGGGAAGCGTCTAAATCCTCTTTAGGTGCCGCCCGCAACCCCAATAAAACCCAGGGAAGTTTATTTACCCAATTTGTGTCCGTTAATGAGGCCCTGAGGGCGGCCTTTAAGGACCTGTGAAAACGCTCGCATAACCCATTAGCCTGAGGGTGATAAGCGGTGGTACGGTGAATTGTTGCCCCTAAACTGTTGGACATGGCTGACCAGAGCTCTGAGACAAATTGAGGCCCCCTATCTGACGTTATGTCTGATGGGACGCCGAAACGTGCCACCCAATTTGTTAGAAAAACGCGAGCGACTTCCTCCGCTGTGGTTACCGCTAGCGGGACTGCCTCTGGCCAGCGCGTGGTGCGGTCTATCATTGTTAGCAGGTGTGTGAAACCTTGGGAGGAAGGCAGTGGCCCCACGAGGTCGACATGAATGTGGTCGAACCTTCTAGCAGGGATTGGAAAAGGCTCCAGAGGGGCTTTAGTGTGTTTGTGTACTTTGGCGCGCTGACAAGGAATGCAAGTTTTTGCCCATTCTTTTACGTTTTTGCGTAGGCCTGGCCACACAAATTTTTCGGCAACCATTTTGACCGAGGCGCGCACACCTGGGTGCGCGAGGGAGTGAATTGCGTCGAAAATGCGGCGGCGCCAAGCAGCTGGTACTAACGGGCGAGGTCGGCCGGTTGAAACATCGCATATTAGGGGGGGCACGCCGTCGCGCAACCCTTTTTTCTCCAGCCTTAACCCTGTTGGTCCAGACAGGAGCGCGCGCACGTCCGCATCACTACCTTGCTCTTCCGCCATGGCTGCATAATCTATCCCTTCATGGATAGGTGCTGCATATGTGTTTGCGTTAGAGAAAAGCTCAGCTGCTGAAGCAGTGTAATCTGTCTCCTCGTGCTCTGGCGGTGCCACAGCACGGGAGAGACAGTCAGCTACTACGTTAAGTTTGCCTGCTACGTGTCGAATGTCTGTGGTGAACTCTGAAATCGCAGCTAGCTGTCTTTGCTGTCTGCCTGACCATGGTTCTGAAATTTTAGCCATAGCAAAAGTGAGCGGCTTATGGTCCACAAAAGCCGTGAAACTCCGCCCTTCTAACCAAAACTGGAAGTGGCGGATGGACAAATGAAGCGCCAGCAGCTCTCTGTCAAAAGTGCTGTATTTGCGTTCAGTAGGGTTTAGCGATTTGCTAAAGAATGCTAAAGGTTGCCAGACCCCACTGACAAGTTGTTCTACAACTGCCCCTATAGCCAGGTCTGAAGCATCTGTGGTTAGAGCAATGCGGGCTGAGGAATCTGGGTGGACTAACATTGTGGCGTTAGCTAGGGCGCTTTTTACTTCCGCGAAAGCGCGTTCGCGCTCCGGGGTCCATTCGACCGCGTTGGAAGCTTTCTTTTTTCTGAGCGCGTCATATAGGGCTTGCATGAGCTGAGCTGCGTGGGGGAGGAAACGGTTGTAAAAATTAACCATCCCCAAAAATTCCTGTAGCGACTTAACCGTTTGAGGCCGTGGAAAACTTTCTATCGCACGAACTTTGTCTGGAAGCGGAATTGCCCCTGCCGGGGAGACCCTATGTCCCAAAAAATCAATTTGTGACACGCCGAATTTGCATTTGGCTGCATTGATTATAAGTCCGTGCTCTTCCAGTCTCTGAAAAACGGTAGTGAGGTGCTGTTCGTGTTCTTCCTCGGATGAACTGGCTACCAGCATGTCATCGAGGTAGACAAAAACAAAGGGTAGGTCGCGTAGGACTGCGTCCATCATTCGTTGAAAAGTTTGAGCCGCGCCTTTGAGGCCGAATGGCATTCTTAGAAATTCAAAAAAGCCGAAAGGGGTTATAACCGCTGTTTTAGGAATATCTTCAGCTCGGACTGGGACCTGGTGATAACCGCGGACTAAGTCTATTTTTGAAAAAATGCGCGCACCTGCTAAATGCAATGAAAAATCCTGAATGTGAGGAATGGGGTAGCGGTCATGCGCTGTAGCATTGTTTAGCCTGCGGTAATCTCCGCACGGTCTCCAAGAACCGTCGGATTTCGGGACCATATGAAGTGGTGAGGCCCAAGGGCTCTTTGAACGTCGGCAAATGCCTAATTTTTCAAGAGCTGCAAATTCGTCCCTTGCTATGTTGAGCTTGGCCGCGTCTAAGCGGCGAGCTTTGGCAAAAACGGGAGATCCCGTTGTTGGAATGAAGTGTTTAACCCCGTGTTTGGCTACAGTGGCTGAGAATTTGGGGGTTGTGAGTGCTGGAAATTGGGTGAGGAGTTGCTCAAACTTACCTCCTGCCGTAGTGACGTTGGCCTGCACAGGTGGTGGGGAGACTCGAGCTGAGCAAGGAATAGAAGCAAAAGATAGTGCATTAACCAGGCGCCTATTTGCAAGATCCACTAATAACCCATGTGCACACAAAAAATCTGCACCTAACAAGTTAAAGCTCACCGCTGCTACAACAAATGTCCATCTGTAGCTGCGGCCGTGGATGAGGAGGTGCAAGCTCTTTTCGCCGAACGTGTCGATGTCAGAGCCGTTGGCTGCCACTGCTCCGTTGCCCCGGGTGCCCATGGTTCGCTCTGCGTGGGAGGGCATGACGAAACTCAGCTGAGCTCCCGTGTCGATGAGGAACTGCTTGCCTGTGTATCCATCCGTAACGTATAACAGCTTATTCTTCTCGCCGAGAACTGCTGCTGTTAATGGCCCTCGGCTTTGGCGTTTCCCCGACCTCGTAAACTTGCAGGGGGGAACGCATTTGCGGGCTTTCTCTGCGAAGCGGTGGTGATAATAGCAGACGCCGTTCTGCTCGTTGTGCTTGGGCCGCGCCGCTGTCACCGTGGGTTGAGTCTCTCCAAGGCTCGGGGTGTCAGTTCTCAGATCTGTGTATGCCGCTGTGGGTGTCCGTTCTCTGCAGGCGTTGACGAGCCGGTAAGCCTCGTTGGCCAGTGTGCGGAAATCCTGATGATTATTGCACTTCATCCTGGCGAGTGTCCCTCTCAAATGCGGTGGTAGCGTGCTGAGGAAAATGAACTGGAGAAGGAAATTATCGTTATCCTCCTCCTTGAGTTGTAGTAAATCCTCCATGAGGGTCCTCGGATTGCTCCCTCTGTGGCCGTAGACCGCCAGGATCCTCTCGGCTCTTTCCTCCGCTGACGGGACATA
Source organism: Pholidichthys leucotaenia (assembly GCA_020510985.1). NCBI lineage: Eukaryota > Metazoa > Chordata > Actinopteri > Cichliformes > Pholidichthyidae > Pholidichthys > Pholidichthys leucotaenia. The sequence goes on from CM035836.1 coordinate 42,363,761, forward strand.
ATTCGCCACGATGGTCGCCTTGAGTGTCTCATATTTGTCCCAGGTTGGTGGTTGCTGGACCAAGCTCCGCACACTCTTCGAAGTTGCGGAGTCGAGCTTGGAGATGATGTGATAAAATTTGGTATCATCTGCTGTGATACCCGCCAGTATAAACTGGGCTTCGGCTTGCTGGAACCAAGATGCGGGGTCCTCTCGCCAGAAGTCTGGCAGGTTGACAGCAACGGCGTTCGTGCACACCATCACTGTTGTGTCCGCCGGGTGAGGGTGCCTTGCCTCGGCACTCCGGGCGGTGCTGGAGCTCGGTTGAGCTCTCTCAGTGCCCTCTGCCGTGGGGAACAGCAGTCTGCTTGTTCCCTCGTCTGCGTCGTCGCTGGCGTATGCCAGAGCCACCATGGATGAGCAGCTTGAAGAGCGCCTCCGGTCCATATTCTCGCGTAAGGGTCACCAGTGTAGTGGAGCTGAAATAACGAGGCGGCTTTGAATTAAAAACAGGGTTTTTATTGAATAGCTCCTCTATCAAATCTCAACAGGTGCAGAGCTTAGCAGAAGGCAAGAGGAAGATCTCTGCTTCGCTCGCTGGTTATATACAAGTACACATGGCACCACTCATTGAAACAGCTGACGTCGGAGTCCACTCATTGAAAAAGGTAACATCTCCCCGTTATCTAAATCCCCCATCTGTCCTGTTAACTTCTCCCTTCGCCTTGGGAGGTGATGGGAAAACCTTCTCCTCCCTCAGGGGTGAAGGTGTAGAGTCTGTTGCCATGGCGTCCTGTGACGTCATGGGTCTTCACACGGCGGTGAGATTCCTTTGTTCTTTCAGAGGTGTGAAGTTCCTTTGTATATGTTGTCCCAAACATTTCCACATGCTCTAACCAGTGTAGGTATGGAATATCTGAGTGATATATACCACACCTGGTGTGCTTTTAGGGCATTTATGGTATTTATATTGTGGGGTTTCGTTTGAATTTTGCACATTGGGAAATTTATGGTTCTTATTGGAATGTATGGTTCTTATTTAGTGTGTTGTAGTCTATGACCATTTTAAGCATCGTTTAATAAAGTTTGTATAATTGTTTTCATGCCTTCCAGCATGTTTATGTTGTTGTGGCCTGAGAATCTACTTTAATTCATAATGCTCAGTGTTTGGCATGTCCAAACTGTGACAGTCACAGCCAGTGTTGAGCAAGTTACTAAGAAAATGGTAACTAGTTACTTCTTTTCAAAAGTAACTGAGTTACCTAAGTTACTGCATGATTAAAGTAACTAGTTAGGTGGAAAAGTAACTTTCATGTTACTTTTACATGTATATTTAAATCATCTTGTACACACAGCAAGATCAAGAGTCCCTTGTTCTCATCAGGAAAAAAAGAAAACTGGAAAAAAAACGTCTCATCTTCAAGAGAATGTCTCAGATTTACACAAACTATTGTAATCAGTAGAAAGTCAGAAATTTACTAGAAATAAAGCTGTGAATTCATAGAGGAAATTTTGGACCCCCTGGTGGGCCGTTTTTGGCCCACGAGCTATGTTTTACACCCCTGGACCAGCCCATTAAAAACGCATTTAGAAGATTTACTTCCATGAAATAGTTGCAGATCACAACAGCAGGTAAATGAATAAGAGAAAATAAAACAGCCAGATAAATGAAAGTTCCCCGCTTACAAGAAGCTGTTCTTTACTGCAACAAATCAGTCACTTTTTCTGTGTGAGAAAAATTACACAACTGCGAACAATAAATGCGAGCTTCTTGCTCAAAAAATACTCGTGTAACCAGAGGTAAGACATGCTGGGGGCTACTCACCGCTTGGGCAACAAGTGATCAGGGCTTGATATGAGAAGCTTAGTTTAGTTTAGTTTAGTTTATTTGAAAAGGGACAATGCAATTTCATAAAACACATGATTACACATGGTTAAAAAAGCCAGAATTAGCCAAAAGGCTAGTTTTCATCTGTAGTCCCCTGGCCATGATGTAAAAAAGTAGTAAAGTGCATCTACAAGAAAAAAAACATGGTTAGACATTTAAGAGGGCACTAATGTAACAAATAATATATACATAACAAACCGTACATTGAAACCGTACATTGAAAGCCGCCACCGGGTTGCGGTATGAACTGGGGCAGGACAGGAAACTGACCAACGGAGGAGACTGACGGCTGCACCAGCTATGGTAGGGTCAGTTTATATGCGCTATAAACATCTATCCATATTAAAACGAGTAACGTGATTACTGCATCTGATCAAATTTCAGTAATTGTAACGCATTACTGAATTTTTAAACAGTAATTTTGTTACATGGCACATTACTGCAAAAGTAGTTGCATGACAGTAACGTGTTACTTTGTAACGCATTACTCCCAACACTGGTCACAGCCCAGTTGTTTTTGTGATTGCTGCATTCTCTCCAGACTAAACGAAGTGCTCTAAAGGTGAAAACAAATTTGAGTTGATCAAAACAAACTAAAAGCCTGACTTTTGACAATGACCTCAACCTGAATGCAGACCTACAGTACCTGAGTCGTCATCATCAGCTTTTCACTTGGTGTATCACTGGCCTTGGTGTGCTCCTGATCTATCAGTTGCATGAAGACTGTTTTTGTCAACATGGTCTTCCTAGCCTGATGGATATCAACACCCAACAACTTTTCAGCATAGTTCCATACTTTCCTGGGCATTCTGACATCAAAGAGTACCTGCTTTTGAAATGCATCATTTCCAAGTCGGCATATGTGTCTGACATTCTATGACACGGTGGTGGCATCAGCCATCACTTTTGGAGTGGTCTGCTGGGGCAGTGGCATTACTGCAGCCGATAGGAAGAGACTGAACAAACTGATCAAGAAAGCTAGCTCTGTCCTGGGGCAGCGCCTTGATCCGGTGGAGGAGATAGGAGAGAGAAGGATGGTGGCTAAACTGTCATCTCTGCTGGAGTCCGAGTTCCACCCTATGCAAGACATACTGAATGCACTGAGGAGCTCATTTAGCAGCAGACTACATCATCCCAGGTGCACAACCGAGAGGTTTCGCAGGTCCTTCCTACCAACGGCTGTCAGACTGTACAACCTAAGCAGGGCTGCTCGCAGAGATAGCAAAAAGACGTAACAAACTAATAGTTTTTTGAATGCAAAAGATGCAATAGACTTACACAATGGTCCCCTCCGGCATACAACTAGGAAAATACCGGTCGCTATGGAGGGTGAGAATATGTATGGGCACATAATCATACCATGTAGGATAACTAAGTAGACGGTTGTGCTGTTTCATCCCATCTAGCAACAATGCTCTGCACTGTGTGTGTTTATATTGTAACGTCGGGGCCATTTTAAGGGAGCCAGGGATTTCCCAGCATGCTTTGCCAGTTTGAAACGTTACTGTGTGTGTTAAATGTGTTACTTCTGAGTTATACTGCTGTGTCATTATAACTGCATTATAATGACCCAGCAGTGTTTAGCAGGATTAGGGCAAGATGTATCATGTGTGTGTAACCATGATTGAAACGGAGGTCTGTGAGAATGACCTCCCCTGCTCTGTGTACTAAGTTGCAAGTTGGGGGGTTGGGGTGTACAAAATAAATCTGTTTGATCAGAGCCATCTGCTCCATTGTCTTTTTGTGTGAACCCTGCAAACGTCACACTGGTGTCAGAAGTGGGATATGGAGCAAGATGAGGACCCAGGCGGAGGTACAGCGGCCGGAGCGATTCATCGCTCAGCCGGGAACGGAGTATAGAGCTGAGACGCCGGCCCCTGGACAGCTTCGCTGCGATGGACGGAGTAGAGCAAACCAGCCCCGTTTCCCGCCCTTTTCAGGGCAGGGCGGGCTGGCGATTCCAGAGCGATTAGGAGCGGCAATCTACCGGGAGATGACCGTCCCATCCATCCAGCAGCGGGCCAAGATTCCCCGCTACAACGGCGAGAACCTGTTGGATGACCGCCTGGCCCAGGTCGAGTTGGCTGCCGCGCTGATCATCAGAGGAAACCACCGTGCTGAGAGCGAGTGGAGGAGGAGCTACGGCAGATCACAGCAGTGCGTGCACGAAGGAAACAGCCGTGGCGACGCGAGGAAGGACGGCTTCCGCTGCACAGAGCCAGGGTACATGGCATGGTACTGCCCCGCACACAGCGCACGACAAACTGACCCCTCGCCGACGCTAAATTAGAGCGAGGTGGCATGGACGGGGAAAAAGCCGCCTCCTGCAGATGCTTCCCCCGGCAGATGACGTCACAGAGGCGCAGGAGCGACGCAGCGGAGCGAGCAGGACGAAGATGCGGCAATTTTCCAGGCGCGGCAAGGGCTGGACGCATGTACGCGGGCTAGCGGCCGCCTGGGAGAACTGGCAGCGGTGGGAGTCGGCCGGAGCGGGCCTGGGACTCCCGCTGCCAGGGAAGGGACTGTGCGTGGTCCTACAGAGGCTGTCAGATGTGTCCATCCGCCCGCTGGTGGCCAAACCGGAACCCTACCCCAACCAGATACTCTGACCGAGACTCAGATGGCCCGTGCATGCCGCCCTGGCACCGGGCTGACTCGCGTTGGATTTCTGAAAGTGGACTTTGAATTTTCTGGGGACAGAAACCAGTCCGGGGGGGGGCAGTGTAACGTCGGGGCCATTTTAAGGGAGCCAGGGATTTCCCAGCATGCTTTGCCAGTTTGAAACGTTACTGTGTGTGTTAAATGTGTTACTTCTGAGTTATACTGCTGTGTCATTATAACTGCATTATAATGACCCAGCAGTGTTTAGCAGGATTAGGGCAAGATGTATCATGTGTGTGTAACCATGATTGAAACGGAGGTCTGTGAGAATGACCTCCCCTGCTCTGTGTACTAAGTTGCAAGTTGGGGGGTTGAGGTGTACAAAATAAATCTGGTTGATCAGAGCCATCTGCTCCATTGTCTTTTTGTGTGAACCCTGCAAACGTCACAATATATTTACATATTTATTCCATCTAGCTACAATGCTCTGCACTGGGTGTGTTTATGTTTATGTTTATATATCTATATATTTATTCCATCTAGCTACAATGCTCCGCACTGTGTGTTTATATATCTACATATTATTCCATCTAGCTACATTGCTCCGCACTGTGTGTTTATATATTCATATATTTATTCCTTCCAGCTACAATGCTCTGCACTGTGTGTCTGTGTGTGTGTGTATATATATATATTTTATAGTAATATGTACATATGTATATTAGCAGCTCTTGCTTGCTTGTTTTTTTTTTTCTTGCCTTCTGATTGTTGCTCTGAGTGTTGCTATGCCTGTGCTGTTGCAATCCTGGAATTTCCCCGTTGTGGGACTAATAAAGGCTTATCTTATCTTATCTTATCTTATCTTATATATTTGAGATGCTGATGGTAGCAGAAGTCTTGAATGGGCAGGGTGTTTGTGATCTCACATAGGCATTTGTTATAGATTTTAAAGCTGCAGTTCATCTCTCTCTCCATATGAGCATCAATCTGTTCTTTCCACCCAGATTCATTTTTACGTTCATATCCACCTTTCACCATTTTCCTCAAGAACCTGTGCCAAACAATTTCAGTTTTTTCCAGGATCTGAGGGTCACTCTGAGTGAACTTGGCGACCAAACTGCCTAGAAGGAGTAGCAGTTTTTCTGAAATCACATAAGTGCCCAGATCCATCTCCTGACCTTTGACCTTGAGCACTACTTGGACACAAACCCACCTGAAGATCATTGTGAGTGAGCTTGATTAGCACTGGGAACTGAACTGTTTTTGTGTGTTTCTTGTATGTAGTGATGTGTGTTTAGCTTTTCACTTGACACTCACCTGACGAATCAACTTTCAGGATGATGATACTGATAGGGTCACTGCCCAGATTAGATCTCTTCCTGCGCTTTCCTTTTTGGGTTAAGACACGACACTCATATGTTCCACTGTCCTCTTTTGTCACATTCTTCAGCACTGAAGACACGTCTCCATCCTTCATCTGCTGATCTAGCAGCTCCACACGGTCTTTAAAGGATGGATGCTGGTTACCTTCATCATACCATCCACGCCACCAAAGCACATGTTGTTTGCCCAGGTCATCTCTGGTCAACTCTACGTCTGTGATCCGGTCATTGTTGGGAACTCTACATGACAGAATGGCAGCCTCACCAGGTGCAGCTGTGATATTTTCTCTGTGGACTGATGGAGAGAGAGAACCACAACAGAGTGAACAGAGTTAATACACCAAAGCAGGGTATTTGTGGTTTTATCTAAATAAATTGGTCATGTCATCACCAATTTCAGATTTTTTTGCCCATCTGCCAAAGTGTCTAGTCAGAGTGACAGTGTTAGATTCAAAGATTTTATTTGTCAATACTACTATACATACAGGGCATACAGGAGAACTGAAATGCCATTTTTCTCTCCTCAGTGGTGTTCACAATATAAAAAAACAAAGAGAAAAAAAGAAATAAGGCTGGAAAAATAACAACAGCAGTCTATGTATAGTAATGCTATCAGCAGTGCAAATAACGATAAAAGATAAATCCCAGACATTCCATAGTGCAAATAAAGGCCACTTTGAAGCACAAAACAACACATCAGCACAGAAGCCCACTCCTCCGCCAGATGAGCAAGCCATAAGTCTGGATCCGGCTAGCGTGAAGAGGACCCTCTCCAGGATCAACCCACACAAGGCAGCTGGACCAGACAACATACCAGGTTGCATTCTGAAGGACTGTGCACAGAGCTCAAGAATGTCCTGGCCGACATCTTCCAGAGTCAAGCTGTTGTCTTCACATGTTTCAAAACTGCTACCATAGCACCAGTCCCAAAGAAACCCGTCCCATCCAGCAGCGCTGACCTCCACCATAATGAAGTGCTTCGAGCGCCTTGTCATGCAGAACATCAACTTCACCCTCCATCCTTCCCTCCCACAACCCATTTCAGTTTGCATACAAGTCAAATAGATCCACAGAAGATGCCATCGCTGCTGCTCTCCATCCAGCCCTCACCCACCTGGACTCAAAGAACTCCTACAAGCAAATGCTGTTCTTGGACTTCAGTTCAACATTCAACACAATCATTCCGCAGCACTTAATACAAAAACTCGGACATTTGGGACTCAAAACCTCTCGCTGTAACTGGGTGATGGACTTTCTCACAGGGAGGCCACAGAATGTGCGGGTTGGGATCAACACCTCCAAGACTAGCACAGAAGCCCCACAAGGGTGCATGCTCAGCCTTCTGCTCTTCACCCTGCTGACCCATGACTGTGTACCATCCTGCAGCACCAACTAAATCATCAAGTTTGCGGACGAAAAAACGGTGGTGGGCCTCATCACCAAAAATAAGGAGGCCAACTACAGAAATGAGGTGAGCCAACTGGTCCAGTGGAGCAAAGACAATAATCTCTTCCTGAATGTGGGAAAAACCAAGGCTATTGTGGTCAACTTCAAGAGGGGACACACACAGCTTCCCTGTCTGATCATCAATCACCATCGATCATCATGGAGCAGCTGTGGAGAAAATAAGCAGCACCAAGTTCCTTGGGGTGCACTTCTCTGAGGACCTCTCCTGGTCATACAACACCACATCACTGGCCAAGAAGGCTCAAACTCGCCTCCATTTCCTCCGCAAACTGAGGAGAGCACGAGTCCCACCGCTCGTCATGTGCTCATTCTACCGGGGCACCATTAAGAGGATCCTCATCAGCTACATCACGGTGTGGTATGGAAGCTGCCAGAAGACACTACAATGCACAGTGAAAGCAGCCGGCAAGAAGATGCCCCTTGCCCCCCCCCCCAACATCTACCTCACCCGTCTCACCTGCAGAGCCATCAAAATTGCAGGCAACACTTTCCACCCATCACACTCCCTCTTCAGCCCCCTGCCCTGGGGGAAAAGGTACTGGAGCCTCCAAGTCCACTCCACAAGACTGCTAAACAGCTTTGTTCATCAGGCCATCAGGACCTCAAACTCTGTCCACCCCCCCCCCCGGACTGTAACGCACTCACCTGCACAATAACTACCTCAGCTGTTGGCACAGAAAGACTGGCACATCAACCACAATACATCTGCTCCTGTATGTCTCTGCAATTTACGGCAACCATTTGGACAAATGCCATTTCTGCTGCTGTCTGTTATTGCAGTACTGATCATGTGGAGTCCTATCTGTCACTGACTGCACCTACACTACCACATTGAACTTGCAACTACGAGTATTACCGCTCTACTTTTTCTGGAAACAAAAATAACTTTTGTTAGCTCTAGATTAGATTATTGTAACTCTTTATTATCAGGTTGTCCTAAAACATCTTTAAAAAGTCTTCAATTGATCCAAAATGCTGCAGCAAGAGTTTTAACAGGTACTATTATATCTATCATATCTCTCCCGTTCTGGCCTCCCTTCATTGGCTTCCCATTGTCATGCGGTGACCCTCGCGGATCACCATAAGATGCCAAGAGTCAGCGGTGAGTTTTGCAATGATGTTTTATTCACAAGACAAGACAAGACTACTTCCGCTTCTGAGAGAAAGCAGACGCTTTTCTTCCCTCTCCCTCCTAATCCTCTCCCTTCTGATCCCAGCTTGCAATGTCACTCTTCTCCTGGCTGAATCTTAATCCAAATGGAAATTATGGATCTGGAAAGCGGCTTATATGCGATTGTCACCTTTAAAAGAAGAAGCGGGTCAGGGGGAACCCAAGGGAGACTCATGGCATTGGAATTCATGTGTCTGTGTGATTCGACTGAGATTGAACTGATCACAGGATCTTCTGTTTTGGCCCCTGGAGTTTTCCTAGTGTATCGAAATTATCTGGGTGAGCTAATCAAATGCGGACCCCGGCGTAGCTCCCTTAACAAATTCAACAATTCGTCCAGCTGGGGGGAGCACTGACTGTCAGCGGCAGGATTAACATGGAATTTACTACCTGGCATGCATTGAAGAGAGAACGAACTCTCTGGACATGTTTTACCTATGTTTCGGTAGGTGGATAACATCTGTGGATCGCTGAGTGCTCTCCAGAGAATGATCTAAAGTATGATTCAAGCCTGTATGAAATTGAAGCACAGAATCGAAGAGAGAGAATTTTTTTTATTCTCTGAGTGCACTGTGCAGATTTGACCTTGTGTTTTGGTACCCTTGTTTACATTCCTCCTCGATAAGATAACACCAGAGAAGTGGCTTATGTCTACCCATACATCAACAATCAGTTGTTGTCGTCAGCGGATTGGTCTCTCGAGGACAATGCCCATGTGCCTTCTGCAAGGAAGAGGAAAAGAGAGACAGACTCTGATCTCTGGTCTTGTTTATAAGTCACATGATTATAACATCTATCCACTGCCTGGAGGCGCCCTCTGCTGCCCACTAACAACTGTTACACTCACACTACACAATGACATGCAAATATACACACACTGCTCTCCCTCCCTCTGCTGTGTGATTGTATCTATTGTCTGCTAATGCATGAGGGTTTTTTTCTGTGTAGTCAAAATTTGGCTCATATACGAGCGTTTATTCTGATTACTATGTTTTTTCTCTCTCCTATTGTGTTTTCCTCCCCCTCCCCTCCCCTCTTTACCTCCACTGTTGACAGGCGCCTTGTATGGCGACGCGTCATTGGATGCGCCTAACGTGCGCGTCCAATGTCAAGTCAAATTCCTCGTGTGTTTACTTGTAAATATACTTCGCAATAAAGCTGATTCTGATTCTGATTCTGATTCTGAAGACACAAGGCTATGAGCCGCTAAGGGCAAAAACACATACTACGAGGTACAAGGGCTCGTAGGGCTAACCCAGCCACTACGAGCTAAACTATGACACGACAAGAATAACAACAAACCTGACATGAAGGTCTGACGAGGCCTCACGAGGGTTGTTTGACGATAGTTTGACAATTGTTTGACTATGCTCCCGCAATTCGACTGCCGTCAGCGCCCGCCTTATAAAGGCGAACGCTAACGAGCAGTAATGACAGCCAGCTGACCGCCCTTGACAGGCGGAAGCCCCACCGAGCGCCTTCACAATAAGAGCCCAGTGAAGCCAGAATACAACCCACAGCTGTCAAGGCCGGTAGTGAGCTATGCGTGGCCCGAGCGCAGACAGGACCGGTGCTCGGGTCGTAACAGTACCCTCCCTCCAAAGGCGGGCTTCCAGAACGCCCATGGACCACCCTCCCCCCCCCACCCCCTCCAGGGTGGGCGGCTGGGGGTAGGTCTGGAGTGAGAGAGACCAAACCCAGAATCAGTGCAACAACAAAATCCAGACCAGGCAAGAAAAAAAAAAAACTAAACACAGGACAATGACAAAAAATACCAAATACTCAGATTAAATTAAATGCTCAACTAATGATTACAGAAAATTGCACAGGAAAGCAAGAGAAAATTAAATCCCTGCCCCCATGTTTCACAAGAAAATGGCTTCTCACCCAATTACACACAAAACAAAAGCAGGACATAAGCACAAATAACTAACTAACTAACTAACTAACCTGCACTTATATAGCGCTTTTCTAGTCACAAAGACCACTCAAAGCGCTTTCACTAATACTAACCCTCTATTCTAAGGGCCTATAGGAGACAGATATCTAGGGACAATTTAGAACAGCCAATTAACCTAACGTGCATGTCTTTGGAAATACCCACAGACACCCAAATAACCATTACAAGGAACACAGAATATCAAGAAGAAAAAAACAGAACAATTACTGGGTCAGAACATTACCAGAAAATGGCCACTAACCCCCCGACAGTTTATGCCGACCGGCGGAAACCAGGTGCCACAGGAACAGTTCAGGCGGTCTCCCGGAGTCCAACGGCCGACGGGTGGTCATGGAGGGCAGGACATGACCGGGCAGCTCATCACAGTCCAAAGCCCAGCATGTCCACTCCTCTGGTGGTCGAACCAGGTCGCCCAGCAAAACGCATAACATGTCGGGTGGCCGACCCGGGGCGCCGAACCAGCAAAGCAGTTCCTCAGGCAGCTGACCCGCGTCCCTCAGCCACCAGTCCCGGGGGAAAACAGCCCGCAGCGGCCTCCCTGGTGAGGACAAAACTCGGGAGAGCCGGGGCGAGCGAACAGGGACCCCCACGGCCCCCAGCGATGATGCGCAGGGGTGTTGACTCTGTAGAGGGACTTGAAGGCAAGGATGAGCCCGTAATCTGTCCGACGGCGAAGGGTCTGCAGCTCCTCCACCGTCCGCGGACCACACCGGCGCTGCATCTCTGCTGGGGCCTGATTGGGTTATAGCTGCACCCGCATTGGACCCCGATTGGGTCAGAACCACTTCGGTGACGAACTCTGAGTCGATGCTGCACCCGCGATGGACCCCGATTGGGTCATAGCTGCACCCGCGTCGGACCCCGATTGGGTCAGAACCACTTCGGTGATGAACTCTGACTGAGCCAATGCTGTACCCGCAATAGACCCCGATTGGATCAGGGCCACACCAGTACCGACCTCCAACTCCGAACCCGGAACCTCCGACACAGCGATTGGCATCTGCTCTGCACCGGCGACCTTGGGAGAGGGCTCAGAAGAAAAAGAAGAACCGTGATCAGGATCACTGGCAGCGCCAGAACCCGGCGAGACAAGCTCGGATGCAGTGGACAACTGCACCCGATTCGCCCCCCCCAAGAGACAGGCAAAAATGCTCAATGATAGAAAAGACAAAGACAACACTGAGCACTTGCCTGATCTCAAGTTCGGACGCCATCCAGGACTTCGACGATCCGGGCTCAGACGGGAGGAGATCGTCTTCTGGCTCTCACTCAGCTGTGTCGGGCTCCGCAGCTGGCGTGATGGCTTCTGCGGCCTCAGGTTCCTCCCGCGCTGATGTCCACGCCAATGACCTGTATGGTGTGGGGGCAGGGGACACTCGACCCACTGGCTCGGACCGCTCCGGCGAGGAGTCCCGGGGACGCTTCATCGTCGGTTCAGGCTCCGGGCCGCAGTCCGCTTTTCTCCTCCATCCACGACGTGGCTGCAGGGCCGGATCCAGGCTTTCCAGCACTGCAGGCCCCCTCTTCATCCGACAACATAGGCCTGGCGTCGCGGACCGCTCAACGGGGGGGACACAGAGGCAGCAGGTTTAGTTATTATCACTACAGCAGGTGGAGGGAGCTCGGGGGGCTGTGAACCCCGAACTCCGCCCGAGGAGTCAGACAAGGCAGGTTACAATTATGGTGTAATAAATTAACTTGCACTTGCCTCTCTCCCGGAGGAGAGATAGTGCCTGCTGTAGGGGACGCTGTTCCTCCTTCTCCCTGCTGGATGGCGACAGAGGGCCCCCTGGAAGGACGAAGTGGAGCCGCTCTCAGAGGTTCGCTGACGGGCTTCGCCGGCAGCGGGTCCAGCCGGGGATTCTGCCGAGGTTCTCCCTGGCCGTGGCGCCGACGTCGTCGACGACCTCCGGACGGTGCGACCTCCTGGACCGGTTCCGGGACAGGAACGGGATTCCAACGCGGGGAGCGAGGATGCCTCCTCCTCTGCTTCCTGCTTTCCTCCTCCTCCAGCCCACGGGTTATCTCGCGCTGCGTGGCGAGTTCATCTCTCCTCGCCATCACCTCCGGGTGATCGTCGTAATGGAGAGGAAGGTTGTCCAGGAGAACCTCAGCGTTGTCCAGGTGCCAGCGCATATAGCTGGAGTTGACATCAAAGGTAGCAACGAGGAGCGTCCCGTCGACGTACTCCAGCACGCTCGCTAACTCCTTGCCCAGGCGCCGACCGCGGCCCCTGGATGACGGCATTCTCCCAGCAAATGACACCCAGACAGGGAAGAGCAACAGCCCAATTAAAGCGTACCTATGATGGTCGTGAAAAAAAAGATATTATATTGAGCCCCTGTCTCACGTTCTAGTTCAAGTTTAAGTTGAAATTCACGTTCAAAGCAATTTGATATAAATCCATTGCTGATGTGCTGGTTCAGCTATGTCAGCAAAACATGGGTACAGCCATACTAGTGGCTACATGGACTTCCAGGACGCTTTCTGTGACGTAATTTCGTGGCTACCGCGATCTGGATCAGTATTGGCTGAGCCTCGAGTACCCGGATGTGCAGCGGCTTTGGGGATATTCAAATTCAAATTCAAACGTTTATTTCAAATTCAGGGTTCATATTAAATGCAGAACTAAAACGAGTAGAAAATAAATAAATAAATGCTTAAATTCAGCGGGCCGTCTTTTGTGATCTGAGCTCGTAAAGGCCGATGATTCTAAAAATAGCGATCTGAGTACCCGGATGTGCAGCGGCTTCGGGGATATTCAAATTCAAACGTTTATTTCAAACTCAGGGTTCATATTAAATGCAGAACTGAAACGAGTAGAAAATAAATAAATAAATGCTTAAATTCAGCGGGCCGTCTTTTCTGATCTGAGCTTGTAAAGGCCGATGATTCTAAAAATATGCGATCTGAGTACCCGGATGTGCAGCGGCTTCGGGGATATTCAAATTCAAATTCAAATGTTTATTTCAAACTCAGGGTTCATATTAAATGCAGAACTAAAACGAGTAGAAAATAAATAAATAAATGCTTAAATTCAGCGGGCCGTCTTTTGTGATCTGAGCTCGTAAAGGCCGATGAACAAAGGCCGATGAACAAATGTTGCTTGTCATTAACATTTGTTTGTTCTCTCCCATAGATTGAGTCCCATCGGCTGTTGCTCTCTACATGTCTGTTCTTTTCTTCTTCTCTATCCCCTCACCCCCCAGCCAGTCGCAGCAGATGACTGCCCCCTCCCTGAGCCTGGTTTCTGCTGAGAGGTTACTTCGTCCTGTTAAAAGGGAGTTTTTCCTCTCCCACCGTCGCCAAGTGCTTGCTCACAGGGGATCGCCTGATTGCTGGGGTCTTCTGCAACTGTGGGGGTTCCCCCCTACAGTTGATAGTGCTATGAGATGACTGTTGTTGTGAAATGGCGCTATATAAATAAAGTTGAATTGAATTGAATTGATTCTAAAAATATGCGATCTGAGTACCCGGATGTGCAGCGGCTTCGGGGATATTCAAATTCAAACATTTATTTCAAACTCAGGGTTCATATAAATGCAAGAACTGAAACGAGTAGATAATAAATAAATAAATGCTTAAATTCAGCCGCTTTCTCAGCTGATCTGAGCTCCTAACTGCCGCAACACGGAAGATGATTCTAAAACTATATACAGAGCAGCAGACACTCGTGCTCTTGTAAAAACAAAAACATACAATGCGATATGGATATCGCAACATGGCGGAATGTAAAGCCTTTGGATGTCTGAATAATAAGCGAAAAAAACAAAGAAACACTTTTTTTGTGTACCCAAACCCAGCTCACCTTGTCAGAAGATCGGAGCGGAAACAGGGCACAGACGAATAATTTCAGACAAAATTGCGTTGTGTGTGAGGACCACTTCGTCACTTTAACCCTCAGAAGACCTTTCTGGCTCAAACATGTAGCCATGTCGCCCGAATTCTTCCGCAGTCAGAAAATTCGGCCATAATAGAACAAAAACAACGGACAACAGCACCGTAATCGCGGGGAAATGCTGATTATTGTCTTTTTGTATCCACGAAGTGACGTCACATTCGCAAGTGTCATGGCTGCGCCCACAGTTTTCATTGGCTGCCCATGGCCAAGGTCCTATTTGAATATATGTCTGGTGGTATATGGCTGGCAAGAATTATTTACCAAAATAAGAAATACTTTTTCATAATGTTTTCAAGTTAAATGCGTCTTCACGACCACCAGAGGTATGCTTTAACGCAAAAACTCACGGTGAAAAAGGCTTCTCAATGTGGCGTCTCCGTTTAGACGTCTGGCGGGAGCATACTGTCATGCGGTGACCCTCGCGGATCACCATAAGACGCCAAGAGTCAGCGGTGAGTTTTGCAATGATGTTTTATTCACAAGACAAGACAAGACACAAGGCTATGAGCCGCTAAGGGCAAAAACACACACTACGAGGTACAAGGGCTCGTAGGGCTAACCCAGCCACTACGAGCTAAACTATGACACGACAAGAATAACAACGAACCTGGCATGAAGGTCTGACGAGGCTTCACGAGGGTTGTTTGACGATAGTTTGACAATTGTTTGACTATGCTCCCGCAATTCGACTGCCGTCAGCACCCGCCTTATAAAGGTGAACGCTAACGAGCAGTAATGACAGCCAGCTGACCGCCCTTGACAGGCGGGAGCCCCACCGAGCGCCTTCACAATAAGAGCCCGGTGAAGCGAGAATACAACCCACAGCTGTCAAGGCCGGCAGCGAGCTATGCATGGCCCGAGCGCGGACAGGACCGGCGCTCGGGTCGTAACACCCACAGAATTTAGAATTAAGTTTAAAATCCTTCTTCTCACTTACAAAGCTCTAAACAATCAGGCCCCTTTTTATTTAAAAGATCTGAGCACTACACTCCCAAAATGCTGGATTACTTGTAATAGCTAGAATCTCCAAAGGTACAATGGGAGGCAGAGCCTTCAGTTATCAAGCTCCTCTCCTGTGGAACCAGCTGCCAATTTGGATTCAGGAGTCAGACTCCATCTCTGTTTTTAAGAATAGGGTTAAAACCTTCCTTTTTGATATAGCCTACAATTAGGGAAGGATCATGCGTCTCTGAACCCTCCCTTAGTTATGCTGCTAATAGGTTTAGACAACCGGGGGGGCCTCCAAACATGCACTAGGCTTCACTCCTCTCTTCACTCTCAATGAAATATATATATATATATATATATTTTTTTTTTTTTGCTGGTCATTAACATCTGTTTGTTCACACACATAGATTGAGTCCCCATTGTGCTGCTTGCTCTCTACATGTCTGTTCTTTTCATTTTCTCTAGCCCCTCACCCCCCAGCCAGTCGCAGCAGATGACTGCCTCTCCCTGAGCCTGGTTCTGCTGGAGGTATCTTCCTGTTAAAAGGAAGTTTTTCCTCTCCACTGACGCCAAGCGCTTGCTCACAGGGGATCGCCTGATTGCTGGGGTCTTTCTGCAATTGTGGGGGTTTCCCCTACAGTTGAAAGTGCTATGAGATGACTGTAGTTGTGAAATGGCGCTATATAAATAAAGCTGAATTGAATTGAACTAAACTGTACGGGAGCACCTTGTGCCTTGTGAGTCACAAATAAAGTTGAGTTCTATTGCACCTCCAGCCTCCTTATTGGATTACAGATTATGGACATAACATTTGGTGACGAGGAAAAAAGTATGGATAAAGGTATTTCGGGCATTCGGCCATTTCTGGGGCTTCTTGGCAAGCCGCCGGTGACATGGGAGAGGTGGTTTGCCGCAATCGAGAATTATCTGGTGGCATTGAACCTCAGTGAGTTGGAGAAATTGCATGCAAGAGCAATTTTAGTCCACAATCTTGGTATGGAGGGACAGCGCATTCTAAGCACATTGGGAGTGAGCAACAGTTTTGAGGATGTGGCTAATGGCGCGCTACTTTTGCACACTACCCCTGCACCCTGCCAGCGGGCTGGAGAGTTGGTGCCATGGTATGTTGCTGGCCTGCGCCAAATGGCTGGATGTTGCCAGTTTGGGACTTTAGAGGAAGAAATGATCCACGATCAGTTGGCGGAGCACACGTTGTGTGCAGCAGCACGGTCAAGGCTCCTTACCCATTCCGGTGAACTGACATTGGCTAAAGTGGTGAAGATAGCAAAACAGTTCAACAGCAGCAGGTAAACTGTCACGGGACTTTGGTGAGAGAACAGCGTTGGGGTAACCCGACTCACAATCAGCGGCACAGGCTGGAGAGCCAGATAGCGATGATAGTGTGGAAGACCGAGAAGAATACGCTGCCGCTATAAAAATTAAGTCTGCCATGGGATCGCCAAAGTGTTCTGGGTGCGGGTCTACCAAGCACCGGTACAAGGCGAGAGATTGTCCGGCAAAAGGCAAACACTGTGGCAAGTGTGGACTCCTAAATCATTTCGCCAGGGTCTGTAAAAGGTTTGAGCGATGGGAACAACGACACCAAGTGGATTCCCCTGCCAAGATGCCTACGGTTATTCACACCGTATCGCCAAGCACAGAAGGCCGTACATATTTAACAGTTACATTGAACGGCGAGGATGTGCCGTTGTTGGTGGACATGGGTGCAGTGAGGTCTGTGTTGAACTGGTCTACTGTGAAGGGTTATTTCCCCTACCATCATGTGAGAGGTCTGTCGATGTCATTTTGTGGGTATGGCAATAATAGGCTGTCCATTGTGGGTTTGCTGGAGCTGACAGTGAGGTACAAGACAGCGGTGGTGTTCAACATACAGTTCGTGGTGGCTGTGAGTGGGTTGAATGTGATGGGCTGCAATCTGTTCTATGGACTGGGCTTCTCAATTACCAGCAGCAGCGGAGAGGAATGGTCAAGCTGTGGCTTATGGGACCGGCTGGCTCCACAAGTGGTCGATGATGTGGTTTGGGACGACACATGGCCTGGTATTCTGGGAGATGGACAAGACAATTACGACCCAGTGCCATCAGGGCAGGGTTCCGGTGCCAGGGCCCACGTTACCCTAGATGAGGGACTTTGGCTGCATGGTGGAACACCCGTAATGGCAGGTGGGGCTGTGAAGATGACCCCCTATGCTTCCGGGGTTCGGCCTGGAGATACCGAGAAGCACGGGGCTGCAACAGCTATGCTAGCTTTTAAAATGAAAGAGAGCAGGGCAGGACCGGCTGGCACGGGAAACAGACGTGCCACACAGGAACACTGAAGACCGAGTCGGGCTTCACGGAGAGTCGCTGCCCGGTGAGGAGGCCCGATGAAAACATTGTGGACATGGAAAGTCGAGTCGAGCTCCTTTAACCCCTTAACGCCTGAATTTATTTCCAATTATGAAAAAAAAAAATTCACTTGTGTTTTTGCTTTCAAGTAGATGCTAAATTAAGTTGAGAAAGTTAATTTGACTATAGCACATAAAATAGATATAATTTTAGGTATGATGCAAATTAGCAAAAACAGGTATCTATGGTTTTAAAAAAATGGTAAAAAAGCACCTGTTCCCATCTCAAGTATGAAGAATCTTTTATTTATGCAACAAAGTTATTTTCAGTATTTTCAACTCTCATGACTGCCAAACTATAACCCTAACCCTAACCCTAGCAATCAGGAAATGGATGGTGCTCCGTCTCTGACTGTTCCTACGAGAAACTAATGCTTAAAAAAGGTTCCTAGGTATGTGTTGGAAGTGCTCCAACCGGAAGTGGAGGAATACAGACGGTATTTTGGTTGCATTTGGAGCGGAAGCGGTTTGATGCGAATTCGCAACAACCGGCGTCAAGGGGTTAAGAGTCAGTGACATGGTTTGATCCAGAGAGAAGGCTCGGCTGAGAGATGCCCACAGAAAAAGGAAGCAACGTGAGGACCAGTGGCGGCTGAAGGTGGTGGCTGTTCGGGACGATTGATACCTTCGGCTGTCAGATGACTCATGGAGACACCCTAATGAACTGTGGCGCATTATCAAGCAGAAGGAGGTGTCGGGGCCCCGACGTGGCTCATCTCCAGGGACTAAGAGACGAAGAAGCTCTGGGTGGGACCTGCCAGACAAGTCCCCTGGGGAGTGGCTCTCCATTGAGACTGTGCGGTAGTAAGGGGAGATGGATTGGGTTAAGTGTGAATTGCCTGGGCTACGTAGTTAATATATTTCTCATAACAGACTGATATAACCGATGCCCATGTGAAAAGAAAAAAATACCCATGCAACGTGTGTGTCACCATGTATAGGGGTATGAATTATTGTGGGGTTTGCCCAGGTTGAAGTGGAATACTTGGGAATGTTATGGCAGTATATGAATGTGCATATTAACCGGTTGGTTGTTTGTTACATTGAATTTTTTCTTCTTCATGTATATAAGTTTATGGGATTGTTTTGGTATTATGGTAGCAACACAACATTATTTTGTTTTATGGACTTTTATCATCAGAGACGGCAGAATAATCCGTCTGGCCGTGTGGAGGTGGGACGGCAGTCCACCTGTCCCCATCTAGTTTTAGTTGTTTGTGTGCATGGATAGGCCTATTTTATTTGCTTGTCATTAGAGCGTGACTCAGGTGTTATATGTGTGTATGGGAGATGTGGTGTGGGTATGTGATGCTGTGCCCACCCACAGGGTGACGTCAGGTGGGCATCTGCTGGTGTTGGCCCACTGTGTTTTATCAAGACCAAAGTCTTGATCAAGACCAAAGTTTTTACATCATCGGGACGGCACGCTTCAAACCTCAATCTAGTGGTTCTGGAAAAAAAAAAAAAAAAAGGAACTGTTCTGAAAAATCGGAACTGAAAGCAGTTACAGTCCCTAATAGAAAAGCGGACAAACTGTACCGTACTGAACCGTAATGTACTGACCCTAGTGGAAAACGGCCTTAGATTCTGTGCCTCTCCACTCTTTCTCCAGACTCTGGGACTTTGATTACCTCCGCCAGGCCGAAGGCCAGGAGGAGGTTATGTTTTTGCCGGGGTTTGTCTGTTTGTTTGTCTGTTGGTTAGCAAGATAACTCAAAAAGTTTTGGACGGATTTCGATGAAACTTTCAGCCGTTGTTGGAAATGGTACAAGGAAGAACTGATTAAATTTTGGGGATGATCCGGATCACCATCTTGATACAGGAATTTTTTAAAGGATTCTTTAACATTGTGACATACGGCCATTTTCAGCATGTGTGCAGGGGCAATAGAGGGAGCTGGTTGTCGTGTCTGACCAACACAAACTCTGCCTTCTTCAAAGTTTTAGGCACAAAAGCACGTGGAAAACAGTGGTGGCCAGGACCCGCCAGCGTGCCTGTGTTTGCGCTATGCTGCAAAAGCTGAGACGGCCAGCTGTCCGGCGCCGGATTATTTGGCAGAAATTCCCCAGCCAGCCATAGCGGCTGCGCAAAAACCAGCTCTCTGCCGGGGACGTTTCCAAATCCTCTTTTTTCCGCGGAACGCAAACCCAATAAAACCCACGGCAACCATTATCGCACCTCCTTTTGTCCTGCGGCTCCGGAACAGAGAGGAATCCCGGCGCCAGTAATGCTGCGCCTGATATGTGTCACTCTAATACTAAAAGTGACTGCATCGGGGATTTTCGACCTGAAGTCGCACTTTGCTACACAGGGCCACAAAAACTGTGTAGCCAAATTCGATCGATGGATGAACATTTTCAGCCAGTGACAGAACTGACGCCTTCCAAATCCAATGCATCACTAGCAGAAGTGATGTTTTGTCATTTTGTGGCAGAGCACAATCTACCCCCATTGGTGGCAGATCACTTCAGTGATTTGGTGCCAACATTGTTTCCTGACAGCAAGAGCACTCCATTTTTTTGTACTACTTGCCTTATTATTTTCACATTACCAAAAAGTTATGGCTCAAGATTGTGTCCATATAAGTGTACATTTGAATAAATATGTTTGAAATAATTCATGTTGCACTTGCTGTTTGTTTACTTTTTGTTTGTTTGTTTGTTTTTGCTTCAGTTTTCTTTCATATGCTGATAAATACAGTTTTTAAGTACTCAGTACAGGTGTGAAAGCCCCCTCCCAATAAGGGAGGCATGAGGTCAGTACAGGTGTGAAAGCCCCCCCAATAAGGGAGGCATGAGGTATGCCTTGACAGGTTGCAGCCTGGCACTTTGCAGATGGAGGAGATGGACACAACAGCAACACTTCAGTTTATTACCTCCGCCAAGGAGGTAATGCTTTTACTACTGAACCACTAATCCTATCATTGTGAATCCAATTGCTAGTCATATGTTTTCATGGTCAAGGAATCTCAAAACGTACACACAAACACTGTATGGGGGGGGGGACTGTGGCGCTTGGCGAAGGTCTGCGCTCTCCGAGTGCTTTTCTAGTTTCCAAATGAAATGCAAAAATTACTTTTATCTGAACAGAGGTCATCTGCTGGTGTTGGTCCACTGTGTTTTATCTAGACCAAAGTTAGTGCAGTCATCTACCAGGAAATTTTAGAGCACTTCATGCTTCCCTCTGCTGACAAGATTTATGGAGAACCTAATTTCATTTTCCAGCAGGACTTGGCATCCCCACACACTGCCAAAAGTATTAAAACCTGGTTTAATGACCATGGCATCACTGTGTTTGATTGGCGAAAAAACTCTCCTGACCTAAACCCCATAGAGAATCTATGGAGGATTGTCAAGAGGAAGATGAGACACCAGACCCAACAATGCAGACGAGCTGAAGGTCACTATCAAAGCAACCTGGACCTTCATAACACCTCAGCAGTGCCACAGGCTGATCACCTCCATGCCACGCCACATTGATACAGTAATTAATCCAAAATGAGCCCCGACCAAGAACTGAGTGTGTACATCGACATACTTTTCAGTCGACCAACATTTCTATTTAAAAAATATTTTTTAAAATTAATTTTATGTAATATTCTAATTTTTTGAGAAACTGAATTTGGGGTTTTCATGGGCTGTAAGCCATAATCATCAAAATTAAAATAAATAAACACTTGAAATATTCTGAAATACTCTCTGTGTAATGACTCTACATAATATATGGGTTTCACTTTCTGAAATGAGTGACAAAAAACATTGAACTTTTTCATGATATTCTTATTTTTTTGAGATGTACCTGTATGTGCTGCCGTGCCCACCCACAAAATGATGTCAGGCTGGCACGGCCCCCTCTGTATATAGTTGTGTTCTCTGTAATAAAGAGTTCTTGGCTGCATGAAGGATGACTCCTGCTCCCTGATTTATAGACATAACATCGGGTACCAAATTGGGGAGGGCCTAATCAGTGTGTATGTGTTTTGGACTTTTCTAAAGGAGGGGGATGTTATATATTAAAATGTTATATTATTGTGTGATGAGGGTGGGTGAGACACGGTTTCTTTTGACCTTCGCCTCTGCCTGTACGGGAGCGCCTTGTGTCTTGTGAGTTACACAAAGCTGAGTTCTACTGCACCTCTGGCCTCGTTATTGGATTACAGATTATGGACCCAACACGTTCACATTATAATTTAAATGCGACCCCCATCAGACTGGAGTATGAACGTCTCCAGCTATGACCTGACCTGCATGCGCAGAAGAAAATACAATGTCAGACACACCGTTGTGTTTGCGGAAGTAAATATGAGCCCCGAATGATTGGGGGGGACAGAACTTCTTCACCTTTGATGCAGCGCAGCAAAATAAATGTTAAAATCATTCAGAAATGTTTATGCTGTGGGATAACCCCCACAACAGACTGGGACAGGCACAGCGCTCGACTAGAGCAATTAACAGAACAGTGAAATGTGTGTATTAATGTCTACAGGCAGCCCCGCTTCTTCTGGCTTTCTTCCGGCTCAGTACTGTGATGTTAATGTGCCATTCATGCATTGTGTTCATGCTTCCTGCCCTTACTGTGATCCAATGACTGATAACAATATGTAGATGCGCCTTGTAACTTCTTTTGTCCTGCAGCTCCGGAGCAGAGGCAAATTCCGGCCAGCAATCTCCTTATTGTTATGCGTGTCTCTCAAATGCAAATGCCCATACCTACTGCTGTGAATGCCTTTCATGTATTGTCTGTAGTTGGGTATATAAGCTGCATTGCTCTGTAACTCATCCTCTCACTCTCTTCCACTGCACGCATTGCCTATCTGCTGAGAGCCTGAGGACCCGCTCCAGCCTGCTTGCACAAGGGCTGGAGTGGAGTTCCTATGATGGCGGTATGATTTAATAAACCTACTTAAAACCCTCAGTTCGCTGCCTTATATTATCAGCCGCCACAATGCACAAAATAACTGAGACCAGCTTCATTCCTCTACAGGCCAGTTGACAGCTGTGATCAGCTCTGCTTTAACACAACTGATGTCTTGAAAATGAGACCCCATGTCTCAATGGGATTACCTGTATAAATAGGGTTAAAATAATAAATAATCCTAGCGATGACAATAGGGCTCTCGCCCTAATAAACAGCATGGATTGTACCAGCACCATAACACCAGTGCTGCACAGGAGCCGCCAGAGACTCCCCTCTCCTGGACTGTGTTTTCGTATGCCCCTATCTGGCCATTCCGCTCCACAGTCATTTACATATTACAGCGGTAAGGAAATGTGCTGCTACTTTTTTTAAAAAAAAATAGAATGTGCCGTTACTGTGCGCCTGTAAAGTCTGACGGTTTCAGCCCCCGAACACCCCCCCCCCTCGCCTGCAATTTTGAAGTTATTGTGCCGTGGGAGCCGACAAAATTATGATCCAATGATAAAGGGAAGAAGATTGATTAAAAAGAGAGCACAAATCCATCACCTCAGAACTGTAGCGTCTCTCTCACTTCAGTGAGGAAAAAGTCGGATGAAATGTGACATGACCGTTCAGACTGAGGTCGCTGTGGAAAATATCAGACACGGATCTGAATTAGGACCACATATGAGAGGCTACGGTGACACTGCAGGTTTTAATGCTCAATTCCAATTTTTTTGCACAAATGTGACCCATATCTGATTTTTTTTAATGACTGTCTGAACAACACAGATCTGATTTTTTCACACCAGACCCAGGCCACTTTCATATGTGGTCCTAATTCGGATATGTAGCTGATATTTTCCAAAGCGACCTCAGTCTGAACGGTCGTGTCACATTTCGTCCGACTTTTTCCTCACTGAAGTGAGGCAGATGCTACAATTCTGCAGTGGAGGATGCAGCCAGCATGGCAGACACAGCTGATCTGTGCTCTCTTTGGAATCAATCTTCTTCCCTTTATCACTGGATTGTAGTTTTGTTGGCTCCGACTGATCAATAACTTCAAAATTCCATGTGTGTGTGTGGGGGGGGGATTCGGGGCTGAAACCATCAGACATTACAGGCGCACAGCAACGGCACATTTACTGGACGCTGCAAATTCCTTTTTCCTTGTAAACAGCTCACCATGAGTCCTGGCTGGTGTAAAATCTAAAATGTAAAGTTAATAACAGCTGACCATTCCATTCCACAGCTGTGGAATGGAATGGTCAGATAGGGGGACACACAGGAGGAGGGAGTCTCTGGCGGCTCCTCCTACCTGTGTAGGACCGGTGTTTCACGCCGCTGGTATGAGCCATGCAGTTTATTACAGTGCGAGCCACTGACAACGTCAGTGGGCAAGAGCCCCCTGGGTAATCGCTAGGATTATTTATTATTAACCTTATTTATACAGGTAATCCCATTGAGACTCGGGGTCTCATGTTAAAGAGCTGTTTAATGGATCAGTTGTGTGAAAGCAGCGCTGACCTCAGCCGTCATCTGGCCTGTAGAGGAATGAAGCTGGTCTCATATTTATGATTTTAACAATTTATTTTACTGTGCTGCATCAAAGATGAAGAAGTTCTGTCCCCTCAATCGTTCGGTGGTCATAGGCTACAGTCACACTGCAGGTCTTGATGCTCAATTCCGATTTTTTGCTGAGATCCGATTTTTATCATTTAAATGCGACCCCCATCTGAGTGGAGTGTGAACGGTCTCCAGCTATGAGTGACACGCATGCGCAGAAGAAAACACATCGTCAGACACACCCGTGGTGTTTGAGGAAGTATGTGAGCCCCGAACCATAGATATAAAATGCTAGATTGGCAGCTCTGGCCAGTCCGTGCTTGCGGTGGCGTGACGCACGTCCGCCATCTTGGTACAGGATATGTGTAGCACATCCCTGTGGTCCAGTGCAGACACCTGCTTGGGTCATTCTCCTTTGTTAAATGTTTGACAGGCTTCAGTGAACATGTTTACAACACAGTACAACACAGCGCATAGTGGTTTACTTTCAGCATAATCTGCATAAATATTAGGTGTTTAAGAGCTTCATAATTATTAAATTATGGCATTTTGCAGTGTCTCAATCAAGAACTGTCAAATGAGCTGAAAAAGAAGTTACCATACCCCCTGATTAATAATTAAGCCTACCTCTTTCATTGTGGCCATTTATGCATAAATATATGGCTGAAATTGATTAATTCATACTTTGTCCTGGGCTGTATTTGTTATATTTGCCACCCCAGGCCACCAGCTTATTGCCCCCCCCCCCCCAATTGTCAAAAATGTTTATCAAAGAAATATTTCAGCCTGTGCTATACAAATTGGCCTAGATATGTCAACTTTGAAATAAATAAAGAGAATAAAAAATTACAAATCAATTATTCAAGTTTCTTCATTTAACTAGACAGACATTATACACCCCCCCCCCCCATCTACCTGGATCTGTATAGTTGTTTAAAATCAATTTGAAATTCTTATTGATTTTAGGCCCACATAACAAATTTATACAATACACCAATGTTCATTACAAATTTATTAAATTTATTGCATAGAATAATGCACTCAACATGAAAGCAGCAAGCTCATATTAATCAATTGCAAAGTGAGGTGAAGTGTTAATTGAATCAAAACACAGTTTAAAGCAGTAGATGTAGGCTTTATTAATTTAACCCAGAGCCCAGCCCATCGTCATCACCATCATCATCATCATCACACGTAATATCCACCCTGTCCCCTCCTATCCATCATAGCAAATATTTATAGTAATGTCAGGCAAAATGTAATATAAGACAGAAATAGTAATGTCTATGAGATATGACTGCATTAATCATCACCAGATCTTCTTGTACCCCCTCCCTGTAATAGACAAATGTGAAATAGGTAATGTAAAATTCTATCTGTAAAGTTTCAATTTTCAAATAACATATTGTGGAAGTTGTGTTCAATGATGAGACTGAGTTCATTCCTCAGGTTCGGCTTTATTGCAGAACACAATCATCCAACATTCTCAAATAGAAAGAAGAGGCAGAATCATGTCACATCACATTCTTATACCTCCGGGGGATTAAGAACTCAAGTCACATGGTGCTTCTGCAAACATTTAATCACAATGCAAGTCTCTGAAGATTCACCATTGTCTCTTATTCTCCGATGTTCCGGGGATGCCCCCAGGGCCTCCTCTCTGAGACAAGGGTCTGACTTCACACCCCCTCGACATCTCCTGTCGGCCCCCGTCGATCCAGACTCTTTGTTCCTCCAGATGTGAAGCCCTAATCCACATAAGCCATACATTTGTGGGAGATATGAACCAAACATATGTGCCACAATATCTGTAAATTACTATCTGCAAACCTTCATGATGTTGGTCTGATACAGGAGATAGATGTTTGTACACATATATGTGTAATTATTGTGTAAAGACGGTTTGATAAACCTAAATCTTTCATTAGGCCAAGTGTATACAGGAAAAAGAAAAACTATCCTCACGCTATTTGAGTAACTACCAAACTAGTTACAAGAACCCAAAGTTCATTGTTGATAATATTGGCTACCAATACTGACCCAGTAACAAAGAACACAATGTAACACTGTATACTAATATCACATGAGAAATATTGCCATAACTATCGATACTGAATTACAATATATATTACACTCATGGCAGTCATGCATGTACAGAAATCAGTGACCTCCCAAATGAAAATCAGAGTTTTAACCTTTATTTTTGACAACACGCCATTAAATTATTTAAAAACAAATACTCGACACTTACCGTAAGGGTTCCAGCATAACAGTGCTTAAGTCGCAGCCCAGAGTGATCGAAGCTGCTCCTTTTTATCCTCATTAGCAGCGTCTCAGCTGATGAGGATTAATTGGGCCCCAGCCGTCCTGTAACGCTGCCCAATGAGAGACAGCGATGAGAAGGGACATGGTCTGAGCGCCGGAAAACCCGGCGCTCAGACCATGGTGACAGAAATGAAGACTTAATCAGAGTGTTGTGCGTTAAGCTGAGCTGTGGATTTGTTGTGATTCCTGTACCAATATGGCGGCCGTAAATCTCGCGCTCCAGTGACCTACTGCCAATCTAGCCTTTTATATCTATGGCCCGAACGACTGACAGGACAGAACTTAACCTTTGATGCAGCGCAGCAGAATAAATGTGAAAATCATTCAGAAATGATTCTGCACAAAATAAATGCGGCCACCTTCATTCCTCTACCGGCCAGATGACCACTTTTTTTTTTTTTAAATAAATGTGCCGCTACTGTGCCCCCCCCCCCCCGGCCGCAATTTTGAAGTTATTGTGCAGTGTGAAAAAGTCGGATGAAATGTGACATGACCGTTCAGACTGAGGTCGCTGTGGAAAATATCAGACACGGATCTGATTTAGGACCACAGATGAAAGTGGCCTGGGTGTGGTGGGAGAAAACTCGACCTGTGTTGTTCAGACAGTCATTAAACTATCAGATATGGGCCACATTTGTCCCCAAATAGTCGGAATTGAGCATTAAAACCTGCAGTGTGACTGTAGCCTTAGAGAATGAATGGAAAACAGCCGCTCAGAGCGGAAAAAAACGTCTTTGGTGGACACGCAGCTCATGAAAGTTAAAAAAAATCTTAAAATCCCACACGTTCGTTTTTGACCTTGAAAAGAAACATCCACAAAATAATAAAATGCCGGAAATCTAGCAGTTATTGAAACTTACCCGCCGTGACAGGCAGCAGACAGAAGAAACAGCAGCACAAAGACGCCCACGCAGCCGCCATTTTTCTGCTCAAGTTTAAAAAGCGGAAACATCCGAGGACGCAAAGTTGCACATATGACTCAAAACTGACGAGTAGACGCGTGAGCGCAACACAAAAGAGTCTCATCAAGCTGTGGAGGCTCCAAAGCCAGGTATCGATCCTCCTGACCTGCCTAACTTTGGTCTTCCTCCGAAACACAGAAAGTTACTGTAACTGACGTCACAACCAGCTGACTCCTGACTGGCCAGTAGGCTTAAGATGAAATATGATGAAAGTTGTCAAGTTAAAAGTTTTAAAAGTCACACATTACAGTGTAATTACACAGAAAAAATAACCAGCATTTAGATGAACATTGCAAATTTACAAGTTGAAAATCTTCAGGCAGAAAGTTGGAAATTCATGAAAAAGTTGCAAATTCACAGGGGAAAAAAATGGAAATTTACAGGAAAAATTGAAAATTTATAAAAACAAGCAAACACAGGAAAAGAATGAAAACATACAAGAAAAAGAGTTAAACATTTCAAAGAAAAAAGTTCCAAATTTACAAGAAAAAAGTTGAAAATTTACAGATTTTTTTTTTTTTAAATTCAAGATTAAAAAAAGTTGCAAATTTACAGGGAAAAAAATTAAAAATTTATCGGAAAATTATGAGAAAAAGGTTGAAAATTTAAACAGAAAAAGTTCCAAATTTAGGAAAAAAAAGTTCAATGTTTAGAGGAAAAAATTGCAAGAATGAAGGTGCAAATATATGGTAAAATATTTCATTCTAAAAATTAAGAAAGTTACAAATTACAGTTTACATGTAATAAAAAATTTAACCAGCACCCAGATGAATTTTGTAAATTTATAAGAAAAAAAAAATTTAAATTTACAGGAAAAAATTGCAAATATTTGAGAAAAGTTATAAGAAAAACAGATCAACATTCACAGGAAAAAAGTTTCAAATTCATGAGGAAAAAGGCACAAATGTTTTGAGGGAAGAAAATGCAAATATTTGAGGAAAAAAAATAAAAATTTTCCAGGAAAAAAAATAAAAATTTTCCAAGAAAAAAAAATTTTACAAGAAAAAAATGCAAATTTTTGAGAAAAAAAGTTTTTAAAAATTATGAGAAAAAAGTCACAAATTTTGAAGGAAAATTTTTTACAAGAAAATTGCATATTTTTAGTGGTGTCACTCCAATTGCGATTAATTACAATTAGAACTTATGTCTCAATTTGTTACGCACAGAACAATATGTTTCAAGCGAGATCTTGTTTTATCGTGATTATGCCACAACGTCACTTTAATTGCGATTGATATTGGTTGATTGGGATTAAGGCACATTACTAATGAAGTGAGATCCAGCGTCATGCAGTCGACTCATTTTGATGCGATTAATCACACCCAACCCTGATTAATCATGATTAAAGTGACACCTGTAAAACTTATGTGAAAAAAAGTTGAAAATTTTTGAGAAACAAAATTCACAAATTTATGAGAAAAAAATTGCAAATCTGAGGAAAATTAATTAAATAAATCTGGAAAAAAATTAAGAAATTACAAGAAAAAATGTGCAAACTTATGAGTGAAAATCACATTTTTTTAAAGAAAAAAAGCTGAAAATTAATAAGAAAAAAGTTTCATATTTTTCAGAATTTGCACTCACTTCTTCACCATTCTTGTTCACTGGCAACTGCTTTGAATGGTTGACCCCAGGTATTTAAACTCATTTGTCACCATCACACCTGTCTCCCTCATTCACACTCATGTATTCTGTCTCGCTTTGACTGATTTTCACTCATCTTCTCTCCAGAGCATACCGCCACCTGCCCAGGCTCTCCTCCACCTGCTCCCTACTCTTGCTATAGATCACAATGTCGCGATGCCACCTTGAATCCATGTCACTTCAGCAGCACACCTCACCACTGTCTCGCTGTCCTCACACATGTCCTGTGCCACTTTTTTGTGTCAGTTTCATGGATCTTTGTTCCAACTAAATTGTACTACATGTGTTTATATATTTATATATTTATTCCATCTGGCAACAATGCTCCACACTGTGTGTGTTTATATATTTACATATTTATTCCATCTAGCTACAATGCTCCGCACTGTGTGTTTATATATTCATATAACTCGTGCGGCGCCACACGAGTTGGCTGCCTTTTGCAACTGCCTTTTTTTTAATCTCCCTTCTTCTTTCTACACCTTTCACTCTCTCTATATATATATATATATCACGGACACACAGATCGCCCCAAAGGTCTCCCGAGTCAGCGGACAGAGTCTCTGTTTACAGCAGGAGACGACACAGCAGGGAAGAGCTAGCTAGCACTCAACCGCCACCCGGTGCTAATGGAGAAACTTGACATACCGGGGAACTGTAGCAAAAACGACACGGGTGCCAGGCTGGAGGTTAGGCGGCATGCAAGAAATATAAGACAGAATAATAAAGAGCGATGGCAAGAACCAAGCAGACCGCCCGTAAATCTACTGGAGGAAAAAGCCCCCCAGGAAGCAGCTGACCACCAAGGCTGCTCGGAAAAGCGCTCCAGCCACCGGCGCAGTGAAGAAGCCTCACCGTTACAGGCCCGGTACCGTGGCTCTGAGAGAGATCCGTCGCTACCAGAAATCCACGGAGCTGCTCATCCGTAAGCTGCCCTTCCAGCGCCTGGTGAGGGAGATCGCTCAGGACTTCAAGACCGACCTGCGCTTCCAGAGCTCCGCTGTCATGGCTCTGCAGGAGGCCAGCGAGGCCTACCTGGTGGGTCTCTTCAAGGACACCAACCTGTGCGCCATCCACGCCAAGAGGGTCACCATCATGCCCAAAGACATCGAGCTGGCCCGCCGCATCTGCGGAGAGAGAGCTTAGACTTTCTGCTGCACATTCACCAACCACAATGCTCCGCACTGTGTGTCTATATACAGTATAATATATATATATATATATATATATATATATATATGTACATATGTATACTAGCTGTTCTTGTTTTTTCTTGCCTTCTGATTGTTGCTCTGAGTGTTGCTATCCCTGTGCTGTTGCAATCCTGGAATTTCCCCATTGTGGGACTAATAAACGCTCTTATATATTTATTCCATCCAGCTACAATGCTCCGCACTGTGTTTATATATTTATATATCTATTCCATCTAGATACAATGCGGAGCATTGTACATACAAACATATGTATTGTAGCGAACTCAATATGAGCACCCTACTTGGCTTGCCAAGTGGGTTGACCCTATTGGCGACACAGGTAGGGTGCGGGACTCCGGAGCGGGAGGCGTGAGTTCGAATCTCCCGGTGGGACGTCGCCATGTCGAGCAGCACGTTACACTGGTGTCAGAAGTGGGATCTCCTGTCCAAAGCAGTAATGGGGCGCTGACATCGGGACGATGTCGAGAACCAGAGGGGAGTAGTGTAGCGAACTCAATATGAGCACCCTACTTGGCTTGCCAAGTGGGTTGACCCTATTGGCGACACAGGTAGGGTGCGGGACTCCGGAGCGGGAGGCGTGAGTTCGAATCTCCCGGTGGGACGTCGCCATGTCGAGCAGCACGTCCCTCCGGAGTGGGAGGGGGGGGGACAGTGTAACGTCGGGGCCATTTTAAGGGAGCCAGGGATTTCCCAGCATGCTTTGCCAGTTTGAAACGTTACTGTGTGTGTTAAATGTGTTATTTCTGAGTTATACTGCTGTGTCATTATAACTGCATTATAATGACCCAGCAGTGTTTAGCAGGATTAGGGCAAGATGTATCTGTGTGTGTAACCATGATTGAAACGGAGGTCTGGGGGAATGACCTCCACTCCTCTGTGTGCTCAGAAGCAGGTTGGGGGTCGGGGTGTGTGAAAAATAAATCAGGTTGATCACAGCCATCTGCTCCATTGTCTTTGTGTGAACCCTGCTAACGTCACACTGGTGTCAGGAGTGGGATATGGAGCAAGATGAGGATCCAGGCGGAGATACAGCGGCCGGAGCGATTCATCGCTCAGCCGGGAACGGAGTGTAGAGCTGAGACGCCGGCCCCTGGAGAGCTTCGCCGCGATGGACGGAGCAGAGCAAACCAGCCCCGTTTCCCGCCCTTTTCAGGGCAGGACGGGCTGGCGATTCCAGAGCGATTAGGAGTGGCAGTCGACCGGGAGATGACCGTCCCATCCATCCAGCAGCGGGCCAAGATTCCCCGCTACAATGGCGAGAACCTGTTGGATGACCACCTGGCCCAGGTCGAGTTGGCTGCCGCGCTGATCATCAGAGGAAACCACCGTGCTGAGAGCGAGTGGAGGAGGAGCTACGGCAGATCACAGCAGCGCGTGCACGAAGGAAACAGCCGTGGTGAAGCGAGGAAGGACGGCTTCCGCTGCACAGAGCCAGGGTACATGGCATGGTACTGCCCCGCACACAGCGCACGACAAACTGGCCCCTCGCCGACGTTAAATTAGAGCGAGGTGGCATGGACGGGGAAAAAGCCGCCTCCTGCAGATGTTTCCCCCGGCAGATGACGTCACAGAGGCCTTTGGAGCGCAGCAGCAGTGGAGCGAGCAGGACAGATCCGGTCTTTTCTCGGGATCGGCAGGGGCTGGACGCATGGACGCGGGCCAGCGGCCGACTGGGAGGTCCTGGCAGCGGTGGGAGTCATGGGACTCCCGCTGCCAGAGGAGGAACTGTGCGTGTCCTACCGCTACCCGATGCTTTTCCTTTCGGTGACGTCACGGAGGCCCTCGGCGCAGGAGCGACGCAGCGGAGCGAGCAGGACGAAGATGCGGCCACTTTCCAGGCGCGGCAAGGGCTGGACGCATGGAAGCGGGCCAGCGGCCGCCTGGGAGATCTGGCAGCGGTGGGAGTCGGCCGGAGCGGGCCTGGGACTCCCGCTGCCAGGGAAGGGACTGTGCGTGGTCCTACAGAGGCTGTCAGATGTGCCCATCTGCCCGCTGATGGCCAAACCGGAACCCTACCCCAACCAGATACTCTGACCGAGACTCAGATGGCCCGTGCATGCCGCCCCGGCACCGGGCTGACTCGCGTTGGATTTCTGAAAGTGGACTTTGAATTTTCTGGGGACAGAAACCAGTCCGGGGGGGACAGTGTAACGTCGGGGCCATTTTAAGGGAGCCAGGGATTTCCCAGCATGCTTTGCCAGTTTGAAACGTTACTGTGTGTGTTAAATGTGTTATTTCTGAGTTATACTGCTGTGTCATTATAACTGCATTATAATGACCCAGCAGTGTTTAGCAGGATTAGGGCAAGATGTATCTGTGTGTGTAACCATGATTGAAACGGAGGTCTGGGGGAATGACCTCCACTCCTCTGTGTGCTCAGAAGCAGGTTGGGGGTCGGGGTGTGTGAAAAATAAATCAGGTTGATCACAGCCATCTGCTCCATTGTCTTTGTGTGAACCCTGCTAACGTCACAGTATGTATATACATATGTATATATGATACATATGTACATATAAATATACATATGTATACTCGCTGCTCTTGTTTTTCTCTTGCCTTCTGATTGTTGCTCTGAGTGTTGCTATCCCTGTGCTGTTGCAATCCTGGAATTTCCCCATTGTGGGACTAATAAAGGCTTATCTTATCTTATCTTATCTTATCTTATCTTATAGCATCGTCCAGTAGATGTCACTCTTTAGACTGTATGACTGGTTTGTAATGCCCATGACTCAGAGTGAGTCAGTGTTTCAAACAGCTTCAGAAAAGCTCTTTTCTTTACTGCTCTGAATTCATCCACATGGTAGGCTATGTGTTCAACTGCTGAAAGCAGACTTCCACACTGTGACCTGAAACCTTGTGACTGCCTTAATTGTAAAATAGGAATGTTTCACATCCTAAATTCTGCATGGTCAGAAAGACAGAAAACTAGATGGAGCTCTGAGTGGTGATGCTTTGAGGGGGTTTCTTACGTACAACAATGGGGTGCCGGGGGATTTGAGGGGGTGATGGTATCTCCCTTGTTAGCAAAATGGTAAATAGCATTTATTTATATAGCACTTGTCTACTGGATGACCAGAGCACTTCACAGATCCTGCTCTCCACCCATTCACACACCAATGGTGGTGGAGCTGCCGTGCACTGGTGCTGGCCTGACCTACCAGGAGGAACTGGGGCTTCAGTGTCTTAATTGAGGACCCTTCAACATACAGACTGCAGACAGAGCGGGAATTGAACCACTGACCCTCTGAGTGGTAGTCAGCCACACTACACCTGTGCCACAGCCACCTCCCAAAATGACCCATTTGTTTCCTCATCAGTCTGCAACTTGTTTCTTTAAAACGTTTGACTTTTTTCTTGTAAATTTGCAACTTTTTTCCTCATAAATTTGTGGCTTTTTTCTAAAAAAAATTGCATTTTTTTTCTTGTAAATTTGTAACTGTTTTCTTGTAAATTTTCAGCTTTTTTTCCTTGCAAATGTGCAACTTTTTTCCTGTAAATGTTCAATTTTTTTTCATGTAAATGTTCATCTTTTTCTCATGCTGGTTTCATTTTTATTCTGTGTAATTAAATTGCAATTTATGACTTTTTCAAACTTTTAAATAGGCATCTTTTATCATAGATAGATAGATAAATAGATAGATAGATAGATAGATAGATAGATAGATAGATAGATAGATAGATAGATCGATAGATACAGTGGGGTAAAAAAGTATTTAGTCAGCCACCAATTGTGCAAGTTCTCCCACTTAAAAGATGAGAGAGGTTGTAGAGGATGACTTTCACAAACGAGACTGAGTTTATTTCTCAGGAAAGGTTTATTGTGAGTCTACATCCTCTATCAAGCAAAGTATCTCAGCAAAGAGACAGAACAATCATTCTTCACAGCTCTTATACTCTCCAGAGACACAAAACCCCCAACATCAAATATCACATCCCCAACCCACAATCCTTCAGTAAACATATAGCCTCTGAGGTTCCTTGGCGTCTCCATTGTCTCTCAACTCTTCAGCCTCGGGGGCTCCTGCTGGGACATTCTCTCTGACTTCCCGTCTCTCAAGAAACCACTTCACACCTCCCGAGGTCTCTGCCGGGTCAGGTCTTCTTGGCCGTTTAGACGTGAAGCTTTCAGAGTATGCACCGTCATGCCTACTAAATATATGTGAGGGAAAATGCAGACCATACATGCATACCATATATGCACCCTAAATGCGCGCCATATAACCCCCCCAAACGTCTAAATAAGGACAACTTACACCCCCAGATGCATAGAATCATGACATATCACACAGAACGAAAAAAAAATTGGCACAACATATCACACATCCCACTGCTTGGGCTTCAACCTCCTGCTATACCTGCTGTGAGCAGGTCTCGCTCTGCCTGTGGCTGTCTCTTGTATCTGTGGATCAGAGTCATTAGCACATCATTGTGAAAGTTTAGCAGAGTGTCTCCCCGGTGGCCTGCCACGACGGGGGGCCCTGGCTACCTGCACCTGTTCATCAGCTAACACAAAAGCAGGTTTGAGTCTGTTAATGCAGACTAATTCCCTCCTGTCTCCTAAATTGAGCAAAAAATGCTTTTCCCCGGTTTCTAACACTCTGAACGGTCCATCGTAAGGTGGTCTAAAACCTAACCTCTGTGTGTCATGTCTAACAAAGACAAATTCTGCATTCTTTAAGGCTTTAGGCACAAAAACGCGTGGAAAACTGTGATGAACTGGACCGGGGAGGGTGTTTGATCCCGCGTCGCTCTGGAACAGCTGAGCGGGGGGGCGATCTGGTGCGGGGTTCTCAGGAAGGAATTCTCCCGGTAACCGGAGAGGTTGGGCGAAGACTAGCTCAGCCGGAGAGGCTTGCAAATCTTCCTTAGGTGCTGAACGCAACCCTAATAAAACCCATGGAAGCTTATCAACCCAATTTGTGTCCGTGAGAGCCGCTCTGAGGGCTGCTTTCAATGACCGGTGAAAGCGTTCGCACAAACCGTTGGCCTGGGGGTTATACGCAGTTGTGCGATGAATTTTCACCCCCAGGCTGAGTGCCATGGATGACCAGAGCTCGGAAACAAATTGGGGTCCTCTGTCAGACGTTACGTCTGACGGGACTCCAAAGCGCGCGACCCAAGCCGTTAAAAAAGCGCGCGCAATGTCTGCTGCTGTGGTTGACGCCAGGGGAATCGCCTCTGGCCAGCGCGTAGTGCGGCCCACCATAGTTAGAAGGTGTGTGAACCCCTGTGACAGCGGGAGGGGTCCCACCAAGTCGACATGCACGTGGTTGGAGCGTTTGGCTGGGATGTGAAAAGGCTCTAGAGGGGCCCGCGTGTGCTTGTGTACCTTTGCTCTTTGACACGCTGCGCAGGCTGCGGCCCATTCTTTGACCTGTTTACGCAGCCCCGGCCAAACAAACTTCTCTCCCACCATTTTGATCGATGCGCAAACGCCCGGATGTGCCAGCGAATGTATTAAGTCAAAAACGCGGCGATGCCATGCAGCTGGGACCACGGGGCGGGGCGCCCCGTGGAGATATCGCAGATTAGGGGGGGCATACCTCTTTGATGCACCCTGTGCTCCAGCCTTAGCCCTGTTGGCCCAGACTGGAACGCGCGCACGTCCGCGTTGTTAACCTGCTCGGCGACCATGGCTGCATAATCTAACCCAACGCAGACCGGGGCTGTGAGCGCTTCCGCGCTGCAAGCCTGGCCCGAGTCTACCGCCGCCGAGTCTGCCCCCTGGGGGCCTGGCAGTGCAACTGCGCGCGAGAGACAATCTGCCACTACATTGTGTTTGCCCGCCACGTGTTGAATGTTGGTGGTAAACTCCGAAATCGCGGCCAGCTGTCTCTGTTGTCGGCCCGACCAAGGCTCTGAAATTTTAGCCATTGCAAATGTTAATGGTTTGTGGTCTACAAACGCGGTGAAACGGCGCCCTTCCAGCCAGAACTGGAAGTGGCGGATGGCCAAATGCAGGGCTAAAAGCTCCCTATCAAACGCGCTGTATTTACGCTCGTTATCGCGCAATGTTTTGCTGAAAAACGCAAGTGGTTGCCAGCTCCCTGCTACCAGTTGCTCGACAACCGCCCCCACTGCCACGTCGGAAGCGTCTGTGGTTAGCGCCATGCGAGCTGCTGGCACCGGGTGTGCCAATAACGCAGCGTTCGCGAGGGCCGATTTGACCTGTGAGAAAGCGCGCTCCCGGTCCGGGGACCACTCAACCTTAGTTGCAGGTTTTTGCTTCTTTAGTGCCGCGTACAATGGGTGCATGAGCCGTGCCGCGTTGGGGAGGAAGCGGTTATAAAAATTGACCATCCCCAAAAATTCTTGCAGTGCCTTAACTGTCTGCGGTTGGGGGAAATCCGTTATCGCGCACACTTTATCAGGCAGCGGGACCGCGCCTTCTGGAGACACGCGGTGCCCCAAAAAATCGATTTGCGCTACCCCGAATTGGCATTTCGCTGGGTTAATTATCAGCCCGTGTTCTATCAGCCTCTGAAAAACGGCTGTGAGGTGGCGTTCGTGTTCGACTTCGGATGCACTGGCTACCAAAATATCATCCAAATAAGCGAACACGAAAGGGAGGCTGCGCAGTACTGCATCCATCATGTGTTGGAACATCTGCGCGGCGCCTTTGAGGCTGAAAGGCATGCGCAAAAACTCAAAAAGCCCGAAAGGGGTTATAACTGCGGTTTTGGGTATGTCGTGCGCGCGGACTGGGACTTGGTGATAAACGCGCACCAAATCTATTTTGGAAAAGATGCGCGCCCCCGCCAAATGTGCCGAAAAATCCTGGATGTGCGGAATCGGGTAGCGGTCGTGGGCTGAAGCATTATTTAATCTGCGGAAATCACCGCAAGGGCGCCACGAGCCGTCAGCCTTGGGCACCATGTGCAGGGGTGACGACCAAGAGCTGTTCGAGCGTCTAACAATGCCCAGTTTTTCCAAGTTGGCGAATTCCTCGCGCGCGATAGCTAGTTTAGCTGGGTCCAAGCGCCGAGCTTTTGCAAAAACAGGGGGGCCAGAGGTAGTTATGAAATGCTCGACCCCGTGTTTGGCAACTGACGCTGAAAATGTTGGGACCGTGAGTGCTGGAAACTGATTGAGTAGTGCATGAAACTTACCACCCGCAGCTGTGACATTGGGATGTGCAGAAGGCAGGGCCACCCGAGCTGTGCAGGAGATAGAGTAGAAAGACAGTGCATTTACAATACGTCTATTAGCAAGATCAACTAATAAACTGTTTGAGCATAAAAAGTCAGCACCTAGCATGTTGTTGCTAACTGCGGCTACGACGAAGGTCCACTCGAAGGTGCGGCCGTGGAGGGATAGGAGGAGCGTCTTCTCCCCATAGGTTTTGATCGTGGAGCCGTTCGCCGCTACCACCAGGGGTCCGCTGGCAGGCGTCAGCATATCCGCGTAGGCAGGCTTGACAAAACTTAGCTGGGAGCCTGTGTCCACCAGGAATTCTTTCCCTGAATTTGCGTCTGTCACGAAAAGCAGCTTGTTCTTCGTGCCGAGAGTCGCAGCTGCTACCGGCTCTCGGTCTTGGCGTTTCCCTGGCGCTGGTATCGGCACGGTGGGGCGCATCTGCGCGCTCTCTCGGCGAAGCGTCGATGGTAGAAACAGAGGGTGTTGTCAGCTCCGCTTCTCCTGGCCTCTGCCACTGCCGACGTCAGTGGATCCGGTGCTGCAGCCTCTGGTCTCCCCTCATCTCGCGGGGGTGCGTTCAGCTCTGCTGCTGCCGTCGTGGCTGCGTGCCGTCTATGGGCATCGACGAGCCGCTGCGCCTCCTGGCCCAGCTCGTGATAGTCACGGTTGTTGAGTAGCTGTGAGCTGGCCAGGGTGACTCTCACTGCTGGCGGTAGCGTTCTGAGAAAGAGGTGGGCGAAGATAAAGCTGTCGTCATCCTCGCCTCTCAGGCTCATCATCTTCGCCATCAGATCTGCCGGCCTGTCTGCTTCCCCTTCTGTCAGCGCCAGAAGCTTCTCTGCTCGCTCTCCCAGCGAGGGAGTGAAGGCTCGAATGAGGGCGGCTTTCAGTGCGCCATACTTGTCGTCTTGGGGCGGGTGGTTGGTCAGGCTCTCCACCCGCTGCACTGTGAGGCTGTCCAGCTTCGGGACGACATGGTAGAACCTCGTTGCATCCGCTGAGATTCCCCGAAGGTGGAACTGCGCCTCCACAGTGGTAAACCAGGAGCGCGGGTTATGTTGCCAGAAATCGGGCAGCTGTAGTGTGGTAGCTGCGTTAACCCGGTTGGCCCCTGAAGAGTCCGGCACGGAAAGCTCGCCGCCACCGGCCATGGTTTGTCGTAGGTCACCAGTGTAGAGGATGACTTTCACAAACGAGACTGAGTTTATTTCTCAGGAAACGTTTATTGTGAGTCTACATCCTCTATCAAGCAAAGTATCTCAGCAAAGAGACAGAACAATCATTCTTCACAGCTCTTATACTCTCCAGAGACACAAAACCCCCAACATCAAATATCACATCCCCAACCCACAGTCCTTCAGTAAACATATAGCCTCCGAGGATCCTTGGCGTCTCCATTGTCTCTCAACTCCTCAGCCTCGAGGGCTCCTGCTGGGACATTCTCTCTGACTTCCCGTCTCTCAAGAAACCACTTCACACCTCCCGAGGTCTCTGCCGGATCAGGTCTTCTTGGCCGTTTAGACGTGAAGCTTCCAGAGTATGCACCATCATGCCTATTAATATATGTGAGGGAAAATGCATACCATACATGCATACCATATATGCTCCCTAAATGCGCGCCATAAGGTTTCCAATTTTCATCATAGATATACCTCAACTATGAGAGACAAAATGAGAAAAAAAAAATCCAGAAAATCACATTGAAGGATTTTTAATGAATTAATTGGTAAATTCCTCGGTAAAATAAGTATTTGGTCAATAACAAAAGTTCATCTCAATACTTTGTTATATACCCTTTGTTGGCAATGACAGAGGTCAAACATTTTCTGTAAGTCTTCACAAGGTTTTCACACACTGTTGCTAGTATTTTGGCCCATTCCTCCATGCAGATCTCCTCTAGAGCAGCGATGTTTTGGGGCTGTCGCTGGGCAACACAGACTGTCAACTCCCTCTGTGGTCTATATTAATCATATATTCCATAACCTACATATGTTGAAGCATGTGAGAATGTTTGGTGATTACATATGTAAGGTGACTTCACACCTCAGAACAGGACAAAGAGTCTCAACTGCCAGTGAAGATCAAAGAGCATCCCAGGCACTGCGGTGGAGACCGGATGGGTTGCCCTGACCCCCCAGGGCCAAGCGGAGGAGTACGAAGACAATGGGGGGATTAAGATAATGAAGGATGTCAGCTTTTGATATGCATGTCTTTTGTTATGTGCGAGTATAAGTTCATAGAGCCGAAGGTGTTCGCTCTCTTTCCTTCTTCTGCTGCTGCACCTAGATGAGACTTGTTAGAGGAGCTGATAATAAACTTTGGTTTATATATCACATCGCCTCGTTCTTTCAAGCTCTTCTACACTGGTGACTCTGACGCGAGCATGGACCAGAGGCGTTCCCCCGTGATCGACTCATCTGTGGCGACCCAGGCAGACGCCGGCGCCCACGCAGACAGGGGAACAGATGGACGACGTTCCCCCTCGGCAGAAGTGATAGAGAGGGCTCAACCGAGCACCAGCGCCGCTGAGAGAGCCGAAGCAAGGCACTCTCACCCTGCGGACACATCAGTGACGGTCCACACAAACGCCGTCGCTGTCAAGCTGCCGGACTTCTGGCAGGAAGACCCCGCCTCGTGGTTTCAGCAAGCTGAAGCCCAGTTTACACTGACGGGCATCACGGCCGACGATACGAAGTTCTATCACATCGTCGTCAAACTCGATGCCGCCACTTCGAGGTGTGTGCGGAGCATTATCCGGCGGCCGCCGGCCCAAGACAAATATAAAGTACTGAAAGCAACCATTGTGGCAAATTACATCCCCTCAGCCAAAGAGAGAGCCAAGAGGATCCTGGCGGTCTACGGCCACAGAGGATGCAGACCTAAGGCCCTCATGGAGGACTTGCTGCAGCTTAAAGAAGAGGACAATGACAACTTCCTCTTCCAATTCATATTCCTCAGTACGCTGCCGCCACACATGAGAGGGACGCTCGCCAACATGCGATGCAGCACCCAGCAAGACTTCCGCGTGCTGGCCCACGAAGCTCAACGGCTCGTCAACGCCTGCAAGGAGCAGACACCCACAGCAGCAGACACCCACAGCAGCATCCACAGACTTCAACGCTGATGCCCAGAGCCACGGGGAGCCACAAACCACCGAGCAGAACCAGCCCGCGGTGACAGCGACACGGCCAAAACGTAACAGACGGAGCGACGTTTGTTATTACCACCACCGCTTCACCGAGAAGGCTCACAAATGCGTTCCCCCCTGCAAATTTACGATTTCGGGAAACGCCAAAGCCGAGAGCCGTTAACGGCAGCGGTTCTCGGCGAAAAAAGTAAGCTGTTATATGTGACGGACGGACACACCGGCAAGCAGTTCCTTATTGACACGGGAGCCCAACTAAGTTTTGTCATGCCCTCCCAAGCAGATCGGGCCATGGGCACCCGGGGCAATGGAGCGGTGGCAGCCAACGGTTCCAGCATTGACACTTTTGGCGAAAAGAGCCTGCACCTCCGCATCCACGGCCGCAACTACAGATGGACATTTGTTGTAGCGGCGGTGAGTTTTAACTTGTTGGGCGCAGATTTTTTGTGTGCACATGGGTTATTAGTTGATCTAGCGAACAGACGCTTGGTTAATGCACTGTCCTTTGCTTCTATTCCCTGCGCAGCTCGAGTTTCTCCACCACCCATGCAGGCCAGCGTCACCACAGCAGGAGGTAAGTTTGATCAACTCCTCACCCAATTTCCAGCACTCACAATTCCCAAATTCTCAGCCACAGTGGCTAAACACGGGGTTGAACATTTTATTCCCACAACGGGCCCACCCGTATTTGCCAAAGCTCGGCGCTTAGACGCGGCCAAGCTCGCCTTAGCTCGGGACGAGTTTACTACCCTCGAAAAATTAGGCATTATCAGACGCTCGAAAAGCCCCTGGGCGTCACCACTTCACATGGTCCCGAAATCTGACGGTTCTTGGAGACCATGCGGTGATTACCACAGATTAAACAATGCGACAGCGCATGACCGCTACCCAATTCCTCACATTCAAGATTTTTCACTACATCTGGCGGGTGCGCACATTTTTTTCAAAAATAGACCTGGTCCGCGGTTATCATCAAGTCCCAGTTCGAGCAGAGGACATTCCGAAAACAGCTGTAATAACCCCCTTCAGCCTTTTTGAATTTTTGCGAATGCCTTTCGGCCTCAAAGGCACTGCTCAAACCTTTCAGCGGATGATGGACGCAGTATTACGCGACCTCCCTTTTGTTTTCGTCTACCTCGACGATATGCTGGTAGCCAGCCCGTCTGAGGAAGAACACGAGCAGCATCTCACTATGGTTTTTCAGAGGCTAGAAGAGCACGGGTTAATAATCAATCCAGCCAAATGCAAATTCGGCATGTCACAAATTGATTTTTTAGGACACAGAGTTTCTCCGAAGGGGGCAGTCCCACTTCCAGACAAAGTTCACGCGATAAAAAGTTTCCCACGGCCACAAACGGTCAAATCGCTGCAAGAATTTTTAGGAATGGTTAATTTTTACAACCGTTTCCTCCCCCACGCAGCTCAGCTCATGCAGCCCCTATATGACGCGCTCAGAAAACAAAAAGCTTCCAACGCGGTCGAATGGACCCCGGAGCGCGAACACGCCTTCGCGGAAGTAAAAAGCGCCCTAGCTAATGCCACATTGTTGGTTCACCCCAATCCCTCGGCCCGCATTGCACTAACCACAGACGCTTCGGACCTGGCTATAGGGGCAGTTGTAGAACAACACGTCAGCGGGATCTGGCAACCTTTGGCATTCTTCAGCAAATCGCTAAACCAAACTGAGCGTAAATACAGCACTTTTGACAGGGAGCTGCTAGCGCTTCATTTATCCATCCGCCACTTCCAGTTCTGGTTAGAAGGGCGGAGTTTAATGGCTTTTGTAGACCACAAACCGCTCACCTTTGCCATGGCTAAAATTTCCGAACCGTGGTCAGGCAGGCAACAAAGACAGCTGGCTGCGATTTCAGAGTTCACCACAGACATTCGACATGTGGCAGGCAAACTTAACGTGGTAGCAGACTGCCTCTCTCGCGCTGTGACATCGCCAGAGCGCGAGGAGACAGATTACACTACTGCAGCTTTTCACCAACACGGACACATATGCAGCACCAATCCATGCAGGGATAGATTATGCAGCCATGGCAGAGGAACAAAGTAGTGACGCGGACGTGCGCGCACTCTTGTCTGGACCAACAGGGTTAAGGCTGGAGGAAAGGGGTTTACGCGACGGCGTGCCCCTCCTAATATGCGATATCTCAACCGGCCGACCACGCCCGTTAGTCCCAGCTACATGGCGCCGCCGTATTTTCGACTCAATTCACTCCCTCGCGCACCCAGGTGTGCGCGCCTCGGTTAAAATGGTCGCTGAAAAGTTTGTGTGGCCTGGCCTGCGCAAAAACGTAAAAGAATGGGCAAAAACTTGCATTTCTTGTCAGCGCGCCAAAATACACAAACACACAAAAGCCCCTCTGGAGCCTTTTCCAATCCCTGCTAGAAGGTTCGACCACGTTCATGTCGACCTCGTGGGGCCACTACCTTCCTCCCAAGGTTTCACACACCTGTTAACAATGATAGACCGCACCACGCGCTGGCCAGAGGCAGTCCCTCTGGCGTCAACCACAGCGGAGGAAGTCGCTCGCCTTTTTTTGACAAACTGGGTGGCACGTTTCGGCGTCCCATCGGACATCACGTCCGATAGGGGGCCTCAATTTGTCTCGGAGCTTTGGTCAGCCATGGCCAGCAGCTTAGGGGCGACAATTCACCGCACCACCGCTTATCACCCTCAGGCTAATGGGTTATGCGAGCGTTTTCACAGATCTTTAAAGGCCGCCCTCAGAGCCTCACTAACGGATACAAATTGGGTAAATAAACTTCCCTGGGTTTTATTGGGGTTGCGTGCTGCGCCCAAAGAGGATCTAGACGTCTCTCCAACAGAATTAGTTTTTGCAGAACCTCTCAGGCTCCCAGGTGAATTTTTACCAGAGAACCCAGAGCCAGGGCATCTTCCAGCCCCGAGGTTTTTAGGCAGCAACGGACCGGACTCTCTCCCTGGACCGGCACATCACTCTTTTCCACGGGTTTTTGTCCCACAAGCTTTAAAGAACGCTGAATTCGTTTTTGTTAGGCATGAAGCTTTAAAACCAACTTTCCGCCCACCATACGATGGGCCATTCAGAGTGCTG
Source organism: Pholidichthys leucotaenia (assembly GCA_020510985.1). Classification (NCBI taxonomy): domain Eukaryota; kingdom Metazoa; phylum Chordata; class Actinopteri; order Cichliformes; family Pholidichthyidae; genus Pholidichthys; species Pholidichthys leucotaenia. The sequence continues at coordinate 42,407,440 of CM035836.1, forward strand.
GAACCTGGTGATAAACACTTTGTGCTTGATTTTGGGGATAGAAAAGAAACAGTCAGCATTGACAGACTTAAACCTGCCTTCTTGTTGAGAGACGAGCCTGCACGGTTGGCGAGAGCACCTCGGCGGGGTAGACCCCCCAAGAGAAAAGACTCAGCCCCCCTGCAGGGAACAAATAATCACTCTCCTTCCCAGGCTGCAGATTCCTTACAGGAAGGTCCCAGCAGGACGCCCAAGCAGACCCACAGCAGATTCGGGAGAAGATTAAAACCCAGACGGCACAGAGACTGATGCAAACTACTCAACAGCTGTTCACTAATTGTGATGTAACAGTTTAGGACTGACTTGTGATTTTACTATGCTGTTATGATTACCACTGAACTCTCTTAGGAGCATTGCTGCTGGAAAGTTTCTTCTGTGGCAAGAGGTGTAGCAGTTAGTATGTCATAATAATTATCTTAAACTGTGAATTTTTCTATTGTTCTTTTCTTAGTCGTTTGGTGGGGGCTGTGGTCTATATTAATCATATACAGTATTCCATAACCTACATATGTTGAAGCATGTGAGAATGTTTGGTGATTACATATGTAAGGCGACTTCACACCTCAGAACAGGACAAAGAGTCTCAACCGCCAGTGAAGATCAAAGAGCATCCCAGGCACTGCGGTGGAGACCGGATGGGTTGCCGTGACCCCCCAGGGCCAAGCGGAGGAGTACGAAGACAATGGGGGGGATTAAGATAATGAGGGATGTCAGCTTTTGATACGCATGTCTTTTGTTATGTGCGAGTATAAGTTCACAGAGCCGAAGGTGTTCGCTCTCTTTCCTTCTTCTGCTGCTGCACCTAGATGAGACTTGTTAGAGGAGTTGATAATAAACTTTGGTTTATATATCACATCGCCTCGTTCTTTCAAGCTCTTCTACACCCTCCAAAGATTTTCTATGGGGTTGAGATCTGGAGACTGGCTAGGCCACTCCAGGACCTTGAAATGCTTCTTATGAAGCCACTCCTTCGTTGCCCGGGTGGTGTGTTTGGGATCATTGTCATGCTGAAAGACCCAGCCACGTTTCATCTTCAATGCCCTTGCTGGTGGAAGGAGGTTTTCACTCAAAATCTCACGATACATGGCCCCATTCATTCTTTCCTTTACATGGATCAGTCGTCCTGGTCCCTTTGCAGAAAAACAGCCCCAAAGTATGATGTTTTCACCCCCATGCTTCACAGTAGGTATGGTGTTCTTTCTCCTCCAAACACGACAAGTTGAGTTTTTACCAAAAAGTTCTATTTTGGTTTCATCTGACCATGTGACATTCTCCCAATCCTCTTCTGAATCATCCAAATGCTCTCTAGCAAACTTCAGACGGGCCTGGACATGTACTGGCTTAAGCAGGGGGACACGTCTGGCACTGCAGTGTTTGAGTCCCTGGCGGCGTAGTGTGTTTCTGATGTAGCCTTTGTTACTTTGGTCCCAGCTCTTTGCAGGTCATTCACTACGTCCCCCCATGTGGTTCTGGGACTTTTGCTCACCGTTCTCGTGATCATTTTGACCCCACGGGGTGAGATCTTGCGTGGAGCCCCAGATCGAGGGAGATTATCAGTGGTCTTGTATGTCTTCCATTTTCTAATAATTGCTCCCACAGTAGATTTCTTCACACCAAGCTGCTTACCTATTGCAGATTCAGTCTTCCCAGCCTGGTGCAGGTCTACAATTTTGTTTCTGGTGTCCTTTGACAGCTCTTTGGTCTTGGCCATAGTGGAGTTTGGAGTCTGACTGTTTGAGGTTGTGGACAGGTGTCTTTTATACTGATAACGAGTTCAAACAGGTGCCATTAATACAGGTAACGAGTGGAGGACAGAGGAGCCTCTTAAAGAAGAAGTTACAGGTCTGTGAGAGCCAGAAATCTTGCTTATTTGTAGGTGACCAAATACTTATTTTACTGAGGAATTTACCAATTAATTCATTAAAAATCCTTCAATGTGATTTTCTAGATTTTTTTTTCTCATTTTGTCTCTCATAGTTGAGGTATACCTATGATGAAAATTGGAGACCTCTCTCATCTTTTAAGTGGGAGAACTTGCACAATTGGTGGCTGACTAAATACTTTTTTGCCCCACTGTAGATAGATAGATAGATACTTTATTTCGAACAAAAAAAGTATCACAAAACAAATGACAAATGCAATAAAGTAACAGTATACAGTGTTCGAAAGGGAGAAGGAAGAAGTGAACACTTATTAATTCCATCTCCTCTTTTCCATAAATACACCCATGTGAATTATATACAAATTACCACATTTAAGACCCCAAGTAAACCATTAACTGTATTTTGTACATACAAAAGGCAGCTGCCCCGGCTGCCCCGGCCTTGGATGCGCTCTACAGAGCGTGCCCAAATGCCAAGTCACGTTTCGTTACCTTATGTGTAATGACAATAAAGTTGAATCTCAATCTCAATCTCAATCAACATTAACACCCATCCATCCTAACATACATTGATGTTCATACATCAAAACCAGCCTCAAACAACACAGATATACGGTACACAGTGCTATCATATTTTTACACTTTTATTCTTGCCAAATTGTAGCTAATTTACATATATCTATTTGTACCTCATGATAAATTAGTGAATACCCCATCACCCTTGTTAAAAAAAAAAAATCTGCTACTGTACAAGGGTGGAGTCAATTTTTTTTTCCAACTTTTCAATTTTTTTTTAAAGGCGCAGTAAGCAGAGGCGGCCTTATCAGCAGCAGCTCTCTCGTGTCTTAGTGTTTTTATCTGCTTATTCTTGTATTCATCAATCAATCTTTATTTCGGATAGATTAAAAGTACAGATTAAAAGAAACAGAATAATATAACAAAGGGGGAAAGAAAATCCAACATGGTCAAATTAGACAATAACTCCTCTGGTTATACAGTTCAACATAAGTTATCCGAAACGGGTGATGGCTGAAGCCGCAGCTTATATTGCCCACCCATATTCCATCCAAAAATTCAAAAGAAAAACAAAACAGGAGCGATTACAATTCAGAACAAAGCTAAGACAAAATGTGACAAAAAAAACTAAGCAACAACACAACACAGACTGGATATGACAATCCTTATGTGATTTTATATGTCATCTTGTATCTATGTTTGGAGTATTTCTTCCTTTAGTTTTTGTTTAAATTGTCCAAGTGTTGTACGTGATTTTAATTCAGGTCCAAAATCGTTCCATAATCTGACTCCTTGCACTGAAACACAGTGTTGCTTGGTGGTAGTTCTCTCTGTAGGCTTTTGAAATATACATGTTCCTCTGAAATGACATTGTTTCTCCCTTATTTGGAACAGCTTTTGGATATTTGCGGGCAGTGATAGATTCTTCACTTTAAACATTATTACTGCAGTTTTAAAGTCAACCAGATCTTTCAACTTGAGAGCTTTTAATTTAAGAAAAAGTGGTTTTGTTGGTTCCCTGTAAGCAGCTTTGTTTATTATTCTAATAGCTCTCTTCTGAAGCATAAAGACTGGATTTATGTTTGTTTTATATGTATTTCCCCATACTTCAGTACAATATGTCATGTATGGGAGTATTAATGAATGATACAAGGTATATAGTGTGGATTGATTCAGCAAATATTTCACTCTGTGTAATATTGCAATTGATTTGGATATTTTACCTTTAATATAATTAATATGTGACTTCCAACACAGTTTATTACCAATTATTACACCAAGAAATTTAGTTTCGGATACCCTTTCAATCTCTACACCATTTAACACTGAGTTTAGATACTAAGTTGTTGTGATGGTTGTTAAAAACTATAAATTTTGTCTTACTTAAATTGAGCATTAATTTGTTTGAATCAAACCACAGTTTAAGCTTTCCTAATTCCTTTCCGAGTGTATCCATAAGTTGTTCCAAATTGCTTCCACTGCATAATAAATTAGTGTCATCGGCAAACAATATTAAATCCATTTTTTCTGAAACTTTACATATATCATTTATATACATATTGAATAACAATGGCCCCAAAACTGAAAACTGTGGGACTCCACAAGTAACCTTCAGTAACTGTGAGTTTTTGTTACTAACACATACATACTGATATCCTTTAAGTAACTACATAACCAGGACAGTGCTACCCCGTAATACCACAATTTTGTAGTTTCTTTAATAATAAATTATGATCCACTGTATCAAATGCTTTTTAAGATCCAGGAATACCCCAACTGAATACTCTTTATTTTCAACGGCAGTTGATATTTTTTCTATAAATTCCATTAGAGCAAATGCAGTTGTCCTCTTGTGTCTGAACCCATATTGCTGCTCACACAATAAATTATTCTTCAGTGTGAAGTTGTCAATTCTCTCATAGTGTAGAGGATGCCTTTCACAGACGAGACTGAGTTTATTTCTCAGGATTGGTTTATTGAATGATCACATCCTCTATCAATCACAGAATCTCGAAAAGAGAGAGAACAATCGTCTTCCACAGTTCTTATACTCTCCCCAAGTAACACACCCCCAACCTACAGTCCTTCAGCAAACATACAGCCCCCGAGACTCCTTGGAGTCCCCATTGTCTCTTGTCCTTCTAGCCTCCGGGGCTCCTGCTGGGACATTCTCTCCAACTTCCCGTCTCTTGCAAGACCACTTCACATCTCCCGTAGGTCTCTGCAGGGTCAGGTCCTCTTTGTCCATTAAGACGTGAAGCCTCCAAAATATGCACCCTCATGACTACTAGGCATACAATATATGCGCCCTAAATGTGCGCCATATAACCCCCCCAAACGTCTAAATAAGGACAAAGTACACCCCAATATGCATAGAATCATCTCATGTCACACAGAACAGAAAATGGCACAACATATCACACCTCCTACTGCTTGGGTCTCAGCCTCCTGCCATATCTGCTGTAAGCAGGTTTCGATCTGACTGTAGCCGTTTCTTGCATCTGTGGATTAGAGTCGTTAGCACATCCTTGTGAAGGCTTAGAACAGTGTCTCCCCGGTGGCCTGCCGTGACAGGGGGCCCTGGCTAACTGCACTTGTTCATCAGCCAAAACAAAAGCAGGTTTGAGTCTGTTAATGCAGACTAATTCCCTCCTGTCACCCAAATCGAGCAAAAAATGTTTTTCCCCAGTTTCCAACACTCTGAACAGTCCATCATAAGGCGGTTTTAAACCTGGCCTCTGAGCGTCGTGTCTGACAAAGACAAATTCTGCGTTCTTTCAAGTCTTAGGCACAAAGACGCGTGGGAAACTGTGATGAACTGGGCCGGGGAGGGTGTCTGCTCCCGTGTCGCTCTGCAGCAGCTGAGTGGGGGGGGCAATCTGGTGCGGGGTTCTCTGGAAGGAATTTGCCCGGTAACCGGAGGGGTTGGAAAACTAGCTCGGCCGGAGAGGCTTGCAAATCTTCCTTAGGTGCTGAACGCAACCCTAATAAAACCCATGGAAGTTTATCAACCCAATTTGTGTCCGTGAGAGCTGCTCTGAGGGCTGCTTTCAGCGACCGGTGAAAGTGTTCGCACAAACCGTTGGCCTGGGGGTTATAAGCGGTAGTGCGGTGAATTTTCACCCCAAGACTGAGTGCCATGGATGACCAGAGCTCAGAAACGAATTGGGGACCCCTGTCAGACGTTATGTCTGATGGGACTCCAAAACGCACGACCCAAGCCGTTAAAAACGCACGCGCAACGTCTGCTGCTGTAGTTGACGCCAGGGGGACCACTTCTGGCCAGCGCGTGGTGTGGTCCACCATGGTTAGAAGGTGTGTGAAACCCTGCGACAGCGGGAGGGGTCCCACCAAGTTGATATGCACGTGGTCGAAGCGTTTGGCCGGGATGTGAAAAGGTTCTAAGGGGGCCCGCGTGTGCTTGTGTATCTTTGCTCTTTGACACGCTGCGCAGGCTGCGGCCCACTCTTTGACCTGTTTACGCAGCCCCGGCCAAACAAATTTCTCTTCCACCATTTTGATCAAAGTGCGAACCCCCGGATGTGCCAGCGAATGGATTAAATCAAAAACGCGGCAGCGCCACGCAGCTGGGACCACAGGGCGGGGGCGCCCCGTGGAGACATCGCAGATTAGAGGGGGCACGCCTATCTGCTGCACCCTGTGCTCCAGCCTTGGCCCTGTTGGCCCAGACTGGAGCGCGCGCACATCCACATCGCTAACCTGCTCGGCGGCCATGGCTGCATAATCTAAGCCCACGCAGACCGGGGCTGCGAGCGCTTCCGCGCCACAAGCCTGGCCCGCATCCACGGCCACCGTGTCTGCCCCCTGGGGGCCTGGAATTGCAACTGCGTGCGAGAGACAATCTGCCACTACATTGTGTTTGCCCGCCACGTGTTGAATGTCGGTGGTAAACTCCGAAATCGCGGCCAGTTGTCTCTGCTGTCGGCCCGACCAAGGCTCTGAAATCTTGGCCATTGCAAATGTTAATGGTTTGTGGTCTACAAACGCGGTGAAACGGCACCCTTCCAGCCAGAACTGGAAGTGGCAGATGGCCAAATGCAGGGCTAAAAGCTCCCTATCGAACGCGCTGTATTTCCGCTCGTTATCACGCAATGTTTTGCTGAAAAACGCAAGCGGTTGCCAGCTCCCTGCTACCAGTTGCTCGACCACTGCCCCCACTGCTACGTCGGAAGCGTCCGTGGTTAGCGCCATGCGAGCTGTTGGTACCGGGTATGCCAACAACACAGCGTTCGCCAGGGCCGACTTGACTTGGGAGAAAGCGCGCTCCCGTTCCGGGGACCACTCGACCTTATTTGCAGGTTTTTGCATTTTAAGAGCCGCGTACAGTGGGTGCATGAGCTGTGCCGCGCTGGGGAGGAAATGGTTATAAAAATTGACCATCCCCAAAAATTCTTGCAATGCTTTAACTGTCTGCGGTTGGGGAAACTTCGTTATCGCGCGTACTTTATCGGGCAGTGGGACCGCTCCTTCTGGAGAAACGCAGTGCCCCAAAAAATCGATTTGCGCTACCCCGAACTGGCATTTCGCTGGGTTAATTATTAACCCATGCTCTGTCAGCCTCTGAAAAACTGCTGCGAGGTGGCGTTCGTGTTCGTCTTCGGATGTACTGGCTACTAAAATATCATCCAAATAGACGAACACGAAAGGGAGGCCGCGCAACACCGCATCCATCATACGTTGGAACGTCTGCGCGGCGCCTTTGAGGCCGAAAGGCATGCGCAAAAATTCGAAAAGCCCAAAGGGGGTTATTACTGACATAATGCACGGCTCAGGAGACACACACGCAGGCTCAGGGTAGACTTAATAGCTTTATTAACAACAAGTGTGTATGAGTGTGTGTATGCGAGATGTAAATGTGTTGGTGGTGGCGTCTGCGTCAGGCACGGAGGCAGGAGGCCGTACAGCCGGACAACCCTATGGGAGAAGCAAAGGGAGAAGGGTAACGGGCACCACACCAACACGGGAGATATGACAATGATCACAGGCTTACTTGGTTATGGCAGGTGGCTGGCACAGCAAGGGCGTAGCCCGGTAGACAGCGACCTGGAGCGCCCGATGCAGCAGCGAGGGGACGGTGGCAGAGGGAAGTAGACCGCCGCCGGGAAATCCACCTGTGCACAGGGGAGCAGACTGGAAGAAGAAGGTAAGTGATTCTTACGTGAATTCTTGCTTGGCAAAAGGGATTCTTTGCAGCAAGGGAAGCCAACGAAGACAGACGGCTTCAGGCCGAAGCCCAGGGCGAGGCGGCTTAAATCCCTCGCCGCTGACGAAGCGCAGGTGTGCGTGCAGCTGGCACCGCTGATGGGCGGCGAGGCGTGACAGTACTCCCCCCTCTAGCAGCGCCTCCTGGCGATGGTTTCTCCGGGTGCACTCGGTGGAACTCAGTAATGAGGGACGGATCCAACACAAACGACGAGGGTACCCATTGCCGATGTTCAGGTCCATAGCCCTCCCAGTCCACCAAGTACTGCAACCCGCGACCCCGGTGCCGGGAGTCCAGGATGGAAGAGACAGGCCAGGCCGGATGACCATCAATCATCCGGGGTGCGGGCTGCGCAGCAGGAGGAGGGCAAAGGGGGTCGGAGACTGCCAGCTTCACCTTGGAAACGTGGAAGGTGGGATGGATGCGGAGGGAGGGGGGAATAGCCACACACACAGCCACCGGGTTTATAATCCTGGTGATGGGGTATGGGCCCATGAAACGCTGTGCCAGCTTCCTCCTCTCACCCTTTAAAATGATGTCTTGGGTTGACACGTAGACACGCTGGCCTACCTGGTACGCTGGGGCAGGTCTTCTGTGCCGGTCCGCCGTGGATTTGTTGCGCTCCGCCGTGCGCAAAAGCGCACTGCGCGCCGACGCCCAGATGGAACGGCACCGCATGAGGTGCGCCCGAACTGAGGGGACAGTTACCTCACTCTCCTGCGCTGGGAACAGAGGGGGGTCGTAGCCCAGGGACGCCTTAAATGGAGACATCCCAGTGGCAGAACAGCGGGCGGTGTTATGGGCGTACTCAACCCAGGCGAGATGGTTGCTCCAGGACGCAGGCTTGGATGTAGTGACACAGTGGAGCGCAGCCTCCAGCTCCTGATTGGTCCGCTCACACTGCCCGTTGGTTTGGGGGTGATGGCCGGAGGAGAGGCTTACCTTGGCTCCCAGGGCGTTACAAAAGGACCTCCAAACCTCTGAGGAAAATTGGGGACCCCGGTCCGAGACCACGTCCAACGGAATCCCGTGCAGCCTGACCACGTGTTGGATTAGGAGGTCCGCCGTCTCCAGGGCGGATGGAAGCCCTTGCAATGGGATGAAGTGCGCAGCCTTGGAGAAAAGGTCAATGATGGTCAGGACAGTGTCGAAGGTGTTAGAGGCTGGGAGTCCGGTGACGAAATCCAGGGCGATATGCGACCAGGGCCTGCCAGGGATGGGCAGAGGCTGGAGCAAACCCGCTGGAGGGGCATTACCTGATTTACTGGTGGCACAGACAGGGCAGGCCCGGGCGTAGCGGGCAGCATCCTTCCGCAGGCCCGGCCACCAGAAGGACCGTTGAAGTAGGTCGATCATCCGGGAGGAACCAGGGTGGCAGGTGAGCTTAGATGTGTGCAGCCAGTGGATGACCTCCCCCCGGACCGTGGACGGCACAAAAAGCCACCCCTCCGGTCCGCCGCCAGGGTCAGGTTCCGATTCCTGCGCCTTCCGGATCTTACTTTCAATGTCCCAAGTGACGGCTCCCATGATGCACGACCTGGGCAAGATGGTGTGGACCGCGTCCTCAGATGCCTCAGGGGCAAATTGCCTAGAGAGGGCGTCGGGCAGGCCGTTCTTGGAGCCAGGCCTGAAGGTTATGTTAAAGCGGAACCTGGCGAAGAACAAGGACCAACGCGCCTGGCGGGTGTTCAGACGCTTGGCAGATCTTAAATACTCCAAGTTCTTGTGGTCAGTTAGAACCACGAATGGCAGGTCCGCCCCCTCTAGCCAGTGACGCCACTCCTGCAGCGTGAGCTTGATGGCGAAGAGCTCTCTGTCCCCCACGTCGTAGTTACGTTCCGCCGGGGACAAGTGCCGGGAGAAGAAGGCGCAGGGCCGTTTGACTCCGTCATCAGGTGACCGCTGGGATAGAACCGCCCCCACCCCCGTGTCCGAAGCGTCCACCTCCACGATGCATTGCAGCGAGGGATTGACTTGGCTGAGGACCCGGGAGGAGGAGAACTCCGCCTTCAGCGCCTGAAAAGCAGCTGCAGCCTCTTCAGTCCACCGGAACGGGACCTTAGGGGACGTGAAGTGGGTCAGAGGGCCGACGACGGTACCAAAGTTCGGGACGAAGCGGCGGTAGAAGTTGGCAAACCCAATAAACTGTTGCACCTGTTTCCTTGATGTAGGTGTGGGCCATTCCACCACCGCTTTCACCTTCGCTGGATCCGGAAGCACCTGGTCATGGGAGATGACGAACCCGAGGAAGGACGTGGTCTTAGCGTAAAATTCACACTTTTCAGCCTTGACATATAACCGGTTCTCCAGCAGCCTTTGGAGGACCCGCCTCACATGGACCCGGTGCTCGTCCCTGGATCTGGAGAAGATGAGGATGTCATCCAGGTAGACAAACACAAACAGGCCGATGAAATCCTGGAGGACGTCATTTATAAGGCGCTGAAAGACGGCTGGAGCATTGGTCAACCCGAACGGCATCACCAGGTACTCGAAATGGCCGTTCGGGGTACGGAAGGCTGTCTTCCACTCGTCTCCCTCCCGGATCCGGACGAGGTGGTATGCGCTGTGAAGATCCAGCTTGGTGAACCAAGTCGCCCCCTGGAGGGAGTGGAAGGCAGTGTCCATTAGTGGCAGGGTGTAGCGATCCTTCTCCGTGATGTCATTCAGGGCGCGGTAGTCAATACAAGGACGGAGGGAACCGTCCTTCTTGCCCGCGAAGAAGAATCCAGCGCCTAATGGTGATGACGAGGGACGGATGATTCCAGCACTCAGCGATTCCTTGAGATAGGAGTTCATGGCCTCCTTCTCCGGCGCAGACAGGCTGTAGAGTCGCCCAGAGGGTAAGGGTGCCCCCTGGCGGATGTTTATCGCACAGTCGTAAGGCCTGTGTGGAGGAAGAGACATCGCCTTGGACTTGCTGAATACCATACCCAGGTCGTGAAACTCCGATGGCACCAGAGAGAGATCCGGAGGCGCGGCGTCCTTGGGAATAGGAGGAGAGGACGGGGAGCAGGCAGCGGATTGAAGGCAGGTGCTCATGCAAAAGGAACTCCACGCTGACACCCTGGCGGACTTCCAGTCCAGGACAGGGTTGTGGAGGCGGAGCCATGGGTATCCCAGGATGACAGGTGACACAGAGTTGGGTAGGACGTAGAAGGAGGTTTCCTCCCGGTGGTTCCCAGAGATGATCACAGGGACAGGGACGGTCTGGTGTGTAACTCTCCCCAGGGAGACATGGGAGAGGTTGACCAGGGCGAGAGGAGATTTGAGGGCTTGGCAACGGATGCCCAATCGGGTTGCCGGGCTTTGTGAAATAAAGCTGCCCTCCGCGCCCGAATCCACCAGTGCGTGGGTGAGGTGCCCAGTGGGGTTGTGACAAAACCGGATGGGCAGCTTCAATTGAGAGAGGGGATTTAACCATTTGACGTCTGTGAGGACCCCTACAGTGACTCGTGGACCTCCCCGTTTGGCTTCTGTGGACAAAGCTCCACCGTGTGTTGGCTGTCTCCGCAATACATGCAGAGACCCAACTCACGGCGGCGTTGTTTCTCCGCAGGGGGGAGCTTTGTCCAGCCTGTCACCATCGGCTCCGACTCCTCGGAGCACGACGGTGACGGCAACGCCAGGGGGCGAGCTTGGGACAGGCGCAGCGAGGCACCTCGAGGGCGAGAAGAAGACGACTTCCGCTCCGAGGCACGCTCGCGCAACCTGTTATCCAGGCTGATGGCTAGGGACGTTAGCTCCGCTAAAGTCTCCGGGATGTCCCGTCCAGCCAATTCGTCCCTCAGACCAGCACTGAGACTGCGAAGGAAGATGCCGCAGAGAGAACGTTCTCCCCAGCCAACCTCCTCCGCCGCTACCCGGAAGTCGATCGCGTAGTCAGCTGCCGACCGGCTTCCCTGCTGAAGGCTGAGAAGCCGATCGACCTGAACGCTCTCTGTTCGAGAATGATCAAAGACTTCCAGGAACAGTCTCACGAATTGGCCATAGGTGAGGGTGGCGTAACTGGGCTTCGCCATAACGGCGTAAGCCCAGGTAAGCGCTCGCCCCTCCAAGAGGTTCCCTACGCAGCCAATTTGGCTATGGTCTGAGGGGAAATCTCCGGGCACACGGTGGAACACGGACTCACATTGCATAATAAACCCCCGCGCTCTGCCGAGCTTACCGCTAAAGCGGGCGGGGGTCGGAATGGGTGTGAGCCGAGTCGGTGCTGCCGGAGCAGGCTGGACGGCCGCTGGAGCAGCAGGAGCCGCGCCACCCTGACGAGCCGGGGGGAACAGCTGTTGGGGGTCCAAGCGGTACAATCGGTTAGTGATGATAGATAACTGATTTAAGATCACCTGTTTTTGGTGGGCTATTAGGTCCACCCGAGCCTCGAGAGTGGAAAGTCGGCGTGCGAGCCCGCCGTCTGCCGAGCCGCTCTGCTGAAGCCGTACTGACATAATGCACGGCTCAGGAGACACACACGCAGGCTCAGGGTAGACTTAATAGCTTTATTAACAACAAGTGTGTATGAGTGTGTGTCTGCGAGATGTAAATGTGTTGGTGGTGGCGTCTGCGTCAGGCACGGAGGCAGGAGGCTGTACAGCCGGACAACCCTATGGGAGAAGCAAAGGGAGAAGGGTAACGGGCACCACACCAACACGGGAGATATGACAATGATCACAGGCTTACTTGGTTATGGCAGGTGGCTGGCACAGCAAGGGCGTAGCCCGGTAGACAGCGACCTGGAGCGCCCGATGCAGCAGCGAGGGGACGGTGGCAGAGGGAAGTAGTCCGCTGCCGGGAAATCCACCTGTGCACAGGGGAGCAGACTGGAAGAAGAAGGTAAGTGGTTCTTACATGAATTCTTGCTTGGCGAAAGGGATTCTTTGCAGCAAGGGAAGCCAACGAAGACAGACAGTTTCAGGCCGAAGCCCAGGGCGAGGCGGCTTAAATCCCTCGCCGCTGACGAGGCGCAGGTGTGCGTGCAGCTGGCGCCGCTGATGGGCGGCGAGGCGTGACAATTACTGCCGTTTTGGGTATGTCTTGAGCGCGGACTGGGACTTGGTGATAACCCCGCACCAAATCTATTTTGGAAAAGATGCGCGCCCCCGCCAAATGTGCCGAAAAATCCTGGATGTGCGGAATCGGGTAGCGGTCGTGTGCTGAAGCATTGTTTAATCTGCGGAAATCACCGCAAGGCCGCCACGAGCCGTCGGCCTTAGGAACCATGTGCAGCGGTGAAGACCAAGGGCTGTTAGAGCGCCTAATGATGCCCAGTTTTTCCAAGTTGGTGAAATCCTCACGCGCGATGGCCAGTTTAGCTGGGTCCAAACGCCGAGCTTTTGCAAAAACAGGGGGGCCAGAGGTAGTTATGAAGTGCTCGACCCCGTGTTTGGCTACTGACGCTGAAAATGTTGGGACCGGGAGTGCTGGGAACTGATTGAGTAGTGCATGAAACTTAACACCCGCAGCTGTGACACTGGGATGTGCAGAAGGCAGGGCCACCCGAGCTGTACAGGAGATAGAGTGGAAAGACAGTGCATTTACCATACGTCTATTAGTAAGATCAACTAATAAACCATTTGAGCACAAAAAATCAGCACCTAGCATGTTATTGCTAACTGCAGCTACGACAAAAGTCCACTCGAAGGTGCGACCGTGGAAGGATAGAAGGAGCGTCTTCTCCCCATAGATTTGATCGTCGAGCCGTTTGCCGCTAGCACCAGGGGTCCGCTGGAAGGCGCCAGCAGGTCCGCGTAGGAAGGCTTGACGAAACTCAGCTGGGAGCCTGTGTCCACCAAGAAATCCTTCCCTGAATTCGCGTCTGTCACAAAAAGCAGCTTGTTCTTCGCGCCGAGAGCCGCAGCCGCTACCGACTCTCGGTCTTGGCGTTTCCCTGGCGCTTGTATCGGCACGGTGGGATGCATCTGCGCGCCCTCTCGGCGAAACGTCGATGGTAAAAGCAGAGGGTGCCGTCCGCTCCGCTTCTCCTGGTCTCTGCCGCTGATGACGTCAGTGGGTCCGGCACTGCGGCCTCTGGTTTCCCCTCGTCTCGCAGGGATGCGTTCAGTTCCGTTGCCGCTGTCGTGGCTGCGTGTCGTCTATGGGCGTCGACGAGCCGCTGTGCTTCCTGGCCCAACCCGTGATAGTCGCGGTTGTTGAGCAGCGGTGAGCTGGCCAGGGTGACTCTCACTGCTGGCGGTAGTGTTCTGAGGAAGAGGTGGGCGAAGATAAAATTGTCGTTGTCTTCGCCTCTCAGGTTCATCATCCTTGCCATCAGATCTGCCAGCCTGTCTGCTTCCCCTTCTGTTAGCGCCAGAAGCTTCTCTGCTCACTCTCCCTGCGAGAGGGTGAAGGCACGAATGAGGGCGGCTTTCAGTGCACCATACTTGTCGTCCTGGGGCGGGTGGTTGGTCAGGCTCTCCACCTGTTGCACTGTGAGGCTGTCCAGCTTCGCGACGACATGGTAGAACCTCGTTGCGTCCGCTGAAATTCCCCGAAGGTAGAACTGCGCCTCCACAGTGGTAAACCAGGAGCGCGGGTTGTGTTGCCAGAAATCGGGCAGCTGTAGTGTGGTACCTGCGTTAACCCGGTTGACTCCTGAAGAGTCCGGTGTGGGAAGGTTGTCGCCACCGGCCATAATTTGTCGTAGGTCACCAGTGTAGAGGATGCCTTTCACAGACGAGACTGAGTTTATTTCTCAGGATTGGTTTATTGAATGATCACATCCTCTATCAATCACAGAATCTCGAAAAGAGAGAGAACAATCGTCTTCCACAGTTCTTATACTCTCCCCAAGTAACACACCCCCCAACCTACAGTCCTTCAGCAAACATACAGCCCCCGAGACTCCTTGGCGTCCCCATTGTCTCTTGTCCTTCTAGCCTCCGGGGCTCCTGCTGGGACATTCTCTCCAACTTCCCGTCTCCTGCAAGACCACTTCACACCTCCCATAGGTCTCTGCAGGGTCAGGTCCTCTTTGTCCATTAAGACCTGAAGCCTCCAAAATATGAACCCTCATGACTACTAGGCATACAATATATGCGCCCTAAATGTGCGCCATAATAGAATATTTTTTCAAGTATCTTGGAAAATTGCGGCAATAGTGAAATTGGTCTATAGTTTGAAAGTTCCCCTCTGTCACCCGTCTTGTATATTGGAATTACTTTAGCTATTTTCATTGCATTGGGAAATATACCTGTTTGGAGAAACAGGTTACAGATATACGTCAGTGGTTTCACTAAGCATTCAATAATAGTTTTGACTAATGTCAATACCATCACAGTCCGTAGATGTTTTACTTTTAAATGATTTAACAATTTCAATGACCTCTCTCTCATCTGTGTTCTTTATGTAAATGGAGTCTTTTATAGCAGTGTTTTTGCTTATTGTATCACCTGTGGGCGCCGTAATGGGTATTTCTCGAGCCAAATTAGGGCCAATGTTAACAAAAAAGTTATTAAATTCATCTGCAGGTGAAGCTGCATTCACACTCTGAGTCATTTTATTATTTTTTGAAAAATTGTTCATGGGCGGCCATGTTGGGAGTGAAACTGCAGGGGGTGATCCTATTTCATTAAAGCCAAAAATTATGTAAATATATTGCACTACTGTGGAATAATTGGTTGTACAGACACTGGTGGAAAAGAGAAAGTGTGTTTTTATCGATTACCTGCAATTACGTTGACCAAGGCGAGTCAACTTGGGAACTATCAGAGAAACGGAGGAGAATTTGGCTTTCTCCCATTAGTATTAGCAGAGCTGACGTGGCGCCTTTCTTGTATTCCAACTTGCGGGTGCTCTGACCATTTTGTAATAGGTCTGTAGGAATAATTGACTCATAATATCGTCAAAGAGTCTGTGATGCTCTGTGGATTTTTTTCTCAAATTCATAAGCTCCCTTTTCTGATCAGCTCAGCTGCTGCCAGCAGTGCACACACACACACAAACACACACACACACACACACACACACACACACACACACACACACACACACACACACACACAGAGTGAAACAAACGTACCCATTTGTCTAATGGGAAAATTCTCCTTTGGTAATCTCTGCTGGCCAATACGAATCTAAAAATCTTGTATTCTGATTGCTATCACCATCTTTCATAAGATGGTGATGGCTACATGAGCCAACTGCACACAATTTTGGCATTTCCTGGTTGAAATTTAGCTAATACTGCCATAGATATATATTGAAATCGCCAGTTTTTGTTACCTCCGCGCTTCATTCTGCGCATTCATGAGACTGGTGACATAAGCGTAAACAGCCCCATCCGAGCCAATTTAAGTGTCATATGAGCTACAGGATATTATGAAGAACCAAATCACTATTTAGCCCTCATTGTCAAGTTCTTACCTTTGACTGCAGTCTGTACCATCAGCTGTGTCCACACAGGCCAGACAGAACATGTCTCCTTATGCTCAGCTACGCAGATGCTTTAATCATTCTAGCTGATTAGACCTCCGTACGGACCACACCTGGATTCTGCTCACCTCCTGTTTCCTTTCCGATGAAAGAAGACTCCGAAGAGGAGAAAAACAGCACAACTTTATCCTTGAAGCTGCTGGCAGGAAACCAGCAATGCCGGGACACTCTGTACTGGAACAAGCTAGCTGCTAAAGCTAACCTTAGCTGGCGTTAAGCCTTTTCGAGAACGACACTGAGATCCATACTTCACAAACACTGAAGAGTGTCACTCGCTTGAGAAGTCTTAATTCTTCTGAACAACAGTTGAAGAAAATGACAGCATAGCAACCCAAGGATTGCTGTTCTGATGCCAAAATGTCAAAACACTGGCTAATTAGCCTGTGGCTTTGAAGATTATTACAAGTAGCTGGGAGTCTACAAATGAACTGCTTGCTATTATTAATAAGGGATAACGATTAGACAGCAAGACAACGATGTCTAACTTCATCTGAAAGCATCTGTGCTGAATGAAGCCAACCTTTAGCTAATGCTAAATCAAATTAGATCACATATCAAAAAAAAAAAAAGAACTGAGAGAAAAAGCAGAGAAAAACAAGCAGGAGAAATTAAGATGAGGGCTCTGTGAATAATTTATGGGCTGATGTGGAAAAACATGCATGATAAGTGTTATGAAGATAAAGAAATATATTTAGCTTTGTACATGTCTGGATCGGTGATGCAAGCCCACTTCTCCAGTCTTTTGGTTAGTTTTGCTTTGGAATGAAATGGAAGGCCTGCTTCTCAATTAAAACTAATTTGTTGTCATACTGCTGTCTGTCATTATCAAGAGTTTCATAATAAATTTCGGACGTTTTCCCTTTTTTTTTGGTTCCCTTTTACTACGTGATTACCCCCCCCCCCCCATAATGGCTGGTGATCCTGCTGGAAGTCACCTGATTGAAAACTATGAATATAGTGTGTCTGTTTTCACCAGGGCTTGGCAGAAAGACTCAGATTAACCAATGGAACAAGTTTTTTCTGTTTTAGCCTCAGTCTTTCGCTTATTTTTTTCTTTCTCATGGCAATGGAGAACGACAGAGGTGGGGGCAAACGCATTGTTTACACACGCGACCAGCTGATCACGATGAGGAGATCAGCGCCGCTACCCGGAGCGAAGCCCCTCATACCACATGAGCTCAGGAGGAAACTCCACAGAAGAAGGGCTGGAACTAAAGTAAGGATGAGGAGAAGAAAGCATAAACCGGCCGCACCGATGTTCATCACCGGGAACGTGAGGCCACTGGGAAACAAAGCAGATGATCTCACAGCGCTGGTCGGGATGCAAAAGGAGTATCGTGAGTGTAGTATCATGTGTTTTACAGAGACGTGGCTACACTCACAGATCCTGGATATCAACGTAGCGATACCTGGCTTTAAGACTATCTGGTGGGACAGGGACGTTATAAGTAGCGGGAAGAAGTGGGGAGGAGGATTGGCACTTCTTGTGAATGAAAGGTGGTGTAATCCTGGACACATTTATGTGAACGAAAAGCGCTGTAGCCCGGACACTGAACTGCTGGCTGTGTGTATGTGACCCTATTATATGCCGTGAGAATTTACGTGTGCCCTGGTACTTATCATCTACATCCCTCCGTCAGCTGACGCAGTGGTGGCCAGTGATGTCATCAGCTCCACTAAAGTCACATTACTGGAGAAGCACCCTGACACATTTATGGCCATCAAGGGTGATTTTAATCATGCCTCACTGGGAAAAACATTACCAAACTTTCACCAGTTTGTTGACTGTCCCACCAGAGAAAATAAAACACTGGATTTCTGTATGCCAATGTCAGAGATGCATATAGTACCACAGTTCTACCCCTCCTCCATTGGCAAATGGGATCACTGCATGGTCATGTTATCACCCAAGTATGTTCCCCTTGTGCAAAGCCAGCCTCCTGATACATGGACTGTGAGGAGGTGGACACAGGAGGCTGCTGATGCACTACAGGGCTGCTTCGAGATGACAGACTGGAGCGTACTCTGTGAACCACATGGGGTGGACATAGACAATATGACCAACTGCATCACAGAATACATCAGATTCTGTGAAGACGCAACCATGCCAGCTCAGACTGTACACTGTTTCCCCAACAACAAACCATGGGTCAGCAGTGACCTGAAAGCACTTCTGAACTAGAAGAAAAAAGCTATTAGGTCTTGAGACAAGAAGGAACTGAGGAGAGTGCAGCACGAACTGAGAGAGATGCAAAGGAGGTGCAAAGACAATTACAAGAGGAAGTTGGAGGATAAACTCAGGCAAAACAATGCTAAAGATGTGTGGCTGGGGATGAAACAAATAACTGGGTGCAAGGGGAGAGACAGACAGACATCTGGGAGCCAGAAGAGAGCTGATGAACTGAATCTGTTTTTAATAGGTTCAACTCACTGTCTGTCACCCCCCACACACCACTCCTGCCCCCCGTCACCCAAACAAAATAGCCAGGCCCCTCACACCCCTCCCCCCACCCTCCTGTCACCCCCACAACACAGCCAGACCTCTACACACCTCCATCCCCTCTCCTGTGCAGCACCTCTCTACATGTCCCCCCTCACCCTCCTCTGGGGACACCAGGCCCCTCCCTCACATCACTGCGACTACAGACCAGGTTTAAAAACAGCCGGAGAGCCGGGAAGATGGCGGAGAGACATAACGCTTAAGCAGAGAGCTCTCCCTAGTCGGATTAAAAATCATTGGTAAATGGCCAACTCGACATAAATTAACCAATAAACCAAGGGATGAAAACACGAAGAAGCCGGGCACACGGACAAAAGCAGGGTAAAACTGAGGAATCCCTCTTCAACAACGCAGGAGAAATCGCTGTACACGAGGCCCAGGGAAACGAGACAACTACAGCAGAGAAAATGGAGGATGCCAAACTCGAGGCTATGAACACTGGCATCGCCAATTTAGGTAAAGAATTAAAAAAAGACTTGGAAGACTTTAAGCGACAGCTCCGACAGGATTTAACGGCTCTTAAGGAAGAACTGAAAAAAGAGATGAAGGAGGAAATTATGGGCCTCCGAAGAGAAATGGAGCGCAAGCTAACAGAAAACATGGAGGAGCTGCGCTCTCAACTGGCGTGTATGACAGAAGCACAGGCCCGAATATCGGAGTTGGAAGACTGGAAGACCGAGGCAAGCGAGCGGCTGCAGACCCTGACGGCACAAACACAGAGGATGCAGGAAAAAATAACCGACCTGGAGAGCAGGTCCAGACGGAGCAATATACGCATCTTCGGGATCCCGGAGAGCATTGAAGGCAACTCGATGACGAAATTCATGGATCATTTCTTAAAAAAAGAGCTGGAGCTGCCCGGTGAAGCGGATCTGCAGATTCAACGAGCGCACAGAGCCTCGGCACAGAACCCGAATCCAAACTCTACACCCAGGTCAGTTGTGGTGAACTTTCTGAAATATGACATAAAGGAAAGAATCCTGACACAAGCGTGGAAAAAAAAGATACGAATCGGCAACAAACAGATATTCTTTGATCATGACTACCCGACAGAAATTGTGCAGCAGCGACAGAAATATGCCAACATTAAAAAAACGCTGAAAGAGAAAAAAATTAGATTCCAAACGCCGCTAACGAAGATGAGGATTCATTGGGATGACGGCGTAAAAACGTACAACACGGCCAGAGAGCCAGCGCGGGACTTGACGGAGCGAGGCTTTGTGGTGAGCGTGCCGGAGGAAGGAGCTGGAGCAGCGGCGACACTGAACGCATCACGACAGCCGGAGTGGAGACAAGTGAGCGGCAGAATACGGGGGAGAGACGTGGCGCAGCGGGCCCAGGAAAAGCTGCAAGGCTTTCAACTGAAAGCCTAGATCATAACAAAGATTAAGAAAGAGACAGAAGAAATGAAGGCCAAGAAGACAAGGTAAAAGAGAAACAAACGGCTAGGAGAGGTTTAAGTGATTTTTGTTTGACATTTCTAGACTAATGACTATTACTTGGATAGTAAATATAGGTCTAGGGAGGGCCCCTCACTCGGTGAGGACATTCCCTCCACCCACCAACAGGGACCAGTGGGCAGAAGAAAGGCCCAAAGTACGGAGGTCAAAATTTGTTAATGTGTTTTTATATAAATATGTGTTAGTTTTGTTGTTAAAGGGGTTAGGTGCACAAGTTAAAAAAATGGAAAAACATGAATATGGTTAAAAATCTTAAGATAATGACACTAAACGTGAATGGTCTGAACTCAACTGTTAAAAGGGAAAGAATAATAAGAAAATTCAAGAAGGAAAAAGCCAAAATTATATTTATGCAAGAGACACATTTGAGCAAGACAGAACATGAGAAACTAAAGAGATTTGGCTATAAGAACTCCTACTACAGTTCATTTAAGGGAGGAACTAAAAGGGGGGTTATGATACTAATTTCAAATAAAATACAATTTGAATGTGAACAAGAAATCCAGGATAAAGAAGGCAGGTATGTAATAATAAAGGGAAGAATAGATGGTATGCAGATCACATTAGTGAACATCTATGCCCTGACATAATGCACGGCTCAGGAGACACACACGCAGGCTCAGGGTAGATTTAATAGCTTTATTGAACAACAAGGATGTGTGGTTGCATGTCTGTGGAATAAGAATGTATTGGTGGTGGCGTCTGCGTCAGGCACGGGGGCAGGAAGCCGTTCAGCCGGACAACCCTACGGGAGGAAGCAGAGGGAGAAGGGTAACGGGCACCACACCAATACGGAGGATAATGACAGTTTGCTGGCTTACTTGGTTTGGGTAGGTGGCTGGCGTCGACAAGGGTGTAGCCCGGGAGACAGCAACCTGGAGCGCCTGCAGCAGCAGCGAGGAGGCAGTGGCGAGGAGACGAGGTCCGCCGTCGGGGAATCCACCTGTGCACAGGGGAGAAGACTGGGAGGAAAAGAGGTAAGGGGAGCTTACCCAGATTGTCTTGCTTGTAGAAGGGGGTTCCTTGTATCAAGAGATGCCGGTGAAAACAGACGGCTTCAGGCCGAAGCCCAGGGCAGAGTGAGTTAAATACCTCGCCGCTGACGAGGCGCAGGTGTGCGCACAGCTGGCACCGCTGATGAGCGGCAAGTCATGACAGTACTCCCCCCTCTAGCAGCGCCTCCTGGCAATGGTTTCTCCGGGTATACTCGGTGGAACTCAGCGATGAGGGACGGATCCAACACAAACGAGGAGCGCACCCATTGTCTTCATTCAGGTCCATAGCCCTCCCAGTCCACCAAATACTGCAACCCGCGACCCCGGCGCCGGGAGTTCAGGATGGCGCCGGGGTCGCGGGCTGTGCTGCAGGTGGAGGGCAGAGAGGTCAGAGACCACCGGTTTAACCTTGGAGACGTGGAAGGTGGGATGGATGCGGAGGGAGGGGGGAATAGCCACACGCACAGCCACCGGGTTGATGATCTTGGTAATGGGAAATGGGCCGATGAAACGTTGTGCCAGCTTCCTCCTCTCACCCTTTAAATTAACGTCCTGTGTGGACACCCAGACTTGTTGGCCCACCTGGTAGGCAGGGGCAGGTCTCCTGTGCCGGTTTGCCGTGGACTTGTTGCGCTCCACTGTGCGTAAAAGCGCTTTGCGCGCCGTGGTCCAAAAGGAGCGGCACCGCCTGAGGTGCGCCTGGACTGAGGGGACAGCCAACTCACCCTCCTGCGCGGGGAATAGAGGTGGATCGTAACCCAGGGATGCCTTGAAGGGGGACATCCCGGTGGCAGAAGAGCGGGAGGTGTTGTGGGCATACTCCACCCAGGCGAGATGTGTGCTCCAGGACGCGGGCTTAGATGTAGTGACGCAGCGGAGCGCAGCCTCCAGCTCCTGATTGGTCCGCTCACACTGCCCGTTGGATTGGGGGTGATGGCCGGAGGAGAGGCTTACTTTGGCTCCCAGGGCATTGCAGAAAGACCTCCAGACGTCCAAAGAGAACTGGGGACCCCGATTGGAGACCACGTCAACCGGTATCTCGTGCAGTCTGACCACGTGCTGGATGAGAAGGTCCGCCGTCTCCAAGGCAGAAGGGAGCCCTCGTAGGGGCACAAAGTGGGCGGCCTTGGAGAAACGGTCAACGATAGTCAGGACTGTGTCGAAGTTGTTGGAGACAGGGAGACCGGGGACGAAGTCTAGGGCGATGTGCGACCAGGGCCTACCAGGGACGGGCAGGGGCTGGAGCAAGCCCGCGGGGGGAGTGTTACCCGACTTGCTGGTGGCGCAGACAGGGCAGGCCCGGGCGTAGCGGGCGGCGTCCTTCCGCAGTCCCAGCCACCAAAAGGACCGTTGGAGGAGGTCGATCATCCGGGAGGACCTAGGGTGGCAGGTGAGCTTCGAGGTATGGAGCCAGTGGATAACCTCCCCCCGGACAGCAGATGGCACGAAGACCCTCCCCTCCTGTCCGCCGCCAGGGTCCGGTTCCGACTCCTGCGCCCTCCGGATCTTGCTCTCAATGTCCCAGGAGATGGCCCCCACGACGCACGACCTGGGCAGGATGGTGTGGACCGCGTCTTCTGATGCCTCAGGGGCAAATTGCCTGGAGAGGGTGTCGGGCAGGCCGTTCTTGGAGCTGGGCCTGTAGGTGATGTTAAACCTGAACCTTGCGAAGAACAGGGACCAACACGCCTGGCGGGCATTCAGACGTTTGGCAGTTCTTAAATACTCCAAGTTCTTATGGTCGGTGAGTACCACGAATGGCAAGGCGGCCCCCTCCAGCCAGTGGCGCCACTCCTGAAGCGCGAGCTTGATGGCCAATAGCTCTCTGTCTCCCACGTCGTAATTACGCTCCGCCGGGGACAAGCGCCGAGAGAAGAAGGCGCAGGGCCACTTGGCTCCGTTGGCAGGTGACCGCTGGGACAGCACCACCCCCACCCCCGTATCCGAAGCGTCCACCTCCACGATGCACTGCAGCGTGGGTCGACCTGGCTGAGGACCCGGGAGGAGGAAAACTCAGTTTTCAGCGCCTGGAAGGCCGCTGCGGCCTCTTCAGTCCACCGGAACGGGACTTTAGGGGAGGTGAGGCGGGTCAGAGGGCCGACGATGGCTCCAAAATTAGGGACGAAGCGGCGGTAGAAATTGGCAAACCCGACGAACTGTTGCACCTGTTTCCTCGAGGTTGGCGTGGGCCAATCTACCACCGCTTTGACCTTCGCTGGGTCCGGGAGCACCTGGTCATGGGAGATGACGAACCCCAGGAAGGAAGTTGTCTTGGCGAAGAACTCACACTTCTCCGCCTTCACATATAGTCGGTTCTTCCAGTAGCCTCTGAAGGACCCGCCTCACGTGGATCCGGTGCTCGTCCCTGGATTTGGAGAAGATGAGAATATCGTCCAGGTAGACGAACACGAACAGGCCGATGAAATCCCGGAGGACATCATTAATGAGGCGCTGAAAGACAGCTGGAGCATTGGTCAGCCCAAACGGCATGACTAGGTATTCAAAGTGGCCGTTTGGGGTACAGAAGGCAGTCTTCCATTCATCTCCCTCCCGGATCCGGACGAGGTGGTACGCGCTGCGGAGATCCAGCTTGGTAAACCAGGTCGCCCCCTGGAGGGAGTGGAAGGCGGTGTCCATCAGGGGCAGGGTGTAGCGGTCCTTCTCCGTGATGTCATTGAGGGCACGGTAATCAATACAAGGACGAAGGGAGCCATCCTTTTTGCCCACGAAGAAGAACCCTGCGCCTAATGGTGATGATGATGGGCGGATAATCCCAGCGCTGAGCGACTCCTTCAAATATGTCTTCATCGCCTCCTTCTCTGGCGCAGACAGACTGTAGAGGCGTCCCGAGGGTAGAGGTGCCCCCTGGCGGATGTTAATGGCACAGTCATGGGGCCGGTGAGGAGGAAGAGACATCGCCTTGGACTTGCTGAAGACCGCGCCCAGGTCGTGGAACTCCGAGGGCACCAGGGTGAGATCCGGAGGCGCGGCGTCCTTAGCAGTGGGAGGAGAGGACGGGGCGCAGGCAGCGGATTGGAGACAGGTGCCCATGCAAAAGGAGCTCCAGGCAGACACCCTACCGGTCTTCCAGTCCAGGACGGGATTGTGGAGGCGGAGCCATGGGTATCCAAGGATGACAGGTGTAGTGGAGGAAGGCAGGACATAGAAGGTGATGTCCTCCCGGTGGTTCCCCGAGATGATAACCGGGACGGGGGGCGTCCGGTGAGTCACTTTTCCCAGAGAGACACGGGAGAGATTGACTAGGGCGAGAGGAGGATCGAGGGGGTGGCAACGGATGCCTAATCGGGTTGCCAGGCTTTGTGATATGAAGCTACCCTCCGCGCCTGAATCCACCAGTGTGTGAGTGAGATGCCCTGTGGGACTGTGGCAGAAGCGGATGGGCAGCGTCAAATGTGTGAGGGGAGTTAACCGATTAGCGTCCGCGAGGCCCCCTACAGTGACTTGCGGACCTCCCCGTTTGGGTTTCTCCGGACAATGCTCCACCGTGTGCTGGCTGCCCCCGCAATACATGCAGAGGCCCAACTCACCGCGACGTTGTTTCTCCGCAAGGGGGAGCTTTGTCCGGCCCGTCACCATCGGCTCCGACTCCTCGGAGGACACCGGCGGCGGTAACGCCAGGGGACAAGCTTGGGGCAGGCGCGCCGAGGCACCCCGCGAGCGAGAAGAGGACTTCCGCTCCGAGGCGCGCTCGTGCAGCCTGTTATCCAAGCTAATTGCTAGGGAAATCAGCTCCGCTAGCGTCTCCGGGATATCCCGGCCGGCCAGCTTATCCCTCAGACCAGAGTTAAGACTGCGAAGGAAGATGCCGCAGAGCGAACGCTCTTCCCAGCTGACTTCCTCCGCGTTAACCCAGAAGTTGATCGCGTAATCGGCCGCCGATCGGCTCCCCTGCTGGAGGCTGAGAAGGCGATCGACCTGGACACTATCCATATGCGTGTGATCGAACACTTCCAGAAATTGTCGCACGAACTGGCCATAGGTGAGGGTGGCGTAGCTGGGCTTCGCCATTACAGCATAAGCCCAGGTAAGCGCTCGACCCTCCAGGAGGTTACCTATATAGCCAATCCGGCTGTGGTCTGAGGGGAAATCTCCGGGAACGCGGTGGAACACGGACTCACACTGCATGATAAACCCCCACGCTCCACCGAGCTTGCCGCTAAAGCGGGCGGGGGTAGGAATGGGTGTGAGTCGTGCCGGCCCACCCGGAGCAGGCTGGACAGCCGCCGGAGCAGCAGGAGCTGTGCCACCCAGACGAACCGAGAGGAACGGCTGTTGGGGGCCCAGGCGGTCTAATCGGTTAGTTATTATTGTAAATTGGTTGAGGATCACTTGTTGTTGGTGGGCTATGAGATCCACCCGAGCCTCGAGGGTGGAAAGACAGCGTGTGAGCCCGCTGTCTGCCGAGTCGCTCTGCTGAAGCTGTACTGACATAATGCACGGCTCAGGAGACACACACGCAGGCTCAGGGTAGATTTAATAGCTTTATTGAACAACAAGGATGTGTGGCTGCGTGTCTGTGGAATAAGAATGTATTGGTGGTGGCGTCTGCGTCAGGCACGGGGGCAGGAAGCCGTTCAGCCGGACAACCCTACGGGAGGAAGCAGAGGGAGAAGGGTAACGGGCACCACACCAATACGGAGGATAATGACAGTTTGCTGGCTTACTTGGTTTGGGTAGGTGGCTGGCGTCGACAAGGGCGTAGCCCGGGAGACAGCAACCTGGAGCGCCTGCAGCAGCAGCGAGGAGGCAGTGGCGAGGAGACGAGGTCCGCCGCCGGGGAATCCACCTGTGCACAGGGGAGAAGACTGGGAGGAAAAGAGGTAAGGGGAGCTTACCCAGATTGTCTTGCTTGTAGAAGGGGGTTCCTTGTAGCAAGAGATGCCGGTGAAAACAGACGGCTTCAGGCCGAAGCCCAGGGCAGAGTGAGTTAAATACCTCGCCGCTGACGAGGCGCAGGTGTGCGCACAGCTGGCGCCGCTGATGAGCGGCGAGTCATGACATGCCCCACCAGAAAGTGACAAGGGTTTTTTTTCAACATCTGTTTGATCTCATAGCAACACACAGTGAAGGAGTCCTAATTTGTGGAGGAGACTTAAATGCTGTCATGGATCATGAAGTTGACACAACAAGTGTTAAGAAGACAAAAAAACATGTAACAAAGTTCATAAGAACCTCACTGGCAGAAATGGGTATGGTAGACATATGGAGGGACCTGCACCCACTCGAAAAAGACTATACACATTATTCAGCAGTCCATAAAGTACACTCCAGAATAGATTACTTCCTTATGAATGAAGGTGACAGACACAGGGTGAGAAATTGTCGGATTGGAGGGGCAGAAATATCAGATCATAATCCTATATACATGGAAATATATTTAAACAATAGAAAACGACAAACAACATGGAAACTTAATATAGGACTGTTAAATGATGAGAAAATGAAAGAAAGAATAAAAGTAAACATAAACGAGTATATCGAAGAGAATGATAATGAAGAAGTGGACCCAACAATACTACGGGATGCACTAAAAGCCGTGTTAAGAGGTAAATTAATTGTTGAAACAGGAAAAGCAAATAAGTCTAAACTGAAAACATATGAACAAAGATGTGAGAGACTGAGGGAACTCGAACGTAAACATCAAAGCACAAATGACCCAAAAATATACCAAGAAATTAAAGAAGAAAAAATAAAGATAAAAGAAGCACAAATAGATGAAACTGAAAGGAAAAATAGATATCTAAAGCAAAAATATTATGAAACGGGGCCAAAAGCCACAAAACTGCTGGCAAAATGGTTAAGAAAACAACAAACAGTGAATAATGTATATAAGATTAAAGACCCCATCACAAATTAAACCACAGTTAACCCAGAAAACATCGAAGAAATATTCCATAATTTCTATCAAGAACTATACTCGCAACCTGAAGAAACAAATACTAAGGATATTAAAAAATTTCTATGCACATTGGACTTACCATCAATAGGAAATCAACAAAATGAAAAGCTAACAGCAGAAATAACAACACAAGAGATTAGAGATGTGATTAAGTCACTTAAAAACGGTAAATCACCAGGTAGTGATGGGTACCCGTCTGAGTTTTATAAACTGTTTATAGAAGAACTCACGCCACACCTCCTAAAGTCATTTAATTGGATGTTGAACAACAACAAAATACCTCCATCATGGAACGAAGCCATTATTTCAGTTATTTTAAAGCCAGGGAAAGATAGAGAACAATGCGGAAACTATAGGCCAATCTCTTTATTAAATGTGGATTATAAAATATATACAACAATTATATGTAAACGAATAAAGACATTCTTGACGGAATTGATAGAAGATGATCAAACTGGTTTCATAGAGGGATGCCAAACACATGACAATATCAGGAGAACAATACATATAATTAATCAAATACATAAAGAAAAGAAAAGCGCAGTAATAATGAGTTTAGACGCAGAAAAAGCATTTGATAGGGTTAACTGGAAATTCCTATATAGTGTGCTGGAACGCTTTGGATTTAACGAAAAATCAGTACAATGCATAAAGACGCTGTATCAAAAACCTGTGGCAAGAATCAAGATAAACGGTAGCTTAACAGACAAAATAAATATACAAAGATCAACCAGACAGGGATGCTGCCTATCGCCCACCTTGTTTGCTCTGTTCATAGAGCCACTGGCTCAAGCGATACGACAAAATAAGAAATTAAAAGGTGTAACAATAAAGGGAGCGGAACACAAGATTGGGCTATTTGCAGATGATATTATAGTTTACCTTGAACAACCAGATGAATCAATAATGGAAATGATGAACTTGATAGAAAATTTTGGAAAATTATCAGGATACAAGATAAACATAACAAAAACACAAATACTGACATTCCACTATAACCCTCTAAACCAGATAACTGATAAGATCAAACTAAACTGGAAACAAAAAGAAATAAAATACCTTGGAGTGAGCATACCTAAAGATCTAAGCAAAATTTATAAAGCAAACTACGATAGGTTGGAACAAGAAATAAAAAAAGATATTGATAGATGGTCAATCTTAAATATGGATCTGAATTCAAAAATTGAGACAGTCAAAATCAGCATACAACCTAGATTACTTTACCTCTTCCAGGCTCTACCAACAGAGATTCCAGGTGCCCAGTTCTCAAAGTGGGACAGGATGATATCGAGATTTGTTTGGGGAGGTAAAAAGCCAAGAGTGAAATATAAAACTCTCCAGTTACCAAAAGAGAAAGGAGGCATGGGCCTACCGAGTCTAAAGGAATATTACTACTCAGCACAAATAAGATATATCATATGTTGGTGCGACGGAGGATACGAGGCAAAATGGAAAGAAATGGAAAAGGAAATTGAGGGACTCCCAGTACAAAGCATAACAGGAGATAAAGATGCATATAAGCAAATCAAACAAATAGACCCAATCACTAAATTTACTTTGGAACTGTGGTATAAAATAGTACAAAAGTATAATATAAAGGAAGACATAAAACTATTGAAATGGGTAGCATTTGACAGTCAGTTTGAACCGGCAAAGCAAGATGGGGGATACAAAAATCTGGTGAACAAGGGAATCACAGCATGGGGCAATATCGGAAAAAAAGATCTCGGGAGCTTTGTAAACATCAGAAGAAAATTTAAACTAGAAAAATCGGAATTCTTCAGATATCTGCAGATGAGAGACTATTATATGAAGAAGATTAGACATAACCTCCAAACAGATGTGAGCGAGATTATACAATTCATTTTAAGCTCATATGCAGAAAATAAAATAAGAATTATTTCAAAGCTATATCAGAAACTTATGGCAAACAAACATTCAAGTAACTATATAAAGGAGAAATGGGAGAAAGAACTAAATTTAAACATAACAGAAGAAAGCTGGCAGGAAATATGGAAAACACAACACACATCAACAAATTCAAGGACATGGAGGGAATTTGGATGGAAAAACCTGATTCGCTTTTTCATTACACCACAGATTCAAAGAAAATATACAAATACCCAATCTTTACGCTGGAGGGGCTGTGGGGCTCAAAATGCAGACCACTCACATATGTTTTGGAAATGCTGCAAAATCTCATCATTCTGGAAATCTATACATGTGACAATACAGAGGATATTAGGATATAATATATCAATGAACTGTAACCTGATGTACTTATGTGATCTTAAAAGAGACAATATAATACAGGCTGAGGACAGATATCTAGTTAAAATCTTGTTGATTGCATGTAAAAAAACAATCACAAAAAAATGGCGATCAGAAGTTCTTCCTGACCAAGAGCAATGGACTGACATTGTTGAGGATATACGTATGATGGAAAAACTAACATATCGACAAAGAATACAAGAAGGACTATATGAAAAAAAAATGGCTGAAATGGACACACTACAAAGTGCAACAACGAGACAGAAATTGAAAGAATAACCAAAGACACTGGAAAAACCAGAAGAATTAAGAAATGGAAACTAAAAACTTGATGCTCCAACATTTGTCCCCCCCTTTTCTTTTTTTTCTTTCTTACTCTAGCTCCTTTTTTTAAATGTAGACTGTGATCTGAATGTAATATGTATGATGAAAAATGAATAAAAATCTAAGTTACAAAAAAAAAAAAAAAAAAAAAAAAAAAAAACTGCTGGAGAGACTCTGTCAGCGGAAGACTGCGGGCCCAGATGGCATCTCCACCAGGATCCTGAGGACCTGTGCCAACCAGCTAGCTTTGGTACTGAAACACCTGCACAACCTCAGCCTGAGTCTGGAGAGAGTACTGGTGCTGTGGGAGACATCCTGCCTGGTTCCTGTCCCCAAGAAGTCATCTCCATCTGACCTAAATGACTATTGAGCAGTTGCCCTCACATCCCATGTGATGAAGGTCCTGGAGAGACTGGTCTTTGCCCACCTGAAGCTGCAGGTGAAGATGTGGCTGGACCCTCTGCAGCTTGCATATCAGCCCCATTTAGGAGTTGAAGATGCTGTCATCTACCTGCTGCAATGAACCCATTTGCACCTGGACAGTGAAGGAGACACTGTGAGAATTACATTCTTTGATTTCTCCAGTGCCTTTAACACCATCCAGCCATTGCTGCTGGGTGAGAAGCTGCAGGGGATGGGGGTCGACAGCTCTGATGAAGTGATTGACTTCAGGAAGAAGAGGATGCCTTCTCAGCCATTGCAGATTAGGACTACAAATACCTGGGTGTCATGATCAGCAGTGGGCTGGACTGGAGATCCAACACCGATGCTGTGCACAAGAAGAGGATGAGCAGACAGTACTTCCTGAGGAAGCTGAGGTCCTTCAATGTGTGCAACAGGATGCTGGAGCTTTTCAATTCAATTCAACTTTATTTATATAGCGCCATTTCACAAAAACAGTCATCTCATAACACTTTCAACTGTAGGGGGGACCCCCACAGTTGCAGAAAGACCCCAGCAATCACGCGATCCCCTGTGAGCAAGCACTTGGCGATGGTGGAGAGGAAAAACTCCCTTTTAACAGGAAGAAACCTCCAGCAGAACCAGACTCAGGGAGGGACAGTCATCTGCTGCGACTGGCTGGGGGGTGAGGGGATAGAGAAGATGAAAAGAACAGACATGTAGAGAGCAAACAGCATGATGGGGACTCAATCTATGGGAGAGAACAAACAGATGTTAATGACCAGCAAAAAAAAAAAAATAAATATTTCATTGAGAGTGAAGAAAGGAGTGAGGCCCAGTGCGTTATTGGAGGTCCCCCGGCTGACTCAATCTATTAGCAGCATAACTAAGGGAGGGTTCAGAAATGCATGATCCCTCCCTAATTGTAGGCTATATCAAAAAGGAAGGTTTTAACCCTATTCTTAAAAACAGAGATCGAGTCTGACTCCTGAATCCAGATTGGCAGCTGGTTCCACAGGAGAGGAGCTTGATAACTGAAGGCTCTGCCTCCCATTGTACTTTTGGAGATTCTAGGTATTACAAGTAATCCTGCATTTTGGGAGCGTAGTGCTCTGTTAGGATAATACGGTAGTATCAGATCTTTTAAATAAAAAGAAGCCTGATTGTATAGAGCTTTGTAGGTAAGAAGAAGGATTTTAAACTTAATTCTAAACTCTATGGGAAGCCAATGAAGGGAGGCCAAAACCGGAGAGATATGATCTCTCTTTCTAGTGCCTGTTAAAACTCTTGCTGCAGCATTTTGGATCAGCTGAAGACTTTTTAAAGATGTTTTAGGACAGCCTGATAATAAAGAATTACAATAATCTAATCTCGAGCTAACAAAAACGTGGATCAGTTTCTCAGCATCACTCTGAGACAAGATGCTCCTAATCTTGGCAATATTACGCAAATGATAGAAGGCAGTCTTAGAAACAAATTTAATATGTGAATTGAAGGACAGATCTTGATCAAAAATAATTCCAAGGTTCCTCACAGAGCTATTAAGAGAAAGAGTAACTGCATCCAAACTGAAAATTTGATTTGGAAAGGT
The DNA here is from genome assembly GCA_020510985.1 of Pholidichthys leucotaenia. Classification (NCBI taxonomy): domain Eukaryota; kingdom Metazoa; phylum Chordata; class Actinopteri; order Cichliformes; family Pholidichthyidae; genus Pholidichthys; species Pholidichthys leucotaenia. Next base: position 42,438,988 of record CM035836.1, read on the forward strand.
ATTTCTAAGGTTTTTTTGGACCAACAAATGACTTCAGTCTTGTCTGAATTTAATAGCAGGAAATTACAAGTCATCCAAGCTTTGATTTCCTTAAGACAGGCTTCCAACTTGGCTAATTGATTACTATCATCTGGCTTCATTGATAGGTATAATTGCGTATCATCTGCATAACAATGAAAATGTATAAAGTGCTTTCTAATAATGTTGCCTAACAGAAGCATATATAAACTAAAAAGAGTAGGGCCTAGCACAGATCCCTGCGGAACTCCATGACTAAGCTTTGAGTTGAAAGAAAACTCATTATTGACAATGACAAACTGGAACCTATCAGATAAATAAGATCTAAACCACTGCAATGAAGTTCCATTAAGTCCAACATAGTGTTCTAATCTATCAAGTAGAATATTATGATCAATTGTATCAAAGGCTACACTAAGGTCTAAAAGGACAAGTACAGAAACCAGTCCATTATCAGATGCGATGAGGAGGTCGTTAGTGACCTTCGCTAAGGCTTCCACGTAATACGCCAAATAGGTTCATTTTGTCTTCTTTTAATTATTTATCTTTTGTTCATATAAAAGACAAAAAATAAAATAGAAAGATGTTTTTACCTTCTTTACATGTTTCAACTGCACTGCAGCCTTCGTCAGAAGAGACCTTTACCTTCTTTACATGTTTAAACTGCACAGCAGCCTTCGTCAGACGGCTGCAGTGCAGTTGAAACATGTAAAGAAGGTAAAGACATCTTTCTATTTTATTTTTTGTTTTTTATATGAACAAAAGATAAAAAAAATTTGCTAAGGCTGTTTCAGTACTATGATGGATTCTAAACCCAGATTGAAACTCTTCAAGTAAACCATTTCCCTGCAGGTGGTCAAATAACTGCGTAGCAACAACTCTTTCTAAGATTTTTTTTTTTTTTAAGTTTTTGTAAAGGGTATACACGTCATTACAGCATTGCATTGTTTACATTTTCATCACATGTTCCCTTATTTTTTGTTATTTGACACCATTGGAAGAGTAATTATTACAACATCCCTTTTTTTAAGTGAAAGAAAAAGTTAAATTAAAGAAAAAAAAAGGCAAAAAACAAACAAACAAAAAAAATTAATTAAAATAAAAGAGCATCTGAGTAGCGTTGGAACAAAGAGCGATGCCATTATTGAAATGGTATTTGTCAAAGATTAGATCTAATGGAAGACACATATGCGATCCAGGGTTGCCAAAAGTTCAAGAACCCATCCATGTCCTGTCTCAGTGCGAATGTCAACTTTTCCATCGAGTAAATGTCTTGGATCACGTTAATCCAATCTTCAGGTGTAGGACAGTCATTCAACATCCATTTTCTGGTTAGGGCTTTTTTACTTGCCAATATTAAAACAGTGAATAGGTATTTTTTTCCTCGTCTTCCCAGTGAATCCGGTAGTAAACCCAAATACAAAGTTACAAAAGAAAAGGGAACTGTTATTTTGAATATTTTCCCCAATATTGTCTGTACATTGGTCCAATATTGGTGGATAACTGGGCATGACCAAAACACATGAAAATGATCTGCAGTCTCTTCACCACACAAGCGCCAACAATTCAACCCCTTATGAGTAAATTTGTTTTGTGCAGGTGTTCTGAAAAATCTTACCAAATTTTTCCATCCAAATTCTCTCCACTGCAGGGATGAGGTACTTTTCCATTGCTGTTTATTTAGCTTTTCCCATATTTCCAGTTGTAAAGTGAAATTCCCCTCTTTTTCCCATCTCTCTTTTATATATGATGTGTTGTCTCCTTTTAAGTCTTGAAGACCTTGGTATATTTTAGAAATGTATCTGATCCCTGGGATCCCTTTATATGCCATTAAGAAGACCTTCAGAACACCTGACTGGACCCTTTCCAAATCCTCCTTTTTAAGTATATTGTTTATGTGGTGTCTAAGCTGAAAGAACCTGTAAAGGTCTTGATTTATTAGACCTTGTTTTTTCAAATCTTCAAAACTTCTTAAAATTTGCCCTTTAAAAAAATCGTAATATTTTATCAGTCCGTTCTCTTTCCACTTTTTAAATCTAGTGTCTGTTTTATTAGGAGTAAAGTCTTGATCATAGGCAATCCATTGCAGAAATCGATAGGGCTCTTTAGTTTGATTCTCTCTGACTATCTTAAACCAAATTTTTAGCGGGGTCTCTATCCACAGGTTAGTGTTATAGTCAGGCAGATAGGTGAAACAATTGTTCACTTCTGGATAGAAGCATGAAATTTGGCATAAATGTAGTACAATAAGTCCTCTTTCATATAAGATTAAGACCCACTTCGAATCTTGCTTGGTACTTGCATTATTCAAGATGGCGTCCAAATATGGCCGCCAAAAAACATGTTTTTGCTTATAACTAGAAAATGTGAGCTTTTAGGGCATAATAATGTATTGTTGACTAATATAAATGTGTACATTCCACACATTTTGAGCCCAAAATCAAGTCTGTATGACACACGGTTCTTGAGATATAACATTTTGAAAATTGCCACAAACTGTATAATCTTAATCATATCAAAAGTTACAGAGATACAAATGCTGAACAATAGTAATTGAACATTTATGGTATATGTTCATTCGAATCACATTCGAAGATCAATAATAGCATAATGAGAAACCCCAAGAAAGTTAAAAATACAAAACGCAGTCAGTGATATGCCAAATATTATGTAATCGAGTGTAACCTCATTAGAACCCATGCATCAACAGAGTGAAGTGATCGAGAAGACCTCCGCTAACCTTCTGCCTGGTGACATGCACCACCACAATAACACAGAGAAGTGCAGCTAAAATTTGCCCTGCTGCACTTGCACAAGCCCGTACAAGCTTTCTTGCAACCACAGTGCACAAGCTCTTGAAATACTTTGGAAGCTTCAGGGAGAGTGGTCCACTTTGGGACGAAGCCTTCCCTTGCTTCAGTCCATCCCCAATGTATAGGACTTGGTAGATTTTGCACTGGATCCAGTGCTTGACCCCACGCATAGCCACCTTGATAAGCAGCTCTTTTGATATGTTCTGTTAATGCTGCCTTTGTTGGTGGAATATTTTCAAGTGATTGCGTTCCTTGTGCAAAAAGGGTCTGACGAGCTTTGTTTACCTGATACAGTGGGCAGGTACGACTGTACATTATTACCGTGTACCGTTCAAGAACAGCTTCATCCTCTGCTGTTATAACTTCAGGAGTGAAGCTCAGTTTCCTGAATACAGGTGTCACTTCAGGAAAAACTTCCCAAGCATCAAATGCAGTCTTCTTGCCCCTGCCAGCAAACGAGGAAGTAGTGTCTGAGCCACTGAAAGCATGGAAGAAGGGAAGGGCTTTGCACTTGTCAGGACCAAGGCTACCTGCCAAGCTGTTTGCTGATATGTAGGTGAAATGTTTTCCCACACCAAACGCCAGCCACAGGTCAATGTCCAGCTGATTTACATATGTAACAGCTAGAACAACAACATCTGTGTCAACTGTCCTTATCAATACACTCCTGTGGCCTTGAGCTGCACCATGGACAACATGCAACATAAGCCTTGTATCAGCTTCTTCATGATCAGTTGGATCAATGCCAGCAGAAGCCATGTCACTTGGTCTGTTGCTCACAACATTCACATCAGAAGTTGAAACAAACAAGACACCTTCCACCTCTAGAGAAGCCAGTTCTCTACCAAGGAATTGGAATAGCTCTGCTTTGTTATCGGTGCAGCGCAAAAAGGTCTGCCAGTTACTGGGAATGACAGTGTCAGGAAGCACCCTTCTTCGGATACCTTTGCCTCGAGACACTCTGGTTGCCTTTTTGAGGCTGCAGTCAAGATATCGGTCCCACACTACATCAGCACGTTTCATATCTTTAGCCTGATCAATGATGTAAGGCAAGAAAACTCCCCTTGAATACTCTTGGAAAGTCTTTGCTTTACCAGGTGCAAGCATATTCACAACAGCTGCTCCATCAAAGACCTTCATGGTAACAGCTGGTAACAACTGATTTTGTGATACCCCAATGCCTTGACGCAATTTGCCTAGAGCAGACAGTGAAGGAGGATGGGCATTGTTTTCATGTCTGAAAAACTCCTCTATGTTTCCATCATGGGTTTGACAGGCAATATAGAGGCGAGCAAAAAGATTGCAATCAGATTTCAAAGCAGACATCTTAGATTGACTGACATTGTTTGTCACTTCATAAGTACCAAACAGAGGTAGATTGTTTCTTGAAACTGTGTCAGTTAAAGCAACTGTACGCTTATTCAGTCTGTTATCAACAAACTCCTGATACTGAGCAATGCCTAATTCATGCGCTGATTTCACTGCATTAATAACATGGTGAGGCATTATTTCATAGGTGTCAAGTCTAACAAGGTCATTGCTTGTCTCTTTGAAGGGATTTCCCATGTCCTCTAATGAAACTACTAGGTTACAAACATTTTTTGCAAATGCAACCTGGACACTTGGAATTTGATCATGATGCTTGAGATTCATTGCCTTGGGCTTCAACAGAGATTCTTCTAGCTCACTAACAACCCTAGCAACTTCAGGGCCAGCAACCAACCACCTTCTTAAGGCAGAAGGATCCTCAGTGAGGCCTATAGCACCTCCTTGGCCTTTGATCTTGGCATTCTCTTGTTCATGACAGTGGTCCAAAGCAATCATCGAGAAAGCATGATCTGACTTTTTTACAACAAAATTTCCATCCATGAAGTTCGAGTAAACATCAGGGTGAGTCAGATGTAGGTTAAGCATATCCAAGATGGCGCCCACAGCGGTCGACATGGTGCTTCGCTGCGCTCTTTGTTTGTTTTTGTTTGTCAATTGTGTGTCTGCTTGCACTTATACCCGTGAAGAACTTTTAAATATCAGGACTTTGACCCCCACGGACCTCCTCCCAGTTTTTCTAGCCCCTGCCGCCGATCTGGTTTATTGTTTGGCTCGGAAAGTGAGACGGCGGAAGAGAGGAAGACGAGCGGGCGCTCTCGTACGACTTCGCAGGAGAGGCTCGCGAACGGCGCTGCCTGGCATATTTCTGTCCAATACCAACTCTCTCTCTAACAAGGTGGATGAACTGAGACTGCTGATGCGTTTTAAGGACCTCGCCTCCTCAGCTGTCCTCTGCTTTACTGAGACCTGGCTCCGGGAAAATATACCGGACAGCGCGCTGCGCCTCGACGGCTTCCAGCTCTTCCGTGCTGATCGTGACACAGAGCTTTCCGGCAAGACCACAGGAGGCGGTGTCTGCTTCTACATCAACTGTAGCTGGTGCTCTGATGTAACGGTAATTTCCAAACACTGTTCTCCTGCCTTGGAATTTCTTGTTATCAACTGCAAGCCTTTTTATTCCCCACGGGAGTTTGCTTCTTTTATACTGATCGCTGTGTACGCCCCTCCCGACGCGGACACGCGCGAAGCTCAGCGCGTGCTCGTGGATCACATTCAACACACAGAGCGGAGTTTTCCAGACTCGCTGATTATTGTGGCTGGCGACTTTAATCAGTGCAATCTGAGCCACGATCTCCCCCGCTACAAACAGTTTATTAAATGCCCCACCAGAGGATTAAACACACTGGATCACTGTTACACCACAGTGAAAGACGCATATCGCGCTGTCCCTCGAGCTGCGCTGGGATTATCTGATCACGTGATGGTTCACCTCATTCCCACATACAGACAGAGATTGAAGCTCACTAAACCTGTTGTGAGCACTACGAAGATACGGACCAGTGATGCTGAGGAGAAGCTGGAAACGTGCATGGAAATATCTGACTGGGGCATGCTTAAAGGAGCCACGCATGATCTGGATGAGTACACGGACACTGTGAACTCATATATCCACTTTTGTGAAGAGAACATTCTTCCATCACGCACCAGGGTGAGTTACTCTAATGACAAACCCTGGTTCACAGCTAAGCTCAGACAGATCAGGAAGGAGAAGGAAGCAGCGCTGAAAAGTGGAGACAGGGACTGCTACAGGGAGGTTAAATACCGGTTTAACAGAGAGCTGAAGAGGGCTAAATCTGTGTACTCAGAGAGACTCCAGCAGCAGTTCACTGCTAATGATTCGGCTTCCGTGTGGAGAGGACTGAGGCAGATCACCAACTATCGGCCTCAGGCTCCTAAAGGTCAGGATGACAAAGCCCTTTGTCAGAGACTGTCCCAACACTATGCCCGTTTTGACACCTCGTCATCTGTGTCCAACTCCCCCCCTCCCTCCAGCTCCACAGCCTCCACATTCCCTACTTCATTTAAGGCACCCCCCCCCACCTCCCCCCCTCCCCTTATCATCAGTGAGCAGGATGTGCTCAAACAGTTCTCCAGACTGAACCCGCGCAAGGCCCCCGGCCCAGACGGCGTGTCTCCCTCCACCCTGAGACTCTGTGCGAAACAGCTGGCTCCTGTATTCACAGACATTTTTAACACCTCCCTTAAGTTATGCCACGTGCCGTCCTGCCTCAAATCCTCCACCATCATCCCTGTCCCCAAGAAGCCACGGATCACTGGACTTAATGACTACAGACCTGTAGCGCTCACCTCTGTAGTCATGAAGTCCTTTGAGCGCCTGGTCCTGTCCCACCTCAAGTCCATCACCACCCCTCTCCTGGACCCGCTGCAGTTTGCCTACCGAGCCAACAGGTCTGTAGACGATGCAGTCAACCTGGCCCTCCACTCCATCCTGCAGCACCTGGACTCCCCGGGAACCTACGCCAGGATCCTGTTTGTGGACTTCAGCTCCGCATTCAACACCATCCGCCCCGCTCTGCTCCGGGACAAGCTGTCCCTGCTCAACGTGCCTGACTCCCTCTGCAGGTGGATCATCGACTTCCTGACGGACCGGAGGCAGCATGTGCGGCTGGGAAAGACTGTCTCAGACTATACATAGCATCAGCACCGGATCACCCCAGGGCTGTGTACTTTCCCCCCTACTCTTCTCCCTTTACACCAACTCCTGCACCTCCAGCCACCAGTCTGTCAAGTTGATCAAGTTTGCGGACGACACCACCCTCATCGGGCTCATCTCCAACGGCGACGAGTCCGCCTACAGGAGAGAGGTGGCCCAGCTGGCGTCCTGGTGCAGCAATAACAACCTGCAGCTGAACGCTCTGAAGACAGTGGAGATGATTGTAGACTTCAGGAAAGTCACTACTCCTCTGCCCCCCCTCACCCTCTCAGGCTCTCCCATCACCACTGCTGATTCCTTCCGCTTCCTAGGCACTACCATCACCAGGGACCTCAAATGGGAGCTGACCATCAGCTCACTCATCAAAAAAGCCCAGCAGAGGATGTTCTTCCTGCGGCAGCTGAGGAAGCTCAAGCTACCCACCAAGATGTTAGTGCAGTTCTACACAGCCATCATCGAGTCCATCCTCACCACCTCCATAACCGTGTGGTACGCAGGAGCCACTGCCAGGGACAGACTAAGGCTGCAGCGCGTCGTGCGCACTGCTGAGAAGGTGATCGGCTGCAAGCTCCCATCTCTCCAGGATCTGTACATCTCCAGGACCCGGAGGCGTGCTGGCCGGATCATAGCCGATCCCTCACACCCTGGTCATGTACTGTTTGCCCCCCTCCCCTCTGGTAGAAGACTTCGGTCCATCCAGACTAAAACCTCCCGTCACATGAACAGCTTCTTCCCCTCTGCCATTAGACTGCTGAACACTAAGTGACTCTCGTGCACCATGTACAGCAGCTCAACCAGACTCATGTCAATCATCACTGTTTTCTTCCTGCATTACCGACTGCACTATATAGTTCTCCACAGTATCTGCTGCTGGCTAATATATATTTTAACTGTTGACCAGTATCACTTAATCTTATCCTACACTTTATTACATGTATAGTTTATTTCTCTTATCTTATCATGTTTAATGTTGCAGCATTGTACCGAGACAAATTCCTAGTTTGTGTACTACATGAACAATGGCAATAAACCTGATTCTGATTCTGATTCTGATTCTGATTCCCAGTTAGTTTTGAGTTTGCTTAGTAAATATTGATTTGGGTCATAGTTGAATGTTAAAACTTGGGTTTTATGCATGTTTAGTTCATACCCCGATAAATCTCCATACTCTGAAAAAACTGAGATTAGTTCTGGAAAAGAGGTGTCCGGCTGCCCCAGGTATATTAAAATGTCATCAGCAAAGAGTGCTATTTTATGTTCCTTCTGACCAAGTGTAATACCTTGAATTTTTTGATTCTGTCTTATCCATTGGCTCAGAGGTTCTATGAAGATTGCAAAGAGCAGTGGAGACAAGGGGCAGCCCTGACGACATCCTCTTTCCAGCTCAAAAGATGATGATAAATTACCGTTAATCCTTATTTTAGCTGTTGGTTTTTTATGTAATGCCTGGATAGTTCTAATGAAGTTGTTATGAAAATTGAAACTGGATAAGATTCTATATAGGAAAGACCAGTCAACTGAATCGAATGCTTTTTCAGCATGTAATCCCAATATGACTGCATTTAAGTTATATTTTTTTATATGATGAATTATGTGTAAAGTGCGTCTAATGTTGTCTTGTGTCTGTCTTTGTCTTATAAAACCTGTTTGGTCTAAATGAATTAAGTCTGTCAGTATATTTTCTAACCTTTTGGCAAGGATAGTGGTAAAAAGCTTATAGTCCTGATTTAATACACTGATTGGTCTGTAGTTGGAGCATTCTAGTTTATCCTTTTAAGGTTTATGTATGACTGCAATGACCCCTTCTCTCCAGGAGGGAGGGATTTCCCCTGTGTGGAGGACATAGTTAAATGTTTTCAGGAGGAGAGGAGATAGTTGCTGTTTAAAGGTTTTGTACCACTCTGCTGTATAGCCATCTGCTCCTGGGGATTTGTTAGCTTTAAGTTTCATAATTGCTTTTTCTAATTCTTTAGGTTGTATTTCTGACAGTAGTGTTTTATTTTGAGACTCAGTAAGTTGGGGAAGGTTTAATGTGTTTAGGAATGCTTCGGATGCGTTTTTATGTTTTTTTGAGGGAGTACAAGTTCTTATAGTAGTTCTTGAAGCTTTTAAGAATATCCTGAATTCTGAATTTTATTTCCTTTGATACTGGGTCTCTGATTTTGTAGATTGCTCTTTCCGTTTGTTGTTTCCTCAATTTATAGGCTAGTAATTTTGCCGATTTGCTGCCTGCTTCATAGTATTTTTGTTTCAGAAATGTAAGTTTCTTCTGGATTTCTATTGTGTAGATCTCATTTATTTGTTTTTTAATGTCCTTAATTTTGAGCGAGTCATTAGAATGAGTGTTGCCTTTGTGTTCTTTTTCTAGGTTCTTAAGTTCTGACTCTAATGTGGTTAGTTTTTCTTGTCTCAGTTTCTTTTGGATTGCCAGTTTTGCAGTAATCTTTCCCCTTATTACAGCTTTGCATGCATCCCACAGTATTAAAGGGGATACTTCTCCATTATCATTTTCTTCCAAATATCTGAGAATATCTGATTCCAATTCATCTTTCAGTGGTCCTTTCAGGACATTTGAATTCAACCTCCAAGAAAATGTATTATTTGTGTATTTTTGGATACTTAAGTCCATATAGATCGGACTGTGGTCAGAGAGATCCATCAGTCCTATTTTACATGTTTTTACTCTTCCAATGTCTCTATTAAACATAAACAAATAGTCAATCCTTGAGTATGAGGAATGTGGAGCTGAGTAAAATGTATAATCTTTTATACTGGGGTTGAATTCCCTCCATACATCACAGATTCCCATTTCTTTTAGTAGCATCCGAGTTTTCCTACTTTGAGTGTTATTTTGATGTGGAGAATTACCTGATGCATCCCAGTATGGATTCAGTCTTAGACTGAAGTCTCCACCACATATCACTAAACCTTGGGCTTTAGTTATCATTAGGTCAAATACATTTTTATAAAATTTCCAGTTAGCCCCTGGAGGTGCATATACATTCAGCAGGGTGATATCTTCTCCCTCTAGCTGCCCAATTACCAAACTGTATCTCCCTTCTTTATCTTTGTGTTCTGATTTTTTTTCAAATGTAATTTTGGTTGAGATCAATGTCGCTACTCCCCTCCTCCTCCCTGACTTATATGAAGATGAAGAGATCATTTTAAACCCTTGTCTATTGAGTTTAGTGTGCTCAACGTCTGTTAGGTGGGTTTCTTGTAAAAATATTATTCCTGCTTTGTCTTTTTTCATTTTGCCTAGAATCTTGGATCTTTTAACTGGATTCAGGATCCCTTTTACATTATATGAGATTATTTTGGTTACACCCTGTTTCTCCATTGTATTGTCTTATTTAGTATAACAGTGTGGTGGCCCTCTTTTATGCTACGCAGAAACTGAAAGAACATTAAGAACATAAAAAACATTAAGAACATAGTGTATAAAACTTTAAAACAAAAAACTGGCAAAAGAACTTCCTGAGCTGAGGTCTTTTTAGAGACCCTGGAAGAGCCTTGATGGAGTGTAGGCTCTGAGGGAAATTCCTCAAACTCTGTTACGTGTTGAGGGCCCTCTCTTACCCCTGTAAGTTGTCCCATGTTTTTAACGTGAATTTCAGATCCTAATCCGAACTTGTAATATTTTTTTTTTTTTATGCCTATACCCTATGAAATTGTGTGCACCCTCCCACCACCATCACAGCAAACGTTCACGCTAATACAGTATTTGTTAGTGTCGGGAGAACATGTGGATCATTGTCACATTTCTATTTTAACAAGTTTTTTTTTTTTTTTTTTAAAAAGACTTATTTGTTTCTAATATTATGACTGTTCCATGAAATGTTTTACCACATGCTGATTCTGCATCTCCTTTAATGTTTGTTACCTTGTTGGAGGGGGGTTGGATGTGCAGATTGACTAAAAAAATCGTTATTCCCTCCTGTAAACGGCCAGTTTTTCCTTGTAGCTCTGACGCTGGGTTTCCCGCTGCTGGCCCGTGGATTTTGAGGGTCTCTGTGTGGACCACGTTTGAGCCTTGATTCTTTCGCTCGGATCTGCTGCGGGTTTAAACACCGTTACCGGGAGCCCTCTTCTCGCCATATCCACGGTTGCTTCTTCCGCCAAATTATAAAGACATGTCTCTTCCCCGTAGAAGACCCTTAACTTCGCCAGAAATGGCGTCTGGAAGCGCAGTTTTTTCTCTCGTAGCACCTTTTTAGCGTCGTTGTATTCCCAACGCTTTTTAAGGACCTCCGGGGCATAATCGTGTTCCATGAAAACTTTTCTCTCTTGGTGCATAAATCCTTTTTTCTGCCAAGCCAGTCTCACAACCTCTTGTTTTATTTTGGAGTTAGAGAACCTCACCACCACCGATCTTGGTGGCGCTTCCACCGCCGGCCTAGGGGCTAATGTATGGTGCGCCCTTTCTATCTTCAAGTCGGTGGATTGGGGAATATCCAACTTCTCTCTCAGTAAGGATTCCACGCATGCCGCCATTGTGGTGAAACCATCCTCGACTCCTTCTTTCAGACCATGAATTCTTATGTTGTCTCTTCTCAGTCTTCCTTCTTGGTCGGTTAGCTTAGCCTCTAGTCTTGACTGCCTTTTGTGTAGATCCAGCACGGAATCTTCCAGGCCTTTTATTCTTTCCTCTGCTTCCAAGATTCGGTTCTCGGCCTGGTCCACTCTGCTGTTTGTCCTTTTTAATTCTTCTTTGAATTCACAAAATTCGGCCCAGCACTCTCGACGAAATCATCTTAATTCTTTAAGTACCATTTTCAAGCTAACCTTTTTGTTAGCATCATTCAGCTCCTCGTCTTCTGAATGGAAATCCTCCGGATCAGATTCTTCGGCCGATGCGTGTCCTGGCCTGGTAAATGTCGATTTCTTCTGTTTTCCTTTAGGCATGATGACTTTGTCCTTTGATTTTCACTCTTCCAAAAATCGGTTAAATCTGATTTTCAAGGTATTTTACTGGATTGGGTCTGGGAGCTTCAGCGTTAAGCTGCAATCACCATGGTGTCCCTCTTTCTAAGATTTTTGAAATGAAAGGGAGATTAGAGATTGGTCTATAGTTAGCTAAAGCTCCTGGATCTAGTGTTGGCTTTTTGAGTAAGGGTTTAATTACAGCCGTTTTAAAAGCCTGCGGTACATGGCCTAAAGTTAATGAAGAATTGATTATATGATTATATGGTCTTTTCTACAAGACCATTGTCATCAGCACCGTGTTCTTTGCTGCTGTCTGTTGGGGTAGCAGTATCAGAGCCAGCGACGCCAACAGATTTGACAAGATTATCAAAAGGGCTGGCTCTGTAATTGGTCTCAGGCCGGAGACCTTTGAGAATGTGGTGGAGAGGAGGACACTAAATAAACTGCGATCCATCATGGACAATCCTGATCACCCCCTCCACCACACACTGGACAGACAGTGGAGCATTTTCTCCAGCAGACTGCTGCAGTTTCACTACCAAATGGTTAGGTACAGGAAATCTTTCCTGCCACATGCCATTCCACTATACAATAACTCACTCAGATGTTGAATTTTGGTCATAACTATGCTGCTATACTGCACCTTACAGTCTAATTGGTACCTCACATTTCACCCTGCATCTGATAGTCCTACATTGTACAGCGAGTATGATTCATGTATCTGTACGGGTCACCATCTATTCATCTATGATGTATATAATCTTTTTAAGCAGTTTTACTTTCCATGGGTAATCCTTTTGTTTATTATGCTGTGTGTGTTTCTGTCAATTGGTTGTCTACTGTCATGCTGCTGTTACACAGTAATTTCCCAGTTTAGGATCAATAATTTGGAGGGTTTTCAAGTATGAGCCACCTTGTTAAGGTTATGCCACAGCATCTTAATTGGATTCAGGTCAGGACTTTGACTAGGCCACTCCAAAGTCTTCATTTTGTTTTCTTAATCCATTCAGAGGTGGATTTGCTGGTGTGTTTTGGATCACTGTCCTGCTGCAGAACCCAAGTGCGCTTCAGCTTGAGGTCACGAACAGATGGCTGGACATTCTCCTTCAGGATTTTTTGGTAAACAGCAGAATTCATGGTTCCATTTATCACAGCAAGTCTTCCAGGTCCTGAAGCAGCAAAGCAGCCCCAGATCATCACACGACCACCACCACATTTTACTGTTGGTATGATGTTGCTTTTCTGAAATGCTGTGTTACTTTTATGTCGAATGTAATGGGACACACACCTTCCAAAAAGTATTTTCCCAAAAGTCTCGGGAATCATCAAGATGTTTTCTGGCAAAACTGAGATGAGCCTTTATGCTCTTTTTGCTCAGCACTGGGTTTCGTCTTGGAACTCTGCCATGCAGGCCATTTTTGCCCAGTCTCTTTCTTATGGTGGAGTCATGAACACCGACCTGAACTGAGGCAAGTGAGGCCTGCAGTTCTTCGGATGTTGTTGTGGGGTCTTTTGTGACCTCTTGGATGAGTCGTCGCTGCGCTCTTGGGGTAATTTTGATCTGCCGACCACTCCTGGGAAGGTTCACCACTGTTCCATGTTTTTGCTATTTGTGGATAATGGTTCTCACTGTGGTTCGCTGGAGTTCCAAAGCTTTAGTGTCATAACATGCACGTTTCACGGGTGAAAAACAGGACACCAAACGTTCGCTGTAGGTTGGTACATTTATTAACAAAAACACAAACAGAACGTCACATACAAACACAATGAATGAAATGCAAAAACACAAACACTGGAGGAGAGTTGGGCTCAACGTCAGGAGTACAAAGTCAGGGAACACCTGACCAGGGGTTGAGCTCAGCCGGAGGACCCCGAGAGCTGTGGGGCTCGACGGCTGAGAAAAAAACAGAGAAAAAGGCACCAAGATGGAGCACACCAACTTACCTCGACAGCGGAACCTAAACCATGAAAGCAGGTCATAGCAGGATAAAAAGAGGGCAAAGATGAAGATTGAAGAAGGACACGACAACGGCCAGGGGTTGTCGTGTCTCTTAAATACCCAACACATAATCAAAGACAAGTGTAATCCATGAGTAGACAAATGGGCAGCAGCTGTGCAGCCCCGAAGAAACTGACAGCCGGAAGCTGCACAGCGCTGTCAAAATAAACAAACTGGATACATGAAAATACAACAAAACTCAAAAACATCATAATAATCTTAGAGATAACAGAAAAAAAACCTAAAAAATGCTCACTGGGAAAAGAAACTGGGCACGGCGCTAACCCGTGCCCCAGGATCATGACAGAGCCCTTCCTCAAGGGGTGGAACCCAGACAGCCAAGGGTAACATCACAAAAAAGACAAGAAAAAACAAAACTTCCCACACACATAGAAATGACCCACCCTGGGGGGGGGAGGGGGAATCCAGGAACGGAGGGACCAAAATCAGAGCAAAAAAATGAAAAGAAACCAAAAGAAAACCCTCATGAATCACACTCAGTCTATCAGGTGGCCAAACAGGACTCTAAGCCTGACCAGTCAGTGGGCAGAGCAGTTCAAGCGGTCTTCCCGAGTCCCACAACCACTGGTATTTGTGTTGGAACACATCCGGGGGCCTCCCTGTGTCCCAGAACCCACAGAGCAGCAGGGCCAGTTCAGGTAGTCTTCCTAATTCCCAAGACCACCGGCATCTGTGCTGGGACACGTATGGTGGCCTCCCTGTGCCCCGGAACCCACGGAGCAGCAGGGGCAGTTCAGGCGGTCTTCCTAAGCCCAAGACCACCAGCATCTGTGCTGGGAAATGTCTGGTGGCTTCCCCGTACCCAAGAACCAGCGAAGCAGCAGGAGCAGTTCAGGTGGTCTCCCAGCATCCCTAGACCAAAGAGCCACTGGAGCTAGGAGGCCCCCAGCAACGGGCAGCCGTTCAAGGGGAACTTTATGGGATGCACCCATGGTGGCCCCGGGCTGGGGCTGAGTTGTACCCGTGGTGGCTCCTGACAGGAGCAACACTGCACCCTCGGTGGCTCCGGGCAGGAGCAACGTCGCACCCCTGGTAGCGTTGGGCTGAAGCAGAGCTGCACCTGCAGTGGCTTTGGGCTGAAGCAGAGCTGCACCCACGGTGGCTTCGGGCTGAAACAGAGCTGCACCCGTGGTGACTCCGGGCTGAAACAGAGCTGCACCCGCGGTGACTCAGGGCTGAAGCAGAGCTGCACCCGCGGTGGCTCTGGGCTGGAACATTGCAGCACCTGCGTGGCTCTGGGCTGGAGCAGTGCCGCACCCTCGGTGGCTCAAGACGGGAGCAGCGCCGCACCCTCAGTGGCTCCGGACAGGAGCAACGCCGCACCCACGGTGACCCCAGACGGGAGCAATGCCACACCCTCGGTGACCTCAGCTGGAGGGGAAGCAGCACCCATGGAGGTCCCAGGTTGGGACAGATCATCCGCTACAACCTCAGCAGGAGGAGCTGAATCCACGATGGCTTCAGGCGGTGAACCTGGACCCATGGAGACTTCTGGCCCAGTAGGATCTTCCCCGGCAACCCTGGGAGAAGGTTCAGTAAAAACAAGCAAAAGAACAGGGTCAGGGTCATCGGCAGCAACGGAGCCCGGCGAGGTGAGCTCAGATGCAGCTGATGGCTGCACTTGGCTCTCCTTCCCATGAGCCAGACAAGACCTCTCCAATATAGAAACAATAGGAACAGAAGAGGGCACTTGCCGGAACTCGAGCTCCACCACCGTCCAGGACTCCATCGATCCAGGCAATGATGCTCTGGGTTCAGTACTCTGGAGGTCCGGTTGCAACTCTGCTGTGGTGGCCTCCGCAGCAGGCATGATGGTATGTGCAGTCTCGTTCTCCCCAGATGAAGTGGACCACACTGGTGGCTCGTCCAGCATGGCAGCTGGGGGTCAGCTCAACGTTGGCACCGGGTCCGAGTCCTCCAGGGCCACTGGCTCCTCCATCATCCGGCAGCTTCGTTCAGGGCCGGCGGACACTCAAGGACAAATGGAGGAGACACGGAGGTAGCAGGAGAGAACAATTATTAGTAGCTGGCAGAGAAAACCCAGTGGACTGCAGAGACTGGGTTTTCTCTCCAGGAACCAGGCAAGAATATTCCTTTTTTTGTAATGGAAAACAAGAGTTCATTTGCCTGAATTCCTGGGAGGTGATGGTTTCAGCTGCTGCTCCGGGGTCAGGCTCCATCTCTCTGGGAGCCTCGAGAGCTGTCTGGGTGGAGGGCGATGGCATGGACTTGAGGCGGGAGTGGTGAGCCTTCCGCCCCAGTGAACGCTTCTTCAGCCTGGGTTGCACTGAGGGTGAATCTTCCAACAACTCCCCAACTCCTTGTCTAGTTTCAAATATCATGGTTAGAAGAGGAGTCAGACCTGGGTAGCTCCAGAGATTGGGGCAAGTCTCAATCAACCCGGTTGTGAAGTTCCCGAAGCCAAAGACGACCTCAGGAGTGTGGGTGACCTAAACCTTAGAGGCAAAATCCCCAAGTTCTGCCACCACACACTATTCCTCACTCAATCCAAAAACCCTGAAGTCCATGGTGGTAATACCCTCTACACTTCAGACAAAAAACACAAAAAGAAAAAATGCCAAAACCTACAGTGGCTGGTGTCCACACTGGTCGTGTCCTTCTGTCATAACATGCCTGTTTCACAGGCGAAAAATAGGACACCAAACGCTCGCTATAGGTTGGCACATTTATTAACAAAAACACAAACAAAAACTTAAAAATTTAAAAACTTTTATCAGTATGTCTCCTGCCCAACCAGGCGCAAAAAGACATTGGACCTGTGCTATGGATCCATAGAGAGGGCCTATAAATCACTTCCCCTTCCTCCTTTAGGATCCTCAGATCACAACTGTGTACATTTGCTGCCCACATATAAAACTGCTCTCAGAAGAGGCAAGGTGGAGACGAGAGACATTGATGTGTGGACACAAGATTCAGTGCACAGCCTCCAGGAATGCTTTGACTGTACAGTGGGAGATGTTCACACTGTCCTGCGGAGATGATTTGGACTCTTTGGTGGACGTCACATGCTCATACATGTCTTTCTGTAAAAATAAGATTGTTAAACGTAAACGTGTCAAAATATATCCCAACAACAAACCATGGGTTACAAAATCAGTTAAATCCTGCTTACAGAGGAAAGCACTTGCTTTTAAATAGGGGTCTGTTTCTGAGCTACAGGTTGCCACAATGGAGCTGAAGGCCGAAATTTTAAGAGCAAAACAGAATTATAAATCAGAGTTGGAAAGCAAGATGGCAACAAAGAAACTTGGTTCAGCCTGGGCCAGTATGAAAACTATTGCAGGCCTTCAGAGCACAGAGCGCAGTAATCGTGTGTTTTCAGATGGTTTTAATTCAGACACAGAGCTGGCTAATGCTCTTAATTGTTTTTATGGTCGTTTTGACTCCTTTGATTTTAGCACAGAAATCCAAGATTTGAAACAGAAACTCAAAGACAATCAGCACTTTAATATTGAGGTGCAGGATGTTAAAAAGTTATAAAATTCTGCGCTGTAAAAGTGAACAAAAGTCAGGGCCCTGATAATATATGTGGGCGTTTGGTAAAGTCCTGTGCACATGAACTGAGTCCTATATTTCATTACATTTTCAATAAGTCCTTACAGACACAACATGTGCCTAAGATCTGGAAAGAAGCCGTGGTTGTTCCCGTTCCAAAATCCAGCTGTCCTAAAACGGTAAACGACTTTAGACCAGTTGCTTTGACTTCAATTTTAATGAAAATTTTTGAAAAACTGGTCAGATGTGAGGTCCTAAAGCAGACTGAGCAGGCATTGGATCCTCTGCAGTTTGCCTATAGGCCACACAGAGGAGTGGAGGATGCCACTGTCACTCTGTTTAACATGCTTTTTAAAAATCTGGATTTTAATGGGACACACGCCAGACTTTTATTTGTGGACTTTTCCTCCGCCTTTAATACAATCCAACCTCATATCTTAGTTGAAAGGATCCTGCAACAATTTGATTTGAGCAATAATCTGGTGGGTTGGATTCTGGATTTCTTAACCAACAGGACGCAGAGAGTAAGGGTCAATGGTACACTGTCTGACCTAAAGTGCTCTTCTACTGGCTCTCCTCAGGGGTGTGTGTTGTCACCACTACTCTTCATCCTGTACACAAACATGTGTCGGAGCAGACATGACAACAGACACATTATAAAGTATGCTGATGACTCAGTTATTGTCAGTCTCCTCCAGGATGGTGAGAGTGGCCACGGCCCAGTAGTTGATGATTTTGTTCACTGGTGTGAGGATTCCTACCTGCAGCTGAATACGACAAAACTAAAGACATGATTATTGACTTTAGGAGGAAAAATCCCAGGCACAAAGTCACCGTACTAAAAGGCCAGACCACCGAATGTGTACAATCCTACAAATATCTTGGGACGATTATTTTTTTCCACAATATTTTTTATTGAACCTTTTTTTTTTTTTTACAAACATAACACAAACAATCAAACACTAACACTAAAGTAATTTAGAAAGAAAAAATTATATATACTAAAAACACCAACAACCACTAACAAAGGCAAATCTTCAACAATGCTCCTCTGTTTAGGCTAGGCAATCCATTACATAAGTATACATATTATACATTCACCAATTTGGAATTTACAAGGTCCACACACATCATTCACCTTCTTCTTCAAAAGTTATGTTTAATTTCTTTACATAATCAATGAAAGGTCTCCATATATTCTCAAACACATTTTCCTTTGAATTCAGTATATATGTATATTATTCTTTCTAGTGGAAGGTTTGTTAACATCTGTCTTAACCACTGAGTCACATCTGGTCTATGAATCTTTTTCCACAGTAGTGCAATACACTTTTTGGCATTAAGAAAACTAAGGTCTATGAATGCTCTTTCACTCTTATTAAAGTTATGCTTTTCTGGATACAGAACCAACAAAAACAATTTAGGATTCAATATGAATTGTTTTGAAATTATTTTTTCAATTGTTACCCTCACCTCTTCCCAAAACATTCTAATTTTTCTACATTCCCATAAACAATGAAATAGAGTTCCTTTACTTTCCATACATTTTGTGCATGTATCTGGTATGTTTTTGTTATATCTATTTAACTCCACCGGTGTAACATACATCCGCATTAACCATTTAAAATGTATCAATTTAAGACGTGCATTTATTGATTTAGTTTGAGCTTCTGTACAAGCCAATTCCCATTGTTCCTCTGAAATTTCAGTTTGCTGGTCTTCTTTCCAATAATTCAGTCTTTTCTGTGAGTTTTCACTTGAGGATAGTGTCAATGAGTTATAAAACTCTGAAATAATACCCTTTCTCTTACTATCTTTCGTCAAAAATTTTTCCAAGGATGAATAAGTAGGTCGGGTGAGAGCATTATTTTGATTTGATCGAATAAAATTCCTAAGCTGAAGATATTTAAAAAAATGTGTTCTATTAAGATTAAATTTGATCCTCAGTTCTTCAAAAGACATTATGTTATCTGAACATGACAAATATAAGTCTTGAATCTTTTGAATCCCTTTTAGATTCCATACTTTAAATACAGCATCCGCTCTCCCTGGTTTAAAATACTGATTACCCCATATTGGGCTAAATTGTGACAGTAAGTGTGGTTCTTTTAAATATTTTTTAGTTTCACACCATATTTTGATCATATGCTTTACAATTGGATTTTTAACTTGTTTCTGTAATTTTTTAGCCGAGTCTGAGTATATGAATAAGGGAAGAGGTAAAGGTAAATTGTATGATTCCATTTCAGTCCAGTGAGGGAGATCATTTGATGAAAAATAATATGTCATAGACCTCAGTTGTGCTGACCAGTAATACAACATAAAGTTTTGACATTTCAGACCTCCACGATCAAATGGTAAATATAGTAATGACAGACGTAATCTAGCCTTCCTATTGTTCCATATAAATTCCACTAACTTTTTTTTAATTCTTGAGAATAGATCTGAAGGTGGTGATAAAGGAATGTATTGAAATAAATAAAGTATTTTGGGTAAGATATTACTTTTAAGTATATTAATTCTCCCGATCATCGACATTGGTAGTGACATCCATCTCTGAAGTATCTCATTAATGTCTGTCATTAAGGCTTCATAGTTGTCACTGGCGACTGATTCTAGCTTAGGCACAATTTGAATTCCTAAATATTTAAACTGATTTACAACATTGAATTGATTTACCTCAGGAGCTGGGTGATTTCTCTGGGTCTCATTTAGCATTAATATTGAAGATTTAGTTTTATTTATTTTATATCCTGATATTTCCCCAAAGTTCTTTATTAAATTTAACAAGGTCGGAATTGATTTTTGAAGATTCGACATAAAATTATGTCATCGGCATACAGGGAGATTTTATGTTCTGTTGGTCCTACTTTAATTCCATATATTTGTGGATGTAAACGTACTGCCATCGCTAAAGGTTCAATTGCCATAGTAAACAGTAAAGGTGAAAGTGGACAGCCTTGTTGACATCCTCTATTGATTTTTATTGATTTTGAGATATTGCTGTTTGTTAGGATTTCTGCTGTAGCATTATTGTATATTATCTGAACCCATTTTATGAAATTATTTCCAAGTCCAAACCTTTGTAGGACTTCAAAAAGAAAGGGCCATTCGACCCTATCAAAGGCCTTTTCGGCGTCCAATGATAGGAGAGCTGTATCCGGTGCTTCTTTATTAGAATAAATAATATTAAATAGTCTTCTTACATTATGGAAGCCTTGTCTTCCCATTATAAAGCCATTTTGATCTCGGTTAATAATATTTGGTAATATTTCTTGTAGTCTTCTTGCTAAAATTTTACAGATTATCTTAAGGTCAGCATTTAATAGGCTTATTGGTCTCATGTTTTCACATTTATTAGAGGGTTTACCTGGTTTTGGCAACAGTATAATTAAGGCATTATTCATGTATGGTGGTAAATTACTATTTTGAAATGTTTCTAAAACCATTTCCAAAAATGGTTTTATTAATTTATTCTTAAATTTTTTATAGAGGTCAACTGGAAGACCATCTGGTCCTGCACTTTTCCCTGATTTCATATTATCAATGGCTAGCCCAACTTCTTCTTGACTAATTTTAGACTCCAATATCTCCCTGTTTTCATTTGAGATACACGGTATAGATAATCCGTCCAAAAACCCATTTAGTTTTGTTAAGTCAGTTTCATTTTTTGTATCATGTAGTTTTTCATAATAATCTCTAAAGGCACTATTAATTTCTAAAGGATCTACAACTGCCTGCCCGTTACTTATAATATTAGTAATTGGTGTTTTAAATTCTAATTGTTTAATCTGCCATGCCAATAATTTCCCTGATTTTTCACCTTGTTCGTAAAAAGATTGCTTCAATCTTAGAAGACTCGAGGCAGCTCTATTCGCTGATTTTTTGTCCTATTCAGCTCTCAGAATCAGTAATTTGTTCTCTAACTTTGGGTTACTTCCTGCATACACTTTTTCTTGAAGAATTTTTATTTTATGTTCCAATTGGACTCTCTCCTCTCGAGTCTTCTTAGATTTTGAAACTGTATAGCTAATAATATGCCCCCTAATAAAAGCTTTGAAAGCCTCCCACTTTATACATGCTGATGTTTGTGTAGTATTGATATCAAAGAACTCATCTATCTGTTTTTCTATATACTTAACAAATTCCTCATCCTGAAGCCATTTATGCTGAAATTGCCACCTACCTGGATCCTTTGTCAATTTCTTATCTACATATATTAGACAGCAAGGTGCATGATCAGAGATCACGATGTTATCATAGAAACAGTTTTGAATCTTGGACCTTAATTCTGTGGAGATCAAAAAATAGTCAATACGTGAGAATGTCTTGTATGTATTAGAATAACAAGAGTAGGCTTTGACTTGTGGTTTCATTTCTCTCCATATATCTATCAATCTCAATTCTTTCATAAAATGTTTGATGGTCATCCTGCATCCATTGTGCGTACAGCCCAGTCCTGTTGATCTATCTATACTGGGATTCAATGTACAATTAAAATCCCCTGCTATTATATGTTGCCCTGTAAGTGATGATAAAATAGGAAATATATTAGCAAAGAAGTTTTGGTCATCTATATTGAGACCATATAGGTTCACCAGATTTATATTTTCTAATAACAAAAATCCTTGGATGATTAGATATCTTCCTAATTTGTCTCCAATTACATTTTTCACTTGAAATGGGACTGTTTTATGTATGAGAGTCATAACTCCCCTAGCTCGGGATGAAAATGATGAGGTGAACACATTTCCCTGCCATCTTCTCCTAATTCTTTTTACATCCTCCTCTATTTGATGAGTTTCTTGTAAAAACACAATTTTTGAACCTATGTCTTTTATTTTATTCATAACTTGTTTAAGTTTTTTTTAGATTTTGTAGACCTCTGCAATTCCATGAAGTTAAATTAAGAATAACGCTTTGGTCTATGATCAATAAAGAGTTTGAGATTACCTTGCAATATAAACATGCTCATACAGAGAAGCAAAAACATGAGTAGTTGAACATTCGTCCCACAAACTACACACAAACAAATTCCCCCTCCCCACATTCGTGGTAATCCCCCCAAAATCAAAAAAAAAATTCCGCTACAGCCAATGACTGCTCCACACCCGCGAGGATCAGTTTAAGCACTCTTTCTTTCTCCTCTCAATCACCCTCACCCTGCTGCTTTTAATGACATAACTTTAACTCTCTTCTGTAGTTTTTCAACTTAACTCCAAAATTTTATAGCAACTTTGTACATCATAAGGTTATATATATATATATATATATATATATATATATATATATATATATATATATATATATATATATATATATAAAATACAATCTATATTTTGTAAACTTGCTATAAGTTTCATATCAGTCAGATGCCTGTGCAAATGCTTAAATATTCTACCTTTATATCTTGTTCATGCTTCATGCTTAGCTCCCACCAGTCTCTCCTTGGATCTGCTTGATAAGCTCCTGCACCTCCTGAGGGGTCTTGAAGATATGGGCTCTCCCTTTATATGTGACCAGCAGTCTTGCCAGATGAATCACTCCGTGACGAATCCCGAGGTTGCGCAGCTCTTTACGGGCGGGGTCAAACTGTTTCCTTAATTGTTGAATTCTTGTGGCCAAATCTGGGTAGAACCGCACCTGTTGATCCTGGTATTTAATTTCTCCTTTAGTTCGCGCCGCGTTGGTGATCGTCATCTTGTCTCTGTAGCTGAGGAACTTCATAATCAGCGTCCTCGGTGGTGTCTTATTATCTCTCGGTGGGCCAATTCTGTGAGCACTCTCTAAAATGACCGATGATTGCAGATCCACGTTGTTCAGCACTTCTGGAATCCACTTTTCCAAAAAGGAACATGTATCCCATCCCTCCGTTCCTTCCGGGAGGCCCACCAGCCTCAGATTGTTCCGTCGCGACCGAGATTCTAAGTCCAGGACGTTATCTTCCAGATGTTTATTTTTTAATTCCAATGTGCGCACCTTTAATTGTAGGCTGGTGACATCATCCTCAGTGCTGGAGATACGGAGCTCCGCCTGCGATACTCATTCCATACAGTCGCTTATTTCCTTTCTCATTCCTTCTATCACTGCTATAATCCCATCAAATTTAGAGGAAAAGTCTGCTCTCATGGAGCTAATGGCAGCGAGTACCGCACTTGTGCCTTCCCCAGCAGTCATCGCTCCGCCGCTAGCTCCCTCCTCCATCATTATCTCTGGAGATTTTTCTGCTTCGTCACGAGCGTGGAAGTCTGTTAACTTGGACTGTTTCGACGAAACACTTTTTCCTCCGCTTGATTTCCCAGCCTTGGTTTTTACCATATCCGCGCCCAATCGCTGGGATAGGTTTTTGTTCCAATTGAGAGAGTTTTAGCCAACTTTTTATTTTTAGGAGCAGAGCAGAGTGAAACACGTCTTCCTATGTGGCCGCCATAACCGGAAGTCTCTTGGGACGATTATTGATAGTAATTTAAACTTTGAAGAGAACTGTGAAAGGGTGTGCAAAAAGGGTCAGCAACATTTGCATTGCTTGAGAAAACTTGCACGCTTCCAAGTTGACCGAACCATAATGACAATGTTTTATCGGGCTTTTATTGAATCTGTTTTTTCCTTTTCTTTAGTGTCATGGTTTGGTCAGATAAAACTGAAACAGAGGAAATCCTTGGATCAGGTAGTTAGATGGTCCAGTCATTTGCTTGGTGAGCCACAGCTGAGCCTGACATCCCTGTACACCAGACAAGTACAGAGGATGGCTACCTCCATTTTAAATGATAACTCCCACCCTTTGCACTGCCACTTTCAGCTTCTTTCCTCAAGACGGAGGTTTGCTGTCCCAAAAAGTAGAACCCAGCGCTACAAAAACCGCTTTGTCCCTGCTGCTGTCAAAGAGTTGAACAAGCTGTAAAAATATATTGCACATAATTTAGGTACCTATTTATTAACTCCATTTTATATTTACTTATTTTTGTAGGATGTCACTTGGGTTCTAAATATTTTATTGGGTTTTAGACCTTTGAGTTTTTGACCTCTTTGACTAGTTTTTAACTTTTAATATGACCCTTCTCTCTTACCTCTGGTTTTTCCCTCAACTCTTTGTCTTTTTATACCCTGATTGATGGAGCCTTGAGTATTTTTATCATGTTTATAGTCAGCTTCATATGTGCCTGTGTTTGTGTCTATGTTGAATGTAATTTGTGGCTTGTAAATATGGATGTCACCAGACTGCAAAACAAATCTACCTATGGGTACAAATAAAGTAACCTGAACCTGAACCTGAACCTGAAACAAGAACATCACATACAAACACAATGAATGAAATGGAAAAACACAAATGCTGGAGGAGAGTTGGGCTCAACGTCAGCGGTACAAAGTCAGGGAATGCCTGACCAGGGGAAGAGCTCAGCCGGAGGACCCCAAGAGCTATGGGGCTCAGTGGCTGAGAAGGCACTGAGACGGAGCACACCAACTTACCTCGACAGCGTGACCTAAACCATGAAAGCAGGTTACGGCAGGATAAGAAGAGGGCGAAGATGAAGAATGAAGGTGGACACGACAATGGCCAGGGGTTGTCGTGTCTCTTAAATACCCAACACATAATCAAAGACAGGTGCAATCCAAGAGTAGACAAATGGACAGTAGCTGTGCAGCCCTGAAGGAATTGACAGCCGGAAGCTGCAAAGCGCTGTCAAAATAAACAAACCGGAAACATGAAAATACAACGAAACTCAAAAACATCATAATAATCTTAGAGATAACAGAAAATAAACAGAAAAAACGCTCACTGGGCAAAGAAACTGGGGCACAGCTCTAACCCGTGCCCCAGGATCATGACATTTAGAAATGGCTTTATAACATTTTCCAGACGGATAGCTCTCAGTGACTTTGTTTCTCATTTGTTGCTTAATTTCTTTGGATCACAGCATGATGTCTAGCTTTTGAGGATTTTTTCACTTTATCAGGCACATCCTATTTAAGTGATTTCTTGATTGAGAACAGGTGTGGCAGTAATCAGGCCTGGGTGTGGCTAGAGAAATTGAACTCAGCTTTCCAAAGATGTGATAAACCACAGTTAATTTATGTTTTAATTGGGGGGGCAATCACTTTTTCACACAGGGCCATGTAGGTTTGGATTTTTTTTACCCTTAATACTAAACACCTTCATTTAAAAACTGCATTTTGTGTTTACTTGTGTTATCTTTGTCTAATATTTAAATTTGTTTGATGATCTGAAACATTTCAATGTGACAAACATGCAAAAAAATGAGAAATCAGGAAGGGGGCAAACACTTTTTCATGCCTCTGTAGTTTTCTGTAGCGTAAATAAAACAGAAGAGCATGGCCGAAACCACTTCCTGTTATTTCATGGTATGCAGCTCTCATTTTCAGCAGCTCATAGGTTACTAGAGCACATACTAGATATCTGGAGGGTGGTGATGTGTGTTTGTAGCATTCACGTCATTATTGATGAATGTTTGTCATATTTCCTGATACATTTTTATCTATTAAACCAGCATGTTTTAGGTTTATTGATATTCTTTTTTGTCTTATTTTATGTTTAAGTCAGTGTAGAGTATTTGGAAGGAAGGGTGTGTCTTCAGAATGAAAAAAGGAGGAAGAGGGTGGGCTTTGCTCTGCATCATCACAAACAAAAGAGAGGAACCAGAGCAGTCAGCAGGTAGTGAGTGCAGGATGATGACTGAGGTGGCCCTACCATGTCTGCTCTGTAAGTACAGAACATTTTTATTCTGAACTCATTCTACACTTTGGTATTATGAGCAATAATGGAAAAGGATGAACATGAATAAGTAGGCTGAATTAAAATTGAAGAACACTTTTTTAAGGATTAAGAGGGGTCATATTATCCAGGAAACTACTAAGGATATTTAAAGTTTGACAAATTGTATTAACATGACTCTGAAACTGAAACGTCATGCTTAGGACAAACACTTCTGCCAAGGAGGTAGTGTTTTTCTGTTAGTTCATTTGTCTGGTAGCAGAATCACATAAAAACGACTGGCCAGATTTTGATGAAGTTTTCAGCAGAGGTGGCCGCTGGGCTCCAAATGAACCCATTAGATTTTGGAGCTGATCCGTATCTGGATGTAGATTCTGCATCACTTTTTCCACTTTCTTTAATATTGCAGGATATGGCTTAGCAATAGCATTTTTTTTTTTTTTGCCCTTTCATGTGTTCACACTAAAAGACTAGAGGTAGAGCATCCGCCCCACAACCAGGAGGCCCCCACTGGGTCATACCAAAAACCATAGAAAAATGGTATGTCCCGCCTTCGAGCTTGGGTGCCTACTAGAACAAGGAACATCTTTGGCTCATATGTTCCACTCAGCAGTATAATGACTATAATATGCAGTAAGAGTAGGGACCAATATGTTGTGACTTTGATATTTTCTTTATTTTTTCACCTGCTGGCTTGGAAAAGAAAGGAAAAAACAATTTTTGACTGGGAAGGATGACACATTTGGGTGAACCCATGGCTTCTGTTGGAGTTGGGCTGCTTGTGTGTGTGTCAGAGACTGTATGGCATATATGTGTGAGTGTGAGTGCTGTGAGGAGTAGAATGCAGCAATAAACATGTGGTATGAAATTCCATTCATCTGGCATTGTTCCATAAATAAGTGCAATGGATTTGATAATGAGAAGTGTACTGAGTGAAGATGACTTTTTGTCCACCTCTTACAAAAGCAATCTGACTTTACCTGTAATTTTTATTGGTAACTTTATTTAACTGTAAATTCAAAATAATGAAACAATGTTTACCATGTTCAACTTAAAGCAACCAGAGTGTTATTTCATTTTAGTTTTGATGTTGCTGCTGAGCTCCACCACAAACCAAGGTCAGTTCTTACTACTCCATGACTCCTGTAGTGTGGTATTTTGGATATTAACTATAGGAAAACATTTCTTTTTCTTTTTTGTTCTCTCAGTTCATCTGACTGTGAGTCCCAGCAGGTCTCAGTTCTTTACAAGAGACTCTGCATTTCTGAGCTGTGAGGACAAGGACAGACCTGATGGATGGACTGTGAAGAGGAACAACACAGACGGAAAGACGTCTCACTGTGGTCACAATTCCTTCTGTAACATCAGTAACCTTTTCATAGTGGACAGTGGTTCATACTGGTGTGAGTCCTCAGATGGTTCCACCTTCAGCAGCATCATCAACCTGACTGTCAGTGGTAAGATGAGACCGTGGACTTAGTGTTGATGAGTGTATGTACGTAAGTGGGTGAAATGCTGTAGTTTGTCTCTGTGTTGAGATGGATCAGTGATCCTGCAGAGTCCTGTCCTCCCTGTGATGGAGGGAAATAACGTCACTCTGACCTGTACAACAAAGACCACTACCTCCAACCTACCAGCTGACTTCTACAAAGATGGATCCTTCATCAGGACTGAGACTTCAGGTCACATGACCATCCACCATGCGTCCAGGTCTGATGAAGGTCAATACAAGTGTAACATCAGAGGTCATGGAGAGTCTCCATCCAGCTGGATCTCTGTCACAGGTGACACCCTCACCTGTCTGAGTCTGATCAATGTTCACTAACTCACTGATGTTTACACTGTTATTCATAACTCTTTTCAGAAAGAACCTCCACCACAGCTTCACCTACAACCTCCTCTACACTTGGCTGTTCCTGTCTTCTGCACATCCTGTCGGCTACAGCAGTGTGTGCTGTGCACCTACTGGTGATACTTGTTCTTCTGGCACGACCATGTGTTCACAGGAAGCAAACAGGTGAGACATGGACGTTCATCAAAAATTAGGACATCCTGTTAAATATTCAGTGCATATTTGTTAGTTATGCAAGCATGATCTGTTTAATTAACCCTTTGAGTGTGAGAATTTGCGTGCCACTAGTGGCAGAGCGCGGCACTGTGCCTGCCTTCTCACTGTCAAAAGTAAGTGAGAAATTTCTGGATTTTTTTTTAAATGTACTGATTTCTTGTTCATATACTTTGAAGATAAGATGATGAGGTACCGCTGTATAAAAAACAGTGTCAAAAGACTGAACCATTTTTTGTGTAAATACATCCAAAGTCCAGTTTTGACTGAGTTATGGAATTTAAAGAGGTACCACGACATTATGCAAATTAGATGTGTCTGGGTAAATTTATTCTAATCTGAAACTTTGGATCATATTTTACATCTTTCTAATTGACAGTAAGCTATTATCTCTTACCACTTTCAAGTTATAGCCTTGGAAATCTGAACTATTTTATTGACAAAAAATATTTACCACTCTTGACCACTAGGGGGCATGTCGCAGTTCTGCAACATACACACTCATAGGGTTAATACTGCTAAAAGATCAAATATCCATATATATACAATATGTTGATAAAGATACTGAATTTTTTGACAACTTTGATAAATGCAGATTCTAACTAGAACTGCACTCAACAGAGATGCAGACCCACACCTCACAGGCCTATCCCTGTTGGAATGTCATATACTAGGGGAAAACCTTAGAAGGGGAAACCTTCTGTTTCAATTCTGATGGGACAACGCCATGACCTTTACTCAGACCTTGCCGATCTTCAAGGCCAAATGTGAGGTCAAGGTTATCTTGACATTCAAGAGGTGTCCCAGACCCTTTTCTATCTTGGGTGACTGCCGTAGTAGAAAAGTTTGTACCAGATGAACTATATCCACATGACTTTTAGAGACGGTTCCAAAAAACATCTTGAAGAATAATTCAAGAGGCAGTAGAATTTCTTGCAAATGTGCATTTATTAAGAATTGTGCATGACAAATATAAAACAAAACACACGGAGTCCTCCCTATCGGCAAGGGAAGACTGACTAGTGTCATCTTTATAGACAGATCTTAAGGTTATGTGGGGTTACTTTGGGTTGGGGTCTGACTTGTCTGAGCATTTGTAGGTCACTATGATTCATTAGTTGTTTATCATTACCATATACAGACGTGGACAAAATTGTTGGTACCCCTCTGTTAATGAAAGGAAAAACCCACAATGGTCACAGAAATAACTTGAATCTGACAAAAGTGGTAATAAATAAAAAATTAATGAAAATTAACCAATGAAAATCAGACAGTACTTTTGAATTGTGATTCAACAGAATCCTTTTGAAAAACAAACTCATGAAACAGGCCTGGACAAAAATGATGGTACCCCTAGAAAAGACTGAAAATAATGTGACCATAGGGACATGTTCAACCAAGATGTGTTCTCTAATTAACATTACAGGTGTCTACAAACTTGTAATCAGTCAGTCGGCCTATTTAAAGGGTGACAAGTAGTCACTGTGCTGTTTGGTGACATGGTGTGTACAACACTAAACATGGACCAGAGGAAGCAAGGGAGAGAGTTGTCTCAGGAGATTAGAAAGAAAATTATAGACAAGCATGTTAAAGGTAAAGGCTATAAGACCACCTCCAAGCAGCTTGATGTTCCTGTGACTACAGTTGCACACATTATTCAGAAATTTAAGATCCACGGGACTGTAGCCAACCTCCCTGGATGTGGCCGCAGGAGGAAACTTGATGAAAAATGGAAGAGACGGATAATACGAATGGTAACAAAAGAGCCCAGAGCAACCTCTAAACACATTCATGGTGAACTCCAAGGTCAAGGTACATCAGTGTCAGATGGCACCATCCGTCGTTGTTTGAGCCAAAGTGGACTTAAGATAAGATAAGATAAGCCTTTATTAGTCCCACAACGGGGAAATTCCAGGATTGCAACAGCACAGGGATAGCAACACTCAGAGCAACAATCAGAAGGCAAGAAAAAAAAAACAAGCAAGCAAGAGCAGCTAATATACATATGTACATAATACTATAAAATATATATATACACACACACAGACACACAGTGCAGAGCATTGTAGCTGGATGGAATAAATATATGAATATGTAAACACACAGTGTTTACATATTTCATGGGAGACTTCATGGGAGACAACCAAGGAGGACACCACTGTTGAAAACAAATCATAAAAAAGCCAGACTGGAATTTGCCAAACTGCATGTTGACAAGCCACAAAGCTTCTGGGAGAATGTCCTATGGACAGACGAGACAAAACTGGAACGTTTTGGCAAGGCACATCAGCTAGGGCGGCGCAGTGGCAGAGTGGTTAGCACTGCGGCAGCACAGCAGCTCATCCTTGGCCGGGGGATCCTGGGATCGATCCCAGCCCCCAACCAACAGTGATCTGTGTGGAGTTTGCATGTTCTCCCCGTGTCTGCGTGGGTTTACTCCGGGATTTCTCCGGTTTCCTCCCACATGCCAAAAACATGCAAGTTAGGTTAATTGGCATCAAACTGGGGATTCTAAATTGTTCTTAGGTATGACTGTGAGAGTGAATGGTTGTCTGTCTCTCTGTGTTGGCCCTGCGATGGACTGCTGATCTGTCCAGGGTGTACCCTGCCTCTCGCCCAAAGATGCTGGGATAGGCTCCAGCCCCCCCGCGACCCGAAAAGGATTAAGCAGAAGAAGATGAATGAATGAACATCAGTGCTATGTTCACAGATGCAAAAATGAAGCATACCAAGAAAAGAACACTGTCCCTACTGTGAAACATGGAGGAGGTTCTGTTATGTTCTGGGGCTGCTTTGCTGCATCTGGCACAGGGTGTCTTGAATGTGTGCAGGGTACAATGAAATCTCAAGACTATCAAGGTTTTCTAGAGAGAAATGTGCTGCCCAGTGTCAGACAGCTTGGTCTCAGTCGCAGGTCATGGGTCTTGCAACAGGATAATGACCCAAAACACCTAGCTAAAAACACCCAAGAATGGTTAACAGACAAACATTGGACTATTCTAAAGTGGCCTTCTATGAGCCCTGATCTAAATCCTATTCAACATCTGTGGAAGGAGCTGAAACATGCCATCTGGAGAAGGCACCCTTCAAACCTGAGACAACTGAAGCAGTTTGCTCATGAGGAGTGGGCCAAAATACCTGCTGAGAGGTGCAAAAGTCTCATTGACAGTTACAGAAATCGTTGGATTGCAGTGATTGCCTCAACAGGCTGTGCAACAAAATATTAAGTTAAGGGTACCATCATTTTTGTCCAGGCCTGTTTCTTGAGTTTGTTTCTTAAAATAATTCTGTTGAACCACAATTCTAAAGCATTGTCTGATTTTCATTGGTTAATTTTCATAAAATTTTTATTTATTACCACTTTTGTCAGATTCAAGTTATTTCTGTGACCATTGTGGGTTTTTCTTTCATTAACAGAGAGGTAACAACAATTTTGTCCATATCTGTATATCATATTTACACCATTTTTCACATCATCTACTGTAGTCATTATTTGTCATTTAAAATTAATCTGGGTTTCTTATGTCTGTTCCAGTAGATAACAGTTGACAGTCAGCATTGTTCTTTACTTGGTGGTCTGAGTTCTTTTCAGCCCATGGTTAACTGAAACTAGCAGCTCTGTGGTCATCCAGTTTCCTGTTTCTGATGAAAACGCGCCAGCTCATCACTGTTCTGCAGAGGTGTGAAACAAACCTCTTTAGACAGCTTTTAACGTGTAGATTTTCATACAGTTATGAACTCAGCTCATGTGTTAAATCCATTTGAAGTTTATGCATCATACAGGCACATTGTGGAGGAAAAATAAGTTAACTTCAGGTGAGGTACGACGAGCTGAGAGATTGCAGAGTTTTATTTTCCTCCAACATTATGAGACACACTGTAGCGCTGTGCGCTGTGTTGTGCTGTGTGTGCTATTGAGGCATGTACAGTGGGGAAAAAAGTATTTAGTCAGCCACCAATTGTGCAAGTTCTCCCACTTAAAAGATGAGAGACGTCTCCAATTTTCATCATAGGTATACCTCAACTATGAGAGACAAAATGAGAAAAAAAAATCCAGAAAATCACATTGAAGGATTTTTAATGAATTAATTGGTAAATTCCTCAGTAAAATAAGTATTTGGTCAATAACAAAAGTTCATCTCAATACTTTGTTATATATCCTTTGCTGGCAATGACAGAGGTCAAACGTTTTCTGTAAGTCTTCACAAGGTTTTCACACACTGTTGCTGGTATTTTGGCCCATTCCTCCATGCAGATCTCCTCTAGAGCAATGATGTTTTGGGGCTGTCGCTGGGCAACATGGACTTTCAACTCCCTCCAAAGATTTTCTGTGGGGTTGAGATCTGGACACTGGCTAGGCCACTCCAGGACCTTGAAATGCTTCTTACGAAGCCACTCCTTCGTTGCCCGGGCGGTGTGTTTGGGATCATTGTCA
This sequence comes from Pholidichthys leucotaenia, assembly GCA_020510985.1. Lineage (NCBI taxonomy): Eukaryota > Metazoa > Chordata > Actinopteri > Cichliformes > Pholidichthyidae > Pholidichthys > Pholidichthys leucotaenia. The sequence goes on from CM035836.1 coordinate 42,471,575, forward strand.
TGCTGAAAGACCCAGCCACGTTTCATCTTCAATGCCCTTGCTGATGGAAGGAGGTTTTCACTCAAAATCTCACGATACATGGCCCCATTCATTCTTTCCTTTACACGGATCAGTTGTCCTGGTCCCTTTGCAGAAAAACAGCCCCAAAGTATGATGTTTTCACCCCCATGCTTCACAGTAGGTATGGTGTTCTTTCTCCTCCAAACACGACAAGTTGAGTTTTTACCAAAAAGTTCTATTTTGGATTCATCTGACCATATGACATTCTCCCAATCCTCTTCTGGATCATCCAGATGCTCTCTAGCAAACTTCAGACGGGCCTGGACATGTACTGGCTTAAGCAGGGGAACACGTCTGGCACTGCAGGATTTGAGTCTCTGGCAGCGTAGTGTGTTACTGATGGTAGCCTTTGTTACTTTGGTCCCAGCTCTCTGCAGGTCATTCACTAGGTCCTGCCGTGTGGTTCTGGGATTTTTGCTCACTGTTCTCGTGATCATTTTCTCACGGGGTGAGATCTTGCGTGGAGCCCCAGATCGAGGGAGATTATCAGTGGTCTTGTATGTCTTCCATTTTCTAATAATTGCTCCCACAGTTGATTTCTTCACACCGAGCTGCTTACCTATTGCAGATTCAGTCTTCCCAGCCTGGTGCAGGTCTACAATTTTGTTTCTGGTGTCCTTTGACAGCTCTTTGGTCTTGGCCATAGTGGAGTTTGGAGTCTGACTGTTTGAGGTTGTGGACAGGTGTCTTTTATACTGATAACGAGTTCAAACAAGTGTCATTAATACAGGTAACGAGTAGAGGACAAAGGAGCCTCTTAAAGAAAAAGTTACATGTCTGTGAGAGCCAGAAATCTTACTTGTTTGTAGGTGACCAAATGCTTATCTTACCGAGGAATTTACCAATTAATTCATTAAAAATCCTTCATTGTGATTTTCTGGATTTTTTTTTTTCTCATTTTGTCTCTCATTGTTGAGGTATACCTATGATGAAAATTGGAGACCTCTCTCATCTTTTAAGTGGGAGAACTTGCACAATTGGTGGCTGACTAAATACTTTTTTGCCCCACTGTAATTATAATGATGACTGAACAACTCCCATTCCCTAAAGTGCAAGATACACTATTATGAATACAAGTGATAAAAGATCACAAAAATACAGTGGGGCAAAAAAGTATTTAGTCAGCCACCAATTGATCTCTGGCGGATCTCTGGCGCCTTAAAACCAGATGCTTCGGGTAGATGGTGGCTCGTCAGCCTGGGAAGGTAGCCCATCTAGGGGAAGGTAAACCCTGATTTCAAACCTCTGCTGCCTTGCGGCACACCCGGTCACTGGAAAGGCTTCGGGAGTTAACCCTGAGGAAAAATCCGAAGTCGGAGCCCCTAAGGCAGTTCTCTGTTGTGCTCAACATCGTTCTGGCAGCTCCTGCGACGGCGCTGGTGCCAAACTGTAGCAGCCCTGCTGTTTCTTTGGATTCATCAGTGACGTGGAGAGGGGGGACATGCTGCATGGGCAACATCTTGTCCTCCATATCTTCCTGCCCAGGCTTGAATCCTACCAACGCCCAACGCTGGAAGGTAGAACACCGGATCACTGGAGAGGACGCTCCAGCTTCGCCTTTGGTGTAGACAAAACACGGGGAATGACAGTTACTGGTTATCAGCCACCGCTCAATTGGCGTAGAGCGCGGCGCCAGGGGTTGTTCCTGATGGTAGGAGAGATCATCGGATCTCACTGGACAGCTACCACCCGCCTCAAGCTGGGCAGCCCCCAGCCAATAAGGTGTTGTCCCGCCACAGCTTGCTTTCCTCATTGGGTGCATGGGGATGAGGAGAAGTCCGAACAGCAGGCTGAGAACCTTCGCACCAGGCAAGACAAAAAAAAAAAAGAGGCCAACTCTAAAACTGGGAACTTGGAACGTCCGCACTATGATGACAAGACTCGCTGCTAACCTCAAGGACATCAACAACACCAGGAAGACTGCCATCATCAATAATGAGCTGAAGAGACTGGGAGTGGATATCGCCACTCTCCAGGAAACATGGTTGGCTGACGCAGGCACACTGAGAGAGAAGGACTACACGTTCTACTGGCAGGGAAAGGGCAGTGACGAACACAGGGAACACAGAGTGGGCTTTGCAGTGAAGAACACCTTGCTGAAGATGGTGGAATCGGGCAGCAATGGCTCTGCACAACTCCTCACCCTCCGCCTCAACACCACTCAAGGCCCAGTCACCCTCATCAGTGTGTATGCCCCAACACAGACAGCCACACCAGAGGCAAAAGACGAGTTCTACGAGAATCTCGCAACAACTGTCAGGATCATCCCCAACTCTGAACAACTCATTCTCCTTGGAGACTTCAATGCCAGAGTGGGTGCTTACCACGACTCCTGGCCCTCCTGCCTTGGACCATTTGGCGTGGGCAGAATGAACGACAACGGACAGCGGCTGCTCGAGTTCTGCACATATCACGATCTGTGCATCACAAACTTGTTCATCAAGACCAAGCCCCAACACAAGGTTTCCTGGCGACATCCGCGCTCAAAGCACTGGCACCAGCTGGACTTGATCCTGACCAGGCGCACCTCAATGAAGAACGTGCTAATCACCCGTTTGTTCCAGAGTGCAGATTGCGACACAGACAATTCATAGGTGTGTTGCAAGGTTAAGCTGCAGCTGAAGAAATTCCATCGTGCTAGACAGTCTGGAAAGGCACGGATTGACACCAGCAAGATGGCCCAACCAGAACTTGTTGAGCAGTTTGCCTCCACCTTTGAGAAGGAACTTGGTGTACCACAAGAAGGAGAATCTGCAAAGCAGAAGTGGGAAGAGCTGCGAAACACCATCCACCGCACAGCCTTGGCTACCTTTGGGAGGAAGACCTCGAAGTCACAGGACTGGTTTGATGCCAAGTTGACCGAGATGACCCCCGTCATTGAAGCCAAGCGCTCAGCACTTGCTGAGTACAAGAAGTACCCAAACAAGAAGAATCTCCAGACTCTCAGGGCTGCGAGAAGCAAAGTTCAGCAGACTGCTCGGCGCTGTGCCAACAAGTACTGGACTCAGCTCAGCCAAGACATTCAAACCGCTGCCATAACAGGGAACATCCGTGGTATGTACGATGGCATCAAGAAAGCACTTGGCCCGGCTCAGAGCAAGATGGCCCCCCTCAAATCCTCCACTGGGGAGATGATCACAGAAAAGAACAAGCAGATTGAGAGATGGGTGGAACAATACTCCGACCTCTACTCCAGACAGAACACCGTGACACCGTTAGCCCTTGATGCCATCGGCTGCCTGCCATCCATGGACGAACTTGATGTCGAGCCAACCATCGATGAACTCAGCAAGGCCATTGATAGCTTGGCCGCTGGCAAGGCACCCGGCAACGACGGCATACCCCCCGACCTGATCAAGCACTGCAAGACCGCCCTACTGCTGCCATTGCATGACGTCCTCTGCCAGTGCTGGAAGGAAGGTGCTGTACCAAAGGACATGAGGGACGCCAAGATCATCACCCTCTACAAAAACAAAGGGGAGAGAAGCGACTGCAACAACTACAGGGGCATCTCCCTCCTCAGCGTTGTTGGCAAAGTCTACGCACGAGTTGTTCTCGTTCGTCTACAGAAGCTTGCCGAACGTGTCTACCCCGAGTCTCAGTGTGGCTTCCGTGCTGAGCGATCGACGGTAGACATGATATTCTCCATCCGCCAACTCCAGGAGAAATGCAGAGAACAGAACATGCCCCTGTATGTCGCCTTCATCGATCTCACCAAAGCGTTTGATCTGGTCAGCAGAGAGGGCCTTTTCAAGATCCTGCAAAAGATAGGATGCCCACCAAAGTTGCAAAGCCTCATTGAATCGTTTCACACCAACATGCAGAGGATAGTGCAGCATGACGGCAACGTCTCAGAGCCATTCAACATACGCAGCGGAGTGAAACAGGGCTGTGTACTTGCACCAACCCTCTTTGGGATTTTCTTTGCTATGCTCCTGAGGCATGCCTTCAGCACAGCAACAGAGGGAATCTACCTGCACACAAGATCTGACGGCAGGCTTTTCAGCCTCGCCCGCCTGAAAGCCAGAACCAAAGTATGCGAGGCTCTAATCAGAGACATGCTGTTCGCAGACAACGCTGCAGTCACAACCCGCACACAGCAGGAGCTTCAGACCCTGATGGACCGCTTCTCCCAGGCGTGCAAGGACTTCGGGCTTACCATCAGCCTGAAGAAGACTAACGTCTTGGCGCAAGGCACGGAAGCACCACCAACCATCACCATCGACGACTACGAGCTGGAGGTCGTGAATCAGTTCACGTACCTGGGGTCCACGACCGCTACGATAGCTTATACCGGGAATGTAGCTTGATGCTATACACGGAGACTTGGCTAAGTGAATTAGCTGCAGATGCTAACATTGAACTGGAGGTTTTCCACGCGATACGGGCAGACCGAACACCTGACAGTGGCAAAGCAAGGGGCGGTGGAGTGATATTGTATGTTAACAATAACTGGTGCAGACCGGGACACATCACTGTTAAACAACAACACTGCAGCAAAGACATCGAGTTGCTAGCTGTTAGCATGCAGCCTACATATCTCCCGAGGGAATACTCACACATGATCTGCATTGTTGCTTATGCAAATCCGACGGAGAACGCTGGGACAGCGCGTGACGTCATCCATTCAGTAACTGGCAGGCTGCAGACAGAACACCCAGATGCTCTTCTCCTCATCTCAGGCGATTTCAACCATGTTTCACTGTCTACCATTCTACCCACATTTACCCAGTATGTCACATGCCACACTAGAGACAATAAAACACTGGACTTATTCTATGCAAACACTAAGGAGGCGTACACCTCATCACAACTCCCCCCACTCGGGAGATCGGATCACAACTTGGTTCATCTCGGGCCGGTGTACAAACCCCTAGTGCACAGACAACCTCCGGCCATGTGCACAGTGAAGTTATGGTCTGAGGAGGCAATGGACACTCTAAAGGGTTGTTTTGAAACCACTGCTTGGGAGCAGCTCTGCGATCCACATGGTGAGGACATCGATGGCCTCACCCACACCATCACAGACTACATCAGCTTCTGTGTGGACAACACCGTTCCCATCAAGACCATACAGTGTTGCTCAATCAACAAACCCTGGATCAACCCTGAGATAAAAACACTTCTGAGAGAGAAGAGGATCTTCAGGTCGGGGAACAGGGAGATGCTGAAGTCCGTACAGAGGGAGCTGAGGAGAAAGATCAGAGGAGGCAAGGACAGCTTCAGGAAGAAGATGGAGGACAAGCTGCAACAGAGCGAAATCAGCGGGGTCTGGAGAAACCTTAAAACCATCTCTGGGCTCCATAATACCTCCCCCCAGGCCACAGGGGGCAGGGAGTGGGCGAACAATCTGAATCTGTTTTTCAATAGGTTTGACCAACCGCCCTCCCCGCTGACTGCACAACAACCACTGCTACCTCTAAAGACATCAAGTCCTGCTGCCCACTCCCCACTCTACCAACACCCCCCCACTCCCAACACACAGCCCCCCAACCTGACCCTCACTAAGACCCAGGTGAGGACGGAGCTGAGGAAGATCAAGGCGAGGAAGGCGTCGGGACCAGACGGCATCAGCGCAAAGCTCCTCAAGTCCTGTGCAGACCAGCTATGTGGGATTGTGGAGTACATCTTCAATCTGAGCCTGAAGCTGGGGAGGGTACCACAGCTGTGGAAAACATCTTGTGTGGTACCTGTACCAAAGACTTCCCACCCCAAAGATCTGAACAGCTACAGACCAGTGGCCTTGACGTCCCACATAATGAAGACCCCGGAGAGACTGCTCCTTGCTCACCTCCGCCCCCTGGTGGGACCAGCGATGGATCCACTCCAGTTCGCCTACCAGCATGGCATTGGGGTGGAGGATGCGGTGATTTTCCTCCTTCACCGTTCTCTGTCCCACCTGGAGAAGCCCGGGAATGCGGTGAGGATCATGTTCTTTGACTTCTCCAGTGCTTTCAACACCATCCAACCGATGATCCTGAAGGACAAGCTGTTGCGCGCAGGGGTGGACCAGCACCTGTCATCATGGATCCTGGATTACCTCACAAACCGGCCTCAGTTTGTGAGAACCCGGGACTGTGTGTCCGACACAATCATCAGTAGCACGGGGGCCCCCCAGGGAACGGTTTTGGCTCCCTTCCTGTTCACCCTTTATACTGCGGACTTCTCACACAACACAACACACTGCCATCTACAGAAGTTCTCTGATGACTCTGCAATCATTGGCCTCATCTCCAACGGAGATGAAGCTGAGTTCAGAGGGCTTATCCAGGACTTTGTGGACTGGTGCCATCAGAACTGCCTCCAGATCAACGCGAGGAAAACTAAGGAGCTGGTGGTGGACTGCCACAGGCAAGGACAACCCCTCATAACACCAGTAAATATACAGGGAACAGACATCGAGATGGTGACATCCTATAAGTACCTGGGTGCTCATCTGAACAATAAACTAGACTGGTCACACAATACTGACGCACTCTACAAGAAGGGACAGCGCAGGCTGTTCCTACTGAGGAGACTCAGGTCTTTTGGTGTACAAGGGGCGCTGCTGAAGACATTCTATGACACGGTGGTGGCATCAGCCATCACTTTTGGAGTGGTCTGCTGGGGCAGTGGCATTACAGCAGCCGATAGGAAGAGACTGAACAAATTGATCAAGAAAGCTAGCTCTGTCCTGGGACAGCGCCCTGACCCAGTGGAGGAGATAGGAGAGAGAAGGATGGTGGCTAAACTGTCATCTCTGCTGGAGTCCGAGTTCCACCCTATGCAGGACATACTGAATGCACTGAGGAGCTCATTTAGCAGCAGACTACATCATCCTAGGTGCACAACCGAGAGGTTTCGCAGGTCCTTCCTACCTACAGCTGTCAGACTGTACAACCTAAGCAGGGCTGCTAGCAGAGGTAGCAAAAAGACGTGACAACCTAATAGTTTTTGAATGCAAAAGACGCAATAGACTTACTCAATGGTCCCCTCCGGTATACAACTAGGAAAATACCGGTCGCTATGGAGGGTGAGAATATGTATGGGTACATAATCATACCATGTAGGATAACTAAGTGGATGGTTGTGCCGTTTCATTCCATCTAGCTACAATGCTCCGCACTGTGTGTGTTTATATATTTACATATTTATTCCATCTAGCTACAATGCTCCGCACTGTGTGCGTTTATATACTTATATATTTATTCCATCTTGTTACAATGCTCCGCACTGTGTGTTTATATATATATATTTATATATCTACTCCATCTAGCAACAATGCTCCACACTGTGTTTATACTGTATATTTACATATTTATTCCATCTAGCTACAATGCTCCGCACTGTGTGTGTTTATATACTCATATATTTATTCCATCCAGCTACAATGCTCCACACTGTGTTTATATACTTATATATCTAACCCATCTAGCTACAATGCTCCGCACTGTGTGTCTATATATATATATTTATATGTACATATGTATACTTGCTGCTCTTGTTTTTTCTCCTGCCTTCTGATTGTTGCTCTGAGTGTTGCTATCCCTGTGCTGTTGCAATCCTGGAATTTCCCCATTGTGGGACTAATAAAGGCTTATCTTATCTTATCTTAACAACCTCTCCCTTGATACAGAGATCGACAAGAGGATTGGAAAATCAGCCTTCACACTCGCTCGCCTCACCACACGAGTGTGGGAGAATCCCAAACTCTCTGTCAAGACGAAGATGGCAGTGTACAACTCCTGCATCATCAGCACACTGCTCTATGGGAGTGAGACGTGGACAACATACGCCCGGCAGGAAAACAGACTGAACTCCTTCCACTTGCGCTGCATTCGCCACATCCTGGACATATCCTGGCAGGACAAAGTGCCCAACACAGAAGTTCTGTCCCGCGCCGGCCTTCCTTCCTTGTTCACTCTACTCAGGCAGCGCAGGCTCCGCTGGCTAGGCCACGTTCACCATATGGAGGATGGCAGAATCCCCAAAGACGTCCTCTACAGAGAACTGGCGACTGGCAGGAGAGACGTTGGCCGCCCACAGCTGCGCTTTAGAGACGTCTGCAAGAGAGACATGAAGGCCCTGGAGATCAACACAGAGCGCTGGGAGGACCTTGCAACGGACCACTCCAAATGGAGAGGCACCCTGACTAGACAGCTCAAGGCGGGTGAAGAGAGACTGACTGCTGCAGCAGATGAAAAAAGGGCCTGCGGGAAGAACCGCCACAGACCCAGCAGCACGGAGACCACCCACAAGTGCGACCTGTGTGACAGGGACTGCCATTCGCGCATCGGCCTGTTCAGCCACAGGTGGTGCTGTTCCAGCAGAGTAGACGTTTAGGATTCTCTTCCATGGTCATCATAGACCAACGGAGGCCAACGATTAATTGTGCAAGTTCTCCCACTTAAAAGATGAGAGAGGTCTCCAATTTTCATCATAGGTATACCTCAACTATGAGAGACAAAATGAGGGAAAAAAAATCCAGAAAATCACATTGAAGGATTTTTAATGAATTAATTGGTAAATTCCTCAGTAAAATAAGTATTTGGTCACCTACAAACAAGCAAGATTTCTGGCTCTCACAGACCTGTAACTTCTTCTGTAAGAGGCTCCTCTGTCCTCCACTTGTTACCTGTATTAATGACACTTGTTTGAACTCGTTATCAGTATAAAAGACACCTGTCCACAACCTCAGTCAGACTCCAAACTCCACTATGGCCAAGACCAAAGAGCTGTCAAAGGACACCAGAAACAAAATTGTAGACCTGCACCAGGCTGGGAAGACTGAATCTGCAATAGGTAAGCAGCTCAGTGTGAAGAAATCAACTGTGGGAGCAATTATTAGAAAATGGAAGACATACAACACCACTGATAATCTCCCTCGATCTGGAGCTCCACGCAAGATCTCACCCCGTGGGGTCAAAATGATCACGAGAACGGTGAGCAAAAATCCCAGAACCACATGGGGGGACCTAGTGAATGACCTGCAGAGAGCTGGGACCAAAGTAACAAAGGCTACATCAGAAACACACTATGCCGCCAGGGACTCAAATTCTGCAGTGCCAGACGTGTCCCCCTGCTTAAGCCAGTACATGTCCAGGCCCGTCTGAAGTTTGCTAGAGAGCATTTGGATGATCCAGAAGAGGACTGGGAGAATGTCATATGGTCAGATGAAACCAAAATAGAACTTTCTGGTAAAAACTCAACTTGTTGTGCTTGGAGGAGAAAGAACACCATACCTACTATGAAGCATGGGGGTGGAAACATCATACTTTGGGGCTGTTTTTCTGCAAAGGGACCAGGACGACTGATCTGTGTAAAGGAAAGAATGAATGGGGCCATGTATCGTGAGATTTTGAGTGAAAACCTGATTCCACCAGCAAGGGCATTGAAGATGAAACGTGGCTGGGTCTTTCAGCATGACAATGATCCCAAACACACTGCCCGGGCAATGAAGGAGTGGCTTCGTAAGAAGCATTTCAAGGTCCTGGAGTGGCCTAGCCAGTCTCCAGATCTCAACCCCATAGAAAATCTTTGGAGGGAGTTGAAAGTCTGTGTTGCCCAGTGACAGCCCCAAAACATCACTGCTCTAGAGGAGATCTGCATGGAGGAATGGGCCAAAATACCAGCAACAGTGTGTGAAAACCTTGTGAAAACTTACAGAAAACATTTGACCTCTGTCATTGCCAACAAAGGGTATATAACAAAGTATCGAGATGAACTTTTGTTATTGACCAAATACTTATTTTACCGAGGAATTTACCAATTAATTCATTAAAAATCCTTCATTGTGATTTTCTGGATTTTTTTTTTCCTTATTTTGTCTCTCACAGTTGAGGTATACCTATGATGAAAATTGGAGACCTCTCTCATCTTTTAAGTGGGAGAACTTGCACAATTGGTGGCTGACTAAATACTTTTTTACCACACTGTAAGTGATCCGACAAACAAATAAACAAGGGATCTGAAACAGTAGCTAATATTGGATGTCCCATTCATTTTCAATAATTAGGTATTCTGTAATTCATATTCACGCAGTGAAATAAATCTTAAAGCCATTTAGTCCCTTTTGTCTAACACGTGAATGCTGACATGTAGACTACACCCCTCTGTATTCCACTTTCAAACACAGCCTACATTTGGGCCTGTAAAGCCTAATTGGGATACCTGTTTCAGACAGGAATACTTGCATTCTACGGGCAATGCACTAGTTCAAAGAAATCAAGGCAACTGTGTTCACAAAACAAGCTATATTTAATAAAGTGGAATGACATAAGGAATAAGTATTGAACCATGAAGAAAACGCGATGCAAAATGCATAGAAAGCCAAGAAACCAGCTGAAATCCATCAAAATTTAGGAAGCCATCCCATTCCCCATCAGTTCAAATTAATTTCAGCTGGTTAAGTCCTGACCGATAGCCTTTAAAAAGGTCAGTGAATATCAGATTATCACACCACAAAGAACTCATGATGGGTAGAAGCAAAGAGGGAAAAAAAATGCACATTCACATGAAAAAAAGACAGGACAAACCAGCAGCAGCTATTAGGGTTTCTTGGCAACCTCTGGTCAGCTTGTCAATAGTGAGTATATAATGCTTGTGCGTGCACATGCTCGTACATGGGCAAACATTTGCTTTCATTCTGTCCCACAGACCACTTCTTCCAACCGTTCCAAAGCTTGGGGGTAAGCTGCCATTCTGCAGAATGGCAGGGAGCAATCACACTGACAAAGGTTCCATACTTTAGGGGTCAAACCTCGGTCAGCAGTCCGGGACTGCTACTACAGTAGTGAGACTACACCCTTAGGGTGATTTCACACCTAACCATTTTGGTTTGAACTTTTTGGTTTAATTCGGACCAAAATTTTAGGTGTGAAGCCTCCCCTGAATCACGGTCTGGACCAAAGAGCTGAAATATGGTCCGGCAAGAAGAGGTGGTCTCAGTCAGGCTCAAACTGAACCTTGATTTCATTTGTTTAGAGTGTGAAAACAATTTTCAGAAAGGTTCAGACTTTCAGACCAGACAGCTCCTCAGTCCCGGCTCATATTAACATAACAAACTGTACACAATATGTGTGATATAGGCATTTTATGTATTACAGGTGGTCAAATGTACACTGAATATATTCAGTATATTGCCAGCTCTAGCATCATGTAAAGTTGCTTAGATCACTTGGAAAAGAGCAGTGTGAAACCAAAGCTAACTGGACCAACTGTAGACAATGAAAGATGAATATGAACCTTGGTGTGGAATTTTAGGTGTGAAAACACCCTTTATCGAAACCCAGACCACTGGTAATGGATAGCTTGCTTTTTAACATTTGTTGCATCAAATCTATGTTTGATATTATTTGAATGAGTGAACACTGACTCTTTTCTACCTGCAGTGACATCCCCTGTTTGCGTTCTGTGTTTCAGACAGTGATGCAGCCACAGAGGACAACAATGACACCCTCAAATCAAACATTGGAGGTACTTCATCTCCACCACACTGGGTTCACACTGAGTTTCTCCTGTTAGTGTTAAGACTGAACTTGTAGACCAAAACAGCAACATTATTACAAAAGCAAATAGTCCACTTTCAGAGACAAAAACGTCTATTTTTTTCATCTGTAGTTCCTGGACGGATGAAACAGTGTAAACCTAGCAGGCAGTAGGTGGTTTGTCATTAACAACACTAAAAAAAGTTGCAAATTACTCATTATTTAAGCAGAATAAAAATTTAACCAGCACTGAGATGAGCATTGCAAATTTACAGGAAAAAGTTGAAAATTTATACAAAAAAGTCACTAATTTACAAGGAAAACATTGAAAATTTACAAGAAAAAGCTGCTAATTTATGAGAAAAAAAAGGTTAAAAAATTATGAGGAAAAAAAGGGTGAAGATTTACATCAAAAAATGTGCAAATTTAGGAGAAAAAAAGTCACCAATTTTTTTTAGGAAATGTCTGCAAATTTTTGAGTGAAAAGCTGCAGATTTATGAGAAAAAAAGTTAAAAAATTTACAGGGGAAAAATTGTAAATTTTGGAGAAAAAAGATGAAATTTTATAAGAGAAAAGTCATAAATTCATAAGAAAAATGTTGAAAATTTACAGAAAAAAGTCACAAATCTTTCGGGAAAAGTTTGAAAATTTATGAGAAAATAGCTGCAGATCTATGAGAAAAAAAGCTGCAAATTTACAGGTAAAAACTGCAACTTCACTAAAAAATTGCAAATTTATGAGTAAGTCACAAATGTATGAGAAAAAAGCTGCAGATTTATAGTAGGGATGAGCCAATACCACTTTTGCATATGCACACATATAAAAACAGAAATCTAAAAGTCAAAGAATGTATTACAAATTTGACTCAGTTCAGCAAGGCTGCTGCTTTTTTTTATTTTAAACTTTGTAACATTTGCAGCATTTCACTGGTCAGCTCTATGTAAACATACATTCTGAAGTTTTCAGTGAAGTTTATAGAAAACTTTGAAGCGGAGTAGTTCAGTCAACATTCAGATGAAATTCAAAGCGCCACTTTATGCATGAGGTAAAAAATGCTGTAGATCCAAAAATAAAGGAACCTGTAGAGGAGCTTGAAATAACGAGGCGATGTGATTCATAAACCAAAGATTATTATCAGCTCCTCTAACAAGTCTCATCCTAGTGCAGCAGCAGAAGAAGGAAAAAGAGACCGAACAGTTTCGGCTCTATGAACTTATACTTGCACATAACAAAAGACATGCATATCAAAAGCTGACATCCCTCATTATCTTAATCTCCCCCATTGTCTTCGTACTCCTCCTCATGGCCCTGGGGGGTGAGGGCAGCTCCTCCGGTCTCCACCGCAGTGTCTGGGAAAGTCTTTGTTCTTACACTGGCGGGTGAGAGTCTTTGTCCTGTTCTGAGGTGTGAAGTCACCTTACATATGTAATCACCAAACATTCCCACATGCTTCAACATATGTAGGTTATGGAATATATGATTAATATAGCCCACAGCCCCCCCCCCCCAAACAACTAAGAAAAGGACAATAGAAAAATTCACAGTTTAAGATAATTACTATGACATACTAACTGCTACACCTCTTGCCACAGAAGAAACTTTCCAGCAGCCATGCTCCTAAGAGAGTTCAGTGGTAATCATAACAGCATAGTAATATCACAAGTCAGTCCTAAACTGTTACAGCACAATTAGTGAACAACTGTTGAGTAGTTTGTATCAGTCCCTGTGCCGTCTGGATTTTAATCTTCTCCCGAATCTGCTGTGGGTCCGCTTGGGCGTCCTGCTGGGACCTTCCTGTAAGGAATCTGCAGCTTGGGGAGGAGAGTGATTAATTGTTCCCTGCAGGGGGGCTGAGTCTTTTCTCTTGGGGGGTCTACCCCGCCGAGGTGCTCTCGCCAACTGTGCAGGCTCGTCTCTCAACAAGAAGGCAGGTTTAAGTCTGTCAATGCTGACTGTTTCTTTTCTATCCCCAAAATCAAGCACAAAGTGTTTATCACCAGGTTCCAGCACTCTGAATGGCCCATCGTATGGTGGGCGGAAAGTTGGTTTTAAAGCTTCATGCCTAACAAAAACGAATTCAGCGTTTTTTAAAGCTTGGGGGACAAAACCCCGTGGAAAAGAGTGATGTGCCGGTCCGGGGAGAGAGTCCGGTCCGTTGCTGCCTAAAAACCTCGGGGCTGGAAGATGCCCTGGCTCTGGGTTCTCTGGTAAAAATTCACCTGGGAGCCTGAGAGGTTGTGCAAAAACTAATTCTGCTGGAGAGGCGTCTAGATCCTCTTTGGGCGCAGCACGCAACCCCAATAAAACCCAGGGAAGTTTATTTACCCAATTTGTATCCGTTAGTGAGGCTCTGAGGGCGGCCTTTAAAGACCTGTGAAAACGCTCGCATAACCCATTAGCCTGAGGGTGATAAGCGGTGGTGTGGTGAATTGTCGCCCCTAAGCTGCTGGACATGGCTGACCAAAGCTCCGAGACAAATTGAGGCCCCCTATTGGACGTGATGTCCGATGGGACGCCGAAACGTGCCACCCAGTTTGTCAAAAAAACGCGAGCGACTTCCTCCGCTGTGATTGACGCCAGAGGGACTGCCTCTGGCCAGCGCGTGGTGCGGTCTATCATTGTTAACAGGTGTGTGAAACCTTGGGAGGAATGTAGTGGCCCCACGAGGTCGACATGAACGTGGTCGAACCTTCTAGCAGGGATTGGAAAAGGCTCTAGAGGGGCTTTTGTGTGTTTGTGTATTTTGGCGCGCTGACAAGAAATGCAAGTTTTTGCCCATTCTTTTACGTTTTTGCGCAGGCCAGGCCACACAAACTTTTCGGCGACCATTTTAACCGAGGCGCGCACACCTGGGTGCGCGAGGGAGTGAACTGAGTCGAAAATACGGCGGCGCCATGTAGCTGGGACTAACGGGCGAGGTCGGCCGGTTGAGATATCGCATATTAGGGGGGGCACGCCGTCGCGTAAACCCCTTTCCTCCAGCCTTAACCCTGTTGGTCCAGACAAGAGTGTGCGCACGTCCGCGTCACTGCTTTGTTCCTCTGCCATGGCTGCATAATCTATCCCTGCATGGATTGGGGCCGCGTATGTGTCCGCGTTGGTGAAGAGTTCCGCGGCTGAGGCAGTATAATCTGTCTCCTCGCGCTCTGACGATGTCACAGCGTGAGAGAGGCAGTCTGCTACCACGTTAAGTTTGCCTGCTACATGTCGAATGTCTGTGGTGAACTCTGAAATCGCAGCCAGCTGTCTTTGTTGCCTGCCTGACCACGGTTCGGAAATTTTAGCCATAGCAAAGGTGAGCGGTTTGTGGTCTACAAAACCCGTGAAACTCCGCCCTTCTAACCAGAACTGGAAGTGGCGGATGGATAAATGAAGCGCTAGCAGCTCCCTGTCAAAAGTGCTGTATTTACGCTCGGTTTGGTTTAGCGATTTGCTGAAGAATGCCAAAGGTTGCCAGATTCCGCTGACATGTTGTTCTACAACTGCCCCTATAGTTAGGTCCGAAGCATCTGTGGTTAGCGCAATGCGGGCCGAGGGATCGGGGTGAACCAACAATGTGGCATTAGCTAGGGTGCTTTTTACTTCCGCGAAGGCGTGTTCGCGCTCCGGGGTCCATTTGACCGCGTTGGAAGCTTTCTGTTTTCTGAGCGCGTCATATAGGGGCTGCATGAGCTGAGCTGCGTGGGGGAGGAAACGGTTGTAAAAATTAACCATTCCCAAAAATTCTTGCAGCGATTTGACCGTTTGTGGCCGTGGGAAACTTTTTATCGCGTGAACTTTGACTGGAAGTGGGACTGCCCCCTTAGGAGAAACTCTGTGTCCTAAAAAAATCAATTTGTGACACACCGAATTTGCATTTGGCTGGATTGATTATTAACCCGTGCTCTTCTAGCCTCTGAAAAACCATAGTGAGATGCCGCTCGTGTTCTTCCTCAGACGGGCTGGCTACCAGCATATCGTCGAGGTAGACGAAAACAAAAGGGAGGTTGCGTAATACTGCGTCCATCATCCGCTGAAAGGTTTGAGCCGCGCCTTTGAGGCCGAAAGGCATTCGCAAAAATTCAAAAAAAAAAAAACTTGGATGAATAATGTTGAAAACTTGGATGAATACTTGCACTGCCTGAGTCTTGTTAAACGTATCACTGAGGATTTTCCAGCTCCATATGTGTTCACAATTGGTGACTTCAACGCTAATACAGCACGTTCAAGTTGTTTTGGAAACGAACTGGTGTCTTTTTGTGAGAGTTACTCCTTACACATCTCGGACAGGATTATCTTACCAGGTGATACCTTTACTCATGTTAGCGTGGCTCATGGCTCTACATCATTGCTTGATCACTGTGTGACTACATCCTCAGGCCATGATAACGTGTCCAATATCAAAGTTCTGTATGACTATGTGAGTTCCGATCATGTACCTTTATCTATAGATATTGAGGCATCTAGTGCTGTAAGTGGCCCCCAGGAAGCTCCCTCAGCCACAACGGGCAGTAGGACATACAAATGGCGTGATGCCACAGCGTCAGACCTGTCCAGATATAAGAAACTTACTCGTAGGAAACTCTGTAACATCCGTGCTCCTATGGACGCCATCAGGTGTCACGACCGTAATTGTGCGGCACACAGGGACAATATTGACAGGTTTTACAGTGATATTGTTGATGCTTTAAATTACTGTGTGAGTGAATGCATTCCTAGCCACAGTGTGGCCACCCAATATAACGTCCCAGGCTGGAATGATGTTGTTAGCGAGGCTCACACAGCTGCTCGGGATGCTTTTTTGTGGTGGAGGAGTAATAACAAACCATGTTCTGGTCCAATATTTGAAAACATGAAAAATTGCAGGGCTAGGTTCAAATATGCTCTACGAGCATGCAGGCGCAATGAAGAAAGTATCAAATGTGACCAGCTAGCTAATCACATGAGTGAACTGAACATGGTAGAATTCTGGAAACAAATGAAGGCTATGAGCTCCCACTGGTCTGTTAGATCAAACACTATTGATGGCGTGACTGGTGACGTTAATATTGCTGAAAAGTGAAAATGTCAATATGAAGCTATTTTCAACTCAGTCAAGAATGTTTCAATGAAGGATTCTGTTATGCACGATATTCGCCTGTATAACGTCATGTTTGATGCCTCTGATATTTCTGCTGTTACTCCTGTTGAAGTTGCTTCACTGATCAAAGTTCTCAAGAAAGGCAAATCTGCTGGCCCTGACTGTCTCACCAGTGAATGCCTCATCAATGCTGATTTCAATTTGTGTATTCTGTTGTCATTGTGTTTTAACTGTATGTTTGTTCATGGTTACATGCCAGATATGTTGATGGACTCTGTTATTATTCCTTTGGTGAAAAACAAGTGTGCCAGTCTGTCTGATATGAACAACTACAGACCTATAGCTATTGCAAATGTTATATCTAAACTGTTAGAGGGTTTAATCCTGAACAGAACTGAGGATTATCTGTGGACAAACGACAATCAGTTTGGTTTCAAGTCAGCTCTTTCAACTGACAAGGCTGTTTACCTACTCCATGAATTTGTTGACTACTTCAGAAGCCAATCCACTAGTGTCTATGCTACGTTCCTAGATGCTAGCAAAGCTTTTGACAGGATTAACCACTGGTGTTTGTTCAGAAAACTGATCGATCGAGGTATTCCTATTTACATTGTTAGCATCCTGTTATACTGGTACAGAAGACAGTCTATGGTTGTTAGATGGGGCAATGTCACCTCATCCAAATTTCATGTGACCAATGGTGTTAAACAAGGTGGCATACTGTCACCCTTGTTGTTTAATGTCTATGTTGATGATCTCAGTGTACTGTTGAACAATACTAATGTGGGCGGCTCCTTTAACGGTGCACTGTTAAATCACATTTTCTATGCTGATGACCTCTGTTAAGTTTGTCTACTGCAGCGATGCAACATCTCCTTTCGGTATGTGAAAAATTTGGTGAAAAAAATGACATCTTGTTCAACTGTACTAAATCTATGTGTATGGCTTTCAAACCAAAGGGTGTCAATACGTCGAATCCTGTTATGCCACTTTGTGGTAATAGCTTGAACTTTGTTGAAAAAGTCAAATACCTAGGTGTGTGGATTGAATCTGATAAGACCAATGTTGATTGTAACAGGCAACTCAGGAAACTATATGCTCAAACAAATTTACTGTTGCGAAATTTCCATAGACGTTCTCCTGATGTCAAATGTATGTTGTTCAAGACTTTCTGTACCTCAATGTACTGCTCGCCTTTATGGTTTAAAGGCAATGATGCTGTTAGGAACAAAATCTGCATTGCATATAATAACTCACTAAGAAGGTTGTTAGATGTACCACGAAGGTCGAGTGCAAGCAAGATGTTTGTGTCTGTGAACATTCCGTCTTTTGGCGAGTTGATACGTAAGAATGTTTACAGTTTTATGAGAAGGTTGCTGGCGTGAAACAATCATCTTATATCAGCAGTTGTCAACTCGTCACTCACACTTCACTCCAGCATTTGGAAGTGGTGGCGTTCCATTTTATACTGAGCCCAATATTGTATGTTATTGTTGTTACAAGAGCGCCGAGTGTCTGCTGATCTGTATATACTTTTATTTATTTTCTACTCGTTTTAGTTCTGCCCTTAATATGAACCCTGAGTTTGAAATAAACGTTTGAATTTGAATTTGAATAAGAACAAAAGCCATTTTGCCTGGACTGAACCCGGTACCGATACAGTGGATTGGATTGGCTCATCCCTAATTTACAGAAAAAATGTTGAAGATTTACAGGAAAAAAGTAGAAATTTTATGAGAAAAAAGTTTATTTATAAGAAAAAAAATTTAAGAAAAAATTTATTTATAAGAAAAAAATTATAAGAAAAAAATTCAAATTTATGAATAAAAAATGCAGATTGAGATAAAATTTGCAAATTTACAGGAAAAAATTGCAAATTTTAGAGATAAGATTTTATAGGAAAAATGTCTCAAATTTATTCGAAAAAAAGTTGAAAATTTATGAGGAAAAAACTACAATTTTTGAATAAAAGTTGAAAATTTATTTGAAAAAAGTGGCAGATCTCTGTGGAAAAACAGCTGCAAATTTGCAAGTAAAAATTTCAAATTTACAATTGAAAAATTATGATTTTTGCTATCAAATCACTAGAAACAGAATTTATTATTACATGTCAAAGTGCAGTTCCACTGTTCAAGATGGCCGCCATGCAGCATGCGTGACTTCGCCATAATTTAAGTGAAGAGCAGCAGTTTTGTGCATATATATAGATACATGACTGTACTTATAAACCCCCATTCAGAAACCTTGAATTGTCCTTTGTAGAGTAAATGACCAATTTTCTGACCTTTTTATGAATTTGGAAACATTGTGAAAGCGCCACAGAGCCGTTTATACACACCTCATTTACTCTAAAAAATGTTCTTATTGCTCTTCTTTTTACTACAAATAAGGAAGTGAATTCCAGCAGTAGTGACGTCACTTGTTTTATTTTTCAGAGACGTATTCAGTTGTCGTCTACTCAGTAGTTCAACCAGGAAACATCAAATATGAGCCGACAGCCTTCAGACCAGTCAGGATGAGAGGTACGCCTGTTGACTGATTGGTTGGTTGATTCCTCCGAGCACAGGTTCATACAGCAGTCGGGCTGGGAACTATGAGGGAGCTCATGATGGTGTTACGATACTGCGATTCCTTAAGTATTGCCGTATCACGACAGATTTTGTTCTGCGACACCGTCTCTCTGACGAGAAACAGTGCGGCAGGTCCTCATCCCTCATCACAGTCAGATGTTTCAGGAGGAAAAAAAATGGCACATTTGCAGGTTTTTCTCTTAAATTTAAAATTAATCTTAAAAGCCATGTGATTTTTTTCCCATAAATTTTCACTTTTTCCTCATAACTTTCATTTTTTTCTTAATTTTATATTCATTAATTGACAGTTTTGTGTTCTTATAAAACTGAAAGACTTTTTTTAAAAATTTGACCTTATTTTAAATAGATTTGTACTTTGATTCTGCAATTTTTCCTCATGTTGGGGCATTTTCCCCACACATTTGTAAATTTTTTCTTATTAATTTGCATATTTCTTGTAAATCTGTGCATTTCTTCTGACATAATTTTCTGCCACCTTTTGTTTGAGTTTGCATGCTTCCCTCTCACCAGTTAATGACGTCAGTTCTCAGGTGGAGCTGCACATTTCTGAACTCATCCTTCCATGTTACACAAAGTCACTCTCATATCTCAGAGGGTTTCTTTAAAAATCTAACTTGGTACCATGAGGTGATCCCTGCAGTCCTGCACTGAGATGCATTCTTCTGATTACTGTATTTTGGATTTGTTTGACTTCTATTTTCTTGCAGCTGAACGTACTTAAATTGTTGTCTTCATGTTTTCTCAGGTAGCCAAAAGCCTTCTCCCCGTCAGTGAAGCAGTCCACCATCAACCACTGAAATCCAGCTGGATCTTCCCTGACCAGGTCCACCAGTGTCTGCAGACCACAATATAATTAAATATTCATTATTTCTCACTGGCCTAGTCTCACTAAACCACCACAACAAAAAGAAGATGAAAACGTTTTAGCTTAACAGAAAACAATGTTGTTTTTTTGCTTGCATCCAACACCTCTGTGACTAAACATGCTTGACTTCTGTAGCCTCTACCCAGTGGGCCGTGCTCTTGTTGCTGCTGTAGTGCTCTAGTTTAGCTGCGGCAAGTGATCTCACTTGGTCATTGCTCCTGTCTGTGGTTTTCATAAAGACGTCAAATAGAAAAGTCTTGACCTACTCTGCTCTGGTGTGGATATATGACATTGTGAAAACCACCAGTGCAGACTATAAACAGGATGCTTTTCTGTGTCTGGAAACTGAACACAAATGTTTCAGTTCCAAACCTCTGAGTTTTACAACAAGAACTTCTGAGGATTGAATAGGCCTAAAATAAAAAAAAAAAAAAAAAAAAGTCAAAAGTAGCACTGCATCATGTATTTGTTTTGAAAGTTACTGCGTAGTTCATTGTTGGTGGTCAGCTCTCTCAGTAGGCACAGCTGGTGTTTCTGTGTTGCCCCCTCATGTATAGTGGTGTGAAAAAGTCTTTGCCCCCTTCCTGAGTTCTCATTTTTTTGTACTAGTGCATACCCATGCATGCCCGTAGGAAGTTACTGTTACCATGGCAACAGTAACCATGGTGAAACCTGCCTTTGATCTTTGACGTCACCACTCATTCAGTGATGCCTGCCTTTGATCTTTGATGATGTGTCTGCCTGGCAACAGTAACCATGGTGATACCTGCCTTTGATCTATGACATCACAGTAACCATGGTGACTATGACACCCATAACTGCCCACCACCCCCACCCCAGGGATGTTCATTAAAGATTTCCCCTCCTAAACTTCCAAAAATCCGGGGAGGCTGAAATTTGGGGATGCACACCCTCATAACCTCAGCACAGCACGTGTAAAATCTGAGGTCAGTCTGATGAACGGTTCCAGAGATACTCGCGGAACACACACACTGACACACAGATTTCTTGCATTATAATAGGACTAGTGCATTGCCTGTAGAACCAAGAATTCCTGTCTGAAACAGGTATCCCAGTCAGGCTTTCCAGGCCCAAATGTAGGCTATGTTTGAAAGTGGAATACAAAGAGGCATAGCCTATATGTAGGCAATCACGTGTTAGACTTTGACAAATATAAAAAGGACTAAATGTCACTAAGATTTATTTGATTGTGTGACTTAATTACAGAATACCTAAATATTGAAAATGAATGGGACATCCAATATTAGCGACTGTTTCAGATCCCTTGTTTATTCATTTGTCAGATCACTTATTTGTCTTGTAGCACCTTGGGGGAGCCAGATTATCTAGCATCTCAGACAGGAGACAGTGATAAGCTTGGGACAACAAAGAGCAGGAGGTTCCTGGTGAGATAGCAGGAAGGAGTCAGGGATGAAGGACATTGAATGCAGTGTGATGCAAATGTCATGTTGTTTGTGATGTAAATGCCATGAAACTTAAGGGGAGAGTTTCTGCTTAAGTGTTCAGTCTGTTCTGTGCTTGAGAGATGTGAGTGTGTAATAAATCGTCTGAAATGATTCTGCCTCTGATTTCACACACTCCACACTGGTGACCCAAGACGTATTATGGAACACGAGGCAAGAACCCCGGAGCCGGCCCGGTTAGGAAGCTACAGCGAGGCGGCATTTCTGGCAGCACAACCCGCACTCTTGGTTCCACCTCACCGAGGCCCAGTTCGCCCTCCGGGGAGTAACGGCAGATGATACCAGATTCTACCATGTGGTCGCAGCGCTCGACGCCCGCACAGCTCAGCAGGTAACGAGCCTGCTCGATCAGCCACCAGCCAGCAGCAAATATGAGGCGCTCAAGGCTGCGCTCATCCAGCGCTACACGCTCTCGGACTGTGAAAGAGCAGAGAGGCTCCTGACACGGACAGAGTTGGGAGATGGTTCGGCCGTAGACCTGATGGAGAAGATGCTGACATTAATGAGCACGGACGACGGGCACTTTCTGTTTGCCCACCTCTTCCTCCGGAACCTTCCGACAGTAGTGAGAGTGGTTCTGGCCAATTTGCCGTTGCTGGCCGCGCGCAGCTACCGTGCGCTAGCCCAGGAGGCAGACCAGATCATCATCACCACCAGGGCGATCACAGTCAACGCGGCAGCGGCGGAGCCCAGCGAGACGACCAGAGGAGGCGAAGAGCCACCGACGGTAGCGGCAGCGGGGGCCAAGGAGCGCCAGAGAGACACACTCTGTTTCTACCACCGCCGTTTCGGAGAGAACGCACACAGATGTGTGCCACCATGCCAATTCAAGCGCTCAGGAAAACGCCAAGGCCGGGGGTCGGTAGCAGCTGCGACCCTCGGTGAAAAGAACAAGCTGCTCTACTTAACAGATGCACGCTCGGGGAGGCGTTTCCTCGTGGACACCAGAGCCCAGAAGAGCTTCATCCTGCCGACCTACGCTGACCGGCTGGCAGGATCTAGCGGCCCTGGGATGTTGGCAGCAAACGGCTCGGATATTAAGACCTTTGGTGAGAGGACTCTGCTCTTATCTCTACACGGTCGTACATATGAGTGGACTTTTGTCGTAGCAGCACTGAATTACCATATACTGGGGGCTGATTTTCTGTGTGCGCATGGTTTACTTTTTGATGTTGCTAACAGGCGCCTGGTTTAATGCACTGTCCTTTGACTCTCTACCCTGTACAGCTCAAAGGGCCGGGCCAGTAACACAAGCCAACGTCACAGCTCCAGGCGGTAAGTTCCACACACTGCTCACTCAGTTCCCAGCACTCACGGTCCCGACGTTTTCCGCGGCCATCGCTAAACACGGGGTGGAGCACTTTATCACCACCACCGGGCCTCCCGTTTTTGCAAGACCTCGGCGCTTGGACGCAGCTAAACTGGCCATAGCGCACGAGGAGTTCGCCAACCTGGAAAGGTTGGGCATCATCAGGCGCTTGAACAGCCCATGGGCATCCCCGCTACACATGGTCCCTAAGGCTGAGGGATTGTGGCGACCGTGCGGGCATTTCCGCAGGTTGAACAACGCCACAGCGCACGCCCGCTACTCAATTCCCCACATACAGGATTTTTCCGTTCACCTCGCCGGAGCGCGCATTTTTTCCAAAATAGACCTGGTCCGCAGTTACCACCAAGTCCCAGTGCGCGCTGAGGACGTACCCAAAACAGCGGTAATAACTCCGTTCGGTCTATTCGAGTTCCTGCGCATGCCATTTGGGTTAAAAGGAGCGGCACAGACGTTCCAGCGCATGATGGATGCAGTGCTGCGCGATCTCCCGTTTGTGTTCGTCTACCTGGACGATATCCTGGTAGCCAGTGCGTCCGAAGATGAACACGAAACCCACCTCACAACGGTTTTCCGGAGGTCGGAGGAGCACGGGTTAATAATCAACCCGGCGAAATGCCAGATCAGCGTGACGGAGATTAATTTTTTGGGGCACCGCATCTCTCCGGAAGGAGCGATCCCACTGCCCGACAAAGTGCGCGCCGTGGCGGATTTTCCCCGGCCTCAGACGGTCAGGGCACTGCAGGAATTTTTGGGGATGGTGAACTTTTATAACCGTTTGCTTCCCCACGCGGCGCAGCTCATGCAACCATTGTACGCCGCGCTCAAGAAACAGAAACCTGCGGATAGGGTCGAATGGACCCCGGAGCGAGAGCGGGCGTTCTCAGAAGTTAAAGCAGCCCTGGCAAACGCTGCACTGCTGGTGCATCCAGACCCGACGGCCCGCATAGCGCTCACCACCGACGCTTCAGATGTGGCCATAGGGGCTGTCGTGGAGCAGCGCGTCACTGGGGCTTGGCAGCCGCTCACCTTTTTCAGCAGAACTTTGCGCGACAACGAACGTAAATACAGCGCGTTCGACAGAGAGTTGCTGGCTCTCCACCTGGCCATACGCCACTTCCAGTTCTGGCTGGAAGGGCGCAGCTTCACCGCGTTCGTAGACCACAAGTCGCTAACATTTGTGATGGCCAAGGTTTCAGAACCGTGGTCGGGCCGGCAGCAGAGACAGCTGGCCGCGATTTCAGAGTTTACTACCAATATTCAGCATGTGTCTGGTAAACTGAATGTAGTGGCGGACTGCCTCTCGCGCGCCGTGGTGACCCCGGTCTGCGTGGGGATAGATTACGCAGCCATGGCCACGGAGCAGATTAGCGATGCAGACGTGCGCGCGCTCCAGTCTGGACCAACAGGGTTAAGGCTGGAGAGCAGGGTGCTGCAGGATGGCGGCCCCCCCCTAATCTGCGATGTCTCCATGGGTCGCCCGCACCCGGTGGTCGCGGCCGCGTGGCGCCGCCGCGTGTTTGAGTCGGTTCACACTCTGGCGCACCCAGGAGTGCGCGCGTCGGTCAAAATGGTGGGAGAGAAGTTTGTGTGGCCGAGCCTACGCAAGCAAGTGAAAGAGTGGGCTGCAGCCTGCGTGGCGTGCCAACGAGCCAAAGTACACAGACACACGAAGGCTCCCTTGGAGCCGTTTCGTATTCCGGCTAAGAGGTTCGACCATGTTCACGTGGACCTCATAGGCCCCCTCCCGCCATCACAGGGGTGCACACACCTCCTGACAATGGTGGACCGCACCACGCGCTGGCCAGAAGCAGTCCCACTGGCGGCAACCACGTCCGCGGACGTAGTGCGCGCTTTTTTAACAGCATGGGTGGCGTGTTTTGGAGTCCCATCGGACGGGCCCGCAATTTGTTTCCGAACTCTGGTCCGTGATGGCCCGCAGCCTGGGTGTTACAATTCACTGCACAACCGCGTACAACCCACAGGCCAATGGGTTATGCGAGCGTTTCCATAGATCACTGAAAGTGGCATTCAGGGCTTCATTGACGGATGCAAATTGGGTAGACAGGTTGCCATGGGTTTTATTGGGGTTGCGCTCCGTGCCGAAAGAGGATCTGGAAGCTTCCCCGGCAGAGCTTGTTTTTGCGCAGCCACTACGGCTGCCCGGGGAATTTCTGCCAGATAATCCCACGCTGGGCAGCTCCCCGTCTCAGCTTTTGCAGCGTAGCGCAAACACAGGCACGCTGCCGGGCCCTGCCCACCACAGTTTTCCGCGTGTTTTCGTGCCTAAAACTTTGAAGAGCGCGGAGTTCGTGTTCGTCAGACACGACGCCCACCGCCCTCCATTGCGCCCACCCTATGATGGACCGTTCAGAGTGCTGGAAACAGGGGATAAGCATTTTTTGCTAGACTTGGAGGGTAGGAGGGAAAAAATTGGCATAGACAGACTTAAACCCGCTTTCGTTGTGGCGGACGAGCAAGTGCTGTTGGCTAAGGCCCCTCGGTGTGGAAGACCCCCACGGAGAGCTCCCCAGGGAAACGATTCACCAGAGCAGCCACACGGACAGACCAAAGTGCCCCCCCCCTAGCAACAGCCCACCAGCAGTCAGACACACTCACAGCAGCCCCCCACCGGCACAGCATCGCCGCGGAGGCGGTAAACCCCAGTTACAGCAAATACGGGAGGAGACGGAAGCCCAAGCAGCATGTGGACTGGTGTTCAATTGTGACATAATTCTCGGCCCAGGAAACATGCACGCAGGCTCAGGTAGATTTGAAAGCTTTATTCAACCAGGAAAGTGTGTTTGGATGTGTGTATGTGATATGGTAGTGGATTGTGGGTGGAAGATGAGAACAGGAACAGAGCAGCACACCGTGTGGCCAGGCAACCCTATGGGAGAAACACAAACAGGGAGTGAGCTGGGCAGAACCACACGGGAAAGTGATGCTGAGTAATGCTTACTTGCAGGGAGAGTGGTGGCTGGCGTTGGCGAGGATTTCAGGCCTGGGAGACAGCGCCCTGCTGCGCACAAGACGAGTGTGGAGCTGCGGGAGATGGCGAAGGTGAGGGTATCCGCCGCCAGGGAATCCACCTGTGCACAGGGGAAGGCTGAGAAAGCAGGTAAGTGATAAGACAGCTTACGTGAAGCAGCGATGAGTGGCAGGACTGAAGAGATGATCCTGCTGAGGGATTGAGCGCGTTGTGGAACAGACGGCTCCAGACCGATGCTCAGGGCGAGGTGGAATAAATAGCTCTGCGCTAATGAGGTGCAGGTGTGCACGCAGCTGAGGTGGATGCCTGAGAGCGGCGAGTGGTGACAAATTGTTCTATTACAGCATGTGGACTGTTATTCTATTGTCCTATCTAAGATGCTGGGGGGGGGGGGTAGTGTAGCACCTTGGGGGAGCCAGATTATCTAGCATCTCAGACAGGAGACAGTGATAAGCTTGGGACAACAAAGAGCAGGAGGTTCCTGGTGAGATAGCAGGAAGGAGTCAAGGATGAAGGATGTTGAATGCAGTGTGATGCAAATGTCATGTTGTTTGTGATGTAAATGCCATGAAACTTAAGGGGAGAGTTTCTGCTTAAGTGTTCAGTCTGTTCTGTGCTTGAGAGATGTGAGTGTGTAATAAATCATCTGAAATGATTCTGCCTCTGATTTCACACACTCCACAGTCTGATCTTTTATAACTTATATTCAAGATAATAGTGTATCTTCACTTTACATATGTATACTAGCTGTTCTTGTTTTTTCTTGCCTTCTGATTGTTGCTCCGAGTGTTGCTATCCCTGTGCTGTTGCAATCCTGGAATTTCCCCATTGTGGGATTAATAAAGGCTTAGCTTATCTTATCTTATCTTTGGGGACTGGGAGTTGTTCAGTCGTCATTATAATTATTTTAATTGAGTTTCTATCACTGTTCAGTGATGGAGTTCTGTGTAATATTCAATTTCTTCTGTGTATTGTCAGTAAACTCATGCAGTACTATAACAGGACTCGTTTGCAAATATTTTTACCCGTGTACAAAATATATTTACCCGTGTGCCTCCGAAGAACTGTGATCCACTGGTTTTGCTGCGCCCCCCCCCCCCCCCCCCCCGCCCGCCGCTGTTTCAGTTCTCCTGTAGGTCCTGTACGTATATCAGCTGTTCTGTTATAGAACACCCATGGATTCAATCAGATGATCGCTCCAACCACAGAGCTCAGCTATTTTCCATGATAAATCAACCTCAGGGAAAAAAGCATACTGCATGATTTATCTTTTTTCACTTTATTGAAAATAACTTTTATCACCATCAGTTAGCATGCCTTTGAGCCAGGTCTGGCTGCTGCTTGCCCTGGCATGGTGTGTTGACTTGTCAGACCCGGTCCCCGCTGACGCTCTGCCCAGTCTGCTCACACACCTCATTCTCCACATATGGCGAATTATCCTTTAGACCTACGCAATCACGGCAACTCTATGGTGTAATTTTTTAAGCATTAAATCTTCAGTATTATCTTGTTCCATCTTTCTAACTTTCATTTCCTTGTTTTGTCCCGGGAAGACTGTGGTGACTGACAGGTCGTGATGCTGTGTTATCCAATCAACATGGTTGTGATGCCGTGTATTGTCCAATAAACACGGAGTCAATCTGAAACCCTGCCCACACTTCTTGAAGCCAGCTCGTGAAGAGACCGAGCGGTGGCTAAACTTTTATTGATAAAACATTACACATTTTGACTGAGCGACTCTATATTCAGGGATGCACACCCTCGTAACGTCAGGAAACCGCATTTAAAATCTGAGGCCAGTCTGACAGACAGTTCAAGAGAAATGCATGGAACAGACACACAAACACAGATTTCGTGAATTTATAGGTAGATGTTTGTCACACTTAAATGTTTCAGATCATCAAACAAATTTAAATATTAGACAAAAAATGACACAAGTAAGCACAAAATGCAGTTTTTAAATGAAGGTGTTTATTAAGGGGAAAAAAATATCCAAACCTACATGACTGTGTGGAAAAAGTGACACCCCCCACCCCCATTAAAACATAAATTAACTGGTTTGTGACATAACTCTGGCTCTCACGAGCCAGAAAAGAGATACGAGGGCGACCAGTGAGTTGGCGTAATTTATTAAAACAAACACACACACTACACTAAATAACAAACAGCAAAGTAAAGAGCCACGTGGGGCAAAAATACTCACAGAACTAAAAATGACATACAACCCAGGGAGAAAGGCTAGAGAGGCGGCGAGGGAAAAAACACTCGCCGAGTCGCAGCACTAACACTGGGGAAGGCGCCGAGGTAACGGCGAACTGTAGCTAGACGGAGGAGCTAACAGTCGTGGAAACACAAGATAAGTCTTTCCAAAGCGAGGTCGCAGCGACGAATGACTCTCGGCTGCTCGCTTAAGTGGAGGAGGTGATTGATGATAGGAGACAGCTGTCCCAGCGCAGCTGAACTAGACAGCTGGCAATCAGCTGGGCGCTGTCAAAGGACGGGCCTTGGAAGACCCGGCACGGACTACCACGGAGAAGGAGCGACACTGGACAACCTGAACGCAGAGAAAGATAGCGTTCAGGTTGAAAGGGTTAATGTATAGTTAGTGCCAGAATAATAATTCTGTAGGTGATCTCCCATTATGCTCTACACATATTCCATACAAATTCTGTTTGCATGCTTATGAACAAGTATGTTATGGTATATTGATAACAGGAATGAGACAAAGGTATAGAGCCCTCTCTGTCTTTTCTCTCTCTCTTTTAAGTCAGGTCTTTAACATTAGATACACACCCAAACCCAACACCCACGCACACTGTTGATAGCACATTCTAGAATGAAGAGGCGTGTTCAGTGGATGGCCTGTTCCCGCCATAGGTAGATTAGCCAATCAGATAGTCGCGTACAAGCCCATCCCATTGTACTGGCTCGCCCAACCCGAGGGGATAATTGTAACCTGCACCCGGAAGTCGGGGTTCAGTCTGACCAGCTCCAGAGGGAGCTGCGTCACGCTGCACCCAGCGCTGCTTGCTTTACATGTGACTTCTAAATAAATGTTTCATCTTAAAATTGAAGAAATCTCCGGTTTGTTCTTGGACCTTTCAATCAAAGAATCGGGTATTTTTCTAACAATTGGTGCCGGTGACCCGGATTGAAGTATTTCGAGACGAGCCGAAAAAACTACATAGAAAGGACCCAAAAACTACATCGGAAGGACCCTTTTTAGTCGACTGTGGCGACGCCTGAATGAAACAAAAAGGTAAGCAGAAAGCCTTTTTATGCAAATTTCTGCAGTTTGGCCATTCTAAATTTACAGTCGTCTGATTAAGGGGTATATCCGATTTCTAAATTTTAAACTGTTTGCGGGATGGAAGTCTGCGGTCACATGTAAAGCATGAACCACGTGGTCTTGCACGAGGGAGAGTGGTGATGTCCTAGGATCAAGTAGCCGCTTTTTTACGAATAAGGAAGATTTGCAATGCAAGAATCTTTTTTAGATCAATAGTGAGCATATATAAAGGTACTCTTAATACGTTATAAGAACCTCAGACTACATCATGAGTGAGTAACGTAGCAAGCAGCCGCAAGAATCTTTTTCCCACCTTTAGTGAGGGTCTGCTCATAAGTATAAAAAATAACTAAGGTACTCTTAATACGTTATAAGAACCTCAGACTACATCATGAGTGAGTAACGTAGCAAGCAGCCGCAAGAATCTTTTTCCCACCTTTAGTGAGGGTCTGCTCATAAGTATAAAAAATAACTAAGGTACTCTTAATACGTTATAAGAACCTCAGGCTACATCATGAGTGAGTAACGTAGCAAGCAGCCGCAAGAATCTTTTTCCCACCTTTAGTGAGGGTCTGCTCATAAGTATAAAAAATAACTAAGGTACTCTTAATACGTTATAAGAACCTCAGACTACATCATGAGTGAGTAACGTAGCAAGCAGCCGCAAGAATCTTTTTCCCACCTTTAGTGAGGGTCTGCTCATAAAAATAACTTGCAGAATGGTACAAGAACCTTTTCTCCATCCTTAGTGAGTGACCATTCATAAGTATAAAAATAATAACTTACAGAATTGCATAAGAATCTTTTATTCCAACAATAGTGAGTGCATTCATAAGTATAAAACAATAAAATAGCTTGTTAAAATCAGTATAAGACTGATCTTTATGATAAGATACCTCTTGTATCGATTACCTGACGAGGTTCCGATGAAAGTATCCTCTACATATAAGTTAAGCTATAGGTAATGAGTAAATGAGTACATGCAAATCTGCGGCAAACTCTCCACATTGTGCAAGCTGATCTCTGTAAAATTTTGTGTCTTTAAGGGATAAAAATGTGATTTGAGAAATACCAGGGGTTGGAAATATTAACTAATGGCGGCCTCCGGACCGCGTGGTCAAGAACAAAGAAAAGTAATGGCCCCCCCACCACCGAGTGGAGGTGAAATTGGTAAAACAGGTTACTGAGAGGAGAACTGTTTGAGGTAACAGCATTAAAATGAAGCGCGAAATTAAAGCTGGGATTAAGGAGGCAGTGCTCCATTTTTCTTAAACTTAAAAAAAAAAAAAGCACATGGTTTGTGAACAATAGGCTCAGGGGCCATTTTGCACGTGTCCCATTTACTGCGCATGCGAGGGCGCCATTTTGAATCACCTTCAAGCTGGGGCACATTGCCTCCATCATGTGGCCAAATATAGGAAGTGCACTATTTCACAAAATTACTGCCAACAAAAACTTAAAATCTTAAGAATAAATCTGGAACTTTATCTCTCTGGTTGAAAGGAAGGCTTTAAAAATTCCATGCATGGTGAAAAAACAATAAAGACCTCAGGGGCCTGCTAGAATGCAGGTTTGCCTATAGTGAGGCAAAGCATGCCATTCAGCTTGGAGAAGAGAGAGAAAAAGTTCAACTTTAAAATTAGGCAGAGGGAACTGGAGAATAAGGAGATTTATTCCTCAACAAAACTGTAGGAAATCCTACACTATATAAAGGTGAGAGAATTTAAATGAAAAATTGCAGGTTGGTGCAGATAAGTAAAAATATAAATGAATTAAATTATAAATACAAAAATAATTAAATAAATACAACAAACGAAAATATGAATGAATAAAATAAATAGGAGTTATTGTTGTGGAGATGAGAGTGGGCAGAATATGGAAACGGAAATTTGTTTTTGAAGAAAATTGAAAACTGATGAAATGTTAAAGTTTTGTGCAGGACGCAAGACAAAAGTATGGAGAAATGATTGGAGGAAGGAAAGAAAAAACGTAAGAATAAGAGACTTATGCTGCAACGGTGAGAACAAATGCAAAATAATCAATAAACACGATATAACAGAAAAGGACAAAAGATACGCTGTTTAATAGCCTGTTTCTCTCCATTAAATTTGAGACAGTATTGGCTGTGGACGACCCCTCCCCCAGCAGCTGCCTCCTCCTTCACGCCATCAGTGACCCCCCTCCTCCCTCCACTTCGCTGTCCCACTCCAGCAGTCAAGAAAGCAACACAATGGGTCAAAAGAGGAACAATTGAGCACACCAGCAGAGTGAGTCCTCACACATCTGATATTGTATAGTATTCCTGTATATGTATCAAGCCGCTGAGGCTGGTAGAAAATTAAGGTTGTTGTTCTCTATTTGTGAAATGTGGGGTGATTCATCACTCAGTTGATATCTGTACTGTATTCCTGTGTGTGTATCAACCAGTTGAGACTGATTAACACCTATATGAAATGTCTCTAGCCTGTAAGCCCGGCTCCCTGGGGTCGGCGCTATCCTAGACAAGGGCTAGATGGTTGACAAAGGTCCCAATCACAGATCAAAAGAAAGGAAGGGAGAAATTTGCCAGATGGGTCAAACAAATGCAGGACAGAGGAATGTTCGCTGGATGTGAAAACAGCCCCCCCACCAGGGAGACCTAGCTATACAGTATTGTTGCCTTCCATATCAGAGATGTGCCAAGACCACATACTGAGCAGACACAATACATGACCAATCTTCAAAAAAGCCATACCCATGCCCCATCTAAGTTGACCTGTCAGTATCGGCTGCATGACCACAGGAGGTCAGAATAGTCAGAGGCCCCCGTGGGACTAATACTTCCTATGTTAAGCAATTTGGCCACTGAGCTCAAACACCCACAAGGGCCCCCAGGGGGTCCCCCAAAATTAGCAACACAACAGGTATCCTTCCCTACAGGATGTTGAAAAAGAACCGGCTTTGATATTAAGCCGTTCTGTTTCAAGGGGGGAGAGGTCAAGACAGGAACAGATAGAAAAGTTACTAGTCCACTAAGGTTTGAAGGCTCCATTAAAGGAATAGAACAACGTATCAAGGAAGAGGAATCCAACGGGGTCAAATTAAACAAT
The DNA here is from genome assembly GCA_020510985.1 of Pholidichthys leucotaenia. NCBI lineage: Eukaryota > Metazoa > Chordata > Actinopteri > Cichliformes > Pholidichthyidae > Pholidichthys > Pholidichthys leucotaenia. The sequence goes on from CM035836.1 coordinate 42,503,797, forward strand.
GGCTCCTCTGATTGCACAATTCAACATAAGTTATCCAAAAAGCGTGATGGCTGAGGCTGCAGCTTATATTGCCCACCCATTCTCCATCTAAGAAGCTTAACATAAGGTATGAGCATGGAGGTGCAAAATATGATAAAAACGCTGATTTATAATCACGGCCTAAGACAAAGGTTGAAAATTTATGCAAAAAGGTATAAGGGTAAAACTGCAAGGTTTGGAGGAAATTGCACAATTGAGGAAATTTGCCAAATATTACAAAATGTCACAAATTCCTGAAAAGGAACTTGCAAATTTACAAGGAAAAAATCTAAAATTTGTTAGGAGAAAATAACTATTAAGAGAAAAGGTTGCAAAGTTTAGAAGGGAAGTGTTTAAATTTGAGAAAAGCTGTAAGCTTACATGAAAGCCACATTAAGATAAGGTAAGCCTTTATTGGTCCCACAATGGGGGAGATTCTAGGATTGCAATGGCACAGGGATAACAACACTTAGAGCAATAATTTAAAAGATAAGAAAATAAGAGCAGTGAATATACTGTACATATGTACACATAAATATAAATACACGGTGCGGAGCATTACAGATTTCCTTACACTTTGTATGGAGATGGGGGATGGCAGCGTAACAAGGGTTATGGTTTTGGATCATCCAGAGATGAGTAAAAAGCATTATGGAAGACGATGAATTAAAACAAACACAACCAGAGTAGACTACAGAAACAAGAAGATAATTTGGGGTAAAAAACAGCAAACACTCGGCCGAATAGACTCAAGAATGAAGCATATACATACATATAGCTGTGTGCACACCAGCCCTATCCAAGGGATCATCATAGAGCACGCACAGAGCGGAGGTGGAGCATGAACAAGGCTTTAATGTCCTGTGCACATAGATCTGCAGCTCTGGCACACACAAGACAACCAGTGTAGCTTGACAAACAAACCAGCGGTTCACACCCGCATGGTCTGTGTGTCACATGGTTAAGTCCTGATTTAAATGTTATTTAGAATTGTTTTTGGAGGCTAATGAAAGCTCTATATTTTTGTATCTAAAATTGTTATAGTTTTGTAGGCATAGTGTTAGTTCATCTGGAGGTTATCTGTTCAGAAGAAAAAAGACAGAAGACTCCACCACACCAAGATACAGATGACTCTGTTAAACTTAAGTTTTCATAATAATCAGCAGACGTCTTAGTGTAATACATTCCTTGAAAGGCAGGTGTTCAGACCCAGCGGCATCATTTAATTCCAAAACAAATTCAAAAGGTCAGTAATTAAAAGGCATCCAAGGCCAGGGTATAAATCAAGAGATGAGTGTTGTCACAAAACAGAATTTTGAATGGAGCCATGTTGGTTTATTTATAAAGCTGACTTTTCAGAATGAAACCGATCACTTTTATGTGCAGGATCTTGCATGGAGCATTAGCTGTGGACAGTAGTCAGTAGTATGAACGACGGGACAGTGAACAGAAGGAAGTTCCAATACTGAAAGAGATTATAGATGTGAGATGTTTCATCAGCTAGTCCAGGGAAAGGTGAAGTCTTGTACACAGATGGATAGTGGTTGGAAAAGAATTGAGTGAGTGTTTCTGATGGGAAAAAGTACTTGGGGGAAGAGAAGAAGAACGGTGGATTTAGCAAGTGTAGAAAATATTTCTGATGTTGAGATGGAAATGGAAAAAGAAATTAAAGCAGAGCATGTCTAACCAAAGAAAATAAAGATCCACGTAAGATTTGCAGCTGTAGCTTTAAAAACCAACCAAACAGAAAACCAACAATAAATAAATTAAATTTTTGGCTAAGAGTGTCAGGAAGAAGGCACAAATGCAGGCAACCATCTTAGATGTTTCCAAGTACTTAAAGCAGCAATGAGACATTAGGTGTCCATTCTTTCAGTGCATTTCCTTAATTGTGAATATTAACATTAGTTATGTTCCTCCCCAACAGAGGGTATGCATTTGATGTTACTCACCACATAATGGTGTGATATGTGATATATGATACATCATATTTCAGGAATATGACAGTAATGAGGAATGTGATTTTTCCTGATTCGGCGGTGGCCAAGCTGGGTCAGGGTAAACTACATTCACTCCACACTTTACCAAGGAATATATAAAATGAGGCATTCAAGGGAAAAATTTGAATCAAATTCTAATTAGGCAAAACGTCCACCTTTCGCTTGACTGAAAGTGTGACACAGCTTTTAATCATTTATTTAAATTCAACTGGACAAACTGATCTTATTTATCAATGCTGAAGCATATCAAAATGCACAGGTGGTTATTTTGTTTTCCTTAAATGAAATTTGTAAAGTAGTTAAGCTGTGACTATTGAAACCTTATTGAACAGAACTCTTGGAAGACAAAGGTCCGCAAGGTTCAATTACAGTAGTGCAGATAGTATCTGTTGGCATGGTGGAGAGTTAATCTTATTATCCCATCTTGTATTAATTAGGAAAACTAAACGAAGACTTTGAAGCAGTTCCTTTCTTGACTCAATGTTGGAAATCTAGATAAGAAGGGAAAAGAAAATTTGGAGAAAAACTGAACTTATTTATGGAATGGCTGACACAAGGGGAGCCTGAGGCTCCCCATGAATCTGTTTCTCTTATAAAAGGAGGCCAAGAGGACAAGGGGGGAGGACAGTGAGGAGGAGGAGAGAGAGCACGCCCCACAATGGCCGCTGCTGGCAGGAGAGGCGTCCACCTCCACCACTGAAAACTGGACTGCATACTTAAAGACTAGAACAGATAAGTGGACTCACTTCTACACGTATGCAGAAAATTAGCAAAAATTAAATTATTGCATGTAAAGTAAGAATTCTGGGTAATGACATACAGGACTCTGAGTCAGAAAAATAACGATCAAATTCTGCAAATGACAAGCTACCAGTAGAACACCTATCAACATCTGTAAAAGTAGCATTGTACCCAGTGTACTATAGGCAATTGAATGGATCTGATCCAAATTGTGAACTACCATCATTTGTAAATCCATCCTCTAGATTGGTCATAAAATTAGACTGATAAACAAGGAAATGTGTGGAAGCATCCATTGTCCTAATTGAAGAGGATAAGAGGCATTTCAACCAATGGGGGGTTCCACACATCCCGCTGGTTAGACCCAAACACATGGATTGGAAAATGTTGGACATATTGTCATCTCTAGTGCAGAATAGAGCCATCCATGGAAAACCAATACCTGACCTTAACATAGAATATTCTCCCAAAATAAAACCATAAGCATCATTTTTTTTTTTTTTTTTTTTTCTTGCCTTCTGATTGTTGCTCTGAGTGTTGCTATCCCTGTGCTGTTGCAATCCTGGAATTTCCCCGTTGTGGGACTAATAAAGGCTTATCTTATCTTATCTTATCTTATCAGCACAAAAGGCGGCACAAAGATGCCCAGAAATCTCCTATATGACCAATCTTTTCTCATTAACAAATGAGGGGATGAGGAAAATTTGAATCAAATTCCAAATTGGTTATGGTAAAGGGATAACCAAATGCAGATCTAATAAAAGGAGCAGAGTACGACACTATAGGCCATATATTCAGAAGCCCAGAAGGGCGTTAACAAATGCAATTTTCCACAGTGGGAGTCGTCAGCAAGTCTTAGACCAACTGCTGGGTCGAGAGGAAGAGCTGAGGACCCCAAGACGAAAGATGATGACGAGGAAGACCATTCTGCCATCACAGATTATTTGTAAACACAGTGTGCTAATGATAATACATAAATCATACATAGCTCACCACACGGATGTAGGGGTGTGAGACTTATAAGGTTCTTGCGTTATTTATCTCCATCATGCTAATTACGGTAAGGTAATCTGAATAAGGGAGAAGGTTAGAAGCTCTGAATGCCTGAATACAGCAATGCATGAATAAGGATGTCTCCTAACGTTGAATAATATTGTTTACTACCTACCCACTGAACATATAGGTCCCATCACCCAACACACACACCACAACACAAACACCACATGCAGATTTCACATAGCCAACAATCACACACTCAAGGCTACTGGGAGATAACTTACAACAACACATAGATAACTACAGTTGTAGTGAATAAGGATAAAACTTTACAAGCTCCATGCATTGTGATGGCAACCCCTCAGACCATTATTGGTCCTGCCCCAGCTGAGCCCTTTGTGTCGACACTTGACCAAAGGTGTAGGGTAGAGGGAAAATGCACGCCGGAGAGCACCAGACCATCACGACGTGTGCCCGTGACATTGAAAAGGTCGTAGGGCGAGTGACTGTATGACTTCAGTCCCCAGAAGAAGAATGGACTGGTACCCGAGCGCATCCACCGCACCTCCAGCATCCAGGGTGGAGCCAGGAGCTCGAGCCTTACCAACACCAGCGTGTCCACCTCTTTCCAGCGACAGGGGGGTGGCATCCCTGGGACAGCATCACTGAGCTGTTCACTGGCTGGACTGGATGTTACATACCCTCTGCTGCACCCACCAGACCGTCCTGTAGACCTCATGGGATGAGGTGTGCCTCTGAGAGCGGGGACACAGTTGTTTCGTTCCTGTGTCACCAAGATGGAACTGTGCTCCACAGCTGCAGATATGGGAAGCAGACACAGGGGAAGGTCAAACCTCTGTCGCAACCGTGTGATGAGTGCAGCTGAATGATGTGAGCCCTGGCAAGGGTCAACCAGTGGACAAAGGTTTTGTGGACTGATTCTATTCGACCCTGTGACCCCTACATGGTCCACTCCACTGGACAAAGAACAATGATCATGAGGAGACCTCGAGGGGGTACAGGACCTGGTGACAGTTCACCTCTGAGACATCGCTGCACTGTGCTAAGGTGTCCACAAGGGGGGAGGCACGGGTAGCAGAATCAATGGTGCAAGCCTCTTGGGTTGACACACAATGCAGGGACCTGCCTTATTCACCATCTGTTAATTGCTAGAGTCTCTCACACCATACATGGTTGACATGATAAAATCATGTCAAAGGGGGGATTGAAAGGGTTAATGTATAGTTAGTGCCAGAATAATAATTCTGTAGGTGATCTCCCATTATGCTCTACACATATTCCATACAAATTCTGTTTGCATGCTTATGAACAAGTATGTTATGGTATATTGATAACAGGAATGAGACAAAGGTATAGAGCCCTCTCTGTCTTTTCTCTCTCTCTTTTAAGTCAGGTCTTTAACATTAGATACACACCCAAACCCAACACCCACGCACACTGTTGATAGCACATTCTAGAATGAAGAGGCGTGTTCAGTGGATGGCCTGTTCCCGCCATAGGTAGATTAGCCAATCAGATAGTCGCGTACAAGCCCATCCCATTGTACTGGCTCGCCCAACCCGAGGGGATAATTGTAACCTGCACCCGGAAGTCGGGGTTCAGTCTGACCAGCTCCAGAGGGAGCTGCGTCACGCTGCACCCAGCGCTGCTTGCTTTACATGTGACTTCTAAATAAATGTTTCATCTTAAAATTGAAGAAATCTCCGGTTTGTTCTTGGACCTTTCAATCAAAGAATCGGGTATTTTTCTAACAAGGTCGTGACAGTTTGTCACATCTTTGGAAAACTGGGTTCAATTTCTCTAACCACACTCAGGCCTGATTATTGCCACACCTGTTCTCAATCAAGAAATCACTTAAATAGGACCTGCCTGACAAAGTGAAGTAGACCAAATGATCCTCAAAAGCTAGACATCATGCTGCAATCCAAAGAAATTAAGCAACAAATGAGAAACAAAGTAATTGAGACCTATCAGTCTGGAAAAGGTTATAAAGCCATTTCTAAAGCTTTGGGACTCCAGCGATCCACAGTGAGAGCCATTATCCACAAATGGCAAAAAACACAGAACAGTGGTGAACCTTCCCAGGAGTGGCCGGCTGACCAAAGTTACCTCAAGAGCGCAGCGACGACTCATCCAAGAGGTCACAAAAGACCCCACAACAACAGCCAAAGATCTGCAGGCCTCAGTTGCCTCAGTTCAGGTCAGTGTTCATGACCCCACCATAAGAAAGAGACTGGGCAAAAATGGCCTGCATGGCAGAATTCCAAGACGAAAACCACTGCTGAGCAAAAAGAACACAAAAGCTCATCTTAGTTTTGCCAGAAAACATCTTGATGATCCCCAAGACTTTTGGGAAAATACTCTGTGGACTGACAAGACAAAAGTTGAACTTTTTGGAAGGTGTGCGTCCCATGACAGCCGGTGTAAAAGTAACTGCATTTTAGAAAAGGAACATTATACCCACAGTAAAATATGGTGGTGATAGTGTGTTGGTCTGGGGCTGTTTTGCTGCTTCAGGACCTGGAAGACTTGCTGTGGTAAATGGAACCATGAATTCTGCTGTCTACCAAAAAATCCTGAAGGAGAATGTCCGGCCATCTGTGCGTGACCTCAACCTGAAGCGCATTTGGGTTCTGCAGCAGGACAATGATCCAACACATACCAGCAAGTCCACCTCTGAATGGCTTAAGAAAAACAAAATGAAGACTTTGTGTCACGATCTGAGCATGGGGGGATTTCTCCATGCTTTGATTTTTTTGTTTTTTCCTTATTTATATAATATTGTATTTTGGAGTTCTTGGCCTTTGGTGTTATTTCTAGTTTGTTTTCACATGTTTGGTATTGTTTCTTTGTATGATTTATTTTTCCTGGTTATGTTCAGTGTAATTTTGTCTTCAGATTTGGGTTTAGTTCCACTTTATTTTTGCCATCTTTTTATATTTTCATTCTGTTGTATTCTGTCTCAGTGTGGGCAGCGTCCTGTTAGCTGTCAGCCAATTCTCTCCCGTCCGCTCATGTGATTTGCACCAGTTACTCTGTGTTAATGGTTGTGATCCTATTTAAGGGCTGCTATTTTCATTTTCCTTTGCCGGAGTCTTGAATTTCTGTTCCTTCGTCTCCACCAGATCCCAGCCCTTGCTCTGGTGCACTTTATTCGTACGTTTGCTCATTTGTTTGAATTTTGTGTTAGAACACTGTTTGGGACTTTGTGTTTGTTGTTTTCAATAAATCTCACAAACCAGCACGTGAGTCTCTCTTCTCTGCCCCGAGGAACAATTCATGACACTTTGGAGTGGCCTAGTCAAAGTCCTGACCTGAACCCGATTGACATGCTGTGGCATGACCTTAAAAAGGCGGTTCATGCTCAAAAACCCTCCAATGTGGCTGAATTGCAACAATTCTGCAAAGATAAGTGGGCCAAAATTCCTCCACAGCGCTGTAAAGGACTCATTGCCAGTTATTGCAGACACTTGATTGCAGTTGTTGCTGCTAAGGGTGACCCAACCAGTTATTAGGTTTAGGGGGCAATCACTTTCACACAGGGCCGTGTAGGTTTGGATTTTTTTTCCCCTTAATCATAAACACCTTCATTTAAAAACAGCATTTTGCGTTTACTTGTGTTATCTTTGTCTAATATTTAAATTTGTTTGATGATCTGAAACATTTAAGTGTGACGAACATACAAAAAAAATGAGAAAACAGGAAGGGCGCAAACACTTTTTCACACCACTGTAGTTACAGAGACTTTAAAAACTCCCTCAAACTTAATAGTCTGGTTAAATTACAGTGGAGATCATAATAAACACAAGTAGAGCAGTGTATCACAGTGGTTAGCACTGTGGCAGCACAGCAAGAAGGTCACAGGTTCGATCCCACCTGTAGAAGAGCTTGGAATAACGAGGCGATGTGACTTATAAACCAAAGTTTATTATCAGCTTCGCTCCTCTAACAAGTCTCATCTCAGTGCAGAAGCAGAAGTAGAATAAGAGAGCGAACACATTCAGCTCTACATACTTATACCTACACATAACAAAAGACATGCATATCAAAGCTGACATCCCGCATTATCTTAATCCCCCTCCTTTGTCTTCGTACTCCTCCACCTGACCCTGGGAGGTCAGGGTGATCGATCTGGTCTCCACCGCAGCGCCTCGGATGCTCTTTGATCTTCGCTGGCGGTTGAGACCTCTTGTCCTGTTCTGAGGTGTGAAGTCGCTTTACATATGTAATCACCAAACATTCTCACATGCTTATACATATGTAGGTTATGGGATATATGATTAATATAAACCACAGCCCCCCCAAACGACTAAGAAAAGGACAATAATAAAAAAATTCACAGTTTAAGATAATTATTATGACATACTAACTGCTACACCTCTTGACAAGGAAGAAACTTTCCAGCAGTTATGCTCCTGTAGAGAATTCAGTGGTAATCATAACAGCATAGTAATATCACAAGTCAGTCTTAAACTGTCACAGCACAATTAGTGAACAACTTTTGAGTAGTTTGCATCAGTCCCTGTGCCGTCTGGGTTTTAATCTTCTCCCGAATCTGCTGTGGGTCCGCTTGGGCGTCCTGCTGGGACCTTCCTGTAAGGAATCTGCAGCTTGGGGAGGAGAGTGATTATTTGTTCCCTGCAGGGGGGCTGAGTCTTTTCTCTTGGGGGGGTCTACCCCGCCGAGGTGCTCTCGCCAACCGTGCAGGCTCGTCTCTCAACAAGAAGGCAGGTTAAAGTCTGTCAATGCTGACTGTTTCTTTTCTGTCCCCTAAATCAAGCACAAAATGCTTATCACCAGGTTCCAGCACTCTGAATGGTCCATCGTATGGTGGACGGAGGGTTGGTTTTAAAGCTTCATGCCTAACAAAAACGAATTCGGCGTTTTTTAAAGCTTGGGGGACAAAAACCCGTGGAAAAGAGTGATGTGCCGGTCTGGGGAGAGTGTCAGGTCCGTTGCTGCCTAAAAGCCTCAGGGCTGGAAGATGCCCTGGCTCTGGGTTCTCTGGTAAAAATTCACCTGGTAGTCTGAGAGGTTGTGCAAAAACTAATTCTGCTGGGGAGGCGTCTAGATCCTCTTTAGGCGCAGCACGCAACCCCAATAAAACCCAGGGAAGTTTATTTACCCAATTTGTATCCGTTAGTGAGGCTCTGAGGGCAGCCTTTAAAGATCTGTGAAAATGCTCGCATAACCCATTAGCCTGAGGGTGATAAGCGGTGGTGCGGTGAATTGTCGCTCCTAAGCTGCTGGCGATGGCTGACCAAAGCTCCGAGACAAATTGAGGCCCCCTATCGGACGTGATGTCCGATGGGACGCCGAAACGTGCCACCCAGTTTGTCAAAAAAACGCAAGCGACTTCCTCCGCTGTGGTTGACGCCAGAGGGACCGCCTCAGGCCAGCACGTAGTACGGTCTATCATTGTTAACAGATGTGTGAAACCTTGGGAGGAAGGTAATGGTCCCACGAGGTCGACATGAATGTGGTTGAACCTTCTAGCTGGGATTCGAAAAGGCTCTAGAGGGGCTTTTGTGTGTTTGTGTATTTTGGCGCGCTGACAAGACATACAAGTTTTTGCCCATTCTTTTACGTTTTTGCGCAGGCCGGGCCACACAAACTTTTTGGCGACCATTTTAACCGAGGCGCGCACACCCGGGTGCGCAAGGGAGTGAATTGAGTCGAAAATATGGCGGCGCCATGCAGCTGGGACTACCGGGCGCAGTCGGCCGGTTGAGATGTCGCATATTAGGGGGGGCACACCGTCGCGTAAACCCCTTTCCTCCAGCCTTAACCCTGTTGGTCCAGACAGGAGTGCGCGCATGTCTGCGTCACTACTTTGCTCCTCCGCCATGGCTGCGTAATCTATCCCTATGTGGATTGGGGACACGTATGTGTCTGCGTTGGCGAAGAGTTCTGCGGCTGAGGTAGTATAATCTGTCTCCTCGCGCTCTGGCGATGTCACAGCGCGAGAGAGGCAGTCTGCTACCACGTTAAGTTTGCCTGCCACATGTCGAATGTCTGTGGTGAACTCTGAAATTGCAGCTAGCTGTCTCTGTTGCCTGCCTGACCACGGTTCGCAAATTTTAGCCATCGCAAAGGTGAGCGGTTTGTGGTCTACAAAAGCCGTGAAATGCCGCCCCTCCAACCAGAACCGGAAGTGGCCGATGGATAAATGAAGCGCTGGCAGCTCCCTGTCAAAAGTGCTGTATTTACGCTCAGTTTGGTTTAACGATTTGCTGAAAAATGCCAAAGGTTGCCAGGTTCCGCCAACGTGTTGTTCTACAACTGCCCCTATGGCCAGGTCTGAAGCGTCTGTGGTTAGCACAATGCGGGCCGAGGGATCAGGGTGAACCAACAATGTGGCGTTAGCTAGGGCACTTTTTACTTCCGCGAAGGCGCGTTCGCGCTCCGGGGTCCATTCGACCGCGTTGGAAGGCTTTTGTTTTCTGAGCGCATCATATAGGGGCTGCATGAGTTGAGCTGCACGGGGGAGGAAACGGTTGTAAAAATTAACCATTCCCAAAAATTCTTGCAGCGATTTGACCGTTTGTGGCCGTGGAAAACTTTTTACTGCGCGAACTTTGTCTGGCAGTGGGACTGCCCCCTTCGGTGAAACTCTTGTGTCCCAAAAAATCAATTTGCGACACGCCGAATTTGCATTTGGCTGGATTGATTATTAACCCGTGCTCTTCTAGTCTCTGAAAAACCATAGTGAGATGTTGTTCGTGTTCTTCCTCTGACGAGCTGGCTACCAGCATATCGTCGAGGTAGACGAACACGAAAGGGAGGTCGCGTAATACCGCATCCATCATCCGCTGAAAGGTTTGAGCAGCGCCTTTAAGGCCAAAAGGCATCCGCAAAAATTCAAAAAGACCGAAGGGGGTTATTACAGCCGTTTTAGGAATGTCTTCCGCTCGAACGGGGACTTGGTGATAGCCACGGACCAGGTCTATTTTAGAAAAAATGCACGCACCCGCCAGATGTAGTGAAAAGTCTTGGATGTGAGGAATTGGGTAGCGGTCATGCGCTGTTGCATTGTTTAATCTGCGGTAATCACCACACGGTCTCCAAGAACTGTCGGATTTCGGGACCATGTGTAGTGGTGATGCCCAGGGGCTTTTTGAGCATCTGATAATGCCTAGTTTTTCAAGGGTGGTAAACTCGTCCCGAGCTATGGCGAGCTTGGTCACGTGTAAGCGCCGAGCTTTGGCGAATACGGGTGGGCCCGTTGTGGGAATTAATTACTTCCGCCCTCCCAAGAGAGCAGACGCTTTTTTCTTCTCTCCTGCTGATTTTTTCCTCCCCTCCTACTGGATCCCAGCTTGCTGTTGTCTGTCTGCGTCTAACTGCGACCGCCGAAAAGAAATTATGGAGTTAATAAGCTGGGCTTTGAACACAATTGACACTATTTTTTCAACAAGGAAAAGTGCTCCGGGGGAAGCTGTTTGCCCCGCTGGAACGGCTCCAGTGGGCTATCTATGTGACACAGGTAATTGGAAAATGCTGTGTCTCTCTAATCTCTCTATCGAAGATATTGAAGATTTGTTTATCTTCGTAATCTTGGTGATTGGGATAATTCTGATTGGGATGGGAATTGTCTTGGTTTACCGCAAATTGCTGAAGATGGATTCAACCTATCAAAATGCTGGCCAGGCGAGGTGCATCCAACAAATTGAGAAACTGGAGAAGACCCTGATAGCGACTACTGGAGAACTGTCTCGTAAGGTGGATTACATCATGGGTTCGCTCAGGTCTTTCCACGACGAGTTCAAAGCTGCGCAATGAAGGATTAATGTACTGAATCTACAGAAGAAATACAAGTCTTCTCTGTGATCAGTCCTATTTAGCATTATTATTCCCTATGAAAATTCCTCCTGGCTGTCTGCAGACTGCGTTTTTTCAAAATCATGAGCACAAGGCCTTGGACAGCCAGCTGCAGCGCCAGATGAGACTGGGCGCCAGACAGACAAAACATCTTCTGCCAAGGGTCCTTGGGTCTCTCTTATTATCATCAACACTGCTCAACACCGCACACACATTGATTCATGAACTGATTAAAGATATACTGTACACTGCTCTCTTGTGTCTTGTGAAATTCTGAGTTGTTGCTCTGTGCTTGAGAGATTTTTTTTCATTGTAATCACAATCTGCTTAAAAATAAGCTGTATTTTGATAACAAAGTTTTTTTTTTTCTCCTCCCCCCTTGTGTCGTTCCCTCCCTTCCCCTCCCTTTCTTATCTATCTCTGTTTGATGAGGCGCCTTTTATGGCTGCCGTGTCGTTGTGTCGCGCGCATGCGCACCAATGTCAAGTCAAGTTCCTCGTGTGTTTTTTACATGCTTGGCAATAAAGTTTATTCTGATTCTGATTCTGAAAGTGTTCGACCCCGTGCTTAGCCACTGTAGCTGAGAATTTGGGAATTGTGAGTGCTGGAAATTGGGTGAGGAGTTGATCAAACTTACCTCCTGCTGTAGTGACGCTGGCCTGCACGGGTGGTGGAGAAACTCGAGCTGAGCAGGGAATAGAAGCAAATGACAATGCATTAACCAAGTGTCTGTTTGCTAGATCGACTAATAGCCCATGTGCACACAAAAAATCCGTGCCCAACAAGTTAAAACTCACCGCCGCTACAACAAATGTCCATCTGTAGTTGTGGCCATGAATGCAGAGGGGCAGGTTCCTTTCACCATAAGTGTCAATGATGGAGCCGTTGGCTGCCATCGCTCCATTGCCACGGGGGCCCATGGCCCGGTCTGCGTGGGAGGGCATGATAAAACTCAGTTGAGCTCCAGTGTCAATTAGGAACTGTTTGTCGGTGTGTCCGTCCGTCACATAGAGAAGCTTGTTTTTTTCGCTGAGAACCGCAGCCGTTAACGGTTCTCGGCTTTGGCGTCTCATGAACTTGCAGGGGGGAACGCATTTGTAAGCCTTCTCGGCGAAACGGTGGTGGTAATAACAGACGTCACTCCGTCTGTTACGTCTTGGCCGTGTCGCCGCCATGGTGGGCGGGCTCTGCTCAGTGGTTTGTGGCTCCTCATTGCTCTGGACATCGGCGCTGAGGTCTGCGGATGCTGCTGTGGCTGTCTGTTCACTGCAGGCGTTGACGAGTCGCTGCGCTTCGCGAGCCAGCGCGCGGAAGTCTTGCTGGGTGCTGCATCGCATGTTGACAAGCGTCCCTCTCATGTGTGGCGGCAGAGTACTGAGGAAGATATATTGGAAGAGGAAGTTGTCATTGTCCTCTTCCTTGAGCTGCAGCATGTCCTCTATGAGGGCCTTGGGTCTGCATCCTCTGTGGCCGTAGATCGCCAGGATCCTCTCTGCTCTCTCCTCGGCAGAGGGGACGAAATTCTCCACGATGGTCGCCTTCAGTTCCCTATATTTGTCCTGGGCCGGCGGCCGCTGGATTATGCTCCGCGCACATCTCGAAGTGGCAGTGTTGAGTTTGGCGACGATGTGATAAAATTTTGTGTCGTCAGCCGTTATACCCGCCAGTGCAAACTGAGCCTCAGCTTGCTGAAACCACGAGCTCGGGTCTTCCTGCCAGAAGTCCGGCAGCTTGACGGTGACGGCGCTTGTGTGGGCCGTCCCTGATGTGTCCGCAGGGTGAGAGTGCCTTCCTTAGGCTCTCGCGGCGGAGCTGGTGCTCGGTTGAGCCCTCTCTGTAGCTTCTGCCGTGGGGGAACGTCGTCCATCTGTTCCCCTGTCTGCATGGGCGCCGGCGTCTGCCTGGGTCGCCTCTGATGAGTCAATCGCGAGAGAACGCCTCTGGTCCATCCTCGAGTCGGGGTCACCAGTGTAGAAGAGCTTGGAATAACGAGGCGATGTGACTTATAAACCAAAGTTTATTATCAGCTTCACTCCTCTAACAAGTCTCATCTCAGTGCAGAAGCAGAAGTAGAATAAGAGAGCGAACACATTCAGCTCTACATACTTATACCTACACATAACAAAAGACATGCATATCAAAGCTGACATCCCGCATTATCTTAATCCCCCTCCTTTGTCTTCGTACTCCTCCACTTGACCCTGGGAGGTCAGGGCGATCGATCTGGTCTCCACCGCAGCGCCTCGGATGCTCTTTGATCTTCGCTGGCGGTTGAGACCTCTTGTCCTGTTCTAAGGTGTGAAGTCGCTGTACATATGTAATCACCAAACATTCTCACATGCTTATACATATGTAGGTTATGGGATATATGATTAATATAAACCACACCACCCTTGACCATCGTGGGTTCGATCCCACCCCCTGACCATCGGTGACCGTTCTGTGTGGAGTCTGCATGTTCTCACCGTGTCTGTGTGAGTTTCCTCCCACAGGCCAAGTGTTAACAAATATAACATTTTACTTGAGCTTCTACTTACTGTTGATGTTCAGCAGCTTCAGTGCTGGGAGAAGGATCTGCTGAATCATACAATGAACCCACACGCCCCTCTGCTTTCTTGGTGTAATATACAGCAGCAGGCAGGTCCAGTAACAAAATCTATTTTGCTTTTCTGAGTGGTGCAGCTCAGATGCTGACCATGCAGTGTGAGAGAAATTTAAATAAGAATTACTAGTGATAATACAGTAAAAACAAATTTACCAGGCATGTGCAGATTGATGTGAAACAAATCTCTAGGACTACCCCTTTGTCTCCTACAGCGCCCTTTTGGAGAGCTTTTTTCCATCTTAAGGTATGATAGATTTTAATTTTTCCCCACAGAGACACCAATTACTGATCAAATGTGTTTTAATGTTAGCTATATTTAGTGTGGTCTGCACCTAAGCCCCAAACTTTTTTCCTCATAAATTTAAACTTTTGTCCTCATAAATTTAAACTTTTTTCCTTGTGGATTTGCAACTTATATATATATATATATATATATATATATATATATATGCGGCGGCATGAAAATAAAGCAGCGTTGTTGGAGGTTTTAAGTAGAGTTTTATTATCATACCGCCGTCACGGGATCCCCTCTCCAGCCCAAGTGTGTGCAGGCTGGATGGGGATCCTCTGGCTCTCTTGTGGAGGAAGACACAGAGTGCGTGTCTGCAGCAGAGGTTGAAGTGTGAGTGAGAGGAAGTGTTACAGAACCTGTGCAGTATTTATACCCAACTCAAACAATACATCAAAGCAGATTCACAGCAGTTTGTCTGATCAAAGGGACTGCAGAACAGGCATGAGATATTTGCATTTGTGAGGCATACATCACAATAGGCAGATTTGCTAGACTTTGCTCCAGCTGCAGAACAAAGAGGTTAACAGGCACATCTACATATTGATCTGAGTCTCTAGGTCACAGTAAGGACAGGACACATGAACACAATGCATGAAAGGTGACATTATCACAGTAGTGTAGCGGAAAAAACCAGGAGTAGCGAGTTGTCTGTCCTTAGTCTGTTTGTGGGGGTTTTCCCAAACCGCCACATATATATATATATATATATATATATACAGTGGGGCAAAAAAGTATTTAGTCAGCCACCAATTGTGCAAGTTCTCCCACTTAAAAGATGAGAGAGGTCTCCAATTTTCATCATAGGTATACCTCAACTATGAGACAAAATGAGAAAAAAAAAATCCAGAAAATCACATTGAAGGATTTTTAATGAATTAATTGGTAAATTCCTCAGTAAAATAAGTATTTGGTCACCTACAAACAAGCAAGATTTTTGGCTCTCACAGACCTGTAACAACTTCTTTAAGAAGCTCCTCTGTCCTCCACTCATTACCTGTATTAATGGCACCTGTTTGAGCTCGTTATCAGTATAAAAGACACCTGTCCACAACCTCAAACAGTCAGACTCCAAACTTCACTATGGCCAAGACCAAAGAGCTGTCAAAGGACACCAGAAACAAAATTGTAGACCTGCACCAGGCTGGGAAGACTGAATCTGCAATAGGTAAGCAGCTTAGTGTAAAGAAATCAACTGTGGGAGCAATTATTAGAAAATGGAAGACATACAAGACCACTGATAACCTCCCTCTATCTGGAGCTCCACGCAAGATCTCACCCCGTGAGCTCAAAATGATCATGAGAACGGTGAGCAAAAATCCCAGAACCACATGGGGGGACCTAGTGAATGACCTGCAGAGAGCTGGGACCAAAGTAACAAAGGCTATCCTGCAGTGCCAGACGTGTCCCCCTGCTTAAGCCAGTACATGTCCAGGCCCGTCTGAAGTTTGCTAGAGAGCATTTGGATGATCCAGAAGAGGATTGGGAGAATGTCATATGGTCAGATGAAACCAAAATGGAACTTTTTGGTAAAAACTCAACTTGTTGTGTTTGGAGGAGAAAGAACACCATACCTACTGTGAAGCATGGGGGTGGAAAAATCATACTTTGGGGCTGTTTTTCTGCAAAGGGACCAGGATGACTGATCCGTGTAAAGGAAAGAATGAATGGGGCCATGTATCGTGAGATTTTGAGTGAAAACCTCCTCCCATCAGCAAGGGCATTGAAGATGAAACGTGGCTGGGTCTTTCAGCATGACAATGATCCCAAAAACACCGCTCGGGCAATGAAGGAGTGGCTTCGTAAGAAGCATTTCAAGGTCCTGGAGTGGCCTAGCCAGTCTCCAGATCTCAACCCCAAAGAAAATCTTTGGAGGGAGTTGAAAGTCCGTGTTGCCCAGCGACAGCCCCAAAACATCACTGCTCTAGAGGAGATCTGCATGGAGGAATGGGCCAAAATACCAGCAACAGTGTGTGAAAACCTTGTGAAAACTTTCAGAAAACGTTTGACCTCTGTCATTGCCAACAAAGGGTATATAACAAAGTATTGAGATGAACTTTTGCTATTGACCAAATACTTATTTTACCGAGGAATTTACCAATTAATTCATTAAAAATCCTTCAATGTGATTTTCTGGATTTTTTTTTCCTCATTTTGTCTCTCATAGTTGAGGTATACCTATGATGAAAATTGGAGACCTCTCTCATCTTTTAAGTGGGAGAACTTGCACAATTGGTGGCTGACTAAATACTTTTTTGCCCCACTGTGTATATATATATATATATATATATATATATATATATATATATATATATATATAGAGAGAGAGAGAGAGAGAGAGAGAGAGAGAGAGAGAGAGAGAGTGGAGAATGTGTTGAAGGACGAGACTGAGAAATTTAGTGTTCCTCAGTTCAGCTTTATTCACAATCACATACTCCCAGCATTCCAAAGCAGAAAAAAAAGAGGATGAATCTTCTCACATCTGTCCTTTTATACCCAGGACATCAAACCTACAGTCACATGGTACTTAATCCCAGTCACAATGTAACTCCCCCGATCTTAACACCATCCCCCCCTAGTCTCCGGTGGTCAGGAAATCACTCAAGGCCATCTCCTTGAAACAAAAGGCCAAATTTCACACCCTCCTGTTACCTCTCGGAGGCTCAGTCCCTTTGTTCCCATGAGACGTGAAGCACACAATAAACATACAGTAATATATCTGTGGAGCATATGAAACCAACATATGTGCCCCACATGACCCCCCCCCCCCAAACGTCTAAGATGGAACAACATAACTAAAGATGCATGTCATAATAAAATCACATATCAGTCCACATGCCGCTTCGGCCTCAGTCTTCTGCCGTACTTGCTGTAACCCGGCTTTACTGCCTCCGCAGTGTCTTCCTGCTGTGGGGCTGCTGCCTGTGGGCGGGAACTGTTAGTCAATCTCTGTGGGTGTTCTGGGGAATGCTCTCTAGGGGGTCTGCCGCGCCAGGGAGCCCTCGCCAACTGCACAGTTTCGTCAGCCATCACGAAAGCGGGTTTGAGCCTGTTTATGCCAATCATTTCCTTTCTGCCTCCCAAATCTAGCAAAAAATGCTTATCTCCTATTTCCAGCACTCTAAATGGCCCATCATAAGGCGGTCGCAAGCTTGGGCGAGGGGCGTCATGTCTGACAAAAACAAACTCCGCATTTTTTAAAGCTTTAGGCACAAAAACGCGCGGGAAGCTGTGATGAACTGGGCCAGGAAGCGTGCTCGATCCCGTGCCGCTCTGCAACCGCTGAGCGGGGGGGGCACTCTGGCGCAGGATTATCTGGGAGAAACTCCCCGGGCAGCCGGAGTGGCTGCGCAAAAACTAACTCAGCTGGGGAGGCGTTTAAATCCTCTTTAGGTGCAGAACGCAACCCCAATAAAACCCATGGTAGCCTGTCCACCCAATTTGCATCCGTAAGCGACGCTCTGAGGGCTGCTTTCAATGACCTATGGAAGCGTTCGCATAAACCATTCGCCTGCGGGTTGTACACGGTAGTGCGGTGGATCGTTACTCCCAGGCTGCGGGCCATCGCTGACCAGAGCTCAGAAACAAATTGAGGACCTCTGTCGGACGTAATGTCCGACGGGACTCGAAAACGCGCTACCCATGCTGTTAAAAACGCGCACGCCACCTCCTCGGCTGTGGTTGATGCCAGTGGGACCACTTCCGGCTAACGTGTGGTGCGGTCCACCATTGTCAAAAGGTGTGTGCACCCCTGTGACGGCGGGAGGGGGCCTATTAGGTCGACATGCACATGATCGAACCGCTTAGCCGGGATGTGAAAAGGCTCCAAGGGAGCTCTGGTGTGTTTGTGTATTTTGGCTCGCTGACCAGCCACGCAGGCTGCTGCCCACTCCTTGACTTGCTTGCGCAGGCACGGCCATACAAATTTCTCTCCTACCATTTTGACCAACGTGCGCACCCCCGGGTGCGCCAGAGTATGGATCAAGTCAAAAACGCAGTGGCGCCACGCGGCTGGTACAACCGGACACGGTCGTCCAGTGGAGACATCGCAGATTAGGGGGGGCATACTGTCTTGCAGCACCCTGTTCTCCAGCCTTAACCCTGTTGGTCCAGACTGGAGCGCGTGCACGTCTGCGTCGCTAACCTGCTCCGCGGCCATGGCTGCATAATCTATCCCTACGCGGACCGGGGCCGCGCGCGCTTCCGCGTCGCTACCCTGGTCCGCGGCCATGGCTGCAGAGTCTGCCCCCACGGGGCCTGGAGCCGCCACAGCACGTGAGAGGCAGTCTGCCACTACATTATATTTACCTGCCACATGCTGGATATCGGTAGTAAACTCCGATATCGCGGCCAGCTGTCTCTGCTGCCGGCCCGACCAAGGTTCTGAAATCTTGGCCATCGTGAAAGTCAGCGGTTTGTGGTCCACGAACGGCGCCCTTCCAGCCAGAACTGGAAGTGGCGGATGGCCAAGTGTAGAGCTAACAACTCCCTGTCGAATGCGCTGTATTTTCGCTCGCTATCGCGCAAGGTTTTGCTGAAAAACGCGAGCAGTTGCCAGGCCCCAGACACGTACTGTTCAACGACTGCCCCTATGGCCACATCTGATGCGTCAGTAGTGAGCGCCATGCGGGCCGTTGGGACTGGGTGTGCCAACAACGCAGAGTTTGCCAGGGCTGATTTGACTTGAGAGAATACGCGCTCCCGCTCTGGAGACCATTCGATTTTATTTGTGGGTTTTTGTTTTTTTAGTGCAGCATACAATGGTTGCATGAGCTGCGCTGTGCGGGGGAGGAAACGGTTGCAAAAATTAACCATTCCCCAAAACTCCTGTAACGCTTTGACCGTTTGTGGTTGGGGAAAATTTGTTATTGCGCGCACCTTATCGGGCAGAGGGACCGCTCCTTCTGGCGAAACGCGATGCCCCAAAAAATCAATCTGCGCCACCCCGAACTGACACTTCGCTGGGTTGATTATTAACCCGTGCTCTGCCAACCTCCAGAAAACTGCTGTGAGGTGGCTTTCGTGTTCGTCTTCGGACGCGCTGGCTACCAAAATGTCGTCCAGGTAGACGAACACGAAAGGGAGATCGCGCAGGACCGCGTCCATCATGCGTTGGAACGTCTGCGCCACTCCCTTAAGCCCAAACGGCATGCGCAAAAACTCAAAAAGCCTGAAAGGAGTTATTACCGCTGTTTTGGGTATGTCCTCAGTGCGCACTGGAACCTGGTGGTAACCTCGTACCAAGTCTATTTTAGAAAAAATGCTCGCCCCCGCCAAATGAACCGAAAAATCTTGGATGTGCGGGATCGGGTAGCGGTCGTGCGCTGTGGCGTTATTCAACCAGCGGAAATCACCGCAAGGTCGCCACGAGCCATCAGCCTTTGGGACCATGTGCAGCGGTGAAGCCCATGGGCTCTTCGAACGCCTTCAAACCCCAGTCTTTCCAGGTTGGCGAACTCCTCGCGCGCTATGGTCAGTTTAGCTGAATCCAAGCGCCGAGCTTTTGCAAAAACGGGTGTGGTAGTGATAAAATGTTACACCCCATGTTTAGCCACTGTCGCCGAAAACGTTGGGACCGTGAGTGCTGGGAACTGAGTGAGGAGTGTGTGGAACTTACCACCCGCAGCTGTGACGTTGGCTTGTGCAGTTGGCGGGGCCACTCGAGCTGTGCAGGGAATAGAGTGAAAAGAGAGTGCATTAACCAGACGTCTGTTAGCAAGATCAACTAATAAACTATGTGAGCACAAAAAATCAGCCCCTAACATGTTGAAATTAACTGCCGCTACAACAAAAGTCCACTCAAATGCACGGCCCTGCAAAGACAGAAGCAGAGTCCTCTCACCGAAGGTCTTAATCACTGAGCCATCGCTGCTGACACCCGGGGACCACTGGAAGGCACCAGCCGGTCCGCGTAGGAAGGCGTGATGAAGCTCAGCTGGGAGCCTGTGTCCATGAGGAAATGCCTCCCCGAGCGTGCATCCTTCAGGTAGAGCAGCTTGTTCTCCTCCCCGAGGGCCGCAGCTGCTACCGACCCCCGGTCTTGGCGTTTCCCGAGTGCTTGAAATGGCACGGTGGAATGCACTTGTGCGCCCTCTCTGCAAAGCAGCGATGGTAGAAGCAAAGGACGTCGTCCGCTCTGTGTCGCCTGGCCCTTGCTGCTGCCGTCGTCGGTGAGTCTGGTGCTGCAGCCTCTGGCCCCATGCCGTCTCCAGACGTTGTGCCTAGCTCTGCTGCCGCGGCCGAAGCCGCGCTCCATTTGTGGACGTCAACGAGTCGCTGCGCCTCCTGGCTCAGCTCGTGGTAGTCTCGTCGGGCCAACAGAGGCGAACTGGCCAGGTTCACTCTCACCGCTGGCGGTAGGGTCCTGAGGAAAAGGTGGGTGAAGATAAAGCTGTCATCTTCGGAGTCTCTCAACCTCAGCATTTTCCCCATCAGGTCTGCGGGTCTGTCGTTCTCAAACTCCATCAACGCCAGAAGCCCCTCTGCTCGCTGTTGCACCGAGGGGGTGAAGTGGCTGATAAGCGCAGCCTTCAATGAGCTGTACTTGTCGCTGTCCGGTGGGTGGTTGACCAGGTTCTCCACCCTCTGGACTGTGTGGTTGTC
Source organism: Pholidichthys leucotaenia (assembly GCA_020510985.1). NCBI lineage: Eukaryota > Metazoa > Chordata > Actinopteri > Cichliformes > Pholidichthyidae > Pholidichthys > Pholidichthys leucotaenia. The sequence continues at coordinate 42,524,891 of CM035836.1, forward strand.
CAGCTTCGCCACCACATGGTAGAACTTCGTGTCGTCTCTCGAGATTCTCCGGAGGTTGAACTGCGCCTCGACCGCGCTAAACCAGGAGCGCGGACTATTCTGCCAGAAATCCGGCAGCTGGAACGTGGCGGCATTCGTCAGGCTGGCTTCTGCCGAGTCCGGCTCGGGAGAATTACTTCTGCTCATGCTTCGTCATAAGGTCACCAGTGTGGAGAATGTGTTGAAGGACGAGACTGAGTTTATTCCTCAGGTTCAGCTTTATTCACAATCACATACTCCCAACATTCCAAAGCAGAAAAAAAGAGGATGAATCTTCTCACATCTGTCCTTTTATACCCAGGACATCAAACCTACAGTCACATGGTGTTTAATCAAACATACAGTCACATGGTACTTAATCCCAGTCACAATGTAACTCCCCCGATCTTAACACCATCCACCCCCTAGTCTCCGGTGGTCAGGAAATCTCTCAAGGCCATCTCCTTGAAACAAAAGGCCAAATCTCACACCCTCCTGTTACCTCTCGGAGGCTCAGTCCCTTTGTTCCCATGAGACGTGAAGCACACAATAAACATACAGTAATATATCTGTGGAGCATATGAAACCAACATATGTGCCCCACAATATATATATATATATATATATATATATATATATACAGTATATACTGTATATATATATATATATATACACTACCGTTCAAAAGTTTGGGGTCACCCAGACAATTATTTTGTGTTTTCCATGAAAAGTCACACTTATTTACCACCATGAGTTGTAAAATGAATAGAAAATATAGTCAAGACATTGACAAGGTTAGAAATAATGATTTGTATTTGAAATAATAATTTTTTCCTTCAAACTTTGCTTTTGTCAAAGAATCCTCCATTTGCAGCAATTACAGCATTGCAGACCTAACATGATTGCACAAGGGTTTTCTAATCATCCATTAGCCTTCTGACGCAATGATTAAACACATTGTACCATAAGAACACTGGACTGATAGTTGCTGGAAATGGGCCTCTATACACCTATGTAGATATTGCACCAAAAAACAGACATTTGCAGCTAGAATAGTCATTTACCACATTAGCAATGTATAGAGTGTATTTCTGATTAGTTTAAAGTTATCTTCATTGAAAAAAAGTGCTTTTCTTTCAAAAATAAGGAAATTTCTGAGTGACCCCAAACTTTTGAACGGTAGTGTATATATAAAAATGCAACTTTTTTCTGAAATTTTCAACTTTTGTCATAAATTAGCATTGTTGGGCAAGTTACTAAAAAATAGTCTAGTTACAATTACTATTCAATTGTTTATTGTCGAAGATGGCGGAGTGAGTGGTCTCAATCTTGCAGGCTCAGCTTAAATAATTTTTTTAGCTGTAATTCAGCCGGTCTGGATTCAGGGGTCAGACTTGATCTCTGTTTTTAAGAATTATTTTGCGCTCGCTGTGAGAATTGGACTTTTGGGACTGCTCTCATTCGTGAGTAAATTGATGAGCATTTCTTTTCGTGGTTTGCTGCTATGCTTTACCTGAAGCGTTTGCTAAGCTAACGCTATCGCTATAGCTAACGCCATAGCTAGTCGTAGCACCTAACACCGACACGGAGAAGCGACTCTGTCCCCGGTGATTGGGGCTCGCCGGAGGAACTAGCCGAGGCAGCAGTTGGACGGGAGCCGGATCAGAGTTCAAGTGCAGCGGTGGTGGGAGACGGGGACCAGTGGAGGACCACCGGGGCCCCAGCCGGATAAGAGCCGGAGTTGGAGCCCAGTCGCAGCAGCGGGGCTCGGCGGAGGAGCTACCGGGACCCCAGCTGGACAGGAGCAGGATTGGAGCTCGGCTACAGCGGCGGTGGGCGGCGGGACTCGGTGGAGGAACTGCCGGTACCCCGGCTGGACAGGAGCTCGGTTGCGGTAAGCAGCGGGACTAGCAGTCGAGGGGGCTAGCTGAGGCCCAGCTTGATTCGAGGTTGGTCGGATCGGGTACCAGCGACACCAGCAGAGATTGTTTTACTATCCACAGGTCAGTAAAAATGCCATCAAAGAAGGAGGAAATGGAAGAAATCAAAAAATCTCTGAACTTCTTGTCAGAAGAACTGACCAAAGTGGCTATTCAGCAGGCTAAAATATTAGGGCTAATGGAAGAAGTTCGAGAATTAAAATTAACAATTAAGGAAAAAGACTAAAAAATTGCAGACTTGGAGCGACGCGTCAAGGATCTTGAACAATATTCTCGTATGGATGATCTAATTATAAGTAGACTAGACATTAAATATCAATCATATGCTCATGCTACAGCAGGAATGAGAGGTGAGGAGGCTCCCCTGAGTGAATCAGTCTCCCTGGAAAACCAGGTGCTTTAGTTCCTTGATAGAAATATAAAGGTTGAAGCAAATGCAATTTCAGCCTGTCATGCTTTACCCAGAAAGGATAATAAAACAAAGAAATCAATTGTGATGCGTTTTTTGAACAGAAGGGTAAAGAATGACATACTGAGGCAGGCCAAAAAGCTACGGGGAACAGAAGTTTACCTAAATGAACATCTAACAAAACTAATGCTGAAATAGCACGGCAAGCACGGATGCTGAAAAGACAAAATAAGATAAAGGCTACATGGACAATAAATTGTAGAGTTTGGATCAAACTAAATGGAACACCTGAGGAAGCAAAGAGTATAATAATCAGAGAGATTACTGACTTAAATAAATATAGATGAACACTGATTAAGAAAATTATCGTCGTCGGCCTCCGTCGGTCTATGATGACCATGGAAGAGAATCCTGTCTACTCTGCTGGAACAGCACCGCCTGTGGCTGAACAGGCCAATGCGCGAATGGCAGTCCCTGTCACACAGGTCGCACTTGTGGGTGGTCTCCGTGCTGCTGGGTCTGTGGCGGTTCTTCCTGCGGGTCCTTTTTTCATCTGCTGCAGCAGTCAGTCTCTCTTCACCTGCCTTGAGCTGTCTGGTCAGGGTGCCTCTCCATTTGGAGCGGTCCGTTGCAAGGTCTTCCCAGCGCTCTGTGTTGATCTCCAGGGCCTTCATGTCTCTCTTGCAGACGTCTCTAAAGTGCAGCTGTGGGCGGCCAACGTCTCTCCTGCCAGTTGCCAGTTCTCCGTAGAGGACGTCTTTGGGGTTTCTGCCATCCTCCATACGGTGAATGTGGCCTAGCCAGTGGAGCCTGTGCTGCCTGAGTAGAGTGAACATGGAGGGAAGGCCGGCGCGGGACAGAACTTCTGTGTTGGGCACTTTGTCCTGCCAGGATATGTTCAGGATGTGGCGAATGCAGCGCAAGTGGAAGGAGTTCAGTCTCTTTTCCTGCCGAGCGTATGTTGTCCACGTCTCACTCCCATAGAGCAGTGTGCTGATGACGCAGGCGTTGTACACTGCCATCTTTGTCTTGACAGAGTTTGGGATTCTCCCACACTCGTGTGGTGAGGCGAGCGAGTGTGAAGGCTGATTTTCCAATCCTCTTGTCGATCTCTGTATCAAGGGAGAGGTTGTTGCTGATCGTGGACCCCAGGTACGTAAACTGATTCACGACCTCCAGCTCGTAGTCATCGATGGTGATGGTTGGTGGTGCTTCCGTGCCTTGCGCCAAGATGTTAGTCTTCTTCAGGCTGATAGTAAGCCCGAAGTCCTTGCATGCCTGGGAGAAGCGGTCCATCAGGGTCTGAAGCTCCTGCTGTGTGTGGGTTGCGACTGCAGCGTCATCTGCAAACAGCATGTCTCTGATTAGAGCCTCGCATACTTTGGTTCTGGCTTTCAGGCGGGCGAGGTTGAAAAGCCTGCCGTCAGATCTTGTGTGCAGGTAGATTCCCTCTGTTGCTGTGCTGAAGGCATGCTTCAGGAGCATAGCAAAGAAAATCCCAAAGAGGGTTGGTGCAAGTACACAGCCCTGTTTCACTCTGCTGCGTATGTTGAATGGCTCTGAGACGTTGCCGTTGTGCTGCACTATCCCCTGCATGTTGGTGTGAAACAATTCGATGAGGCTTTGCAACTTACTGACTTAAATAAATATAGATGAACACTGATTAAGAAAATTAAGAGACTATGATAATCCATATCCACACACACGGCAAGAATAGTTCTTTTGACATACCATGTCAGTGTACTTTAAAAAAAAAACTAAACAAAAACAAAAAAACTTATGACTGACTTGAGTAGACATCAATTATCCCCAGTTGGAGGAAGTCATTTGACACAGAGTGAGGAAATTCAAACTCTGAAAATATGCCATTATGCTGAACATAAACTACAAGAGATGGAGAATCATATTGATCCTGATAACCACTTTTTCAATAATATTCATAATCATTGTGAATATCACACTGAAAAGCAATTCAAAAGTCAAGTGCAAAAAGATGGTAAACTATCAATAATACACTTCAACAGCAGAAGTCTTAACAAAAACTTTCCACAGATTCAGGACTATTTAAAACAGCTAGACAGAAAATTTACAGCTATCGCAGTCTCTGAAACTTGGCTTAATGAAGAGCAGGCTCCTCTGATAGCAATAGAGGGATATCAGATGTTTCATATTAACAGATCTCAAAAAAAGGGTGGTGGTGTTGCAGTGTATATTGATGACCTGTATAGGTGTAAACTTGTAAATGGAATGTCCTGCAATCAGTTCTTTTAAAGAAGACTTGCTGAAGCAGGACTGGACAAAAGTCTATGTATCAGATGTAAATGAAGCCTATGACACATTTATGAACATTGTAACCACTCTTTATGAAAAAAATTGTCCATTAGTAAAGAAAAAGCTTAAACATAAATTTGTCGATAAGCCATGGTTAACCAAAGGATTACAAAAGGCGTGTAAAAAGAAAAAAATATTATATAAAGCTTTCCTAAAGAAAAGGACAAAAGAAGCAGAGCAGCGGTATAAAACATACAAAAATAAGTTAACATATATAATGAGATGTAGTAAAAGAGACTATTACAGTAAAGAACTGGAGAAAAACAGAGACAATATTAAAAATACATGGACAATACTTAACAATATTCTTGAAAATAAAAACAGAAATACAAGCTACCCAACCAATCTTTCAAAAAAATAATATGACTCAGAGTGTGAATGCAGTTTCACCTGCAGATGAATTTAGTAACTTTTTTGTTAACATTGGTCCTAATTTGGCTCGAGAAATACCCATTACGGCACCTACGGGTGACACAATAAGCAAAAACACTGCTATAAAAGACTCCATTTTCATAAAGAACACAGGCGAGAGAGAGGTCATTGAAATTGTTAAATCTTTTAAAAGTAAAACATCTATGGACTGTGATGGTATTGACATGCTCTTAGTCAAAACTATTATTGAATGCTTAGTGAAACCACTGACGTATATTTGTAACCTGTCTCTCCAAACAGGTATATTTCCCAATGCAATGAAAATAGCTAAAGTAATTCCGACATACAAGATGGGTGACAGAGGGGAACTTTCAAACTATAGAACAATTTCACTATTGCCGCAATTTTCCAAGATACTTGAAAAAATATTCTGTGAGAAAATTGACAACTTCATAATGAAGAATAATTTATTGTGTGAGCAGCAATATGGGTTCAGACACAAGAGGACAACTGCATTTGCTCTAATGGAATTTATAGAAAAAATATCAACTGCCGTTGAAAATAAAGAGTATTCAGTTGGGGTATTCCTGGATCTTAAAAAAGCATTTGATACAGTGGATCATAATTTATTATTAAAGAAACTACAAAATTGTGGTATTAGAGGGGTAGCACTGTCCTGGTTAAGTAGTTACTTAAAGAATAGATATCAGTATTTATGTGTTGGTAACAAAAACTCACAGTTACTGAAGGTTACTTGTGGAGTCCCACAGGGTACAGTTTTGGGGCCATTGTTATTCAATATGTATATAAATGATATATGTAAAGTCTCGGAAAAAATGGATTTAATATTGTTTGCCGATGACACTAATCTATTATGCAGTGGAAGCAATTTGGAACAACTTTTGGATACACTCGGAAAGGAATTAGGAAAGCTTAAACTGTGGTTTGATTCAAACAAATTAACGCTCAATTTAAGTAAGACAAAATTTATAGTTTTTAACAACCATCACAACAACTTAGTATCTAAACTCAGTGTAAATGGTGTAGAGATTGAAAGGGTATCTGAAACTAAATTTCTTGGAGTAATAATTGATAATAAACTGTGTTGGAAGTCACATATTAATTATATTAAAGGTAAAATATCTAAATCAATTGCAATACTACACAGAGCGAAATATTTGCTGAATCAACCCACATTAATCGCCCTGAGTACCTCAAGGCCCTGGATGTTGTTGGGTTGTCATGGTTGACACGCCTCTGCAACATTGCGTGGAGGTCGGGGGCAGTGCCTTTGGCATGGCAAACCGGGGTGGTGGTTCCTCTTTTCAAAAAAGGGGACCGGAGGGTGTGCTCCAACTTTAGAGGGATCACACTCCTCAGCCTCCCTGGGAAGGTCTATGCCAAGGTACTGGAGAGGAGAGTCCAGCCGTTGGTTGAACCTCGGATTCAGGAGGAGCAATGTGGTTTTCGTCCTCGCCGTGGCACATCGGACCAGCTCTTTACCCTCTCGAGAATTCTTGAGGGTTCGTGGGAGTTTGCCCAACCAGTTTACATGTGTTTTGTGGACTTGGAGAAGGCATTTGACCGCGTCCCTCGTGGATTTTTGTGGGGGGTGCTTCGGGAGTATGGGGTATCGGGCTTGTTGTTACGAGCTATTCGGTCTCTATACGACCGTTGTGAGAGTTTGGTTCGTATTGCCAACACTCGGTCGGAGTCATTCCCAGTGAGAGTTGGACTCCGCCAGGGCTGCCCTTTGTCACCGATCCTGTTCATAATTTTTATGGACAGGATTTCTAGGCGCAGCCAGGGAATGGAGGGTGTCATGCTTGGTGACCACAGGATCTCATCTCTGTTGTTTGCAGATGATGTTGTCCTGTTGGCTTCATCCAGCAATGACCTACAGCTCTTGCTGGGACGGTTTGCCGCTGAGTGTGAAGCGGCTGGGATGAGAATCAGCCCCTCCAAGTCTGAGTCCATGGTCCTCAGCCGGAAAAAGGTGGATTGTCCTCTCCGGGTTGGGGACAGGCTCCTGCCCCAAGTGGAGGAGTTTAAGTATCTTGGGGTCTTGTTCACGAGTGAGGGGAAAATGGAGCGAGAGATCGACAGACGGATTAGAGCAGCATCTGCAGTGATGCGGACGTTGTACCGGTCTGTTGTGGTGAAGAGGGAGCTTAGTTCTAAGGCAAAGCTGTCGATTTACCAGTCAATCTACGTTCCTACTCTCACCTATGGTCACGAGCTTTGGGTAATGACCGAAAGAATGAGATCGCGGATACAAGCGGCTGAAATGAGCTTTCTCCGTAGGATTGCTGGACTCACCCTCAGAGATAGGGTGAGGGGCTCAGTCATCCGGGAGAGGCTCAGAGTAGAACCGCTGCTCCTCCACATTGAAAGGAGTCAGTTGAGGTGGTATGGGCATCTGATTTGGATGCCTCCTGGACGCCTCCCACTTGAGGTGTTTCAGGCACGTCCCACTGGGAGGAGACCCCGGGGCAGACCCAGGACTCGGTGGAGAGACTATGTCTCCCAGCAGGTCTGGGAACGCCTTGGTATCCTCTCTGAAGAGCTGGAGCAGGTGGCGGGGGAGAGGGAAGTCTGGGCTTCTCTGCTTGAACTGCTGCCTCCGCAACCCGGACCTCCGGAAAAGTGGTAGAAGATGGATGGATGGATGGAACCCACATTATATACTTTGTATCATTCATTAATACTCCCATACATGACATATTGTACTGAAGTATGGGGAAATACATATAAAACAAACATATATCCAGTCTTTATGCTTCAGAAGAGAGCTATTAGAATAATAAACAAAGCTGCTTACAGGGAACCAACAAACCCACTTTTCTTAAATTAAAAGCTCTCAAGTTGAAAGATCTGGTTGACTTTAAAACTGCAGTAATAATGTTTAAAGTGAAGAATCTATCACTGCCCACAAATATCCAAAAGTTGTTCCAAATAAGGGAGAAACAATATCATTTGCTGCACAGTGGCGCAGTGGTTAGCACTGCATCAGCACAGTTTTACCCTCGGCTGGGGGATCGCGGGGACCATGAGATCGTGGGTTCGATCCCTGCCCCCGGGCAACAGTGATCTGTGTGGAGTTTGCATGTTCTCCCTGTGTTGCGTGGGTTTACTCCGGGATTTCTCCGGTTTCCTCCCACATGCTAAAAACATGCAGGTTAGGGTGTTAAGGGGCGCTTGCGCACGCAGCAACCGGCAGCTGGTGGCTTGTCACCAGACTGCAAAACAAATTTACCTACGGGTACAAAATAAGTACAAAAAAAAAAAAAAAAAATTTCAGAAGCACATGAATATTTTAAAAACCTTCAGTGAGAACTACCACCAAGCAACACTGTGTTTCAGTGCAAGGAGTCAGATTATGGAACGATTTTGGACCTGAATTAAAATCATGTACAACGCTTGGACAATTTAAACAAAAACTAAAGGAAGAAATACTCCAAACATATATACAACATGACATGTAAAATCACATAAGGATTGTCATATCCAGTCTGTGTTGTGTTGTTGCTTAGTTTTTTTGTCACATTTTGTTTTAGCTTTGTTCCGAATTGTATTCGCTCGTTTTGTTTCTCTTTTGAATTCTTGGATGGAATATGGGTGGGCAATATAAGCTGCGGCTTCAGCCATCACCCATTTCAGATAACTTCTGTTGAACTGTATAATCAGAGGAGTTATTGTTAATTTGACCTTGTTGGATTTTTTTCCGCTTTGTTATATTATTCTGTTTCTTTTTTAATCTTTACTTTTAATCTATCCGAAATAAAGATTCATTCATTCATTCATTCATTCAAAATGTTGCCCTGTAATGTCCGCTCACTGAAGAGCAAAATGGAGGAACTCAAAATCAACGCCAGGTTCCTATATGAGTACCGGGAGTCATGCCTGCTCGTTTTCACGGAATTGTGGCTTCAGGAGGATGTACCTGACTCGCTCCTGTCCGTGGACGGCTTCTCCCCAGTGCGGCAGGACAGGGACGCGCTCTCCGGTAAGATCAAAGGAAGAGGTATTTGTGTGTACGTTAAGAACAAATGGTGCTCACAGTTCACTACGAGAGAGTAGCTTTGTACCCCGGACATAGAACTGCTGTGCTTAAGCCTGAGACCCTTTTATCTCCCCTGCGAATTTGGAAACATTTTATTATGCACCATTTATATCCCAATTTATAGCCCAGTGGGAACGCTTTCAACGCAGCGAATGCTATCGTGGACTGTGTACACAGACAACTGGAACACACTCCTGAAGCACCTTGTTTGATTTTAGGTGACTTTAATCACTGCAAACTGGATGCGGCACTGCCTGGCTTCAGCCAATATGTGAACTGCAGTACAAGGGGGAAAAATATTTTGGACAAATGCTATGGGAACGTCAAAAATGCCTTTATAGCAAGGGTTAAGCCCCCCTTGGGGTCCTCAGACCATAATGCTGTTCATCTGATTCCTACTTACAAGTCTTTGCTTACAAGCAGCAAACCACAAAGACAATCTTCATATGGGACAATGAAGGCATAGAAACTTTGAGAGGTTGTTTTTCTTGTACCGACTGGGGACTCTTCCATAACTTGGAGTTGGAGGAGGCCACAGATACCATAATTGAGTACATAAAATTCTGTAAAGAAAATGTTTTACCTCAGAAAGTAATCACTATGTACCCAAATAATAAGTCTTATATTTCCAAGGAATTAAAACGGTGCATAGTACAGAAAAAGATTGCCTTTGAGAATGGGGACATGTTAAGTATGAAAAATATACAGAAAGAAATTAACTATAAACGAAGAACAGCTAGAGATGAGATGAGGAAGAAATCTGAATCTGAATGCCTAGGAAAAAGTTCTAGGAAATTGTGGGACTCAGTTAAAGTTATGACAAAGATGACTCCATCCAAAAGCCGCATTAATGTAATGAATGAGAAAGAAAAGGCAAGCGAGTTGAATAATTTATTTTGCAGATTTGAGACTAGAGATTTTTCTCATGAACAAAAAGCTGCTCTGGACGCTATATCAGTATTAGGCTCTGAAAAAATTATAGTTGACCAGCATGTTGTGGAAAGATTTTTCTCACGTATGTGCCCCAAGAAGGCATCTGGACCAGACGAGATCTCTGGGCGCTTACTGAAGTCATGTAGTGAGGAGCTAGCAGAAGCCTGGAGTCCCATCTACCAGAAGTCTTTAGATACGTGTTCTGTCCCAGTAATTTGGAAAAGCTGTATTATAATTCCTGTACCAAAAAAGCAAGCTGTAAAGAGAATAATGTCTATCGTCCTGTTGCACTGCCCTCACTGGTAATGAAGTGCCTCGAGAAGATTGTCATTGACATTCTGAAAACTGATTTTGGAGGACTTTTGGATCCTCTGCAGTTTGCTTATAAAAATAATAGAAGTACAGAGGATGCCATTTTAACCTTAACCCATCATCATCATCACATCATCATAGCAGTCTGTCGGGGGCGACAATGACTGTTTCATTTAGGTCTGCTCAGATTCCTCCACGCAGCTCTGTCCTTCACCTTCTGCTGCCAGGAACTCCTGATCTTGTTAACCCGGGCGACGTCTGAGCCAGTATGAGTTGCTTTCTGACTGACCATTTCATGAAACTGCTTGCAAAGTATTTGAGTACCGCTAGCTTTTGCTGGACTAGCAGCACATTCTTGGCAGATAGAGGTATTATCAGTAGCAAGGACAGGCCAAGACAAACTGATTCCAGTATCTGTTGCAGTGACTGACCAGATGATAGGTTTGTTTATCTCTGCTCTTTGTGCAGTGTATGTCACGATGCACCGACTGGCAACAGTCCACCACAGACCTTGCGACAGATGTGCTTATCTGCCAGGATGTCCAGTCTCACCCCATGTAACTGGGAGTGGTCCACCACAGACCTGTGACAGATATTGTTTTTAGTTCTGCCAGGATGCTCCGTTTCACCCTCCACGCCCTCGGAAGGGTGGGGTTGCCGGTTGAGTCGCCGATGGCCCGACCCATGACAGGTGGTACCAGTTTTCATGGTTATCCGGTAGCAAGCAAACCAGTGCCCGACCTGACATGAAAGCGGAGCAAAGGAAAGCTGAGCACCCAGAGTAAATCCAATATGCTATTTGTGTTTTATCTTCTACATTTTGTTTGACATCAAACAGCTTTTTTCCATTTGGGGTTACAGATCTGTTTTCCCAGTTTTGTCTTACAAAAGCATTCTTTAACATCAATATTTCTGTGAACAATGTTCAAGCTCAGAGAATAAAATAAGATAAGATAAGCCTTTATTAGTCCCACAATGGGGGAAAATACCATGCTTTTTGAATTCAAACATTTGGTTCTTGATAGAAAAACATAACTTATATTAGAAATCATTGGCAGCGCGGTGGCGGAGTGGTTAGCACTGCAGCAGCACAGCAACTCACCCTTGGCCGGGGATCCTGGGTTCGATCCCAGCCCCCGACCAACAGTGATCTGTGTGGAGTTTGCATGTTCTCCCCGTGTCTGCGTGGGTTTACTCCGGGATTTCTCCGGTTTCCTCCCACATGCCAAAAACATGCAAGTTAGGTTAATTGGCATCAAACTGGGGATTCTAAATTGTCCTTAGGTATGACTGTGAGAGTGAATGGTTGTCTGTCTCTCTGTGTTGGCCCTGCGATGGACTGGCGATCTGTCCAGGGTGTACCCTGCCTCTCGCCCAAAGATGCTGGGATAGGCTCCAGCCCCCCCCCCCGCGACCCGAAAAGGATTAAGCGGAAGAAGATGGATGGATGGATGGATGGATATTAGAAATCATTAAAAAAATCACAATTTACTGAGATGCAGTAGAATTCACCTGATTGTGCTGTTAATACAGAATTTCTTTAAATGTTTCACAATAAAGGGCAGGATAAAACTTCAGTTATAAGAACATGCCTGCATTTATAAAAAAAAAATATAATAATGCATTGGTTTTATATAGCACTTTATCATATATACTCAAAGACGCTTTACAAATAGGTACATTATTCATTCACTCCAGACAGACAATGGTAGTGGCAAGCTACTTCTGCAGCCACAGCTGCCCTGGGGCAGGCTGACGGAAACGTGGCAGCCAATCTGTGCCAACGGCCTTTCCGGCCACCACCGAACATTTTATACATTTATACACATTCATACCCAGTGTTATTGACACTGGAGGCAATGCGGGTGAAGTGTCTTGCCCAGGGACACAACGGCAGGATATCTGGGGAGAGCGGGATTCGAACCGCCAACCATCGGGTTATTAGACGACCTGCTCTACCTCCTGAGCCACTGCCGCCCCATCTATCTATCTATCTATCTATCTATCTATCTAGTTAGTTAGTTAGTTAGTTAGTTAGTTAGTTAGTTAGTTAGTTAGTTAGTTAGTTAGTTAGAACAACAAATCCTGAGATTTAACTTTGCTTATGAGCCAAAGGATTTGGACTTCAAGGAAGACCAAACCCAGGAGAGTTCTGGATGCCATAATCCATGGCTTTTTGAAACTCTTCGTAATTTGCAAGACTGGAATTTTGATAGTATTTGCACAAACATCTGCCACAGATGAAGATGTCTGGAAAAGTAGCTGTGGCTTTGGCTGAATTGCTGCAGGAGGAACTTCCTTGAGTCCGGTTGCAAACATACAGTAAGAACATCCTCCAGAGACACATTTCCACTGTTCTCTTCCACATAAAGCAGATAGTCTCGCCAGTAGCTTGATACTCTTGCCTCCTCTTGACACCTGGTGCCACCAGGTGGACTGAAGTTCACATAAAGATGTTCTTCTGTGTTTAAACATTTGGAGGAGACAACCTCATATGCACATCTTTTATTCGTTGATTTTAGTTCAGCTTTTAACACACTGCAGCTACACCTTTTAATTAAGAGGTTAAATGATGTTAAAGTGCATCCTGTCATTATTAAATGGTACCACTCATTTTTAACTTATCGTAAACAGCAAGTTAGTGTAAATGGAACTTTATCTAAATTTAGAACCCTCAGCACAGGAGCTCCCCAAGGCTGTGTTAGTTCACCATTTTTGTTCACCTTGTACACTGATGAGTGCAGAAGTGTCTATCCAGGCAATCAAATTATTAAATTTTCTGATGACACTGCTATTTTATCACTACTTCAAAAGGCTCATGATCTGTCAAGCTATTTTATAGAAATTCAGAGGTTTGTCAGTTGGTGTGATGACAGTCATCTCATTTTGAATACTGATAAAACAAAGGAGATGGTGTTTGACCCTCGGGGAGTTGGTGACCACAGACCTGTGGTCATCCACAACCACACTATAACACAGGTTAGTTCCTATAAATGTTTGGGAGTATTTATTGACAATTCATTAACCTGGAGCACACATATTGATTACCTCTGTAGTAGACTACAACAGCGGCTACATTTCTTGCGTAGATTAAGAATACATGGTGTTGATAAAAGGATTATGCTAATATTTTACCAGGCTGTGTTGGAGAGCTGTATTAGACACAGCATTACAGCTTGGTTTGGCAACCTCTCTGTGAAACTTAAGAACAGAGTGTTGCGTTTAATTCATACAGCCTGGAAAATTATTGGAGTTAAAGAGTATTTACCCATGCAGATCTTACACGACCAGGCAGCCTGTAGACGAGCTCAAAAAATAATCAGTGACATGAGCCATGTACTAAACAATGAATATGGGCGGCTGCCCTCAGGGAGGAGATACAGAGTCCCCAAGTGCAGGTTTAATAGATACAAGAACTCATTTATCCCAACGTCAGTAAAACTTTTAACCTCAGATAAATAGGTCAGGGACACTTATAACTCCTGTTCTTAATGACTGCTGTTATATATTTATGTATGTATGTACTTGTATTATTTATTGAATTTTATTTCATTTATTATGTACTACATCCATTGTGTATGTGTGGATTGTGTGGTTGCAGCATGGGTGACAAGCCCAAGACAAATTTCCCCTTGAGGGAAAATAAAGTTTATCTTATCTTATCTTAATTCAATTTTCAATTCAACTTTATTTATATAGCGCCATTTCACAACAACAGTCATCTCATAGCACTTTCAACTGCAGAGGAAACCCCCACAGTTGCAGAAAGACCCCAGCAATCAGGCGATCCCCTGTGAGCAGCGCTTGGTGACGGTGGAGAGGAAACACTCCCTTTTAACAGGAAGAAACCTCCAGTAGAGCCAGGCTGAGGGAGGAGCAGTCATCTGCTGCGACTGGCTGGGGGGTGAGGGGATAGAGAAGAAGAAAAGAACAGACATGTAGAGATCATGTCTGTTCTTACTAGTTACTTATTTTCAAAAGTAACAGTTACTTTTGAGTTACTGTGTGATTAAAGTAACTAGTTACTTGGAAAAGTAACTTTCACGCTAATTTTAAATGTATGCTTAACCCCTTGCACTCTGGTCAATTTCCCTAAAAACGCCTAAAAATAACGCACCCAAAGTAAATCAAAAGCTGTTCTTCAACCCTTTGCAGCATCTTCATGGGGTTGGTCTCATTTAAAAGAAAACACTTTGAATTTTTTGGCAAAATAGTCATAATCTCTCTGCTCCTGCCACTGAGTAACAGTCATCTAAACATACTGAACTTGAAGAAAACAAAGTTTGCCTGGGTGTTTTTTTGGATACAAATGCTTGCAAATAACACACAGCTGTCAGATCCGGGCTGGAAAATGCAACAGAAATGTAGAACCAAGTGTTATCCAGCTGAGGTCAAAATTTTGTAATAATACCACAAAAAATGAATATATTACACAGCTTTTTTGTCAGGTTGTTCCAAGGCATTTTTGAACTGTGCCAAATTGTGCCAAATGGCACAGTTTGGAAAAACGTCTAACTTTTGAATGATTCAACATAGAAGCTTGATGTTGGGCTCTAATGAAAGGTGACACTCAAGGCTGTGTGTGTGTGTGTGTGTGTGTGTGGTTGTTTATTCATTCATGAATGAATGAATGAACAAACAAGCCCCCACAAACAAAGAAGCATGCCACGTAAAAAATGTGTGGCTTTTTTTTTTTTTACAAGAAAAAATAACCTACAGTGCAATAAAAATTATACTAAAATATCTGTCATGTAGAGGATAACAACTCCCCCCCCCACCACCACCACCACCACCCCGCTAGAGAGGACGGACATCGTCCATCGCCACATGACAGACCGGACCGTGTGCCGCAGTCTACTACGCACAGTTGTACTAAAATATCTGCAATCTGCTACAGAGGAGTAGTGGGGGGGGGGGGGCGTTCTCGACGCACGGTCCGGTCCGTGCGCCGCGGTCCGTCATGTGGCGATGACGCACAGTTGTAATTTACCGATCGGTCAAAAGTCATTTTGATTACAATTTTCAGGGATAAAGAATACTTTAGCTTATAACAAATCTACCTACGGGTACAAATAAAGTAACCTGAACCTGAACACTTACCTGTCCACAACAGCAGTGTCGCTGGCGAACATCTCTTCCTCATTGTCAGACGAACATGAGGCTGGTCCGCTTGTTACGACTCGTGGTTCTGGTCACGCGACCCGGTCAAACCATGATTCCATTATTGCGGTTTTGCGCTTCCATGATTGCGGTTTTGGCGAACGATTTTTCAAAGCAAGTAAGAACAGTAGTAAGAAAAAAAGACTGGCGAACGCGTGTGTGTCACCCAGCGGCTTACACAAAACAGATTTTACGCACGGGATGTACGCTTTCAGTTGTCGAAGTTCTCTGCTTCAATTGGCTCGCTGCATTCGCAGCCGTTGGTAGGCGGGTCCTTCTTGCTAGATTTTCAGTCATTGGTTCTTCAAGGTTTCAGAAACCCAATTCAAGGCTCTTATTAGTCGAATGAGAAGTCACTCAAATCTAAACCAATCAAAGCACTCCTTTGGCTTTCTGTTCGTGGCTGTGTCTGTAGTGGAAGAACGGAAATGCAGCTTTTTTTTTCAGTGCGCATTAGGACGCACAGTGTGCGTCCTAGTGCGCACTAGTACGCAGAGACGTGACCGCCCGTGGTATCCCGGAGTGCAAGAGGTTAAATCATCTTGCACACACAGCAAGATCAAGGGTCCCTTGTTCTCATCAGAAAAAAACAAGAAAAAGAAAACTGATGAGAAAAAGTCTCATGTTACAGAGGAAAAAAAGTCTGTTTTACACAAACTATTGTTATCAGTAGAAAGTCAGAAATTTACTAGAAATAAAGCTGTAAATTTACACAGAAAATTTTGGATCCCCTGGTGGGCCGTTTTTGGCCCACGAGCCATATGTTTGACACCCCTGGACCAGCCCATTAAAAACCCATATTTAGAGGATTTACTTCCATGAAATAGTTGCAGATCACAACAGCATGTAAATGAATGAGATAACATAAAACAGAAAGCACAGATAAATGAAAGTTCACCACTTAGAAAAAGCTTACCGTGTAGCACCTTGGGGGAGTCAGATTATTTAGCATCTCAGACAAGAGACAGTGGATAAGCATGGGAGAACAATGCTCAGGAGGTTCCTGGTGAGATAGCAGGAAGGAGTCAAGGACGTAGGGGGTTGAATGCAGTGTAATGCAAATGTCATGTTGTGTGTGGAGAAATGCCATGAAACTTGTGAGGAGAGATTTGGGAAAAAGAAGAGTGCCTGCTGAAATGAGTCAGTCCGTTCTGTGCTTGAGAGATGTGAAGTGTGTAATAAACCGTCTGCCATGAATCAGCCTCTTATTTCACACACTCCACACTGGTGACCCAAGACGTATTATGGAACATAAGGCAAGAACCCCGGAGCCAGCCCGGTCAGGAAGATCCAGCGAGGCGGCAGCCATCCCACAGACAGCCCACACTGGAACCCCCAGCCACGCGTGTGCGGTTTTCGGACAAAAAAAAGTCCACAAATAAAAGCCTGGCGTGTGTCCCATGCTTTTATTTGTGGACTTTTCCTCTGCCTTGAATACAATCCAACCTCATATTTTAGTTGAAAGGCTCCTGCAACAATTTGATTTGAGCAATAACCTGGTGCGTTGGATTCTGGATTTCTTAACCAACAGGACGCAGAGAGTAAGGGTCAATGGTACTGTAGCGAACTCAATATGAGCACCCTACTTGGCTTGCCAAGTGGGTTGACCCTATTGGCGACACAGGTAGGGTGTGGGACTCCGGAGCGGGAGGCGTGAGTTCGAATCTCCCGGTGGGACGTCGCCATGTCGAGCAGCACGTTACACTGGTGTCAGAAGTGGGATCTCCTGTCCAAAGCAGTAATGGGGCGCTGACATCGGGACGATGTCGAGAACCAGAGGGGAGTAGTGTAGCGAACTCAATATGAGCACCCTACTTGGCTTGCCAAGTGGGTTGACCCTATTGGCGACACAGGTAGGGTGTGGGACTCCGGAGCGGGAGGCGTGAGTTCGAATCTCCCGGTGGGACGTCGCCATGTCGAGCAGCACGTTACACTGTGTAACGTCGGGGCCATTTTAAGGGAGCCAGGGATTTCCCAGCATGCTTTGCCAGTTTGAAACGTTACTGTGTGTGTTAAATGTGTTACTTCTGAGTTATACTGCTGTGTCATTATAACTGCATTATAATGGCCCAGCAGTGTTTAGCAGGATTAGGGCAAGATGTATCATGTGTGTGTAACCGTGATGTAAACAGAGGTCTGTGGGAATGACCTCCACTGCTCTGGGTACTAAGTTGAGGTTGGGGGTCGGGGTGTGTGAAAATAAATCTGGTTGATCAGAGCCATCTGCTCCATTGTCTTTTTGTGTGAACCCCTGCAAACGTCACACTGGTGTCAGAAGTGGGATATGGAGCGAGATGAGGATCCAGGCGGAGGTACAGCGGCCGGAGCGATTCATCGCTCAGCCGGGAACGGAGTATAGAGCAGAGACGCTGGCCCCTGGAGAGCTTCGCTGCGATGGACGGAGCAGAGCAAGCCAGCCCCGTTTCCCGCCCTTTTCAGGGCAGGACGGGCTGGCGATTCCAGAGCAATTAGGAGCGGCAATCTACCGGGAGATGACCGTCCCATCCATCCAGCAGCGGGCCAAGATTCCCCGCTACAACGGCGAGAACCTGTTGGATGACCGCCTGGCCCAGGTCGAGTTGGCTGCCGCGCTGATCATCAGAGGAAACCACCGTGCTGAGAGCGAGTGGAGGAGGAGCTACGGCAGATCACAGCAGCGCGTGCACGAAGGAAACAGCCGTGGCGACGCAAGGAAGGACGGCTTCCGCTGCACAGTACCAGGGTACATGGCATGGTACTGCCCCGCACACAGCGCACGACAAACTGGCCCCTCGCCGACGCTAAATTAGAGCGAGGTGGCATGGACGGGAAAAAAAGCCGCCTCCTGCAGATGCTTCCCCCGGCAGATGACGTCACAGAGGCGCAGGAGCGACGCCGCGGAGCGAGCAGGACGAAGATGCGGCCACTTTCCAGGCGCGGCAAAGGCTGGACGCATGGGAGAACTGGCAGCGGTGGGAGTCGGCCGGAGCGGGCCTGGGACTCCCGCTGCCAGGGAAGGGACTGTGTGTGGTCCTACAGAGGCTGTCAGATGTGTCCATCCGCCCGCTGATGGCCAAACCGGAACCCTACCCCAACCAGATGCTCTGACCGAGACTCAGATGGCCCGTGCATGCCGCCCTGGCACCGGGCTGACTCGCGTTGGATTTCTGAAAGTGGACTTTGAATTTTCTGGGGACAGAAACCAGTCCAGGGGGGGGCAGTGTAACGTCGGGGCCATTTTAAGGGAGCCAGGGATTTCCCAGCATGCTTTGCCAGTTTGAAACGTTACTGTGTGTGTTAAATGTGTTACTTCTGAGTTATACTGCTGTGTCATTATAACTGCATTATAATGGCCCAGCAGTGTTTAGCAGGATTAGGGCAAGATGTATCATGTGTGTGTAACCGTGATGTAAACAGAGGTCTGTGGGAATGACCTCCACTGCTCTGGGTACTAAGTTGAGGTTGGGGGTCGGGGTGTGTGAAAATAAATCTGGTTGATCAGAGCCATCTGCTCCATTGTCTTTTTGTGTGAACCCCTGCAAACGTCACAGTACATTGTCTGCCCACATAATGTCACTACCAGAGATGTTGACAACACAACCCAGTCAGTTAATTCTGTGACTGACAATGACACGTATGTGAGAACAGCTGTCCAGGACCTCACAGCCACCGTCCAAAATTTGAGCAAAGATCTTGTTGAATTGAAGATAAAACTGGAAGGGCAAAGCAGAACGTACCAGCCAGAAACGTATGGCTACAGACACTCTCATGGGTCTCCTTTACGTTATGAACGTAGTCCAGCTAGATACACTGAGACCCACAATGCACGTCTCTCCTCAAGATGCTCTCCCTCCTCCTCACCTGAATTTAACTATCAGCATTCACCAACCCACAATTACAGAGCTGAAAAATACCAGCGCTTGTTTAGCCCAAATGCAGCAACATATTCAGTGGACAAGTCACGCAGCCAAGAATCCTATTATTCTCCCGAACAGTATGATAACAGAAGTGGAGCTCACCGCTCTCCTTCAGGGCCCCCTTTGAGTTTGCGTCAGAGGAGCCCAAGTCCCCATTGTGAACATGTTTCATTCCAGGACCATCAGAGGGGCAGCCATGGATTCCAACACCTGGTTCGTGGCCATCAGCAGCACTCAAACTATGACTACCTGGGCCCACAAACCTCTCATCAGGGAAAACGGGCGCTAGCTGAAGACGTGGGGCACTCTTCAGCTGGGCCCTTAGGAGCCCCAAATGAAATTGATCAATCTGCACCACACATCAGTACTGCTTTGCTGCCCTCTAGTGACAGAGGTACTACATTTTCCCCTACTGAAAATCAAAACACTGTTGCCGTGGTAAATGAGATCTCCTTTTGTTCATATGTAAATGGACTTGTTGGGGATACAGATGCACACATTCTGTTAGATTCAGGCTCCCAGATCTCATTTATCAGTGAAGCAACCAGAATGTCCATTTCAGTACTAGCCAAAAAGCCTCTTATGAAGCACTACATTCTGTCTAAAGCAGTAACTGGGCACAGTTTATATACTTTGGGCACCATTGATGTGGCTTTGAAATTAGGCTCCCATACGTTCCATCATAACATGCAGGTGTTAAGAAATGTCACTCAAAGCACACTGTTGGGCCTAGACTTTCTTCAGCTCCATAAGGTCGCCTTGGATATGGGCAAGGGTGTATGTAGTCTTTGTGGGGAGGAACTGCCACTGTTAAAAACTACACAGCTGGCCCCTGGTAACTGTATGGCAAAGCTTATGGAATGCACAACCGTACCCCCACGTTGTGAAATGAACTGTAAGATCACATTAAACCCTCCCACAATCACTGCTGGCATCCCAGTCAACTATGATGGCTGCCTAGAGCCACACCAGATGGACATTGAGGGCATCGCAGTGGTGCGCACCTTGACAACGGCAGTAAATGGTGTGACTCCAGTGTGCCTTCTGAATCTGACAGATAGCCCCATCACCCTGCAGCCAGGTTTGCACATTGGACAGTTCATCCCTGTGTCACAAGATGACATAGTGTCAGAGTCTGCCCCGTATGCAATGTATCCAACTGCCCTTTCCAATCACACAAGGCAACAAGCTCAGCCCAAATCTCTGACAAATTGCCATTTGATGTTCAGTGTGGTGCTCTGACTGCCTCTGAGAGGTCTCAACTGACCGCACTGCTCCTGTGTTATCACGATGTGTTCAGTAAAAGCCCTACAGATTTTGGCAGAACTGACATTGTCAAACACAAAATCCACACAAATGCTTCACCCCCCCCCCCCCCGTTAGAAAATGCGCCTATCGCACCTCACCCCAGATGCAGGAGGTGATTCAGTCACAGGTGAACATGTCGACATGTTAGATGAAGGACTTATTGAAATCAGCCATAGTCCCTGGGCAGCCCCTGTTGAAATGGTGCGGAAAAAAGATGGCTCATGGAGAACTATCACCCACTCAAGCTTACACTAGTTTAGAACGTATGGCTGTCAGTGAAACGGGACACTTTTTCTTGTTAAAAAACAATGACTTTGGCATCAAAAATGTGGGAACACGGCCTTTTGCACCTCAAAAACAGTAATATAATCATACCACTTCCCACAACTATAGAGGGATGAGAAGATGACCTTAAAAAGTGGCCTGGCAGACAGTAGCTCCGTTAGTTAGCCCCGCTGGTAAGATGCTAATGCTGTAAAAAAAATAAAAGCGCTGAGATATATCAGTGTCTCCACTGCAATAAAGCCGGATGCATTTTATTAAAAGATGTTGGACTGACTTCCGGGAAGATGGCGGAGAGACATAACGCTTAAACAGAGAGCTCTCCCTAGCCGGATTAAAAATCATCAGTAAATGGCCAACTCGACATAAATGGATCAATAAACTAAGGGATGAAAACACGAAGGAGCCGGGCACAAGGACAAAAGCAGGGTAAAATTGAAGAATTCCTCTCCAACAACGCAGGAAAAACCGCTGAACACGAAGCCCAAAAAAACGAGGTGTCTACAGCAGAGAAAATGGAGGACGCCAGGCTCGAAAACATGAACACTGGCATCGCCAGTTTGGGTAAAGAGTTAAGAGAATTCAAGCGGCAGCTACAGCAGGATTTAGCGACTCTTAAGGAGGAGCTGAAAAAAGAGATTAAGGAGGAAATTATGGGCCTCCGAAGAGAAATGGAGCGCAAGCTAACAGAAAACATGGAGGAGCTGCGCTCCCAGCGGGCGTGTATGACAGAAGCGCAGGCCCGAATATTGGAGCTGGAAGATTGGAAAAACGAGGCAAACGAACAGCTACAGACCCTGACGACGCAAACGCAGAGGATGCAGGAGAAAATAAACGACTTGGAGAGCAGGTCCAGACGAAGCAATATGCGCATCTTTGGAATTCCGGAGGGCATTGAAGGCAACTCGATGACGAAATTCATGGATCAGTTCTTAAAAAAAGAGCTGGAACTGCCCGATGAAGCGGATCTGCAGATTCAACGAGCGCACAGAGCCCCGGCACAAAACCCGAAACCAAACTCTACACCCAGGTCAGTTGTGGTAAACTTTGTGAAATATGACATAAAGGAAAGAATCCTGACACAAGCATGGAAAAAAAAGATACGAATCGGCGACAAACAGGTATTCTTTGACCATGACTACCCGACAGAAATTGTGCAGCAGCGGAAGAAATATGCCAACATTAAAAAAACGCTGAAAGAGAAAAAAATTAGATTCCAAACGCCGCTAACGAAAATGAGGATTCATTGGGAGGACGGCGTAAGAACCTACAACACGGCCAGAGAGGCAGCGCGGGATATGATGGAGCGGGGCCTTGAGGTGAGCGTGCCGGAGGAAACGGCTGGAGCAGCGGCGGCCCTGAACGCATCACGACAGCCGGAGTGGAGACGAGTGAACGGCGGAAGAAGGGGGAGAGACGTAGAGCAGCGGGCCCAGGAAAAACTACAAGGCTTTCAACTGAAAGCCTAGATCATAACAAAGATTAAGAAAGGCACAGAAGAAATGAAGGCCAAGAAGACAAGGTAAAAGAGAAACAGACGGCTAGGAGAGGTTTAAGTGATATTTGTTGGACATTTCTAGACTAATGACTATTACTTGGAGAGTAAATATAGGTCTAGGGAGGGCCCTTCACTCTGTGAAGACAATCCCCCCACCCACCAACAGGGACCAGTGGGCAGAAGAAAGGCCCAAAGTACGGAGGTCGAGATTTTTTAATGTGTTTTTATATAAATATGTGTTATTTTTGTTGTTAAAGGGGCTAGGAGCACAAGTTAAAAAAATGGAAAAGCATGAATATGGGTAAAAATCTTAAGATAATGACACTAAACGTGAATGGTCTGAACTCACCTGTTAAAAGGGAAAGAATAATAAGAAAATTCAAGAAGGAAAAAGCTGAAATTATATTTATGCAAGAGACACATTTGAGCAAGACAGAACATGTGAAACTAAAGAGATTTGGCTATAAGAACTCCTACTACAGTTCATTTAAGGGAGGAGCTAAAAGGGGGGTTATGATACTAATCTCAAACAAAATACAATTTGAAAGTGAACAGGAAATCCAGGATAAAGAAGGCAGGTATGTAATAATAAAGGGAAGAATAGATGGTATGCAGATCACATTAGTGAACATCTATGCCCCACCAGAAAGTGACAAGGGTTTTTTTCAACATCTGTTTGATCTCATAGCAACACACAGTGAAGGAGTCCTAATTTGTGGAGGAGACTTAAATGCTGTCATGGACCATGAAGTTGATACAACAAGTGTTAAGAAGACAAAAAAAACATGTAACAAAGTTCATAAGAACCTCACTGGCAGAAATGGGTATGGTAGACATATGGAGGGACCTGCACCCACTCGAAAAAGACTATACACATTATTCAGCAGCCCATAAAGTACACTCTAGAATAGATTACTTCCTTATGAATGAAGGTGACAGACACAGGGTGAGAAATTGTTGGATTGGAGGGGCAGAAATATTAGATCATAATCCTATATACATGGAAATATATCTAAACAATAGAAAACGACAAACAACATGGAAACTTAACGTAGGACTGTTAAATGATGAGAAAATGAAAGAAAGAATAAAAATAAACATAAACGAGTATATCCAAGAGAATGATAATGAAGAAGTGGACCCAACAATACTATGGGACGCACTAAAAGCCGTGTTAAGAGGAAAATTAATTGTTGAAACAGGAAAAGCAAATAAGACTAAACTGGAAGCGTATGAACAAAGATGTGAGAGACTGAGGGAATTAGAACGTAAACATCAAAGCACAAATGATCCAAAAATATATCAAGAAATTAAAGAAGAAAAAACAAAGATAAAAGAAACACAAATGGATGAAATTGAAAGGAAAAATAGATATCTAAAGCAAAAATATTATGAAACGGGACCAAAAGCCACAAAACTGCTGGCAAAACGGTTAAGAAAACAACAAACAATGAATAATGTATATAAGATTAAAGACCCCACCACAAATAAAACCACAGTTAACCCAGAAAACATCGAAGAAATATTCCATAATTTCTACCAAGAACTATACTCGCAACCTGAAGAAACAAATACTAAAGATATTAAAAAATTTCTAGGCACATTGGACTTGCCATCAATAGGAAATCAACAAAATGAAAAGCTAACAGCAGAAATAACAACACAAGAGATCAGAGATGTGATTAAGTCACTTAAAAACGGTAAATCACCAGGTAGTGATGGATACCCATCTGAGTTTTATAAACTGTTTATAGAAGAACTCACGCCACACCTCCTAAAATCATTTAATTGGACGTTGAACAACAACAAAATACCTCCATCATGGAACGAAGCTATCATTTCAGTTATTTTAAAGCCAGGGAAAGATAAAGAACAATGCGGAAACTATAGACCAATCTCTTTATTAAATGTGGATTATAAAATATATAGAACAATTATATGTAAACGAATAAAGACATTCTTGACGGAATTGATAGAAGATGATCAAACTGGTTTCATAGAGGGACGCCAAACACATGACAATATCAGGAGAACAATACATATAATTAACCAAATACATAAAGAAAAGAAAAGCGCAGTAATAATGAGTTTAGACGCAGAAAAAGCATTTGACAGGGTTAACTGGAAATTCCTATATAGTGTACTGGAGCGCTTTGGATTTAACGAAAAATCAGTACAATGCATAAGGACGCTATATCAAGAACCTGTGGCAAGAATCAAGATAAACGGTAGCTTAACAGACAAAGTAAATATACAAAGATCAACTAGGCAGGGATGCTGCTTATCGCCCACCTTGTTTGCTCTGTTCATAGAACCATTGGCTCAAGCGATACGACAAAATAAGAAATTAAAAGGTATAACAATAAAGGGAGCGGAACACAAGATTGGGCTATTCGCAGACGATATTATAGTTTACCTTGAGCAACCAGATGAATCAATAATGGAAATGATGAACTTGATAGAAAATTTTGGAAAATTATCAGGATACAAGATAAACATAACAAAAACACAAATACTGACATTCCACTATAACCCTCTAAACCAGATAACTGATAAGATCAAACTAAACTGGAACCAAAAAGAAATAAAATACCTTGGAGTGAACATACCTAAAGACCTAAGCAAAATATATAAAGCAAACTACGATAGGTTGGAACAAGAAATAAAAAAAGATATTGATAGATGGTCAATCTTAAATATGGATCTGAATTCAAAAATTGAGAGAGTCAAAATCAGCATACAACCTAGATTACTTTACCTCTTCCAGGCTATATCAACAGAGATTCCAGATGCCCAATTCTCAAAGTGGGACAGGATGATATCGAGATTTGTTTGGGGAGGTAAAAAGCCAAGAGTGAAATATAAAACTCTCCAGTTACCAAAAGAGAAAGGAGGCATGGGCCTACCGAGTCTAAAGGA
This sequence comes from Pholidichthys leucotaenia, assembly GCA_020510985.1. Lineage (NCBI taxonomy): Eukaryota > Metazoa > Chordata > Actinopteri > Cichliformes > Pholidichthyidae > Pholidichthys > Pholidichthys leucotaenia. Next base: position 42,550,332 of record CM035836.1, read on the forward strand.
ATATTACTACTCAGCACAAATAAGATATATCATATGTTGGTGTGACGAGGGATATGAGGCAAAATGGAAAGAAATGGAAAAGGAAATTGAGGGACTCCCAGTACAAAGCATAATAGGAGATAAAGATGCATATAAGCAAATCAAACAAATAGACCCAATCACTAAATTTACTTTAGAACTGTGGTATAAAATAGTACAAAAATATAATATAAAGGAAGACATAAAACTATTGAAATGGGTAGCATTTGACAGTCAGTTTGAACCGGCAAAACAAGATAGGGGATACAAAAATCTGGTGAACAAGGGAATCACAGCATGGGGCAATATCGGAAAAAAAGATCTCGGGAGCTTTGTAAACATCAGGAGAAAATTTAAACTAGAAAGATCGGAATTTTTCAGATATCTGCAGATGAGAGATTATTATATGAAGAAGATTAGGCATAACCTCCAAACAGATGTGAGCGAGATTATACAACTCATTTTAAGCTCATATACAGGAAATAAAATAAGAATTATTTCAAAGCTATATCAGAAACTTATGACAAACAATCATACAAGTAACTATATAAAGGAGAAATGGGGGAAAGAGCTCAATTTAAACATAACAGAAGAAAGCTGGCAGGAAATATGGAAAACACAACACACGTCAACAAACTCAAGGACATGGAGGGAATTTGGATGGAAAAACCTGATTCGCTTTTTCATTACACCACAGATTCAAGGAAAATATACAAATACCCAATCTTTATGCTGGAGGGGATGTGGGGCTCAAAATGCAGACCACTCACATATGTTTTGGAAATGCTGCAAAATCTCATCATTCTGGAAATCTATACATGTGACAATACAGAGGATATTAGGATATAATATACCAATGAACTGTAACCTGATGTACTTATGTGATCTTAAAAGAGACAATGTTATACAGGCTGAGGACAGATATCTAGTTAAAATCTTGTTGATTGCATGTAAAAAAACAATCACAAAAAAATGGCGATCAGAAGTTCTTCCTGACCAAGAGCAATGGACTGACATTGTTGAGGACATACGTATGATGGAAAAACTAACATAACAAACAAACATAACACAGCGTGTTTGCTGTACGTTGTTGGAGAAAAATAAAGCTTTGTGTCATCCAGCTCGTTGCTTTCGCCCGTTCCCTTTTTCTCCACAGCATAATCAAATTTACCTCAGAGCAGACGTAGAATGTAATCAGAACCACAAAGAACCACAACACCGTGCTTGGGTGTTTGAATGTCGGGGTAAAACAGACAGCTGCAGCTGTTTGTTTTACCCCGAAATTAAAACGCTCATGCTGCTGTCATGCCATGAATGGCTGTTATTTAACTTAACACATACAGACCTTTTCTGGCAATCGTTAAAAATTTTATTGATCTATATTTTATGATAATTTAAAAATTAATGCATGCTGAAGCTGCTAGTCCATACCGTTCCAAGGCAGTGCAACAAATGTAAAAAAACCAAAAAAACAAAAACTATTTGATATCTTTCTTAAATCATTAAGCCTTAGGAAGCAAGCTGTTGGTATTTTTTATTTATTATTTTAGGTCATGCAGCCTTCACTCTGGTGACATATATAACACATAAACGTCAGATCTGTGACATTCATACAAGTGAAAACATACCTGCTGTGCTTTTCTGTCTGTCCTGTGTCTGTACCACCGATCACACCAACAGTCCTTGTTAGTTTTCAGTGCACGATCTACGCATCGCCGGTGAGAAGCCTCCATTTATACAGTCTATGGCACAACCATGAACACCAGCAACAAGTCCCAGATCTACGCAAAAACGTTCAGAAAATACAAAAACTAGAAGAGCTGAAATTAGCTGCCACTTGAGTGCAAAACACGTATGTGGACTATGCATTAAAATGAATTTGAAAAGCTTTTAAAAATGCTATTTTAATGCCCCACTACTCCACTCTTGCTGACTGATTTGATACTGCAGCCAAAACGACTGATTTATTGATACTGCAGCCAAAACCGGAAGCTTCGCCCATAATCGTTCCAACAGCGGCACCCTCAGGAATAAGGTGGATAGGTTTTCACCTTTTTTTCCTGTAAATTTGCAACTTTTTTCTCATAAATTTGCAAACTGTTAAATGATAAATTTGTAATTTGTGTAAATTTTTATCGATTTTCCTCATAAATTTACAACTTTCTTGTAAATCAGCAACGGTTTTTGTAGACCTGCAACTTTTCTTCTAATAAACTTCCAACTTTTTCTCATAAATCTGCAAAATTCATCTGGATGCTGGTTATTTTCTTTCTGTGCAATTAAATTGTAATTTGTGACTTGATCAATTTTTAAATTAGCATCTTTTTTCATCTCTGCACCTTTATTCTTGCAAATTTGCACCTAATTGACATTTAAACATTTGTTCCTCCTGCATAATTGGTGAATACCTCCCATCCGCCGTGTTAGAAAATGACAGAAGTGAAATTTTGTGAATAAACGGGCTACACAAATAGTGAAGTTGCTTCACAATGAATCTGTTGCCACCTCCTGTCAGATGTTATTGACTGATCATTGTAAACTGTAAGGTAAACCACACAGTAGGTTTTTTTTATTTTAATTTAGCAAATCTAGTTGTGAAAGAGTTAATCACATTGATCACATTATGCATGATTAAGGTGCCAGCTTCCTCTGCCGGCCATATAGTGCCAATACAAAAACTGTTGTGTTGTCTGACGCGATTAATGCATCTAATCATGAATAATGTGCTTAAATGTGAGCAACCCGGTCCATTATGTGAATGCTGTTGTAGAACATTTATATCAGACAATTCTGTTTCTAGTAAAGGGCTGAAGGTGGATCTAGATTTTGGGTTAGATAATTATATGAAAGTACTGTATATTATAACCCTGTAATATCCGAAACGTTTTACGATCAGGGTTCCTTACTATAAACTGTAGCAGAGGGGTCTGCAACCTGTGGCACTGCAGCAACGTGAAGATAACTTCATTCATGAGGAAACGGGCCCAGAACTGAGCTGATTATCTGATTAAGTTTCACAAGTTTTCAATATCACAGAAAAAAAAACAACTAATTGATCCAGGATAACAGTCCACACACCTCCAATGAGGCAAAATTTATTAACATTTTATCAACAAAATAGCTGTCGAGTTTTATTTGTGCATAACAAACTTTTAAAGTTTGTAACTGTAGGAAAATTTCAACAGGAGCTTTTGTATCACTACAGGATACGACAAACATTTTTCAATAAGATCTGTAACCTTGACAGCTGCAAAAGAAACCGAACACGCTGATACAAAGTAATGTAACAGAAAAAAAGACACTGTGGAGTGTGTAAATGAAGAGGCATATTCATTTTAGATGATTTATTACACACTCACATCTCACAAGCAAAGAACAGACTAACTGGTTACAGCAAGCACTCCTCTCTATATTACAAGTCACACTTCACAAGTTTCAAGGCCCTTCCTCTAAACACAGCTTGATATCTCACTACACTTCATTCAACCCCCTCTCACCTTCCTGGACATTGTTCTCCCATGTGTATTCATTGTGTCTGTCTGAGGTGCGAAATAACCTGACTTCCCCAAGGTGCCACAACACTTTATAAACAAATATATGCCCGTATCAATGAAGTTGATTCAAAAAGTTTTTGATTGAGGGTTAAAAAATAAGTCATTACTCAGAAAACACATAAAAGGCAACAGTTGCCCAGACTTAGAACCAAACATGGTGAGAGAGCGTTCAGTTTTGATGCTCCTCACATGTGGAACAAACTCCCAGAAAGTGTCAGGGCTGCTGAAACTCTCAGCTGCTTTTAATCCATGTTAAAAACTTTCTGGAGTGGTGGCCTAGTTGACAGAGCATCCACCCCACTACCAGAAAGGTGTGAGTTCAAATCCCGGCCAGGTCATACCAGAGACCATATAAAAATGGTACTTCCCGCCTTCTAGCTTGGTGCTCAGTATAATAGAATGTGGGAAGGAGAAGTTGTTTGCGGCAGTGACCCCTCTGATGCTACATGTGTTTAACAGTGTAGACAGGAGAAACGTAATTTCGTTCTACCATACATGATTGGCTGTATGGACTGAATGACGACAGAGATGGCTTCTTCTTCTTCCTATCTGCTGCTGCCTTTCAATAGAACAATTGTTAATCTCCCACAATGCACTAGCACTTTTATTTCTTGCACATTTTCTATCTTATTCTATTTCAGCTGGTTTCTCGATTTTTTTTTAGTTTGCTTTTAAATTCTTTTATGTATTCTTTTTGCAGCTTGCTGTAATGCTTTAATGTTTTATGTAAAGCACTTTGAACTGTTTTGTACATGAAATGTGCTGTACAAATAAACTTGTTCAGTCATTTCTGACATCACTGCACCACACATTTGTGTATTTTCATACTCTAGTATTTTTTTTGACAATCTTAATGCTCATGATTTATTGCCGAAGTAGGTGGCGCTCCTTTGGTTTGCATCTGTCCCTGTATGTGTCACGATACATTCACATGACCCAATAAAAAAAGAGAGATCTGCTACCGTTCTGCCTAGTCTGGATATGTACCGGTATTAGGGAGTCAAATTTAAGACTTTAAACACATACTTTAACGGATACCGCGGGCAGGCGTATTTAAATGTCCGTTTAAATGTCTCAGCTGCAACACAGTGAATTGTGTTAAACATGCTTACAGTAGGCAGTCATGCTTTACATCGTTTGAAAGCTTAGAATTTTGTCTAGTTATTAAAACAGATTTCAGAAAAAAATAACACTGGATTTAAATAGAACTTTTAATCAGCTAGCATTAGCATGAAATCGAACGAATGATCGCCAAAGGAGCCTCCTTGCTGTCCCTGAATGAACAATCAATAAAAACGGTCCATTTGTACTGCAAAGGGTCCAATTGATCCATCTGAGTAACATTTGGCCATTTTGATGACGATAGGGAAAACTGCCCATAAAATAGGAGCATTTGTTTGAAAATTGGCCGAAAACGGGTAGCTTTTTATGCTAAACCCCACCCCCCCAGATGGGGGTGGTGCCCAGGAGTGATTGACAGCTCATTTGACCCAATAGAGCCTCCATTTTGTGATTGAAAGCTGTGGAAACCCAATGAGCGATAAAAGTCCATGAAGGTCCAGCCTCATGGCTAACGGGAACACAATGAGCCAATTGTATCAGAGTAAACAAATGATGGACGTGTGGCTTAGCCAACTAATTTCTGAATTCAGAGATACCTCACAAGGGGGCATTCAGCCCCCTTCCCCCCTCTAAAGCCCGTGTGTAAGGCAGCGTGTCTACCAAACACGTTTTTTGTCGAATTACTGCCCTGAATAGTTTTTTTTTTCCCAGCATTTGTTCGCTGTGCTCTGGAAAAAAAAAGTCTGTGCCCTGTATTGCAGCAACAGCTCGTCTTTCTACTTATTTTTTTAATGGCAGTTTCTAAATAACAATGGACAGGAAACGTATTCTAGCATTAGTAGCAGCTCTGGATGCAAAATATGATGACACGGAAAGCAGGAATCTGAGTACAGACTGTACTGGCATCCTATGTCCCACCCTTCTTTATTCTGATTGGCTGCTTAGAAAGGTCCGACACTGACAATGTCATGTCCGCTGCATAACTGCACAGCGAACACATGAATAGATACAAGCCCAAAACGCAGGTGAAGTGAACGAGTTTATTAACAGAACGGGACAACTCAAAAACACACAAACAGGGAAAATGTTCAATAGGAAAATACAGTCTGGCGCACTAACAATGCACGCCCGAGCTAGTTGGCAGGGAATGCTCCCAGGGTGGAACTGGGCAGCAATGAAGATAGGAGGAAGACTTAGAGAGGGCGTCAGAGCTCAGCAGGCTCTGGGGAAACAACACCGCAGAAGTCCATGGGACAGGGTGCCAACAGCTCCAGGGAAAACATAGGCAGGTGACCGCAGACTGACCGAGAAGTGAAGACTGACGCCACAACACTGAATGCCCCCACTGTCACCCAATAAATACCAAGCAGGCTAATGGGTGACAAGTGGACACAGGTGTGTGGTGGGATTCTGTGAATGAGTGTGTGTGCAAGCATGTGTGTGTAGGAACAAATGAGAAAATATAGCTGGTGAGTGTCTGGTAGAGAGAGGGGTGTGGCTGTAGACTGGCGAGAGCCAAAGCTCAGGGCTCAACCTGCCAGCTGGAACCAATTAACAAAATCAGAAGCTACAGCCACAAGTCATGGGCGGAGTGCAAAGGATCGAAGAACAGCTTTCAATTTACTTTGGGCCTGTTTTTTTTCCCGCTGCTTCGAAGGCAAATGGGCTGGAAGTGTAAGGACCACTTGATCAAAGTTAAGGTGCTACATTTGCAAAATGACAACAGCATGTGGTCACATTACACTTAGGCTTGTTCAGTTATGCTGCAGAACTGTAATTTCTTGCGATTTGGGAAAACTTTTAAAATTCTGGGTCATCAATCCAAGTCATTCCCACTACCAATGCTGCAACAAAAGAAATCAATTATTCAAGTAAAATACTTAAAACTGTAACTCACTGTAGCAATCAACTGAAATCTCACCACCATCGGACCAGGGCGGCGCGGTGGCGGAGTGGTTAGCGCTGCGGCAGCACAGCAACTCACCCTTGGCCGGGGGATCCTGGGTTCGATCCCAGCCCCCGACCAACAGTGATTTGTGTGGAGTTTGCATGTTCTCCCCGTGTCTGCGTGGGTTTAATCTGGGGTTTCTCCAGTTTCCTCCCACATGTCAGAAACATGCAAGTTAGGTTAATTGGCATCAAAAACTGGGGATTCTAAATTGTCCTTAGGTATGACTGAGAGAGTGAATGGTTGTCTGTCTCTCTGTGTTGGCCCTGTGATGGACTGGCGATCTGTCCAGGGTGGACCATGCCTCTCGCCCAAAGATGCTGGGATAGGCTCCAGCCCCCGCGCGACCCGAAAAGGATTAAGCGGAAGAAGATGAATGAATGAAAATACTTAAAACTAGCCATAACCCCACAACCAAAAGCTACAAATTTTAGTGTTGGAAATTAATTCTAAAATTTTAACAAATCTCAATTTATTTAAAAAAAAATGAAAATAACTAGTTAACTGCAATTAATTGCAGGGAAAACTGGGGGTAGGGGTGGAATGAGTGTGCACACACACACACACATCTGGTTGCCATGGCAATCGGCCTTGACCATACACTGACAGTGCTGCCTTGACGGCTTTTTAGGCGTGTTCAGACCAAGCGTGAATTTTTCACACGGCGTGACTCCACATTAACTCAATGTAAAGATAAGAACAGATGTGAATCTGAGCCAGCTGCAGAGGGGCGCAGATGCCTTCAGAACTTCTGCAGCTGCTTTCTGCCTGCTGTGGAAATGAGTCCACGAGTGGAACACTATATCGGTACCAAAAAAGGTGCCTGGGCTGGTCTGGCATCACTGGAAAGCTAGTGATCTAAGTAGTATGAAGACGGGTGATAGCAAGTAAAACTGAGTAGCTGAAGAATTTTATTGCATTACATATAAGAATTTTATCAAAAAAGTCATTTTGGTTTATATATACAGTATTGGGGAGGGGGGGGGGGGGTGGCTGAAAAGTTCTTAGTGGTCAAACTTGACCAAATGTGGTTTATTTTTCAACTGCAGAGATCCAAGCACTGCAACAGTGATGGAAGAAGTGTGCGAAGGGGAGACCATGTTGAAAAATAAACCACACTTGGTCATATGTGACCACTATGAACTTGCAGCCCCCCATCCCCGTATGTATGTGCTTCTATAGAGGTCAATAGTGGTGCTATATGCATATATAAGGTATGAAAATGTGTGGAAACGCAAGGCAAACATGACTAAACATGTACTATGCATGTCCAGGTGCATCTCAAATTAGAATGTGATCGCAAAGTTGATTTATTTCAGTAATTCAGTTAAAAAAGTGAAGCTCACAGGTTCATTACACACAAAGTGATATATTTCAAGTGTTTATTTCTTTTTAATTTTTATTGTTATAGCTCATAGCTCATGAAAATGCCAAATTCAGTTTCCTCAGAAAATTAGAATATTACATAAAATTATAAAATTTTAATAGAAATGTTGGCCTACTGAAAACTATGTCCATGTGCCATGCAATACTTGGTCGGGGCTCGTTCTGCATGAATTACTGCATCAATGCAGCGTGGCATTGAGGTGTTCAGTCTGTGGTTCTGCTGAGGTGTTCTGGAGGCCCATCTTGCTTTGATAGTGACCTTCAGCTCGTCTGCATTGTTGGGTCTGGTGTCTCTCATCTTCCTCTTGACAATCCTCCATAGATTCTCTGTGGGCTTTAGGTCAGCAGAGTTTGCTGGCCAGTCAACCACAGTGATACCGTGGTCATTAAACCAGGTTTTTGGTACTTTTGGCAGTGTGGGCAGGTGCCAAGTCCTGCTGGAAAATGGAATCATCTTCTCCATAAAGCTTGTCAGCACAGGGAAGCATGAAGTGCTCTAAAATATCCTGGTAGATGGCTGCACTGACTTTGGACTTGATAAAACACAGTGGATCAACACCAGCAGATGACATGGCTCCCTTAATCATCACTGACTGGAAACTTCATACTGGACCTCAAGCAACTTGGATTCTGGGCCTCTCCACTCCTCCTCCAGACTCTGGGACCTTGATTTCCAAATGAAATGCAAAATTTACTTTCATCTGGAAAGAGGTCATCTGCTGATGTTTGTCCACTGTGTTTGATCAAGTGCAAAGTCAGTGCAGTCATCTACCAGAAAATTTTTAGAGCACTTCATGCTTCCCTCTGCTGATGAGCTTCATGGAGATACCGGTTTCATTTTCCTGCAGGACTTGGCACAGGCCTGGCCTAAACCTTATAGAGAATCTACCCAGATAGCCAACAGAATCAGGCTGATTCTGCTTGAGTTCTGGCACCTTTAGCTGTGCTCTGGCAACAGCTCGCCAAAACCCAGCCAGATCTGGGCCATTAACAGTTTATGGATGCAGCTGGGGTTTAGGTGCTTGGGTCAGGCCCAGTGACAGTTGAGAACAACTGGAACAACTTCTGGATGCACTCGGAAAGGAATTAGGAAAGCTTAAACTGTGGTTTGATTCAAACAAATTAACGCTCAATTTAAGTAAGACAAAATTTATAGTCTTTAACAACCATCACAACAACTCAGTATCTAAACTCAGTGTAAATGGTGTAGAGATTGAAAGGGTATCTGAAACTAAATTTCTTGGAGTAATAATTGATAATAAACTGTGTTGAAAGTCACATATTAATTATATTAAAGGTAAAATATCTAAATCAATTGCAATATTACACAGAGTGAAATATTTGCTGAATCAACCCACACTATATACCTTGTATCATTCATTAATACTCCCATACATGACATATTGTAATGAAGTATGGGGAAATACATATAAAACAAACATATATCCAGTCTTTATGCTTCAGAAGAGAGCTATTAGAATAATAAACAAAGCAGCTTACAGGGAACCAACAAACCCACTTTTTCTTAAATTAAAAGCTCTCAAGCTGAAAGATCTGGTTGACTTTAAAACTGCAATAATAATGTTTAAAGTGAAGAATCTATCACTGCCCACAAATATCCAAAAGTTGTTCCAAATAAGGGAGAAACAATATCATTTCAGAGGAACATGTATATTTCAAAAACCTTCAGTGAGAACTACCACCAAGCAACACTGTGTTTCAGTGCAAGGAGTCAGATTATGGAACGATTTTGGACCTGAATTAAAATCATGTACAACGCTTGGACAATTTAAACATAAACTAAAGGAAGAAATACTCCAAACATATATACAAGATGACATATAAAATCACATAAGGATTGTCATATCCAGCCTGTGTTGTGTTGTAGCTTAGTTTTTTTTTTTTTCTTTTTCCTGTCACATTTTGTCTTAGCTTTGTTTTTGAATTGTAATTGCTCTTGTCTTTTCTCTTTTTTCTCTTTTGAATTCTTGGATGGTATATGGGTGGGCAATATAAGCTGCGGCTTCAGCCATCACCCATTTCGGATAACTTATGTTGAATTGTATAATCAGAGGAGTTATTGTCTAATTTGACCTTGTTGGATTTTCTTCCCCCCTTTGTTATATTATTCAGTTTCTTTTAACCTGTACTATCCGAAATAAAGATACGGCACATTGAGAACCAACTGTGGTCGCCTTATCTGCTCAAGACACAGATGTGCTGATGATGCTGGGAGGGGAGAGTATTTCCCTATACTGTTTAGGTACAGTTATATACATGCTGTATGCACACTAATTTGATCAGCATTTATAATATGAATTATTATTAATGTTTTCCCGCCAGATGCAGGCGGACTCAACTCGCATCTGGTCCAGTGTGTCAGCCACATTCTGGTGTGTCATTCACTCCCACGTGTGGTGCAACTCTGGCCTTCTGGGCTGCCAGATTTGGGCCAGATTCGGCCCAAAACATGTTGGCTACCTGGGTATGGAGTATTATCAAGAGACACCAGACCCGACAATGCAGACGAGCTGAAGGCCGCTATCAAAGCAAGCTGGGACTCCAGAACACCTCGGCAGAACCACAGGCTGATCACCTCCATGACACGCCGCACCAATGCAGTCATTCATGCAGAAGGAGCCCCGACCAAGCAGAGAGTGTACATGGACAGACTTTTTAGTTGGCCCACATTCCTATTAAAAATCATTTTTTTAAAATTAATGTTATGTAATTTTCTAATTTTTTGAGAAACTGAATTTGGGGTTTTAATAAGCTGTTAGCCATAATCATCAAAATTAAAAGAAAACACGTGAAATATATCTATGTGTGTCAATGAGATTCTAATTTATTGAGACACACATGTACTTACCATCTAACGGATGTTTAGGGTTCATGTGAGGATATGTTTCATATTTGTTATCAAGTTATTCATCTGCGTGTATCTGAAAGTCTTATTTTTTCTTACAGGGAAGGTCCACTGAGAGGCAACCTCTTTTTTTCCAAGGACGCCCCGTTCACACTCACACCTGGAAGCAGCCCCGTCTCCACTGAGCAGTGCCACTGGAGCAGTTGGGCTTAAGGGTCTTGCTCAGGGGCACCACAGTGTTGGGGCAAACACTGCTATGCTATTTGTGCCACCCAGAAGGTATCCAGTTTTTTTTTTTTTTTTTTGCTTTCAACTGATTTCGAGAGCCTGAGACATCTCTTTCCAAAAACCTTTGTTAAACCCGGGCACCTTGTTTGGTACTGATGACCCAAAAGTTGGTCTTTGGCTGAAGGGCTAAATCCCAAAACTCAGTCATGATTAAGCTTACAATGTTATCTGGTGGGGCTCTCACCTGCAAAACTGTCACAGCCTCCTCCAAAACTTCACCTGGGTGATGGTTGTTGACACTGCTCGCCCTCATTAGCAACTCTGTAGCGGGCGTACATGGGTGGATAAACAACAGACACTCTGATTCAGCCGCAGACCCCCGGTCCATCTGTCTGCTGGTGAGTGGCAGTCTCATTTTCAAACTAGTTTACTCTCCACTTTTGCTCCAATCACCATCTCTATCTATTTTGACAGGACAGTTAGTCCCTCAGTTGGGGTGGGTCCTTTTCCAGCTGAAGCTGAGTTTCTACACCGGATGCCCTTCTTGACGCAACCCTACCCATTTTATCTGGGCTTGGGACCGGCACAGGGAGAACAATTGACTTGTGCACCCACTGTGGCTAGCTAGCTAGCGCTATCCCTCAGACATGAATGTGTGAATTTGTGCGTTTTCCGCATGTCAACATTAATTTTACATATATTCACACCATATGAAAAATTTGCTTCGGGTTTGGTCTGAATGCACCTTGATTGTGTAAAAATAAGAACAAAGTCAACATATTGACAGTATTTAGTTTGGAGTGACTAATAAGGTTTATGGTGTGTTAAGAGTGAACTCACTCCTAAGGAGAGTTAGTAACACTGATGTAGAGTTTGCGAATTATACATTGTGTCCTAGCCTGATATTTTATTTATTAATATTGCCCAAACTTGGTTGGTTGCCAGTCGGAACGGTGCTCTGCTCGCCCTGCTGCTTCACTCCTACACGCACGCACACACCCACACTCATCATCATCATCATCATAGCAGTCTTGTCAGGGACGACAATGACTGTTTCATTTAGGTCTGATCAGATTCCTCCATGCAGCTCTGTCCTTCGCCTTCCACTGCCAGGAACTCCTGGTCTTGTTAACCCGGGCGAAGTCTGAGTTGAGTATGAGTTGCTCTTTGACTGACCATTTCATGAAACTGCTTGCAAAGTATTTGAGTACTGCTAGCTTTTGCTGGGCTAGTAGTACATTCTTGGCAGATGTATAATCAGTGGCAAGGACAGGCCAAGACAAACTGACTCCAGTATCTGTTGCAGTGACTGACCAGATGATAGGTTTGGTTATCTCTGCTCTTTGTGTAGTGCATGTCACGATGCACCGACTGGCAAAAGTCCACCACAGACCTTGCGACAGATGTGCTTATCTGCCAGCATGTCCAGTCTCACCCCATGTAACTGGGAGTGGTCCACCACAGACCTATGACAGACACTGTTTTTAGCTCTGCCAGGATGCCCAATTTCACCCTCCACACCCTCAGAAGGGCAAGGTTGCCGGTTGAGTCGCCAACAGCCCAACCCTATATATTAGCCAGAAACACACTGTTAGTTAAGCCAATGCACTGCAGCAGTCTGTGAGAACTGTACTCTATCGTCTTCCACTGATTAGAGAAATTAAATTTGCTATAACTCTGATCCAGCCTGGTTTTTGACTGAAGGTCTTCAGGATTTTTCTACAGTGAGGCAAAAAAGTATTTAGTCAGCCACCAATTGTGCAAGTTCTCCCACTTAAAAGATGAGAGAGGTCTCCAATTTTCATCATAGGTATACCTCAACTATGAGAGACAAAATGAGAAAAAAAAAATCCAGAAAATCACATTGAAGGATTTTTAATGAATTAATTTGTAAATTCCTCAGTAAAATAAGTATGTGGTCACCTACAAACAAGCAAGATTTCTGGCTCTCACAGACCTGTTACTTCTTCTTTAAGAGGTTCCTCTGTCCTCCACTCGTTACCTGTATTAATGGCACCTGTTTGAACTCATTATCAGTATAAAAGACACCTGTCCACTAGTGATGGGTCGGTAGCGAATGAAACGGCTCTTAGAGCCGGCTCTTTGAAGTGAACAACGGGAGCCGGCTCCTTATTGGGAGCCGTGTTTTTTGTTTTTTTTTTACCCCCCTTCTCTCACCCTCTCTCTCTCTCTCTCTTTTTTTCTCTTCAAGCTGCACGTGATTGGTCAATATGTGTGTTTGTGCCTGCGCTGAGGGGGGAGGGGCGGTAGTTACACTTGCAGCAACAGTAGCACACAAACAGAGCAGGGGGGAGAGAGAGAAAGAGAGCCAGGAGAAACGACTAACTAACCTGCACTTATATAGCGCTTTTCTAGTCACAAAGACCACTCCAAGTGCTTTCACTAATACTAACCCTCTATTCTAAGGGCCTATAGGAAACAGATATCTAGGGACAATTTAGAACAGCCAATTAACCTAACATGCATGTCTTTGGATTGTGGGAGGAAACCAGAGCCCCCGGAGTAAACCCACGCAGCACAGGGGGAACCTGCAAACTCCACACAGAAAGGTTCCAACCCCTGCCAACCTGGGGATTCGAACCAGGAACCTTCTAGCTGTAAGGCAACAGTGCTAACCACTGCACCACCGTGCTGCCCATTGACACATTAGAAAGGTATAGTAAAGAAAATGAGTGACACCGGGAAAAGAAGCAAAATCTGGAACCATTTCAATTTTATTGACAATACAAAGGCAGAGTGTAGAGTCTGCCAGAAAATCCCTCAGCAGATGCAATACTGGAAGTGAGATCCTACATTGATGAGCCCCTTTGCCAGAGAAGTGCAGACCCACTGAGCTGGTGGGAGACCAAGGCTTCAATTTATCCACATCTTACCCAGGTGATGACACAGAGACTGTGCATTGTGGCAACATCAGTCCCCTCTGAGAGAATCTTCTCCAAAACAGGGCAGATAATTACTGAAAAAAGAAACCGGATCAGCTCCTCAAAGCTGAGGCACTTGGTATTTCTAAATGCCAACCTTTACCTTAATTAAAGATCTGGGTGTTCATTTTTTCTTTTTGTTTTGCATATTTTAATTTATATTTTATTGTGTTGTGGTTTGCAGTGTTTTGTGTTGTTTCACTTTAAATTTGTTTAAAAGGAAAAAGCTGAAAATTTTAAGAGCTAAAAGTTGAATTGTAAATGGTTGTTTTTTTGTATTTTATAATTTACTTTTTACATTTTATGTGGAGTGAATAAATAAAAGCATATTTATATAATAAACATATATAAATAAAAAAACATTTTTTTTTACATTAGTAATTCATTTTGTGCATAATTTTATATTGTTGTTGATAATAAATTAAATTAATAAATTAAAGCAACAAAACAACCTGAAGAGCCGCTTGGGAGCCGAAAGAGCCGGCTCTTTTTAGTGAGCCGAGCCGAAAGAGCCGGTTCTCTAAAAAGAGCCGGAATTCCCATCACTACTGTCCACAACCTCAAACAGTCAGACTCCAAACTCCACTATGGCCAAGACCAAAGAGCTGTCAAAGGACACCAGAAACAAAATTGTAGACCTGCACCAGGCTGGGAAAACTGAATCTGCAATAAGTAAGCAGCTTGGTGTGAAGAAATCAATTGTGGGAGCAATTATTAGAAAATGGAAGACATACAAGACCACTGAAGTCCACTCCCTTGATCTGGGGCTCCACGCAAGATCTCACCCCGTGGGTTCAAAATTATCACGGGAACGGTGAGCAAAAATCCCAGAACCACACAGGGGGACCTAGTGAATGACCTGCAGAGAGCTGGGACCAAAGTAACAAAGGCTAATCAGAAACACACTATGCTGCCAGGGACTCAAATCCTGCAGTGCCAGTCGTGTCCCCCTGCTTAAGCCAGTACATGTCCAGGCCCGTCTGAAGTTTGCTAGAGAGCATCTGGATGATCCAGAAGAGGATTGGGAGAATGTCATATGGTCAGATGAAACCAAAATGGAACTTTTTGGTAAAAACTCAACTTGTGTTTGGAGGAGAAAGAACACCATACCTACTGTGAAGCATGGGAGTGGAAACATCATACTTTGGGGCTGTTTTTCTGCAAAGGGACCAGGACGACTGATCCGTGTAAAGGAAAGAATGAATGGGGCCATGTATCGTGAGATTTTGAGTGAAAACATCCTTCCACCAGCAAGGGCGTTGAAGATGAAACGTGGCTGGGTCTTTCATCATGACAATGATCCCAAACACACCGCCCAGGCAACGAAGGAGTGGCTTCGTAAGAAGCATTTCAAGGTCCTGGAGTGGCCTAGCCAGTCTCCAGATATCAACCCCATAGAAAATCTTTGGAGGGAGTTGAAAGTCCGTGTTGCCCAGCGACAGCCCCAAAACATCACTGCTCTAGAGGAGATCTGCATGGAGGAATGGGCCAAAATACCAGCAACAGTATGTGAAAACCTTGTGAAGACTTACAGAAAATGTTTGACCTCTGTCATTGCCAACAAGGGGTATATAACAAAGTAGCTGTCATGGCGGCCGCTGGGCCGTCATTAACGTCAGCTGCGCACACACCTGCTACGGGTAATCAGCAGGCTTTAAAAGCCAGTGCCTCTGACTGCTCGGCACGGAGTCGTCTGCCAACATCGCTTCACAGCGCATCGGGATCACGACTTCAAGCCAGAGTTGGAACCAAGTCGTCACGCCAAGCCAAGTCACGTAAGCCACAGCATATCTTACCTTGTCAGAGTAATCTCCCCTGTGCACAGGTGGACCTCCCTGGCGGCGGACTTTCCCTCCCCGGTAACGGGACGCCTTCTCCTCCTCCTCAGATCTCCTCCTCATCACAGCCACACGCACCACGTCACACCAGGGCACGGAGCCAGCAGGACTCTCGCAGCAGACACTGCAAGTAAGCAGCACAAGCCTCAGTTTCCCGTTCCCTACGAACTATTATAACATCCTGTGCTTGTGTGTTCCAGGGTTGCCAGGTCGCAGCAAGAACCGCTCAGCTCCAGTGGCCAGCTCACTACACACTCACTCACTCACTCTCACATCTAACACCTTGCACTGAGTTAATAAATAATTGTCAAAACTATCTACTCGTGTCAGCGTCTGTCTCCTGGGTCTCCCAATCATGTCAGTATTGAGATGAACTTTTGTTATTGACCAAATACTTATTTTACCAAGGAATTTACCAATTAATTCATTAAAAATCCTTCAATGTGATTTTCTGGATTTTTTTGTTCTTATTTTGTCTGTCACAGTTGAGGTATACCTATGATGAAAATTGGAGACCTCTCTCATCTTTTAAGTGGGAGAACTTGCACAATTGGTGGCTGACTAAATACTTTTTTACCCCACTGTAACAGTTCCACAGTTGACAGTGCATGTCAGAGCACAAACCAAGCATGAAGTCAAAGGAATTGTCTGTAGACCTCTGAGACAGGATTGTCTTGAGGCAAAAATCTGGGGAAGGGTACAGAAAAAATTCTGCTACTTTGAAGGTCCCAGTGAGCACAGTGGCCTCCATCATCCGTAAATGGAAGAAGTTCGGAACCATCAGGACTCTTCCTAGAGCTGGCCAGCCATCTAAACTGAGTGACTGAGGGAGAAGGGCCTTAGGGAGGTGACAAAGAACCTGTTGTCACTCTGTCAGAGCTCCAGCGTTCTCTGCAGCAATCCACCAAACAGGCCTGTATGGAAGAGTGGCCAGACAGAAGCCCCTCCTTAGTAAAAGGTACATGGCAGCCCGCCTGGAGTTTGCCAAAAGGCACCTGAAGGACTCTCAGACCATGAGAAACAAAATTCTCTGGTCTGATGAGACAAAGATTGAACTCTTTGGCATGAATACCAGGCGTCATGTTTGAAGAAAACCAGGCACCACTCATTGGTGCATGTTTTTTCTATTGATAACAACTGTATAACCCATTTTGTCTGCAACAAAGAAAAACTGCACATCAAGGGTGATACTTTCTTAACAAAGTCATTGATAGGCACAACGGCACTGGTAGCACAATTATTTGTGTTGTTGCAGTAATACAAGAAATGTTGCACCTACCATGAAGTCGTCATGTGTTGCAGCTTTGTTACACTCACACTTCTTATAATAAAAGATAATTGTGTTTATTCTGAGTCCACGTCTGTTCCTGGGTCACCCAATCATGTCATGAAGGTCCTAATGATAAATAAAGCCATATGAATCTGAATAATATTCCCAGCACCACTACTTTTTCCTGCTGCTCCCTTCAGAGGGCTCCACAGTGGATCATCTGGCGCCGTCTCACCCAATCCCTTCATCTTTTCATTCTGCCTGCCAGCTCCATCTTCAACATCCTTTGTCCAACATCTCTACCACAATATATCCACAACCTGGCTGCTGACGGTCCTCACCAGAAGAGTTGGAGTTTCTCAGACTGAGGGCCTCTGAGGCTTTATCGCTTTCCTGTGAAAAGGAATCTCACAGGTTCTATATATCCAGGTCTAAAGGTGAAGATCTGTTTTCACACTCATGTTGGCCTCTTAAAACTTGACCTTCAGACACTGTACATCAGGTGTGGTCAAATGACTGAAGAACGGAACTTTTGAAGACATCTTTACAGACTGGACAGCAGAGATCCTCTGGCCTGGTCTGGAATCCATCGAGTCTGAATGAAAACACAGCAGATGGAAAAGAAATACACATGTCATTTCTGTAATTAAAGGAAGAGGACCCCATAAGACAATCTTAGTACATAATTCAGAATCAGAAAAGATTTATTGCCAAGTACATTAACAGATACAACTGATAATATACAAGGGATTTGACTTGACACAGAAAACGACCTGCATTTCCAGTGACACAGCGGCATCTGTGAACGCGCCTGTCATCAGATGGGTACAGGATGCATAGGAAGAAAGGATAATACAATAGGAAGGAGCAAAAAAACCATTGATTGTCAGAATAGTGGTCATATATGATCAATATTATGATTACAAGAAAAAAAAGCCCTCAATGCACAGTTAGCAGACAAAAAGGTACACAAGGACACAGAGAGAGCAGTGAGTGAATAATCTTTTCCATCAGTTTTGTGAATCAGTGTGGATGTAGTGTTGAATGAAGGTGTTTGTATCAGTTAAGAACAACAAGGTCTCTTTGGCAGGAGATGTTTAGTCTAGCTGCTAGGCATTGTCCTTGGGCCATGCAGCTGGCTGTCCGAAAGGCCGTGGAGCTCAATGTTTTGAAAACAAAGAACTGCAGATAATCTGGAGGATTTGTGTGAGGGGAGTCAGATTCGTCGAATAGTACTGATCTCAGAGAGAAAAAACTTTATATTCTCTTACAGATTCAGTACTTAATCCTTCATTGCTGGACGTTGAATCCTTCATGGACGGCTCTCAGCGTAATCATGATGTAATCCACCTTCCGCGACAGTTCTCCATTTGCCGCTATCAGAGTCCTCTCCATTTTTTCAATTTGATGGTTGAACCTCGCCTGGCCAGCGTTTTGATAGGTTGTGTCCATCTTCATCAATTTACAGTACACCAGGATAATCCCAGATCCAATCAGAACAATCCCAATCACCATTACTACGAAGACGTACAAATCTTCTACATCTCTCCCGGCGCCACACGAGTCGGCTGCCTTTTGCAACAGCGGCTCGATTCCGAGTCTTTTTCCCTTCCTCTCTCTTTTTGATCCGTCTTTTTTTCACTCCATTTATATCACGGACACACAGATCGTCCCAAATGTCTCCTGAGCCGGTGGACGGAGCCACTGTTTATAGCAGGATACGATACAGCAGGGAAGAGCTGCTAGCATTCAACCGCCACCCGGTCCCATTGGAAAAACTCGACATACCGAGAGAACTGAGGCGAAAACGCCACGGCTGCCGGGCTGGAGTAAGGCGGAGGACAAAAAATATAAGGTACAGACCCTCCCTTCCATCTGCTGTCATGGGAAATGTACGCTCTATACTGGGAAAGGTAGATGAGCTAGCGGCTATCTGCCGTTATGATAGCACATATAGGGAGTGCTCTCTCCTTTTGTTTTCTGAGACGTGGCTAACTGAACTAGCAGCAGATGCTAACATTGAGCTGGAGGGTTTCCACATGATACGAGCTGACCGAACACCAGACAGTGGCAAAGCAAGGGGCGGTGGAGTGATAATGTATGTTAACAACAACTGGTGCAGACCGGGACATATCACTGTTAAACAACGACACTGCAGCAAAGACATTGAGTTGCTAGCTGTTAGCATGAGGCTTACATATCTCCCGAGAGAACACTCACACGTGATCTGCATTGTTGTTTATGCAAATCCGACGGCGAACGCTGGGAGGGCGTGACGTCATCCATTCAGTAACCAGCAGGCTGCAGACAGAACACCCAGATGCTCTTCTCCTCATCTCAGGCGATTTCAACCATGTTTCACTGTCTCCCATTCTACCCACATTCACCCAGTATGTCACATGCCACACTAGAGACAATAAAACACTGGACTTATTCTACGCAAACACTAAGGAGGCGTACACCTCATCACAACTCCCCCCACTCGGGAGATCGGATCACAACTTGGTTCATCTCCGGCCGGTGTACAAACCCCTAGTGCACAGACAACGTCCGGCCATGCGCACAGTGGAGTTATGGTCTGAGGAGACAATGGACACTCTAAAAGGCTGTTTTGAAGCTACCGCCTGGAAGCAGCTCTGCGATCCACATGGTGAGGACATCGATGGCCTCATTCACACCTTCACGGGCTACCTCAGCTTCTGTGTGGACAAATCCGTTCCCACCAAGACCATACGGTGTTGCTCAAACAACAAACCCTGGATCAACCCTGAGATTAAAACACTTCTGAGAGAGAAGAAGAGGATCTTCAGGTCGGGGAACAGGGAGATGTTGAAGCCCGTACAGAGGGAGCTGAGGAGAAAGATCAGAGAAGGCAAGGACAGCTTCAGGAAGAAGATGGAGGACAAGTTGCAACAGAGCGACATCAGCGGGGTCTGGAGAAACCTCAAAACCATCTCTGGGCTCCAGAATACCTCCCCCCAGGCCACGGGGGGCAGGGAGTGGGCGAACAACCTGAATCTGTTTTTCAATAGGTTTGACCAACCGCCCTCCCCCCTGACTGCACAACAACCACTGCTGCCTCTAAAGAAATCAAGTCCTGCTGCCCACTCCCCACTCCAACAACACCCCCCCACTCCCAACACACAGCCCCCCATCCTGACCCTGACCAGGACCCAGGTGAGGACGGAGCTGAGGAAGATCAAGGCGAGGAAGGCGTCGGGACCGGACGGCATCAGCGCAAAGCTCCTCAAGTCCTGTGCAGACCAGCTGTGTGGGATTGTGACGTACATCTTCAACCTGAGCCTGAAGCTGGGGAGGGTACCTCAGCTGTGGAAAACATCTTGTGTGGTACCTGTACCAAAGACTTCCCACCCCAAAGACCTGAACAGCTACAGACCGGTGGCCTTGACGTCCCACTTGATGAAGACCCTGGAGAGACTGCTCCTTGCTCACCTCTGCCCCCTAGTGGAACCAGCGATGGATCCACTCCAGTTCGCCTACCAGCATGGCATTGGGGTGGAGGATGCGGTGATCTTCCTCCTTCACCGTTCTCTGTCCCACCTGGAGAAGCCCGGGAATATGGTGAGGATCATGTTCTTTGACTTCTCCAGTGCTTTCAACACCATCCAACCGATGATCCTGAAGGACAAGCTGCTGAGCGCAGGGGTGGACCAGCACCTGTCATCATGGATCCTGGACTACCTCACGAACCGGCCTCAGTTTGTGAGAACCCGGGACTGTGTGTCTGACACGATCATCAGTAGCACGGGGGCCCCCCAGGGAACGGTGCTGGCTCCCTTCCTGTTCACCCTTTATACTGCGGACTTCTCACACAACACAACACACTGCCATCTACAGAAGTTCTCTGATGACTCTGCAATCGTTGGCCTCATCTCCAATGGAGATGAAGCTGAGTACAGAGGGCTTATCCAGGACTTCGTGGACTGGTGCCATCGGAACTGCCTCCAGATCAACGCAAGGAAAACTAAGGAGCTGGTGGTGGACTGCCGCAGGCATGGGCAGCCCCTCACAGCACCAGTAAATATACAGGGAACAGACATCGAGATGGTGACTTCCTATAAGTACCTGGGTGTTCATCTGAACAATAAACTAGACTGGTCACACAATACTGACGCACTCTACAAGAAGGGACAACGCAGGCTGTTCCTGCTGAGGAGACTCAGGTCTTTTGGTGTACAAGGGGCGCTGCTGAAGACATTCTATGACACGGTGGTGGCATCAGCCATCACTTTTGGAGTGGTCTGCTGGGGCAGTGGCATTACTGCAGCCGATAGGAAGAGACTGAACAAACTGATTAAGAAAGCTAGCTCTGTCCTGGGGCAGCGCCTTGATCCGGTGGAGGAGATAGGAGAGAGAAGGACGGTGGCTAAACTGTCATCTCTGCTGGAGTCCGAGTTCCACCCTATGCAGGACATACTGAATGCACTGAGGAGCTCATTTAGCAGCAGACTACATCATCCCAGGTGCACAACCGAGAGGTTTCGTAGGTCCTTCCTACCAACGGCTGTCAGACTGTACAACCTAAGCAGAGCTGCTCGCAGAGATAGCAAAAAGACGTAACAAACTAATAGTTTTTTGAATGCAAAAGATGCAATAGACTTACACAATGGTCCCCTCCGGCATACAACTAGGAAAATACCGGTCGCTATGGAGGGTGAGAATATGTATAGGCACATAATCATACCATGTAGGATAACTAAGTAGATGGTTATGCTGTTTCATCCCATCTAGCAACAATGCTCTGCACTGTGTGTGTTTATATATTTACATATTTATTCCATCTAGCTACAATGCTCAGCACTGGGTGTGTTTATATTTATATATCTATATATTTATTCCATCTAGCTACAATGCTCCGCACTGTGTTTTTATATATCTACATATTATTCCATCTAGCTACATTGCTCCGCACTGTGTGTGTTTATATATTTACATATTTATTCCATCTAGCTACGATGCTCTGCACTGTGTGTTTATATATTCATATATTTATTCCATCCAGCTACAATGCTCTGCACTGTGTGTCTGTGTGTGTGTGTATATATATATTTTATAGTAATATGTACATATGTATATTAGCTGCTCTTGCTTGCTTGTTTTTTTTCTTGCCTTCTGATTGTTGCTCTGAGTGTTGCTATCCCTGTGCTGTTGCAATCCTGGAATTTCCCCGTTGTGGGACTAATAAAGGCTTATCTTATCTTATCTTATCTTCGATGGAAAGATCAGACAGGCACAAGAGTTTCCAATTACTTGTGTCCCTCAAATAGCCCGCAGCAGCCGTTCCTGCGGGGCAAACAACCTCCCCCGGGGCACTTTTCCTCGTTGAAAAAATAGTGTCAATTGCGTTCAAAGCCCAGCTTATTAATTCCATAATTTCTTTCGATAATCAGCAGTAAAGACGCAGACAGACGATAGCAAGCTGGGATCCAGTTAGTTAGGGGAGGAAGGAGATAAGTCAGAGCAGGAGAGAAGAAAAAAGGTGTCTGCTCTCTTTGGAGGGCGGAAGTGAAGAGTTAATTAATGCTATTTAAAAAATTACAGTGACGCTCCAGTGAAAATCAAGTTTTTTTTCCTTGTTAACATGTCTGTTACATGTTTTCTGTGATTTACAAGACATACCAAGAGTTATGAGTGCTTTTTTGCTTTGAAAGTTCAGTTCCCATCCTCCAAATGGGTGATTCTGGGCAGACCGTTCTAACGATGTAACTAGTCAATAATAATGGATTGCATTTATATAGCACCTTTCATGATACCCAAAGCACTCTACAGTGAGTCCATTATTCATTCATTCCACAGACAATGGTAGTGGTAAGCTACCTCTGTAGCCACAGCTGCCCTGGGGAAGACTGATGGAAATGTGGCTGACAATCCGTGCCAACGGCCTCTCCAACCACCACCAAACATTTATACACATTCATAACCAGTGTCATGGACACCGGAGGCAAGGTAGGTAAAGTGTCTTGCCCAGGGACGCAATGGCAGGATGGCTGGGGAGAGCAGGATTCAAACCGCCAACCCTCTGGTTACTAGACAACTCATTCTACCTCCTGAGCCACTGCTGCCTGGTTGACTAACCAGGACAAAGCGCTGGGTGTGGGTATACACCAGATTTCACTCCCATTAATTTCCATGTGTTTTGAGATATAACTGCTGGGAGCCACAGCATGGGGGCTGAAGGGCAGCATGTGGCCCCAGGACCAGGTTGCCGACCCCTGCCATAGTGTAACTGCAATGTTAACTTTGACCTTTGACCCCGAACCCATTGTTAGGTGAGGGTGTAAATCGTTCAAGATGTGTATTAGATACAACTACTGTATCGATTTGAAAAGCCTCCATCATTTCTTTCAATAGTTGCTGTGTTTAGAAGATTTAGGGAAAATCCGACCTCTGACCTCAAGGTCATCCGATGAGAGTGAAATTGCAATATGCGCATCAGAGTATATCAAACCATGGTACCAAGTATCAAAACAACTGGAACAAAACTGCAAGAGGAGTTGAAATCACAAACGTGGGATGAATGGACGGATAGACGGACGGACCCATAACATAATCCCCTGCCGGTCGACCGGTGGGGGATAATTTAGCCCACACACAGCAGGCATTGTTGACAAGTTAACAACTCTGTGCACGTCCTGAGAGTCTGTTCTCGTCTGTGCCACACTTCATCATCTAGGAGGTCTGAAGCCTTCACCTCGTCTCTGTCCCTCTGGAAACTGCCCGACGCAGGCTGGGATCACTCTCCTGTTACCGTGGTCCAGCTATCCCTAGACCCAGCTAACTTCATTTCTAGAAAATTTCTGACTTTTTCCACTTATATGAATATTAGACTTTTTTGAATGTAAATTTCAGATTTTTTTTCCTCATCCATTTTCTTATGGTAGTTCTCTTTGGGTCCATCATCATATGTGAACAAATATTCCCAGTGATGAAGCCCAACAGTGACTGGCGATCTGTCCAGGGTGTACCCCGCCTTTTGCCCAAAGATGCTGGGATAGGCTAAAATATAGTTAGGATGAAATTAAATCTATAATACCTAAAAAAAAAAAAAGCTCTCCAGAAGGGCATTGATGAGGGCAAAGGGGCAGGTGCTAGAGCACCACCTGAGGTCTATCTGTGCACGTGCCTGCTAAAAGTGTTGGTTGACTTCAAAGAAATAGCTATTTAATTCTAATATCTACAAATAAAGTTATAAACATGTAAAGGGGAGGTGGAACTTTTCACGTTCGGTAACACACTGAGCATTTATGGAATTTTTACATGATATCGGAAGATACAAAAAGGACCTCCGTAACCACTGTTTGTTAGCCCAATGGGACTGCAGTCCCGGGGGAAGTGACCTTACCTCTGCATCCCAGCATGGACTACTCTCAGCAGAACTGGAGGCAAATGCGTCACGTAAGCATGTCTGTCAGGGTGGATATCCTGGCCGTGTGTGTGTGTGTGTGTGAGTGAGTGAGAGAGAGCGAGAGAGACGCCCGCAGCAAATCGTGATTTTGTGACCTGCTGCATCGCACCCACAGAGTCTCTGCAGAGAGTGGAGACCATGGGAGACCAGAATGTGGAGTCTGTGGAGAGCGCCCACGTGCTTGTGCGATAAATATGGGGGCTGCACGGTGGCGCAGTGGTTTAGCACTGTGGCAGCACAGTTTTACCCTCGGCCGGGGGATCGCGGGGATCATGACATCGTGGGTTCGATCCCAGCCCCCGACCAACAGTGAGCTGTGTGGAGTTTGCATGTTCTCCCCGTGTTGCGCGGGTTTACTCCGGGATTTCTCCGGTTTCCTCCCACACACCAAAAACATGTAGGTTTAGGGCGCTCGCGCACGCAGCGACCAGCAGCCGGTGGCTTGTCACCAGACTGCAAACCAAGTCTACCTACGGGTACAAATAAGTAACAAAAAAAAAAAAAACTGTTTGGGCAGGCACCCATACAGCACTTTAGTCTTGCTGTTTTTGTTCCGGCCAAACAAAACATCCCCCCTCCCCACAAATTGTATGCAAAGTCTTTGGGATCTGGCTGGAGGATTCTCGCGGTCCGCCAGTTGGTGACCCCTGATCTATCGCAACTTTTCACAGATATAAATTAATTAAGAATGAAACAAAGTTTGAACTAAACTGGGGGCCAGATGGAAAGCTCTGGTGGACCAGATGTGGCCAACGGGCTGCCAGTTGAAGTTCACTGATTTAAGTTTTAAACGAGTTTTCTATTTTTTTAAAACAATATTTATGAAGAATTACATTTCTTCCTGGACTCTCAGCAGTCTGCAGCAGTATCATACTAGGATTAAATGCTTCATGGAAACAAAAGCTACTTTAATGTGAACTGATGAACAGCATGCACCTTCACAAATCACTACCCAAATTAGTGGTATAAATATCTGATGACATAAGACTGGATTACACTGTTATGATCTTTGATGCAACATACAGCAGATGTTCATGTGTGAATCTGCTGTAATCTTATTCACATTACTGCTTCAGCAATAACAAAGTTCTCTGCTATTGGTCCAGATGGAAAAGACTCAAAACAATTTCCCATTGATAGAAAAAAGCCACATACTAATCAGACTTGTGTATCCACCAACAGAGGTGTGGGATCAGTGGAGTTTCTGCCATTCCTGATGTCCTCTGGATGATCCTGGTCCTGAACTGTCCCTGCAGAGGAGACAAGACACTCAAGACACCAACACACTCGCACAGAAAGACTGACAGATTTTTACCAACTAACCTTTGATCTTCAGCACCACTTTAGTCATTCTCCTGATTCTTCTCTCTACACTCGTCACTCTACAGCCATAACACCCGGAGTCTCTCTCTGTGAGGTCTTTCAGGGTCAGACTGACTACTCCAGAACTCAGGTCTACCTTCACCTCTGTTCGTCCGCTGTAGAACTGGTGCTGTTCTTCAGGAACCTCACAGTTACTCCTGTGCCTGTAAACCATCATTCCCAACTCATCGTGCCACCACTCCACCTTAGTGTCTCCAGGTAGGTCAGGCGTGGTTTTGAAGGACAGCAGGACAGACTCCGCCCCCTCCCCTACCTCCATGTAACACTCTGAGAGGAAAGAAAACACAAAGTTGTTGATAAATCGGTTCCTGCTAGCTTAGCTTTCATGACATTTTTGTTTCTTTAAGATTTTGGGAGAATGTAGTGATTTAAACTAGATTTGCTGAGTGTGTTTTTAACTCAGTGTTATATTTTCGACTGAATGTGTTGCCCAGTTAAGATAAACATGCCATGAGCCCGAGTGCAGTTCTGTACCGTGCTCGGGTCTCCTGTTAATTATCCTTTTTTACTGTGTATGTATTTAGTCATATTTGTGTAATTATGATTGTGCTTTTATTTTGACAGTGCCGTGGCAGTACTTCCTCCTGTCAAACATGCTCACGACCTGTCATAGCTGTTTGTACACAGCGATTACATTTACGCCACACCTGTTTGTAGTTTAAGTTTTGCTCCCTATTTAAGATCGCTAGTGACACTCAGTCGTCACTGGGATCTCGCCTAACTCAGACTGGAGTCCCTACACCCGCTCCAGTCTCTCTTCAGCGCCAGGTTTTGTCCTCGCTATATTCATATGTAAGTGTTTGTGTTTATTCTTTGTCTCACGTTATTCTCCCAGTGAGGTCGTGTTTTGCCCCTCGTGGCACATTATTTTATTACTTTTGTTAATAAATAAGCAAACTCATTGCTGGCGTTTGGTGTCTCATTCATGTCCTGAAAAGGGCAGCTATGACAAAACATTAAATGCCAGAATTGAGTCTATTCACAGATTTAGAAAAGAAGAAAGAAAACTGATTTTATTGTCATACAACCCAGACAGCCCAGCATGTACAGTAGAACAAAATTAAGTGTAGTATTGGAGGAACTGCTGCCATGCAGCCACGATCAACTTGTATGCTGAGCACCAAGCTAGAAGGTAGAAAATACCACTTTTATATGGTCTTTGTTACGACCCGGCCAGGGCTTGAACCACTACTTCAAGGCTGTGGAGCGAATGCTCTACAGTACTGTGGCAGCACAGTAAGAAGGTCACGGGATCAATCCCACCCCTGACCATCAGTGACCCTTCTGTGTGGAGTTTGCATGTTCTCGCCGTGTCTGCGTGGGTTTACCCCGGGTACTCAGGTTTCCTCCCACAGGCCAAAAACATGCAGGTTAGGTTAACTGGAGACTCAAAGGTGGCCCTAGGTGTGAATGGTGAAGGGATTGGTTCCATACCGTGGCTGCCTCATCCACCCAGGTGGATGCCCTGAATTTCCCTCTGGGATTAATAAAGTATACAAAATAAAAACTAAAAAATATGATTAAAAACAAATTCATAAGAACTCAGATTATTACCTCTGCCAAGGGAGGCGGTAATGTTTTTAGTGGCATCGGTTTGTCTGTCTGTTACCATTATAACTCAAAAAGTTATGAACAGATTTTGATGAAATTTTCAGGAAATGTGCATCATGGCACAGGGAACAAATGACTAGATTTTGGTGATGTTTTGAGAATGCATACCTCCACCAAGGCTCTTACCTTCTCACAGTGTGTTAGCAACAGTACTACAAAACTAATGGATAGACTTTGATGCAGTTTTCACCAGAAGTGGCTCGAGGCCGACACACAAACCCATTACATTTTGGAGGTGATCCATGTGGGACAGAAGGAGTCTTGGCGGAGGTACAGTATGTGCTCTCAGTGCTTTTCTAGTTTCTAAAGAAATTCCACCAGTGCAAAAGATAACCTAAATTTATGTACCCACGTTGGGTCGATGTGGCTCCAACACAGTAGCAACGCGGTACCTCCTGCTGTTGCCTGGCACGCACCTCTGCACAAATGGTGCGTGTCGGTGCAGGGTTTCCTCTGGTAACATTTCTCTGTGGCGGGCTGCCTCGCCAGAAATCATACCGCCACGGCAAGCCGATATGATTTTATTAATAAAAATATACGAAGCAATGACTTTCCGCAAGCGCGCACATGAAAAACACGCGTGGCCATCATCCGCACAGAGTTTAGAAGCGCCCCGCTCACACGAGTTTCCAGTCAGTTAGCAAACAGTGTCTCGCTAAGCGTGACTGTCCAACAGAAACATGTTTATTAAAGTACTTTAAACGTGGAAAAAAATCATAGGAGGTATGTAAGCACTGGTGTTTATCATGGTTTTAACCTGCTGGAAACGGGAGCCATAATGGAAGAGTCGCGTAGCTAAGAGATGTGCTTAGAATTCAAATGCAACCGGCTTCATATGAAGGGAAAGGCAGGGAGACTGATGAACTGCTGAGGATATATTTCACCAGCCACTACAATATGAAGTTATGAGACTGGCAATTTCTCTCTTTTCTTGCATGAGCAGGCGTGCCGTTTTTATTCTCCAGTGCAATGACAAAGCAACAGCTAAAAATGCAAACTAAGGTCCTTCAGTGGCTGCCTAGAGAGGTGCCTGATGAGAAAGCCTGAGCGCACAACTATAACTGTCTAAACAGATCATTCTGTACATGAACACATATTGTGGTGAATTATGTCTTTAGAGTCTGCTACAGTTCCCTGTTATGTACCTGGCAGGTTAAGATGACCGAAATTCAGTCAATGACTTTAATCTGTCAGCAGCCTTCAGACAAACTAAACGCGTCAACATTTGATTTCAAAATAAGGGAGGTTTTTCCTGCTGTCTGGGTGGTGAGGAGATTTCTGAAAAACTATAAATATAAAGAAATAACAGAATCCTTGGTCATTTAAGTGAATTTATTTCATTAAATGCAATTTTATTAATATTTTCTCTTTGTAATCAGAGTTAAATTATTGTTCTGTTCTGACTGCAAAATTATGGTCAAAAATGTAAATTGTTATAAGGAAAAAGTTTAAAAAAAAAATTGCCACAGTCTGTTTCAAATTTATCTAAAAAAAAATTCCAGTAATTTTATTTTAAAAAACAGACAAAAATTAGTCATAAAATAATCCACAAATTTATAATAAACTTTCAAATGTACAAGAAAAGTCAATTTTACAAGAGGAAATTACAAATTTGAGAAATCAAGCCCCTCCCCCAGGCCTGGCTCCAGGGTGGGGCCCCGGTAACCCCATATCAGGCAGGGTACACTGGATCCTTGTTCTAGCATTCATCATGACAGTCTGTTGGATCGTTCTTAGTCTGGCCCTTCACCCAGGACCAGTTTGTCTTGGGTGACCCTACCAGAGGCAAATTGCCCCAGACAACATACTGTAGCTCCTGGGATCACTAGAGCACGCAACCCCCCCCCCCCCACCACCACCACCACCACCACCACGATAAGGTGACGATCCATCCTAATCCCATTAATTACATAGATCGTACAATCACTGCTGTCATTTGACAAACATTATGTCACATCTTTTTTTCTCAGTTGCAGTGATTGGATGAAAAGTTACATTTTTATCATTTATTAGCTCCAATTCAGTCACAATCTGCTCTTGTCTGTCTCCATTTTATAAACAAAAACACAAATCACTCTTCACATCAGCAATAGATAGATGATAGATAGATGTACTGTATTGATCCCAAACTGAGAAACTGCAATGCAACAATGCATTCAAACAACTACACAAGAAAAAAAACTGCAGATGACTGCACTGGCCAGGTGGATCACCATGAAACAGGCGCACAAATCCGGCCTCAGTCATACTTTGTTTTGATCCAGAAATGAAGAGAAGAACCTATACCATGCACCTTAATTTATCAAATACAAGGGGGAAATGGCATGCTACTGAAAAAGCAAAAACTCAGAGAAAACATTCCAAAATCATTCAGATAAATGATGACAAAGGTTTTGAAGCCCTGAATTCAGACAATTAGAAATTATCAATATTACGAATAAGATCAATGAAAACAGCAACACTCGGTGACAACTGATACAACTGACCTTTGACCCCAAGCTCCACTTGTTTCTTCATCAGCATATTTCCTTCACTGCTGTAGATGGTGCAGGTGTAGATGTATTTGTCTACCGTTGTGGGGTATTTAAGGGTCAGGCTGAAGTCTCCAGTTTCCAGATTGTCCTTCATCTCTGTTCTACCTCTGTAATATCTATGCTGTTCTTCAGGATGATCAGAGCCGTACTGATATACATGAACCTTATTTTTGTCAGCACTCCCATCAGTCCACTCCACTCTGAAATCGGCAGGCAGATGAGTTTTGGTTTTGCAGGGCAGCAGGACAGATTCCGCCCCTGAATCCACCTCCACCAGCTCAGGGTCTGTGAGGATAAGAAACCAGAACATGAGCTGGACAGACATCAGCAGCTCTGACTGGGTTTTGACTAAATGACATGAAATATTTTGAGTGAAAATACGTTTGACTGGTTCCACTCTGAAGTCCTCAACATTGAAGTCAAGACTTTTGGTCGAATGCCATACATGTTATGGTCTTTGCATCTTCTGGTGACTAGATTTTCTCTTCAGAAATATAAATGAACAAGTAACAACCAGATCATCAATGATGAAGTAGCTCATTCCGGCCTGATGAAATCACCCCAAGAGTGCTCAGATCTCCTGACCTTTGAACTTGACTTCAACTACAACCTGGATGCACACCAACCTTAGGATCATTGTCAGTGAGTTGGACAAGCACTGAGGCAGTTTCCTAAGATGAGCAGAGTTTTTTTCTGAAATCCTTTAAGTGCCCAGATATGCTGACCTTTGAACCTGACATTGAGCACAACCTAGATGCACACCCACTTGATGATCATTGTGAGTGAGTTTGGTGATCATCGAGGAAAATGCCGAGGAGGAGTAGCGATTCCTATGAAATGTGGATGGACGGACGGACAGACAGATGGGTGGAAAGCGGACACTGTGTCACTGCGTTAGCTCCTTTCAGCTTCACTGGAATGTGCTAATAAAAACTAGTCACCTAGGTATAATTTTGTGAAAACGTTGCTTGAGTTTTACCCACATCTGATCCTCGACACCTCCCTTGTAGTATACAGTCATATGAAAAAATTAGGACAACCTGTATAGGCCTATGTTTTTTTTTTTACATATTTGTACAAATGGATATTTAATATCAATGTCAAAAATACTGGGAGATAGAGCTGTGCGATATGGCAAAAAATTCATATCACGATATAAGACATCTTATATCATAACGATATATATCACGATATACATTTCCTGTAAATTCTACAGTTTAGAGAACCATATAAAAATGACCATCTCTTTTTTTTTACATGTACCATTTTCCCTCATAATTTTGCAGTCTTATAAAATAGTTTTGTAATGTGCACTTCAGACTTAATTCTCATAATTATAGGCCACAGGGAGCAGGGAGTGGGCGAACAATCTGAACCTGTTTTTTAATAGGTTTGACCAACCGCCCTCCCCCTCGACTGCACAACAACAACAACCACTGCTGCCTCTGAAGACATTGAGTCCTGCTGCCCACACCCCACTCCACCAACATCCCCCCACTCCCAACACACAGCCCCCCAACATGACCCTCACTAAGACCCAGGTGAGGACGGAGCTGAGGAAGATCAAGGCGAGGAAGGAGTCGGGACCGGACGGCATCAGCGCAAAGCTCCTCAAGTCCTGTACAGATCAGCTGTGTGGGATTGTGGAGCACATCTTCAACCTGAGCATGAAGCTGGGGAGGGTACCACAGTTGTGGAAAACATCTTGTGTGGTACCTGTACCAAAGACTTCCCACCCCAAAGATCTGAACAGCTACAGACCAGTGGCCCTGACGTCTCACATGATGAAGACCCTGGAGAGACTGCTCCTTGCTCACCTCCGCCCCCTGGTGGGACCAGCGATGGATCCACTCCAGTTCGCCTACCAGCATGGCATAGGGGTGGAGGATGCGGTGATCTTCCTCCTTCACCGTTCTCTGTCCCACCTGGAGAAGCCCGGGAATGTGGTGAGGATCATGTTCTTTGACTTCTCCAGTGCTTTCAACACCATTCAACCAATGATCCTGAAGGACAAGCTGCTGTGCGCAGGGGTGGACCAGCACCTGTCATCATGGATCCTGGACTACCTCACTAACCGGCCACAGTTTGTGAGAACCCGGGACTGTGTGTCCGACTCGATCATCGGTAGCATGGGAGCCCCCCAGGGAACGGTTTTGGCTCCCTTCCTGTTCACCCTTTATACTACGGACTTCTCACACAACACAACACACTGCCATCTACAGAAGTTCTCTGACGACTCTGCGATTGTTGGCCTCATCTCCAACAGAAATGAAGCTGAGTACAGAGGGCTTACCAGGACTTCGTGGACTGGTGCCATCGGAACTACCTCCAGATCAACGCGAGGAAAACTAAGGAGCTGGTGGTGGACTGCCGCAGGCA
This sequence comes from Pholidichthys leucotaenia, assembly GCA_020510985.1. Classification (NCBI taxonomy): domain Eukaryota; kingdom Metazoa; phylum Chordata; class Actinopteri; order Cichliformes; family Pholidichthyidae; genus Pholidichthys; species Pholidichthys leucotaenia. The sequence goes on from CM035836.1 coordinate 42,582,777, forward strand.
AGGACAACCCCTCACAACACCAGTAAACATACAGGGAATAGACATCGAGATGGTGACATCCTACAAGTACCTGGGTGTTCATCTGAACAATAAACTAGACTGGTCACACAATACCAACGCACTCTACAAGAAGGGACAGCGCAGGCTATTCCTACTGAGGAGACTCAGGTCTTTTGGTGTACAAGGGGCGCTGCTGAAGACATTCTACGACACGGTGGTGGCATCAGCCATCACTTTTGGAGTGGTCTGCTGGGGCAGTGGCATTACAGCAGCCGATAGGAAGAGACTGAACAAACTGATCAAGAAAGCTAGCTCTGTCCTGGGGCAGCGCCTTGACCCAGTGGAGGAGATAGGAGAGAGAAGGACGGTGGCTAAACTGTCATCTCTGCTGGAGTCCGAGTCCCACCCTATGCAGGACATACTGAACGCACTGAGGAGCTCATTTAGCAGTAGACTACATCATCCTAGGTCCTTCCTACCTACGGCTGTCAGACTGTATAACCTAAGCAGGGCTGCTCGCAGAGATAGCAAAAAAAGCTAAATATTTCCTCAGCCAGAGGAGAAGAGAAAAAAAAAAAACATGACATAAAAAAATGTTTGAAAATGAGAAAATTACTCATGACTGTTACCTACAGATATAAATTAGCTGTTAGTTTAAATCAGTGAAAATTCCAGTGTAGACCTGCAGCTATTCTGGCCTGATTTAACCTGTTTGCTTCTTTGTAAAAATATTTCAGATTGGTCATGATCTGAAAGTCAAAGACACAAAAGGTCATGTAATAACATACATGTGATGACTTTCACTTTATTCATCATCACTACTTGACTAATTAAAATGATTAGAAATCTAATAAATTACATTAAGAGCAATTTGCTCCTCCGACCACTTTTAATGTATTTATCATTTATTTTGCGTATGTGCCACCATCAAACACTTTTGCAGCTTTAATAAAAAAAAAAATTCAGACAAAACTAAAAAACTCAGCAGTATTTACCAGAAAAAAAACCCAGATGGTCTGGTATGGTTTCCAGTGAGCACAACTTAGCGTAAATGACGATCATTAAGCATTTTATAATTAGACATGGGCTGTGTTCGGAATGTTCACTCCCTCCCTCCCTCCCTCCTCGCTATATAGTGAATTTAGATATAGTGGGATCCTGGGTTCGATCCCAGTCCCTGACCAATAGTGATCTGTGTGGAGTTTGCATGTTCTCCCCGTGTCTGCGTGGCCTTACGCTGGGATTTCTCTGGTTTCCTCCCACATGCCAAAAACATGCAAGTTAGGTTAACTGGCATCAAACTGGGGATTCTAAATTGTCCTTAGGTATGACTATGAGAGTGAATGGTTGTCTGTCTCTCTGTGTTGGCCCTGCGATGGACTGGCGATCCGTCCTGGGAGTACCTTGCCTCTCGCCCAAAGATTGAGATTGAGATTCAACTTTATTGTCATTACACATCAGGTAACGAAATGTGACTTGGCATTTGGGCACGCTCTGCAGAGCGCATCCAAGGCCGAGGCAGTCGCTAGGCGCCAGTCAGATGCTGGGGTAGGCTCCAGCCCACCCCCCCACCCCCACCGCAAGGGATTAAGCAGAAGAAGATGGATGGATGGCTGGACTATATAGTAAACTCAATATAACAATAAAATTAACATCTTTCGGACACCAATGGCTTGTTTTCGTAACATGGTTAATGACGTCATAACGTGAGACAGTAAAACCTAACAGACTAACGGTGGTTAAAAAAAACGAATAGCTGCATGTAATTTGTCGTAAATATGTATTAAATCAAATCGTTTTTGCTGAACTAATAAATATAAATACCTTAAGGTAGTTTATGTTGTGATGTGAAGCTCTCCTCTCACTGCTCCGTTGATTGCACATTGCATTATGGGATATATTGGCTAATGTAGTGACCACCTGTTGTTTACTACTTTTCAAAATGCATTGTGGGATATTTTGAGTGTACTATATAGTGAATGAAATTTTCAGTTAAGATTTCAAACTGTACTACAAGATGGCTGATTTGCTATATAGTACACTATATGGGGAAGGAGGGAACATTTTGAATACAGCAGTGGTGTTACCGTTACTTAAATTCTATTAAAACAAGGTTAGCGAACTATCCTCTCTGACGCAGCACAATGGAAAATAGTCCCACATCCCTGGCAAACAAGAGTAGCAGCTTTCTGAAGTTAGCATTAGCAACCACCAGACTGAAGCCTAGCTAGCCACCACACCTGTTCCGCTGCACGCAGTCACACACTGCAGGGAAGAGACGGGGCGCTGACAAGGACTGTAGTGGTGAGGTAGGAGCTTTACTGAATAAATGGGGGTATGGGCATTTTAAATAAATGATAGAGTATTCTGTGCAATCATAGACGTTTTCATATCGTCATCAGATATATATCGTCATATCGCACAGCCCTGCTGGGAAATTCATGTAATACAACTAAACAATTAAAAATGAACAAAAGACTTTTTTCAAATTTTCTGTAATATGTAATTCAGATGGTAGTCCACCTATCTCCCCCTAGCTTTAGTTGTTTGCGTGCATGGTTAGGCCTTCATTGTTTCTGTTTACTGCTAGTGTGTGATTCGGGTCCTAAATTTGGGAGGGACTTGATTGTATGTGTTTTGGACCTTTTGAAGGGCGGGAGGGGGACTGTAATGTTGTTCATACGACATATTATTGTGTGACATGAGTGGTGGCTCCACCTTTCTGGTTCTGCCGCCACCCGGAGTATAAGAGGGCTGTGTGGAAGAGGGACGGTCTCTTTGACCTCACCTCTGCCTGACGGGAGCATCTAGACTGTACAGTGCGTCTATCAATAAAGTGCTCTGCTGCACCTACAGCCTCATTATTGGTTCTCTGTTATGGACATAACAACCCCCACATTCATTCCCACTTAACCCTTTGAGTGTGAGAATTTGCGTTCCCCTAGTGGCAGAGTGCGGCACTGCGCCTGCCTTCTCACTCTGACTTTGTCAAAAGTAAGTGAAAAATTTCTTTTTTTTTTTTTTTTAAATGTAATGATTTCTTGTTCATATACTTTGAAAATAAGATAATGAGGTATCTCTGTACAAAAAATGGTGTCAAAAGACTGAACCATTTTTTTGTGTAAATACGTCCAAAGTCCAGTTTTGATTGAGTTAAGGAATTTAAAGAGGTTTTGTGACATTATGCAAATTAGATGCATAAATTTATTCCTATCTGAAACTTTGGATCATATTCTACATCTTTCTAATTGACAGTAAGCCATTATCTCTTACCACTTTCAAGTTATAGCCTTGGAAATCTGAACTATTTTCCATCCATCCATCCATCCATCCATCTTCTACCGCTTTTCCGGAGGTCTGGGTCGCGGAGGCAGCAGTTCAAGCAGAGAAGCCCAGACTTCCCTCTCCCCAGCTACCTGCTCCAGCTCTTCAGAGGGGATACCAAGGCGTTCCCAGACTAGCTGGGAGACATAGTCTCTCCACCGAGTCCTGGGTCTGCCCCGGGGTCTCCTCCCAGTGGGACGTGCCCCTCATGGATCGTCACCTTATCGTGGTGGGGGGGTTTGCGTGCCCCAGTGATCCCAGGAGCTATGTTGTCCGGGGCAATTTGCCTCTGATAGGGTCTCCCAAGACAAACTGGTCCTGGGTGAAGGGCCAGACTAAGAACGATCCAACAGACTCATGATAAATTGTATATCAAGGATTCAGTGTACCCCGCCCGGTATGGGGTTACCGGGGCCCCACCCTGGAGCCAGGCCTGGGGGAGGGGCTCGAAGGCTAGCGTCTGGTGGCCAGGTTTCCACCCATGGGACCCGGCCGGGCTCAGCCCGAAGGAGTTACATGGGTCCGCCCTCCAGTAGGTTCACCACCTGCAGGAGGGATCATGGAAGTCCGGTGCTATGTGGATTAGGTGGCAGTCAAAGGCGGAGACCTTGGCGGACTGATCCCAAGCTTTCTAAACTGAACTATTTTATTGACAAAAAATATTTACCACTCTTGACCACTAGGGGTTATGTCGCAGGTTGGCAACATACACACTCAGAGGGTTTGGCTAAAATAAATGTTAAAAAATGCAAATAAAACAACGTTAGACATAGATATGTGAACATTTATTAAGAAAGAACTTAATATTTAATGGGGCATCCTCATTTTTTCACAACTGTATTTTGTCTGATTACAGTGCAAAGTCGCACAAACCTAGGGATTTTTCCTCCCAGTAAATACAGCGGAGAAAATAAGACTTGAACACATCAACATTTTTCTCATTCAACATATTTCTGATGGGACTATTGACCTGAGATTTTCACCAGATATCAGTAACAACCCAAGTAATCCATACATACAAAGAAATCAAGGCAACTGTGTTCACAACAAAGTTATAATTAATAAAGTGGAATGATACGGAATAAGTATTGAACACACTTGGTGAAATTTATTTAATATTTAGTAGAAAAGCCTTTGTTGGTAATAACAGCTTCCAGACACCTCCTGTATGGAGAAACTAGGTGCAGGCATTGCTCAGGAGTGATTTTAGCCCATTCTTCCACACAAACTGTCTTCAAATCTTAAAGGTTCCATGGGTGTCTTCTATGAACTCTGATCTTCAGTTTGTTCCATAGCTTTTCAATTGGATTCAGGTTAGGTGACTGACTGGGCCATTCTAGCAGCTTTATTTTCCTTCTCTGGAGCCAGTTAAGAGATTCCTTGGCTGTGTATTTGGAATCATTGTCTTGCTGAAATGTCCACCCTCATTTCATCTTCAGCATCTTGGCAGATGACAACAGATTCTTATCAAGGATGCTTCTGTACATCTGTCCATTCATCTTTCCTTCAATTAAATGACATCTGCCTGTATCATGTACTGAAAAACACCCCACACCATGATGCTCCCACCTCCAAACTTCACTGCTGGTATGGTGTTTTGGTGCCATTTCTCCTCCAAACACGTTGTGTTACGGCATCTAAAAAGTTCAGTTTTGGTCTCATCTGACCAGAATATATTCTCCCAGTATTTTACTGGCTTGCCCAAATGTTATGCAGCAAACTTTAAATGAGCTTCAACATGCTTTTTCTTCAGCAATGGAGTCTTGTGAGGTGAGCAGGCATAGCGCCCATGTTGGCTGAGTGCATTACTTATTGTTTTCTTTGAAACAGCAGTACCCACAAACGCCAGGTCTTTCTGCAGCTCTGCACAAGAGGTCTGACTCTTGGATAACCTTTCTGATAATTCTTTTGACTCCTCTGTCAGAAATCTTGTAAGGAGCTCCTGGTCGTGGCCAGTTTATGGAAAAATGATGTTCTTTTCACTTCCAAATGATGGCTCCAGCAGTGCTCATTGGAACATTCAACAGTTTAGAAATGTGTCTGTAACCAATGCCATCATTATATTTTGCAACAACAAGGTTGCGAAGGTCTAGAGAGGAACTCTTTGCTTCTATCCTGGGCAGTGGTGGCCTAATGGTTAGGGATGTGGACTGGTGAGTGGAGGGTCGTCGGTTCAATCCCCGGCTCGGATGTGGTTGGGACAGATAATGTAGCAGTGGTGCACAAAGGGCACCTTTGTGGTGCCCTTGAGCAAGGCCCTTAACCCCAACTGCTCCAGTGGAGCTACTCAGTAGCCACAAGTCAGTCTCTGGTTGTACTGAGCTGCTTCCAGGTGTGAATACGAACAGGGTGTCCTTGAAAAAAAGGGGTTGCCTCTCAATGGAACTACCCTGTATAAATAAAGGTCAAATAAATAAAATACCCATCATGAGTTCTTTGTGGTGTGACAGTCTGATATTCACAGACCTTTTTAAAGGCTATCAGTCAGGAATTAACAAGCTGAAGTTAATTTGCACTGATGGGGGATGGGATGGCTTTCTAAATTCTGATGGATTTCAGCTGGCTTCTTGGCTTTCTATGCCTTTTTGCACCTCTTTTTCTTCATGTGTTCAATACATTCCCTGTGTCATTCCACTTTATTAAATATAATTTGTTTTGTGAACACAGTTGCCTTGATTTCTTTGCATGTATGGATTACCTGGCTTGTTACTGATATCTGGTGAAAATCTCTGGTCACTGGCTCCATCTTTAATGAGAAAAACGTTGATGTGTTCAATACTTATTTTCCCCGCTGTATACCAGGCAGCAGTGCTAACCACTTCACCAGCAAACTGCCCAGTTTCATTTGTCTTATTCAAAACAGAAAAATCAAGGTAAAACCTTTTTAGAAGTTCAACTTTTCAATTTTTGACCATGAAAATCTTTCGTATTTGAGTTGACATTTTGCATTAAAAAACTGAAAAACACCTTTTTCTGATAAAATTGCTGGGACATGCCAATGGGCAATAAAAAGTAATAACAAATGGATGTGGCGGCATTGGCCATTGCCCTTGTCACCCATTCTCCTGTTGTCCCTGAATAAAGGACACAGAGGGAGAGAGACTGCACGGTGGCGCAGTGGTTAGCACTGTGGCAGCACAGTTTACCCTTGGTCGGGGGATCGCGGGGATCGTGAGATCGTGGGTTCGATCCCAGCCCCCGACCAACAGTGATCTGTGTGGAGTTTGCATGTTCTCCCCGTGTAGCATGGGTTTACTCCGGGATTTCTCCGGTTTCCTCCCACATGCCAAAAACATGCAGGTTAGGGATACGGGGCGCTTGCGCACGCAGCGACCGGCAGCTGGTGGCTTGCAAATATGGATGTCACCAGACTGCAAAACAAATCTACCTACGGGTACAAATAAGTAACAAAAAAAAAAAAAAAGACACACAGAATAAAGTATACTGGAGACCAGACGTCTTACTTCATTCACAAAACATACCTTTGGTATCACTGAGCCTGCGGTACCAATGAACACCCCCAATGATGGCACCAAAAAGTAACAGGAGAGAGAGAAGAACCAGGAAAACTGTAATCCAGGTGGGAACTATTAACAAGAAAATAAACATTATGTTAAAACAGCCCTGTGAAAGTTTTGATCTCAGCTCTACACTCAAATCATCATCTCCATCACTGACCTCCCATCCTGTGGACCTCCAACTGGACTTCAAACCGTCTCAGTTTATGTCCAAAATAAAAGACGTTGCAGACATATTTTCCTGTGTCATGCAGGTTGGGTTTTGTCACAGTGAGGCCAAGGTCTCCATCTTCCAGAGCTGTGATCACCATGAATGTTCTGCCTCTGTAGTTCTGGTTCTGGTTCTGAAGGTAGTCACCTTCCACCCTATGCAGGTGAACTGTGGTCGGATTCAGGTCGGGGCGACTCCACTCCACAGAGCAGTTTTTCATTTCAGAAGTGGGAAACTTACAGGGCAGCTGAACAGACTCCTCCCCCTCCTCTACTTCCAAGGCATGCTGGGAAACTGAGAGGATATAGTTTAGAGAATGGATTATTGTGCTGCTATTGACAGCAGGACCACTGACAGTTTCAGTCTGTAACCTCCCCACACCAGCTCATCGGTCCAGATCAGAGTACAGACCAGATCTTCTGAACCAGGATCAGTGTTATATGGAGAGAACCGTAGGATTAACTGTACGTTTTCATGCTCAAAACTATTTAAGGTTTTCATTCCAAGAAGATCTAATCTGTTGTTCTTGTTCCCTTCACCCCATGAGTGTGCTCATAAGCATACTGGTAATTCCCGGGTTGATTTATCCAGCTAATAACTTTCACGTGACCTCTGACCCTATTTTCTGACATTGCAGTAAGTGGACCAGATTCACAGTCCAGTCTAAAGGCATGTCCACACCAACAATAATAAAGATGACAATATTAACTAGATAAATTTGCATTTCCTAGTGGAAATGCGGTGTGAATGCTGTTAGCTGAATAAGCTGAAGTACTTGAGCTGAAATGCTGCTAAATTATAGGCTGAAGTGCTATAAGGTTCCAGCTATAAGGCTGGAACTTCCCCATTGTGGGACCAATAAAGGCTTATCTTATCTTAAAATGCTGAACAGTTTTAGCTGAAAAGGGTAAAAATGCTGAAATAGCTTAAAAATGCTAAATTTGAACCTGAAACTATAAAAATACTAGCATACATGCTAAAATAGCCTAAACTTGAAAAATGTTAACCTCTTGCACTCCCGTGTACCGCGGGCGGACATGTCTCTGCGTCCTAGAGCGCACGAGGGCGCTCTCGTGCGGTCTAGGACGCACAGCGCTGCCTCCAAGCGCGCACTGAAAAAAAAAAAAAAAAAAAGTTCTCCCACTACAGACACAGCCGCGAACAGATTGGATATGATTGACCTCTCATTCGAGTAATAAGAGCCTTGAATTGGGTTTCTGAAACCTTGACTAACCAATGACTGAAAACCTAGGAAGGAGGACCCGCCTACCAACGCTGTGAATGCAGGAGCCAATTGAAGCACAGAAGTTTGGGCTGGGTGAAGAGAGACGTACTGCTGCAACAGATGAAAAAAAGGACCCACAGGAAGAACCTGCTACAGACCCAGCAGCACGGAGAACACCCACAAGTGCGACCTGCACTCATTCCAGCAGAATAGACATTTAGGATTCTCTTCCGTCATCATAGACCGACGGAGGCCGACGACAAAGGTCGTAAATCATTCGCCAAAACTGCAATAATGGAATTATGTTTTGACCGGGATCCACGAGCGGACCAGCGTCGCGTTCGTCTGACAATGGGGAAGAGAAGTTCGCCAGGACGCTGCTGTGAAGAGGTAAGGTGTTATAAGCTAAATTATTATTTATCCCTGAAAATTGTAATCAAAAAATGACTTTTGACCGATCGGTAAATTACAACTGTGCGGCGCACGAAGTACGAAGTGCGTGCGCCGCGATAAACGATTCATTCGCCGTGTTCGGACCGTGAACGACCCCCCCGCTCCTCTTCTGTAGCGGGGGGGGGGGGGCCGTGGTGACTGCGCAGTGGTCGCCACATAGCCATATGAGTGTATTCCGTCATGTAGCGATGGCCAATGGCCGTCCTCTGTAGCGAGGGGGGGACAACCCCCCCCCCCCCCCCACACACACACACAGTAGCAAGGGGGGGGAAGCCACGGTGACAGCGCTGCTGTGGCCACACTGCCACATCCGAGTGTAATCCGTCATGTAGCGATGGCCGATCTCCGTCCTCTGTAGCGAGGGGGGGGACAAACCCCCCCCCCCCCACACACACACAGCCCTGAGTGTCAGCTTTCATTAGAGCCCAAAATGAAGTTTCTACATTGAATCATTCAAAAGTTGCAGACGTTTTTCCAAACTGTGCCATTTGGCACAATTTGGCACAGTTCCAAAACGCCTGGGAAGTACCTGATAACAAAGCTGGGTAATATAGTCATTTTTTGTGGTATTGTTACAAAATTTGGACCTCAGCTGGATAACACTTGGTTCTACATTTCTGTTGCATTTTCCAGCCCGGATCTGAAGCTGTGTGTTATTTGCAAGCATTTGTATCCAAAAGAACACCCAGGCCAAATTTATTTTCTTCAAGTTCAGTATGTTTAGATGACTGTAACTCAGTGGCAGGAGCACTTAGAGAGATTATGACTGTTTTGCCAAAAAATTCAAAGTGTTTTCTTTTAAATGAGACCAACCCCATGAAGATGCTGCAAAGGGTTGAAGAACAGCTTTCGATTTACTTTGGGTGCGTTATTTTTTGGCGTTTTTAGGAAAATTGACCGGAGTGCAAGGGGTTAACATAAAAGCAAAAATAGCTTAATGTTGTAGGAAGTTAGTTCAAAAATGCTAAATATACAGTGGTGTGAAAAAGTGTTTGCTCCCTTCCTGATTTCTCATTTTTTTGTATGTTTGTCACACTTAACCCCTTGTACTCTGGTCAATTTCCCTAAAAACGCCTAAAAATAACGTACCCAAAGTAAATCAAAAGCTGTTCTTCAATCCTTTGCAGCATCTTCATGGGGTTGGTCTCATTTAAAAGAAAACACTTTGAATTTTTTGGCAAAACAGTCATAATCTCTCAAAGTGCTCTGGCCACTGAGTAACAGTCACCTAAACACACTGAACTTGAAGAAAATAAATTTGGCCTGGGTGTTTTTTTGGATACAAATGCTTGCAAATAACACACAGCTGTCAGATCCGGGCTGGAAAATGCAACAGAAATGTAGAACCAAGTGTTATCCAGCTGAGGTCAAAATTTTGTAACAATACCACAAAAAATGAATATATTACACAGCTTTTTTCTTAGGTTCTTCCCGGGCGTTTTTGAACTGTGCCAAATGGCACAGTTTGGAAAAACGTCTGTAACTTTTGAATGATTCAATATAGAAGCTTGATGTTGGGCTCAAATGAAAGGTGACACTCAGGGCTGTGTGTGTGTGGGGGGGGTTGCCCCCCCCCCCAGGCTACAGAGGACGGACATCGCCCGGTGCGCCGCGGTCACGGTGCACCGCGGTCTACTACGCACAGTTGTAATTTACCGATCGGTCAAAAGTCATTTTTGATTACACTTTTCAGGGATAAAGAATAATTTAGCTTATAACACTTACCTGTTCACAACAGCAGTGTCTCTGGCGATCTTCTCTTCCTCATTGTCAGACGAATATGACGCTGGTCCGCTTGTTACGGACTCGTGGTTCTGGTCACGCGACCCGGTCAAACCATAATTCCATTATTGCGGTTTTGCGCTTCCATGATTGCGGTTTTGGCGAACGATTTTTCAAAACAAATAAGAACAGTAGTAAGAAAAAAAGACTGGCGAACGTGTGTGTGCCACCCAGCGGCTAAAACAAAACAGATTTTGCAAGAGAGGCATGCTTTCAAACTACTGTGCTTCAATTGGCTCGCTGTATTCGCAGCCATTGGTAGGTGGGTTCTTCTTTCTAGGTTTTCAGTCATTGGTTCTTCAAGGTTTCAGAAACCCAATTCAAGGCTCTTATTAGTCGAATGAGAGGTCAGTCACATCTAAACCAATCAAAGCACTCCTTTGGCTTTCTGTTCGCGGCTGTGTCTGTAGTGGAAGAAAGGAAATGCAGCTTTTTTTTTTTTTCAGTGCCTCCTAGGACGCACAGTGTGCATCCTAGGACGCCCTCGTGCGCCCTAGGACGCAAAGACGTGTCCGCCTGCGGTACACCGAAGTGCGACAGGTTATATGATTGAGATCATCAAACAAATTTAAATACAAAGATAACACAAGTAAACACAAAATGCAGTTTTAAATAAAGGCGTTTACTATTAAGGGTAAAAAAAAATTCAAACCTACATGGCCCTGTGTGAAAAAGTGACCCCCCCCCCCATTAAAAGGTAAATTAACTGTGGTTTATCACATCTTTGAAAAGCCGAGTTCAATTTCTCTAGCCACACCCAAGCCTGATTACTGCCACACCTGTTTTCAATCTAGAAATCACTTAAATAGGACCTGCCTGACAAAGTGAAGTAGACCAAAAGATCCTGAAAAGCTAGACATCATGTTGCGATCCAGAGAAATTCAGAAACAAATGAGAAACAAAATAATTGAGATCTATCAGACTGGAAAAGGTTATAAAGCCATTTCTAAAGCTTTGGGACTCCGGTGAACCACAGTGAGAGCCATTGTCCACAAATGGCAAAAACATGGAGCAGTGGTGAACCTTCCGAGGAGTGGCCAGCTGAACAAAATTACCCCAAGAGCGCAGTGATGACTCATCCAAAAGGTCACAAAAGACCCCACAACAACATCCATAGAACTGCAGGCCTCACTTGCCTCAGTTAAGGTCAGTGTTCATGACTCCACCGTAAGAAAGAGACTGGAAAAAATGGCCTGCATGGCAAAGTTCCAAGACGAAAACCACTGTGAAAACCTCCACAACTGTAGACATGTTTGAGGATCTCCTCAGTTCATTCCACCATCCGACAATATCCCCATTCAAAGTCAGTAGCTCTCCATCTGCACTATACACAGTGTGGACAGGAAGCCATTTCCCCCTCCTTAGTCACTGGACAGTCTGACAGAATCTACTCGTGGCTGACTGAAAGTCTTTCACCATGGCCTCACAAAACTCCTCCCACACCAGAGTTTTAGCCTCAGCAACCACTCGAGTTGCACGCCGCTTGGCCTGTCGGTAAGCTCAGTAGGTCTCCTTCAGCTTGATGGCGCCCTCACCTTTGGCGTCCATTTGGTTCAAGGGTTGCCACCACGAAAGGTACCAACAACTTTCCAGCTACAGCTCTGAGCAGCCACTTCAGCAATAGAGATGGAGAACGTGGGCCGTTCAGATTTCATGTCTCTAGACTCCTTCAGCATGTGGTTGAAGCTCTACTGGAGGTGGGAGTTGAAGACTTCTCAGACAGGGGCCTCAGCCAGACATTCCCAGCACACCCTCACTATATGTTTGGGTCTCCCAGGTCTGAATGGCATTCTCCCCAGCCACTAGATCCAACTCACCACCAAGTGGTGATCAGTTGACAGCTCTGCACCTCTCTTTACCCGAGTGTCCAAAACACACGGTTGCAGGTCTGATGACATAACACAAAAAGCGATCATCGATTTGCGACCTAGAGTGTCCTGGTGTCAAGTGCAGTTAGTAAGATGAAGCATTTGGGTCCAAACAAATATACAAAAAAATCATTGACAAGACCCAATTAATAAACAAAATGAATAAAAAGGGGGAAAAGCATAAGGGTGCACATATGGACCCTTATACTTGAACATGGTGCTCATTATCGACAAACTGTGGTTAGCACGGTTGGTTTCATTTTGTTGTCTTTTTGCCACCAATGCAAAAAGCGATAATTGTGATGAAGGTTTATGATACAGTTTTAAACAAAACAGACATCTATCTCCATTAGAGAGATATATCAAGTTAAAGTGAACTGCTTTTGTCAATATTTGTCATATTCAGACTTTTCCATTTCACACGCACCTGATGAATCAATGTTCAGGATGATGATACTGATGGGTTCACTGTCCAGTCCAGTAGATCTCTTAATGCGGTTTGTTCCTCTCATTAAGACTCGACACTCATATGTTCCAAAGTCCTCTGTCCTCACGTTCTTCAAAACCAAAGACATTTGCCCATCCTTCATCTGTTTGTCCAGCAGCTCCACTCGGTTCTTAAATGACTGATGCTGGTTAGTTGGGTCATACTGTAAATCTCGGTATAAAAGGATGTACTCTGTCTTCATGTCCTCTCTGGTCCACTCCACAACAATGATTGTGTTATTGTCTGGAGCTCTACATGGCAGAATTGCACTATTACCGAGTTGAGCTGTGACAGTTTCTCTGTGGACTGAAAGAGAGAGAAGGAAAAACGGATCATGGGGTTAAAGGGATGAAAGCAGTTGAACAGAGAAGAGCTCCAAACAGCTGACTCAGCTGAAATGTGAGTAGTGCTTTATAATGATCCAAGTGCTAACACCAAACAAAGTTAAGGTCACTAAACTAGATGGACAACTGAATATCCTCGCACTGTGAAAGATGGTTTCAAACATGCTACATGTCATACCAACAGGAGGTTAGTATGAGGACATTTTCTTTTTTCACCTTTACTGTGTAGACTGCCATACACCCCTAGCAGATACCACTAACAGAGATACAGTAATCCGTCGTAAAATAACAGGTTTAAACTTCCCTAACTCCCCTCATGAAACCTATTCACTCTAGAGCCAAATCAGATGGAATGACAATTTACAAATGGGGCAGGGCTTCTGCCATATTTTATGTTTGGTTTAGCTGGGTAGTGCTCTTACAGTGTGTGTGGGTTTAAAATATCCATTAATCAATACTGAATTGAATTACATCTGGTCCATGCAAATCGGAACTGAATTGATTCTGGCAATCAATGATTTCCAGATCTCATTTTGTCTCTCCTCTTTTCTCCACTCATTCCAAACATGCTTATGTGTTACATTCATGGACCCTTCAAGCCATCACTGTTTTCTGAAAGCTGGTGATACTGTTTACAGCCCCAACTTGTTATGCACTTCCTGCACAATCAGTATAAAAAGCACAGGTGAACCAACCAATAGGAAACAAAGTTTGAGGAAGGATCAGCTTGAAAAATAATTCATGGATAGGGTGGTTATGTTTTGAATGCATTTTTCAGTTTTCAAATATACAGTAGGTCACATAGCGGCTCGTTGACATTACTGGACTCTCTTCACTCATTTGGCTTCAGTCCAAAATGCTCCCACACCGGAGCTTTGGAATTCAGTTTTCTATTTATGCTTCCAAACTTTCTGAAATTGTGCAGCTGTCAGGAGACTCAGCCACGAGCGGGCCCACAGCACTCACGTTGTAATTTGGTTATACTCAGTGTGAAATGCAGCACAATTACATACAAATCAGCGTTGATATTCTGTTGTTACCAGGAGAAAAATCAGTTTGAAAATGAGGCTCACCCTGGATTTACACCGACTCTGGATGCAGTCCATTGTGGACAGAATGCAGACCGAGCCTTGTGACAGTCCCCACCCACTACGTTTGTGTTTTGAGCTGGCACAGATCAGAGCAGGGTTCGAAATACCAGATCACGTGAGAATTATATAAAATAATGCACGATCTCAAGAAAGACCGGAGAAGGACTTATTGCAATCACGTGATAACAACAAGGAAGTGTGACGTAGCGGCTCTCCACCTGGATTTTTGTGCTCTAATAATACATAAGTAGCCCGTTAATTTTAATTCTATGAAATGTTTGTATGGTAGCTTCTCTGACACAGTGGTGGAGGAGTAAACATCAGAAAATAACAGACGATCCTTAAATAGTTTTTAATGAACAAACAGCTATTAAATACCGCAAGATATTGTGACATTTCCTTGCAGACTAGATCCAGCATCCGTCAAAAAATAGACTCTTTGCATTTTATTAGCAATCCGTTCCACAATGGTCCAAACCAGGTGTGGATTAGAACATTGACGAGAATGGGAACTATATGCTGCGGAGTCCAGAGCGCAGCCATAATGGACCGGATCTGGAGTCAGTGTAAATCCACGGTCATGCTACATATCCACTGGTCCATTTTTTTGTCAGAAGCCATCGCACACGGGTTGCATTGCGTGAGTAAGGCATAGCCATGTGGAGTTACAGAAAATAACTGACATTATTGAAACTCTATTATCAAAGAGCTCTGTCCCAGGGGAAAGACTTTCATTCATGCTGCTGCTGAGAACACTCAGGCTGCACCTGTCTGGTTCATGGATCCGGCCAGGGCCAGCCCTGGTTGTTTTGGCGACCTAGGCGGGATTAGGGTACGGCGTTTTGGCATACGCTGGAAACTCTGACGGAAAAGTCCACGGATAATCGTCAAAATAGGGCCCAAAGAGTGGAAATTAATCAGAAGACCATCTGTCATTATTCTGACAGATTATATTCATTTCAAAGCTGCAACAGACAACTGTGTGTGTGCACACAAACACACACAAAAAGAGCAAAAACGACAACTACAATAAATTTTGTTCTACCTTTGTTGTGTTGCCGTTATAAGTCATATTTGAGAGGCAACACACAGGACAGGACCATAGTTGGAGCTAATTGCGGCCGGAGACTGAATCCACAGGATCGCCCAGTCGAAGGTTTAATCACTGCTGACAAAACTCCCGCTGGTTCTGCTGTTAAAGCCGAGTTTGTCACAGTGGGCATCTGGCAGGTGGAGGATGAGCGAAGCTGGACTCTTCTGTCTTTAGTCAGCCTGCATATTTATTTAATTTTACAAATCTCAACAAGGTCCTCTCTGTAGCTTGTTTACATAAGAGGCATAACAGGAGTGGTGTGGGTAGCGCCGCCATACCAAACTGCACTGCTGAAGAAGTGATTCAAAGATGGTCAGCCCTCAAAGGCCCCCTACTGGCCTGGGGCTGTAAGCATTTGTCTGCCTCGTCTGCCGGTACAGCGCCTCCGACTATTAAAAATTTTATTTTAATAATTAAAAAAATTTGAGGGCTTGCAACTGTGCCCCGTCCAGTAGGGGGTGCCCTAGGCAAAGGCCTATATGGCCTATGCCTTGGGCCAGTCCTGTATCCGGCTACGGGCGGATCCACCATGTTGTCCACCATGCTCCCGGACAACATGGTGAATTATGAATTTCATATCTTTAAAACAAACCAGCAAAAAAGTACTTCTAACAACACTTTATGTGAGAAAAAGTAGGTGCAGTCCCCTCCACGCCGATGCCTGTTCTACACACACTGCAATTTTTTCCACTTTCATTTAATCACTGGTGTGTCAGACTAACTGGTGAAGGTAGACGGATGTGCAAGTGTTTCACTACTAAAACGTCTTTTTCACGTAAACTTGAAATAAATGTGTGTCTGTTATACCCCTGAAAGGGGAAAGTACGGTGGCCCAACGTCTGGTCAGCTCCCAGTCATTACTTTAATAACGTCAAGACCAGGAGCACCCCCAAGTGGTAGACGTTTGTCACTTCCTCTTCCCATTTCTCTAACAGTAGCAAATTAGATCACTGTCAACTAATAAAGCATTTTTAATTAACATAACAGAACACTGTTTAATACCTTTTAAAGTATCCACTACACATAACGTTTATTGCACTCTTCTACTGCGAAGGGGTCTGTCTGGGAAGGATGGTGGGGGGATTGAACTTTAGAAAACTTTAGAAGCACGGTGAAAAAATTGTGACATTACTCATTTATTTAACCCATTATTCATTATACACGGGAATTAAATGTTAAATTCAATATTACACAACTATTTGCACTGCTGAATATTCACAAATATTTTAATTGTTTCAATCAAGTTATAGTAGAATCCAAGGATTTCACTTTTTCCCCTCATAAAAAAATGATATCAGTCAAAATCTGTAGTCTAACCATAGTATGACATGTGGATAATGATACCCAAATCATGTACTCTTCAAAATGAGCCACAATAACAACACACCTTAGACCATTTTTGCATACACTTTACATTTTTAGTCAACATGCAGCGTTTCAAAATAACTTTCTACATAACAAATAAGAGCCCACTTCTACAGGGTGAATACTCCACCTTTTCCTGACATTTTTTCAAATATCTGGGTGCGAATGCAGACCATGGCCCTTTGATGTAGTGAAAATATCGTGAGAACAAAGGAGCCTTAGAGATGTCACATTTTAATGTGAGTGAGACAGCGCTATAGGCTGCAATATGCCCTGAATAAAATGTGACAGCTCAGAGACCGTTTCGTTTTCAGATATTTTCACTACAATAAGGCATGGTCTGTGTTATGTCCATAACTCAGTCTCATAAGAAACAGGCTAGAGGTGCAGTGAACGTATCTTTATTAATAATGAACCACAATGACACAGGTGTTCCATACAGGACAAGGGGTCCACTGCGAAAGAGACAGAGTCTCTTCCGCACCGGCCCTTTTTACCCCATGGTGACGGCGGAACCGGAAAGGCGGGCCGTCACCCCCCACTACACCCAGGGTACACCCAGACGCCATATTGGTACACCACAGTCTGCACCTGCGAGGCTTAAATATTTGACATAACAAAATGAGGAGCATTACATAGAGTTAGGTTGATTTCCAAAATTACGGTGAGAAGTACAGTATTTGTCAGTGTCACAAAGATGCTCTAGCTCACACTGAAAAAAAACATCTCATGAGTCAATTAGACCAGTACAGATGTAGGTTTGAGTGCAGCTGGGAGTGGTTTTGCTGTATTTAATGATGAGCAAGTCTTTTTTATATTAATCTTTTAGTAATCTGTGAATTAATGGGGTCAAGAGACAGCACTCTGCCCTCCTGGCCAGTAGGTGTTGCACTTACTCTTGCATTAACTGGTTGGTAAAGACACGTGACATCAACCCAGTTATGCTATTGGCTGTGGCTGGCTATAGATCTATACACATTACATAGAACATGGCTAGCTGCTAAGCTAGTCACGCTTCATAGACATAGCTTACTGACATGATTACAATACAGTGAATTAGGAATGCATGATAGTAGAATTTTTGCCGATAGTCAATATACTAATAGTTTAGAACTAGTTTTTACTGATAGATATATGCACATATTTTTTCTTACATATTTATCTTACAGTGATGATTAACTAGCATATGAAGACACACTCCCCAAGGAAAATAAGAGAACTACCTCAACTTAATATAAAAATAAACATGTGTCGAGTATTTTCCAGACAAATGTACAACGGGAGGGAGGCTCTGTATCCCTTTATGATATACACAGTCCAGTGTGTGATCTCCACTTAATACGCTGGTCAAAACCAGGTCTGCTGTTTGTCAGTGGCTGCTAGCACATAGTCGAATGCTAAATTAGCATCAGCATCTGAACCGTTGTTGACTACACCAACGGTAAACTCCTGTGGCGGAGAGAAACTGCCAGCAGCTCCACGTCTGGTGAGCAGTACTTATCGATGACCACAGAGTTTCTGAACAAGCCCTCATTCACATGGATCCACCTTATTCCTGAGGGCGCTGCTGTAGAAATGATTATGGGGCAACTTCTGGTTTCGGCTGAAGTAGTGTTAAATCAGTCAGCAAGAATGGAGTAGTGGGGAATTTAAAATAGCATTTTTAAAAAGTGTTTGAAATTCGTTTTAATATATAGTCCACATACGTGTTTTGCACTCAAGTGGCAGATAATTTCAGCACTTGTAATTTTTGAGTGTTTTTGCGTAGTTCTGGTACTTGCTGTTCGTGGTGTGAGGCTCCTCACAATTAAGCACAGCTAAATCTGTGGCTTCAACAGCAATGCGTAGATGATGCACTGAAAACTAAAAAGGACTGTTGATGGGATCGGTGGTACAGACACAGGACACACAACAGCACAAGGTACAGCCGTGGACAAAATTGTTGGTACCCCTCTGTTAATGAAAGAAAAACTCACAATGGTCACAGAAATAACTTGAATCTGACAAAAGTGGTAAATAAAAATTCTGTGAAAATTAACCAATGAAAATCAGACAATGCTTTTGAATTGTGGTTCAACAGAATTATTTTAAAAAACAAAC
This sequence comes from Pholidichthys leucotaenia, assembly GCA_020510985.1. Classification (NCBI taxonomy): domain Eukaryota; kingdom Metazoa; phylum Chordata; class Actinopteri; order Cichliformes; family Pholidichthyidae; genus Pholidichthys; species Pholidichthys leucotaenia. Next base: position 42,601,638 of record CM035836.1, read on the forward strand.
TCATGAAACAGGCCTGGACAAAAATGATGGTACCCCTAGAAAAGATCGAAAATAATGTGACCATAGGGACATGTTCAACCAAGATGTGTCCTCTAATTAACATCACAGGTGTCTACAAACTTGTAATCAGTCAGTCAGCCTATTTAAAGGGTGACAGGTAGTCACTGTGCTGTTTACAACACTAAACATGGACCAGAGGAAGCAAAGGAGAGAGTTGTCTCAGGAGATTAGAAAGAAAATTATAGACAAGCATGTTAAAGGTAAAGGCTATAAGACCATCTCCAAGCAGCTTGATGTTCCTGTGACTACAGGTGCACATATTATTCAGAAATTTAAGATCCACGGGACTGTGGCCAGCCTCCCTGGACGTGGCTGTAGGAGGAGACAGATAATACGAATGGTAACAAAAGAGCCCAGACAACCTCTAAACACATTCATGGTGATCTCCAAGGTCAAGGTACATCAGTGTCAGATCGCACCATCCGTCGTTGTTTGAGCCAAAGTAGACTTCATGGGAAACGACCAAGGAGGACACCACTGTTGAAAACAAATCATAAAAAAGCCAGCCTGGAATTTGCCAAACTGCATGTTGACAAGCCACAAAGCTTCTGGGAGAATGTCCTATGGACAGACGAGACAAAACTGGAACTTTTTGGCAAGGCACATCAGCTCTATGTGCACAGATGCAAAAATGAAGCATACCAAGAAAAGAACACTGTCCCTACTGTGAAACATGGACGAGGTTCTGTTATGTTCTGGGGCCGCTTTGCTGCATCTGGCACAGGGTGTCTTGAATCTGTGCAGGGTACAATGAAATCTCAAGACTATCGAGGTATTCTAGAGAGAAATGTGCTGCCCAGTGTCAGACAGCTTGGTCTCAGTCGCAGGTCATGGGTCCTGCAACAGGATAATGACCCAAAACACACAGCTAAAAACACCCAAGAATGGCTAAGAACGAAACACTGGACTATTCTAAAGTGGCCTTCTATGAGCCCTGATCTAAATCCTCTTGAACTTCTGTGGAAGGAGCTGAAACATGCCATCTGGAGAAGGCACCCTTCAAACCTGAGACAACTGGAGCAGTTTGCTCATGAGGAGTGGGCCAAAATACCTGCTGAGAGGTGCAGAAGTCTCATTGACAGTTACAGAAGTTTGATTGCAATGATTGCCTCAAAAGGTTGTGCAACAAAATATTAAGGGTACCATCATTTTTGTCCAGGCCTGTTTCATGAGTTTGTTTTTTAAAATAATTCTGTTGAACCACAATTCAAAAGCACTGTCTGATTTTCATTGGTTAATTTTCATAGAATTTTTATTTATTACCACTTTTGTCAGATTCAAGTTATTTCCGTGACCATTGTGGGTTTTCTTTCATTAACAGAGGGGTACCAACAATTTTGTCCACATGTGTATGTTTTCACTTGTTGGAATGTCACAGATCTGACGTTTATGTGTCATACAGTGGTGTGAAAAAGTGTTTGCCCCATTCCTAATTTCTCCTTTTTTTTCTATGTTTGTCACACTTAAATGTTGAAGATCAAACAAATTTAAATATTAGACAAAGATAACACAAGTAAACAAAATGCAGTTTTTAAATGAAGGCGTTTATTATTAAGGGTAAAAAAAAAAAAATCCAAACCTACATGGCCCTGTGTGAAAAAGTGATTGCCCCCTAAACCTAATAACTGGTTGGGCCACCCTTAGCAGCAACAACTGCAGTCAAGCGTTTGCGATAACTGGCAATGAGTCTTTTACAGCACTGTGGAGGAATTTTGGCCCACTCATCTTTGCAGAATTGTTGCAATTCAGCATCACCGGAGGGTTTTCGAGCATGAACCATCTTTTTAAGGTCAGGCCACAGCATCTCAATCAAATTCAGTTCAGGACTTTGACTAGGCCACTCCAAAGTCTTCATTTTGTTTCTCTTAAGCCATTCAGAGGTGGACTTGCTGGTGTCTTTTGGATCATTGTCCTGCTGCAGAACCCAAGTGCGCATCAGCTTGAGGTCACGAACAGATGGTCAGACATTCTCCTTCAGGATTTTTTGGTAGACAGCAGAATTCATACTTCCATTTACCACAGCAAGTCTTCCAGGTCCTGAAGCAGCAAAACAGCCCCAGAACATCACACTACCACCATCATATTTTACTGTTAGTATGATGTTCCTTTTCTGAAATGCTCTGTTACTTTTACGCCGGATGTAATGGGACACACACCTTCCAAAAAGTTCAACATTTGTCTCATCAGTCCACAGATTATTTTCCCAAAAGTCTTGGGGATCATCAAGATGTTTTCTGGCAAAACTGAGAAAAGCCTTTATGTTCTTTTTGCTCAGCAGTGGTTTTCGTCTTGGAACTCTGCCATGTAGGCCATTTTTGTCCAGTCTCTTTCTTATGGTGGAGTTGTGAACACTGACCTTAACTGAGGCAAGTGAGGCCTGCAGTTCTTTGGATGTTGTTGTGGGGTCTTTTGTGACCTCTTGGATGAGTTGTCGCTGCTCTCTTGGGGTAATTTTGGTCAGCCGGCTACTCCTGGGAAGGTTCACCACTGTTCCATATTTTTGCCATTTGTGGATAATGGCTCTCACTGTGGTTTGCTGGAGTCCCAAAGCTTTAGAAATGGCTTTTTAACCTTTTCCAGACAGATAGATCTCAATTACTTTGTTTCTCATTTGTTCCTGAATTTCTTTGGATTGCAGCACGATGTCTAGCTTTTGAGGATCTTTTGGTCTACTTCACTTTGTCAGGAAGGTCCTATTTAAGTGATTTCTAGATTGAGAACAGGTGTGGCAGTAATCAGGCCTGGGTGTGGATAGAGAAATTGAACTCAGGTTTCCAAAGATGTGATAAACCACAGTTAATTTAATTTTTTTTTTTTTTTTTTTTGGGGGGGGGGGTCACTTTTTCCACACAGGGCCATGTAGCTGCTATGGATTTTTTTTCCCTTAATAATAAACACCTTCATTTAAAGACTGCATTTTGTGTTTACTTGTGTTATCTTTGTCTAATATTTAAATTTGTTTGATGATCTGAAACATTAAGTGTGACAAACATACAAAAAAAATGAGAAATCAGGAAGGGGGCAAACACTTTTTCACACCACTGTATATGTCACCAGATGCAAGGCTGCATGAAGTAAAATAATAAATTAAAAAAATAGTAACAGTTAAACACCCAAGTACGGTGTTGTGGTTCTTTGTGGCTCTGACTAGATTCTACGACTGCTCTGAGGTAAATTTGATTATGTCCAACATCTTTTAACAAAATGCACCAGACTTTATTGTAGTGGAAACACTGATATATCTCAGAGCTTTTATTTGTTTACAGTGTTAGCATCTTAGCAGCGGAGCTAACTAACGGAGCTACTGTCTGCCAGGCCACTTTTTAAGGTCATCTTCTCATCCCTCCATAGTTGTGGGAAGTGGTATGATTATATTACTGTTTTTGAGGTGCAAAAGGCCGTGTTCCTACATTTTTGATGCCAAAGTCATTGTTTTTTAACAAGAAAAAGTGTCCCGTTTCAGTGACAACTCCATGTTCTAAACTAGTACCGGAAGTTGCGCCCATAATTCACACAAGGCATCATGGGGGCTAGGAATAAGGTGGATAGAAATTCCACTTCCACAATTTCAAGCAAAAAATAACCCTCGGTTACATAAAATTATCTTTGCTAACTCAGTATACTGTAAAAATAATTAACACACATAATTAAAATCATTACACCCTGCTGCTGTGATGTTGAGAATTGCTCGCTTACCGAGAATTGCATCCCATCCTATCAAAGTCAATACAGCTATGCGAAAATTGCATCCAATCCTCACAAGCAGGTGCTTAGTGAAAGTCAAAGTCAATACAACTGTTTACCTTGAAAAAGTGATCACCCTTTTTACCAACAATGCATTAATGTAAAATCTCAACTTTGAAGACTGTAAAACATGGAGTTGGATCACTAAGATTTCAAACCTTCTTTGAAACACTAAAATGTCTGGAGAATAAACATAATTTAAAGATAATTTACAAGAGGTACAAAGAATCTTTACTTCTAAAAATGTATAATGGGTACTTCTAAAAATGCACAAATGGTTATAAGCCTGGCTGTCGTGTTATATTTTATAGTTTTGGTGGATGGGATGCAATTCTCGGCAAGCAAGCAAATCTCTGCATAACAGCTTGCGCATGCGTGTGGTACTAAGTTTGTTCCTGGAACTGCAGCCACTGAGCCACCCAGTGTTGCCAACTCCTCAGTAAGGAAAGTAGCTATTGGCTGTCCTAAAAGTCACTAGAAGTCGCTGAATGACATCATTGCCTAATATCCACAATTAGACATTTGCATGTAATTGTAATGGATGCTGTAGGAGAGAAAAACAATGTCATGGGAGAGAGTGAGTGTGACGATGGGATGTCACCACTATTATGACTTATTGTTTGTGTGATTATGTTATATTTGTAATGGTAAATGTTATTATTTGTTAAAGTACACACATTTATTTGGGGATCTGTCTTTGTTTAATTTGAATGCCTTGGGAGATAATTGTATGGTTAAGTATTTGGGTAAAATAATGGATGTTAAGTTATCGCACATACCTTTGCCAATATGCTTCCTGTGGGTGTCCAGGCAAAAGACTGCTTCAGGGAGTTGAAGGCCTTTTATAAGGACACCAGCAGGAAGGAAACATAAGTTAGAGGGGTGGTTTAGTTTTGTAAATAAGGTTTTGAACTATTTATTGGACTATTTATATTATTATTGTTGTCATTGATTGTTATTTATTATATGTTATTTATATTGTATAGTGGGGAAAATATTTATGTATTTTAGAATTAGTGGGTATGTGTAAATGATGGAAGATTTGCTGTTTTACCTGGGATTATGGTAGGGGCTAATTATTGCTGTTAGTATAAAACAGGTGTGATGATTGAGACAGGAGAGTTGGAGAGCACCGTGATGACCGGAGTCCTCTGGTTCTACACATGCTGTGGTTTTTAATGGTCTCTGCGTCCACAGATTAACACTGTTGGGTTTCTCACCTTTGTGGCTGAGCACGGACGTTTTTTGACGGATGGTCAGATCTCCGAAAGAGAGTCAAAGAAGTTTGTCGGGTGGTTTGGCAAGGAGGTTGGGTGACGGGACTGGAGTCTGCGGGCTTGGGAAAATGGAAAGGAGGAGCAGAGTAAAGACAGGTGTGGCGGGTCGGCACAACAACGTTGTGAATGGGCCAGACTGGGGAGATTCTGATTTGTGGGACAGTGAAGATAGTATGGATACTGGGCAGGGAAGCGGGAAAGGGAAAGAGAAAAGGGAGAACAACTTTCCTGGTAATAATGCAAAGAAGGTTAGAAGTAGTGGAAGTGGTGGTGGTGCGGAGGGAGGAGGGCAGGAAGGAACCGAGTTAAAAATTATTGTAAGGTTTGAGGACGAAAAGGGGATATCCACAATGAGCCCAATTAAATTAACAACGATACTGAAAAATCAGGTAGGAGACATATGCATGGCAAAGGTACTGAGGGACGGAAATTTACTGATTGTGTGCAGGAGTGAGGAGCAAAGGGAAAGAGCTGAAAAAATGAGGGAGGTTGGGCGATTTAAAGTAAAAAATACAAGCATTATTGACAATGGGTCAAAGTGGAACAAGGGTGTAATTTGGGGGGTGCCGATAGGAATAACAATGGAAGAAATTAAAGCTAATTTAAAAGGGGGGGTAGTAAAGGCAGCTCGTAGGCTACAGGCCACCCAGGAAGGACAGAGGAGAGACACTGAGGGCGTGGTGGTTGAGTTTGAAGGAGAAGTGCTCCCCAAAAGTGTAAGTTTGGGCTTTTTGAGGTATGGGGTAAGAGAATTTGTCCCTAATCCAATTCGGTGCTATAATTGTCAAAGGTTTGGGCACATAGCTAACGCTTGTAGGTGGAGGAAAAGGTGTGCAAGGTGTGGGGGCAACCACCAGTACGGAGAATGTAAACAAGAAACGCCAAAGTGTTGCAACTGTGGCGGGAATCATAGTGTGGCCTATGGAGGCTGTTAAGGTATGATGAGAGAGAGGGAAATTCAGCGAGTTAGAGTACAAAGTAAAGTTTCATATGCTGAAGCAGTAAAAAGGACGGACCAGGGAGGAGGGAATGGGCAAAGGACTGGGGGGAGGCTGCCTGCAGGGGAAAGAGAGCTGGTACGGAATGGGGAAATTCAGGTTGATTTGAAGAGACTGGTTATCTTTATAGCAGGAGTTGTGAATGCCACGATGGAAGTCTAAAACTGAAAGAATTCAAATAATAGTGAAGGCAGCAGCTAATCATCTTGGTTTCAGTGGTTTAACTTGGGAGGAGGTGAGGAGTGGGCTCAGTAGCCAGATAAGTCAGGATCAAGCATTGACTGGAAAGGAATTGTGAAGATGGTTATAGTGATTCAATGGAATGCAAGAAGTTTGGTGGCAAATGGGCAGGAATTTAAACGATATATTGAGGAACTTTCAGACAAACCAGATGTCATTTGTGTTCAGGAGACGTGGTTGAAACCTAATCTGGATTTTAAAATAGTGGGATATGTGTCTATTCGGAATGATAGGAAAGAGGGAATGGGAGGTGGGTGTGCAACTTTTGTGAGGGAGGGAATTCAGTTTAGAGAGGTAGGTAAAGGGGATGAGCTGGAATACGTGGTAATTGAAATTTGGACTAAAGAGGGAGAATTAGTAGTCGTTAATTTGTACAATCCTTGTAGGAGACTGACATTGAGTCAGTTATCCCAGATGGAGGGGATAGATGGGAGCAGGGTGGTAGTTTGTGGGGACTTTAATGCCCATAATGTGTTATGGGGGGCAAATTATACGGACATAAATGGTGAGATTATTGAGGAACTCTTGGAAGAGAAGAAGCTAGTGTGTTTGAATAATGGTAGAGCAACCAGAATTGATGTACATACGGGGGGTGGTTCGGTTCTTGATTTGACATTGGTGACTAGTAATATTGCAAGTGTGTGTGAGTGGGAGGTTTTGGAGGAGTCTTCAGTGGGAAGTGATCATTTTCCGGTATATTGTAATGTTTTTGTTTCAGTGAATAGGGTAAGTGGTCACAGGGAAGGGAGGTGGGTTTTTAGCACTGCTAATTGGGAATTATTTAAGTTTATTTGTGAGAGAGACCTTCCCCTAGTAGAGGTTAGTGAAGACGTGGAAAGCATGGAGGAAAGTATTAAAACTATTTTTCTGGAAGCAGCTAATCAGTCAATTTCTAAAAGTAAAGGGAACAGATTAAAGAAAGCAGTGCCTTGGTGGACAGAGGAATGCACTAGAGCTATTAAGGAGAGGAATAAGAGGCTTAAGGTCCTAAGGAGAACTCACAATTGGCAAAACCTGATTAATTATAAGAGAGCACTGGCAAAAGCCAGGAAAACTATCCGGAGGGCCAAGAGAGAAAGTTGGCAGAGATACTGTAGCACTGTAGGTAGATCAACAGCCGTGGGAGATGTATGGAACATGATCAAGGCTATGAGGGGAGTCAGGAGGGAATGGCAGTACCCAATATTAAAAAGTGGGGAAGAGATTGCAATAACTGATGGGGAGAAGGCAGCAATGATAGCAAAGAGCCTGACTCAAATTCATAGCTCAGGTAATTTGACTGAAGAGGGTAAAAGAGGAAGAAGTAAGACGAGTTTAGCACACCCTGGGGTTTTGGAGGAAAGGTGTGATTTTAGTAGCCCGTTGGATTCTCCTTTCACTTTAGATGAAATAGAAAGAGCAGTAAACAAATCAGGATTAACATCCCCTGGGAAAGATAGTATCTGTTACATCATGGTGAAACACTTAGGGACTTTGGCAAGGAGGAAACTATTGGAAGTTTACAACAAAGTGTGGGAAAAGGGAAAGCTCCCAACTGCATGGAAAGAAGCTGTGATTGTTCCTATTAGGAAACCTGGAAAGGATCCCTCAGACCCAGCGAGTTACAGGCCTATAGCCTTAACGTCGCATTTGGGGAAAATAATGGAGAGAATGATCACAGATAGGATTGTTTTCTATCTTGAAAGTAGGGGAATTCTATCACCACATCAGAGTGGATTTAGAAAAGGAAGGGGAACTATGGATCCTGTTGTGTGTTTGGAGACTGAGGTATGGAAGGCTCAGGTAAACAAAGAGTCGGTAATTGCGGTATTCTTTGACGTGGAAAAAGCGTATGACATGTTGTGGAAGGAGGGGCTGATGATAAAGTTAAGTATGTTAGGAATATCTGGGAGAACATTTAACTGGATAAAGGATTTTTTGTTTAATAGGTACATCCAAGTTAGAGTGGGTAGAGCCATGTCAGATAGGTACTTGGTGGAAAATGGCACCCCCCAGGGTAGTGTTATAAGCCCAGTCCTTTTTTCTATTATGATAAATGATGTTTTTTCTGTTGTGAACAATGACATTGGCCGTTCTTTATTTGCTGATGATGGGGCATTATGGAAAAGAGGGAGTAATTTTAAGTATGTAAGAGGGAAAATACAAGAAGCGATAAGCGCAGTGGAGGGATGGTCATATTCCTGGGGATTTAAATTCTCTGTTGAGAAAACAAAGGTGGTGGTGTTTACAAGGAAAAGGGTAGCGGATGCCCAGTTAACACTGTACGCTCAGGAATTGGAACAAGTCAAAATTTTTAGGTTTCTGGGCATCTGGTTTGATGTTACTCTAACTTGGAGGGAGCATATTCAGAAGATGTCAGCTAGGTGCAAAAAAGTACTGAATGTGATGAGGTGTTTGACAGGGGTTGAGTGGGGTGCTAGCAGAACGGCTATGAGAAACATTTATGTTGCTTTAATTAGGTCTATATTGGATTATGGGTGTATTGTATATGGATCGGCTGCTAAAACTACGTTGAGCAAGTTGGACGTCATCCAGGCCCAGGCACTGAGGATCTGCTGTGGGGCTTTTAAAACAACTCCTGTTGCGGCCCTCCAGGTGGAAATGGGGGAAATGCCATTAAACATCAGGCGTAAGCAGATGATGATGAGTTACAATGCTCTGCACTGTGTGTCTGTGTGTGTGTGTATATATATATATTTTATAGTAATACGTACATATGTTTATTAGCTGCTCTTGCTTGCTTGTTTTTTTTTTTTTTTTTTTTTTTTTTTCTTGCCTTCTGATTGTTGCTCTGAGTGTTGCTATCCCTGTGCTGTTGCAATCCTGGAATTTCCCCGTTGTGGGACTAATAAAGGCTTATCTTATCTTATCTTATCTTATCTTATCTTACTGGGTCAATTTGCAGGGGCACGCTCAAAAGAAACATCCTACAGTCGGAGTGTTGTTGCCTTGTTGGGAGGGGGAAAGAGGGAAAGGGGAGAATTTTGCATTTCACGCTGGGAGAGTGGCGAGGGATATGAAGTTATGTGATAGAACGTATATCCCATCAGTTCCTTTGCCAGTCACTCCTCCTTGGTTTTTCTATCCAGTATCAGTTGATTTGTTTTTTTTGGAAAAGATGCGAGGGTGCAGAGAATTTGGAAACGCTGCAATTTTAGTAGAGGATCGGTTGGGTACAATATATCATTCCCTTACCCCAGTATTCACAGATGGATCAAAGGACCCTGACACGGGCTGCACTGGATTTGCTTTCCATATCCCTGCCTTAAAAATATCTGATAGTAGAAGAACATCTTCCCATCTGTCTGTATATACAGTCGAATTGTTGGCTTTGGTGGCTGCATTGCAGAGGAGTGAGGAGCTGATGGTCAAGGGTTTAGTCCTTTGTTCGGATTCCAGTGCAGCCTTGCTGTCAATAAAATCAGGGTCATCTGATAGCAGACAGGACTTGATTTATGAGTTATATGAGACTTTATATAGACTCGGAAACAAAGGGGTGGCTGTGATGTTTATGTGGGTTCCAGCTCACAGGGGGGTTAAGGGAAATGAGGTCGCAGATAAATTGGCTAAACAGGCTCTGGGACACTGGGAGGTGCGGGATATTTCACTGAGTAAATCTGAGGCAAAAACGCTGATTAAAGAGTGTATTAGGCAGGAGTGGCAGCATAGGTGGGATACAGGGGAAACAGGGCGACATTTGCATGCTATCCAGAGTGCGGTTGGAGTTAAGGGCAGGATGGGGACAAGAAACACAAAGGAAGAGAATATTTTGTCTAGGATAAGGATGGGACACACTAGGCTAAATAAAACTTTGCATCTGGTAGGTAAGCACCCGACAGGGATGTGCGATTATTGTGAGAGAGAGGAAGAAAGTGTGGAGCATGTCATTTTCCACTGCCAGAAGTATACCCAGGAGAGAAACAGATTAGTGGAGGGAATTAGAGGATTAGGGGTGGGTGATGTTAACCTAAGCATGATGGTGGGAGATGGGGTGAGAAAGTTGTTGGTCTTCCTTAAAGATACGGGATTAATTAATAGGATATAGTGGGGTTTTTTTTTTTTGGTTTTTTTTTTTCTTTCCTCCCTTGGGGTATAATGTCTGGCCCACACTCCAACGTTGGATGGCGGTAATGCGCCTTTAAGTTGGGTGCCCCCGCCAAAAAACAGAAGAAGAAGAAGAAGACAGGAGAGTTTTAGTTGAGTTCACTGAGACATATCAAAGAGATCGTCGATCATTGCTGTAAAGCAGAGTTTTGAAGAATTGTGTCAGATGTCTGGACTATTTACTTGTGAGTTAATATAATAAATGGAAAATTGGAATTGAAGATTTTGCCTTGCCTCTTGTTTGCCACACGCCTCGCTTTGCTACGCACCGTAATTATCACAGTGAGTAAAAAACACCCTAAATATGTTTAGAACTACAAATTAACTTCCCTCTGTTGATTCTTGGTTTGTTTGTTTTAATTCTGCCATTTAAACAGGCCATCACTTCTCAAAATAACTTCATGACTTTAATGCTTTGTCTAGACCCATATTACATTAATCAATTTTGTCCTGCATTGTTAAATGTTACAATATCAAATTTAATCAACAGACTGGGGTGGAATTGCTCACTCTATGTCCAGCCCTCCTCCTTTATCTGGGCTTGGGACAGTACAGGTAGTATTGTGGATCATCTCCAATAAATGGCTTCCTGTAAATCTGTGTGGAGTTTGCATGTTCTCCCGGTGTCTGCGTGGGTTTACTCCAGGATTTCTCCGGTTTCCTCCCACATGCCAAAAACATGCAAGTTGGGTTAATCGGCATCAAACTGGAGATTCTAAATTGTCCTTAGGTATGAATGTGAGTGAATGGTTGTCTGTCTCTCTGTGTTGGCCCTGCGATGGACTGGCGATCTGTCCAGGGTGTACCCTGCCTCTTGCCCAAAGATGCTGGGATAGGCTCCAGCTCCCCCGCGACCTGAAAAGGATTAAGCGGAAGAAGATGGATGGATGGGATCGGGGGGCAGGGGTGCACGCACAATTCATTTGCAGTCTGGATAGTGGCGTGGGTCTCCTCTCTGACTGTAGTTACCTGCTGCACCAGGCTACTGCGAGACACCTTCGTACCTTGGGCCGGTCTTCGAGCAGGACTCAAAAGCGATGGGCTCCACGTGCCTGCTCCTCCTTTGCCATTATGGATCTGAGAGGAAATTTTAGGAGGAGAAGCGAGCACCTCCAGGCCACGGCTCGGGTTTCTTGACGCCACACTATTAGAGTGCATGCGGGGCATGCTACACAGACATAGTAGTATTGAATGCAAAAGACGCAACAGACTTACACAAATGGTCCCCTCCAGTATACAACTAGGACAATATCAGTCGCTACGGAGGGTGACAATATGTATGGGTACATATTCATACTATGTAGGATAACTAAGTAGACGGTTATCCTGTTTATTCCATCTTGCTACAATGCTCCACACTTTGTATATATATTTATGTGTATGTATGTATAGCCACTGCTCTTATTTATATCTTAATTATTGCTCTGAGTGTTGCTATCCCTGTGCTGTTGCAATCCTTGAATTTCCCCATTGTGGGACCAATAAAGGCTTATCTTATCTTATAGACAATGAATGGGAAGTGTGAAAACGCACATCTAGGTGGACACATACCTTAAGAGCAATAGTGCTTTCATGTCAGAGTATCCAAAACACCAGGAAAGTCTCCAACAACACCAGAAAGTCGCTAGATTTGTCGCCAGTGACTTTTTTGTGTGGAAAGTCCCCAGATTTAGCGACAAAGTCGCCAAGCTGGCAACACACCCTGTGACCTACACGCCCACCTGTGCCACATCCCTCGACCCCAACATATCCATGAGGGGCCGTAATGCCAACGATGGCATGAAAAGTGGCAACTACTTCTTCCCGGGCTTCGTTCTGTGCGTAACATTACGCAAACAAAAAACTACTTTCATTTCATGATTGGAACTCGAGACGAACGTTAGAACAAACAAACACCAGCATAAAGGTAAAACCTTAATGGTGACGCGTATGACATGATGTGTTCATTAAAAAAGTAGCAAGTGAAACTTTTTTAAAATTGAGCCGGGAGACGGCGCGCGCGCACACACACGAACCTAAGGTGAATTTATGGGAAGGAAAAATTCTCACTGAAAATATGTTGGTTCTCTTCCACGCTTTAAACCTACCTGCGCAGTCGGACAGCAGAACAGTGGCACAGCAACACATGAGGACACAAGTCGGCGTAGCCATTTTCGGGTCGACTTTTACTGCCATTCTAACTTATAGACGTTAATTATTAATAAAAATGACAGGACGCCAACATTCCCCAGGACCATCGCAACAGAACCTCAGTTTAACTGTGACTAGACAACTACATTAAAACTTCAAAGGAAAAAAAATCAAAGGAAAATGGGCGTCGCTGAAGGCAAAGTTTCTCTCATTTCACTTCCCGAAAATAGGAAGTGAAGCAGTGTTTTTTTTTTTAAAAAAACTTTATTTGAACAAACTTGAAAAACACAAAGGGCTATATCACATAAATAATAAAAAAAAGAAAATATTTACAGAGGTAGATTCAAGGATTCATAAATATCTAGAGTCCTTAAGGCTTTCAGGTTTTCCAGTCCATGAAGCCTTAGAAAATAAAGATCCAATTCGATTTTGAATTCTTGAAACCTTGGCTTTTTCTTCGCCCTGTGGCACACATATGCACATATGTATATCACTTCATGCTTCATATGTATACCACTTTAGGCTTCACATCTTAGATTGAACAAAGAACTGGGTCTCTTTGGAGAACAGGAGGATGTGAAAGTTTTGTCTTTGGTATGCAAAGAGACGGCCTGGGGGGATTTTCCTGGCTGCCAGAGGCTTTGGGAGGAGGTGTTAAGATCTGAAAGAAGATGCATTGTTACTTGGGATTAAATACAATGTGACTGTGTGCTTTGAAGTTCCTGAGGTATTTAAAGGACGAATGTCTGGGTTTCTTCCTCTTTTTCTGTTTTTGCTGATGATGGAAGATGTAAATAAACCTGACTCATGAGATAAACTCTGCCTCGTCATTTTCACATTTTCCACAGCCCATGTATTTGAACCTGTGCGCTTGCCTAGTTTGAGCTAAAGGCCACGCATGCGCAGTAACTGTCAGAGTATGAAAATATGGCGAAGTAAAAAGCAACACAAACCGCAACGCTAAGTCTAGGCACTTAAAGAACTGCATGATATTTTACTGATATACAGTTAGGCCCAGAAATATTTGGACAGTGACACAATCTTCATGATTTGGGCTCTGCATGCCACCACATTGGATTTGAAATGAAACAACTACAACGGAATTGAAGTGCAGACTTTAAGGTTTAATTCAAGGGGTTGAACAAAAATATATGATTAAACATGTAGGAATTGTAGCTATTTTTATACAAACACTCCTCATTTCAGGGGCTCAAAAGTAATTGGACTAATAAACATAACCCTAAGTAAAATGTTACTTTTCAATAGTTTGTTGAGAATCCTTTGCAGGCAATGACTGCCTGAAGTCTGGAACCCATGGACATCACCAAACGCTGGGTTTCCTCCTTTGTGATGCTTTGCCAGGCCTTTACTGCAGCTGTCTTCAGTTGTTGCTTGTTTGTGGGTCTTTCTGCCTTAAGTTTTGTCTTGAGCAAGTGAAATGCATGCTCGATTGGGTTGAGATCTGGTGATTGACTCAGCCATTGCAGAATACTCCACTTCGCTGCTTTAAAAAACTCCTGAGTTGCTTTTGCAGTATGTTTTGGATCATTGGTGAAGCGCCGTCCAATCAACTTTGCTGCATTTGGCTGAGTCTGAGCAGAAAGTATATCCCTATACACTTCAGAATTCATCCGGCTGCTTCTGTCTTTTGTCACATCATCAATAAACACAAGTGACCCAGTGCCATTGGAAACCATGCATGCCCATGCCATCACACTGCCTCCACCATGTTTTACAGAAGATGTAGTGCTTTGGATAATGAGCTGTTCCAATTCTTCTCCAAACTTTCTTCTTCCCATCATTCTGGTGCAGGTTGATCTTAGTCTCATCTGTCCAAAGAATGCTGTTCCAGAACTGGGCTGGCTTCTTCAGGTGTTTTTTGGCAAAGTCAATTCTGGCCTTTCTATTTTTGAGGCTGATTCAGGGTTTGCACCTTGTGGTGAATCCTTTGTATTTACTCTCATGAAGTCTTCTCTTTATGGTAGACTTAGATACTGATACACCTACTTCCTGGAGAGTGTTCTTCACTTGAGTGGATGTTATGAAGGGTTGTTCTTCACCATGGAAAGGATTCTGTGATCATCCACCACTGTTGTCTTCCGTGGACGTCCAGGCCTTTTTGAGTTCCCAAGCTCACCAGTGCACTCTTTGTTTCTCAGAAAGTACCAAACTGTTGATTTGGCCACTCCTAACATTTCTGCTATCTCTCTTCTTTTTTTTTTCAGCCTCAGGATGGTCTGTTTCACCTCCATTGAGAGCTCCTTTGACCGCATGTTGTTGGTTCACAGCAACAGCTTCCAAATGCAAACGCCACACCTGGAATCAACTCCAGACCTTTTAACTGCTTAATTGATGACAGGTTAACGAGGGAAGACCCCATGCAGCCTTGTTATTTTTTTTGCAGCCTTCTGAGTCAATTGTCCAATTACTTTTGGTCCCTTGAAAAAGAGGCAGCTACGTATTAAAGAGCTGTAATTCCTAAACCCTTGCTCCAATTTGGATGTGAATACTCTCAAATTACAGCTGAGAGTCTGCACTTTAAGCCCACATTGATTATATAATTGTATCCTGAATATGTTTTCGTAAACAACTCAAATAACAAAACTTGTGTCACTGTCCAAATATTTTTGGGCCTAACTGTAGGACTATTATTATCCAATCTGTATCAGAGCAGGATTGGAGCAGCATCTGCAGTGATGCGGACGTTGTAGCGGTCTGTTGTGGTGAAGAGGGAGCTTAGTTCTAAGGCAAAGCTGTTGATTTACCAGTCATCCTACGTTCCTACTCTCACTTATGGTCACGAGCTTTGGGTAATGACCGAAAGAACAAGATCACAGACACAAGTGGCTGAAATGAGCTTTCTGCGTAGGATTGCTGGACTCACCCTCAGAGATAGGGTGAGGAGCTCAGTCATCCGGGAGAGGCTCAGAGTAGATCCGCTGCTCCTCCACATTGAAAGGAGTCAGTTGAGGTGGTATGGGCATCTGATTAGGATGCCTCCTGGACGCCTCCCACTTGTTGTGTTTCAGGCACGTCCCACTGGGAGGAGACCCCAGGGCAGACCCAGGACTTGGTGGAGAGACTATGTCTCCCAGCTGGTCTGGGAACACCTTGGTATCCTCTCTGAAGAGCTGGAGCAGGTGGCTGGGGAGAGGGAAGTCTGGGTTTCTCTGCTTGAACTGCTGCCTCCGTGACCCGGACCTCCGGAAAAGCAGTAGAAGATGGATGGATGGACTATTATTATGACCACATGCCTAAACACACTAACTGCATGTACGACTCACAGAACTACTCTCCTTGGTTTGACTTTTCTGATTATCCAACCTTCCCACGGCCGCTAACATAATGTCAACTCCATTCCTATAGTTCACCAGTTGTGCAAGATTATAAGCTGTGTCTCCATATCAATAAGTTCAAAATCTGTTAATTTTTTAGGAAGTTATTGAGGTAAAAGCGGCACCGTTTACTACTATCCTCTGGAGAAAGAAGCTGGACTCCTTGATAAAAGTGTTCCGACTTGGTGTAGATTGGTGTATTGGTGTGCAGTTTAATTGTAATGATAAGGAATTCCTCATTATTAATGTATATACGCCATTTGAGTGTCAACAGAATAAGGATGAATATTTAAATAAGCTTCCTTTTATTAATTCTTATATGCAAGATTATAATAATACTTGTATTTTTATTATAGGGGACTTGAATGCGGACATATCTGACACTTGTTGACTGTCTACCTGCACTTTGTCAAAATGTCAGTCAGGATGAGGTGGGAAAATTAGACTGGGACACTCTAAGGAAGAAATTGTAGAATACTGTGTCCGTACAGATAAATCCTTGAGTAAAATATGTCTTCCAAGAGATGCTGTAATGTGCAACGATGTGAACTGTAGCATTGTCGAGCATAAGAAAGACCTTTGTAGTTTGTACAATGCTATATATACACTCACTGGCCACTTTATTAGGTACACCTGTCCAACTGCTCGTTAACACTTAATTTCTAATCAGCCAATCACATGGCGGCAACTCAGTGCATTTAGGCATGTAGACATGGTCAAGACAATCTCCTGCAGTTCAAACCGAGCATCAGTATGGGGAAGAAAGGTGATTTGAGTGACTTTGAACGTGGCATGGTTGTTGGTGCCAGAAGGGCTGGTCTGAGTATTTCAGAAACTGCTGATCTACTGGGATTTTCACGCACAACCATCTCTAGGGTTTACAGAGAATGGTCCGAAAAAGAAAAAATATCCAGTGAGCGGCAGTTCTGTGGGCGGAAATGCCTTGTTGATGCCAGAGGTCAGAGGAGAATGGCCAGACTGGTTTGAGCTGATAGAAAGGCAACAGTGACTCAAATAACCACCCGTTACAACCAAGGTAGGCAGAAGAGCATCTCTGAACGCACAGTACGTCGAACTTTGAGGCAGATGGGCTACAGCAGCAGAAGACCACGCCGGGTGCCACTCCTTTCAGCTAAGAACAGGAAACTGAGGCTACAATTTGCACAAGCTCATCGAAATTGGACAATAGAAGATTGGAAAAACGTTGCCTGGTCTGATGAGTCTCGATTTCTGCTGCGACATTCGGATGGTAGGGTCAGAATTTGGCGTCAACAACATGAAAGCATGGATCCATCCTGCCTTGTATCAATGGTTCAGGCTGGTGGTGGTGGTGTAATGGTGTGGGGAATATTTTCTTGGCACTCTTTGGGCCCCTTGGTACCAATTGAGCATCGTTGCAACGCTACAGCCTACCTGAGTATTGTTGCTGACCATGTCCATCCCTTTATGACCACAATGTACCCAACTTCTGATGGCTACTTTCAGCAGGATAATGCGCCATGTCATAAAGCTGGAATCATCTCAGACTGGTTTCTTGAACATGACAATGAGTTCACTGTACTCAAATGGCCTCCACAGTCACCAGATCTCAATCCAATAGAGCATCTTTGGGATGTGGTGGAACGGGAGATTCGCATCATGGATGTGCAGCCGACAAATCTGCGCCAACTGTGTGATATATATATATATATATGCGGTGAGGATCATGTTCTTTGACTTCTCCAGTGCTTTCAACACCATCCAACCGATGATCCTGAAGGACAAGCTGCTGTGCGCAGGGGTGGACCAGCACCTGTCATCATGGATCCTGGACTACCTCACAAACTGGCCTCAGTTTGTGAGAACCCGAGACTGTGTGTCCGACACGATCATCGGTAGCATGGGGGCCCCCTAGGGAACGGTTTTGGCTCCCTTCCTGTCCACCCTTTATACTGCGGACTTCTCACACAACACAACACACTGCCATCTACAGAAGTTCTCTGACGACTCTGCGATCGTTGGCCTCATCTCCAACGGAGATGAAGCTGAGTACAGAGGATTTATCCAGGACTTCGTGGACTGGTGCCATCGGAACTGCCTCCAGATCAACGCGAGGAAAACTAAGGAGCTGGTGGTGGACTGCCGCAGGCAAGGACAACCCCTCACAGCACCAGTAAATATACAGGGAACAGACATTGAGATGGTGACATCCTATAAGTACCTGGGTGTTCATCTGAACAATAAACTAGACTGGTCACACAATACCGACGCACTCTACAAGAAGGGACAGCGCAGGCTGTTCCTACTGAGGAGACTCAGGTCTTTTGGTGTACAAGGGGTGCTGCTGAAGACATTCTACGACACGGTGGTGGCATCAGCCATCACTTTTGGAGTGGTCTGCTGGGGCAGTGGCATTACTGCAGCCGATAGGAAGAGACTGAACAAACTGATCAAGAAAGCTAGCTCTGTCCTGGGGCAGCGCCTTGACCCAGTGGAGGAGATGGGAGAGAGAAGGATGGTGGCTAAACTGTCATCTCTGCTGGAGTCCGAGTCCCACCCTATGCAGGACATACTGAATGCACTGAGGAGCTCATTTAGCAGCAGACTACATCATCCCAGGTGCACAACCGAGAGGTTTCGCAGGTCCTTCCTACCTACGGCTGTCAGACTGTACAACCTACTGCTACTCCTATTGCTGCTCGCAGAGATAGCAAAAAGACGTGACAACCTAATAATATTGAATGCAAAAGACGCAATAGACTTACTCAATGGTCCCCTCCGGTATACAACTAGGAAAATACCGGTCGCTATGGAGGGTGAGAATATGTATGGGTACATAATCATACCACGTAGGATAACTAAGTAGACGGTTGTGCTGTTTCATTCCATCTAGCAACAATGCTCCACACTGTGTGTGTTTATATATTCACATATTCATTCCATCTAGCTACAATGCTCCGCACTGTGTGTCTATATATGTACATACACTACCGTTCAAAAGTTTGGGGTCACTTAGAAATTTCCTTATTTTTGAAAGAAAAGCACTTTTTTTCAATGAAGATAACTTTAAACTAATCAGAAATACACTCTATACATTGCTAATGTGGTAAATGACTATTCTAGCTGCAAATGTCTGGTTTTTGGTGCAATATCTACATAGGTGTATAGAGGCCCATTTCCAGCAACTATCACTCCAGTGTTCTAATGGTACAATGTGTTTGCTCATTGTGTCAGAAGGCTAATGGATGATTAGAAAACCCTTGTGCAATCATGTTAGGTCTGCAATGCTGTAATTGCTGCAAATGAAGGATTCTTTGACGAAAGCAAAGTTTGAAGGAAAAAATTATTATTTCAAATACAAATCATTATTTCTAACCTTGTCAATGTCTTGACTATATTTTCTATTCATTTTACAACTCATGGTGGTAAATAAGTGTGACTTTTCATGGAAAACACAAAATAATTGTCTGTGTGACCCCCAAACTTTTGAACGGTAGTGTATGTATACTCGCTGCTCTTGTTTTTTCTTGCCTTCTGATTGTTGCTCTGAGTGTTGCTATCCCTGTGCTGTTGCAATCCTGGAATTTCCCCATTGTGGGACTAATAAAGGCTTATCTTATCTTATAGTTAACTCCCTGTATAAGGACAGTAAGCCTTATTATAGGAAGATACGTAAAACACATAATGTAAGACCTGGCTGGAATGAGGCCATAGCTGTGCCTTATTCTGAAGCTCGGGAAGCATATAAAGCATGAGTGGTGGCTGGGAGACCCAGACAAGGGCCAGAATTTGAGATGAAGGAATGTACAAATGCAAAGTTTAAGTATGCTATTCGTCATATTTCTAAAAATGAGCAGCTAATGAGAAGTAATTCCTTGGCCAAGAAATTGTTAGATAAGAATGTCACAGATTTTTGGAAGGAGCTTAGACGGATTAGTAACAGTAAAACGTCTTTGCCCTGTACCCTGGAAGGCAGAATCAGAATCAGATTTATTGCCATTGTTCATGTAGTACACAAACTAGGAATTTGTCTCGGTGCCATGCTGCAACATTAAAAACATGATGAGATAAAGAGAAACTAAAAAACTAAAAGACTAAAAACATGCAATAAGTGTAGAATAATAAGTAATAATAATAATAATAATAATGAGTAATACTAGTCAAGGCAGTTTTAAATAAATTAGCAAGTAGCAGATAATATGGGGTACCACAGTGCAGTCGATAATGCAACAGAAAAACAGTGATGAACGACATGAGCTGCTGTATATAGTGCACGAGAGTCAATAAATCACTTAATGTTCAGCAGTCTGATGGCAGAGGGGAAAAAGCTGTTCATGTGCCGGGAGGTTTTAGTCTGAATGGACCGAAGTCTTCTACCTGAGGGGAGGGGAGCAAACAGTACGTGACCAGGGTGTGAAGGATCGGCTATGATCCGGCCTGCACGCCTCCGGGTCCTGGAGATGTACAGGTTCTGGAGAGATGGGAGCTTGCAGCCAATCACCTTCTCAGCAGTGCGCACGACGCGCTGCAGCCTTGGTCTGTCCCTGGCAGTGGCTCCTGCGTACCACACAGTTATGGAGGAGGTGAGGATGGACTCGATGATGGCCGTGTAGAACTGCACTAACATCTTGGTGGGTAGCTTGAGCTTCCTCAGCTGCCGCAGAAAGAACATCCTCTGCTGGGCCTTTTTGATGAGGGAGCTGATGGTTGGCTCCCATTTGAGGTCCCGGGTGATGGTGGTGCCCAAGAAGCGGAAGGAATCTGCAATGGTGATGGGAGAGCCTGTGATGGTGAGGGGGGGCAGGGGGGTTGTGACTTTCCTGAAGTCCACAATCATCTCCGCTGTCTTCAGAGCGCTCAGCTGCAGGTTGTTGTGGCTGCACCAGGACACCAGCTGGGCCACCTCTTTCCTGTAGACGGACTCGTCGCCGTTGGAGATGAGCCCGATGAGGGTGGTGTCGTCCGCAAACTTGATCAGCTTAACAGACTGGTGGGAGGAGGTGCAGGAGTTGGTATAAAGGGAGAAGAGTAGGGGGGAAAGTACACAGCCCTGGGGTGATCCGATGCTGATGCTAACAGAGTCCGAGACAGACTTCCCCAGCCGCACATGCTGCCTCCGATCCGTCAGGAAGTCGGTGATCCACCTGCAGAGGGAGTCAGGCACGCCGAGCAGGGACAGCTTGTCCCGGAGCAGAGCGGGGCGGATGGTGTTGAATGCAGAGCTGACGTCCACAAACAGGATCCTGGCGGAGGTTCCCAGGGAGTCCAGGTGCTGCAGGATGGAGTGGAGGGCCAGGATGACTGCGTCGTCCATAGACCTGTTGGCACGGTAGGCAAACTGCAGCGGGTCCAGGAGGGGAGTGGTGATGGACTTGAGGTGAGACAGGACCAGGCGCTCAAAGGACTTCATGACTACAGAGGTGAGCGCTACAGGTCTGTAGTCGTTAAGTCCAGTAATCCGTGGCTTCTTGGGGACAGGGATGATGGTGGAGGATTTAAGGCAGGTCGGCACGTGGCATAGCTTAAGGGAGGTGTTAAAAATGTCTGTGAAGACGGGAGCCAGCTGTTTCGCACAGTGTCTCAGGGTGGAGGGAGACACACCGTCCGGCCCGGGGGCCTTGCGCGGGTTCAGTCTGGAGAATTGTCTGTGCACGTCCTGCTCACTGATGACAAGGGCAGGGGGGGAGGAGGAGGAGGGGGGGACCGCTTTTGATGAATTAGGGGCCGAGGAGGCAGTGGAGCTGGGTGGAGTGGGGGAGTTGGACACAGCTGACGAGGTGTCAAAACGGGCGTAATGTTGGGACAGTTTTTGACAAAGGGCTTTGTCATCCTGACCTTTAGAAGCCTGAGGCTGATAGATGGTGATTTGCCTCAGTCCTCTCCACACAGAAGCCGAGTCATTAGCAGTGAACTGCTGCTGGAGTCTCTCAGAATAAGGCATTTCAGGTATAGAAAATATTGTGGATTTATGGCGGCAGCATTTTTATTCATTTGTGGCGGTTTGGTGTAAACCCCCACAAACAGACTGGACAGACACAGCGCTTGGCTAGAGCAATTAACAGAACAGTGAAATGTGTGTATTAATGTCTACAGGCAGCCCTGCTTCTTCTGGCTCTCTACTGTGATGTTAATGTCACCTTTCATGAATTGTGTTCATGCGTCCTGTCCTTACTGTGACCTAGAGACTGAGATCAATATGTAGATGTGCCTTGTAACCTCTTTGTTCTGCAGCTGGAGCAGAGTCTAGCAAATAAGCCTATTGTGATGTATGTCTCTCAAATGCAAATGTCTCATGCCTGTTCTGCAATCTCTTTAATCATACCAACTGCTGGGGAATGCTCTTTGATGTATTGTTGTAGTTGGGTATATATGCTGCAACTCTGTAACTCAAATTCTCTCTCTCACTCTCACTCTTCAACTGCTGCTGGACACACGCACTTTGTGTCCCTCCGGAGAGCCGCTGGGCTCGCTCCCGGTGCGCATGCACGGCGCCGGGAGCGGAGCTCGTGACGGCGGTATGATTTAATAAACCAACTTAAAACCTCAGCATCGCTGCTTATTTTTGCATGCTGCCGCACTGGTGACCCCGTAGACGCACACGCTTTGTGCGACGCAACCTTCTGGTCTGGACATCCACGCTGAACCGGCCGAGGGACACAAGACGTCTCCTCCCCCTTGCCGCTCCAACGCACCATGACCTGAAGGCAGAAAAGAACACGCTGCCAGTGAACGCTTCACTGGTGACCCCGAACATGCACACGTTTTGTGCAAAGCAACCTTCTGATCTGGACGGCCACGCTGGTGACCCGATGCTGAAAAAAAACACGCTGCCAGCGAACACAGCAGCCTGACGCAAACGATCCGCCCTCCCTTCTGCTTCAGGGAGACCTCGACGCGGAGCCAACACAGGCGAGCTGCTCTCCGGACATCACCCACGACCAGGAAAACTGCAGAAAACGTCATGGCGCGACCCTCGCCTGAGATCGGGACGTCCACACTGGACCTGCCAAGGGACACAGAACGTTTTCTCCCTCTCACTGCTACTCCTCCCTCTCAGCGATCCTACTCATCTACCCGAGCCTGAGGAACAAAGATCGTCTATCTCCCCTCAACGCTCCAACGCACCATGACTAATCTGCAGCCACAGCTCATCATAGATGATTTATCGGCGCCATCTGCGCTGATCTCCACCAAGATTCTGCACCCTGACTCGCCTCTCCAGCTGGCCCACCCACGCACGAGCCCCGGCGCATGCACCGGGGAGTTATGAGGACGGCGCACCACGCACGGGACAAATACGGCTCTTCTGACCGCCTTCCTTCTGCTGCACACTGGCCCTTCAGGCTTGCTCGTACACCTGAGGCCCGCAGCTTGCTCACTGGATTTTATGGTCTTAGCCATGGCACACAAGGGGAATTCAGCCATCTGCGGTTCCCGAGGCTTTAGGGTTGCTCCTGCCCTAAAGTCAACACGCCAGTCCCTCTGCTTTTATTTTTTTCTTACCGCCGCTCCTGCTTTTCTTCATGGTCACGAGAGGAGTCAGAGACAAATTTTTCTTCTTGTGATCTCCGCACGCGCAACGGGACAGCCCCTCAACGTCACGGAGCAGCAAGCAATTTTTGCGCGGCTCGGACGATTTCACCGTCCCCTGCCGGCACTTACTACCCCCCTCCTCCCTCCCCCTCCGCCTGCAGCGAGCTTCTCCCACAGCTCGCTCCCATAGATGGATTATCGAGGTCTCGGCCCCCTGCCGTGCCCTCTGGGGGGAGTGTGTGGCGGTTTGGTGTAAACCCCCACAAACAGACTGGACAGACACAGCGCTCGGCTAGAGCAATTAACAGAACAGTGAAATGTGTGTATTAATGCCTACAGGCAGCCCCGCTTCTTCTGGCTCTCTACTGTGATGTTAATGTCACCTTTCATGCATTGTGTTCATGCGTCCTGTCCTTACTGTGACCTAGAGACTGAGATCAATATGTAGATGTGCCTTGTAACCTCTTTGTTCTGCAGCTGGAGCAGAGTCTAGCAAATCTGCCTACTGTGATGTATGTCTCTCAAATGCAAATGTCTCATGCCTGTTCTGCAATCTCTTTAATCATACCAACTGCTGGGGAATGCTCTTTGATGTATTGTTGTAGTTGGGTATATATGCTGCAACTCTGTAACTCAAATTCTCTCTCTCACTCTCACTCTTCAACTGCTGCTGGACACGCACTTTGTGTCCCTCCGGAGAGCTGCTGGGCTCGCTCCCGGCATGCATGCATGGCATCGGGAGCGGAGCTCGTGACGGCGGTATGATTTAATAAACCAACTTAAAACCTCAGCATCGCTGCTTATTTTTGCATGCCGCCGCACATTATTTAATTCAACTAAGGCTGAAACTTATAAGGTAGGGAAAGTAGAAAGGGACGATTCGTTCCTGATTTACACTTATGTCGTGACCAAAGCCATTAGAGAGCTATCAGATAACAAAGCGAGTGGTTTAGACTGTATTTCTGCTGAGCATCTTAAATATGCTAGCTCAAGAATTGCTCCTCTTCTGACAATCTGTTTCACCAGCTTCATGATTCATGGGATGTTACCAGAATCATTATTGTCTGTTGTGTTGGTACCAGTCATTAAAGATAAAGCTGGCAAGCTGTGTAGCCTGGACAGTTACAGGCCCATAGCTATAGCTAATATAATATCTAAAGTACTAGAAAGAATCATTTTTGAAAAATTAAATGTATTCATCAAATCTACTGATCATCAATTTGGATTTAAACCCCATCATGGAGCAGATCTGTGCATATATGCTTTAAAAGAAACAAGTAAGTATAGAAATCAAAATTCATCAGTTTTTTGTGTTTTATTGACACCTCTAAGGCGTTTGATCGTGTTAATCACAGGAAATTGTTTAGGAAAATGATTGACAGGGGGGTTCCCAAGTACTTAGTACGTATCCTGATTTACTGGTACGCACATCAGAAGATGCTGGTGAAATGGGGGAAGAGTCATTCATCCCCATTTGGTGTGAGCAGTGGTGTCAGACAGGGCAGTATATTGTCCCCTATTCTATTTAATCTTTATATGGATGAGTTGTCAAAACAACTGAATGCCTGTAAAACTGGGTGTTTAATAGGGAATAAGTTAGTGAATCATTTTATGTATGCTGATGATCTAGTTGTTCTCAGTCCAAGTAGTGCTGGTCTTCAGGAGTTATTTAGAGTGTGTACTGCTTATGGAGAGGAAAATGACATAAAATATAATACAAATAAGAGTTGTGTGCTGATTTGCCACACTAAAGAAGATTTGTTAATGAAATTCCCTGCCTTTGATTTGGCAGGCAGGGAATTAATTGTCAGGGATAAAATTAAATATCTGGGACATTTTATTAATGATAGAATGACTGATGATGATATTTTCATACAACGCTGCAAAATCTACATGCAAGCAAATATTCTTGCACACAGGTTTGGCTTTTGTTCAGATGAGGTGAAACTGGTTCTTTTTAAAACCTATTGTACACCTTTATACACTGCTCATTTATGATAAATTATAGGAAACAAAGTATGCAGAAATTACAGGTTGCCTACAATGATGCTTTAAGAATTTTACTTAAAAAGCCTCGATGGTGCAGTGCTTCCGAGTTATTTGTCTCATCACGTGTAAATACACTGCATGCAGTAATAAGGAATCTTATGTATAAATTCATCTGTCGGCTTGATGTATCTGGAAATGAAATCATTCAAATCATGTCTAGCATTAAGCTCAGTTCTATTCGCTGTCAGTCACAGTTTAGAAGGCACTGGTACGGTTGTCTTTTTAAAGTCTGTACTGTCTTTGTACTTCTTTTAGTAGTTGTTTATTGTTTTGTAACTTTTTGATTGTTTTTCTTAACTGTTTCAATTGTCTTGTTTATTTTATTTTTGATGGACCATGAGTCTGGAAAAAAGTTTTTGATTGATTGATACTAAACCCATTCATTCTCCATAGACTCTGTGTTTTGGGTGTACTAATATGGCGGTATCTGGTATCGGGCTTGTTGTTACGAGCTATTCGGTCTCTGTACGACCGTTGTGAGAGTTTGGTTCGTATTGCCAACACTCGGTCGGAGTCATTCCCAGTGAGAGTTGGACTCCGCCAGGGCTGCCCTTTGTCACCGATCCTGTTCATAAATTTTATGGACAAGATTTCTAGGCGCAGCCAGGGAATGGAGGGTGTCATGCTTGGTGACCACAGGATCTCCTCTCTGTTGTTTGCAGATGATGTCGTCCTGTTGGCTTCATCCAGCAATGACCTACAGCTCTTGCTGGGACGGTTTGCCACTGAGTGTGAAGCAGCTGGGATGAGAATCAGCACCTCCAAGTCCGAGTCCATGGTCCTCAGCCGGAAAAAGGTGGATTATCCTCTCCGGGTTGGGGACAGGCTCCTGCCCCAAGTGGAGGAGTTTAACTATCTTGGGGTCTTGTTCACGAGTGAGGGGAAAATGGAGCGAGAGATCGACAGACGGATTGGAGCAGCATCTGCAGTGATGCGGACGTTGTACCGGTCTGTTGTGGTGAAGAGGGAGCTTAGTTCTAAGGCAAAGCTGTCGATTTACCAGTCAATCTACGTTCCTACTCTCACCTATGGTCACGAGCTTTGGGTAATGACCGAAAGAATGAGATCGCGGATACAAGCGGCTGAAATGAGCTTTCTGCGTAGGATTGCTGGACTCACCCTCAGAGATAGGGTGAGGAGCTCAGTCATTCGGGAGAGGCTCAGAGTAGAACCGCTGCTCCTCCACATTGAAAGGAGTCAGTTGAGGTGGTATGGGCATCTGATTAGGATGCCTCCTGGACGCCTCCCACTTGAGGTGTTTCAGGCACGTCCCACTGGGAGGAGACCCCGGGGCAGACCCAGGACTCGGTGGAGAGACTGTGTCTCCCAGCTGGTCTGGGAACGCCTTGGTATCCCCTCTGAAGAGCTGGAGCAGGTGGCTGGGGAGAGGGAAGTCTGGCCTTCTCTGCTTGAACTGCTGCCTCTGTGACCCGGACCTCTGGAAAAGCGGTAGAAGATGGATGGATGAATGGATGGATAATATGGCGGCCAAAGAGTTTCTGGTGGCTTCATTTCTGCAGGCCAGTTAGCGATCCAGCGTTTTACTCAGATCAGTGCCTGTACCACACTCCTTCTGACTTGTTGCTACTTGTTGTTAGCAGTTAAAAGCTATCCTTCAACACACGAACGTGTCCGCTGGTCTCAATAAACTACAGACATAACAGAATGGTTCAGGAGGTAGAGTAGGTCGTCCAATAACCAGAGGGTTGGCGGGTCGAATCCCGCTCTCCCCAGCCATCCTGCCATTGTGTCACTGGGCAAGATACTTTACCCACCTTGCCTCCAGTGTCCATGACACTGGGTGTGAATGTGTATAAATGCTCGGTAGTGGTCAGAGAGGCTGTTGGCGCAGATTGGAAGCCACGGTTCTGTCGGTCTGCCCCAGGGCAGCTGTGGCTACAGAGGTAGCTTACTGCTATCAATGTCTGTCTGGAGTGAATGAATAATGGATTTTGATTGTAAAGCACTTTGAGTTTCTTGAAAGGTGCTACTGTATATAAATGAAAACTATTATTATGAGAAACAGAGACAGAGATTTTGTGCATTTGTAGATAGATGTGGGTGGCGTTATAATGACCATGGTTGAGTCTCGGGCTCATGTGTGCTCTGAATTTAGCAAGTCAGGAAAATAAGTGTTGAGCAGCCCAGAGAAAATGTTTTAACTTTCTAAAACTATTCGTGTTTCTTATGGTGTTTAGTGATTGATTAGATAATGCTGTGGATTCATGAAAGCTTCATCCAGTAAACCCACAGAATCAGTCAGTCTCTATTATTTATGTACCATCGCCCTCTAGTGGCCCTAGTAACAGGAACAACTGAGAAGAGAAGATGACATCAAGCTAGTCGGCGTAGTTGTCATTTATGCTAGCTATATCACATTTCTTTGCTAATTAACACAACACCACACATGGGAATGGGAAGTTATATACATCTGCAGTTCCTCTGTCCACTAGAAGGTATACAAGAAAAAAGCTGCAATTGTATGAGAAAAAAGATGCACATTTCTGAGGAAAAAGTTGCAAATTCATGAAAAAAAATATAAAATTTGAGAAAAAAAGTAGGAAATTTACAAT
Source organism: Pholidichthys leucotaenia (assembly GCA_020510985.1). Taxonomy (NCBI): domain Eukaryota; kingdom Metazoa; phylum Chordata; class Actinopteri; order Cichliformes; family Pholidichthyidae; genus Pholidichthys; species Pholidichthys leucotaenia. Next base: position 42,629,660 of record CM035836.1, read on the forward strand.
AAAAATTGCAATTTTGCATAAAAGTCACAAATTTAGGAGAAAAAGTGCCAAATTTACAAGAAAAAAGCTGTAATTTTAGGAGGAAAAAAGTCAACAGTAGTCATAATTTCAAAGATGCACTCCGGTGGCTCTAGAACCAACTCAAAAACAAATGCATATTGCCCAAAATAGTACATTGTGGCTTTTTATATAGACACAAAAAAAATTTCATTGCCTTAGAATTGCTTGGAAAGAGCTTTTCATATCTTCCACCTACTTAAGTATGCATGGATCTATGAATATTGTAATTAGCTCCACCCATACTCCCGCCTGTGGGGAGCGTGAAATAACGAAGCTGAATTGGCTTTTAATTCAGGTTTTATTTAAGCACTTCATCCCCGGCCTTCTCTCCAGAAACAAAAGAGGATGAGCTGCATCAGACCTTCACATTTATACATTTCACACAAAGGGAGAATCACATATCTCCGTCAAAACCCCCTATTGACATTAACTCCCCCTCTGGTCTCTCAGTCCTCCACCTGTCCCCCAGGAGGTTGGGAAGTCCTTCCAGTCTCTTATCCCCGTACCTCTGTCCTTTTGTTGTTAACTGCAGGTGGTCCAGACATATTGTTCCATTCAGGACGTGAGGTCAATCCACACATGCGATCTCCTTTATGTTTAACCACTTGCGCTCCGTTGTTCCGCGGGCGGGCAAGTCTCTGCGTCCTATGACGCACGAGGGCGCGCGAGAGCGCGCTCGTGCGCCCTCGTGCGCATGACTCATGATAAGGATATTGATGGTGATGGTGTAGGTGGTGTGCCCTCCAAGCGCCACTGAAAAAAAAATCTGCAAACACAGCCGCGAACAGATTAGTTCATCTGATTGACCTCTCATTCGACTAATAAGAGCCTTGAATTGGGTTTCTGAAACCTTGAGGAGCCAATGAATGAAAATCTAGGAAGGAGGACCCGCCTACTGTGAACGCAGGAGCCAATTGAAGCACAGAAATTCTGGCTGGGTGAAGCGATATTTACTGCTGCAGAAGGACTCTGTACAAATCTACTACAGACCCAGGCTCACCCAGCAGCATGGAAAACACCCACAAGTGGGACCTGCACTCATTCCAGCAGAATAGACGGAGGCCGACGACAAAAGTCGTAAATCATTCGCCAAAACGGCAATATGTAATGGAATTATGTTGATCGGGATCCACAAGCGGAGCAGCGTCGCGTTCGTCTGACGCGTGGGAAGAGCTGTTCGCCATGACTCTGCTGCTTTGAAGAGGTAAGGTGTTATAAGCTAAATTATTATTTATCCCTGAAAACTGTAATCCAAAAATGACTTTTGACCGATCGGTAAATTACAACTGTACTGCGCACGAAGTGCGTGCGCCGCGATAAACGGTTCATTTGCCGTGTTCGGACCGTGAACGCCCTTCCCCCCCGCTGCAAAAGAGGAGCGGGGGGGGGGGGGGCACGGTCCGAACGCTCCCCGGTCCGCGGGAGGAAGCATATCAGTCTATTCCATCATGTAGTGATGGCCCTCTTCTGTAGCGAGGAGGGGGGGCGTTCACGGTCCGTTCACGGTTCCCCCCCACACACACACACACACAGTAGCGAGGGGGGGGGGGGGCCGCTGTGAAAACATGCAAGGAAAAAAAAAAAAAAAGAAGAAAAAAAGAGTGTATTCCGTCATGTAGCGAGGGCCGAATTTGGTCCTCGGTAGCGGGGGGGGGGGGTGAACGACCCCCCGCCCACGCACACACACACACAGCCCTGAGTGTGACCTTTCATTAGAGCCTAAAATGAAGATTCTACATTGAATTATTCAAAAGTTACAGACGTTTTTCCAAACTGTGCCATTTGGCACAATTTGGCACAGTTCCATAACGCCTGGGAACAGCCTGAGAACAAAGCTGTGTAAAATATTCATTTTTTGTGGTATTATTACCAAATTTGGATCTCAGCTGGATAACACTTGGTTCTACATTTCTGTTGCATTTTCCAGCCGGATCGGACAGCTGTGTGTTATTTACAAGCATTTGTATCCAAAAAAACACTGTGTCCAAATTTTTTTTCTTCAAGTTCAGTATGTTTAGATGACTGTAACTCAGTGGCCGGAGCACGTAGAGAGATTATGTTTTTTTTTGCCAAAAAATTCAAAGTGTTTTCTTTTAAATGAGACCAACCCCATGAAGATGCTGCAAAGGGTTGAATAACAGCTTTCGATTTACTTTGGGCACGTTTTTTTTTGGCATTTTTAGGAAAATTGCCCGGAGTGCAAGTGGTTAAGCATATGTAGGCAAAAATACATGGGCTACATAAACCCCCCCAAACGTCGAAGAATGGACAATATATTAAAATTAAAAGAACATGTTAATATCAGCAGCACAGTCTACACCACATGACCACATCAAAAATCAGTGATAACATCAATAGCATAGTCTATACCACATGATCACATCAAACATCAAACACCAAACAGTCAGTCCGTACGCTGTCTGGGCTTCAACCGTCTTCCAAATCTGCTGTAAGCAGGTCTCGGTGTCCCTGCAGCGCCGTCCTGCAAAGAATCTGCTGACTGAGGAAGAGAGTGGTTATTTGATCCCTGCGGGGCCTCCGGGACGCGTTCCCTGCGGGGTCTGCCGCGTCGAGGTGCCCTCACTACTCGTACAGACTCATCGTTCATCACAAAAGCAGGCTTTAGTCTGTCAATACTGACCGTTTCCTTTCTGTCTCCCAAATCTAGCACAAAATGCTTATCACCTGTCTCCAGCACCCTATATGGCCCATCATATGGCGGTCGGAGGGTTGGTCTTAGAGCCTCGTGCCTGACAAAAACGAACTCAGCATTTTTTAAAGCTTTGGGAACAAAAACGCGTGGAAAGGTGTGATGAACGGGGCCCGGGAGCATGTCCGCTCCCGTGCCGATCGGTGGTCCAAGAGCCGGGAGGCGCCCCGGTTCCGGATGCTCTGGTAGAAACTCACCGGGCAGCCTGAGAGGTTGAGCAAAAACTAACTCCGCTGGGGAGGCATTTAAATCCTCCTTAGGCACAGAACGCAACCCTAATAAAACCCATGGTAGTTTGTTTACCCAATCTGCATCCGTAAGCGACGCTCTGAGGGCTGCCTTCAAAGACCTATGAAAACGCGCGCACAACCCGTTAGTCTGAGGGTGATAAGCGGTAGTGCAGTGAATTTTCGCTCCTAAGCTGCTGGCCATCGCTGACCACAGCTCAGAGACGAATTGAGGTCCTCTGTCGGACGTAATATCCGACGGAATCCCGAAACGCGCTACCCAGGCCGTCAAAAAAACGCGAGCTACTTCTGCGGCCGTGGTCGATGTCAGTGGGACCACTTCCGGCCAGCGTGTGGTTCGGTCCACCATTGTTAAAAGATGTGTGAACCCCTGCGACGACGGTAGGGGGCCCACAAGGTCGACGTGCACGTGATCGAATCTTTTGGCCGGAATGTGGAACGGTTCTAAAGGGGCTCTTGTGTGCTTATGAATTTTGGCCCGCTGACAAGCCATGCAGGTCCTTGCCCACTCTTTCACGTGCTTGCGCAGGCTCGGCCAAACAAACTTCTCCGCTACCATTTTCACAGAAGCGCGCACCCCTGGGTGTGCCAGGGAGTGAACAGAGTCAAAAACGCGGCGGCGCCACGCGGCCGGGACTACCGGGCGTGGCCGCCCGGTTGACACATCACAGATTAGGGGGGGCATACCGGTTTGCAAACACCTGCTCTCCAGCCTTAACCCTGTTGGTCCAGACTGGAGCGCGCGCACGTCCGCATCTCTGCCCTGCTCCGCTGCCATGGCTGCGTAATCTATCCCCACGTGAACTGGGGCCGCATGCGCTTCCGCACTACTATTTTGCTTTGCAGCTGCTGCAGTATAATCTGCCTCTGCGCGCGCCGGTGCTGTGGCCGCGTGAGAGAGGCAGTCTGCTACTACGTTAAGTTTACCCGCTACGTGCTGAATATCAGTGGTAAATTCCGAAATTGCGGCCAGCTGCCTCTGCTGCCGGCCCGACCACGGATCTGAAATTTTGGACATCGTGAAAATGAGCAGCTTATGGTCAACAAAAGCGGTGAAACGCCGACCTTCCAGCCAGAACTGGAAATGGCGGATGGCCAAATGGAGCGCTAACAGCTCCCTGTCAAACGTGCTGTATTTCCGCTCAGCTTCACTCAAGGATTTGCTGAAGAAAGCTAGTGGCTGCCAAACACCGGCAACGTGCTGCTCTACAACTGCCCCTATGACCAAATCTGATGCGTCGGTAGTTAGCGCGATGCGGGCCGATGGGTCCGGATGAGCTAGAAGCGCGGCTTCAGCCAAGGCTTTTTTTTTTACCTCCGTGAATGCGCGCTCCCGCTCCAGGGACCACTCGATTGTATTGGAGGGTTTTTTCTTCCTGAGCGCGGCGTATAATGGCTGCATGAGCTGCGCTGCATGGGGCAGGAAACGGTTATAAAAATTCACCATTCCTAAAAATTCCTGCAATGATTTGACCGTTTGTGGTCGGGGAAAATGTGCTACTGCGCGCACCTTATCCGGCAGCGGAACTGCCCCTTCTGGGGACACGCGGTGGCCCAAAAAATCAATCTGCGCAACGCCAAACTGGCACTTGGCTGGATTAATTATTAAGCCGTGCTCTTCCAACCTCCGAAAAACCGCAGTGAGGTGTTTTTCGTGTTCTTCCTCTGAGGTACTGGTGACCAAAATGTCGTCGAGGTAAACGAACACGAATGGAAGATCACGTAGCATGGCATCCATCATGCGTTGGAATGTTTGTGCGGCGCCTTTCAAGCCAAACAGCATGCGCAAAAACTCAAAAAGTCCAAAAGGGGTTATAACCGCCGTTTTAGGAATGTCCTCCGGTCGGACTGGAACCTGATGGTAGCCGCGAACCAGGTCTATTTTAGAAAAAATGTGCGCCCCCGCTAAATGCACCGAAAAATCCTGGATGTGTGGGATGGGGTAGCGATCGTGTGCCGTGGCGTTGTTTAGCCTGCGGTAATCGCCACAAGGTCTCCATGAGCCGTCGGCTTTCGGGACCATATGCAGCGGTGAAGCCCATGGGTTTTTCGAACAGCGAATAATGCCCAGCCTCTCTAGGCTGGCGAACTCCTCGCGCGCCATGGAGAGTTTAGCAGCATCCAGGCGCCGAGCTTTCGCGAAGACGGGGGGGCCAGTTGTAGTGATAAAATGCTCCACCCCGTGTTTCACAACTGTTGCCGAGAATGTGGGAATCGTGAGTGCTGGAAACTGGGTGAGTATTGTGTTAAACTTACTGCGGCGACGTTGGTCTGCACTGGTGGCGGGGACACTCGAGCTGCACAGGGACTAGAGTAAAAAGAGAGTGCATTTACCAGCCGCCTATTGGCAAGATCAACTAACAAGCCCTGTGAGCACAGAAAATCAGCACCTAACATGTTGAAACTCACCGCCGCTATGACAAAAGTCCATTCATAAGTGCGGCCATGTAAGGACAGAGACAAAGTCCTTTCCCCGTAGGTGTTGATGCTAGAGCCGTTCGCCGCCGTTGCCCCGTTTCCACGGGGGCCAGCCACCCGGTCAGCATAGGTTGGGGTGATGAAACTCACTTGGGCTCCGGTGTCTATAAGGAACTGGCGCCTGGAGCTCATATCTGTGATGTAGAGCAGCTTATTTCTTTCGCCGAGAGCCGAAGCTGCTAACGATTCTCGGTCCTGCCGTTTCCCGACTTCTTGAAGTTGCACGGTGGCACACACCTGTGCGCCCTCTCTGCGAACCGCCGATGATAAAAGCAGAGATCCTCTCCTCTGCTGCGTCGGGGCCGCGCCTCTGCCGCTGGGCCATCACCTCTGCCACGTCGGGGCCGCGCCGCTGCCATGGTTGGTAGGCTCGGCTCGTCTGTCTCTGGCTCGTTGCTGCCTCGGGTCGCCGCCGCGGTCGCCTGCTCGTCGCAGGAGCTGAGGAGCCTCTGCACCTCTTGGGCCAGCGCACGGAAATCCTGCTGGGTGTCACAACGCATGCTGGACAGCGTTCCTCTCATATGCGTTGGGAGGTTAGTCAGGAAGATGTACTTAAAGAGGAAATCATCGTCGTCTGACCCTCTCAGCTGCAGCATGTCTTCCATCAGGGCGACTGGCCTGTGATCTCCTTGGTTGAGCATAGCCAGGAGCCTCCTAGCCCTCTCTTTGGCTGAGGGCGTGAAACACTTGGTGAGGGCAGCCTTCAATCTGCCGTATTTGTCTTCGGCGGGTGGCTGCTGTACCAAGCTCTGCACGCATAGAGCTGTGCGGTTGTCGAGTCTAGCGATGACGTGGTAGAACTTAGTGTCATCCGCCGTTATGCCTGCGAGCGTGAACTGAGCCTCCGCCTGGAGAAACCACGAGTCTGGGTTGTCCTGCCAGAATTCCGGCAGTTTGACGGCAATGGCGCTCGCTAGGGCAGACTCCAATGAGCCCCGATCGTGGAGAGCATCTCCAGGCATTCTCACACGTCACTGGTCACCTATGTGGGGAGCGTGAAATAACAAAGCTGAATTGGCTTTTAATTCAGGTTTTATTTAAGCACTTCATCCCCAGCCTTCTCTCCAGAAACAAAAGAGGATGAGCTGCATCAGACCTTCACATTTATACATCTCACACAAAGGGAGAATCACATATCCCCGTCAAAACCCCCTATTGACATTAACTCCCCCTCTGGTCTCTCAGTCCTCCACCTGTCCCCCAGGAGGTCGGGAAGTCCTTCCAGTCTCTTATCCCCGTACCTCCATCCTTTTGTTGTTAACTGCAGGTGGTCCAGACATATTGTTCCATTCAGGACGTGAGGTCAATCCACACATGCGATCTCCTTTATGCTTAAGCATATGTAGGCAAAAATACATGGGCTACACCGCCCACCATTAGCTGGAAGAAGAGAACTTTGAGCCAGGGCTCCGAGAAGGCGATCCAACTTGAGGAAGGATCATTCTGGCTGTAGCGGAAAGTCGCTGCCCTGCCCCGCTTGGAGGGCTCCCTGTCGGTCTCTGGTTGCCCACTTGCTGAGGATCTCCTGTCTACTGGCAACTGAGAGCAGCTCGCCAAGACCTCAGTCTCGTCGAGCCCAGCTCACTGGGCGCTGGCGGGCGGGCCATGGAGCCACGACCACAACAGCCGATTCACCCCGGCTGTTGCGCCATGTGCAGACAGGTGGCGGTCTTGGCACCACCATCCTCTTTTCTATTTTAGCAGGTACACTGAGGTTTTTCTAAATAAAATGAATCGCTGCTGTTGTATTTTTACATCTGTGGGTAAGATATGCAATTTAAAAGAATAGGATTTCTTGCTCATACAGCCAAAAACTGAACACGTATAATATGCCATCTTTTCAGCTGGGAAAACACACACACACAAAAAAAAGGTCACTGCTCCTCTCTCTTCCCCTGAGGGAATGAACTCAGGACTGTAGTTCTGCCCAGTGCTTAGCCTGATTGGTTAATGTTCTAATCCAGTTTAACTGGAAATTCACAGCAGAAAAAACAGACTTGGGACTGCAGTCAGATTTTGCACTGCATATGCCTTTAAGTGACAAAAAAAACAAGTTACAGACACATTAACACTGAAAAACTTGATTTTTGCCAGAGTGTCACTTTAAGAAATTCATTTTTTTTTCCTTTATTCAATTTCCTATAAATTAACAATAGCATACACAATACACACCAGAAAAAAACAGGATAAGGGGACAACGTCCTAAAAAATCTACAGGAATCAGGATTACCATGTAACAAGCTTCTAAAAGCTGTGACTCTAAAGAGTCACTCAGTAGCTGGATTTTGGTTCTTGACCTTTTCACACCAGTGTGTCCCCCACCCTCACCCTTTATATATTAGTTTGTATTTCTATTGGTTTACATTTTAAACTTCTGTTTCAATAAAAAAATAAAAATAGAGTAACATTTTATATCAATTAGGCAATATTGCACAAGAGGGAGTGCAGCATCAAGGAATATAGTAACTGCTGTGATTCATCGTAGGCCCGACACAAAGCAGATTCTTAAGGCTTTGTCTTAAGGATCTGCAGACACACTGCTAGAACCTTCATTTTGTCCACCATCCAACTCTCCAACCTCACTGCATCCAGGCTGGTTTGCTCTTCCTCTTCTAGAAACTGCTGAATCTTCTTAAACTGCTCCTGAAACTTCCCCAGTGTGTGTGATGACCCCAGGTCATCCTTCAGGCCTGCCTGTGTTTCCTTGTTTTTTTTTTTTTTGTGTGTGTTGCAGGTTCTGGTTGGGATTGAAGCTCCGCCTCTTTCATCAAGGAAGTGGAGACAGCTGGCCACTGTCTCAACTCCCTATTAAGGCAGTTCCAAGGTGGATCTCTGTCTGGCCCAAGACATCATGACTTGTTTTTGTTTAACTCGTGCATCTTCACTGGCAACATATTTTGTTGTCAGCTTCCTACTTTTTGATTACGTTTAAGTTAATTTTCTGTTAATAAAACTACTTTTTATAGCAACCTGACTCTCACTAAGATCCAGGTGAGAGCTGGGATGAGGAAGATCAAGGTGAGGAAGGCTGCAGGTCTGCATAGCATCAGCTCGAGGCTCCTCAAGTCCTGTACAGACCAGCTGTGTGGGATCGTGGAGCACATCTTCAGTCTGAGCCTGAAGCTGGGGAGGGTACCACACTGTGGAAAACATCCTGTGTGGTACCAGTACCGAAGACCCCTCACCCCAAAGACCTGAACAGCTAAAGACCAGTGGCCCTCACATCACACTTAATGAAGACCTTGAAGAGGCTGCTCCTCGCCCACCTCCACCCCCTGGTGAGACCAGTGATGGATCCACTTCAGTTTGCCTACCAGCATGGCATCGGGGTGGAGGATGCACTGATCTTCCTCCGACATTCCCTGTCCCACCTGGAGACGCCTGGGAGCACTGAGAGGATCATGTTATTTGGTTTCTCCAGTGCTTTCAAAACCATCCAACCAATGATCTTGAGGGACAAGCTGCTGTGTGCAGGGATGGACCAGCACCTGTCATTGTGGATGCTGAACTACCTCATAGACCGACCACAGTTTGTGAGAACCCGGGACTGTGTGTCTGACACCATCATCTGTAGCACAGGGGCCCCCCAGGGAACAGTTCTGGCTCCCTTCCTGTTCACTCTCTACACACCACACTGCCATCTACAGAAGTTCTCTGACAACTCTGCTATCATTGGCCTCATCTCTGATGGGGATGATGTGGAGTATAGAAAACTTGTCCAGGACTTTGTGGACTGGTGCCTGTGGACCTGCCTCCAGATCAATGCAAGGAAAACTAAGGAACTAGTGGTGGACTGCCACAGGAGAGGACAAACCCCCAGCACCAGTAAACATACAGGGAACAGACATGATGGTGACATCTTACAAGTACCTGGGTGTTCACCTGAACAATAAACTGGACTGGTCACACAACACCAACGTGCTCTACCAGAAGGGGCAGCACAGGCTGTTCCTCCTAAGGAGACTCAGGTTTTTTTGGAGTGCAAGGGGCACTCCTGAAGACCTTCTACCATTCGGTGGTAGCATCAGCCATCACATTTGGAGTGGTCTGCTGGGGTAGCGGCATCATGGCAAACGACAGGAAGAGACTTAACAGGCTGATCAAAAAAGCAAGCTCTGTTCTGGGGTGACGCCACGACCCAGTGGAGGAGATAGGAGAGAGGAGGATGGTGGCTAAGCTGTCATCTCTGCTGGAGTCCAAGTCCCACCCTATGCAGGACACGCTGAACGCACTGAGGAGCTCATTTCGTGGTAGGTTGTGCCATCCTAGGCGCACCAGGGAGAGGTTCCGCAGGTCCTTCCTACCTACAGCTGTCAGACTTTATAACCTAACCATGGCTGCTCGTAGAGGTCATATTGAATATACTAAACAAAACAACTTTGCACAATAAAGATCGTCCCCTCCAATGCACAACTAAGACAATAACACTCATTGAGGGTGACAACAACACTGTTGATAAAAATACAAAATATCCTGTCTGAGTACATATTCTGCAGGGTAATTTAACAAATCGTAATACTGTTTATTCCATCTAGCTGCAATGTTCCTGCACTGTATACAGGGTGTCCCATAAGTTTCCATACATATGGTTTTTAATTTATGTTTTGTTTTTTTGTTGTTTTGTTTTTTTTTCCTGTGGAGTGGCCTCCCAGATCCCCAGACCTTACCCCACTTGATTTTTACCTTTGGGGGCATTTGAAGGCCATGGTGTATCAGGAAAAGATACAAAACATAAATCATCTCAAGCAACGTATCACCAACGCCATTACAAGCATAACTCCAGCTGTGCTTGAACGTGTTCTTCAGCAGTGGAGGACACATATTTGAAGAGTGTTTTCAATAGAATGGTAGTCATGTAGAGCATATTATATAAATAAAAATGTTTTTTCATATATAAAGGTTTATTTTTCCTATGTATGGAAATTTATGGGACACCCTGTATATGCAGTGGTGTGAAAAAGTGTTTGCCCCCTTCCTGATTTCTCATTTTTTTGTATGTCTGTCACACTTAAACACAACACTAACCAGTTATCTTATTTTATTTTCTATTGCTCTGAGTGCTGCTATCCCTTTGCTGCTGTAATCCTGGAATCTCTCCATTGTGGGACTAATAAAGGCTTATTTTATCTCACTTCCCCAGTTATTCTCCTTTATTTGTTATGGTCCTTGAGCCGGATCATAACAGTGTGTGCTGGATAAGGACCTGGATGTGTTCCGTTTGATCAAAGTAACTCGTTCATAAGTTGTTAACTTTTTCTTTAAAGGCTCCAGAGTGTATTGCAGTTCCGTCTTTGGTTGTTCAGTTGGATGTTCATGTGAGCCTCTCAAAGGCATATCTTTTTAGATGGTCTTTACACAAGCTGTGGCTGCATGACAGAAGAGTGGAAATTCCGAAGACGTCCTCACAGAGTGGACAGCAGAGATCTTCCTCTGATCTGGTCACCACCGAGTCTCTGAATGAAAACAACAGACAAAGGAACAGTCAGTCTGGCTTCCTTTACGCTTCTACTAGAAATACCAGCAGTTATTTCTGCAATCAAAGGAACAGTGCCCCACAAGGAAATTTGTTTTCAGTATAGAATTAAAAAGGTAATTTAAAAATCTAACGTTTTTCTCTCTCAGCTTCAGTGGGGTCGAGCTGACATTTCTTAAGATCTTCTTTGAAAGTCTTACGCCAGTGGTTTTTGTCACGCACATTTGAACACTTCAAGGTTGGAGGTGAAGTTGGTCCATGATGTCCTGAGGATCCTCCAAAGGCATCTCTGATGGAACACATCAAGCTTCTGTGCACCTTTGCTTGCATTTTTCCATTTTTTGCTCACATAAATAGCGGTGGGCACTGTGATGGTGGAGTAGAGCTTGATCTTGGTCTCTACATTTAATGAGCTCGATTTCCAGATGTTAGACAGTTTTCTGAAGACTGCTGCAGCTCTGCCTAATCAGATGTTTACGTCCACTTCTGCGTCGCCGTATATAGATATAACGCTCACTGGATGAGTGAATTTGTTGGCCTGTTCTATCACTGTCCTTCCTGCCGTACTGTACTGGGACAGGGGCTGTTGGCTGGATCCAATTATTTTTGTCTTGTCATGGCTAACACCAAGACCCACCTTGGATGCTTCCATTACCACACTAGTGGTCATCTCTTGGCTGATGCTGTCCTCTTCTGCCAACAAGACAATGGCATTGGCAAAATAAAGGTCAGTGAGACGATCTTTGTGTTCTATTGAGTTGCAGTAAATGGGATGATCTCAGCATTTCCACTGGATTCTGAATGCAGGGTTAGACAGAGCTGTCCTCGTCAGTCAAAAACGATGTTAAATAATGTTGGTGACAAGATGCACCCCTGTCTCACTCCTGTGCCAGTTGTGAAGTACTCAGTACAGCCTGAAGCTGTCTTAACGCAGCTCGAGCTCTTGTAAAGTGCTAGGAAGGTCTGAAGACATTTGTGTGGGATGGCATAATGCTGTAGTATTTTCCAGAGTGATTGTCTGTGAATGCTGTCGAAGGCCTTTTGTTACAACAGAGCCAAGAAAATAAAGTGTTCATCTTTTAACACCATTCCTGTTTTTCCTTCTCTTATAAATTTGGATTTTATGGTAAGCTCTTTTTTTTTCTAGCCCTAATCCTTTGAGTCTACATTTTGGATCTCAGACTTGCATAATAACACAAACTGATCATTTAAGCTTTCAAACGACTTCCTCTGAATTTTTCTTTTTAAACAGTGTTCACCAAGTTTCACATTTATTTCCAAATTCTTACCAGTCTGCAACAGTCTCATAATTGGATATAGAGTTAAAAGAAAAAAAAAAGCCACTTTATTGGAGGCACTTTCAAAAGTCATTAAATAATTAGCAGCAAACAATCCCCAATTCCACTGAAGCTGGAACGTGTAAAGTGTAAACAGAAACAGAATGCAATAATTTAAAAATCATTTTCAAACTATAGTCAATTGAATCCACTACAAAGACAATATATTTAATGTTCAAACTGACAAACTATTATTTTGTTGCAAATATTCCCTCATTTTGAATTTGATTCATGCAACATGTACCAAAAAAGCTAGACAGGATCACATTTACGACCGGGTTACGTCACCTTTCCTTTTAACAACACTCAATAAGTGTTTAGGAACTGAGGACACTAACTGATGAAGCTTTGTAGGTGGAATTCTTTCCCATTCTTGCTTAATGTACAACTTCAGTTGCTCAACAGTCCGGGCGGGGTCTATGGTGTCATATTTTAAGCTAACAACGTGTTAATGGATTTATGCTATCTGAACAGCGGCTGGATTTTGAGCACAGGTATGATCTGGACTGTTTATGACCCAGCAAGAATTAAACTGATTGCCAGATATGTTGTTACAGAATTAAGATCTGATGACAGTCATTTTCCATCAGACAGCTGTTATCCACTGAAGTTAAAACACATTTACTTGCTACCTGGATAAAGATCATTCAAAAATGGATTTGATCTCCAAAAGGACTGGATCATGTCTCTGTCACAGCAGACATTTGGACTGTGGATAATGGACTTTTTTTTTTGATCACTGCCCATCGGATTAAATCCATAATATTAAAGGTAAGAACTGACAGCTTTATGCAGTGTTGCCAACTCTCTTTTCCCCTCTCTCTCACTCTACAAATCCTATTTCTCACTCCAAAATGAGGAAATTATTGGCAATTTTTGTGTTGATTTTCTTCAGAGTTTTCCCACATTAAGAGCTCTCAAGGCAGGATAAAGCAGACCGAACATGTTCTAAAATCTCTGAAACAGTGTTTTCAGCCTGACATTAATAAGTCCCTAATGTAATCCATTAAATTATCTTGGTATCTGTGCAAGATGATTTAAGTGTGCATTTAAAAATAACGTGAAAGTTACTTTTCCAAGTAACTAGTTACTTTAATCATGCAGTAACTCAAAAGTAACTCAGTTACTTTTGAAAATATATAACTAGTAACTGTAACGAGTTAACTTTTTTTTTAGTCACTTGCCCAAAACTGCCAATGACAGATGTATTCTTTGCAGCATGAGATGGTGCATTGTCATGCATGAAGATAATTTTGCTATGGAAGGCATGGTTCTTCTTTTTGTACCATGGAAGAAAGTGGTCACTCAGAATCTCTATATACTTTGCAGAGGCCATTTTCACACCTTAAGGGACCCTAAAAGGGGCCTACCAGCTCTCTCCATGATTCCATGGGGAGTGGAATCATGCTCCTTGCTGACGTTGCAGCCTTGTTGGGACATGGTGGCCATCCACCAGCCATCCACTACTCCATCCATCTGGACCATCCAGGGTTGCACGGCACTCATCAGTAAACAAGACTGTTTGAAAACTAGTCTTCATGTATTTCTGTTCCCACTGCAACTGTTTCTGCTTGTGAGCGTTGGTTAGGGGTGGCCGAATAGTAGGTTTATGCACAACTGAGAGCCTCTGGAGGATCCTACACCTTGAGGTTTGTGGGACTCCAGAGGCACCAGCAGCTTCAAATACCTGTTTCTGCTTTGTAATGGCATTTTAGCAGCTGCTCAGCCGCTTTTTTTTTTTTTTTTAATCCAAGATGGCGCCCACAGTGGCCGCCATGGTGTTTCGCTGCGCCTTTCTTTGTATGTTTCTGTTCGTCAATTGTGTGTCTGCCTGCTCTTACAACCGTGAAGAGCTACTAAATATCAGGACTTTCACTCCCACGGACCTACTCCCGGTTTTTTTGGCTCCTGCCGTCGATCTGGTTCACTTTTTAGCCCAAAAAGTGAGACGGCGAAGGAGAGGAAGGCGAGCGGGCGCTCTCGTGCGGCTTCGCAGGAGAGGCACGCGCACTGCTTTGCCTGGCATATTTCTCTCCAATGCCAATTCTCTCTTTAACAAGGTAGATGAACTGAGACTGCTGATGCGATTTAACGACCTCTCTACCTCGTCTGCCCTCTGTTTTACTGAGACCTGGCTTAAGGAATCAACTCCGGACAGCGCGCTCCTCCTCGAGGGATTTCAGCTGTTTCGTGCTGATCGAGACACAGAGCTCTCTGGTAAGTCCTCAGGAGGAGGAGTCTGCTTTTACATTAACAGCAGCTGGTGCCCTGATGTAACGGTGCTCTCCCAACACTGTTCTCCTGCTCTGGAATATTTATTCATTAACTGGAAGCCTTTTTATTCCCTGTGGGAGTTCACTTCATTCATCCTGGCCGCTGTTTACGTCCCGCCCGAAGCGGACACGCGCGAGGCTCAGCGCGCACTCGCAGATCACATTCAACAAACGGAGCGCACTTTCCCGGACTCTCTGGTTATTGTGGTTGGCGACTTTAACCAGAGCAACCTGAGCCACGATCTCCCCCGATACAAACAGTTTATTAAATGCCCCACCAGAGGAGAGAACACGCTGGATCACTGTTACACTACAGTGAAGGACCCGTATCGCGCTGTTCCCCGCGCTGCGCTCGGACTATCTGATCACGTGATGGTCCACCTGATTCCCACATACAGACAAAGACTGAAGCTCACTAAACCTGTTGTGACCACTACGAGAATATTGACCAGTGAAGCTGGGGAGAAGCTGAGCACGTGCATGGAAATGACTGACTGGGGCATGTTTAAAGGAGCCACACATGATCTGGATGAATACACGGACACTGTGAACTCTTATATCCACTTTTGTGAGGAGAGCATTCTTCCATCGCGCACCAGGGTGAGGTACTCTAATGATAAGCCCTGGTTCACAGCCAAGCTCAGACAGATCAGGAAGGAGAAGGAAGCAGCGTTGAAAAGTGGAGACAGGGACTGCTACAAAGAGGTCAAATATCGGTTTAGCAGAGAGCTGAGGAGAGCTAAATCTGTGTATTCTGAGAGACTCCAGCAACAGTTCACAGCTAACGACTCTGCTTCTGTGTGGAGAGGACTGAGGCAAATCACCAACTATCGGCCTCAGGCTTCTAAAGGTCAGGATGACATAGCCCTTTGTCAAAGACTGTCCCAACACTATGCCCGTTTTGACACCTCGTCAGCTGTGTCCATCTCCCCCCCTCCCCCCAGTGCCACTGCCTTCACGGTCCCCACTTCATCAAAGGCGCCCCCCCCCCCTCCTCCAGGATGTGCACAGACAGTTCTCCAGACTGAACCCGCGCAAGGCCCCCAGTCCGGACGGCGTGTCTCCCTCCACCCTGAGACACTGCGCCTGGTCCTGCCCCACCTCAAGTCCATCACCACTCACCTCCTGGACCCGCTGCAGTTTGCCTACCGAGCCAACAGGTCTGTGGACGACGCAGTCAACCTGGCCCTCCACTCCATCCTGCAGCACCTGGACTCCCCGGGAACCTACGCCAGGATCCTGTTTGTGGACTTCAGCTCTGCATTCAACACCATCCGCCCCGCTCTGCTCCGGCACAAGCTGTCCCTGCTCAACGTGCCTGACTCCCTCTGCAGGTGGATCACCAACTTCCTGACGGACTGGAGGCAGCATGTGCGGCTGGGAAAGACTGTCTCTGACTCTGTTAGCATCAGCACCGGATCACCCCAGGTTTGTGTACTTTCCCCCCTACTCTTCTCCCTTTATACCAACTCCTGCACCTCCAGCCATCAGTCTGTCAAGCTGATCAAGTTTGCGGACGACACCACCCTCATCGGGCTCATCTCCAACAGCGACGAGTCCGTCTATGGGAAAGAGGTGGCCCAGCTGGCGTCCTGGTGCAGCCACAACAACCTGCAGCTGAACGCTCTGAAGACAGTGGAGATGATCGTGGACTTCAGGAAAGTCACAACCCCTCTGCCCCCCCTCACCCTCACAGGCTCTCCCATCACCACTGCAGATTCCTTCCGCTTCCTGGGCACCACCATCACCCGGGACCTCAAGTGGGAGCCGACCATCAGCTCCCTCATCAAAAACGCCCAGCAGAGGATGTTCTTCCTGCGGCAGCTGAGGAAGCTCAAGCTACCCACCAAGATGTTGGTGCAGTTCTACATGGCCATCATCGAGTCCATCCTCACCACCTCCATAACCGTGTGGTACGCAGGAGCCACTGCCAGAGACAGAGCAGCGCGTCGTGCGCGCTGCTGAGAAGGTGATCGGCTGCAAGCTGCCATCCCTCCAGGATCTGTACATCTCCAGGACCCGGAGGCATGCAGGCCGGATCATAGCCGATCCTTCACACCCTGGTCACGTACTGTTTGCCCCCCTCCCCTCAGGTAGAAGACTTCGGTCCATTCAGACTAAAACCTCCCGTCACATGAACAGCTTCTTCCCCTCTGCCATCAGACTGCTGAACACTAAGTGACTTATTAGACTCTCGTGCACAATGTACAGCAGCTCAACCAGACTCATGTCAATCATCACTGTTTTCTTTTTGCATTACCGACTGCACTATGGGGTACTCCACAATGTCTGCTGCTCGCTAATATATTTAAAAACTGCTTTGACTAGTATTACTCATTCATATTCTACATTTATTGCATGTATAGTTTTTTTATTTCTCTTTTATTTTTATCATGTTTAATGTTGCAGCATTGCACCGAGACAAATTCCTAGTTTGTGTACTACATGAACAATGGCAATAAATCTGATTCTGATTCTGATTCTGCTCTCTTAATCCGATGAATTTGTCTGGCAGAACCTTCTCATTTTGCCTTTATCTGCACAAACCCATCTGTGCTCTGAATCAGCCACAAATTTCTTCACAGTACGATGATCATGCTTAAGTTTTCGTGAAATATCTAACGTTTTCATACCTTGTCCAAGGCATTGCACTATTTGACACTTTTCAGCAGCAGAGAGATCCTTTTTCTTTCCCATATTGCTTGAAACCTGTGGCATGCTTAATAATGTGGAACATCCTTCTTATGTAGTTTTCCTTTAATTGTGCTCACCTGGCAAACTAATTATGACAGGTGTCTGAGATTGATCAAATAAAAATCAAATCACCCTTTATTGTCATTCAACTGTACAACCAATCATGTACAGTAGAACGAGATTGTGTTTTACCTATCTATATGGATGAGAATGGGGTTTGGGAAAAAAAGAGGAAACTAAGCCGGGGGTCTTGGGGGACGCAGGCCCCCAAGCCGGATCCAAGGCGGAGCCCTGGTGGGGGATCTAACGAAAGCTAACGAAATCTGGTGTTTTAGAATGCTCAAATGTGGTCTTATATTTAAAGTTAGAAGTAAGTACAAATGCATTTATAGTTTACCTTTTTAATCTGCTGCTGCATCACGTGTAAATTTATGATATCTGAATGGTATGTTGATGTAATACTAAATTATATTTTACTACTATTTAATATGTTTAGAACTGACACAGAATTACATTTACATAGTTCTAGAACAGACAAAATAATTTAACCAAGTAAAATAAATTATAAATATTAACAAAATTCCATCACCAAGTCCATCACCCATTTATTAAAATATACTGACATTCTGCAAACATTTTGATTTATTAATGTGTGCATTTGTTAGTGTTACTACGAATATAAAAAAGTTCCATATTAGTATATTTTAATATTTGAAAGATAATCTAAGAAAGTAAGTAAAACCTAAAAGATGTTTAATATTTTTATGCAATGACCATAAAGAAATTATGTTTGCTAATAAAAGCAAAGATATCTTAGGAAAGGCAACCCATCACCACCCATGACAAAAAAACACACATGCATTATGTAACTCCTCCTAGTGAAACAAAAAATGATAAATTATATTCAAAATTCTTAGATTGCATTTCAAATTGTGAGAAAATATGTAACTAGAAAAGCACTCGGAGAGCGCAGACCTCCGCCCAGCGCCACAGTTTCCCCCATACAGTGTTTAACATCATAAATATTAATCTTACATTTATTTTGTCTAACTTTATAGATTCCTTGACCATGAAAAAAAAATGCCATTCGCAAGAATTTTTTAAAGGATTTTTTTTTTTTTTTACCTCCTTGGCGGAGGTAAAAAAAAAAAAAAAAAAAAAAAAAAAAAAAATTCCTAGATCCATCGTACATTAGCCGCAAAGCCAGCGGCAGAAGCCCCCCCCCCCCCCCCGCGTTCGGTGGTGGTAAGATTCTCCGATTTCAAAATAAAACAAGAGGTTGTAAGACGGGCTTGGCAGAAAAAAGGATTTATGCATCAAGAGAGAAAAGTCTTCGTGGAGCATGATTACGCCCCGGAGGTTCTTAAAAAGCGACGGGAATATAACGACGCCAAAAAGGTTCTACGGGAACAGAATCTACGCTTTCAGACGCCATTTCCTGCGAAGTTAAGAGTCTTTTACGGTGAAGAGTCATGTTTCTATAATTCGGCGGAAGAAGCAACAATTGACATGGCGAGAAGAGGGCTCCCGGTATCGGTGTTTAAACCCGCAGCGGACCTGAGCGAGAGGATCAGGGCTCAAACGTGGTCCACTCAGAGACCTTCAAAATCCATGGGCCAGCAGCGGGAAACCCAGCCCCAGAGCTACAAAGATAAGCTTTCCAGTTCCAGGAAGGAATAGCGACTTTTTTGGTTTTTTTCTTTTCAGTCATTCTGCACTTCCATCCCCCCTCCTACAAGGTAACAAACATTAAAGGAGATGCAGAATCAGCATGTGATAAAACCTTTCATGGAGCAGTTATAGCATTAGAAACAAATGTCTTCTTAATTTAAAGGAAAAAAAAAATAAATCTTGTTAAAATAGAAATGTGACAATGACCCACATGTTCTCCCACCCACACTAACAAATACTGTATTAGAGTGAATGTTTGCTGTGATGGGGGTGGGAGGGTGCACACAATCTCATAGGGTATAGGCATAAAAAAAATAAAAAAAAAATAAATCATTACAAATTCGGATTGGGATCTGAAATTCACGTTAAAAACATGGGACAACTTACAGGGGTAAGAGAGGGCCCTCAACACGTAACAGAGTTTGAGGAATTTCCCTCAGAGCCTACACTCAATCAGGGCTCTTACAGGGTCTTTAAAGAGACCCCAGCTCAGGAAGTTTTTTTTGACAGTTTTTTGTTTTAAAGTTCCGTACACTATGTTCTTAATGTTTTTTATGTTCTTAATGTTCTTTCAGTTTCTGAGTAGCAAAAAAGAGGGCCACCACACTGTTATACTAAATAAGAAAATACAATGGAGAAACAGGGTGTAACCAAAATAGCCTCATATAATGTAAAAGGGATCCTGAATCCAGTTAAAAGATCCAAGATTCTACGCAAAATGAAAAAAGACAAAGAAGAAATAATATTTTTACAAGAAACCCACCTAACAGACGTGGAACACACTAAACTCAATAGACAAGGGTTTAAAATGATCTCTTCATCTTCATATAAGTCAGGGAGGAGGAGGGGAGTAGCGACATTGATATCAACCAAAATTACATTTGAAAAAAAATCAGAACACAAAGATAAAGAAGGGAGGTACAGTTTGGTAATTGGGCGGCTAGAGGGAGAAGATATCACCCTGCTGAATGTATATGCACCACCAGGGGCTAAATGGAAATTTTATAAAAATGTATTCGACCTAATGATAACTAAAGCCCAAGGTTTAGTGATATGTGGTGGAGACTTCAATCTAAGACTGAATCCATACTGGGATGCAACAGGTAATTCTTCACATCAAAATAACACTCAAAGTAGGAAAACTCGGATGCTATTAAAAGAAATGGGAATCTGTGATGTATGGAGGGAATTCAACCCCAATGTAAAAGATTATACTTTTTATTCAACGCCACATTCATCTTACTCAAGGATTGATTACTTTTTTATGTTTAATAGAGACATTGGAAGAGTAAAAACATGTAAAATAGGACTGATGGATCTCTCTGACCACAGTCCGATCTATATGGACTTAAACATCCAAAAATACACAAATAATACATTTTCCTGGAGGTTGAATTCAAATGTCCTGAAAGGACCACTGAAAGATGAATTGGAATCAGATATTCTCAGATATTTGGAAGAAAACGATAATGGAGAAGTATCCCCTTTAATACTGTGGGATGTGTGCAAAGCTGTAATAAGGGGAAAAATTATTGCAAAACTGGCAACCCAAAAGAAACTGAGACAAGAAAAACTAATCACACTAGAGTCAGAACTCAAGAACCTAGAAAAAGAACACAAAGGCAACACTCATTCTAATGGCTCGCTCAAGATTAAAGAAATTAAAAATCAAATAAATGAGATCTACACAATAGAAATCCAGAAGAAACTTACATTTCTGAAACAAAAACACTATGAAGCAGGCAGTAAATCGGCAAAATTACTAGCCTATAAACTGAGGAAACAACAAACAGAAAGAGCAATCTACAAAATCAGAGACCCAGTATCAAAGGAAATAAAATTCAGAATTCAGGATATTCTTAAAAGCTTCGAGAATTACTATAAGAACTTATACTCCCACAAAAAACATAAAAACGCATCAGAGACATTCCTAAACACATTAAACCTTCCCCAACTTACGGAATCACAAAATAAAACACTACTGTCAGAAATACAACCTAAAGAATTGGAAAAAGCAATTATGAAACTTAAAGCTAACAAATCCCCAGGAGCAGACGGCTATACAGCAGAATGGTACAAAACCTTTAAACAGCAACTATCTCCTCTCCTCCTGAAAACATTTAACTATGTCCTCCACAGAGGGGAAATCCCCCCCCTCCTGGAGAGAAGGGGTCATTGCAGTTATATCTATACCTGAAAAGGATAAACTAGAATGCTCCAACTACAGACCAATCAGTGTATTAAATCAGGACTATAAGCTTTTTACCACTATCCTTGCCAAAAGGTTAGAAAACATACTGACAGACTTAATTCACTTAGACCAAACGGGTTTTATAAGACAAAGACAGACACAAGACAACATTAGACGCACTTTACACATAATTCATCATATAAAAAAATATAACTTAAATGCAGTCATATTGGGATTAGATGCTGAAAAAGCATTCGATTCGGTTGACTGGTCTTTTCTATATAGAATCTTATCCAGTTTCAATTTTCATAACAACTTCATTAGAACTATACAGGCATTATATAAAAAAACAACAGCTAAAATAAGGATTAACGGTAATTTATCATCATCTTTTGAGCTGGAAAGAGGATGTCGTCAGGGCTGCCCCCTGTCTCCACTGCTCTTTGCAATCTTCATAGAACCTCTGAGCCAATGGATAAGACAAAATCAAGAAATTCAAGGTATTACACTTAGTCAGAAGGAACATAAAATAGCACTCTTTGCTGATGACATTTTAATATACCTAGGGCAGCCAGACACTTCTTTACCAGAACTAATCTCAGTTTTTTCAGACTATGGAGATTTATCGGGGTACAAATTAAACATGCATAAAACCTAAGTTTTAACATTCAACTATGACCCAAATCATTATTCACTAAGTGAACTCAAAACTAACTGGGAGTTGGAATCTATGAAATATCTGGGGGTCAATATCCCGAAACAACTCAACAAAATTATAACACTAAACTATGATCCACTGGTGACAAAAATAAAATCTGACCTAGCAAGATGGAATATGATACCATTCTTGGGTACTGCACAAAGAATTGAAGCAGTCAAAATGAATATACTTCCACGTCTTCTATACCTTTTCCAAACAATACCGGTAGAACCTCCCAAAAAAACATGGCAGGAGCTGGACAGAAGGATCTCAAGATTCATATGGCAGGGCAAGAGACCTAGAATCAGATATAGAACCTTACAGCTAAACAAAGACAAAGGTGGGCTCACACTGCCAAATATCAGGGACTATTTTAAAGCCGCACAAATTAAAACTTTAATAGAGATATGTAACCCAGTCTACACTGCACAATGGAAGGAGATCGAATGCCAAATAACAAGTGACATCCCCCTACAGGCGATAATAGGGAACAATGCCTTACCTAAACTCTTGAATAACACTAACCCGTGGATAGAGACCCCACTAAAAATTTGGTTTAAGATAGTCAGAGAGAATCAAGCTAAAGAGCCCTATCGACTTCTGCAATGGATTGCCTATGATCAAGACTTTACCCCCAATAAAACAGACACTAGATTTAAAGAGTGGAAAGAGAAAGGGCTGATAAAATATTATGATTTTTTTAAGGGGCAAACTTTAAGAAGTTTTAAAGATTTGAAAAAACAAGGTCTAATAAATCAAGATCTTTACAGGTTCTTTCAGCTTAGACACCACATAAACAATATACTTAAAAAGGAGGATTTGGAAAGGGCCCAGTCAGGTGTTCTGAAGGTCTTCTTAATGGCATATAAAGGGATCCCAGGGATCAGATACATTTCTAAAATATACCAAGGTCTTCAAGACTTAAAAGGAGACAACACATCATACATAAAAGAGAGATGGGAAAAAGAGGGGAATTTCACTTTACAATTGGAAATATGGGAAAAGCTAAATAGACAGCAATGGAAAAGTACCTCATCCCTGCAGTGGAGAGAATTTGGATGGAAAAATTTGGTAAGATTTTTCAGAACACCTGCACAAAACAAATTTACCCATAAGGGGTTGAACTGTTGGCGCTTGTGTGGTGAAAAGACTGCAAATCATTTTCATGTGTTTTGGTCATGCCCAGTTATCCACCAATACTGGACCAATGTACAGACAATATTGGGGAAAATATTCAAAATAACAGTTCCCTTTTCTTTTGTAACTTTGTATTTGGGTTTACTACCGGACTCACTGGAAAGACGAGGAGATAAATACTTATTCAATGTTTTAATATTGGCAAGTAAAAAAGCCCTAACTAAAAAATGGATGCTGAAGGACTGTCCTACACCTGAAGATTGGATTAACGTGATTCAAGACATTTACTCATGGAAAAGTTGACATTCGCACTGAGACAGGACATGGATGGGTTCATGAACTTTTGGCAACCCTGGATCGCATGTGTCTTCCATTAGATCTAATCTTTGACAAATACCATTTCAATAATGGTCCCGCTCTTTGTTCCAATGCTACTCAGATGCTCTTTTACTTTTAATTACTTAATTTTCTGTTTGTTTGTTTTTTGCTGTTCTGTTTGTTTGGTTTTTTTATTTTATTCTCTTTAATTTCACTTTTTCTTTCACTTTAAAAAAAAAAAAAAGGGGTGTTGTAATAATTATCCTACCAATGTTGTCAAATAGCAAAAAATAAGGGAACATGTGATGAAAATGTAAAATGAAAATGTAATGTATGTATACATACATATATATATATATTTTATAGTAATATGTACATATGTATATTAGCTGCTCTTGCTTGCTTGTTTTTTTCTTGCCTTCTGATTGTTGCTCTGAGTGTTGCTATCCCTGTGCTGTTGCAATCCTGGAATTTCCCCGTTGTGGGACTAATAAAGGCTTATCTTATCTTATCTTATACCCTTTACAAAAACTTAAATTTAAAAAAAAAAATTCCTGGATCCAGACGGTGATCCGGATCACCACCAAAACCTAATCATCTGTAGGATACCCCATTTCTGACAATCTCTGAAAATTTCATGAAAATCCGTCCATAACTTTTTGAGTTATCTTGCTAACAAACAAACAGACAGACAAACCAACGCCGATGAAAACATAACCTCCTTGGCGGAGGTAATAACATTTATCTATTAACAATCGATAATCAGCATTCAAATGCAATTAGTGTTTCAAAACAGGCATGATGTCACAATTTACACATGCTATTTCATAACAAATTCATTACGTGAAAATTCTCAAGTACATTACTTATAACGAGAAAAAAATCTTACCTCGGAATGTGTCTTCCGATCACTAACTGCTGTAATCGGGGCCGATTGTGATGAACTTTGATTGACTGGCATCTGAATTTGACCGTGTCCATCGATCGTTTTGAATGCAGCACGAGCGAGTAGTTTGATCTCTTGTAGGTGTTACACGTGGCTCTAGGGAGCCACGCAATAAGAGAGCCAAGGGCGAGCCAGTGAGTTGAGATGTTTATTATAAGGAAGGGTTAGGAACAAGGGATAAGGACACGGGGTAAGGAATACGGTCGTTGTGGACCCAAAGCACAGCTACTCATAAACAGGTTAAACTCACGAGTAGAATGGTACAGGAGTAAAGGGCTGGCACCGGAGAATAGGATACCAAGGCATAATACTCACAGCAGGGAACACTCACAAGGTTACTGCAAGAGGAGTAAGGGCTGACGCCGGGAATAGGGGTTTCAGCCTGTAGTGCTTTAAGTCGCAGCCCCGAGTGATCGAGGCTGCTCCTTTTTATTCTCATTAGCAGCGCCCCAGCTGATGAGGATTAATTGGCCCCAGCCGTCCCATAATACTGACAGCTGGGAGCCAGCTGAGACGCTGTCCAATGAGAGGCGGAGACGAGGAGACATGGGCTGAGCGCCGAAATGGCGTCTCCTCCCATGGTGACAGAGATGCTGCCTAAAGAGAGGCAGGGATGAGGAGACATGGGCTGAGCGCCGAGATGGCGTCTCATCCCATTGTGACAGTAGGCACAATTTTGAGACGTTTCTGTTTTGAACAGTGCTCAACTAAGGCAACACAACCACGAGATCCATAACTCAAGAAATTGTTGCAATAAACACACTGGGCTTTCCCTGGTACTTCGCATTTCGCCATGAAGTCGGCCATTTTTTCAACCACAACTTCGGTATTTTTACCGATCTTTAGATTAGATTAGATTAGATTAGATTCAACTTTATTGTCATTACACATGTATGAATACAAGGTAACGAAACACAGTTTAGCATCCAATCAGAAGTGCAAAGGACAGCAGTGCAGTATATACGGTAATTAACAGTATGTGCAATTTAAGCAAATATATGCAAATATATGCAGCAGTGCAGAAAGTTAAGAGTACTGTTATGTGCAAATAATGTGCAATAAGTTAGATGTAGTTATGTAGTTATGCAGTTATGTACAGGTGAGGATGGTAAAAGATGACTGTAAGAGAGTCAGCGGGGAACTAAGTTCAATAACGTGACAGCTGTTGGAAAGAAACTGTTCCTAAACCTGCTGGTTCTAGTCCGAAGGCTTCTGAAACGTCTTCTGGAGGGGAGAAGCTGGAACAATCCATGAGCAGGATGGTTGGAGTCCCTAAGAATGCTGCGTGCCCGGCGCAGACATCTTTTCCTGTAGACGTCCTCTATAGCTGGAAGTGGAGTCCCTGTGATGCGTTGGGCGGTTTTCACCACCCGCTGCAGCGCCTTGCGGTCAGCTACAGAGCAGCTCCCATACCAGACTGTGATACAGTTGGTCAGGGTGCTCTCTATCACGCAGCGGTAGAAGTTGCCCAGGATGTCAGTTGACAGATGGTTCTTCTTCAGTGTCCTCAAGAAGAAGAGGCGCTGATGGGCCTTCTTGATCAGGCTGGTGGCGTTAACTGACCAGGACAGGTCCTCAGAGATGTGGGTCCCCAGGAATTTGAAGCTGGGGACACGTTCAACAGCTATGCCATTGATATGGATGGGGTCATGTGTCTCTTCCCTCTCCTTCCTGTAGTCCACTATGAGCTCCTTGGTTTTGCTGGTGTTAAGGAGCAGGTTATTGTCATTACAGTCATTACAGTCATTGACACAGTTTTTTCGAGCCATTCCCAACGAAACTTGTTCCTTATCCCTTTGTCGATTTCTAAAATTCTTGCTTTGTTATCTTTCGTGAGTTTTAGGTTCACCATTTTCACGAAATCTGGAAAACTCAGTTGATTTAACGGTCCGCCATTTGCATTTCGCTCCGCGTGTGGGATATGACAAAGGAATAACAAAATCGCCGATTGGTTGCTTCAATAAGTATCAGCCAATCAGTGGCCTTGTTACATTACTGATCTCGCTGGGTAGCGCGTTCTGCGCGGTGGATTTTAGCAGCCGATCGAAAATACGACTCACCGCTCATAACATACCTCCAACCCCCCCCCCCCCCCCTAAAATTTTCTCCTCGAATTTAGACGATTCACGAGAATGACCCTAGACATGATCAAATCTGAGGAATTCCGCGGAGGATTCTCATCCCTGTATCTACTGTGTTAATCACACACACCCCAAGTGTAGAATCAGAGGGCCGCTGCCATGCAAGGCGCCGCCTCAATTTTCCCTCCTCTATTCTATTTTTGCTGAGCACCAAGCTGGACGGCAGGAAGTTCCACTTTTATATGGTCTTCGGCATGACCTGGCCGGGATTTGAACCCCTGCCTCCCGGGTGTGGGGCGGATGCTCTACCAACTGAGCCACCACTCCGGTAGACATCAGAGATCCAAAGAGCCCGAGACACAATACCATCCATGAGTTTAACTGAAAAACAAAAAATTGAACATTTGACTCTAAAATCCTATTTGCATAATAATTTGGAATGCGGTGTACATGGCTTTGGCTTTGCATGGTAGAGTTTTATCTTGTAGATGTAGCGATGAACTGTGTTAACTGGCAATGGTTTTCTGATGTGCTCCTGAGCACATGCAGTAATATCCTTTACAGAATAATTTCACTTTTAATGCAGTGCTGCCTGAGGGATCAAATGTTACGGGCAATCAAAGTTGGTTTTTGGCCTAGCCATCTACGTGCAGAAATTCCTCCAGATTCTCTCAATTTTTTGATGATATTATGGACTGTAGCTGATGAAATCACTAAATTTCTTCCAACTGTACGTTGAGAAATGCTGTTCTTAAACTGTTGTACTATTTGTCCACGCAGTTGTTCACAGAGTGGTGAACCTTGCCCCATCATTGCTTGTGAATGACTAAGCCTTTCAGGGATGCTCCTTTTATACCCAATTATGAAAGTCACCCGTTTCCTATTAACCTGTTCACCTGTGGAATGTTCCAGAAGGGTGGTTTTTGAGCATTCCTCAACTTCACCAGTTTCTTGTTGCCCCTGTCCCAGCTTTTTTGGAACGTGTTCCAGAAATCAAATTCAAAATAAGTGAATATTTGACAAAAAACAATAAATTGTATCAGTCTGAACATTAAATATCTTGTCTTTGAAGTATATTCAATTGAATATAGGTTGAAAACTGTTTTCCTTGCAGTACATACCAATTAAACTGGTGAATTAGCCAGCAGAGGAGTCGGATCAGTGGAGCTGCTGCTGGATTTGACGCTGTCTATTTGATCCTGGACCTGAACGGTTCCTGCAGAGGAGACACAAGACAGTCAGACACAGACAAACAAAAACAGGTGGACAGATTTTCCAGACTGACCTTTGACCTTAAGCAGCACTCTGGTTAGTCTCCTGATTCTTTTGTTTACACTTGTCACTCTACACCCATACTCCCCAGAGTCTCTGTGTGTGGGGTTTTTCAGGGTCAGAGTGACGTCTCCAGTGTCCAGATTGATATTCATTTCTGTTCGATCGCGGTAGAAGTGGTCCTGTTCTTCAGGCTGGTCAGAGCAGTTTTTATACCTGTGGACCATCATTCCTGACTCATGGTGCCACCACTCAACCTTGGTGTCTGCTGGTAGGTGAGGTGTGGTTTTGAAGGACAGCACGACAGACTCCTCCCCCTCCTTCACCTCCACCTGACGCACTGGGAGGAGAGAAAACAAAGTTGCGGATAAATCAGTGTTACATCCTCATGTTATATTATAGGGGTTGGGGGAAGTTGGGGCCCTACTAGGCCAAGGGCAGAAGCACCTTTTCACCTGGGAATTCTGTGTCCATTTTGACCCTCTATGGCAGGGGTCGGCAACCTGTGACTCTTTTCCCCATAGTCAGTGACTCCCTGAGGGGGGAAAAAAACCCGAACAAATTTCTAAGAAGCAATAAATTTTCAAGAAAAAAGCAGAACACGGGGAAACCTGAACATGTATGCACAAAAAATGTAGCAAATTTAGAGAAAATTTGCAGTTTTTTGTTAAACATACTCAAAAAAAAGTTAAAAAAAAAAGGCACAATGTCAAAATTTCTGGAAAAAAGTCAAAAATTGACTGGAAAAATTTGTAGTTTTATTAGAAAAAATGCAACTAATTTATGCTTAAAAATGTTGCCATTTTACTCATTAAGGGCAATGGATTAAAAAGAAAAAATATATTAAATTTATGAGAACAGCTGAAAATTTATGCCAAAAACATTGGAAATTTTGGGGAAATATTACATTTTTAAGGAGAAAAAAAATCCTGACAAATTTGAAAGAAAAAAGTTGCACAAGATCTGATTTAAAAAAAAATCAAAAAGCTACAATTTTATTACAAAACTGACAAATTTATGTGGAAAAAGGCCACACTGTAACCTGAAAAAGTAAAATTTACAAAAAAAAAAGTCAAATTTATGAGTAAAGCAGATTATGCCAAAAATATCAGTTTATGAAAAAAGTTGACATTTTATTGGGGAAAAAGTCACTAGTTTATGTGGTCTTTAATTTTAGAAAAAAAAATGTGCAAAAAGGCCAAATTTATGAAAAAAAAAGACATTTATGTGAAAAATATAACCAATCTAAAAAAATAAAAAAAGCATTAGTTTAATGAGGGAAAACATCCACACAAATTTGCAAGAGAAAAGTCAAGTTTTTTTTCCCCAACCATAAATTTTTTGGGTCAAAAACTCCATCAGGACATCAGTAATGTTGCCATTTTACTTTAGTTCTCGGGATCAGATATTTTTGTGGCTAGATGTGCATTTTTTTATTTTTTTTTTAGACCAAATCACTTGAAGTGGCTCTTGGTGAAGTACAGGTTGCCGACCCCTGCTCTATGATCAAGGTGGATGAAGCTATTGTCATTTTCACTGTTGGGTGAGGCAGACTCACACCTGTACCCATGCCGGGATTTGAACTCCTGACCCCATGATCCACAGAGGAATTCCTCGACAAGCTACAGTAGAGGTGAACATTACTGAGTCAGGAAACTGCACCGCTGACCGAGTTCTTATGGAGGAAGGGTTTGTAACAGGGGACAACGAAAAGAAAGTGGAGAGACAAACCACCAAGGAAGGATGGGAAAACCTGTTACCACAAACTGAGAATGTTAAAATGAAAGCACCAAGGTGCTGATGCCTTGGTGCCAGAGCCTTGGTGGAGGTATGCATTCTTGGATCATCACCAAAATGTTATGGGTTCCTTTCTAGTCCAAGGGTCCTCTCTGGTAAAAATTTAATCCAAATCCATCCAGTAGTTTTGGAGTACACGCATGTGCAGTGAAAATAATCTGCAGTTCATGTGCCCGTATTGTCAGTGGCAGCCAAGAGCCACCGGTGGCAGACGTTTTAAATGGCGGAAGCAATGGTGGTATGTGAATACAATGACAATCAACATAAACTTTTGCTGTTTTATAGCAGAGAAAGAAAACAGACGGGCAAAAGATGGACATTTGTTCACCCAGTATTGGCGGACTGCTCAGTACTTCCCTCTGGCGGGAGTTTCCGGGCGCATGTGCAGTACCGTTCCATTGATGGTAAAGGTGAGCTTTTTTTTTTTTGTTGTTCATTTCAAAAACAAAGTGTTTATTTCGAAATTCTGGCAAATTAAAAGTTGAGAAAATATGGTCATACAATGACACAAGCCTTTAGTTCCACTTAATTTTGACCAGGCGAGTTGAAGCAGAGAGTCGAACAGACAGACACACACATACAGCTACAAACAGACGCACTGACTGACTACCGTATGCCTCTCAGTTTCACCGAGGCAGAATGAACAACAGACAATGTACGCAATGAGAAAACTGTTGAGGAGACACTGCTTTATAAAGCTGCCAATCGGTATCTGTTCAGCAGCTGAAATCTTTCGTAAACTGAGGGAACTGAGGAGAAAGATCAGAGAAGGCAAGGACAGCTTCAGGAAGAAGATGGAGGACAAGCTGCAACAGAGCGACATCAGCGGGGTCTGGAGAAACCTCAAAACCATCTCGGGGCTCCAGAATACCTCCCCCCAGGCCACAGGGGGCAGGGAGTGGGCGAACAACCTGAATCTGTTTTTCAATAGATTTGACCAACCGCCCTCCCCCCTGACTGCACAACAACCACTGCTGCCTCTAAAGAAATCAAGTCCTGCTGCCCACTCCCCACTCCACCAACACCCCCCCACTCCCAACACACAGCCCCCCATCCTGACCCTGACCAGGACCCAGGTGAGGACGGAGCTGAGGAAGATCAAGGCGAGGAAGGCGCCGGGACCGGACGGCATCAGCGCAAAGCTCCTCAAGTCCTGTGCAGACCAGCTGTGTGGGATTGCGACGTATATCTTCAACATGAGCCTGAAACTGGGGAGGGTACCACAGCTGTGGAAAACATCTTGTGTGGTACCTGTACCAAAAACTTCCCACCCCAAAGACCTGAACAGCTACAGACCGGTGGCCTTGACGTCCCACTTGATGAAGACCCTGGAGAGACTGCTCCTTGCTCACCTCCGCCCCCTGGTGGAACCAGCGATGGATCCACTCCAGTTCGCCTACCAGCATGGCATTGGGGTGGAGGATGCGGTGATCTTCCTCCTTCACCGTTCTCTGTCCCACCTGGTGAAGCCCGGGAATATGGTGAGGATCATGTTCTTTGACTTCTCCAGTGCTTTCAACACCATCCAACCGATGATCCTGAAGGACAAGCTGCTGCGCGCAGGGGTGGACCAGCACCTGTCATCATGGATCCTGGACTACCTCACGAACCGGCCTCAGTTTGTGAGAACCCGGGACTGTGTGTCCGACACGATCATCAGTAGCACGGGGGCCCCCCAGGGAACGGTGCTGGCTCCCTTCCTGTTCACTCTTTATACTGCGGACTTCTCATACAACACAACACACTGCCATCTACAGAAGTTCTCTGATGACTCTGCGATCGTTGGCCTCATCTCCAATGGAGATGAAGCTGAGTACAGAGGGCTTATCCAGGACTTCGTGGACTGGTGCCATCGGAACTGCCTCCAGATCAACGCGAGGAAAACTAAGGAGCTGGTGGTGGACTGCCGCAGGCATGGGCAGCCCCTCACAGTACCAGTAAATATACAGGGAACAGACATCGAGATGGTGACATCCTATAAGTACCTGGGTATTCATCTGAACAATAAACTAGACTGGTCACACAATACTGATGCACTCTACAAGAAGGGACAGCGCAGGCTGTTCCTGCTGAGGAGACTCAGGTCTTTTGGTGTACAAGGGGCGCTGCTGAAGTCATTCTATGACACGGTGGTGGCATCAGCCATCACTTTTGGAGTGGTCTGCTGGGGCAGTGGCATTACTGCAGCCGATAGGAAGAGACTGAACGAACTGATTAAGAAAGCTAGCTCTGTCCTGGGGCAGCGCCTTGATCCGATGGAGGAGATAGGAGAGAGAAGGACGGTGGCTAAACTGTCATCTCTGCTGGAGTCCGAGTTCCACCCTATGCAGGACATACTGAATGCACTGAGGAGCTCATTTAGCAGCAGACTACATCATCCCAGGTGCACAACCGAGAGGTTTCGTAGGTCCTTCCTACCAACGGCTGTCAGACTGTACAACCTAAGCAGGGCTGCTCGCAGAGATAGCAAAAAGACGTAACAAACTAATAGTTTTTTGAATGCAAAAGATGCAATAGACTTACACAATGGTCCCCTCCGGCATACAACTAGGAACATACCGGTCGCTATGGAGGGTGAGAATATGTATGGCACATAATCATACCATGTAGGATAACTAAGTAGACGGTTATGCTGTTTCATTCCATCTAGCAACAATGCTCTGCACTGTGTGTGTTTATATATTTACATATTTATTCCATCTAGCTACAATGCTCAGCACTGGGTGTGTTTATATATTTATATATCTACATATTATTCTAATAATATTCTAATAATAAAGGCTTATCTTATCTTATCTTATCTTATTCCATCTAGCTACATTGCTCCGCACTGTGTGTGTTTATATACTTGCATATTTATTCCACCTAGCTGCAATGCTCCGTACTGTGGGTGTTTATATATTTACATATTTATTCCATCTAGCTACAATGCTCTGCACTGTGTGTTCATATATTCATATATTTATTCCATCCAGCTACAATGCTCTGCACTGTGTGTCTGTGTGTGTGTGTGTATATATATATATTTTTATAGTAATACGTACATATGTATATTAGCTGCTCTTGCTTGCTTGTTTTTTTCTTGCCTTCTGATTGTTGCTCTGAGTGTTGCTATCCCTGTGCTGTTGCAATCCTGGAATTTCCCCGTTGTGGGACTAATAAAGGCTTATCTTATCTTATCTTATCTTAAATCAGGGCAGCAGCTGTTTGATGGAGTGGAAGCTGTGGGAGTTTTCATAGATGATATGGTAGTCTGGGGCAGAACAATCGAGAAGCACAAAGAGAGACTACTTAAGGTCCCCAGTGTGGTGTTTGGACGTGGTGGCTCACCGTAGGTTTAGTTTAATGCTTATTTGAAAAGGGAATTACATACTAATGAACATTAATACAAATGTACAGTAAGTATGCCAGATTTAACAATACTGCTAATTTACATCTGTAGTCCAGTAGGTTTATTTGTTTATTAGGATTCCTGTTAGCTGCAGCTAATAGCTGCCACTATTCTTCCTAGGGTCCGAAATTCAGGTCATAACCAATACATATAGCATAACATATATTACACAAGGCAACAGTTGTCCCAATAAACATTCAAGATACAACTGTTACCTGAAAGTAACAGAAGAGAAAATTAAAAAAGCAGGCGTGTGCAAGACGGACATCTGGGGAGCAGAACAGACATGTATATGATGCAATGTAGGTGACGTCATCACAGCACAAAATTCAGGCCTAAAGCTAAATGAACAAAAATGGCAGTTTGGAGTCAGTGCCATCACCTATCTTGGCAACAGATCATCAGGATCTGTCTGGATACAGCCAGACTCTGAACAAGTTTGGGCCACTGAAGAAATGCTGGTGCCTGAAAACAAAAAAGACTTGCAGAGAGCCTTGGGATTGGTGGATTACTAGTAAATTCATAGCAAATGTGTCCAAGCACTTGAGCTTAGAAGCCTTTTAGCAACTGAAACAATGTGATAATCAGAACATGAAAGCGTGAAACTGGCTCAAAAGTAGCTTAAATAACAATTACAATGCACAGTGAAAGCAGCCACCAAGCTTATCGGTGCCCCTCTGCCCTCCTCTCAGACATCCACTTCACCCGCAGAGCCAGGGGACACCTCCCACCCCCACACTCCCTCTTCAGCCCCCTCCCCTGGGGGAAAAGGTACCGGAGCCTCCGGGCCCGCTCCACAAGACTGCTAAACAGCTTTGTTCATCAGGCCATCAAGACCCTGAACTCTGCACCCCGGATAGTAACGCACTCAACCGCACAATAACTAGCTCAGCTGTTGGCACAGAAAGACTGGCACACCAACAGTAATACATTTGCTCCTGTATGTCTCTGCACTTTAATGCAACCAACATGTAAGCTGGTTGCCAACCGCCAATCAAATCTAAAAGAAGAAGAAGAAGAAGAAGACGAAGAAGAAGAAGAAGAAGAAGTAGTAGTAAGAGGAGACGACACACTCTGGAAAAACTCTACCAAAGATTAGGTGTCTGACGTTGACAGCTGTGTCTGACACTCATCGCGTCAGACTACTTTTTTTTCCCCTCCGTTTTTGTTTGTTCTTATTGATTATTTTTATTGATTTCATTTTTTTTTATCCCTGCTTGTTGTTATTAGTTTTTATTTACTGTTACCTCTGTATTGGCCTTGTCTAAAAGTCCATTCGGACGCACGAGTAGCTGTTTTTGGCTAGCTGCGGGCTACCCATCTCAGCGCCTGGAATGCCATGGCTCCTTCTCCGTCATGTACCCGCTGTTTATCGCTCCTCGATAAGGTCTCTGAGCTGGAAACGAGGCTCTCCAATCTTTACAAGATTCGGGAGGCCGAAGACTACATCAGCACCATCATTCTCGGGCGATCATCGGCTCCGGCCACTGCCTCGCAGCTGGCGGAAACTGCTACTTATTTGGGTGAGCTCAGCGCGTCTCCACCTACCTCCACACCTGCTCCTGCACCTGCTCCAGCCTGCGCAGCCGTCCATGACCTCAGCAACAAACACTGGTTTTGTCTCGGGGCTAAACCAAAAGCTTCGCTTGGTCCCTCTCATCCTCCATCTGCGCCCTGGACCTTGGTTCGACCAGCTAATGGCCATCGTCGATCGACTGGAATGGGCCACGCCTCTTCTCTTCCGGTGTCCTTGGAAAACAGATTTGATATCCTTTCCCTGGAGGACTTTCCCCACCTGGACGCTGGCCATCCGCCCGTGGACGCCCCTCATCCTCCCTCCTCTCCTTCAGCGGCAGCTCATGTCTGCAAACCCCGGATAAAGACCACCTAGGGTGTGTCAAATTACACACCTGCTCCAGATAGAAGAAAAGAGCGCATCTCCCCGCCTTCGCAACAACAACATCATCCTCTTCACAATTCCTCTCCACATCAGAATCCACCGACAAACCCCCCCCCCCCCCCAGACCACGCTGGTAATTGGTGACTCGATCGTGAGGAACGTCAGAAGCAGGTACTGTGTTACTCGAATTTATCCCTGACCTGCTGAATGAATTCCCTCACGTTCATACTGTCGTTGTGCATGTGGGATGTAATAACATCCCTGATGAAGCATCTGAGATTTTAAAAAGTGACTTCAGAAGCCTTCTGTCTACTCTTATAAACTGTGGCAGACATGCGCTCATCTCTGGGCCTTTGGCACCTCTCAGGCGAGGCTGTAATCGTTTTAGCAGAACTCTCAGTCTTAATTCTTGGCTGTGTTTTACTTGTCCTATTTTTAACATTGGTTTTGTTGACAATTTTAACTTATATTGGAATTGCCCATCACTTATGAGGCCTGATGGCATCCACCCAAATAGACTTGGTGCACGTGTTTTAAGAGGCAATCTTCTCTATTTTATTCTGTGTTTTCTGGTACAGTGACTGAAATTTTGGTGTGTTTACTCACTCTGAAGTTTCTGGGTTTGCCAGTCTGCCCTTTTTTGGTCCTGTTCCCATGTATTGTATCGATCCCATTAACTCAGGAGGTCTTTACCGTTTGGATCAGCCTTTGATTTATAATCCTTCAGAGATTGAGTCCGTCTCCCGTTGCCCTAAATATTGTAACCCAGGACAAATACAGTGGGGTAAAAAAGTATTTAGTCAGCCACCAATTGTGCAAGTTCTCCCACTTAAAAGATCAGAGAGGTCTCTGTGATGTATGGGAGTTGTATGAGTTGTATGAGTTGCATTTGCATATGCCACCCCATTGGTGGGCGCTGTATCCTGTGGCATCGCCAATAGTATAAGAGTGTGCTCACTGAACTGGGCTAGAACGTGTATGTGTGCGTATGCCTGAGTAAACGAGCAAGCTAATGACCTGCAGCCGTGTGTGTCTTGGTGTTTGTTCCTCCGAGTGGTAATCTAAAGTAGAAACCCACGGACATAACATCATTGGCGACGAGGATAACTTTAGGTTTCCAAGTCTCGCCGCGGTATTGACTGCGAGTGACGGAGGAAGAGGAATGCTTGTCCTGGTGGGAGTTTGGCTGGGCGCGGCACGCCAGGTGACAGGACGCCAAGTGACAGTGCGCCAGGTGACAGGACGCCGGGTGACAGGACGCCGGGTGACAAGATTGCTAAACGCTAGCTAACTGCACGCCATGGCTGGATTTATTGGACACATTAACCCATTCGACGAGTCGGTGGAGCAGTGGACAACCTACGTTGAGAGGTTTGAGTATTTTGTAACGGCAAATGGTATTGCAGAGGAGAAAAAGCTTGCTGTTTTCTTAAGTGTAATTGGTGCGTCAACATATGGACTTTTACGTAGTCTCGTAGCTCCAGATAAGCCCGGGGCTAAGACATATGCTCAACTCACGGAAGTTTTGAAAGACTATTTTTCCCCAAAGCCAATTGTGATTGCTGAAAGATTTCACTTTCATAAACGGAACCAACAAGAGGGAGAAACTGTGACGCAATACATAGCAGTCATTAAAAAACTTTCTGAACACTGCGAGTTTGGTATGCACCTGCAGGATGCATTGAGGGATAGGCTCGTTTGTGGACTAAATATAGAAGCTATCCAGAAAAAATTGCTGACGGAGGAGAAGCTTACTTTTTCCAAAGCAGTGGAACTAGCCGTGTCAATGGAGAAAGTAGCTCGCGAGACACATCAGCTGAGCAACGCGCTGAAAGTGCATGTACTGTCACCACACGACAAACAACACACGAAATGTTCGTGCTGTGGGAAAATGAACCACAAAGAGAGCGATTGTTTTTATAAGGAGCAAAAATGCCATAAATGTGATAAGAGAGGACATATCTCGAAAATGTGCAGGAACAAAGAGACTGTAAATAAGGAGAAACCAGTGGAGTATAAAGCTAAAAAGAAAAAAAGGGTGCACCAACTGGATGTAAAAGAAACATCTAGTGATGGTAGCACTACAGACACTGAAGTGAGCCTGCATATGGTGTCTCAGCAGAGTAATTTGTCATGCATGAGTGTTAAACCAAAAATTGAAGGTAAAAGGATTATTATGGAATTAGATACCGGTGCTGCCATTTCTCTGATTTCAAGAAAACTGTATGATGCACACTTTAAGGACTTGCCCTTGCGCCAAACCCATATAATGCTGAAAACATACACGGGCGAGGTGATTCCAGCAGAGGGTGTCATCACCGTTTCAGTGAGGATGAATAAGCAGAGGGCTAGACTACCACTGTATGTGGTTCGGGGAAGTTCACCCCCACTTTTTGGTCGGGAGTGGCTGCGGAGGATTCGAATTGACTGGCGAGAAATAAAGACGGTCCGAGAGGAGACGCTAGAGGGCGTGCTACAAAGACATGCAGAGGTCTTTAAGAATTAGGCACTCTGAAAGGCATGGAAGTAGCCATAGCGCTGAAGCCGGATCATGTGCCATGGTTCTGTCAAGCGAGAGTCGTTCCCTATGCCCTTAGGCCAAAAGTGGAGGCTGAAATTGACCGATTGTGTGAGCAGGGCATTATATCCCCTGTCAAATTCAGTGAATGGGCAACACCCATTGTGCCCGTTGTGAAAAAGAACGGAGATGTTAGGATATGTGGGGATTTTAAAGTCACAGTTAATCCTGCCCTGTGTGTGGAGAAATACCCAATTCCACGCACTGAAGATCTATTCGCATCACTTTCGGGGGGGCAACATTTTAGTAAACTGGACTTATCTCATGCCTATTTGCAAATGGTGATAGAGGGAAATTCCAGAAAATATCTTACAATAACCACATCCAAGGGTCTGTTTTGTTACAACAGGCTGGCATTTGGAATTACCTCAGCACCAGCGATATTCCAGCGTGCCATGGACCAAGTCCTCCAGGGTCTGCTGAACGTTCACTGTTACCTGGACGATATATTGGTCAGTGGACAGGATCGTGTGCAGCATCTGAAAAATCTGGATGCAGTCCTAGGGCGCTTGGAAGAATTCGGTTTGCGAGTACGGAAGGAAAAATGTGAATTTTTTAAGGATTCACTGGAATATTTGGGTCACGTCATTGATGCCCAGGGTCTACACAAGGCACCAGAGAAAGTCAGGGCAATTGTGGAGGCTCCTACACCTACAGACGTGAGTCAGTTACGTTCTTTCTTGGGGCTAATTAATTATTACAGCAGATTTATCCCCAATTTGTCATCTATCCTAAGCCCACTAAATACTCTGCTGTGCAAAGGAAAACAATGGCAATGGACATCTGAATGTGCTGCATCTTTCAAAGAGGCAAAAGAGCAGTTACTCTCTCAAAGCGTGTTAACCCATTATGATCCACAACTTCCCATTCGGCTGGCGTGTGATGCATCACCTTATGGTGTAGGTAGTGTTATTTCACATATTCTCCCGAATGGACAAGAGAGGCCCATAGCTTTTGCATCAAGGACTCTGAATAAGGCAGAACGCAATTATGCCCATATTGAGCGCGAAGCTCTTGGCATTATATTTGGAGTTCGTAAATTCCGTCATTATCTGTATGGCAGGCAGTTTACACTCCTTATAGATCATCGCCCATTGACCACTATTCTGAGTCCGTGCAAAGTCACACCATCTATGGCTGCTGCTAGAATGCAGCGGTGGGCTCTCCTGTTAGCTGCCCATAATTACACCATACAGTACCGAGAGGCAGCTTGTCATGGAAATGCGGATGGGCTTTCACGCCTTCCATTACCAACATTATCAAGAGAGAGAATCAGTACTGTGGACAGTTTTCACATTAAACACCTAGAAGCCTTACCTGTGAACTGTCGAGAAATCTGCTGAGAGAGCAGGGGTGATCCTGTCCTTGCTCAAGTTCTGGAGATGGTCTCCACAGGTCGCTTTCCGAGGGTCCAGGATGTGGCCAGCACATTGGCGCCATTCATCAGCCGGAGGGATGAGTTGACACTCCAGCAAGGTTGCCTTATGTGGGGTGTGCGCATCGTCATTCCCTCAAAATTGAGATCACGACTGCTGTCGGAACTGCATACTGGACACCCAGGTGTTGTCCAAATGAAAGCTGTCGCCCGCAGTTACATGTGGTGGCCCGGAATTGACGCTCAAATTGAACAGGTCTCAAAAACATGCCAGTCCTGTCAATTTACACAGAAAGCACCGGGACCAGCACTACTCCACCCATGGACCTGGCCTGGATCCCCGTGGCAGAGAATTCATGTCGACTTTGCTGGGCCGTTCCAAGGCTAAATGTTTATGGTGGTTGTAGGTGCCCATTCAAAATGGCCTGAGGTACACCTTATGAGTTCCACTACAACGGCTAATACCATCCAGGTGCTCCGAGGGTTATTTAGTTGGTATGGGCTCCCTGAGGTGTTAGTGAGCGATAATGGTCCTCAGTTTACCTCACACGAGTTTGACACTTTTATGAAAGGCAATGGAGTAAAGCACATTCGCTCTGCACCATTTCATCCATCAGCAAATGGTCTTGCAGAACATTTTGTACAGACATTCAAGCATTCACTGAAGCGTTCCACTGGAACCACTTCCATACAACACCGACTGGACGCCTTTCTACTCACGTACCGTAATACTCCACACTCTACAACGAAGGAGTCCCCGTCTATGCTTTTCATGCATCGCAAGTTGCGATCTCGATTGGACCTGCTGAAGCCTAGCGTGACATCAGAGGTAGAGAAAGCACAAGAGGCACAGTGTGCGTATCGAGGAATGCATGCAAAAGCCAGAACGTTCAAGGTGGGAGATCCAGTTCTTGTTTGGAATTACGGGAGAGGAGAGAAGAAGTGGATACCAGGGGTTGTTTCAGCTGAGACTGGCCCTGTATCCTATACCGTCAACATCGGCGCATCGCAGCACTGGAGGCAACACGCGGACCAGATGCTGGCCAGGGTTGTTGAATTGGATACCTCTACAGACGACGGCGGAGCTGCATCGTCGTGCATCTCAGCAGACCTGCCTGTGCTGGAAAAGACTGTTCCAGAACCAGCTACTCCGGTTCCTGTGAGTGACCCCTCACCATTACCCCAGGTAACCTCAGAGGGAAACACCACATCACCTCCAGAGACTGGTAAGAGATATCCTTCTTGTATTACTAGACCACCAGAGCGTTATGTTCCATAAACTTTGTTTAAGATACTTTTAAGAGACATATATTGGACATTTTTGAATAAGAGACCTTTTTTATGTGTTAGATGAGAGAGTCACGTCTCACCAAAAGGGCAGAATAAACCCTTGATTGACTCAGGGGGTTGGGATCGTCTACTCCCAGCCTCAAGGCTAGTGTGTGTTTTTAAAATAATAAAAGTTGTTTGTTTTGTGTATCTTGGGGGTGGGTACAACATTTAGTGGGGAGGAGATGTGATGTATGGGAGTTGTATGAGTTGCATTTGCATATGCCACCCCACTGGTGGGCGCTGTATCCTGTGGCATCGCCAATAGTATAAGAGTGTGCTCATTGAACTGGGCTAGAACATGTATGTGTGCGTATGCCTGAGTAAACGAGCAAGCTAATGACCTGCAGCCGTGTGTGTCTTGGTGTTTGTTCCTCCGAGTGGTAATCTAAAGTAGAAACCCACGGACATAACAGTCTCCAATTTTCATCATGGGTATACCTCAACTATGAGAGACAAAATAAGAAAAAAAAAATCCAGAAAATCACATTGAAGGATTTTTAATGAATTAATTGGTAAATTCCTTGGTAAAATAAGTATTTGGTCAATAAAAGTTCATCTCAATGCTTTGTTATATACCCTTTGTTGGCAATGACAGAGGTCAAACGTTTTCTGTAAGTTTTCACAAGGTTTTCACACACTGTTGCTGGTATTTTGGCCCCTTCCTCCATGCAGATCTCCTCTAGAGCAGTGATGTTTTGGGGCTGTCGCTGGGCAACACAGACTTTCAACTCCCTCCAAAGATTTTCTATGGGGTTGAGATCTGGAGACTGGCTAGGCCACTCCAGGACCTTGAAATGCTTCTTACGAAGCCACTCCTTCGTTGCCCGGGCGGTGTGTTTGGGATCATTGTCATGCTGAAAGACCCAGCCATGTTTCATCTTCAATGCCCTTGCTGATGGAAGGAGGTTTTCACTCAAAATCTCATGATACATGGCCCCATTCATTCTTTCCTTTACACGGATCAGTCGTCCTGGTCCCTTTGCAGAAAAACAGCCCCAAAGTATGATGTTTCCACCCCCATGCTTCACAGTAGGTATGGTGTTCTTTCTCCTCCAAACACGACAAGTTGAGTTTTTACCAAAAAGTTCTATTTTGGTTTCATCTGACCATATGACATTCTCCCAATCCTCTTCTGGATCATCCAAATGCTCTCTAGCAAACTTCAGACGGGCCTGGACATGTATTGGCTTAAGCAGGGGGACACGTCTGGCACTGCAGGATTTGAGTCCCTGGCGGCATAGTGAGTTTCTGATGTAGCCTTTGTTACTTTGGTCCCAGCTCTCTGCAGGTCATTCACTAGGTCCCCCCTTGTGGTTCTGGGATTTTTGCTCACCGTTCTCATGATCATTTTGACCCCACGGGGTGAGATCTTGAGTGGAGCCCCAGATCGAGGGAGATTATCAATGGTCTTGTATGTCTTCCATTTTCTAATAATTGCTCCCACAGTTGATTTCTTCACACCAAGCTGCTTACCTATTGCAGATTCAGTCTTCCCAGTCTAGTGCAGGTCTACAATTTTGTTTCTGGTGTCCTTTGACAGCTCTTTGGTCTTGGCCATAGTGGAGTTTGGAGTCTGACTGTTTGAGGTTGTGGACAGGTGTCTTTTATACTGATAACGAATTCAAACAGGTGCCATTAATACAGGTAACGAGTGGAGGACAGAGGAGCCTCTTAAAGAAGAAGTTACAGGTCTGTGAGAGCCAGAAATCTTGCTTGTTTGTAAGTGACCAAATACTTATTTTACTGAGGAATTTACCAATTAATTCATTAAAAATCCTTCAATGTGATTTTCTGGATTTTTTTTCTTCTCATTTTGTGTCTCATAGTTGAGGTATACCTATGATGAAAATTGGAGACCTCTCTCATCTTTTAAGTGGGAGAACTTGCACAATTGGTGGCTGACTAAATACTTTTTTGCCCCACTGTACAACACAACCTGAAAAACACACGCACTTCTGCAGCTCCTCCTCTTCCACCACCTTTCAACTTTGCCCCGTCTCCTCCCTTAGAGAACCTTTTTCTGCTCCTTCTAAAGTTAATAAAAAAGTAAAAAAAAAAAAAAAAAAAAAAATCGAATGCATAAACTTCCCAGATTGATTAAACAAAATGTTGGTAAAATTCTAACCCAGCCTCAAGTCTCTAAAATTAATAATTTGGCCTCTGTCCCCACCCCCAAAGTTTAAAAATTAAATGTGGCTTATTAAACATTAGGTCTCTATCTTCTAAGTCTCTTCTGGTCCATGATCTATTAATCGATCACCAGATCGATCTACTATCCCTCACAGAGACCTGGCTCGGGCTTGATGATTATGTTGGTTTGAATGAATCAACTCCCTCTGGGTATTTAAACTGTCATAACCCCAGAGGTTCTGGTCGTGGTGGTGAAGTGGCGGCAATTTTCCATTCCAAATTACTAGTTAATGTTAAGCAGAAATTACGTTTTAATTCCTTTGAATCCTTTGAAGGTTTTGGTCCTCAGTGTAGGGCCTGTTGGCAATCTTGGCTTGAACCCAGTTCTCTTTGCCATAGTTTATCGCCCTCCCACAGCCTATTCAGAGTTTCTATCGGAATTTGTCGAATTTTTAGCTGATTTAGTGCTGAAAACCGATAGAATAATTATTGTAAGGGACTTTAACATACATGTTGATGTTGAGAGTGACTGTCTTAATAAGGCTTTCAATTCAATTTTAGACTCAATGGGGTTTTCCCAAAAAGTAAAAAATTCTACCCATTATTTCCACCATACATTGGACCTTGTTTTGACTTGTGATATAGATATCGAAAATCTGGTTGTGTCTCCTCATAATCCTGTACTGTCTGACCATTGTCTGTTAATTTTTGATTTCATTATCTCTGATCACTTATTTCCTAAAGAAAAATACTACTACAGCAGATGTCTTTCTGATGACGTTGCTAAATTTTTGCAGATTGTCTCCTCTATGCCATGGGTCAACACAACAGAAACACCTGAAATAAGTGATGGAGAGTCTGCTCCATTCGTGATTGATCGCATGGTTGATGGTGTTACTGCCTCTCTGCATCGGACTCTAGATTTGGTAGCCCCTTTAAAAAAGAAAAAGTCTAACCAGAGATTTCTTACCCCTTGGTTTAACTCAGAAACTCGTGGCTTAAAACAGAAAACTCGTCAAATTGGAAAGAAAATGGCGTTTAACTAATTCAGATGAATCCTACTTGGCGTGAAGAAATAATCTCTTAATCTATAAAAAAAATCTCTTAGAAAAGCTAGATCAAGCTATTATTCTGCATTAATAGAAGCAAACAAGAATAACCCCAGGTTTCTCTTCAACACTATAGCCAGGCTTACAAAGAGCCATGACTCGGTCAATCCTTACATCCCCCCTGAGCTTTCTAGTCAGGACTTTCTGAACTATTTCAATCTTAAAATTTCATCTACTAGAGATGAAATCAGTCAGATTCTTCCTACTGTAAACTCTAGTAAATTAACTACTGCAACTCCCTCAATTGATATCTGCTTAGATAAGTTTACTTCAATTGACCTCTTTAAGTTGGATAAAATAATTTCCTCTTCTAAGCCTTCATCTTGCCTTCTGGACCCTATTTCTTCCAGGTTATTTAAAATTATTTTCCCAATTATTGGTAGCCGTATTCTTCTTATCATTAATTCTTCTTTAACTCTGGGTTATGTTCCACTGGGTTCCAAGGTTGTCATAGCCAGGAGCGACACCGGGGTTAAGCTCCCAGTGCTCATAAAATGCTCCTTATGGCGTGTGTCTCGAAAAGCCTCTGACAACTAAGTCCAACTCCTAGCCTGCCCGTGTGGTTTAGTCTCTAAGCCCGGCGGAACTGTTTTTACTAATAGGAGAAGGGGCGAGGGTGGATCTCTGGCGCCTTAAAACCAGATGCTTCGGGTAGATGGTGGCTCGTCAACCTGGGAAAGTAGCCCATCTAGGGGAAGGTAAACCCTGATTTCAAACCTCCGCTGCCTTGCTGCACACCTGGTCACGGGAAAGGCTTCGGGAGTCAACCCTGAGGAAAAATCCGGAGTCGGAGCCCCTAAGGCAGTTCTCTGTTGTGCTCAACATTGTTCTTGCAGCTCCTGCGACGGCGCTGGTGCCAAACTATAGCAGCCCTGCTGTTCCTTTGGATTCATCAGTGACGTGGAGAGGGGGGACATGCTGCAAGGGTAACATCTGGTCCTCCATATCTTCCTGCCCAGGCTTGAATCCTACCAACGCCCAACGCTGGAAGGTAGAACACCGGTGTGCATCGGCCTGTTCAGCCACAGGCGGTGCTGTTCCAGCAGAGTAGACGTTTAGGATTCTCTTCCATGGTCATCATAGACCGACGGAGGCCGACGATGTTCCACTGGCTTTTAAAACTGCTGTAATTAAACCTTTACTTAAAAA
Organism: Pholidichthys leucotaenia; assembly: GCA_020510985.1. Classification (NCBI taxonomy): domain Eukaryota; kingdom Metazoa; phylum Chordata; class Actinopteri; order Cichliformes; family Pholidichthyidae; genus Pholidichthys; species Pholidichthys leucotaenia. The sequence goes on from CM035836.1 coordinate 42,674,010, forward strand.
AACGACGCTCAATCCTGGAGTTTTGGCCAATTATCGACCAATCTCTAATTTGCCTTTCATTTCAAAAATCTTGGAAAGAGTTGTTGCTGTGCAATTATCTGACCATTTGCAGGGAGTTGGTTTATTTGAGGTGTTTCAATCTGGGTTCAGAGCTCATCACAGCACTGAAACTGCCTTAGTGAAGGTCTCTAATGACCTGACTGCATCTGATAATGGACTTGTTTCTGTTCTTGTTCTTTTAGATCTCAGTGTGGCCTTTGACTCTAACGATCATGCTTCCCTGGAAGTCGCGGGAGACGACTTCCGGGGAAGTGCCGAGCGCTTATGTAATCATGTTGATTTTCGCTAAAATCGGTAATAAGGTACCTTACCCCCCCCTAAAATTTTCTCAATGGATTTAGACGATTCACAGAAATGATCAATTTGAAAATAAATTGGTGGAAATCCGCGGATCGGCGGAAAATTGCCATCCCTGAGTTTAGGAATGCTATCTTCTTGGAACATAAGTCAATATTATACAGTAGTAACTAGCATTCAGCTGTTTGTTTGCCCCCCAAGCCCCCCACCCTCCCCACCCCCCACCGGGGCTCTGCCCCAGACCCCGCTGGGGGACTGTGTCCCCCAGACCCCCTGCTGAATTTTCAGATAATTTCCCCAACCCCAAATCACATCCCTGGTTCGTGTTGGAATTTTGAGCTTTTGGTATTGTTTTCAGCGGAATTATGAGATTTTTATCGAAGGATCAGGGGTCATCGGTGCTAGAAATAGACAAAAGTGTCAAAAATAAGTTCCGATGGAATTGGCTTGAGAGAAAAGTTCAGGTTCAGGTTACTTTATTTGTACCCGTAGGTAGATTTGTTTTGCAGTCCAGTGTAAATAGTGTAATAAACTCTTATAGAACTGTTAAATATGTTGGATTAAAGACAGTGAGACAACATTGAAGAAAAAGTAAGTTAACTTTTCATTAAATTTAATGATTTATCCAAGTCTAGTATTTCATTTTTTAAATCTTTTTTTCAGTCTAAATTACTTCTGTTTTACTGAAAACCTCCCAGCTTCAGGGGGGCTGCGCACCCCCCAGCCCCCCCATAAGTCAATCGACCAAATTAGATTTCAGCTGAAATCAGAATTTCCTGTTGCCATCCCTGTAAACTAGAAAAGCACTCGGAGAGCGCAGACCTCCACCAAGTGCCACAGTTCCCCCCATACAGTGTTTAACATCATAAATATTAATCCATTTATTTTGTGTAACTTTATAGATTCCTTGACCATGAAAAAAATGCCATTCGCAAGTGGCATATATTACCTATACTGTGATGCTAGTTGCATGTTTATAGCTTCATTTGTTCTTTTATGCAAATTACTGTGATTCCCGTTTTGGAAATCCCAATAAGTAAAAAAATTCCTGGATCCAGACGGTGATCCGAATCACCACCAAAATCTAATCATCTGTAGGATACCCCATTTCTGACAATCTCTGAAAATTTCATGAAAATCCGTCCATAACTTTTTGAGTTATCTTGCTAACAAACAAACAAACAGACAGACAAACCAACGCCAATGAAAACATAACTTCCTTGGCGGAGGTAAATATTCCAACAAGCATTATCCTTCACATGCTTTAACACTTGATCAAATCAAAATCGGTTAATTTTGTCTATTCCATAATAGAAATAAAATTCCAACACACCATTACTTTTTATAATTTCAGCATTCATTTCAGATCACCAGTTTCAATCTCCATTGAGACTTGAGCAGTTCATTTTGCACAATCACTGATGTAGCCAAGTCTTAGAAATATTCAAAAGTTATGAGTCAATGTCCACTGTGCACTGTCAATTTCAAACTGTTTGGAATCATAAAAGGGGATGGTTAACTTTTATTACCGTTTCCTCCCCCGCGCAGCCCAGCTCATACAGCCGTTGTACGCCGTCAGTAACAGAGAGTTAATAGCTCTCCACCTGGCCATATGCCACTTCCAGTCCTGCCTGAAAGGGCGCATCTTCACTGCGTTCGTGAACCACAAGCCGCTAACGTACTTAACGTACTTTATCTTCCTGGAAGATAAAATAAAGCGGAATTCGGCAAATTAGCAGAAAATCACATCCCTGAGAACACGCCGCCATGAATTTTTGAAAAAGCATACAACGAGCCATTTGATTGGTCCAATCGTTTGCAACTATCCAATCGCAGGGCTGTTTACAATACAGCAGTAGCTTGAACACAACACATCCGGGTTATCGCGGGAGACGACTTCCGGGGAAGCGCCGAGCGCTTATGTAATTATGTTGATTTTCGCTAAAATCGGTAACAATAAGGTACCTTACCCCCCCTAAAATTTTCTCAACGGATTTAGACGATTCACAGAAATGATCAATTTGAAAATAAATCAGCGGAAATCCACGGATCAGCGGAAAATTGCCATCCCTGGTATGAACAACCTAAAGCAGGCCTATTCAATTAGTGGCTCGCGGGCCACATGCAGGCCAGAACCAACCTACGAGTGGCCAAGACCACACCAAGGAAATATAAATTTAAGAAAAAAATATGAAGGAATGACAGTCCACAAGCGCGCACATGCATGCACATGCACACACAGCGACTGGCAGTGGGTGAAAAAAGTTTGACGTCTGTGTCTTTGTTTTTATGCACTTTACTGTTTTTTAATGTAATTCTCTGTGTCGTTTTTGTCCTTGAATGTTTGTGGACTATATAACGAAGAGCTCCCTTGTTCCATTAACATGGATTTCCTTCTTGTTTTTGCATTGTCGTTTCTTTCCTACCGGCTCTTTGTTTTGGAGGTGAGCGCGATCGCGATCATGCTGGGAAGAATACAGTATTCCAGAGACATGTTACTGCATTTAAACATGGATAATGCAGCATCTGTATCTGAGTCCGTGCCGCAACTGTCGGACTTTATTTTAAGAGATTTTCATGGACACAGCAATGAAAAGAGAGACAAGCGGAGGAAACGCGGAAAGCGTGGAGGCGTAAGATTAAACCTGAGGAGACATCAGCTTAACCACATTCCATCCATCCATCCATCCATCTTCTACCGCTTAATCCTTTCGGGTCGCGCGGGGGCTGGAGCCTATCCCAGCATCTTTGGGCGAGAGGCAGGGTACACCCTGGACAGATCGCCAGTCCATCGCAGGGCCAACACAGAGAGACAGACAACCATTCACTCTCACATCCATACCTAAGGACAATTTAGAATCCCCAGTTTTGATGCCAATTAACCTAACTTGCATGTTTTTGGCATGTGGGAGGAAACCGGAGTCCCCGGAGTAAACCCACGCAGACACGGGGAGAACATGCAAACTCCACACAGAAGGGTCATCGATGGTCTGGGGGTGGGATCGAACCCATGATGGTCAAGGGTGGAATCGATCCCATGACCTTCTTGCTGTGCTGCCACTGTGCTAACCACTGCACCACCGTGCTACAATCCCTGAGAAATAAAGTGGATGAAATTCAAGGGAATGTACGATATCAGAAGGATTTCAAGAACTGCTGTGTCATGGCTTACACGGTGACGTGGCTTACGGCGCATGACCGGGATACAGACCTGTGGATTGACGGCTTTGGAGCCCCACTTCGCTCGGATCGGCAGTAAGAGGTAACGGGGAAACATCAGGGGGGCGGTGTATGTTTATATATTAATAAACAGTACTGTACATCCGTCACGGTCAGAGAGCGCATCTGTACACCAGATGCGGAGCTTCTGTCCGTATCGCTATGCCCCTTTTATCTGCCCCGCGAGTTCCCCCAACTTTTCATAATGACTGTGTACATTCACCCGAGAGGGGATGCTGCCTCCACCTCCAGCACCGTCTTTGATGTGGTACAGCGGTTGCAGTTGATTTCCCCAGAGGCTCCAAATTTTATCCTTGGGGATTTTAACCATGTTTCTTTAAAGAAGACACTTAAAAATTTTTATCAGTATGTCTCCTGCCCAACCAGGCGAAAAAAGACATTGGATCTGTGCTATGGATCCATTGAGAGGGCCTATAAATCTATTCCCCTTCCTCCTTTAGGATCCTCAGATCACAACTGTGTACATTTGCTGCCCACATATAAAACTGCTCTCAGAAGAGACAAGGCGAAGACCAGAGACATAAACGTGTGGACAGAGGATTCAGTGCACTGCCTCCAGGAATGCTTTAACTGTACGGACTGGGAGGTGTTCACACTGTCCTGCGGAGAAGATTTGGACTCTTTAGTGGACATGACATGCTCATACATGGCTTTCTGTAAAGACATGATCGTTTCACGTAAACGTGTCAAAATATATCCCAACAACAAGCCATGGGTTGCACCGTGCAGCCATGGCTGCACGGTGGCGCAGTGGTTTAGCACTGTGGCAGCACAGTTTTACCCTCGGCCGGGGGATCGCGGGGATCATGAGATCGTGGGTTCGATCCCAGCCCCCGACCAACAGTGAGCTGTGTGGAGTTTGCATGTTCTCCCCGTGTTGCGCGGGTTTACTCCAGGATTTCTCCGGTTTCCTCCCACACACCAAAAACATGTAGGTTTAGGGTGCTCGCGCACGCAGCGACCAGCAGCCGGTGGCTTGTGACCAGACTGCAAACCAAGTCTACCTACGGGTACAAATAAGTAACAAAAAAAAAAAAAAAAAAAAACACAACAAGCCATGGGTTACAAAATCAGTTAAATCCTGCTTATAGAGGAAAGCACTTGCCTTTAAACAGGGGGTTGTTGCTGAGCTGCAGGTTGCCATAAAAGAGCTTAAAAGGCCGAAATTTTAAGAGCAAAACAGAATTATAAATCAGAGTTGGAAAGCAAGATGGCAACAAAGAAACCTGATTCAGCCTGGGCCAGTATGAAAACTATTGCAGGCCTTCAGAGCACAGAGCACAGTAATCGTGTGTTTTTAGATGGTTTTAATTCAGACACAGAGCTGGCTAATGCTCTTAATTGTTTTTATGGTCGTTTTGACTCCTTTGATTTTAGCACAGAAACCCAAGGTTTGAAACAGAAACTCAAAGACAATCAGCACTTTAATATCGAGGTGCAGGATGTTAAAAAGGCGTTCTGTGCTGTAAAAGTGAACAAAAGTCAGGGCCCTGATAATGTATGTGGGCGCTTGGTAAAGTCCTGTGCACATGAGCTGAGTCCTGTATTTCACTGCATTTTCAATAAGCCCTTACAGACACAACATGTGCCTAAGATCTGGAAAGATGCTGTGGTTGTCCCCGTTCCAAAATCCAGCTGTCCTAAAACGGTAAATGATTTTAGACCAGTTGCTTTGACTTCAATTTTTTTTGTAACTTAGATTTTTATTCATTTTTCATCATATATAATGCATTCAGATCACATTCTACATTTAAAAAACAAAGGGGTTAGGGTAGGGAAAAAAAAAAAAAAAAAAAAAAAAAAAAAAAAAGAATTATAAAAAAAATAAAAATAAAAGGGGGGGGGGCAAATGTTGGAGCATCAAGTTTTTAGTTTCCATCTCTTAATTCTTCTGGTTTTTTCAGTGTCTTTGGTTATTCTTTCAATTTCTGCCTCGTTGTTGCACTTTGTAGTGTGTCCATTTCCGCCATTTTTTCTCCCATATTCCTTCTTGCATTCTTCGTCGATATGTTAGTTTTTCCATCATACGTATGTCCTCAACAATGTCAGTCCATTGCTCTTGGTCAGGAAGAACTTCTGATCGCCATTTTTTTGTGATAGTTTTTTTACATGCAATCAACAAGATTTTAACTAGATATCTGTCCTCAGCCTGTATAACATTGTCTTTTTTAAGATCACATAAGTACATCAGGTTACAGTTCATTGGTATATTATATCCTAATATCCTCTGTATTGTCACATGCATAGATTTCCAAAATGATGATATTTTGTAGCATTTCCAAAACATATGTGAGTGGTCTGCATTTTGAGCCCCACATCCCCTCCAGCATAAAGATTGGGTATTTGTATATTTTCCTTGAATCTGTGGTGTAATGAAAAAGCGAATCAGGTTTTTCCATCCAAATTCCCTCCATGCCCTTGAATTTGTTGATGTGTGTTGTGTTTTCCATATTTCCTGCCAGCTTTCTTCTGTTATGTTTAAATTGAGCTCTTTCTCCCATTTCTCCTTTATATAGTTACTTGTATGATTGTTTGTCATAAGTTTCTGATATAGTTTTGAAATAATTCTTATTTTATTTCCTGCATATGAGCTTAAAATAAGTTGTATAATCTCGTTCACATCTGTTTGGAGGTTATGCCTAATCTTCTTCATATAGTAATCTCTCATCTGCAGATATCTGAAAAATTCCGATCTTTCTAATTTAAATTTTCTCCTGATATTTACAAAGCTCCCGAGATCTTTTTTTCCGATATTGCCCCATGCTGTGATTCCCTTGTTCACCAGATTGTTGTATCCCCTATCTTGTTTTGCCGGTTCAAACTGACTGTCAAATGCTACCCATTTCAATAGTTTTATGTCTTCCCTTATATTATATTTTTGTACTATTTTATACCACAGTTCTAAAGTAAATTTAGTGATTGGGTCTATTTGTTTGATTTGCTTATATGCATCTTTATCCCCTATTATGCTTTGTACTGGGAGTCCCTCAATTTCCTTTTCCATTTCTTTCCATTTTGCCTCATATCCCTCGTCGCACCAACATATGATATATCTTATTTGTGCTGAGTAGTAATATTCCTTTAGACTCGGTAGGCCCATGCCTCCTTTCTCTTTTGGTAATTGGAGGGTTTTATATTTCACTCTTGGTTTTTTACCTCCCCAAACAAATCTCGATATCATCCTGTCCCACTTTGAGAAATGGGCATCTGGAATCTCTGTTGGTATAGCCTGGAAGAGGTAAAGTAATCTAGGTTGTATGCTGATTTTGACTGTCTCAATTTTTGAATTCAGATCCATATTTAAGATTGACCATCTATCAATATCTTTTTTTATTTCTTGTTCCAACCTATCATAGTTTGCTTTATATATTTTGCTTAGGTCTTTAGGTATGTTCACTCCAAGGTATTTTATTTCTTTTTGGTTCCAGTTTAGTTTGATCTTATCAGTTATCTGGTTTAGAGGGTTATAGTGGAATGTCAGTATTTGTGTTTTTGTTATGTTTATCTTGTATCCTGATAATTTTCCAAAATTTTCTATCAAGTTCATCATTTCCATTATTGATTTATCTGGTTGTTCAAGGTAAACTATAATATTGTCTGCAAATAGCCCAATCTTGTGTTCCGCCCCCTTTATTGTTACACCTTTTAATTTCTTATTTTGTCGTATCGCTTGAGCCAATGGTTCTATGAACAGAGCAAACAAGGTGGGCGATAAGCAGCATCCCTGCCTAGTTGATCTTTGTATATTTACTTTGTCTGTTAAGCTACCGTTTATCTTGACTCTTGCCACAGGTTCTTGATATAGCGTCCTTATGCATTGTACTGATTTTTCGTTAAATCCAAAGCGCTCCAGTACACTATATAGAAATTTCCAGTTAACCCTGTCAAATGCTTTTTCTGCGTCTAAACTCATTATTACTGCGCTTTTCTTTTCTTTATGTATTTGGTTAATTATATGTATTGTTCTCCTGATATTGTCATGTGTTTGGCGTCCCTCTATGAATCCAGTTTGATCATCTTCTATCAATTCCGTCAAGAATGTCTTTATTCGTTTACATATAATTGTTGTGTATATTTTATAATCTACATTTAATAAAGAGATTGGTCTATAGTTTCCGCATTGTTCTTTATCTTTCCCTGGTTTTAAAATAACTGAAATGATTGCTTTGTTCCATGATGGAGGTATTTTGTTGTTGTTCAGCGTCCAATTAAATGACTTTAGGAGTTGTGGCATGAGTTCTTCTATAAACAGTTTATAAAACTCAGATGGGTATCCATCACTACCTGGTGATTTACCGTTTTTAAGTGACTTAATCACATCTCTGATCTCTTGTGTTGTTATTTCTGCTGTTAGTTTTTCATTTTGTTGATTTCCTATTGATGGCAAGTCCAATGTGTCTAGAAATTTTTTGATATCTTTAGTATTTGTTTCTTCAGGTTGCGAGTATAGTTCTTGGTAGAAATTATGGAAAATTTCTTCGATGTTTTCTGGGTTAACTGTGGTTTTATTTGTGGTGGGGTCTTTAATCTTGTATACATTATTCATTGTTTGTTGTTTTCTTAACCGTTTTGCCAGCAGTTTTGTGGCTTTTGGCCCCGTTTCATAATATTTTTGCTTTAGATATCTATTTTTCCTTTCAATTTCATCCATTTGTGTTTCTTTTATCTTTGTTTTTTCTTCTTTAATTTCTTGATATATTTTTGGATCATTTGTGCTTTGATGTTTACGTTCTAATTCCCTCAGTCTCTCACATCTTTGTTCATACGCTTCCAGTTTAGTCTTATTTGCTTTTCCTGTTTCAACAATTAATTTACCCCTTAACACGGCTTTTAGTGTGTCCCATAGTATTGTTGGGTCCACTTCTTCATTGTCATTCTCTTGAATATATTCGTTTATGTTTATTTTTATTCTCTCTTTCATTTTCTCATCATTTAACAGTCCTACGTTAAGTTTCCATGTTGTTTGTCGTTTTCTATTGTTCAAATATATTTCCATGTATATAGGATTATGATCTGATATTTCTGCCCCTCCAATCCAACAATTTCTCACCCTGTGTCTGTCACCTTCATTCATAAGGAAGTAATCTATTCTAGAGTGTACTTTATGGACTGCTGAATAATGTGTATAGTCTTTTTCGAGTGGGTGCAGGTCCCTCCATATGTCTACCATACCCATTTCTGCCAGTGAGGTTCTTATGAACTTTGTTACATGTTTTTTTGTCTTCTTAACACTTGTTGTGTCAACTTCATGATCCATGACAGCATTTAAGTCTCCTCCACAAATTAGGACTCCTTCACTGTGTGTTGCTATGAGATCAAACAGATGTTGAAAAAAACCCTTGTCACTTTCTGGTGGGGCATAGATGTTCACTAATGTAATCTGCATACCATCTATTCTTCCCTTTATTATTACATACCTGCCTTCTTTATCCTGGATTTCCTGTTCACTTTCAAATTGTATTTTGTTTGAGATTAGTATCATAACCCCCCTTTTTGCTCCTCCCTTAAATGAACTGTAGTAGGAGTTCTTATAGCCAAATCTCTTTAGTTTCACATGTTCTGTCTTGCTCAAATGTGTCTCTTGCATAAATATAATTTCAGCTTTTTCCTTCTTGAATTTTCTTATTATTCTTTCCCTTTTAACAGGTGAGTTCAGACCATTCACGTTTAATGTCATTATCTTAAGATTTTTACCCATATTCATGTTTTTCCATTTTTTTAACTTGTGCTCCTAGCCCCTTTAACAACAAAAATAACACATATTTATATAAAAACACATTAAAAAATCTCGACCTCCGTACTTTGGGCCTTTCTTCTGCCCACTGGTCCCTGTTGGTGGGTGGGGGGTTTGTCTTCACAGAGTGAAGGGCCCTCCCTAGACTTCTAATTACTATCAAAGTAATAGTCATAAGTCTAGAAATGTCCAACAAATATCACTTAAACCTCTCCTAGCCGTCTGTTTCTCTTTTACCTTGTCTTCTTGGCCTTCATTTCTTCTGTGCCTTTCTTAATCTTTGTTATGATCTAGGCTTTCAGTTGAAAGCCTTGTAGCTGTCCTGGGCCCGCTGCTCTACGTCTCTCCCCCTTCTTCCGCCGTTCACTCGTCTCCACTCCGTCTGTCGTGGTGCGTTCAGGGCCGCCGCTGCTCCAGCCGTCTCCTTCGGCACGCTCACCTCAAGGCCCCGCTCCATCATATCCCGCGCTGCCTCTTCGGCCGTGTTGTAGGTTCTTGTGCCTTCCTCCCAATGAATCCTCATTTTCGTTAGCGGCGTTTGGAATCTAATTTTTTTCTCTTTCAGCGTTTTTTTAATATTGGCATATTTCTTCCGCTGCTGCACGATTTCTGTCGGGTAGTCATGGTCAAAAAATACCTGTTTGTCGCCGATTCGTATCTTTTTTTTCTATGCTTGCGTCAGGATTCTTTCCTTTATGTCATATTTCACAAAGTTTACCACAACTGACCTGGGTGGAGAGTTTGTTTTCGGGTTCTGTGCCGGTGTTCTGTGCGCCCGTTGAATCTGCAGATCCGTTTCTCCGGGTATTTCCAGTTCTTTTTTTAAGAACTGATCCATGAATTTTGTCATCGAGTTGCCTTCAATGCCCTCCGGAATTCCAAAGATGCGCATATTGCTTCGTCGGGATCTGCTCTCCAAGTCGTTTATTTTCTCCTGCATCCTCTGCGTTTGCGTCGTCAGGGTCTGTAGTTGTTCGTTTGCCTCGCTTTTCCAATCTTCTAGTTCCGAAATTCGGGTCTGCGCTTCTGTCATACACGCCCGCTGGGAGCGCAGCTCCTCCATGTTTTCCGTTAATTTACGCTCCATTTCTCTTCGGAGGTCCATGATTTCCTCCTTAATTTCTTTTTTCAGTTCCTCCTTAAGAGCCGCTAAATCCTGTTGTAGCTGTCGCTTGAATTCTCTTAACTCTTCACCCAAACTGGCGATGCCAGCGTTCATGTTGTCGAGTCTGGTGTCTTCCATTTTCTCTGCTGTAGACACCTCGTTTTTTTGGGCTTTGCGTACAGCGGTTTTTCCTGCGTTGTTGGAGAGGAATTCTTCAATTTTACCCTGTTTTTGTCCTTGTGCCCGGTTCCTTCGTGTTTTCATCCCTTAGTTTATTGATTCGTTTATGTCGAGTTGGCCATTTACCGATGATTTTTAATCCGGCTAGGGAGAGCTCTTTGTTTAAGTGTTATGTCTCTCCGCCATCTTCCCGGAAGTCACTTTGACTTCAATTTTAATGAAAATTTTTGAAAAACTGGTCAGATTTGAGGTCCTAAAGCAGACTGAGCATGCATTGGATCCTTTACAGTTTGCCTATAGGCCTCACAGGAGGAGTAAAGGATGCCACTGTCACTCTGTTTAACATGCTTTTTGAACATCTGGATTTTAATGGGACACATGCCAGGCTTTTATTTGTGGACTTTTCTTCCACCTTTAATACAATCCAACCTCATATCTTAGTTGAAAGGCTCCTGCAACAATTTGATTTGAGTAATAATCTGGTAGGTTGGATTCTGGATTTTTTAACCAACAGGACACAGAGAGTAAGGGTCAATGGTACATTGTCTGACCAAAAGTGTTCTTCTACTGGCTCTCCGCAGGGGTGTGTGTTGTCACCACTACTCTTCATCCTGTACACAAACATGTGTCGGAGCAGACATGACAACAGACACATTATAAAGTATGCTGATGATTCAGTTGTTGTCAGTCTCCTCCAGGATGGTGAGAGTGGCCACGGCCCAGTAGTTGATGATTTTGTTCACTGGTGTGAGGATTCCTACCTGCAGCTGAATACGACAAAAACTAAAGATATGACTATTGACTTCAGGACGAAAACTCCCAGGCACAAAGTCACTGTACTAAAAGGCCAGACCACTGAATGTGTACAATCCTACAAATATCTTGGGACGATTATTGATAGTAATTTAAACTTTGAAGAGAACTGTGAAAGGGTGTGCAAAAAGGGTCAGCAACATTTGCATTGTTTAAGGAAACTTGCACGCTTCCAAATTGACCAAACCATAATGGCAATGTTTTATCGAGCTTTTATTGAATCTGTTTTATCCTTTTTCTTTAGTGTCATGGTTTGGTCGGATAAAACTGAAACACAGGAAATCCTTGGATCAGGTAGTTAGATGGTCCAGTCGTTTGCTTGGTGAGTCACAGCTGAGACTGACATCCCTGTACACCAGACAGGTACAGAGAATTGCTACCTCCATTTTAAATGATGACTCCCACCCTTTGCACTGCAACTTTCAGCTTCTTCCCTCCAGACTGAGGTTTGCTGTCCCAAAAAGTAAAACCCAGCGCTACAAAAGCAGTTTTGTTCCTGCTGCTGTTAAAGAGTTGAACAAGAACAATATATTGCACATAATTTAGTTACCTATTTATTAATTTTATTTTATATTTACTTATTTTTGTAGGTTTTTTATTTGGGTTCTAAATCTTTTATTGGGTTTTAGACTTTTGAGTTTTTAACCTCTTTGACTAGTCTTTAACTTTTTAATATGACCCTTCTCTCTTCTCTCTGTTTTTTCTCTTATCTCTGTCCTATGTCCTGATTGATGGAGCCTTGAGTACTTTTATCATGTTTATAGTCAGCTTCATGTGTGTCTGTGTTTGTGTTCATGTTGAATGTAATTGTGGTTTGTAAATATGGATGTCACCTGACTGCAAAACAAATCTACCTACAGGTACAAATAAAGTAACCTGAACACAAACAACACACATGACCGTCATCCGCGCAGAATTCAAGAAGTGCCCCGCCCACATGAGCGTTCCAGTTGGCAGGAAGGCAAAGTGTTTTTCTTGCGTTGCTGTCCGAGAGAAGCATGAGCTTATTACAGTACTTGAAAAGCGGGAAAAAAGCAGAAGAGATATGTAACCAGTGAAGGCATTTATGGTGGTTTTAACCCGCTAGACACAGGAACAATAAGAGTCGCTTAGCAAACATACTCTATGCAGGGAAAGGCAAGAGTGACTGAATCTCTGAGGACTGACTTCACTAGCTACTACAATATCCAGCCAGGATGGATGGATATTATGTACCTGGCAAGTTAAGATGACTGAAATTCACGAAGTCAATGACTTCAATCCATCAGCAGCCTTCAGACAAACTAAACGTGCCAACATTTGGATTTCAAAATAAGGGAGGTTTTTCCTGCTGTCTGGGTAGTGAGGAGAGTTCTAAAAAACTATAAATATATAGAAATATTATAACAGAAATAACTGCATCTTTGGTCATTTTTTATTTATTTCATTAAATATAATTTTATTAATATTTTTTCTTTGAAATGAGAGTTAAATTATTGTTCTGTTCTGGCTCTGCAAAATTATGGTCAAAAGTGTAAATTGTATAAGGAAAAAAAGTCAAAATTTTACCATAATCTGTTTAAAGTTTATAAAAAAAACAGTAATTTTATTTTAAAAAAAATAGACAAAAATTTGCCATAAAAATCCACAAATAGACAAATTTATAATAGTCTCAGATGTACAAGAAAAGTCAATTTTACAAGAGGAAATTACAAATTTGAGGAAAGTGGTTTCAAATTTAGAAAAATTTACCAAGAAAAGTAGAAAACTACAAGAAAATTGTTATAAATTGTGGAGAAAAACCTCAAACCTTCAAGACTGAAGTCATTACTCGAGTTTTTTAAGTGGGGGCTTTCTGCATCCTTAACTCTACTAGAAATTTTTGGTTGACCGATATGTGTGTGTAATGGAATGCGTAGATATAAAAAGAGGTTCCTACTCACACATGTGGTGATTTAAAACAAAAACCATAATAGTGGATGTGCAATGTTTGTTAATGTTATCAATCTTTTCTTGGGGGAGTTTGTGCACTGAAGTGTTTGACAGTTCATTTTTTATTCAGCTAAATGCCCTTTGTGATGTGCCAAGGTCAGTTATGATCAGGATATAGTGTATTTTATTTCAAAAGGGAAACAAATGTTAATACTGCTAACAGTGCACATTGAGTTTTTAATGCACTTTGAGATATTCCTGAATAGGATGTGACCAAAATGTTTATTTACAGAATTTTTTCATTTAATTGTTGTTCAAGAGGAAAAATATTTTTACTACTTCAAGTTCTGCTCAATCCCAGCACTGTTATTGTGTTTTTATGCACTTTTGATGTGCCTTTGTCATGTGCCAAGTGCACATTTAAAACCAAAACAATGAGTAAAAAGTGCATATTTTTCCTCATATTGATCTGTGTTGGTTTGAAATTTGTCATATTCAACAGATTGCTGAACATGTGCGGCCCAGTTACATGTCTTGATTTCAAATTGTAGCCCTGTGGTGGACACACATACGGGACCTGTTTTGTGACTCACATTTTAGGTCAGAACAAAGGCAGGAAGCTGCAGGAATCTTAGCTTTGGTATGCAAGGCTTGAGCCTGGGGGGGTTTAATTAAAGGATTAAGGGAAGGATGCATTGGAGACAGTGGAAGTGATATCATGGAGAGAAAATGCATTGTGACGGTCTTTATAATGCAAGGTGGTCTGTGTGACGTGATCTGTGAAGTGTGAGAGTCCTGATATTTAAGGACGAGAGTTTACTGTGTCATGCTCTTTATCTGCTTTGAGAGGATGGTGTTGTGAATAAAGCTGACTTTGAGAGAGACCTCTGCCTCGTCATTTTCACATCACCACATTGGTGACCCGAGACGCATCATGCAAGAGGAGAATTCCCCCGGGCCAGCCGCATCAGGAGCCCCCAGCCAAGCGAATGCCGCTACAGTCCAGCTACCGGACTTCTGGCAGAACAATCCGCGCTCCTGGTTCAACGCGGTTGAGGCACAGTTCAACCTCCAGGGGATATCGGTAGATGCCACGAAATTCTACCACGTAGTCGCAAAGCTGGACAACAACACGGCCCAGCATGTGGAGAGCCTGATCGACCAGCCGCCGGATAGCGACAAATACGGCACGTTGAAGGCTGCACTCATCCAGCAATTCACCCCCTCGGCGGAGGAGCGAGCAGAGAGGCTCCTAGCACTGACGGAGGGGGAAAACGACATGCCTGCGAGCCTGATGGAGAAGTTGTTGAGGTTGAAAGACTCTGACGACGGTCACTTCATTTTCACCCACCTCTTCCTCAGGACTCTACCGTCAGCAGCGAGAGCGACCCTGGCCAGTTCGCCACTGTTGGCCCTACGGGACTACCGCGCGCTGGGCCGAGAGGCACAGCGGACTGTCAACGCCACCAAGCGGCGCGCAGCCACGGCCGCTGCAGCGGAACTCGGCGCGACGACCGGAGACGACAGGGGGCCAGAGGCAGCGGTGCCAGACTCACCGACGACGGTGGCGGCAAGGGCCAGGGAACGTGGACCGGACGTCCTTTGTTTCTACCATTGCCGCTTCGCAGAGAGGGCACGCAAATGTGTACCACCGTGCCAGTTCGGGCGTTCGGGAAACGCCAAGACCGGGGGTCGGTAGCAGCCGCGGCCCTCGGGGAAGAGAACAAGCTGCTGTACTTGTCGGACGAACGCTCGGGGAGGCAGTTCCTCGTCGACACAGGCTCCCAGTTGAGTTTCATCACACCTTCCTACGCGGACAGACTGGCTGGTTCCGGAGGTCCCTGGGTGACAGCAGCAAACGGCTCGGAGATTAAGACCTTTGGTGAGAAGACTCTGCTTCTGTCTCTACACGGCCGTACATTTGAGTGGACTTTTGTTGTAGCAGCAGTAAATTTCAACATGTTGGGGGCTGATTTTTTTGTGCTCACATGGTTTGTTGGTTGATCTCGCTAACAGGCGCCTGGTTAATGCACTTTCTTTTGATTCTATCCCCTGTACAGCGCGAGTGGCCCCGCCAACAGCAAAAGCCAACGTCACAGCTGCAAGCGGTCAGTTCCACACACTGCTCACTCAGTTCCCAGCACTCACGGTCCCCACATTTTCGGCAACAGTCGCTAAACACGGGGTGGAGCATTTTATTACCACTACCGGACCGCCCATTTTTGCAAAAGCTCGGCGCTTGGACGCAGCTAAACTGGCCATAGCGTGCGAAGAGTTTGCCAACCTGGAGAGGTTGGGCATTATCCAACGTTCAAACAGTCCATGGGCTTCCCCCCTACACATGGTCCCGAAAGCTGACGGATCATGGCGCCCTTGCGGGGATTTCCGCAGGTTAAACAACGCTACAGCGCACGACCGCTACCCAATCCCACATATCCAAGATTTTTTCGTTCATTTGGCAGGGGAACGCATTTTTTCTAAAATAGACTTGGTCCGCGGTTACCACCAAGTCCCAGTGTGCACTGAGGACATACCCAAAACAGTGGTAATAACTCCGTTTGGCCATTCGAGTTTTTACGCATGCCATTCAGACTTAAAGGGGCTGCTCAGACGTTCCAACGCATGATGGACGTGGTGCTTCGCGATCTCCCTTTCGTGTTCGTCTACTTGGACGATATTTTAGTAGCCAGCGCGTCCAAAGACGAACACGAAAAACACCTGGCCACAGTTTTCCGAAGGTTGGGAGATCACGGGTTAATAATCAACCCAGCGAGGTGTCAGTTCGGGGTGGCGCAGATCGATTTTTTGGGACACCGCGTCTCCCCCGAAGGAGCAGTTCCACTGCCTGACAAAGTGCGCGCGGTGGCAGATTTTCCTCGGCCGCAGACGGTCAGGGCGTTGCAGGAGTTTTTGGGAATGGTGAATTTTTATAACCGTTTTCTCCCCCGCACAGCGCAACTCATGCAGCCGTTGTATGCCGCGCTCAAAAAAAAGAAACCCGTGGATAAGATCGAGTGGCCCCCGGAGCGGGACCAAACGTTCTCGGAGGTGAAAGCAGCCTTGGCAAAGGCTGCGTTGTTGGCACACCCAGACCCAACGGCCCGCATAGCGCTCACCATTGACGCATCAGAGGTGGCCATAGGGGCGGTCGTGGAGCAACATGTAGCCGGGGTTTGGCAGCCCCTCGCCTTTTTCAGCAGGACCTTGCGCGATAGCGAACGTAAATACAGCACGTTCGACAGGGAGCTGCTCGCTCTCCATTTGGCCATCCGCCACTTTCAGTTCTGGCTAGAAGGACGCTCTTTCACCGCGTTCGTTGAACACAAACCGCCAACATTCGCGATGGCCAAGGTTTCTGAACCGTGGTCAGGCTGGCAGCAGAGACAGCTGGCCGCGATATCAGAGTTTACCACTGATATTCAGCATGTGGTGCACATACGGGACCTGTTTTGTGACTCACATTTTAGGTCAGAACAGAGGCAGGAAGCTGAAGCCTATACAGCATGTGGACTGATGTGTCTTGATACTATCACGGCATGCATGTGGTTATTCTCTTGTTGTTCTGTTTATTCTAAAATGTTGGGGGGGCTTTGTGTGGTGGACAAACTGAATGTAGTGGCAGATTTCCTCTCGCGCGCCGTGGCGGCCCCAGTCAGCGTAGGGTTAGATTATGCAGCCATGGCCGTGGAGCAGGTTAATGACGCGGACGTGCGCGCGCTCCAGTCTGGACCAACAGGGTTAAGGCTGGAGAACAGGGTGCTGCAAGATGGCATGCCCCCTCTAATCTGCGTTGTCTCCACTGGACGGCCGTGTCCAGTAGTACCGGCCGCGTGGCGCCGCCGCGTCTTTGACTCGGTTCATTCTTTGCCGCATCCTGGAGTGCGCACGTCGGTCAAAATGGTGGGAGAGAAATTTGTGTGGCCGAACCTCCGCAAACAAGTTAAGGAGTGGGCAGCAGCCTGCACGGCGTGTCAACAAGCCAAAGTACACAGGCACATGAGGGCTCCTTTGGAGTCGTTTCACATTCCGGCCAAGAGGTTCGATCACGTTCATGTGGACCTCGTGGGCCCCCTCCCACCGTCACAAGGGTGCACACACCTTCTGACAATGGTGGACCGCACCACGTGCTGGCCTGAAGTGGTCCCGCTGGCAGCAACCACGGCCGAGGAGGTGGCGCGCGCATTTTTAACAGCTTGGGTGGCGCGTTTCGGCGTTCCGTCGGACATTACGTCCGACAGAGGCCCTCAATTTGTGTCCGAGCTTTGGTCGGCAATGGCCCGCAGCCTGGGTGTCACAATTCACCGCACAACCGCGTACAATCCGCAGGCTAACGGGTTATGCAAACGTTTTCATAGGTCATTGAAAGCAACTCTCAGAGCGTCACTGACGGATACAAATTGGGTTGACAAGTTACCGTGGGTGTTATTGGGGTTGCGTTCTGCGCCTAAAGAGGATCTAGAAGCCTCCCCAGCGGAGCTCATGTTTGTGCAGCCACTCCGGCTGCCTGGGGAGTTTCTCCCAGATAACCCTGCGCCAAACGCCTCCCTGTCTCAGCTGTGGCGGAGTAACATAGAATCAAGCACGCTGCCTGGCCCCGTGCGCCACAGTTTTCCGCGCGTTTTTGTGCCTAAAACTTTGAAGAATGCAGAGTTTGTTTTTGTTAGACACGATGTGCATCGAACCCCGCTGCGACCGCCTTATGATGGACCACTCAGAGTGCTAGAAACAGGGGACAAGCAGTTTTTGATAGATTGGGGGGTAGGAAAGAGAAAATTGGCATAAACAGGCTCAAACCCGCTTTTGTGGTGGCAGATGAGCAGGTGCTGTTGGCGAAGGCTCCGCGGCGAGGTAGACCACCGCGGGGGGTTTCACAGAGTAATATTTCCCCAGAACACCCACGGGTGCTGACAAAAGGTTTCCACCCCCAGACGGCAAACCCCCAGGACAGCCCCACAGAGACGTTGAATCCCAGCTACAGCAGATACGGCAGGAGGCTGAAGCCTATACCACATGTGGACTGATGTGTCTTGATACTATCACGGCATGCATGTGGTTATTCTCTTGTTGTTCTGTTTATTCTAAAATGTTGGGGGGGCTTTGTGTGGTGGACACACATACGGGACCTGTTTTGTGACTCACATTTTAGGTCAGAACAAAGGCAGGAAGCTGCAGGAATCTTAGCTTTGGTATGCAAGGCTTGAGCCTGGGGGGGGGGGTTAATTAAAGGATTAAGGGAAGGATGCATTGGAGACAGTGGAAGTGATATCATGGAGAAAAATGCATTGTGACTGTCTTTATAATGCAAGGTGGTCTGTGTGACATGTGATCTGTGAAGTGTGAGAGTCCTGATATTTAAGGACGACAGTTTACTGTGTCATGCTCTTTATCTGCTTTGAGATGATGGTGTTGTGAATAAAGCTGACTTTGAGAGAGACCTCTGCCTCGTCATTTTCACATCACCACAGCCCAACTGATTTTGTAATTGAATAGACCTGAACCAAAGAGCTAATGAAACCACATGAAAAGCCAAAGGAGCTATGGGCCAAAGTGGGAAGGGACTTCTCTCAACTAGGAGGCAAGGACTATCTACTTGTCATGGACTATTACTTCAACTACCCAGAGTACAGTGCATCCGGAAAGTATTCACAGCGCTTCACTTTTCCCACATTTTGTTATGTTACAGCCTTATTCCAAAAGGGATTAAATGCATTTTTTCCCCTCAAAATTCTACACACAATACCCCATAATGACAATGTGAATTTTTTTTTTTTTGAGATGTTTGCAAATTTATTAAAAATAAGAAAAACTAAGAAATCACATGTACATACTGTAAGTATTCACAGCCTTTGCCATGAAGCTCAAAACTGAGCTCAGGTGCACCCTGTTTCCACTGATCATCCTTGAGATGCTTCTACAGCTTAATTGGAGTCCACGTGTGGTAAATTCAGTTGACTGGACATGATTTGGAGAGACACACGCCTGTCTATATAATGTCCCACAGTTGACAGTGCATGTCAGAGCCAAACCAAGCATGAAGTCAAAGGAACTGTCTGTAGACCTCCAAGACAGGATTGTCTCGAGGCACAAATCTGGGAAAGGGTACAGAAAAATGTCTGCTGCTTTGAGGGTCCCAATGAGCACAGTGGTCTCCATCATCTGTAAATGGAAGAAGTTCAGAACCACCAGCCGTCTAAACTGAGCAATCAGGGGAGAAGGGCCTTAGTCAGGGAGGTGACCAAGAACCCGATGGTCACTCTGTCAGATCTCCAGTGTTCCTCTGTGGAGAGAGGAGAGCCTTCCAGATGGACAACCATCTCTGCAGCAATCCACGAATCAGGCCTGTTTGGTAGAGTGGCCAGACGGAAACCACTCCTTAGTAAAAGGCACATGGCAGCCCACCTGGAGTTTGTCAAAAGTCACCTGAAGAACTCTCAGACCATGAGAAACAAAATTCTCTGGTCTGATGAGTCTGATGATGTCTTATCTCCTCGTCTTTCCAGTGAGTCCGGTAGTAAACCCAAATACATAGTTACAAAAGAAAAGGGAACTGTTATTTTGAATATTTTCCCCAATATTGTCTGTACGTTGGTCCAATATTGGTGGATAACTGGGCATGACCAAAACACATGAAAATGATTTGGAGTCTTTTCACCACACAAGCGCCAACAGTTCAACCCCTTATGGGTAAATTTGTTTTGTGCAGGTGTTCTGAAAAATCTTACCAAGTTTTTCCATCCAAATTCTCTCCACTGCAGGGATGAGGTACTTTTCCATTGCTGTTTATTTAGCTTTTCCCATATTTCCAATTGTAAAGTGAAATTCCCCTCTTTTTCCCATCTCTCTTTTACATATGATGTGTTGTCTCCTTTTAAGTCTTGAAGACCTTGGTATATTTTAGAAATGTATCTGATCCCTGGGATCCCTTTATATGCCATTAAGAAGACCTTCAGAACACCTGACTGGGCCCTTTCCAAATCCTCCTTTTTAAGTATATTGTTTATGTGGTGTCTAAGCTGAAAGAACCTGTAAAGATCTTGATTTATTAGACCTTGTTTTTTCAAATCTTCAAAACTTCTTAAAGTTTGCCCCTTAAAAAAAATCGTAATATTTTATCAGCCCTTTCTCTTTCCACTCTTTAAATCTAGTGTCTGTTTTATTGGGGGTAAAGTCTTGATCATAGGCAATCCATTGCAGAAGTCGATAGGGCTCTTTAGCTTGATTCTCTCTGACTATCTTAAACCAAATTTTTAGCGGGGTCTCTATTCACGGGTTAGTGTTATTCAAGAGTTTAGGTAAGGCATTGTTCCCTATTATCGCCTGTAGGGGGATGTCACTTGTTATTTGGCATTCCATCTCCTTCCATTGTGCAGTGTAGACTGGGTTACATATCTCTACTAAAGTTTTAATTTGTGCAGCTATAAAATAGTCCCCGATATTTGGCAGCGCGAGCCCACCTTTGTCTTTGTTTAGCTGTAAGGTTCTATATCTGATTCTAGGTCTCTTACCCTGCCATATGAATCTTGAGATCCTTCTGTCCAGCTCCTGCCATGTTTTTTTGGGAGGTTCTACCGGTATTGTTTGGAAAAGGTATAGAAGACGTGGAAGTATATTCATTTTGACTGCTTCAATTCTTTGTGCAGTACCCAAGAATGGTATCATATTCCATCTTGCTAGGTCAGATTTTATTTTTGTCACCAGTGGATCATAGTTTAGTGTTATAATTTTGTCGAGTTGTTTCGGGATATTGACCCCCAGATATTTCATAGATTCCAACTCCCAGTTAGTTTTGAGTTCATTTAGTGAAAAATGATTTGGGTCATAGTTGAATGTTAAGACTTGGGCTTTATGCATGTTTAATTTGTACCCCGATAAATCTCCATAGTCTGAAAAAACTGAGATTAGTTCTGGTAGAGAAGTGTCTGGCTGCCCTAGGTATATTAAAATGTCATCAGCAAAGAGTGCTATTTTATGTTCCTTCTGACCAAGTGTAATACCTTGAATTTCTTGATTTTGTCTTATCCATTGGCTCAGAGGTTCTATGAAGATTGCAAAGAGCAGTGGAGACAAGGGGCAGCCTTGACGACATCCTCTTTCCAGCTCAAAAGATGATGATAAATTACCGTTAATCCTTATTTTAGCTGTTGGTTTTTTATATAATGCCTGTATAGTTCTAATGAAGTTGTTATGAAAATTGAAACTGGATAAGATTCTATATAGGAAAGACCAGTCAACCGAATCGAATGCTTTTTCAGCATCTAATCCCAATATGACTGCATTTAAGTTATATTTTTTTATATGATGAATTATGTGCAAAGTGCGTCGAATGTTGTCTTGTGTCTGTCTTTGTCTTATAAAACCCGTTTGGTCTAAGTGAATTAAGTCTGTCAGTATGTTTTCTAACCTTTTGGCAAGGATAGTGGTAAAAAGCTTATAGTCCTGATTTAATACACTGATTGGTCTGTAGTTGGAGCATTCTAGTTTATCCTTTTCAGGTTTAGGTACAACTGCAATGACCCCTTCTCTCCAGGAGGGGGGGATTTCCCCTGTGTGGAGGACGTAGTTAAATGTTTTCAGGAGGAGAGGAGATAGTTGCTGTTTAAAGGTTTTGTACCATTCTGCTGTATAGCCATCTGCTCCTGGGGATTTGTTAGTTTTAAGTTTCATAATTGCTTTTTCCAATTCTTTAGGTTGTATTTCTGACAGTAGGGTTTTATTTTGTGACTCCGTAAGTTGGGGAAGGTTTAATGTGTTTAGTAATGTCTCGGATGCGTTTTTATGTTTTTTGTGGGAGTATAAGTTCTTGTAGTAATTCTCGAAGCTTTTAAGAATATCCTGAATTCTGAATTTTATTTCCTTTGATACTGGGTCTCTGATTTTGTAGATTGCCCTTTCCGTTTGTTGTTTCCTCAATTTATAGGATAGTAATTTTGCCGATTTACTGCCTGCTTCATAGTGTTTTTGTTTCAGAAATGTAAGTTTCTTCTGGATTTCTATTGTGTAGATCTCATTTATTTGATTTTTAATTTCTTTAATCTTGAGCGAGCCATTAGAATGAGTGTTGTCTTTGTGCTCTTTTTCTAGGTTCTTGAGTTCTGACTCTAGTGTGATTAGTTTTTCTTGTCTCAGTTTCTTTTGGGTTGCCAGTTTTGCAATAATTTTTCCCCTTATTACAGCTTTGCACGCATCCCACAGTATTAAAGGAGATACTTCTCCATTATCGTTTTCTTCCAAATATCTGAGAATATCCGATTCCAATTCATCTTTCAGTGGTCCTTTCAGGACACTTGAATTCAACCTCCAGGAAAATGTATTATTTGTGTATTTTTGGATGTTTAAGTCCATATAGATCGGACTGTGGTCGGAGAGATCCATCAGTCCTATTTTACATGTTTTTACTCTTCCAATGTCTCTATTAAACATAAAAAAGTAATCAATCCTTGAGTAAGATGAATGTGGCGTTGAATAAAAAGTATAATCTTTTACATTGGGGTTGAATTCCCTCCATACGTCACAGATTCCCATTTCTTTTAGTAGCATCCGAGTATTCTTACTTTGGGTGTTATTTTGACGTGAAGAATTACCTGTCGCATCCCAGTATGGATTCAGTCTTAGATTGAAGTCTCCACCACATATCACTAAACCTTGGGCTTTAGTTATCATTAGGTCGAATACATTTTTATAAAATTTCCATTTAGCCCCTGGTGGTGCATATACATTCAGCAGGGTGATATCTTCTCCCTCTAGCCGCCCAGTTACCAAACTGTACCTCCCCTCTTTATCTTTGTGTTCTGATTTTTTTTCAAATGTAATTTTGGTTGATATCAATGTCGCTACTCCCCTCCTCCTCCCTGATTTATATGAAGATGAAGAGATCATTTTAAACCCTTGTCTATTGAGTTTAGTGTGTTCCACGTCTGTTAGGTGGGTTTCTTGTAAAAATATTATTTCTGCTTTGTCTTTTTTCATTTTGCGTAGAATCTTGGATCTTTTAACTGGATTCAGGATCCCTTTTACATTATATGAGGCTATTTTGGTTACACCCTGTTTCTCCATTGTATTTTCTTATTTAGTATAACAGTGTGGTGGCCCTCTTTTTTGCTACTCAGAAACTGAAAGAACATTAAGAACATAAACATTAAGAACATAGTGTACGAAACTTTAAAACAAAAAACTGTCAAAAAAACTTCCTGAGCTGGGGTCTCTTTAAAGACCCTGTAAGAGCCCTGATGGAGTGTAGGCTCTGAGGGAAATTCCTCAAACTCTGTTACGTGTTGAGGGCCCTCTCTTACCCCTGTAAGTTGTCCCATGTTTTTAACGTGAATTTCAGATCCCAATCTGAATTTGTAATGATTTTTTTTTTTTTTTTATGCCTATACCCTATGAGATTGTGTGCACCCTCCCACCCCCATCACAGCAAACATTCACTCTAATACAGTATTTGTTAGTATGGAGAGAACATGTGGGTCATCGCTACATCTCTATTTTAACATGATTTTTTTTTTTCCCCTTTAAATTAAGAAGACATTTGTCTCTAATGCTATAACTGCTCCATGAAAGGCTCCACCACATGCTGATTCTGCATCTCCTTCAATGTTTGTTACCTTTTAGGAGGGGGGGTGGAAGTGCAGAGTGACTGAAAAGAGAGAAAAAAAAAAAAAAAAAAGCCAAAAAGGTCGCTATTCCTTCCTGGAACTGGAAAGCTTATCTTTGTAGCTCTGGGGCTGGGTTTCCCGCTGCTGGCCCGTGGATTTTGAAGGTCTCTGAGTGGACCACGTTTGAGCTCTGATCTTCTCGCTCAGATCCGCTGCGGGTTTAAACACCGTTACCGGAAGTCCTCTTCTTGCCATGTCAGTTGTTGCTTCTTCCGCTGAATTATAGAGACATGACTCTTCCCCGTAAAAGACCCTTAGCTTCGCTGGAAATGGCGTCTGAAAGCGTAGATTCTGTTCCCGTAAAACCTTTTTTGGCGTCGTTATATTCCCGTCGTTTTTTAAGAACCTCAGGGGCGTAATCGTGCTCCACGAAGACTTTTCTCTCAAGATGCATAAATCCTTTTTTCTGCCAAGCCCGTCTTACAACCTCTTGTTTTATTTTGAAATTGGCGAATCTTACCACCACAGAACGTGGGGGCGCTTCCAGGGCTGGCTTTGCGGCTAATGTACGATGGGCTTTTTCTATCTTCAAATCGGTGGTTTGTGGAATATCCAACTTCTCTCTCAATAAGGATTCCACGCATTCCGCCACTGTGTTGAAACTCTCTTCAGCTCCTTCTTTCAGACCGTGAATTCTGATGTTATCTCGTCTCTGTCTTCCTTCTTGGTCGGTTAGCTTAGCCTCCAGCCATGACTGTTTTCTGTGTAAATCCAGCACAGAATCTTCAAGCACTTTTACTCTTTCAGCTTCCAAGATTCGGTTTTCGGCCTGGTCCATTCTGCTGTTCGCCCTTTTTAGATCCTCTCTGAATTCAAGAAATTCGGCCCAAAATCGTCGTATTTCGTCAAATAGCGATTTCAAGCTAATCCTTTTGTTAGCTAGGCCCAGCTCCTCGTCTTCTGAATGGAGGTCCTTCGGTTCTGATTCTGCAGCCGCTGTGCGTCCTGACCTGGGGAATGTCAGTTTCTTCTGCTTGTGGTTAGGCATGGTGTTATTGTCTTTTGATTTTTAATCTTCCAAAAATCCGTTAGGTCTGATTTTGAGGATGTTTTCCTTGGATCGAGTCTGGGAGTTTCAGCGTTAGGTTGCTATCACCATGGCGTCCAGACCGGAAGTCTATCTAAATTTTTTACTTTTTTTTTTCATAAATGTACAGGTGTGGACAAAATTGTAGGTACCCCTCTGTTAATGAAAGAAATACCCACAGTGGTCACAGAAATAACTTGAATCTGACAAAAGTGGTAATAAATAAAAATTCTATGAAAATTAACCAGTGAAAATCAGACACTGCTTTTGAATTGTGGTTCAACAGAATTATTTTAAAAAACAAAACTCATGAAACAGACCTGGACAAATTTTTTTTTTTTTTTTTTTTGGACTTATTTTGTACCCGTAGGTAGATTTGTTCTGCAGGCCGGTGACAAGCCACCAGCTGCCGGTCGCTGCGTGCGCAAGCGCCCCTTAATTCCCTAACCTGTATGTTTTTGGCATGTGGGAGGAAACCGGAGAAATCCAGGAGTAAACCCACGCAAACACGGGGAGAACATGCAAACTCCACACAGATCACTGTTGGCCGGGGGCAGGGATCGAACCCACGATCCCCACGATCCCCCGGCCGAGGGTAAACTGCTGCCGCGGTGCTAACCACTGCGCCACCGTGCATACCATCAAAAATGATGGTACCCTTAACTTAATATTTTGTTGCACAACCTTTTGAGGCAATCACTGCAATCTAACAATTTCTGTAACTGTCAGTGAGACTTCTGCACCTCTCAGCAGGTATTTTGGCCCACTCCTCATGAGCAAACTGCTCCAGTTGTCTCAGGTTTGAAGGGTACCTTCTCCAGACGGCATGCTTCAGCTCCCTCCACAGATGTTCAATAGGATTTAGATCAGGGCTCATAGAAGGCCACTTTAGAATAGTCCAATGTTTCACTCTTAGCCATTCTTGGGTGTTTTTAGCTTTGTGTTTTGGGTCATTATCCTATTGCAAGACCCATGACCTGCGACTGCGACCAAGCTGTCTGACACTGGGCAGCACATTTCTCTCTAGAATAAATTGATAGTCTTAAGATTTCATTGTACCCTGCACAGATTCAAGACACCCTGTGCCAGATGCAGCAAAGCACCCCCAGAACACAACAGAACCTCCTCCATGTTTCACAGTAGGGACAGTGTTCTTTTCTTGGTATGCTTCATTTTTGCGTCTGTGAACATAGTGCTGATGTGCCTTGCCAAAAAGTTCCAGTTTTGTCTCGTCTGTCCATAGGACATTCTCCCAGAAGCTTTGTGGCTTGTCAACATGCAGTTTGGCAAATTCCTGTCTGGCTTTTTTATGATTTGTTTTCAACAGTGGTGTCCTCCTTGGTCATCTCCCATGAAGTCTACGCTGGCTCAAACAATGACGGATGGTGCAATCTGACACTGATGTACCTTGATCTTGGAGTTCACCATAAATGTGTTTAGACGTTCTGGGCTCTTTTGTTACCATTCATATTATCCGTCTCTTCCATTTTTCATCAAGTTTCCTCCTGTGACCACGTCCAGGGAGGTTGGCTACAGTCCCGTGGATCTTAAATTTCCGAATAATATGTGCAACTGTAGTTACAGGAACATCAAGCTGCTTGGAGATGGTCTTATAGCCTTTACCTTTAACATGCTTGTCTATAATTTTCTTTCTAATCTCCTGAGACAACTCTCTCCTTTGCTTCCTCTGGTCCATGTTTAGTGTGGTACACACCATATCACCAAACAGCACAGTGACTACTTGTCACCCTTTAAATAGGCCGACTGACTGATTACAAGTTTGTAGACACCTGTGATGTTAATTAGAGGACACGTCTTGGTTGAACATGTCCCTATGGTCACATTATTTTCAATCTTTTCTAGGGGTACCATCATTTTTGTCCAGGCCTGTTTCATGAGTTTGTTTTTTAAAATAATTCTGTTGAACCACAATTCAAAAACATTGTCTGATTTTCATTGGTTAATTTTCATAGAATTTTTATTTATTACCACTTTTGTCAGATTCAAGTTATTTCTGTGACCATTGTGGGTTTTTCTTTCATTAACAGAGGGGTACCAACAATTTTGTCCACAGCTGTACTTTTTGAATAGAAAGTAACTCTGCATTAATGTTTGACGGTGATATTGTGGTTTTTTTCATATACTACAGGGATTGTTTTCTTTTCAATAAAAAACATGCTTTTTGTCAAGGGACAGACAAACATTTCTATACCACAAATAGATTCAAAACAAACTGCAAGATTAATGGCCACATTTTAAACCATTAAAACTGGCCATTTGCTATAAACAGTGTCAGGTGTTTCAATTTCTTTCCACCTCATATGAATATTATAATATTAAATTATTTTGACCCAATACTCATGAAGCTGAGGACAGA
The DNA here is from genome assembly GCA_020510985.1 of Pholidichthys leucotaenia. NCBI lineage: Eukaryota > Metazoa > Chordata > Actinopteri > Cichliformes > Pholidichthyidae > Pholidichthys > Pholidichthys leucotaenia. Next base: position 42,701,406 of record CM035836.1, read on the forward strand.
GGTGAAGAATATGAAGTGCAAGAAATTCCAGCAGCAGTGCGTTACATTCTTGTTCCGAGTGGGAACACTGAAAGGACTACAACAATGGAAACTATGACCTCAGTCCCAACAGCCAATGACAACACTGTAGTTAGTCTCGCCATTAAGTGACACACTTCTCTGTTTGTCTCTCACACACACACATTAACAGCATATGATACAAATCAACATAAGCACAATTGGTAAGCTTCATTATTAGACAAATTTGTTTGGGTTGACTTAATGACTAAAAACTTGCCTGTGGAGAAATAAAGGTGCTGATAAAGAAGAAGCAGCGCAGAGGCACGGTTGTTTCCAGAGCATCTGGAACTATAACGGCAGCAGCTACAGCAGTTTCAAAGGCGATCGGTGGACCGACAGGCACAGAGGGACCGCATGCCGTGCAGCGGCATGGCAGGTTCAGATGAGGGAAGCAGCTGGTGGTGAGAGAGGACATTCTCTCTGGGAAGGTCAGGTTCGACCTCGGGGGCAGGCGGCTGCCCTGGACCACAATTCAAAAGCATCGTCTGATTTTCATTGGTTAATTTTCACAGAATTTTTATTTATTACCACTTTTGTCAGATTCAATGTTATGACCCGAGCGCCGGTTCTGATCGCGCTAAGTTATTCTCGCTGCCAGCCTTGACAGCTGCGGGCTGTATTCTGGCCTCGCCGGGCTCTTATTGTGAAAGTGCTCGGTGGGGCTTCCGCCTGTCAATGGCCGGTCAGCTGATTGTCATTACCGTCGTTAGTGCTTCGCCCTTTTAAGCCCGGCACTGACGACGGTAAGACGCAGGTGTATTGGTCTACATTCTGTCAACGTCTCGTCTCGTTTTGCTTGTCAAGTCTGGGTCTACGCCTCGTCATGTTTGAGAGTGTCGTGAGATCTTCATGTCAGGTTCGTCTTCTTAGTTTTGTCACAGTTAGCTCGTAGCGGCTGGGTTAGCCCTACGAGCCCAAGTCTAGGTCTTATGTGTGTTTGCCCTAAGGGGTTCATAGTTGTGTTTTGTCACGTCTGAAAATAAATAACATCTTAGCCAAACTCTCTGGTGAACTCTGTGGCGTCTCTTGGTGATCTGCGAGGATCACCACATGACAGTATACTCCTGCCAGGTCGCCTAAACGGAGGCGCCGCACCGAGACGCTGTTTCACCGTGAGTTTGTGCCATAACTGGACAGTTGTTTCTTCTCGTTCGGGTGTCAACATCTGGGAGAATGCCGTCATCCAGGGGCCGCGGTCGGCGCCTGGACAAGGAGCTAGCGAGCGTGCTGGAATATGCCGATGGGGTGCTCCTCGCCGCTACATTCGATGACACCTCCAGTTGCATGCATTGGCATCTGAATGTCGCTGAGGAGCTTCTGGACAACCTTCCCCTCGACTACGACGATCATCCGGAGGTAAGATCGAGGTGGGAGGAACTCGCCGCTCAGCACAAGGTTCTTCGTGGGCTGGAGGAGGAAGACAGCGGGAAGCAGAGGAGGAGGCATCCTCGCTCCCCGCGTTGGTGCCCCGTTCCGGAGCAGGTCCAGGAGTACACGCCGTCTGGGGGCCGACGAGGACGTCGGCGTAACAGCGCGGGCAACCCTCAGCGGAATCCCCGGCTGGACTCGCTGCCGGCGTATCCCGTCAGCGAATTTCCGAGAGCGGCCCCACCTCGTCTTCCCAGGGGGCCCTCTGTCGCCATCCAGCGGGGAGAAGGAGGAACGACGTCCCCCACAGCAGGAACCATCTCTGCCCCCGGAGGAAGGCAAGTGCTCGTTTGTTTGTCACATCTTAATAATGATCTGCCTTGTCTGACTCCTGGGGGCGGAGTTCGGGGTTCGCAGCCCCCCGAGCTCCCTCCACCTGCTGTAGATGAAATTATTAAACCTACTGCCTCTGTGTTCTCCCCCGTTGAGCGGTCCGCGATGCCAGGCCAGCGTCGCCGGACGAAGAGGGCCCCTGCAGTGCTGGATAGCCTGCATCCGGTCCTGCAGTCACGTTTTGGACAGAGGAGAGGAGCGGACTGCGGCCCGGAGCCTGAGCTGACGAAGAAGCGTCCCCGGGTCTCCTCGCCAGAGCGGTCCGAGCCAGTGGGTCAAGGGTTCCCTGCCTCCACGCCATACGGGTCGTCGGCGTGGACACCAGCATGGGAGGAACCTGAGGCTGCAGGTGACATCGTGCCAGCTGCGGAGCCCGAGGCAGCTGAGTCCGAGCCAGCTGACGAGAGTCGCCCTGAACCCGGATCGTCGGAGTCCTGGGTGGCAACGGAACCCGAGTGCAGGCAAGTGCTCCCTCTTATGTCTCTGTCCTCTTTTGTTGAGCATTTTTGCCTGCCTCTCGGGGAGACGAGTGAGGAGCAGCCATCTGCTGCGCCCGAGCTCGTCTCGCTGGGTTCCGTTGCTACCAGTGATGCTGATCCCGGTTTTCCTGTCCCCGAGCTTTGTTTTAGTGTCGCCGGCGGGGAACGGATCGGTGTCACCGAGGTGGAGGTCCCAGGTTCGGGGGTGGAGTTAGTCAGCAGAGCTGCACCGGAGGCCCAATCAGGTCCCACTGCAGGGGCGGTTTCGGCCCAATCGGGGTCCACCGCGGGTGCGGTTCTGGCCCAATCGGGGCCCAACGTGGGTGCAGCTGGGACCCAATCTGGGTCCAGCGGTGATGCAGCGCGAGCATGGTCCATTGGCGGAGGAGGAGCTGCAGACCCTTCTTCGCGGAGTGGATTCTTGGCTCGTCCTGCTCATCAATCCCCTCAGAATCACCGCCCCTTTTCATCATCGCCGGGGGCCATGGGGGTCCCTGTTCGCTCGCCCCGGTTCTCCCGAGTTTTGTTCTCGTCAGGGAGGCCGCTGCGGGTTGTTGATGCCCTGGACTGGTGGTTGAGGGACACGGGTCGGCCGCCGGAGGAGTCCGCCCGTGGAGGGAGGGTACTGTTATGACCCGAGCACCGGTTCTGATCGCACTCGGGCTAAGTTATTCTCGCTGCCGGCCTTGACAGCTGCGGGCTGTATTCTGGCCTCGCCGGGCTCTTATTGTGAAAGTGCTCGGTTGGGCTTCCGCCTGTCAACGGCCGGTCAGCTGATTGTCATTACCGTCGTTAGTGCTTTGCCCTTTTAAGCCCGGCACTGACGACGGTAAGACGCAGGTGTATTGGTCTACATTCTATCAACGTCTCATCTCGTTTTGCTTGTCAAGTCTGGGTCTACGCCTCGTCATGTTTGAGAGTGTCGTGAGATCTTCATGTCAGGTTCGTCTTCTTAGTTTTGTCACAGTTAGCTCGTAGCGGCTGGGTTAGCCCTACGAGCCCAAGTCTAGGTCTTGTGTGTGTTTGCCTTAAGGGGTTCATAGTTGTGTTTTGTCACGTCTGAAAATAAATAACATCTTAGCCAAACTCTCTGGTGAACTCTGTGGCGTCTCTTGGTGATCCGCGAGGATCACCACATGACATTCAAGTTATTTCTGTGACCATTATGGGTTTTTCTTTCATTAACAGAGGGGTACCAACAATTTTGTCCACGTGTGTATCATTTCCTCACTAATTTCTGAGGTTTTTCTTGTCAACTAACATTTTATTGGAAATACATAACTTTTTCCTGGCAAATTTGTGACTTTTTCTGATACGTAGATGTACAGAATCTGCTGCTGTGGAGCCAAGCAAACAACCTGAAACTGAACGTCCACAAAACCAAAGAACTCATCCCGGCCTTCTGGAAGAACAGACAGGACCACACCCTCTCCTCATAAATGGCGACCGCGTAGAAACCATCCCCGCCTTCAGGTTCCTGGGCATCCACATCTCCTCTAACCTTTCCCGGACTGTCAACACCAAGGCCCTGGTGAAGAAAGCTCAGCAGCAGCTGCACTTCCTCCATGTCCTGAGGAAGAACAACCTGGACCAGAGGCTGCTGCTGACCTACTGCTGCTCAGTGGAGAGCGTGCTCACCTAAGCCCCATTTCCACCAGTATCACCTTGGCTTTACTTTTTTTTTTTTACTTGTTTCTGTTTTTCGCCATTTCCACCTCAGTCCTCACGGTTTAACCGTTACGATTTTCGTGCCCGTTAAGAGGCAGGGTACAGCCGAGCGAAAAGCGAGGTGTGATTTGACGTAAATCGACTGCTAACCGCTGATTGGTCAGGGCGTAACGTCACAAAACGCGTCTGTTTTGTTTTCTGTTGAAGCTACACGACCGCCATTTGTAATTTCAGCGAGTAACCGCGGTGACTGGATTCACAATTGTGTTCTCATATAACGATGTCCACGCACAAGTTTACTCCATGAACAAACGAGGAGGTGCGGGCTTTTCTGTCCCTCGTAGCCGATGACTACATCCAGAGCGAGTTGGTGGGGCAACTCGCAATGAAAAAATATACCAGGAAGTGTCCGGCCTGCTAGCAGTGGCAGAGAATTTGGACTCGACACGGCCACGCAATTGGAAAACGGTGAGTGTTGTTTTGTTATTGTCCGTCTTCTTGCCTTTCGGTCAAAAGCGCACTTTATTTAAGCAATAAAGAAAGTTGTTTGATTGTGGGCAATTGTGGTGATGGCTAGCCCGCTAATAGCTAGCTACCTCTGTACCTTGCTGCTACCTCGCATCAAGCTGCTGAATCGCGCTTTTATTTCAGTATTCATGTGAACAAAACGCTGACGTAAGCTTATTGTATCCTGGTTAAAAAGTTTTGTGTTTGCGGTACATGTTGCACTTTGTTTGTGAGCTTTATTGTGTGTTTTTTCCTTCTATACACAGTTTTCAAATCCCAGGGGTCCGCCTCACTGGACTGCCAGCGCTATCACTATCCGGCATCTCCCGGTCAAGTGCTGGTAAGGCACAACAAACTGAAAATTACCACCCGGTTGTTTTTATATGTGATTGTTATTTTCTATAGACGCATAATAAGGAATTTAAAATGTCTTTCTACGTTTATAAAAATACTAGATTCAGGGGTGTTCATAGCCACAGTGGCCCAGTGTTATAGGTGTGTTGGTGGTGGAAATACTGTTGTATTTTCACAAAAAAAAAAAGGAGCACATGTACCAACTTCAAATCAACATGCTTGATTGAAATTCATCAAGTCAGCTAACACTATTAACCCATTCCGATTTATGAGGCCACAGTACAAAGAAATTCTTTTAAAAATAACCCATTAAATCAAAATACTTTTTACAATTAATCCTTTTTGAAATGAAGGGGGGCCTAACCACAGCACCACAGAAGTTGCATAATACAATGACTTCTGTCTTTCATATAGGCAAGCTGAAAAGCAACAACATTGCAGACCTTGCATCACTGATGGCCCAGAATCATGCTGAGGAGATGCGGATCCATGAAAGGATGCTCGAACAGCATCAACGGCAACATGAACAGCGTGAAAGACACCTGCAGTTAGCCCATGAGCAGGAAGCTACATTAAGAAGGGATGAGCTGACAGAGACGGCTTCCTTCCACGGAGCCTTCCTAAACCATTTTGGCAGTCTGGTCGAAGTACTGAAAGCTCCCCATTTGTAAACATGTTTTGGGAATATTTGTAATGTAATAAAATGTTAGTCTTTTGGATAAAAGTGTGGTTTGTATATTATAACACTGGATGATAAAGGCGAATAATTACATACACATTCCATTGCCTCATTTGACCCTAATGCCGCTGTTCAGCCATAAAGGTGTCAAGATTTTTAATGGTAATGTAATTGTTAAATTTAATAAATATTACCACTGCTGTATCCATTGCTCTACATTGGGTACAGTTTTTAAGTAAAATTGTAAGCAGTTGCACAGGTGTAATTTACATTCAGCAGTAGACACTGATAAAGGTGAAAGTCGAATTGGGTAAAAGGTAAGTACATGTGAATTGAATGTTCTATCGGCATTCCAAATTCTGAGAATTCCAATAAATTATAAGCAGTCTAGTATAATATAAAGCAAAAATACCCATACATGTAAAACCAAATATAACATTTTCAATGTTGTAAACGTTGACATGAATATGATAAACCTATGCTATTGTGATTCAATAGATCCATAGTGATCTTTGGTTTGAAAAAGAAAATTATAATTTGGTGTTGGGCAGTGTGACAATGTCACAGTATTTAGTAGGATTAAAAAAAGTTTCATAAAATTTCTAGGTTCATTGGCAATTCCATCAAACCAAAAGTGAGTTGTCTAGCTGCAGCATTTTTTTTTTTTAGTCATTTCTACATTGTTTTAGTGTGTAATTAGCCACCACTGAACAGATAACCGTTATAAATAACAATAGATGGGAAAAATAATACTCAGATGATACACAATGGGCCTAGATTTGGATTGGCTTTTTTATAATATAAATTATTTGGTAAGTTAAAGTTAACTGGAAGTATAACAAGTTTCCACATATAATTCCAAGGTCAATTGGCAATTCCATCAAACCAAAAGTGCGTTGTCTAGCTGCTGCTTTTTTTGGGAAGTCAGTTTATCATCAGTGTATCATTATTACACAATACACAAAATGGGCCTAGATTTGGATTGGCTTTTTTATAATATTATAAATTATTTGGTAAGTTAAAGGGGTTTAGGATTAAACTTCTGCATTATTTTAAATTACTCTGGTGTTTCAGCATTTAATTAACCGTCTGTTAACATTTAACCGTTTTGAACAACAGAGGCGATGTAGATGAAAAGTGCACAACATTTTATTTAAAAAACACGTTTGACATATGTATGCACACGAACACTGAACAAATGAAATGATCTCTGAATGATCTCTGCTTCATATGCAGCTGCTTCAGATTCCTCCTGGGAATCTGAACCTATTCTCCTCTCCTGCTCCAACGTGGGTTGTCTCAATCCACGTCGTCTTCTCCTGTAAAATTCTCTTGTCTCGTTAAAGACATTTATTGTGTTAAAAACCCACAGAAGAATAGTGACCACCGTGGAAATCCTCCACTCGTAATCCGCTATTTTTTTCTTTGTTGTGGAGGAGTCGGTCGCGTCCTTTACTACGTCAGCAGAGTGTAGCGCCACCTCAATCCCGCCCACCCCCAGCAATACTCTGCTTTCCGTGGTTGTGATGGAGGCGCAGCCGCGGGAGAAACAAGTAAAAAAGAAAAGAAAAGAGTAGAGCAGAACTATATAGTGGAAATGTGGCACTACTGTCTGGTGTGTGGTACGCCGGCTCCACGGCCGACAACAGGAAGGCTGTGCATACGGTCACCACACTGCCTCAAAAAATTCATCAGCGGCTCTCTGCCCCCCCGGAAGACATCTCCAGATCCTCCTATCTCAGAAGGCTCAAGGCCATCACAGGAGACCCCTCACATCCCGCCCACCACCTGTTTGACCTGCTTCCCTCTGGACAACGGTTCAGATCAATCAGGTCCCACACCTCCAGATTGACAAACAGTTTCTTCCCCTGGGCCATCCAGACTGTAAACAGTCAGAGGCCCCAACCCCCTCCCTCTGAACGCTCACATGCACAGAACCGAGGACTTTATAATTTAACACGAGAACACACCCGTCCTTGCACTCAGCACATGTACTTGACCCAGCTGTGAAACCACTATCATACCATGTATATTTTCCAAATCCTGGGCTATTTTATTCAATTGTGTGTCCTGTTGTGTTTTATCTATATTCTTCTCTCTTACTTTATTGCCTAGTAGCCTGGTGGAGCACCCACAATTTCACTGTACCGTACAATTGTACAATGACCAAAAAAAAACAAAAAAACATTCCAAGTTGCCACTTTTTGTTACAAATTTGATACTTCCGTTTTTCCTCCACGCAATTTTACAAATGTACACTCATAAATTTGCAACTTTTTTCTTGTATACCTGTATTCTCCCACTGATGTGCAATCTTTATGGGGATGGCAGGTTAACAAGGGCGATTGTTTTGGATCATTTTGTGACCCCCCCCCCCCCCAAAAAAAAAAAAAAACTCCTCCTCTCCTGGGTACAGCAGTAGCAGTGTGTTAGTAAAGATGGCTGCCTGTCAAAGAGATCTTGGTGCATGTGTGGTTGTTCTGCCCACAATATTATATGGACGTGAGGCAGCGAGTCTTTACTGTGGACAGATCAACATACAGTATTAACAAGTCTCTAATGCCGACAACTCTGAAACATCCTGGGAATACCCTGGAAAGATTTTGTCTCCAACGTTCAAGCAGTACGGCATGCGAGGATGCCCAGTGGAGGCTATGCTAGTGACCTTGAGGCTGCTTGAGGCCCCATCTCTCGGATGCCCAGCTACAGGCTGCCCCAAATTGTCCTGTGTGGTGAGTTGACCAATGTCTGCCACAAATGTGGTGGCCAGTGCCTGGGCTACAGAGATGTGCTCAGCCGGGACATGAAAGCAACAGGAACTGACCATCAAAGTTGGGAAGATCAAGCACAGACTAGAACAGAGCGGCGGGCACTCATCCGTAGCAGATGTAACAGGATAGAGGAGACAGGAAGGGAAAAGCATCACCACCAGAGTCAATGTTAGTTCTACTTAGTTTGGATCCAGAAAGACACGGAATAAAGAACATTAAAGAGCTTCAGGTTATCAAAGGTTTCAAATCCTAAACTCAACAAATTAGAATTTATGAATAAACGAGATAAAACCCACACTGACACTGATGCAGTTGACCTCTGTGTACAGCACTGACCTCTGACCTTCAGGACCACTTCTTTCTTTATCAGGATGTTTTCCCCCCTATAGATGGTGCAGGTGTGGACGTTTTTGTCTCCCCATGTAGGGCACTTTAGTTTCAGACTGAAGTCTCCAGTTTCCCGGTCTTTGTTCATCTCTGTTCGACCTCTGTAATACCTGTGCTGCTCTTCAGGTTGGTCAGAGCCGTTCACATAAACATGAACCTTATCATTGTACCCATCAGTCCACTCCACTCTGATGTCCTTAGCCAGGTAAAGGTTGGTTTTACAGGGCAGCAGGACAGACTCCACCCCCGTATCCACCTCCACCTCCACCTGAGGGACTGAGAGGACAGGAAACCAGAACATGAGCTGGACAGACATCAGCAGCTATGACTGGGTTCTCTTTGACTGCATGAAGTGAAATATTTGCAGTGAAAACATGTTTGACTGGTTCCACTCTGGAATCTTCAGTATTAAAGTCAATCAGAGCTGATAAAAAAACAGAAAAGTCAGTAGTCAGGCAGATAAGGGCCAATTTTCATAAGAATCGTTCACTTATGGATAGAAGCATGAAATTTGGCACAAATGTAGTCCAATAAGTCCTCTTTCATATAAGATTAAGACCCACTTCGGATCTGGCTTGGTACTTGCATTATTCAAGATGGCGTCCAAATATGGCCGCCAAAAAACACGTTTTTGCTTATAACTAGAAAATGTGAGCTTTCAGGGCATAATAATGTATTGTTGACTAATATAAATGTGTACATTCCGCACATTTTGAGCCCAAAATCAAGTCTGTATGACAAACGGTTCTTGAGATATGGCTTATTCAAGTAATCACAATAATGCAACTTCTTATGTTCATTTCAGGTACAGCAGTGGGAGTGTCAGTATTGAGATACAGGGATGTCCAGATTGCTTTTTTTTCAGGCCTAACTATGATTTGATATGATACTGTGTTGAAGCTAGAGCTGCTTCTCCTTGAGTATGTGAGGTCCATCCGAGAAGGAAACTTCAATTTGTACGTTGAAGTCCTTGGACAACTGACACCTTGCATGTTCGCCTTAGACTGCTACCATTATGCCAGATGGCTGCCCATCCATGTACGGGATATGCTTAACCTACATCAGACTCACCCTGATGTTTACTCAAACTTCATGGATGGAAATTTTGTTGTAAAAAAGTCAGATCACGCTTTCTCGATGATTGCTTTGGACCACTGTCATGAACAAGAGAATGCCAAGATCAAAGGCCAAGGGGGTGCTATAGGCCTCACTGAGGATCCTTCTGCCTTAAGAAGGTGGTTGGTTGCTGGCCCTGAAGTTGCTAGGGTTGTTAGTGAGCTAAAAGAATCTCTGTTGAAGCCCAAGGCAATGAATCTCAAGCATCATGATCAAATTCCAAGTGTCCAGGTTGCATTTGCAAAAAATGTTTGTAACCTAGTAGTTTCATTAAAGGACATGGGAAATCCCTTCAAAGAGACAAGCAATGACCTTGTTAGACTTGACACCAATGAAATAATGCCTCACCATGTTATTAATGCAGTGAAATCAGCGCATGAATTAGGCAATGCTCAGTATCAGGAGTTTGTTGATAACAGACTGAATAAGCGTACAGTTGCTTTAACTGACACAGTTTCAAGAAACAATCTACCTCTGTTTGGTACTTATGAAGTGACAAACAATGTCAGTCAATCTAAGGTGTCTGCTTTGAAATCTGATTGCAATCTGTTTGCTCGGCTCTATATTGCCTGTCAAACCCGTGATGGAAACATAGGAGTTTTTCAGACATGAAAACAATGCCCATCCTCCTTCACTGTCTGCTCTAGGCAAATTGCGTCAAGGCAAGAAGTCAGATTTGCTTCAGTGCATTGGGGTATCACAAAATCAGTTGTTACCAGCTGTTACCATGAAGGTCTTTGATGGAGCAGCTGTTGTGAATATGCTTGCACCTGGTAAAGCAAAGACTTTCCAAGAGTATTCAAGGGGAGTTTTCTTGCCTTACATCATTGATCAGGCTAAAGATGTGAAACGGGTTGATGCAGTGTGGGACCGATATCTTGACAGCAGCCTCAAAAAGGCAACCAGAGTGTCTCGAGGCAAAGGTATCCGAAGAAGGGTGCTTCCTGACACTGTCATTCCCAGTAACTGGCAGACCTTTTTGCGCTGCACCGATAAAGCAGAGCTATTCCAATTCCTTGGTAGAGAACTGGCTTCTCTAGAGGTGGAAGGTGTCTTGTTTGTTTCAACTTCTGATGTGAATGTTGTGAGCAACAGACCAAGTGACATGGCTTCTGCTGGCATTGATCCAACTGATCATGAAGAAGCTGATACAAGGCTTATGTTGCATGTTGCCCATGGTGCAGCTCAAGGCCACAGGAGTGTATTGATAAGGACAGTTGACACAGATGTTGTTGTTCTAGCTGTTACATATGTAAATCAGCTGGACATTGACCTGTGGCTGGCGTTTGGTGTGGGAAAACATTTCACCTACATATCAGCAAACAGCTTGGTAGGTAGCCTTGATCCCGACAAGTGCAAAGCCCTTCTCTTCTTCCATGCTTTCAGTGGCTCAGACACTACTTCCTCGTTTGCTGGCAGGGGCAAGAAGACTGCATTTGATGCTTGGGAAGTTTTTCCTGAAGTGACACCTGTATTCAGGAAACTGAGCTTCACTCCTGAAGTTATAACAGCAGAGGATGAAGCTGTTCAGACTAAACTGAACTAAAGCTATTAGTGACTAAAGCTATAGTGACTAAAGCTATTCAGACTAAAACCTCCCGGCACATGAACAGCTTTTTCCCCTCTGCCATCAGACTGCTGAACATTAAGTGACTTATTGACTCTCGTGCACTATATACAGCAGCTCATGTCATTCATCACTGTTTTTCTGTTGCATTATCGACTGCACTGTGGTACCCCATATTATCTGCTACTTGCTAATTTATTTAAAACTGCCTCGACTAGTATTATTATTATTATTACTTATTATTCTACACTTATTGCATGTTTTTAGTCTTTTAGTTTATTAGTTTATCTCTTTATCTCATCATGTTTTTAATGTTGCAGCATGGCACCGAGACAAATTCCTAGTTTGTGTACTACATGAACAATGGCAATAAATCTGATTCTGATTCTGTTCTTGAACGGTACACGGTAATAATGTACAGTCGTACCTGCCCACTGTATCAGGTAAACAAAGCTCGTCAGACCCTTTTTGCACAAGGAACGCAGTCACTAGAAAATATTCCACCAACAAAGGCAGCATTAACAGAACATATCAAAAGAGCTGCTTATCAAGGTGTCTATGTGTGGGGTCAAGCACTGGATCCAGTGCAAAATCTACCAAGTCCTACACATTGGGGATGGACTGAAGCAAGGGAAGGCTTCGTCCCAAAGTGGACCACTCTCCCTGAAGCTTCCAAAGTATGTCAAGAGCTTGTGCACTGTGGTTGCAAGAAAGCTTGTAGGGGCTTGTGCAAGTGCAGCAGGGCAAATTTAAGCTGCACTTCTCTGTGTTATTGTGGTGGTGCATGTCACCAGGCAGAAGGTTAGCGGAGGTCTTCTCGATCACTTCACTCTGTTGATGCATGGGTTGTAATGAGGTTACACTCGATTACATAATATTTGGCATATCACTGACTGCGTTTTGTATTTTTAACTTTCTTGGGTTTTCTCATTATGCTATTATTGATCTTCGAATGTGATTCGAATGAACATATACCATAAATGTTCAATTTATTTTAGCATTTGTATCTCTGTAACTTTTGATATGATTAAGATTATACAGTTTGTGGCAATTTTCAAAATGTTATATCTCAAGAACCGTTTGTCATACAGACTTGATTTTGGGCTCAAAATGTGCGGAATGTACACATTTATATTAGTCAACAATACATTATTATGCCCTAAAAGCTCACATTTTCTAGTTATAAGCAAAAACGTGTTTTTTGGCGGCCATATTTGGACGCCATCTTGAATAATGCAAGTACCAAGCAAGATTCGAAGTGGGTCTTAATCTTATATGAAAGAGGACTTATTGGACTACATTTATGCCAAATTTCATGCTTCTATCCAGAAGTGAACAATTGTTTCACCCATCTGCCTGACTACAGCCGTTACTATAGTTTCCTAGAATATCAAAGTGAATCATCTGCAGAAACAAAATACCATCTCGATACTGTACTGAAGAAGTTATAACATTGGTTTTAAGTTTTAAACCGTCTGTGTATCAGCTGTTTTCCATAGCTGATATGGTCTGTGCATATTTTGGTGAATGGATTTTCTTTTTAGAACCAGACCGTCAATGACTGAGTGGTTCATTCAGGGCTAATGAAATCACCCTGGGAGTGTCCAGATCTCCTGACCTCTGACCTTGACCACAACTTGGGATGCACACCCACTTCAGGATCACTGAATTTGGTGAAAACTGAGGCAAATGCTTAGGAGGAGTCGCGATTCCCATGAAATGTGGAAGGACGGACGGATGCCACGTCGATGAATTAGCTCCTTTCAGCTTCACTGGAATGAGCTAAAAATGTTGAGCATGACACTTATTTAACTGTATTTAAAGATGCATAAATGAAGATTGACAAAACAGACAATTTTCATTTTAATGGTCAAAAATAGATAAAAGTTACATTTTATGGGTTTGATTTTTGTTTTCCATTTCAAATGAAAACAAATCACTAGAAAGCTGCTCTTGCTTCATATTCTAAGACTGGGCCTTGTCGTAATGCAGCCTGATGCATACACATGTGTCCAAAATTGTTAGTACCCTTCTGTTAAAGAAAGAACAATCCCACAATGGTCACTGAACATCAAACTGACAATTAATAATAAATACATTTCTGAAGATTAACTAATGAAAATCAGACAGTGCTTTTGAATTTTGGTTCAACAAAATATTTAAAAAAACAAACTAATGAAACTGGCCTGGACAAAAATGGTGGTATCCTTAACATTTTGTTGCACGACCTTTTGATGCCATCAGGTCATTTCTGTAACGCTCAGTGAGACTTCTGCACCCGTCCACAGCTTAGTTTGGCCCCGTCCTCATGAGTAAACTGCTCCAGCTGTCTCAAGTTTGAAAGGTGCCTTGTCCAGACTGCATGTTTCAGCTACTCCCACAGATGTTCAACAGGATTTAGATCAGGGCTCATAGAAGGCCACTCCAGAACAGTCCAATGTTTTGTTCTTAGCCCTTCTTGGCTGGTTTTCGTTGTGCGTTTTGGCTCATTATCTTTTTGGTCCATCATCAAACGCCCAGCAATCCCTGACTCATCTCTCAGCCATATCTGCCTTCAGGCTGGAAAATTTGGCTTTTATTGAAAGATTTCTGAGAGATCATTGGGAGATCAGCAACATTGTTGAGTGCCCCTTTACCACTCAACAATCTCACTGATCTCCCAATAATCTCTGTGCTGTGTAAAGGGGGCCTTAATTTCTGTCATTTTTTCATGACGATGAGCCAGATATACACAGGTTGACCATGGGAGTGCAATGTTAGGCTACACTTTTGGGATCAAAAGATCAAGGTCACAGGGCCATAAAAGGTTAAAATCATTGTTGGCTTATAGTGACTATTATGACACATAGAACCACCAGATTTTAACAACCTAGAATGGGGTCTGGGACACCTCTTGAATGCCCAGTGACCTTGAATTTGACTTTGAAGATCAGTAAGGTCTGAGAATAGGTCATGGTGTCCCATCAAACACCATGACTTTTAAAAGCATTAACTTCAGCTCCTCTCCGACAGCCTGGTGAAAATTTTTAAGATAGCGGGGTCTTCACTTGTCCCTTGTAAACTCACGCCCATTTGGAAAAATCCTGATATCCTGCAACAAAAGAGGACATTAAACTTTCCACTACAGTGTGAGAAAGGAATAAAAAAAATTGAGTATCTTATTCGAGGTGGAAACTATCCAATTCCAGGAACTGGTGTCACAGTATGACAGTGATAAAAAGTTTCTTGAATACCAACAGCTTAAATACATAATAAAAGCAAGATTCAATGTCAGACAGATTTAGAGGTACCAGTTAAGGTGACAGAGTTTCTAAATCTTGGTTCTCCAAAATTGATGCTGAAAATACAGGGACTATTATCAAAACTGGAGGAGTCAGTATCTCTTCCAAAATTAAAACGGGAGACAGCCCTATCAATCAATAAAGATGAAAGCTTCTGGACACAAATATATTTAAACACTTTTAAAATGACTAAAAACTAATTTACAACTCATACAGTACATAGTTCTACATAGAACTCATTACACAGAACAAAGGATGTTCAAAATGGGCCCGAGTCACACAAATATCTGCTCCTACTGCACCAGCAACATCCCAGACAGTTATATGCATGCTATGTGGGCCTGTGCACCGGTCCAAAAGTTCTGGCAGAAGACATGCGAAGACTTGTTGGCATGGCTTGGGTATTGTATCCCATCCTCACCCACACTCTGCATACTAGGTGATTTAAGTGAAATAAATATAGAGGTAAAAATGTCACACATGGTTCTCACTGCCTGATGCATCACAGAGAAAACTATCCTCATGAATTGAAAATCAAGAAATAATTTATGTACAACTCACTGCAAGAACCTCCTTTTAGATTATATTAGTCTGGCAAAAATGGCTGCCTTTAAAAACCAATTCGCTGAATTTAATTCTCTCTAGTCCCCGCTTATTCATTCTATAACCTGAGGGGTGGCAGGTGGTAGTTTGCTCTCCTTGGCGCCTCCGGTGGCTGGCTGTGCACTGACCGCGAGGGGTTTCTGTAACCCACTGGGGCCGGTGTCTGGGGAGCCTGTCCTGGGATGGCTGTGCGTCTGGCCTGAGGGAGCTGCAAGGTCACCCGTGGCCCCGGGCTGGCCGGCCTTGCCCCCTAGGTGGGGGCTGGGCCCAGCCTTGGGCTCCTGGTGCTGGGGGGGGGGGGTTCCCCCTTTGGGCTGGGCTCAGGTGTGTGCCGGTGGTGCAGTCTAGCCCCGGCGCTTTCCTGAACGGTGGGGTCGTGCCCTCCTCGGGGCTCTGGCTGCGCTCCGGGGGCTGGTGTCAGTGTCCCGGGGGGAGGGGGGGCCTTTCTCCGGGGCCTACGGGCGTGAGTGTGTGTGTATATGTGCATGCATGTGCATATGCATGCATGCGCGTGTGTGACTGTGCGTGTGTACGCATGCGTATGGGTGTGTGTGGGTTCGCATGCATGTGTGGGTGTGGATATGGGTGCATGCACGTGTGTGAACATGTGGATATGTGTGTTGTGTGTAAACATGCAACGTTGTGTGTGGATATAGGTGGACATATGTGATAGTGAGTATATGCGTGTACACATGAGGGTGTGTGTAAGTACCACTGCGTGGACATGCAGGGGTGGAGGATGTGTATGTGGACATGAAGACCTTGTTGGGCGGCGGGATGGGGGGGGCAGGCCATCTGGTGGCAGTTCAGGACCTGCTCTTCCCGGACGTCCTGCCGTTGCGTCACAGGGTGGGGCGCTTTGCCTCTGGTGTTTGTGGCACTGGGTATGGGAGTGTGTGGGTGCTCGGGGTGGCCGGGGGGCCGTTGGCGTGGGTTAGCGGCCACGTTTCTGTCGGTTTGCCCTGGGGCGGCTGTGACTGCAGGGTAGCCTACCACTGTATGTCTGGGGTGGATGTTTGGTGGGCTTGTGGTTGGAGCTCTGGGTGTCGCTTGGCATGTGGAGTGTATGGGTCTGGCCCATTATTCATTACTGTTATTATTATTATGTATGTTTGTATGTACAAGATGTGTGAGAGTAAGTGTGAGTGTGGCTGCTCCATCATGCCTGTGGTACTGGGGAGCACAGGGGTGTGACGCTGGCGGGTCCTAGACTGCTCGATCTGGTGGCCCTTGCCCCGAGTTGGGTTCTGGGGGCAGTAGGTGGCCTCCAGAGCTAGTTTGGGAGCTGGCTTCTGTGGGGGGGGGGCTCTCTTTTGGACCGGCTCCCTCCCAGTCTTACCTTCCCCCCCAAAATTCTGGGTGGCCATTACATCTTATTGGACACACTTAGGGTTTTGGGGTGGGGGTGTGCCATACTGTGTCCATGAAGACAATCCCTCTGTCTATTGCGCAGTGGGGCCACCCTCACCTCAATTTCAATTGCACTGTAGACACTGAGGGCTTCGGAGATGGGAGCCCCACTGCCTATAGCAGTGTCTAGCGGTGCTCCAACACACCAGCCCCCCAATTTTAACATCACTTTGGTAGTTCAGACACCTGCACACAATCACACCACGCAACTAACACTCACCCATCAAGATTTGTGTATGGGGGATGCTGCTGCCCTCCTTCGGCTGGTGACCTGGGGCCCATCATGTTGTCAAAATCCCTGGGTGTTGCCGAATGAACAGGTGCGAGCAAGGGAGTGAGAGAGTGAGTGAGTGAACAAGTGAGTAAGTAAAAGTAAGGGAGTGATGAGTGGAGCTGGTGATGGTGGAGGTGGATTAGATTTGTGTGGCACTTTGCCTGTCAGGTGGCATCTTGGAGTGCTTGTGGTGGTCCGTTGATCAGTCACTGCGGGCGTTTGGGGCTGTGGTCTGCTTCTGTGGCCGTGGCCACCCTGGGGCGGGTTGGCAGGGGTGTGGCTGCTGGGCATTGGTGAGCATTCATGCCTGCTGCATCTGCACCGTGGCCACCCCAAGTAATAAGGGTGAATGAGTGTGGGTGAGTGTATGGGGGAGAGCACGAGTGGTTGAGAGTGACAGTGAGTGTATGGGTGAGCGTGAGTGGGTGCAGGCTACTCTGAGGGCAAGTGGGAGTGGGAGCGAGATTGAGCGGGTATGGGAGAGGGTGAGAGTGGGTGGGTCAGGGAGTTTGAGTGTAGGATTGTGTGAGGCAGAGGGTGAGTGAGAGGGAGTGAGTGTGTATGAGAGCATGAGGGTGTGAGCGTGGGAATGCGTGTGCGTGCTGGTCGGGGATGCTGATTGAGGGGGTGACACCTCCTGGCTGCATGGGCTCCACTGGACAGGGGGCTACCCCCCTGTGGGGCTCCTGTGCCTTTCTGCCACCTTTCTTGGGCATGGGGGCTCCTGGGGTGTGTATTGTTGGTGCTGGGGTGGGGGTGGGCAACACTGTGGGGGTGTCTGGGGGGGCTCATGTTGGGGGCGTGGGCTGGTCTCCGGCCTGGGGGGGGGGCTGGCCTTCCAGCACCTGGGGCCGGTGTCGGCCGCTTGCCGGCCCGGCCTCCCTCAGGCGTCCCTCCTGGGGCGGATGCCTGGCTGTTCTGGGGCTTGTTGGCCTCGGGGTATTTGTGCTCTCTGGGGGTTGGTGGCATTGTCTTGCTTGCTCGGGGTTTTGAGATGTTGTTGTGGCCGGCCACCCTCTTCGTACGTTTCCTTGCAAACCACTCACACACTCATTTTGCGCGTGCTCTCTCTCTCTCACACACACACACACACACACACACACACACACACACACACACACACACACACACACGTCTCTCCTTTAACAGGTGCAGATACCAGACTCGTGAAGAGATCTTTTCAAAAGAACAAACAGTTTGTCTTCTGTTTGTTTCAGTTGTGTTAGTCTGTTTATCTTCTTTGTCTGCCCCCCCCCCCGTCAGGTCCTTCATGGGTAAAACATTTTAAATAAATTATTAAAAGTTATTACAAGAGGAGTTTATAAATAATATACAATACATATATATGTACTGTATAAAGCTCCTTTTGGCAAAGTAAATTGTTTGGCACAATAAGGAAGACAGATTTCTGTTCTGCTTACCTAGCTGCTTGACAGGACAAGGGGAAAAAGAAAAGAAAAAAAAAAAAGAATTGAAGCAGAAAGCCATCCAGGGATTTTTGTTACTACACAATATTCCAAAAGTAAGGGTGTGGGTTGGAATAGTTGGACTTTTTCAACTGTTTTAAGAAAGTTCATTTAATAAATAGCTTTAGGGATGTCTCATTTTATTCAATTCAACTTTATTTATATAGCGCCATATCACAACAACAGTCATCTCATGGCACTTTCAAAAGTAGGAGAAACCCCACAACTGAAGACCCCAGCAATCAGGTGATCCCCTGTGAACAAGCACTTGGTGACGGTGGAGAGGAAAATCTCCCTTTTAACAGGAAGAAACCTCTAGCAGAATCAGGCTCAGGGAGGGGCAGTTATCTGCTGCGACTGGCTGGGGGGTGAGGGGAAAGAGAAGATGGAAAGAATAGACATAAAGAGAGCAAACATTAATGGAGAGAAGCCGAGTACATTATTGGAGGTCGCCCGGCAGTCTAGATCTATTAACAGCAAAACAAAGGGAGGGTTAAGAGACACAAGATCCCTCCCTAATCGTAGGCTATATTGCAGAGGAAGGTTTTTACCCTGCTCTTAAAAACAGAGATCGTGTCTGACTCCCAATCCCAGATTGGTAACTGGTTCCACAGGAAAGGAGCTTGATAGCAGAAGGCTCTGCCTCCCATTGTACTTTTGGAGATTCTAGGTATTCCAAGTAATCCAGCATTTTGGGAGCGTAGTGCTCTGTTAGGATGATAGGGTCATATCAGATCTTTTATGTAAAAGAGAGTCTGATTATTAAGAGCCTTGTAAGTGAGAAGAAGGATTTTAAACTTAATTCTAAACTCTATGGGAAGCCAATGAAGGGAGGCCAGAACCAGAGAGATATGATCTGTCTTTCTAGTACCCGTTAAAACTCTTGCTACAGCGTTTTGGATCAACTGAAGACTTTTTAAAGATATTTTAGGACAACCTAATAATAACGAGTTACAATAATCTAATCTAGAGCTAACAAAAGCGTGGATCAGTTTCTCAGCATCACTCAGAGACAAGATGCTCCTAATCTTGGCAATATTGCGCAGATGATAGAAGGCAGTCTTAGAAACAAATTTAATATGTGAATTAAAAAACAGATCTTGATCAAAAATAACTCCAAGGTTCCTCACAGAACTATTCAGAGTAAGAGTAGCTGCATCCAAATTAAGAGTTTGATTTGTAAAGGTATTTCTAAGGTTTTTTGGACCAACAAGAATGACTTCGGTCTTATCTGGGTTTAATAGCAGAAAATTACAAGTCATCCAAGCTTTGATTTCCTTAAGACAGGCATCTAACTGATTTTGAATTGATCCAACTGAATTGATTTGATAATTGATTACAGTCATCGGGCTTCATTGACAGGTATAATTGTGTGTCATCTGCGTAACAATGAAAATGTATATAGTGCTTTCTAATGATGTTGCCTAATGGAAGCATATATAAACAAAAAAGAGTAGGGCCTGACACAGATCTCTGTGGAACTCCATGACTGAGCTTAGAGTTGGAAGAAAACTCATTATTGATGTGAACAAACTAAAATCTATTGGGACAAATAAGATCTAAACCACTGCAGTGAAGTATCATTTAGTCCAACATAGTGTTCTAATCTATCAAGTAGAATATCATGATCGATAGTTTCAAAGGCTGCACTAAGATCTAAAAGGCCAAGTACAGAAGCGAGTCCATTATCAGATGTGATAAGAAGGTCATTTGTGACCTTCACTAAGGCCGTTTCAGTACTATGATGAATTCTGAACCCAGATTGAAATGCTTCAAATAAACCATTTCCCTGTAAGTGGTCAAATTTTCAGACCTTTCAGACAGTCTCAAACACAACATATGAAGTCAGCTTAGAGCTGGATCCAGGGTAGACACCATGACTACACGCATGCAGGCTGCGGACTGTGGTCGCATACCCAGGACTGTTCACAGTAGTTTTCAGGCCAAGAAGCTGTCTGCCACACAGCCGCAATTTATGCACATGCATTAAGGTCCACATTTTTGTCACTAGTAAAAGAGATGCCTTATCTCAGTGGGACTAACCTGGTTAAATAAAGGCTGAATAAAAATAATGAAAACTCTGAGGTGAGTAATATCCACCACCTGTTTTCTTTGAAGATCCCGATCTCTTACCAAAGAGAGCAGTTCTCAGTGTATATCAAACCCTGGTGCCACATTTCAAAACATTTGGAACAAAACTGTAGAAGAAGCTGATTCAGCAAAGCAGGTGGGACAGATGGACGGACAGACATTTTAGGGTTTCCTCTGGTAACATTTCTCTGTGGCAGCCCGCCTCACCAGAAATCGTACCGCCACGCCAAGCAGATATGATTTTATTAAGAAAAATATATGAAGCAATGACTTTCTGCAAGCGCGCACATGAACAACGCGCGTGGCCGTCATCCGCGCGGAATTTAGAAGCGCCCCACCCACGTGAGTTCTTGACTCAGTCAACAGGCAGTGTCTCGCTAATCGTGACTGTCGACAAAACATGAGTTTGTTCAAGTACTTTAAACGCGGAAAAAAAAATCAGAAGAGGTATGTATGTACGCACTGGAGGCATTTATCATGGTTTTAACCCGCTGTTAACGGAGCAATAATGGAAGAGTCGCTTAGCTAAGGGACGTGGTTAGAATTCATATGCAGCCGGCTTAATATGAAGGAAAAGGCGGGGGGAACTGATGAATTGCTGAGGATATATTTCACCAGCCACTACAATATTAAG
Source organism: Pholidichthys leucotaenia (assembly GCA_020510985.1). Lineage (NCBI taxonomy): Eukaryota > Metazoa > Chordata > Actinopteri > Cichliformes > Pholidichthyidae > Pholidichthys > Pholidichthys leucotaenia. The sequence continues at coordinate 42,722,514 of CM035836.1, forward strand.
TTATGTTCCCTATTATGTACCTGACAAGTTAAAATCAGCGAAATTCACAAAGTCAATGAGTTTAATCAGCCCCGCCCACACGAGTTCTCAACTCAGTAGGCAGTGTCTCGCTAAGCGTGACTGTTGACAAAAACATGAGTTTTTTCAAGTACTTTAAACGCAGGAAAAAAAAAAAAAAAAAATCAGAAGAGGTATGTATGTAAGCACTGGAGGCGTTTATCATGGTTTTAACCCGCTGTTAACTGGAGCAATAATGGAAGAGTCGCTTGGCTAAGAGATGTGGTTAGAATTCTTATGCTGGCTTAATATTGTAACGTCGGGGCTGTGTTAAGGGGGCGGGGATTTTCCCGGCATGCTTTGGTAGTGGAGGATTCAAAAGGGGTTATCATTCGTGTGTTCTAAAGTGTTATTGCTGTGTCATTGTAATGACACAGCAGTGTTATAAGAAGAGTCAGAGCAGTGACTGATCATGCGTTTGTGTCACCCTCAGTGAGACGGAGGTCTGTGTGAATGACCTCCTCTCCTGTCTGTGTTAAGGAAGTGGGTTTAAATAAAGCCTGTTTCATCACAGTTATCTCTCCTTTCTTGTGTGAACCCCCACAACGTCACAATTTGAAGGGAAAGGCAAGGGGGACTGATGAGTTGCTGAGGATATATTTCACCAGCCACTACAATATTAAATTATGTTCTGTAGAAATTGCAGGAATGAAGAGACTGGCAATTTCTCTCTTTTCTCGCACGAGCAAGCGTGCCATTTTTGTTCTCCAGCAGCAGTGACAAAAAGCAACAGCTAAAAACGCTAGCTCTAAACTGAGGTCCTTCAGCGGCTGCCTAGAGAGGTGCCTGATGAGAAAGCCTGAGAGCATAATTATAACAGCCTAAACAGATCATTCTGTACATGAACACATTTTGTGGTGAATTATGTCTTTAGAGTCCGCTACAGTTCCCCGTTATGTACCTGACAGGTTAAGATGACTGAAATTCACGAAGTCAATGACTTTAATCCGTCAGCAGCCTTCAGACAAACTAAACGTGTCAACATCCGATTTCAAAATAAGGGAGGTTTTTCCTGCTGTCTGGGTGGTGAGGAGATTTCTAAAAAAAAAACTAAATATAAAGAAATATTATAACAGAAACAACAGCATCCTTGGTCATTTAAGTTAATAAAATTGTATTTAATGAAATAAATTAATATTTTTCTTTGTAATCAGTTAAATTATTGTTCTGTTCTGACTGCAAAATTATGATCAAAAATGTAAATTGTTATAAGGAAAAAGTAAAAAAAAAAATTACCACAGTCTGTTTCAAGTTTATCTAAAAAAACAAAACAAAAACAAACTAACTTTATTTTAAAAAACAGACAAAGGACTTCCGGTCTGGACGCCATGGTGATAGCAACCTAACGCTGAAACTCCCAGACTCAATCCAAGGAAAACAACTTCAAAATCAGACCTAACGGATTTTTGGAAGATTAAAAACCAAAAGACAATAACACCATGCCTAACCAAAAGCAGAGGAAACTGACATTCCCCAGGTCAGGACGCACAGCGACCGCAGAATCTGAACCGGAGGACCTCCGTTCAGAAGACGAAGACCTGGGCCTAGCTAACAAAAGGATTAGCTTGAAATCGCTATTTGACGAAATACGACGATTTCGGGCCGAATTTCTTGAATTCAGAGAGGATCTAAAAAGGGCGAACAGCAGAATGGACCAGGCCGAAAACCGAATCTTGGAAGCTGAAGAAAGAGTAAAAGTGCTTGAAGATTCTGTGCTGGATTTACACAGAAAACAGTCATGGCTGGAGGCTAAGCTAACCGACCAAGAAGGAAGACAGAGACGAGATAACATCAGAATTCACGGTCTTAAAGAAGGAGCTGAAGAGAGTTTCAACACAGTGGCGGAATGCGTGGAATCCTTATTGAGAGAGAAGTTGGATATTCCACAAACCACCGATTTGAAGATAGAAAAAGCCCATCGTACATCAGCCGCAAAGCCAGCCCCGGAAGCGCCCCCACGTTCTGTGGTGGTAAGATTCGCCAATTTCAAAATAAAACAAGAGGTTGTAAGACTGGCTTGGCAGAAAAAAGGATTTATGCATCTTGAGAGAAAAGTCTTCGTGGAGTACGATTACGCCCCTGAGGTTCTTAAAAAACGACGGGAATATAACGACGCCAAAAAGGTTTTACGGGAACAGAATCTACGCTTTCAGACGCCATTTCCGGCGAAGCTAAGGGTCTTTTACGGGGAAGAGTCATGTCTTTATAACTCAGCGGAAGAAGCAACAACTGACATGGCAAGAAGAGGACTTCCGGTAACGGTGTTTAAACCCGCAGCGGATCTGAGCAAGAAGATCAGAGCTCAAACGTGGTCCACTCAGAGACCTTCAAAATCCACGGGCCAGCAGCGGGAAACCCAGCCCCAGAGCTACAAAGATAAGCTTTCCAGTTCCAGGAAGGAATAGCGACCTTTTTGGGTTTTTTTTTTTTCTTTTCAGTCACTCTGCACTTCCACCCCCCCTCCTACAAGGTAACAAACATTAAAGGAGATGCAGAATCAGCATGTGGTAAAACCTTTCATGGAGCAGATATAGCATTAGAAACAAATGTCTTCTTAATTTAAAGGGAAAAAAAAAATCATGTTAAAATAGAAATGTAACAATGACCCACATGTTCTCTCCATACTAACAAATACTGTATTAGAGTGAATGTTTGCTGTGATGGGGGTGGGAGGGTGTACACAATCTCATAGGGTATAGGCATAAAAAAAAAAAAATAAAAAAAAAAATCATTACAAATTCGGATTGGGATCTGAAATTCACGTTAAAAACATGGGACAACTTACAGGGGTAAGAGAGGGCCCTCAACACGTAACAGAGTTTGAGGAATTTCCCTCAGAGCCTACACTCCATCAGGGCTTTTACAGGGTCTTTAAAGAGACCCCAGCTCAGGAAGTTTTTTTGACAGTTTTTTGTTTTAAAGTTTCGTACACTATGTTCTTAATGTTTTTTATGTTCTTAATGTTCTTTCAGTTTCTGAGTAGCAAAAAAGAGGGCCACCACACTGTTATACTAAATAAGAAAATACAATGGAGAAACAGGGTGTAACCAAAATAACCTCATATAATGTAAAAGGGATCCTGAATCCAGTTAAAAGATCCAAGATTCTACGCAAAATGAAAAAAGACAAAGAAGAAATAATATTTTTACAAGAAACCCACCTAACAGACGTGGAACACACTAAACTCAATAGACAAGGGTTTAAAATGATCTCTTCATCTTCATATAAATCAGGGAGGAGGAGGGGAGTAGCGACATTGATATCAACCAAAATTACATTTGAAAAAAAATCAGAACACAAAGATAAAGAAGGGAGGTACAGTTTGGTAACTGGGCGGCTAGAGGGAGAAGATATCACCCTGCTGAATGTATATGCACCACCAGGGGCTAAATGGAAATTTTATAAAAATGTATTCGACCTAATGATAACTAAAGCCCAAGGTTTAGTGATATGTGGTGGAGACTTCAATCTAAGACTGAATCCATACTGGAATGCGACAGGTAATTCTTCACATCAAAATAACACCCAAAGTAAGAATACTCGGATGCTACTAAAAGAAATGGGAATCTGCGACGTATGGAGGGAATTCAACCCCAATGTAAAAGATTATACTTTTTATTCAACGCCACATTCATCTTACTCAAGGATTGATTACTTCTTTATGTTTAATAGAGACATTGGAAGAGTAAAAACATGTAAAATAGGACTGATTGATCTCTCCGACCACAGTCCGATCTATATGGACTTAAACATCCAAAAATACACAAATAATACATTTTCCTGGAGGTTGAATTCAAGTGTCCTGAAAGGACCACTGAAAGATGAATTGGAATCAGATATTCTCAGATATTTGGAAGAAAACGATAATGGAGAAGTATCTCCTTTAATACTGTGGGATGCGTGCAAAGCTGTAATAAGGGGAAAAATTATTGCAAAACTGGCAACCCAAAAGAAACTGAGACAAGAAAAACTAATCACACTAGAGTCAGAACTCAAGAACCTAGAAAAAGAACACAAAGACAACACTCATTCTAATGGCTCGCTCAAGATTAAAGAAATTAAAAATCAAATAAATGAGATCTACACAATAGAAATCCAGAAGAAACTTACATTTCTGAAACAAAAACACTATGAAGCAGGCAGTAAATCGGCAAAATTACTAGCCTATAAATTGAGGAAACAACAAACAGAAAGAGCAATCTACAAAATAAGAGACCCAGTATCAAAGGAAATAAAATTCAGAATTCAGGATATTCTTAAAAGCTTCGAGAATTACTACAAGAACTTATACTCCCACAAAAAACATAAAAACGCATCCGAGACATTACTAAACACATTAAACCTTCCCCAACTTACGGAATCACAAAATAAAACCCTACTGTCAGAAATACAACCTAAAGAATTGGAAAAAGCAATTATGAAACTTAAAGCTAACAAATCCCCAGGAGCAGATGGCTATACAGCAGAATGGTACAAAACCTTTAAACAGCAACTATCTCCTCTCCTCCTGAAAACATTTAACTACGTCCTCCACACAGGGGAAATCCCCCCCTCCTGGAGAGAAGGGGTCATTGCAGTTATACCTAAACCTGAAAAGGATAAACTAGAATGCTCCAACTACAGACCAATCAGTGTATTAAATCAGGACTATAAGCTTTTTACCACTATTCTTGCCAAAAGGTTAGAAAACATACTGACAGACTTAATTCACTTAGACCAAACAGGTTTTATAAGACAAAGACAGACACAAGACAACATTCGGCGCACTTTACACATAATTCATCATATAAAAAAATATAACTTAAATGCAGTCATATTGGGACTAGATGCTGAAAAAGCATTTGCTTCGGTTGACTGGTCTTTCCTATATAGAATCTTATCCAGTTTCAATTTTCATAACAACTTCATTAGAACTATACAGGCATTATATAAAAAACCAACAGCTAAAATAAGGATTAACGGTAATTTATCATCATCTTTTGAGCTGGAAAGAGGATGTCGTCAAGGCTGCCCCCTGTCTCCACTGCGCTTTGCAATCTTCATAGAACCTCTGAGCCAATGGATAAGACAAAATCAAGAAATTCAAGGTATTACACTTGGTCAGAAGGAACATAAAATAGCACTCTTTGCTGATGACATTTTAATATACCTAGGGCAGCCAGACACTTCTCTACCAGAACTAATCTCAGTTTTTTCAGACTATGGAGATTTATCGGGGTACAAATTAAACATGCATAAAACCCAAGTCTTAACATTCAACTATGACCCAAATCATTTTTCACTAAAAGAACTCAAAACTAACTGGGAGTTGGAATCTATGAAATATCTGGGGGTCAATATCCCGAAACAACTCGACAAAATTATAACACTAAACTATGATCCACTGGTGACAAAAATAAAATCTGACCTAGCAAGATGGAATATGATACCATTCTTAGGTACTGCACAAAGAATTGAAGCAGTCAAAATGAATATACTTCCACGTCTTCTATACCTTTTCCAAACAATACCGGTAGAACCTCCCAAAAAAACATGGCAGGAGCTGGACAGAAGGATCTCAAGATTCATATGGCAGGGTAAGAGACCTAGAATCAGATATAGAACCCTACAGCTAAACAAAGACAAAGGTGGGCTCGCGCTGCCAAATATCAGGGACTATTTTATAGCTGCACAAATTAAAACTTTAGTAGAGATATGTAACCCAGTCTACACTGCACAATGGAAGGAGATGGAATGCCAAATAACAAGTGACATCCCCCTACAGGCGATAATAGGGAACAATGCCTTAACTAAACTCTTGAATAACACCAACCCGTGGATAGAGACCCCGCTAAATATTTGGTTTAAGATAGGGCTCTTTAGCTTGATTCTCTCTGACTATCGACTTCTGCAATGGATTGCCTATGATCAAGACTTTACCCCCAATAAAACAGACACTAGATTTAAAGAGTGGAAAGAGAAAGGGCTGATAAAATATTATGATTTTTTTAAGGGGCAAACTTTAAGAAGTTTTGAAGATTTGAAAAAACAAGGTCTAATAAATCAAGATCTTTACAGGTTCTTTCAGCTTAGACACCACATAAACAATATACTTAAAAAGGAGGATTTGGAAAGGGCCCAGTCAGGTGTTCTGAAGGTCTTCTTAATGGTATATAAAGGGATCCCAGGGATCAGATACATTTCTAAAATATACCAAGGTCTTCAAGACTTAAAAGGAGACAACACATCATATATAAAAGAGAGATGGGAAAAAAGAGGGGAATTTCACTTTACAATTGGAAATATGGGAAAAGCTAAATAAACAGCAACGGAAAAGTACCTCATCCCTGCAGTGGAGAGAATTTGGATGGAAAAACTTGGTAAGATTTTTCAGAACACCTGCACAAAACAAATTTACACATAAGGGGTTGAACTGTTGGCGCTTGTGTGGTGAAAAGACTGCAAATCATTTTCATGTGTTTTGGTCATGCCCAGTTATCCACCAATATTGGACCAACGTACAGACAATATTGGGGAAAATATTCAAAATAACAGTTCCCTTTTCTTTTGTAACTATGTATTTGGGTTTACTACCGGACTCACTGGAAAGACGAGGAGATAAATACTTATTCAATGTTTTAATATTGGCAAGTAAAAAAGCCCTAACTAAAAAATGGATGCTGAAGGACTGTCCTACACCTGAAGATTGGATTAACGTGATTCAAGACATTTACTCGATGGAAAAGTTGACATTCGCACTGAGACAGGACATGGATGGGTTCATGAACTTTTGGCAACCCTGGATCGCATATGTGTCTTCCATTAGATCTAATCTTTGACAAATACCATTTCAATAATGGTCCCGCTCTTTGTTCCAATGCTACTCAGATGCTCTTTTACTTTTAATTACTTAATTTTCTGTTTGTTTGTTTTTTGCTGTTCTGTTTGTTTGTTTATTCGTTTGTTTGTTTTTTGTTTTTATTTAATTCTCCTTAATTTCACTTTTTCTTTCACTTTAAAAAAAAGGGGGGGGTGTTGTAATAACTATCCTACCAATGTTGTCAAATAGCAAAAAATAAGGGAACATGTGATGAAAATGTAAACAATGCAATGCTGTAATGACCTGTATACCCTTTACAAAAACTTAAATAAAAAACAGACAAAAATTAGTCATAAAATAATCCACAAATTTATAATAAAGTTTCAAATGTACAAGAAAAGTCAATTTTACAAGAGGAAATTACAAATTTGAGGAAAATGGTTTCAACTTTAGAGTTACAGAGAAAAGTAGAAAACTAAGAAAACTGTTATAAATTTTTGAGAAAAACCTCAAACCTTCAAGACTGAAGTCATTACTCAAGTTTTTAAGTAGATGCTCTTTGTACCCTTAACTCAATTAGAAATTTTTGGTTGTCTACTTTTAATTATTCATTTCAAAGCACTGCTTTTACATGAGTAGAATTTCTGGTTACTATACCCACCTGATCATATAATTTAAGTATGCATGAGTACATTACTATTATGAATGTTTCTTTTCCTTCCCTACTCTCTCAATGGACAAAAAAAAACAAACAAACACTAGAATAAAAATACAAAAAATACACATATTTTTGTCATTTATGTAAACCATGACAAAAAAATCCTGCAGGACAAAACATGACACTTGATATTTTCTAACCTGTTTGTACACCACCATAGACAGAGAGAGAACGTGAATTAGACAGAGCTCAGAGAGGGCAAGATGAGACAGAAGAGAGGAGCCAAGGAGAGGAAAGTGTTCAGGGAGAAGAAGGAGAGAAGGATAACACCACTAATAAGTCTGAACACAGGATGTCTGGGTGGGACCCCAACTGGCCCAATATTCAAGCCTCGGCTGTACAATACTTCAAATGGTAAGATCCATATGCAACGTTACTGCATAAAATTTTAAAAACAAATAAATAGTATAAAATTAACATATCCCTGTATGTTTACTGCCTCCCCCCTTCCCGGGGAAAAATATGTTGCCACCGCACCAAGGTCTTTAAGCCAGAGGAAACACTGCATTGCCATAACATAACCCCCCTTTGGTCTTCAACTGGTGGGGATAACAAAACTTTATGGAAGTTGGTTTCATAAAACAGGTACCGTACCTTTTGTGAGAGACAGATGGACGGGCATCACCATATCCTCCTTTGGTCTTCAACCAGCAGTAAAAATCGCACCTTCAGGGGTCTAATGGAGTCCATATCTCAACCAGTCAGGGCTGTTTTGGCAGCAAAAGGGGGACCAACACAATACTGGGCAGGTGGTCGTAACGTGGACTGTGTATGACCAGACCGTCAATGAGGGAGTAGCTCATTCTGGCCTGAAGAATGCTCAGATCTCCTGACTTGCTGATCCTGACCTAAAACACAGCTTAGATACTACATCTAGGAAGTGCTGAAGGTCAAGGTCAGTGGATTTGAGGGAAATTCTAAATGCCCAGATCTCCTGACCTTTGATCTTGACCTCAACCTGAATGCAGATGAGTGAGCTTGGTAAGCACTGGGACAAATGTTGAGTAACAATTCCCACGAATGTGAATTGACGGACAGACGAATGCCGTGCTATTACATTAGCAGCACCTTTCAGCTTCACCAGAATGATCTAGGAGTGTTTCCTGGTGTGTTTGGCCCATTTCCCTGATCCCAGCACTGTGATGAAGTTTGCCATAGTCCTTGCAGGAGGCTGAATGACATTTCTTTTCCCCACTATCCCCATCACATTTCACTCTCAAATGAAACGAAATGTGAAATTTTGCTAAATAGTGCTCCGAGCAGTTAGAATAGGCTACATTACTGCAATAATGGACTGTCTTCTAGTGATTTCATTTTTTCTTATTTGAAATAGAAACTCAAAGTCAAGCCCTTTTTAAAATTCTTCCATTTTTGACCATGAAAAGAGTTGGTATTTTGATTTTAATTTCTGCATTTATAATTTTTTTGTAAATTTCCCCATTGTGGGACCAATAAAGATTATCCTAGCTTATACAGTAAATGAAAATCAAACAACCACCTATTTTTAATCTAATTTATTTACTTTTATTAAATATCTGAGTGAAAAAAACTCTAATGACCAGAAGATACAGCAACCCTGAAGCCTACTGACACATTCACTCCTACCCTCATGATCAAATGATGTCATGTGACATGCAAATGGACAATTGAAAAATGAAACAAATCTGTGTGGCCGTATTGGCACTGCTGTCCAAAAGACATAGAAGGACAGAGACACAGAATGAGAACATACTGGAGACCAGATGTCTGTTACGTCATTCACACAGCCTACCTGTGGTCAAACAGAGCCTTCTGTAACAAACACAGGCAATGATCGCACCAAGAACCAGCAGGGCCAAGAGAACCAGGTAAATTGTGACTCCAGTAGCTGCTGTTATCAAGAAGAACGTGAACATGTTAGAACAACCCTGTTAAAGTTCTGATTTCAGCTCTGAGCTTCAACCACCATCTCCATCACTGACCTCCAGCTCTGTGGACCTCCAAGTGGTCTTCAAACTGTCTCACTTTATGTCCAAAATAGAAGACTGTGCAAACATATTTTCCTGTGTCGTGCAGGCTGGGTTGTATCAGTGTGAGGCTGAGGTCTCCTGTCTCCAGAGCGTTGATCACCATGGATGTTCTATTTCTGTATTTCTGGTTCTGGTTCTGAAGGTCGTTGCCGTCCTCCTGACGCAGGTGAACTGTGGGGGGATTCAGGTCGGGGCGGCTCCACTCCACATACCTCTTTTTCATTTCAGAAGTGGGAAACTTACAGGGTAGCTGAACAAACTCCACCCCCTCATTTACCTCCAAGGCATGCTGGGAAACTGAGAAGACAGACAGTTTAGAGACTACCAAGGGATAAGGGTTACAGATGAGAATTGGAAGGCATCCTAAGTCTTGATGACCTGTTGTTGGTAAATGTTAACACACAAACACTAGAAACCACATTCAGTTGCATGATTCCACTGTATAGCAATATCTGCACAAAAAGGCTTTCATGGAAAAGTCTGTATGAGAAAACTTTCCCTACATCCAAATAAAATCCAGTGTCAAAAGAAAGAACTGGAGCATCTACAGAAGCCTCAAGTGCTGTGGACTAATGAAGTTAAAATGGAACTCTTTGATGCTCCTTTTTTCCTCAAAACATAGAAGCAGCAATTTATGTAAATAATTTTTTGCTAACTGTTAAGCATGGGGGTGGATCTATCATGCTTTGGAGTTTGGTTGCAGACAGAGGCACAGAAAACACTGCACAGGAAGAGGGAAGAATAATTCCACTAAATATGAGCAAAGTCTAGAAGCAAACAACAGAAAAGCTCTTAGAAATACTGATGCTTAAAAGGATGATTGTACAACAGGATGAAGGTTGTTGAATGGCCTTCACAGTCCCCAGACTTCAACATCTATGAAAATCTCTGGAGAGATGTTAAAAGAGAAACAAATGTAACTATACATCAGGGGTCACCAACTAAAAGTGCAAGAGGTCCGACAAGTCAGTCCTCCTCTCCAGCGGAGGTCCAAACTAAGTGTGGGGATCTTTAGGCATCTCACAATACAATTAAGATTCAGGGTCTCTGATTTGATTCTAAAATGATTCTTGATGCATTTTTTTCAGGATTTTTTTCCCTCTCACTGTGTGACAGCTTGGTATTTTAAAGCCGTGTTTGCAATGACCCATGAATGTACGTCAAACATATTTTAATTTAAAAAAATGGAAGAGAAACGTGATCAGTCACATGGACAAATTTATCTGAAAACACACTTTTTAGAACCGTCATCTTTTTAATGGACATTCTTTAAGAAGACCACAGCTGTCCCCGGCAGGCCAATATCAATATCTGCTTTTACACATTATTTTATTAAGCTGTTTTAGCTGCTTTTAGTCCTGTATTATTTAAACAAAAAAAATCTAATCAATTTTTTTCCTCACTTCCAAATAAAACATAATATCATTCATTCATCTTCTTCCGCTTAATCCTTTTTCGGGTCGCGGGGGGGCTGGAGCCTATCCCAGCATCTTTGGGCGAGAGGCAGGGTACACCCTGGACAGATTGCCAGTCCATCGCAGGGCCAACACAGAGAGACAGACAACCATTCACTCTCACAGTCATACCTAAGGACAATTTAAAATCCCCAGTTTTGATGCCAATTAACCTAACTTGCATGTTTTTGGCATGTGGGAGGAAACTGGAGAAATCCCGGAGTAAACCCACGCAGACATGGGGACAACATGCAAACTCCACACAGATCACTGTTGGTCGGGGGCTGGGATCGAACCCAGGATCCCCCGGCCAAGGGCAAGTTGCTGTGCTGCCGCCAATCTACAAACTACAAAAATGTATCATTCAAGAACAAATATTGCTAGTTTATTTATTATTTACAGTTTATTATATACATTTAAAATACCAAAAATTCAAATCTACTATTCCTCTTACCAAGCCTTAGTGGAGGCACCCAGCCAACCCATCAAGACCGTCAGTTACCCAGCAACTCCAGCGCCTGGAGAAGCAATTTAAGAGCAAATGAAAGCACAACTGATGGCCTAGGCAGTCACAGGTAAGATTTTAAGTCTTAAATCTTAAAAAGTTGGTACTCTAAACCAGGCATCCGCCACAACATCCTGAGCCTTTGATGTGGTGGACGTCCAAATAGTAGGTCTGTAAAAAAACAAAAAAACAGGAGGAAGCAGTAAACTTTCGTCCACAGACCAGTAGGAAATAGATGTCCCTCAGGAGGACGTCCAAAATCCAGGGTCAACTAGACAGGGAGGAAAAACTGCCAGGAGGCTGACCCAAGTCTACAGCCAGCCAGACAAAATAGAGATGCCCCATCAGGAGGACGACCACTATCAAAACCCAACAAGGCAAGCAGAGGTTTCAGCCTAGGAGCAAGGTGGCACAGCTCAGGAGCAAAAACAGTTCATGCAGGTTTTGCAGTGACTCAGAATTTTCCAGCCCACCCTGCAACATACGTACACTGATCAGGAGCATCCATGTTATCTGGAACATGCACCTCCCCAGACACTACAGCAGCTACTAAACTAGCAGACTGCCGAGTCGCCCCCCACCCCAGTTCAAAAAACAGCTTTCCTTGGGAGTAATCTGGTTTCAGCAGTTTAACCTGGCAAAGCTGCGTTTCTTTTTTTATGTTCTGGTGTAAACAAACTTCATCAGAAACCAGTTTGACAGGCTCTGTGACAGTGTTACCTGGAGATATCCGACTGTCGGAGACAACAACTGAACAAACTGACTGTTTCAGCGGACAGCTTGATACCGAATCCAATTTCTCTGACACATTAACTGGTGTTACTGATGAGTCACAGCCAGAAAGCACACGGTGAGTCCCAACACACAGGGTTTTAGAATTAACATCATTTATTGGAGCCCCCAATGCCACAGGTGTCACTGCATGCTGGAACCAACTCACAGACACTGTGACCGTGCACCATCTCCGAAACAGAACGAACCAGGTACAAATCAGAGGAAACATCAAATGAGTGCATACAGCTAAGAGTACTGTCCAGACCCAATCCAGCACCAGCAGTAGCACCAACACTCAGTCTGAGCCTCTCTGATCATGTCCATCTCCATTCTATTTCCCACAGTAACAACCTTTCCCGCTGTTCAAAAGTTAACCTGGCAACATTCCCAACTCAACCCACATCAAACATCATAAACATCATAAACGGAGCCCACGTGTTGTGGGAACCCACTCAGTATGTTTCCACTCAGACTGAAGAGGAATGGTCATGGGGGGTTTATGTGTTGATGCAAACAGTGACAAAGAAAAATGGCAAATGTGTTTATGTTAATGCAGCCCCCCAGGTCGCAGAGAAAGTGGTATACTATAGAAGGAGAGGTGCCTGCGACCTGGTTTTTCATGCTTGTGATTCTTGTGAAAGTGAGGGAGAGACTAACTAGAAAAGCACTCGGAGAGCCCAGCGCTACAGTTCCCCCCATACAGTGTTTGTGTGTACGTTTTCCGATTCCTTGACCATGAAAACATATGATTAGCAATTGGATTCACAATGATAGGATTAGTGGTTCAGTAGTTATTCACGAAAATGGCATTTTCCGTAATGGTGGTTTTCTTGTGGACGGTGATCTGGATCACCACCAAAATCTAATCATCTGTAGGATACCCCATTTCTGACAATCTGTGAAAATTTCATGAAAATCCGTCCATAACTTTTTGAGTTATCTTGCTAACAAACAAACAGACAAAAAAACAAACAAACAGACAGACAAACCAACGCCGATGATCACATAACCTCCCCCTTTGGCGGAGGTAATAAAGTCTGCTCTGCACCGCTTCGCCCAATTATTTCTCTCTCCACACTGGTGACCCTTGACGCACAATGGAACTCAAGGTGAACACCCCGGAGACGACCTGGACAGGAGGTGCCAGCAACGTGTGCGCCGTTTCGGTCAAACTCCCAGACTTTTGGTTACATGACCTGAAGTCTTGGTTCCTCCACACCGAGGCCCAGTTTGCACTCTGGGGAATAATGGCGGATGACACCAAATATTACTACGTGGTTGCAGCACTGGACGCACGCACAACTCAGCAGGTGGCGAGCCTGCTCCAACAGCCCCAGCCCACGACAAATACAAGGCTCTCAAAACCGTGCTTACCCAGCGCTACACGCTCTCAGACTGCGAGAGAGCGGAAAGGCTCCTGACGCGCTCCGAGTTGGGAGATGGGTCGGCGATCGAATTAATGGAGAAGATGTTGGCATTGATGGGCACAGATAACGGGCATTTCCTCTTTGCTTACCTTTTCCTCCGGAATCTCCCGACAGCGGCCAGGGCGGTCCTTGCCAATTCGCTGCTGCTGGCTGCGCGCAACTACCGGGTGCTAGCACAAGAGGCAGATCGGATTATCCTCACCACCAGAGCCCTCACAGTGAACGCAGCGGCGTCAGAACCCAGCGAGACGGCCAGCGGAGGCGAAGGGCCGACGACAGTGGCTGCAGCGAAGGCCAAGAGGCACCGAAGAGACACGCTCTGCTTCTACCACTGCCGTTTTGGCGAGGACGCATGCCGATGTCTGCCACCATGCCAATTCAAGCACTCGGGCCGGCAGTCGATAGCAGCTGTGACCGCCGGTGAAGCAAGCAAGCTGCTCTATGTGACTGACTCACGCTCGGGGAGCTGGTTCCTCGTGGACTCCAGTTCCCAAAAGAGCCTCATCCTATCGTCCTACGAAGACCGGCTGGTGGGAACTAGCAGCCCTGAACTGACGGCCGCAAACGGCTCAGACATTAAGACTTTTGGTAAGAGGACATTGACTATATCCTTGCACGGCCGTACATACCAATAGACATGCGTCATAGCGGCATGCAGCTTCCCCATTTTGGATGCTGATTTTTTGTGTGCACACGGACTACTAGTCGATGTGGCTAACAGACGCCTGATTAACGTAATGTCTTTTGATTCTCTCCCCTGTACAGCTAGGGAAGCCAGGCCCACAACATTAGCCAACATCACAGCTCCAGAGAGTAAGTTCCACACACTACTCACCCAGTTCCCAGCACTCACGGTCCCGATGTTTTCGGCGACCTTCACTAAACACGGGGTGGAGCACTTCATTACCACCACAGGGCTGCCTATTTTCGCACGACCTCGGTGCCTGGACGCAGCCAAACTGGCCATAGCACGCGAGGAGTTTGCCAACTTAGAAAAGTTGGGCATCATCAGGTGCTCAAACAGCCCATGGGCATCCCCGCTACATATGGTTCCTAAAGCCGAAGGATCGTGGCGACCTTGCGGAGATTTCCGCAGATTAAACAACACCACAGCATACGACCACTACCCGATCCCCCATAATCAGGATTTTTCTGTTCACCTCACCTGGGCACGGATTTTTTCCAAGATAGACCTGGTCCACGGTTACCACCAGGTCCCGGTGCGTGCTGAGGACATACCTAAAACGGCAGTAATAACCCCGTTTGGTCTTTGAGTTCTTACGCGTGCCTTTCAGGTTAAAAAGCACTCTGCAGACATTCCAACGCATGATGGATGCGGTGCTGCGCGATCTGCTGTTTGTGTTCGTCTACCTGGATGACATCCTGGTGGCCAGCGCATCCGAGGATGAAGACGTAGCCCACCTCAGGACAGTTTTCCAGAGGTTGGAGGAGCACGGGTTAATAATCAACCCGGCAAAGTGCCAGTTTGGGGTGACGAGAATCGATTTTTTGGGCCACCACATCTCACCAGAGGGCGCGATACCCTTACCGGACAAAGTACGCGCAGTGGCAGATTTTCCCCGGCCTCAGACGGTCAGGGAGCTGCAGGAGTTTTTGGGGATGGTAAACTTCTACAACAGTTTTCTCCCCCGTGCAGCCCAGCTCATGTAGCCGTTGTATGCCACGCTTAAACGGAAACCGGCTGATAGAGTCGACTGGACCCCTGAGCAAGAGCAGGCATTTTCCGAGGTTAAAACAGCTCTGGCGAACGCCGCACTACTGGTGCACCCAGACCAGGCGGCTCGGATAGTGCTCACCACCGACGCATTGGATGTGGCCATAGGGGCCGTCGTGGAGCAGTGCGTCGCTGGTTCTTGCCAGCCGCTCGCCTTTTTTAGCAGGGCTTTCGACACTTCGACAGGGAGTTACTGGCTCTCCACCTGGCCATATGCCACTTCCAGTTCTGGCTGGAAGGGTGCACCTTTACTGCATTCGTAGACCACAAGCCACTAACGTACGCGATGGCCAAGGTTTCGGAACCATGGTTGACCCGGCAGCAGAGACAGCTGGCCGCGATCTCAGAGTTTACGACCGACATTCAGCAAGTGGCTGGTAAACTCAACGTGGTAGCAGACTGCCTCTCGCGCGCATTAGTGGCCCAGTCTACGTGGGGATAGATTACACGGCCATGGCCGCTGAGCAGATCGGCGATGCGGACGTTTGCGCGCTCCAGTCTGAACCAACAGGGTTAAGGCTGGAGAGCAGAGTACTACAAGACGCCCCTCCCCCCCAGTCTGTGACGTCTCCACAGGCCGCCTGTGCCTGGTGGTCCCACGCGCTTGGTGCCACCGCATTTTTGAGTTGGTTCACTCTCTGGCGCACCCAGGAGTGCGCACGTCAGTCAAAATGGTGGGAGGAAAGTTTGTCTGGCCGAGCCTGCACAAACAGGTGAAAGAGTGGGCGGCAGCCTGCATAGCGTCTCAACGAGCCAAGGTGCACAGGCACACAAAGGCCCCCCTTGAGCCGTTCCATGTCCCAGTTAAGAGGTTCAACCACATTCACGTGGACCTCATGGGCCCCCTCCCGCAATCGCAGGGGTTCACGCACCTCCTGACAGTGGTGGACCGCACCACACGCTGGCCCAAGGCAGTCCTGCTAGCTTGCACGCACTTTTTTGACGACATGGGTGGCACGTTTCGGCGCCCCTTTGTATATCACGTCTGATTGGGGCTCGCAGTTTGTTTCCGATCTCTGGTCCATGATGGCCCGGAGCCTGGACGTCACAATTCATTGCACAATCGCGTAAACCCCCAGGCCAATGGGTTATGCGAGCATTTCCATAGATCACTTAAAGAACTGTATTCTAGAGTGGGATGGCCCTCTTTGTCCACCAGGAGGTTGACTCACTGGTACATTTTTATTTACAAGGCCATGCTTGGACTGTTGCCCCCTTACATTTGTAATTTGATCACACTGAGAAGTGTTGATTCTTATGGTTTGCGTTCTAATGATTATTTGTTGCTTTCTGTTCCATTTGCCCGTATTGAGCTGGGAAAAAGAGCTTTCATGTTCTCAGCCCCCTCTACATGGAACATGTTGCAAAAAGACTGGAAATTAACGGAACTTGTTTCATTGAACAACTTTAAATCCAGTTTGAGAACACTTGAGACCGCCTCACTAATTTGTAACTGTTTTATATGATTTGTATGTCATTTTAAGTGTATTTGTGATTTTTTTTTTTGCTGCCTCTTGGCCAGGACTCCCTTGAAAAAGAGGTTTTTAATCTCAATGGGTTTTTTTTTCCTGGTTAAATAAAGGTAAAATAAAAATAAATAAATAAATAAAGCAGCACTCAGGGCTTTGCTTACGGATGCAAATTGGGTGGACCGGTTGCCGTGGGTTCTATTGGGGTGGATCCAGACCGGAGTCTGCCAGTTGGTGACCCCTGCTATACATTAATATTTGCTGGATCCATTCTCTTTTGAAATCTGTCTCCATTAGGCTGCACGGTGGCGCAGTGGTTTAGCACTGTGGCAGCACAGTTTTACCCTCGGCCGGGGGATCGCGGGGATCATGAGATCGTGGGTTCGATCCCAGCCCCCGACCAACAGTGAGCTGTGTGGAGTTTGCATGTTCTCCCCGTGTTGCGCGGGTTTACTCCGGGATTTCTCCGGTTTCCTCCCGCACACCAAAAACATGTAGGTTTAGGGCGCTCGCGCACGCAGCGACCAGCAGCCGGTGGCTTGTCACCAGACTGCAAACCGAATCTACCTACGGGTACAAATAAGTAACAAAAAAAAAAAAAAAAAAAAAAAAAAAAAAAATTACATTATGCAAAGTTAAAGTGAACCATTTGTCAGCATTCATCTCTTCAGCTTGTGTTCACCAGGCTTTCACTTCACACTCACCTGTTTCATCTACTTTCAGAGTGACGATGCTGATGGGTTCCTTGTCCACATTGAATCTCCTCCTGCGGTTTCCTCCCCTCGTTAAGGCCCGGCACTCATACGTTCCACTGTCCTCTGTCCTCACCTTCTTCAGTACCAAAGACACGTCTCCGTCCTTCATCCGTTTGTCCAGCAGCTCCACGCGGTTCTTGAAGGACTGATGCTGGTTAGCGGGGTCATACTGTAGATCTCGGTATAACAGGGCGTATTCTGTGTCCAAGTCCATTCTGGTCCACTCTACAATGATGACCTGGTTACTGACGGGTCCTCTGCACGGCAGCACCGCGTCATCACCACGAACAGCTGTGATGTTTTCTCTGTGGACTGGAGGAGAGAAGACAAACAGACCAGAGGTTAAAGACATCAGAGCAGCCAATCAGAGAAATGTTTGCAAAAATCTGAAAAAGGCCTTTCTTTCAATAAATAAAATATTAAATACCCATTCAAATAAATAAACCTGTGCAAAAAATTAAAAAGGCATTTCCCTTGTCAGCAAAATGATCCAAAATCCCCCGTTAACCTGCCCCCCTCCATCCCCATAAAGACTGTAAGGGCAGTTTATACAGGACAACATATCTGAGGATAGGAGCACATGGACTAGAAAAACTGAGTCTTTAAGGTATTATATATTTTAATCTTCCCCCATGGAGACACCACTTGCCGATCAGATGTGTTTTAATGTCCTGTAATTCTATTTTGACGCTGCCAGAGCCCCGAATGCCCCTCCCTCCCCCACACAGAAGCTGCAGAACTTCTCCGTCTCCTCGCAGAGTCAGGTTAGTGTTTTAAGGTGTGAATGTGTGTATGAATGGTTAAGGCATAGCGCCGTACCGTGGCTGCTTCATCCATCCAGGTGGATGCCCTCAATTTCCCCTCTGGGGATCAATAAAGTATACAAAGTAAAATAAATAAATAATTGCCCTAAGCCTCTGCATTTTTGGTGCTGTTGAACTGTGATGAAGCTCCAGTCCAATTTATTTCAGCATTTTATCTTAACTTGCATATATCAGAATAACAGCTTAAAGACAACAAGGTGACATGATAAGCTACACAGGTGAGCTAAAACTTACATTTACTAAAGTCCATATAGCCTACTCAAACAAATTAGTCAACTATATATATACACAATGATTTCAATCTAATACAATTATGCGTATGTGCCTAAAGTTGTTTCTTTTTATCATCATGCTATGTTTTAACCTTAATTTATACAGGTAAGGTCCATTGAGAGGCAACTTCTCCTTCTCAAGGACGCCCTGTTTACTCACACAGTGGTTCAGTGGTTAGCACTGTTGTCTCACCGCTAGAGGGTTCCAGGTTCAAATCCACAGGCTGTCAGGGGTGGGAACCTTTCTGTGTGGAGTTTGCATGTTCTCCCCATGTCTGCGTGGGTTTACCAAGAGTTCTCTGGTTTCCTCCCACAGGCCAAAAACATGCAAGTTAGGTTAATTGGAGACTTTAAAGTGGCCCTAAGCGTGAATGTGTGTGTGAATGGTGAAGGGATTCCAGGTGGATGCCCTGAATTTCCCTCTGGGATTAATAAAGTATACAAAAAAGAAAAAATTAGGTGCCCCCATACATATTCACACCTGGAAGCTACCCAGTACAACCACAGACTGACCTGTGGCCACTGGGCGACTCCACCAGGGCACCGCAGTGGGGTTGAGGAGGGTGGGGCAAACACTGCTGTGTTATCTGTCCCACCCAGATCTGATGCTGCATGTACAGGGACTGAACTGGCAACCTTCTGGTCACCAGTCCACATCACTAACCCCATACATCCAGTTAACTTCTAAAATGTAGAGGTGAGATAGCTGGGTTAAAAGTTATTTTATCTTGTCCCTTCTCGCTCTCTGTAGTGGCTCCGTGGTGTGTGCGCAGGACGTCAGGGTTTTCTGACGAGTATGTGCTTCTTTTGCTGTTTGAGGGGTGTTGTGGTATTGGGATACCACAAGGGGTTAAACAGCATCGGCGTGATAAAGCAGCCGTACAGTGACGTCATCACGCCGAACTGTCTTAAGGGAGAGTTGGCCATCTTACGGTCTCTCCCTCTCCCGGTTGACTCAACATAGCAACAAACCTGTACTGTAAGTTAGTTATACAGTGTGTAATAAAGTTTGTGTTCAAAGCAGACACCACTTTGAGTCTCTCCAGTTTACAGACATAACTTTTGGCGACGAGAATGGGATGGAAGCGTGCTTGGGGTCACTACGACCGTTTCTGGAAACGCCAGGTGAGCCGCCTGTTCTGAGGTACCACTGGTTCGACACATTTAAAAACTATGTTGACATGGCTGGCCTGAATGGCGCTGGTGACAAGAAGGTAAACAGCGTACTGGTTCTCGGTCTAGGCAAGGAAGGACGATGCGTCGTCTGTACTCTGGGTCAAGTGGACTTATTTGGCAAATGTGTGATTCTGATAGAGAGACATTACTATGGCTGGACCAACGTTACGGCCCGAAGAGTTGCTTTCTTCAACCGCAAACAAATGGCAGGTGAGTCAACTCAATATTATATCTTGGAGGTCCGAGTCTTAGCAAGCATGTGCACCTTCGGGCCCTTAGACGAGTTAATCAGTGTAAAGCTAATTGGAGAATACAGCACAGTGACCACAGCACAGAGGGTGAACACGACACGGAGGGAGAGCAGCAACCAGACTCGCCTCAGTTCCTCGCCCAGCATGAGCCTCAGGGAGCCGCTGCAGAGCTGCAGAAGAGGGAGCCCGTGTCTATCAGGAACCCCAGGACACAACAACCTGGTGCAGATTCTGACAACGACAATAGCGGCATTTCACCACAACCAGACTTCCCGGAAAAAAGGGAGAACAAACCGGACTCACCTCCGAGCCTTGCCCGGCATGAGCTCCAGACAGCCGCTGCGGAGCTGCAGGAGAGGGAGTTCGTGGAGTGAGGGGACCCCAGTGACCAAGGACGGCCCGGCGTGCGTCCCATTACTGACAACAGCGACACATCACCCTGACCTCAACCAGCACCAGGTGAAAGAGGGAAGGAACCAGATTGCTTCCAAATCCACACACAGCACCAGCCTGCAAGAGCCACTGCCGAGCTGCTGGATGAAGAGTCCGCAATCATACAGAAAGCAGTAGAGTCACAGGACATCTTCGGAATCCACAATTGACACAGACCCTCAGAAGCTGCTGCTGAGCTGCAGGATGAAAAGTCCGTGACCCAACAGGATGTAGCAGAACCACCACAACCTGGTGGATGCCCCGCAGCAGACTTGAGAGTCATAACATCACAACCACGATGCCGAATGCAGCCGAACAGAGCGCCACTCACAGTGATGAACTGTGTTTGGGTCCGCAGGACCAAGCAACCGAGCTCACAGTTGGCCTTAACATCGTCACCACCACCAGCACCTATGAAGATCGCCGTGCAGCTGAGACCACCCGCCGTTCAGATGGCTGATGAATCAAGATGGCAGGCGAGCCGTCTGCTGAGGGTGAGGGCAGCTGCTGCAAATTGGGGTGTGGCATTGGAGCCGACCCAGCTGGTGTGGAATCCCTGCTGGGACGTTGGTGATGAGCGTGCCGTGGCTCCAGTGGGATGGCACCGGGGCCTGCTGCGGCTTGTGCCTCCAGGGGCGCATCCACCACGAGCTCACCTCAGGGCCCCCTCTGACTTAACAGCCCTCCTCAGAAGAAGAAAAAAAAAAAAAAAAAAAAAGAGGACTGTTTAGCTAGGGGTATGGCTGGCAACAAGTAGTGGCAGAATAAACCACTCAGCCACGGTTGGCTACGCGGTGATCTACCCGCTAGCCCTAGCTAGTTCTTTGTTTTATGATGTACCAAATTGGGTCAGTTTTAGCTATGCATGCTGCTCTATTTTCCAAGGGGAAGGGTGGTGGTGGTATTGAGATACCACAATGAGTCAATCAGCATCGGCGTGATGACGCAGCCGCACAGTGACATCATTGCACCAAACTGTTTTAATGGGAGAGTCAGCCATCTTGAGGGCGGACCAAGATGGTGCTCTGAGCAGATGTATTTTGGGGAGCTCTGCAAACCTACCAATATTTTGTAGACTTACAGGGTGATTTAAAACATTACTACAGCCTAGACTGACATTTTATCTCGCCATCTTCGGTCTCCACCACCAAACCAAAATGAAAAGCACAAAGACAGATGGTAGAAAGATGCTAACTGATGCTAACTCCGTTAGCAAGCAAGCTATATACCACCACGTGGTCAGCAAGGCTAGACTAAAAACGCTCTCGTAGAAAACATGCACGACTACCTCAGCTCGGTCCCCAGCCCAGCTGCTGTGGCTGTGATGGAGGAAGACTTTCCACCTCTTCCCATTACCCCTACAAAACCTCCAGCTGTTAAGCAGAGAAGAATTTAAGACTCAGAGACTTCAACTATCCTCTCTCAGCTTTCCTTCTTGACCACACTGATTAACAGCAAGTCAAATGCCCTGGAAAAGATAGTCAGCAAAAACTGCCGCAATTACAGAGGTAAAAGATGCCATCAAGGAAAATGCAAGACAGACTGAAGATATCAATCATTTGAATTTATCTGCCCTGATATAAAAGCTATAAAAGACCGAGCTGATCACTTTGAGTCACAACTTGTGAAAGTTAAGTAAATTTGTGACGCTCACAAGAGACAACTGTCCCACCTTGAGAACTACTCCCGCCACAGGAACCTTAAACTTTTGCCAGAGGCCAAAGACAAGCTACCAAACTTCGTGGATACGGTGCATCGCCTTGGCCCAAAGAAAATGAACACCACTCGCCCAAGTTATCCTGCAGTTCATCTCCCGAATCTACCGAGATGCTGTCTGGCGTTACGCAAAAAACTCACCCATCCTGAAGAACAACGACTTAAGGCTGGCAGAGGACCTATCCGCTGAGGACAGAGAGCAAAGAAAGAAGCTGTGGCACACCGTGGAAAAAGGCCAAAAAGAGAACAAGCTGGCATACTTTGCTGGTGGTCGAGACTTCCTGA
Organism: Pholidichthys leucotaenia; assembly: GCA_020510985.1. Classification (NCBI taxonomy): domain Eukaryota; kingdom Metazoa; phylum Chordata; class Actinopteri; order Cichliformes; family Pholidichthyidae; genus Pholidichthys; species Pholidichthys leucotaenia. The sequence goes on from CM035836.1 coordinate 42,745,172, forward strand.
AAGGAACTGAAATATTTCCTCCATAAACTACACTGAATGGCTATATGCAGCACAACACCTTAACAGGGTACAGTATGTGGTGACACCATTTTGACCGTTTTTTTTGTTTGTTTTTTTTACTTTTGTCAATATATTTAAACAAAGATACACTGTAATGGCTCTTTAATTTTTAAGTTTATTTTTTCTCTTTATACCTTTACTTCATTTGGAAAAAAATATTGAGTATAATCAAGTGTATCTTTAGTTATCTATTCAACCTTCATTTTGCAGTGTTAGATTCTAAAAAAAAAAACCTCAACGCCCCCATTAATATACCATACTGTACTTCTGTATTTTATTTACCTCCTATGTTTGTGACTCATAAAATTGGGTTTGTCTCCCCCCCCCATGGTTCATATAGTGTTTAGGACCGCAAGACTTTTGCCTTAAAGGTATTCAGTTTTGGGTCACATTCTCTCCTTTTCCTCCTTTCTCTCCCTTTTCCTTTGCTAATCTTTATTGGCATGTCTCCATTACTTCTTTAAATGTTAGAGGCCTTAGAAACCATGTAAAACGTAAAGCCATTTTCCTTTACTGTAAACAATTTCACACTGACTTCTGCTTTATACAGGAAGCCCATTCTACCACACATGACACTGCCTTTTGGAGATCCCAGTGGGGCTCAGATCTGTGGATGTCTCACGGTACAGAACACTCGGCAGGTGTATGTATCCTTAAGAACTGTTTCAAAGGAAAAATTCTGACCTCCGATTGTGACAAAGATGGACAGTACTCTTAGCTGTGAAAACTGCCAGTTCAACTGTCATCATTGTAAATGTTTATGGTTTTAACTCCTCAGCTGAGAACAATGCTTTCATTGACAGTCTACAACAGTGATTCTTAACCATAGGGCTGCGAGCACCACCTAGAGGGCCGCACAAAACTTTCAGTTTAACATGTGTGGACCGCGAGGGCCGCGGGATGGCATATCAGACACCAGAGATACCAGAGATATTACTGATTATACTGACATCCATGAGACACTCAGTTGCAATACGGCTTCCCATCAATTGGTGGCAGTAATGCACAAGTCAGTTGTCTGCGAGAGAAAGTTATGAAGTTTTGCACAAATACAATCCTGACTTCATTAGGTACGGCTTTGTGAATGGAGGAAATGAGGCAGAGCCAAGAGCCCAGTGTGTGGAGGGAGTGTGGGTTAATGCTATCAAATGAAGCCCTGAAACCTTCAAAATTAAAGCGCCCCTTAGAAATGAAGCATCCAATGCTTGCGGGAAAGCCAGTGGAATTTTTCAAGAGAAAAGAACATGGGCTACAGATGCAGAAACAGTTTGTTGTGTCACTGACTGGTATCTCTAAATGTGCTTTGAAAGCCAGCCACCTTGTAGCCAGATGTGTGGCACAGAGTAAGAAGGCATTCACCATAGCAGAGGAGTTGGTTCTGCCTGCTGCTGTGGATATGTGCCGTGAGATGATCGGAGAGGCTGCTGCAAAGAAGCTGCTGACCATCCCACTCTGAAACGATACAGCGAGTCTCTGTATCATGGACGTGGCCTCAGACATACACCATCAGCTGCTTGAATGAATAAAAAAACCAGCCCCTTTTTCTTTTTGCAACTAGAAGAGTCCACTGACATTAGAAATGTTGCACTCTTGCTGGTTTTTGCTCGCCATTGTTGGGACAGTAGTGTGCACGAAGACATACCGTTTTGTAGAGAATTACCAACACGAGCTACAGCTCAAGAATGTTTCCAATGCATTGATAACTACTTCACTGAGAATGGCCTGGAATAGCAGAACTGTGTTGGGGTGTGCAGTGATGGTGCAGCATCAATAGCCACGGTTACATGTGCAAAATTTCTTAAATCTTATTACAATTCAGATCAGAACTTTATTGTCTACATGGATCCTGAAAAAGTTGATCCGATTAGGACTTGCGTTTCCATGTGTCACGTTTGAACGGACTAAATCATTTTGACATGCACATAATTATCCGACATTCCAGAAATAGTAGAAGAAGAAGCAACTTCCGATGTAAACAAACCCTGCTTCATGTCTCTCTTTTTGAAATGGACCTGCATTGTTATTCAGACTGTACTTTTGCTTCTGCTAGTCTCCGTAGTGAAGCTACAAGCCCAGCAGTACATACTTCTGCATATGACGAACAGAGGGAGACAGCAGGATGATACAGACCAGTTCGGTTTTACTCCCGCCAGGTCTTCCGCTAGCTGCTGTAAAGGCGGAAATACGTCACGTTGGCGTGTGGCTGACCTACAGACATGCGTAGTAAACATATTTTCTACCCAAACTTCGGAATAAGTGTTTATATGCGCACCAATCGGACTAACAATTGGCATAACCCACCTCTCTCAATTAGAAGGAAATTTTGATCCGAATGAGTGCGATCGGGTCAGAATATTCAGATTGGTGTGTTTACATGAAGCATTTTTATTCTGATCAGGCCTTTAATCCAGTTACTTGTGTCCATGTAAACATGGCTAATGACTGGCAGGCACAGCAGTGTCATCAGGTACGTATATACTTGATCGTGCACCAGAAGCTAAATGGACCCACTGTTTTCTCCATCATGAAAGCCATGCAGCAAAAAAGATGTCACCAGACTTACACGAGATGATGGATGTAAGTGTGAAGCCCATCAACTTCATTAAAAATAATTCTGTCAACTCCTGACGTTTTGCCAAGCTTTGTGAAGACATGGAAGCAGATCATGTCCAGCTGCTCTGTCACAGTGAGGTGAAATGACTGGTACTCAAGCATTTGTTTGAACTAAGGAATGAGATCTTCTCTTTTCTCACTGAGAAAAAAAAAACTCTTGCACATGACTATACCAACGCAAAGTTTACAGTTAAACTTGCGTACCTCTGTGACATTTTTTCACTGCTGAACCAGCTAAACATCTCACTTCAAGGGAGAAAGAGCAACATGTTTTGTTGCAGACAAAGTGCAAGCTTTCAGGAGGAAACTTGCTTTGTGGACTAAGAGGGCCCAGGAAAACCAGATGGACATGTTTCCACATTTCTCTGACATTTTAGAAAACTCCCCCCATGTGAAGATCAGTGACAGTCTCTCAGCACCTTTCACAGCTAACAGAGAAATTTGATGAATATTTTCCTGACAATCCCAGAGAGGGACACGTGGATTCCAAACCCATTTTTTGTGGCTCCCACTGCAAGTGATATTGCTTTGCCCTCACATCTGGAATCCCACCTTCTGGAAGTTTCCACTGACTGCACTTTAAAGTGCTGATGACACGTTTTTGACTTCATCTAAGTTTTCAACACAATACAATATGACGAAATAAGTTGGTCTGTGCAGTTCTAAGTCAAACAGACTTTTTTTCATGCGAATATCCGACGTTTTCATGAGCGCCATGTCACCAATTGCATCAGTGGCTGGAAAATCCCTCGGCCATGTTGTAACGTCATCAGCGGAACACAGTGCTTGGCTGCCCTTTGTACACACAGGATTGAAGTGGTAGAAAACATCGACGATGGTTCCAGCACATGTCAAATACTTTGCAAGCAGTTTCATGAAATGGTCAGTCAGAAAGCAACTCATACTGGCTCGGACGTCGCCCGGGTTAACAAGGTCAGGAGTTCCTGGCAGTGGAGGGCGATTGTGTTGTCCAATCTTCAGACGATTATAGTTCCGAAGAATGGGGTGACAATGAAGAATCTGGGGGCATCAGACCGTATAGGTTTGAGCCGTGCCAAGCGGGCATCGTGCCTAGCGAGTCAGACTCAGAGAGTGACAGTCAGCTGTTCATGTTTTGTGTGCATCATCTGCCGTGTTGTCAGCCAGCCAATATTTCCAACACGATCACGACGTGTTAGCCACTCCACACAGCCGTGGTTTTGTTGCGCCCCTTGTAGCGATGTCTGCTCTGGGGCACAACCGTGGTTAACACGTCTCCTCTCCATGTTTGCTGGGCGATGTTGGCCCCGAACGCCTACTGTTTGTGTTTCTGTGTATTTTTGTAAGTCTTCACCTTTTGGGATCAGTCTTTATGTTCAATACATGTGCTGTGGTGAATCATGTGCGTAAATCCATTCTTCCTTCCCTTCCTCGTGCGCTCCTTGTCATGACCCTCTGTGTGCTCTTACGCAGGGCACAGAGATGGAGGATGAAATAACGAGGATTTACATGCAGGGTTCACCACAGTGCATTTAATACAGAAAGACAGACAATTCCCAAAAAGGTGAAGACATACAAAAAACACAAACACACTTACTGATGGCGTTCGGGGACCGGCATCGCCCAGAGAACGAGTGAGAGGAGACTTGTTAGCCACAGGTGCGCCCCAGAGCTGACATCGCTTCAAGGACACACGAGAATCACGGCGAACATGGAGTGGCTACCACATCGTGAGAGTGCTGAAAATGCTGGCAAACTAACAGCACAGATGACAATACTATTGACCAGCAGTGCGTTACTGGCAAACGGACGTTAATATGTACGCGCACTGCTGGTGATGGTGTGATGAGAAGCACCTGGGCGAGGACAGGAAAACATGATCAGCTGGTGATAATGATTGAGAGGACATGGCCGGACCAATGAGATGTCAGCATGCGATCACAGAAAGTAGGTCAAAGCTGCGCGTCAATCCATTAATCCTTCCCCTCCTCATGTGCTCCTCCTGCATAAAAGCGCGCGAGGAGGCTTATGACAGTTGGAGCTGAAACGTGCGTTGTGGTCTTTCACAGCCTGCTGTTTATCTAAGCCTGCAACACAACGCAAAGGCATAGCCGTAAAATTAAAAGAAACCAGAGAAACTGAGCTACAAAGCTGCTGTCATTCCAGTTAACAACACCAGAGTCCGTTCTGTCGATTACGTCATTGGGGTGCCGCCCTTAATTCGGTGGACGGCACCACAGTCCAGTCAGCGGCTGCGGTTTTTTGATGATAACTAGTTTATAAAGGCGCTGTTGTAAATATTATATTGATCATAAACAATGACTTTTGGGTTTACACAACATGCTAAAAAATGTCAAAAACGTGTCATCAGCCCTTTAAGGCTGCAGTGGGGCAAACTGGACCCAGGCTCCTTCTGGATTGCTGTCTCAAAGGAGTACCCATGTCTAGCATTAAGGGCTGTGAAACACCTCCCATTCACAACAACATACCTGTGTGAATCAGGATTCTCCATTGTGGCCACTACCAAGACCAAAACCACAAACCGACTCAGGGTGACACTGGAGGCTACTCTGAGGGTGAGCCTTTCCCCCATTCCACCCAGACTGGGTTTGATTGCGTCTGTCTCATTAAGAGAGGAGCAGAAAAGGGAGTTGTAGCTGGTCAACTGTTGTGACTGTTATTGTTCATTTGTCACAGATATGAAGAGCAACTTCTGGTTCTGCCATGCAAAAATGAACAAAAAAAATCAATCTAATTCAGTCACAGATTATAAAGCTGTATTTTTTATTTTTTTTTTTAAATTTTGTGTACTTTATTGATCCCCAGAGGGGAAATTGAGGGCATCCACCTGGATGGATGAAGCAGCCATGGTACGGCGCTATCCCTTAACCATTCACACACACATTCACACCTAGGGCCACTTTAGAGTCTCCAATTAACCTAACTTGCATGTTTTTGGCCTGTGGGAGGAAACCGGAGAAATCCCGGAGTAAATCCACGCAGACACGGGGACAACATGCAAACTCCACACAGATCACTGTTGGTCAGGGGCTGGGATCGAACCAGGGATCCCATGGCCAAGGGTGAGTTACTGTGCTGGCGCAGTGGACCACACCGCACCGCCCCCACCGTTTCATTTGCATTCTATTTAAAATTTAGTTTATTTAATTTGAAACTTTTGTTATTATTAATCAATTTTTTGTGTTAATAAGCCTTACTTGAGCCTTTAAATTGGTTCTTGTAGCAGCTTGATATCTTCCATGAATTGTTAGGCTGTTCTGGAGAGGTGAATATAAAACCGGAGGTGTAGTTCTGTAATTTCCCAGTTTGGGATCAATAAAGTTCATCTATCCATCTAGATTGGACTGATGTGAATGCTATTGTTCTGCCAGGCAAAAATGAATGAATGAAAAAATGAATCAAATTCATTCACAGATTAAAAGGCTATATTTTTCATTTGCACATTATTTAAACTTTATTTAATTTCAGTTCTTGTAGCAGCTTGATTTGTTCCATGAATTGATGACTGTTTGGCATTTTGTTGTATGTGCAGGTTTACATATGCATGATAAATAAATGGGATGATCACATTGTATCATGCCTTTTATTTGACCTGTTAAGCTGTAAGTGGATTTGATTTAGTCATAAAATACAAATCAAAACAGGTGTGAGATCAGTTATTAAACTAATACAATGTTAATGTATTGTGGGCAGCACGGTGGTGCAGTGGTTAGGACTGTTGCCTAAGAGCTAGAAGGTTCCAGGTTCGAACTCCCAGGGTGGCAGGGGTAAGAACCTTTCTGTGTGGAGTTTGCATGTTCTCCCTGTGCTGCGTGGGTTTACGCCGGGGGCTCCAGTTTCCTCCCACAATCCAAAGACATGCATGTTAGGTTAATTGGTTGTTCTAAACTGTCCCTAGATATCTGTCTCCTATAGACCCTTAGAGTAGAGGGTTAGTGTTAGTGAAGCGCTTTGAGTGGTCTTTGAGACTAGAAAAGCGCTATGTAAGTACAGGTCCTTATCCCTTAATATTTGAATGGGCCACGTTTTACTGGAAAATTTGGGCCTCGAGGTCAAAAAGGTTAAGAAGTCCTGGTCTAGAAGACAGATTACTCCAGTGGTTAACTATATTTCCTAAATCACATATTGTATGTGGTGGAGATTTTAATGTTGTACTAAATAATTATCTTGACAGGTGGCCTCCCAGAAATTGTGATTCCCATAGTTTATACTTAAAACTGTTAATGAACAGATTTCCTTTAGCTGATGCTTGGAGAGATACACACCCATGTCAGAATGAATATACATGGTGCAACAAATCATTATCTAACCAGTCACCAATCAGTTATTGGCTTGTGTCTAATGTTTTGAATAATGTAGCTGCAGACATACTACCATCACCATTATCTGACCACAAAACTATTTGCATTCTTTATCCTGCTAGTGTTAGACCCTTGAGCTTGGACGGAGTGACTCCTGCATGTTCCTGTTCATTATTAATAAAGTCAGTAAACTGTCACCTCGCCTCCTCCTCATTTACGGACACATTTGGCGACAAGGACAAAAGGTATGGAGCGAGCTGCTACCGCTTTTCGGCCATATCTAGAAGCTCCAGGAGAGCCGCCTGTGCCCTGGGCTGGGAGGTATGCAGCCTTAGACAACTGTCTCATCACTCTGACCCTCGGCGAGCTCGAAAAGCTGCGTGTGAAGGTGATTCTGGCCCATAATCTGGCAATGGAGGGACTCTTAGTATGCTGGGAGGTGGTGATAGTTTTCATGATGTGCTACAGTCAGTGGTGAGCTATTTTTGCACCCCGAAAAACATCATGATGAAGAGAACCAGGTTTTGACAGCAACGCCAGTGGCCGGGTGAGTCAGTACAACAGTTTGTTGCAGAATTAGGCAGCTGGCAAGAGAGTGCCAATTTGGCATTTTGGAAGAAGAAATGGTCCGTGACCGGCTGGTGGGACATGTCCTTAGTTTCTCTGCGAGGGCACGTCTCCTGACGTTTTCCAGAGAGCCAACACTGATCACTGCCATGAAATTAACGCAGCAGTATGAGGCAGCGGACAGGCTGACCAGAAATCTCGGCGAAGATGAAAAGCTGCCGAGGGACGAGAAGCAGTGGAAGGCACTGGCCACAGACCTGGACGGCAAAGACGGCTTGAATGATGAGGAATATGCCGCCGCCATTAAAGTGAGGTCCGCCCCGGGGACGCCACGGTATTGTGGCTCTGGGTCCGCTAGGCACCGCTACAAGTCAAGAGACTGTCCGGCAAAGGGGAAATGCTGTGGAAAGTGTGGTCTGGCCCACCACTTCTCTAGGACCTGTAAGAAGTTTGAGCAAGGGGACCGGAGACCAGAGGGGGACTCCTCCACAAGGGAACCTGCAGTGGTCCACACGGTCTCACCGAACATTGAATTGGATGGGGTCGAGGTGCCACTGATGCTGGATATGGGATCGGCGGTCTCCATCCTGAATTGGTCCACTGTGAAGAAGTCTTTCCCACGTTACAGGGTGAGCAAGTTCAACGCGACCTGCTATGGCTATGGAAACAACCCCTTTAACATTGTGGGAAATGACAATGAAGTGTGGGACTTGGATTTGCCTGGGACGAGGGAAGACGGGCTGGACAGCACTATGGAGCGCCATTACGGGGAGTTTCCGGTGCCAGAGTTTGCGGTACCTTGGATGAGGGAACTGAACAGCACGGTCGGACACCTGCGGTGGCGAGTAGAACCAGTGAGCAGGCACAGTGTTGTTCTGGAGTTCGGCCGAGTACTACTGTTGAACTGGGCGCTGCCGTGGCTGATTCAGCACTGAAGATAAAAGAGAGCTGGGCGCGAATGAGTGGCACGATTCCCAGACGTGCCTATGAGCAAGATCCGAGTCGGATCTCGGACTGGGTCTGCACGAGTCTCCGACACCGAAGGAAGACCCGGTCACGACATGGTGGACCTACAAAGCCAGTGAGAACTCCCCTAAATATCAGCGACAAGGTCCGCCCTAGGGTTGAGTCTCGGCTTGGATGAGTCCACAGAACATGGTCTGAGGAGGCAATGGACGCGCTAAAGGACTGTTTTGAAATCACTGCCTGGGAGCAGCTCTGCGATCCACATGGTGAGGACATCGATGGCCTCACTCACATCATCACGGACTACATCGGCTTCTGTGTGGACAACACCGTACCCACCAAGACCATACGGTGTTGCTTGAACAACAAACCGTGGATCAACTCTGAGATAAAAACACTTCTGAGAGAGAAGAAGAGGATCTTCAGGTCGGGGAACAGGGAGATGCTGAAGTCCGTACAGAGGGATCTGAGGAGGAAGATCAGAGAAGGCAAGGACAGCTTCAGGAAGAAGATGGAGGACAAGCTGCAACAGAGCGACATCGGCAGGGTCTGGAGAAACCTTTAAACCATCTCTGGGCTCCAGAATACCTCCCTCCTGGCCACGGGGGGCAGGGAGTGGGCGAACAATCTGAACCTGTTTTTTAATAGGTTTGACCAATCGCCCTCCCGCCCAACTGTACAACAACTACTGCTGCCTCTAAAGTCATTGAGACCTGCTGTCCACACCCCACTCCACCAACACCCCCCACTCCTAGCACACAGCCCCCCAACCTGACCCTCACTAAGACCCAGGTGAGGACGGAGCTGAGGAAGATCAAGGCGAGGAAGGCCTCGAGACTGGACGGCATCAGCGCGAAGCTCCTCAAGTCCTGTGCAGACCAGCTGTGTGGGATTGTGGAGCACATCTTCAACCTGAGCCTGAAGCTGGGGAGGGTACCACAGTTGTGGAAAACATCTTGTGTGGTACCTGTACCAAAAACTTCCCACCCCAAAAATCTGAACAGCTACAGACCAGTGGCCCTGATGTCTCACATGATGAAGACCCTGGAGAGACTGCTCCTTGCTCACCTCCGCCCCCTGGTGGGACCAGCGATGGATCCACTCCAGTTCGCCTACCAGCATGGCACTGGGGTGGAGGATGCAGTGATCTTCCTCCTTCACCGTTCTCTGTCCCACCTGGAGAAGTCCGGGAATGCAGTGAGGATCATGTTCTTTGACTTCTCCAGTGCTTTCAACACCATTCAACCGATGATCCTGAAGGACAAGCTGCTGTGCGCAGGGGTGGACCAGCACCTGTCATCATGGATCCTGAACTACCTCACTAACCGGCCAGTTTGTGAGAACCCGAGATTGTGTGTCTGACACGATCAACGGTAGCACGGGGCCCCCTCAGGGAATGGTTTTGGCTCCCTTCCTGTTCACCCTTTATACTGCGGACTTCTCACACAACACAACACACTGCCATCTACAGAAGTTCTCTGACGACTCTGCGATCGCCGGCCTCATCTCCAATAGAGATGAAGCTGAGTACAGAGGACTTATCCAGGACTTTGTGGACTGGTGCCATCGGAACTGCCTCCAGATCAACGCGAAGAAAACTAAGGAGCTGGTGGTGGACTGCCACAGGCAAGGTCAACCCCTCACAGCACCAGTAAACATACAGGGAACAGACATTGAGATGGTGACATCCTACAAGTACCTGGGTGTTCATCTGAACAATAAACTAGACTGGTCACACAATACCGACGCACTCTACAACAAGGGACAGCACAGGCTGTCTCTACTGAGGAGGCTTAGGTCTTTTGGTGTACAAGGGGCGCTGCTGAAGACATTCTACGACACGGTGGTGGCATCAGCCATCACTTTTGGAGTGGTCTGCTGGGGCAACGGCATTACTGTACAGCAGCCGATAGGAAGAGACTGAACAAACTGATCAAGAAAGCTTCTGTAGATCTGTCCTGGGGCAATGCCTTGACCCAGTGGAGGAGATAGGAGAGAGAAGGATGGTGGCTAAACTGTCATCTCTGCTTGAGTCCGAGTCCCACCCTATGCAGGACATATTGAACGCACTGAGGAGCTCATTTAGCAGTCGACTACATCATCCTAGGTGCGCAACCGAGAGGTTTTGCAGGTCCTTCCTACCTACGGCTGTCAGACTGTATAACCTAAGCAGGGCTGCTTGCAGAGATTGCAAAAAAATGTGACGACCTAATAGTATTGAATGCAAAAGACGCAACAGACTTACACAAATGGTCCCCCCAGTATACAATTAGGACAATATCAGTCGCTACGGAGGGTGACAATATGTATGGGTACATATTCATACTATGTAGGATAACTAAGTAGACGTCACTTAAGATGGCGGCGCGCCTAGACGCAGCGGCCCCTCTTGGCATCAGCGAATGTGAGTTTTAATCATCCCAGACGTACATTCTGTAAAACTTACAACCGTGAGACCTTATTAAACATCAAGGTACTGCACGCTGCAAGAATCGCGGCGATCGGTTGTGATTTGGACATTCTACGCCAGCATGGAATTCTGGCGGAGTCCCTGCTGGAAGCTACCCGAGAGAGGAGGAAGCGGAAGCGGAGCGAACGCAGGCAAAAGCGAAGAAAAAGGGCCAGGATCCATGCTAGGCTAAAGGCTAACCCCTCCAGACCAGCGGTACCGTCGCTTCTTCTCTCCAACGTCCGCGCCCTCGAAAACAAGGTGGACGAACTGCGTCTGCTGAGAGAAACCCGGAAAGAGTGGAGGGACTGCTGTGTGTTTGTTTTTACCGAGACATGGCTCCATGACAACATTCCTGACGAGGCCATTCAACTGGAAGATATGGCGATGTTCCGTGCCGACAGGGAAACGGCGAGCTCCAGTAAGAGCCGGGGAGGTGAGCTATGCATCTATGTTAACAAGAACTGGCACGTTAATGCCACGTTAGTGTCTAAACACTGCTCTCCGTTGGCGGAGTTCCTTATTGTTAATTGTTGGCCTTATTATTTGCCAAGGGAATTCAGCAACGTGTTTGTAGCTGGTGTTTACATAGCGCCGAGCCCTAATGCTAAAGCTAATGCTAAAAAGGCACTCAGGGTACTGCACAATGCGATCAGTGAAATCCAAACTTCACACCCGGACAGTTTTGTGGTGGTTGCGGGGGATTTTAACCACACCAGCCTAAAGACTGTGCTCCCCAAGTTTAAACAATGTGTAGACTTTAAGACCAGAGGAGAGAATATGTTGGACTTAGTGTACACAAACACAGATGCATATAAAGCGATACCCCGCCCCCATCTCGGCCGTTCTGATCACATGTCCGTGATGCTGCTGCCTGCCTACAAACCTGTATTGAAGCGCAGCAGGCCAGCAGTGAAACAAATCAGGATTTTGCCAGAGAGTGCAGCCTCTGCACTGCAAGACTGTTTTCTGCACACAGACTGAAAGATCTTCAAAACAGCAGCCTCCCAGGAAGACAAGACAGATGTGGAGGAGTATGCTGATACGGTCACCAGCTACATCGCGAAGTGCACACAGGATTTCACTACAGTGAAGACCATCACTATGCGGGGTAATCATAAGCCCTGGATGACTGCAGAGGTGCGCTCGCTGCTTACAGCCAGAGATGCAGCCTTCAGAGCGAAGGACAGGATTGCCCTCCGCTCAGCCAGGTCTGCGCTTTCAAAGGGAATTAAGGCAGCAAAGCGCGCCTATGCGGAGAAAATCCAGGGACACCTCTGTGACACTAGGAACACCAAGCAGATGTGGCAGGGAGTTCGGACACTGACGGGCTTTAAGTCTAGGCAGGGGGTCGATGATGACGACGCTTCGCTTCCAGACAGGCTTAACGACTTCTTTGCACGTTTTGAAGCATCAAACTCAACAATCAGAGGGAGGGCTGGCCCACCCCACCATCGGTCGGACCAGCTTTTACCATCAACACAGCGGACACACGGAGGACCCTAACCAGAGTCAACCCACGCAAAGCTGCAGGTCCAGACAACATTCCGGGACGTGTGCTCCGAGACTGCGCGAGCGAGTTGGCGGATGTCCTGACTGACATTTATAACATCTCCCTGAGTCAGGCCATCGTTCCCAGATGCTTCAAGACCTCTATCATTGTACCGGTGGCAAAGAAACCAGTGGTGTCCTGTTTGAATGACTATCATCCTGTTGCACTGACACCAATTGTGATGAAGTGTTTTGAACGGCTTGTCAAACCACACATTACAGCCTGCCGCCCTGCATCACACGACCCGCTCCAGTTTGCATATTGTTCAAACCGCTCCACGGAGGATGCTATAGTCACCACCCTAAACTCTGTCATCACCCACCTGGACCAGAAAGACACCTACGCCAGACTCCTGTACATTGATTTCAGTTCAGCATTCAACACCATTATTCCCCAGAGACTGATGGAGAAATTACTCCTTCTCAGTCTGAACACCGCCACATGTCTCTGGATCCTGGATTTCCTGACTGAGAGACCTCAGTCTGTCCGGGTTGGAAACAACATCTCCAACTCTGTCACGCTGAGTACCGGAACCCCTCAAGGCTGTGTACTCAGTCCACTGTTGTTTACACTTCTAACACATGACTGTGTATCCAAACACGAAGGGAACCAGATTATTAAGTTTGCAGATGACACCACGGTGGTGGGACTTATTCAGAGGGATGAGGAATCAATGTACAGGGAAGAAGTGAGAGACCTGGAGGGCTGGCGCAGGGAGAACAATCTGGTGCTCAACGTGGACAAAACGAAGGAGATGATTATCGACTTCCGGCGGTCACAGCCTGAGTACGTCCCCCTCAGCATCGGCGGCCGTTTAGTGGAGAGAGTAGAGAACATCAAGTTCCTCGGAGTGCAGATCTCACAGGACCTGACCTGGAGCAAGAATTCCTTGGAGATCAGGAAGCGGGCTCAGCAGAGACTACACTTCTTGAGGAAACTCAAACAGGCCTCTCTCCCCATCTGCATCCTCAGGACCTTCTACAGAGGTGTGGTGGAGAGTGTTCTGACGTACTACATGGTACTCCAGCTGCAGTATGTCAGACAAAAAAGCCCTGCAGAGGATAGTCAAGGGGGTGGAGAGGGTAATTGGAGTCTCCCTCCCCTCTGTCCAAGAACTTTTTCAGAACCGTTGTAGGAGCAGGGCACTGAACATTGTCAAGGACCGTTCTCACCCTCTGCATAAACACTTTGAACTTCTTCCATCTGGTAAACGATTCCGGAGCATCAGAGGCAGAACCACCAGACTGATCAACAGCTTCCTTTCACAAGCTGTCAGGATGCTGAACAGCTGACCCGGAATCTCTCATACACACTACTGCACCTACGGACATTTTGTATATTATAGTTAGTTATTCTTTTTCCCCAAGTATGTCTCAGGGATGTGTGAATGGATGGGGGGGTGGGGGTGGAGCTATGTGGGAGTGTGTCTTAATCATGCTGCTTCATATATGGATGCCGAGAGAAACGCAATTTCATCTTGCCTGCACTACAGTTGTATGTACAGCAATATGACAATAAAGTTTGATTTGATTTTGATTTTTATGCTGTTTATTCCATCTTGCTACAATGCTCCGCACTTTGTATATATATTTATATATTTATGTGTACGTATGTATATCCACTGCTCTTATTTATATTTTTTGTATCTTCTTAATTATTGATCTGAGTGTTGCTATCCCTGTGCTGTTGCAATCCTGGAATTTCCCCATTGTGGAACTAATAAAGGCTTATCTTATCTTATCTTAACACGGGATCGACAGGATGACCAGGGATGGTTGCAGGTGGTGATAGCCCGCGAGGACAGTTATTTAGAACTGCCTGATGGATCCAGAAGGCACCCGAATGAGCTGTGACGTATGGGAGAGAAAGCATGCCAGTGCAGCCCGTCTCCAGTGAGGAAACGGCAGAGACGCTCTGGGAGAGAGCCGCCTGACGGGACATCTCAGAGGGGGGCTTCTAGGGGATCCTTAGCAGGACGTTAAAGGGGTGGGTTAGTGGTATGTTAATGTTGTTACTGTTCTCTGGACTTTGAAGAAAAAAAGGAAACTGCACAGCCTTTGTGTGATTTCCCCTGTGTGTGTGCATGTGCAAAGAAAAGAGGAAGAGAAATCAGAATGAGATTTATTGCCATTGTTCATGTAGTACACAAACTAGGAATTTGTCTTGGTGCAATGCTGCAACATTAAACATGGAGTAGCACTAAAGATAAAAATAAAAAACTATGCATGCAATAAAAGGTAGAATATGAATAAGTAATACTAATCTATGCAATTTTAAATATATTAACAAGCAGCAGATATTGTGGAGTTCCACATAGTGCAGTCGGTAGTGCAAAAAGAAAACAGTGATAATTGTCATGAGTCCGGTTGAGCTGCTGTACGTAGTGCACGAAAGTCTAATAAGTCAATTAGTGTTCAGCAGTCTGATGGCAGAGGGGAAGAAGCTGTGTGAAATGTGTGAAATGTTAATTTGCCTCAGCACTGTGTGTGTTTCAACGGCCCATGTTGTGGGGATGGGAGTGCTGGGGTGGGGGGTTTTGAGGCCGCCACTACATTACGGTACATACTGTTCATATGTGTTTACTGTTTGATGTGTATCGTTACTTTGGGATTTTTATTTTTCCTATCTCCCTACCTTTTTTGTTAGCTGTTCAATTTTTGAATCTACAGATCAGAGCTAGTCCTATCATACGCATCAATATAGCAGAAAGGGAAATCTTCATTAGTCAGCTGGCAGATGACACAGCTTTGTTTCTCAGGAATATGTCTCAACTTTCAGTGGCAGTTAGCACCACTGAGTCTTTCTCCAAAGCATCTGGACTCATCCTTAATCTCAGTAAATGTGAATTGCCACCCGTGAACAAATGTACTGAAGCCTCAATCTCTGGTATCCCTGTAAAAAGTTCTGTGACTTACTTGGGGATCTGCATCAATTAAGATCACAAATCTAGAAGTATTTTAAATTTTAATCCTGTCACTGATAAAGCTCAAAATGTATTTAACAATTGGCTACAAAGGGATTTATCCCCAAAAGGCAGAATTCTGCTGAATAAAGCTGAGGGTCTGTCTCGTCTAGCCTATGCTGCTCAGTCTCTAGATGTCAATAGCTCGTTGTGCAAGTCTGTTGACAAAATGTTAATTTTTTTATGGAAAAACAAAACATGCATAAATCTGTTGTTTTAAATAACTAATAATTGTGGCCTAAACTTCATCAATCTTGGCTCTCTGAACAACACCTTCAAAATAAACTCAGGGTTTCCTCTGGTAACATTTCTCCATGGCGGCCCGCCTCGCCAGAAATTGTACTGCCACGCCAAGCCGATATGATTTTATTAATAAAAATATATGACACAATGACTTTCCGCAAGCGCGCAGACGAACAATGCGCATGGCCGTCATCCGCACGGAGTTTAGAAGCACCCCGCTCACATGAGTTTTCCAGTCAGTCAGCAAACTGTGTCTCGCTAAGCGTGACTGCCTGACAGAAACATGAGTTTATCAAAGTACTTTAAATGCGGAAAAAAAATCATAAGAGGTATGTAAGCACTGGCGTTTATCATGGTTTTAACCCGCTGGAAACGGGAGCCATAATGGAAGAGTCGCTTAGCTAAGAGATGTGGTTAGAATTCAGATGCAGCCGGCTTCATATGGAGGGAAAGGCAAGGGGGACTGATGAATTGCTGAGGATATACAGTATTTCACCAGCCACTACAATAATAAGATTAGATTATTTGTTTATTTGACAGGGACAGTGCAATAAACATAGACAATTAATCAATGACAATCAATCTGATGTGTTGCACAAAGAGTGTATAGCTATTAGCTAATTTGCAACTCTTGTCCCTGGATGGGCTTTAGAAAGGAGAAAGTAAAAAGAAAAAAGGAAAAGATAAAAAAAAAAATGAAAACAGAATACACAATAACCACATACATCAATGCAAAAAAGACTGTAAATACATTATAAATACACAATTATAAAGATTATAAATATTATAAATACACAAACAACCTGACTCACATTTGCCTATTTCAGGCCTCCCTCCCTTCGTCACTCACTATAAACAAACACATTCATTCCTTCCCTTCATTCAGTCTCGCCCTGCAGACAATCATTTCATACATGGGTACATTCTTGTTTATTTTTCAGCCAGTTTTTAACCTTTTTAGTGAATGTTTTAAAGTCCGTTATTATTTTAATTTCATTTGGCATTGTGTTCCAGATGTGACTGCCCTTTATAGAGAAAGCTGTTTGTCCAAATGTGGTTCTGCGGTGGAATAATTTACAGTTATTGTTAACAGAACTCCTGGTGGCTCTGCTGCTGTCCTGTCTTTGGATGAAACCAGCAAGTGGCTCGGGTGCTGATTTATGGAAACATTTGAAAGTTAATTTCAGAAAACAGAGGTCAATGAAACTCTCAAAACTCAATAGGTTGTATTTTTTTTTAAATATTACAGTGATGCCACCTAATGGGCTTTTTGTCCAAGATTTTTAGGGTTTGATTATATAATGAACCTATATGTCTTATTGTGGAAGGGGCTGCTTGAGCCCAGACTGTCAAACAGTATGATATATGAGAAAAAAACCATAGAATGCATATACAGTACAGCTGCTTCGTAAGGTATGTAATATCTAATTAATTTAAAGCAGTTCAGATTTTTTTTTTACTATTTTTGAAAGTTTCTTTATATGAAGATTAAATTTGAGTTGGGGATCTAGTACAATGCCAAGGTATTTGAATTCTGTAACTAAACTGATGTCTTGATCATGTATATTAACTTTAAAACGTTGCAGGTTACATTTTTTGATTGAAAAGCACATTGAAACTGTTTTCTGAAGGTTCAGCAATAGATGGTTCTGGAGGAGCCACTCTTGGACATCAACCATACTTGTAGACAGTACATCTGCAGCCTGTGCTGGAGTCTTGGCAGCTGTGTAAATAACTGCATCATCTGCATAAAGTTGGCATGTTGCAGCTGAGTAGTGTAGTGGCAAGTCATTAATAAAAATGCTGAAAAGTAAAGGACCAAGAATGGACCCTTGTGGGATACCCATGCGGTCGTTTAAAAATGAGGATTTATCCTGGTGAACTTTTACACACTGTTCTCTATTCTGGAGATAAGATGCAAACCATTCTAATGTATCTGGAGAGAAGTTAAAAGATACCATTTTGGATAAAAGCAAACTGTGGTTTACAGTATCGAAAGCCTTTTTGAGATCTAGAAAAACAGCTCCTACCACATTACCCCTGTCCAAGGACTGTTTGACATTTTCAATAACGCAACAATTTGCTGTTTCTGTTGAGTATCCTGGTCTAAAACTAAATTGATGTGGATGAAGAAGTTGACCGTTTTGTAAATACTGTAGTCTATCAGCTGTGTAGCTACAACTTTTTCAAGTACCTTAGACAGGACTGGTAAAATAGAGATTGGGCGGTAATTGCATATATCGTCTTTACTGCCTGATTTATGAACTGGTATGATGACAGCTTTTTTCCAGCCAGATGGAAATGTACTAGACCTAATGGAGAGATTAATGAGATAAGTCAGTGGTTTGATTAATATTTTGCTGTGCGTTTTGAGAAAGGAGGTGCTCATGTTGTAGATATCATTAGTTTTTGAGTTTGACAGTGTTTTAACAATACCAGCAATTAACTCCTCATTTACCTCATCGATGTGAAAAGAATCTGTTGGAAGTATTGATTTTGTGTTGTTGAGCACATTTGGCAGCACAAAGTTTTTTGTTAAGTCTTCCACAGAGTCCACAAAATAGGAATTAAATTCATTTGCCAATGTAGCCTTGTCACTGATGGTCTTGCCATTGATTCTAAGTTCCTTTACCCCCTTCTGAACATTTTTTTTATTAGTTATTTAAATGCCTCCATAGGGAACTGTTGTTACCCTTTGCATGATCTATCAGTTTATTGTAATAAGATACTTTTGATTTTCGCAGCTCTTGTACCACTTTATTTCTTAAACTTTTGTACACAAGGTGATCATTTTGTAGTTTAGAGGTTAATGATGTTTTCACTGCAGAGTCTCGCCTCTTCATAAGTTTTCTTATTTCATTATTTAACCATGGTAGGTTAATCTTCTGTTGTCTACATTTAATTTGCTTTGTAAATTTTTCTATGGACTTTGTAATTGTTGCAGTTATAAAATTACAACAATCATCTACTTCATATATTGACATGAGCTGCTCCCAATTTTGATTCTCTAAGTAATGTTCAAACTCCGCAGTTTTTGATTTGGGAATAATAAAATTTGATTTGTCAATATTGACTCCCCCAAAATACTGTAGTCGCTTTTTAGTAAGTTTTCTGACAGCAAGAACCATGTTATGATCTGAGAGACCAGTTACAAGATTATAGGTTCTGGTTATTCGTTCTGGTTTATTAGCGAATACCATGTCAATAAGTGTTCTAGATTGTTTGGTTATCCTGGTAGGTCCTTTGATCATTTGTTGGTAATTAAATTTAGTCATGAGGCTTTTCAGTTTCTGTTTGTCCTTTTTATCAGACCAGTTGATATTGAAGTCACCATAAAATATTGTTTCTCTGCTCCTCTCAAGTTGTTTAACCAGAGCACTTAATTCATTATAAAAAAAAGAATTGTGTGACGGTGGGTTGTACAATACTGCAATGTTGAAATTCATTACCGGTGAGAGACATACATTAACAGCTAAACATTCAAGTGAAGTATTCAAATCAACCAATTGACATTTAAATTTCTCTTTGATGTAAATTAAAACACCTCCTCCCCTCCCTGCCTGCCTGTCTTTTCTAAAACACTGATAACCCACAATATCGATCATATTAGTGTCTATGTTCCTGTGTAGCCAGCTTTCTGAGAGACAAAGATAGTCCAGATTTGAGTCAGACAGCAACACCGAAATCTCATCTCTTTTGGGGATTATGCTCCATATGTTTAGATGTCCGCCGAGGATCCCCTTTGGTTTAGCCTTTGCGTCCCAAAGAACTCGTGCATGATTAACAGTTTGGAAAAATAGATGTTTTTGCTTTTGTACAGCTCGGTTTTCGGATCTCGCCTCATTTGCAATTTGTTTAACCGCTCCTGTTTCCAAAAGTTTGGACGTAGCGCAGCTGTTTACAGCAGGATCAGATATGTGAATCTGTTCAGTGCAATTCGACTCACCCGACTCGCTATGCTGGGCCGTAGATAGCAACAACCAATCCGCCGGCTCAGATGTTTGTGCTAACCCAGTGGTCTGCTGTTTAATAGTGGCAGGTCCAGGGTTATATCCCCAGGTGAATATCTCCTGCCAGAAGCAGCAGTACTTTAACTGTATAGCTTCTGCCATATTGTGATATTTGCTTACCCGTCATGTTTGCCTTGCTTTGGGAGCTTTTTCTCAGGGCTTTTGAAGACCAGATAGAGTACAGGGTGAAATGACCATGTCCAAATCCATATAAATAAAACTTTTTAGCTTCACCTTTAGTTGAGTTGGCCGGAAAACCCTTCTTGTTGCAGTTCCAGACACACAAAGACAATAATAATAAGAAGTAGATAGGCAGAAAGTGTCTAGAAGTGGGGCCCATCAGACCACTCCTCACTCCGGTGGCAGCCATCTTTTTTTTGAAATCATACATTCTCATAGAAACCATACATTCCCAATGTGCCCAAGATAAGATAAGAAACTACCCCACAATAAATATTAAATAGCATAAATACCCTAAAAAAAGCACATAAGGGAAAAAAGCAATACAATTCTTTCAACCAGAGTCACTTCCTGCGCTACAAGAGGAAAACCTTCTGAGCGTCCTCAATCGAGCGTGATGCATTCACTGACTGTCCAGCCAGGAACTCCCGCTATCGTCCTCCTTAGCCTGGAAGTTAAGCACCGAACTGTCCGGGCTCGTCCAAGGCCCTCTTGTACAGCTCGAGGAGGGAATGCTCCGTGCCCGAGGAGAGGTGGCAGACAGGTGGAGAGAAGAGGTTACGAGACTGGCAATTTCTCTCTTTTCTCACACGAGCAGGCGTGCTGTTTTTATTCTCCAGCGGCAGTGACAAAGCAACAGCTAAAAACGCTAGCTCTAAACTGAGGTCCTTCAGCGGCTGCCTAGAGAAGTGACTGATGAGAAAGCCTGAGCGCACAACTATAACGGCTGTTGCTAAACGACCGGCCATTTATGTCTGCACTAAGTGGCCAGGAGCCACTTAGTGAATGAAAAACCCACGTGCAGGAGTGGTTTCGTGCGTTGTAGTGAACAAAACCCCAAAACGTGTTAATGGGAATGAATGAAGTGTGGATGTATATGTGTGTGAAACACCGGAGCTGCCGAGTGCCCGAGCTGTCTGGGAGCAAAGGACCCAAAGGGCTCCCTGACGTGCCTGATGGAAAATGAATAAATGTCCATTTTTTAATTTTTTTTTTTTTAAATAGCCAAATTAGGAGGTATTTATTTGTATTATTAGCATATTTGTAATTTGTGTGTATTTTCCACTATTGAATAAAAAAAAAAAGAATCGAATTGTAGGCGCTTCCCAGCCAGATACCATGATACTAGGAGACCAGTTCCCAGCCGTGTAGTTTGCAACTATAACTGCCTAAACAGATGATTCTGTACATGAACACATATTGTGGTGAATTATGTCTTTAGAGTCCGCTACAGTTCCCTATTATGTACCTGGCAAGTTAAGATGACTGAAATTCACAAAGTCAATGACTTTAATCCGTCAGCAGCCTTCAGACAAACTAAACGTGTCAACATCTGATTTCAAAATAAGGGAGGTTTTTCCTGCTTTCTGGGTGGTGCCTCCATGCCACGCCACATTGATACAGTAATTAATCCAAAAGGAGCCCCGACCAAGTATTGAGTGTGTACATGGACATACTTTTCAATCGGTCCACATCTGTATTAAAAAACTATTTTTTAAAATTAATTTTATGTAAATTCTAATTTTTTGAGAAACTGAATTTGGGGTTTTCATGGTCTGTAAGCCATAATCATCAAAATTAAAATAAATAAACCCTTGAAATATATCACTCTCTGTGTAATTAATCTATATAATTTATGGGTTTCACTTTCTGAAATCCCCCTCATAGATCGTCACCTTATCGTGGTGGTGGGGTTGCGTTCCCCAGTGATCCCAGGAGCTATGTTGTCCGGGGCAATTTGCCTCTGATAGGGTCACCCAAGACAAACTGGTCCTGGGTGAAGGGCCAGACGAAGAACGATCCAACAGACTCTCATGATAAATTCTATATCAAGGATTCAGTGTACCCCGCCCGGTATGGGGTTACCGGGGCCCCACCCTGGAGCCAGGCCTGGGGGAGAGGCTCGAAGGCTAGCATCTGGTGGCTGGGTTTCCACCCATGGGACCTGGCTGGGCTCAGCCCGAAGGAGTTACATGGGTCTGCCCTCCAGCGGGCTCACCACCTGCAGGAGGGATCATGGGGGTCCGGTGCTATGTGGATTAGGTGGCGGTCAAAGGCGGAGACCTTGGAGGACTGATCCCAAGCTTTCTAAACTGGCTTTTGGTACGTGGAATGTCACCTCTCTGGTGGGGAAGGAGCCTGAGCTGGTGTACGAGGTTGAGAGATACCGGCTAGATATAGTCGACCTCACCTCAACACACAGCTCCGGTTCTGGAACCAATCTCCTTGAGAGGGGCTGGAGCTTGGCCTTTTCTGGAGTTGCCCCGGGCGAGAGGCAACGAGCAGGGTGGGTATTCTTGTATCCCCCCCCACCTTGCTGCCTCTATATTGGAGTTTTCCCCAGTGGATGAAAGCGTTGCTTCCCTGCGCCTTCGGGTTGGGAAACAGGTCCTGACCATCATTTGTGCCTATGCACCAAATGATGTTTCAGAGTACCCACCCTTTTTGGAGTCTGTGACTGGGGTGCTGGAGGGTGCTCCTCTTGGAGACTCCATTGTCCTACTGGGGGACTTCAATGCGCATGTGGGCAATGACAGTGAAACCTGGAGGGGGGTGATTGGGAGGAACGGCCTGCCCGATCTGAACCCGAGTGGTGTTCAGTTATTGGACTTCTGTGCTAACCACAGTTTGTCCATAACGAACACCATGTTCAAGCGTAAGGGTGTCCATATGTGCACCTGGCACCAGGACACCCTAGCTTGCAGGTCGATGATCAATTTTCTTATCGTGTCATCAGACCTGCGACCGTATGTCTTGGACACTCGGGTAAAGAGAGGTGCAGAGCTGTCAACTGATCATCACCTGGTGGTGAGTTGGATCCGATGGCAGGGGAGGAAGCCATTCAGACCTGGTAGACCCAAACGTATAGTGAGGGTGTGCTGGGAACGTCTGGCTGAGGCCCCTGTCCGGGAGGTCTTCAACTCCCACCTCCGGAAGAACTTCAACCACATTCCGAGGGAGTCTGGAGACATGGAGTCTGAATGGGCCATGTTCTCCACCTCTGTTGTTGAAGCGGCGGCCCAGAGCTGCAGCCGCAAGGTGGTCGGTGCATCTCGTGGTGGCAACCCCCGAACCAAGTGGTGGACACCAGTGGTGAGGGGGGCCATTAAGCTGAAGAAGGAGTCCTGTCAAGCTTGGTTGGCTTGTGGGACTCCCGAAGCAGCTGAGGTGTACCGGCAGGCCAAGCGGAGTGCAGCTCGGGCGGTTGCTGAAGAAAAACCTGGGTATGGGAGGAGTTCGGTGAGGCCATGGAACAAGACTTTCGGTCAGCCTTTAAGAGATTCTGGCAAACTGTCCGGCGGCTCAGGAGGGGAAAGCAGCTCCCTGTCCACACTGTGTATGGTGCGGATGGGGTGCTGCTGACTTTGACTGGGCGGTGGAAGGAATACTTTGAGGATCTCCTCAATCCCACTGATACGCCTTCCACAGAGGAAGCAGGGTTTGAGGACGAGGGGGATGACTCGCCTATCACAGGGGCGGAGGTCGTCAAGGTGGTTAAAAATCTCCTTGGTGGCTGGGCCCCGGGGGTGGACGAGATTCGCCCTGAGTACCTCAAGGCCCTGGATGTTGTAGGGCTGTCATGGTTGACACGCCTCTGCAACATTGCATGGAGGTTGGGGGCAGTGCCTTTGGCATGGCAAACCGGGGTGGTGGTTCCTCTCTTCAAAAAAGGGGAGCGGAGGGTGTGCTCCAACTTTAGAGGGATCACACTCCTCAGCCGCCCTGGGAAGGTCTATGCCAAGGTAATGGAGAGGAGAGTCCAGCCATTGGTCGAACCTCGGATTCAAGAGGAGCAATGTGGTTTTCGTCTTGGCCATGGCACATCGGACCAGCTCTTTACCCTCTTGAGAATTCGAGGATTCGTGGGAGTTTGCCCAACCAGTTTACATGTGTTTTGTGGACTTGGAGAAGGCATTTGACCGTGTCCCTTGTGGTTTTTTGTGGGTGGTGCTTCGGGAGTATGGGGTATCAGGCTTGTTGTTACGAGCTATTCGGTCTCTGTACGACCCGTTGTGAGAGTTTGGTTCGTATTGCCAACACTCGGTTTGAGTCATTCCCAGTGAGAGTTGGACTCCGCCAGGGCTGCCCTTTGTCACCGATCCTGTTCATAATTTTTATGGATAGGATTTCTAGGTGCAGCCAGGGAATGGAGGGTGTCATGCTTGGTGACCACAGGATCTCATCTCTGTTGTTTGCAGATGATGTTGTCCTGTTGGCTTCATCCAGCAATGACCTACAGCTCTTGCTGGGACGGTTTGCCGCTGAGTGTGAAGCAGCTGGGATGAGAATCAGCACCTCCAAGTCTGAGTCCATGGTCCTCAGCCGACAAAAGGTGGATTGTACTCTCTGGGTTGGGGACAGGCTCCTGCCCCAAGTGGAGGAGTTTCAGTATCTTGGGGTCTTGTTCACGAGTGAGGGGAAAATGGAGCGAGATTGACAGACGGATTGGAGCAGCATCTGCAGTAATGCGGACTTTGTACCGGTCTGTTGTGGTGAAGCAGGAGCTTAGTTCTAAGTCAAAGCTGTCGATTTACCAGTCAATCTACGTTCCTACTCTCACCTATGGTCACGAGCTTTGGGTAATGACCGAAAGAACAAGATCGCGGATACAAGCGGCTGAAATGAGCTTTCTCCGTAGGGTTGCTGGACTCACCCTCAGAGATAGGGTGAGGAGCTCAGTCATCCGGGAGAGGCTCAGAGTAGAACCGCTGCTCCTCCACATTGAAAGGAGTCAGTTGAGGTGATATGGGCATCTGATCAGGATGCCTCCTGGACGCCTCCCACTTGAGGTGTTTCAGGCACGTCCCACTGGGAGGAGACCCCGGGGCAGACCCAGGACTCGGTGGAGAGACTATGTCTCCCAGCTGGTCTGGGAACGCCTTGGTATCCTCTCTGAAGAGCTGGAGCAGGTGGCTGGGGAGAGGGAAGTCTGGGCTTCTCTGCTTGAACTGCTGCCTCCGTGACCTGGACCTCCGGAAAAACGGAAGAAGATGGATGGACTTTCTGAAATGAGTGACAAAAAATATTGAACTTTTTCATGATATTCTAATTTTTTGAGATGTACCTGTATTGACGTCACCCGGCTATAGTGTGAATTTGTACTAATCTCTATTGATCTGACAGTTTAGAAGGTGGGAGACACACGCCGAATGAATCATGGCTGACATGGAATATAACAAAGAGGGAGAAATCCTCATTATTATTCTTCCTTTTTCCACTTTGAGCTCACACATACCGATGTGCATGCCTTCACGATCAGACATCGCGGCAGCGTTGATGATGGAAACTGCATGAAACGGGAAAAATAGTCAAGTAATACAAACGAAATTCACGTGGGATAATTATAAGTGTTTGTAGATGTGGTACACGGGTGTAAATTACTAAGTAAACGTGTTACATTGAGGTCGATGTTACAAAATCTGAGCTCCCAGGACCAAGATGGCGGTGCCCATCAGCGGCATTAATTCCCACAGGAATAATGCACCAAAGAGAAAAAATAGCCACGTAATACAAAAAAAATTCACGTGAGGTAACCATAAGAGTTTGTAGATGTGGTAACACGGTGTAAATCGCTGAGCAAACACACAAACATCAGCCACGATGGACGAAAACAGACCGGTCAGGTGGGCGGGCGAGCCCCCCTCCCAGTAACAGGTACATGTTTCAACATTTTATTGATTTTCTGGTTCATATACTTTGAAGATTAGATAAAAACATACCCTGTAGGCAAATCGGTGTAAAAAAAAAAAATAAAATAAAAAAAAAGAATAAAAAAACCAAACATTTTTTATGTAAATGTGTCCAAAGTCCACTTTTGACCGTTATGTAATTTATATAGCTGCCGTGACATTATGCAAATTAGATGCATAAATTTATTCCTGTCTGAAACTTTGGATCATATTCTACATCTTTCTAATTGACAGTAAGCTATTATCTCTTGTAATGTTGAAGTTATAGCCTTGGAAATCTGACCTATTTTATTGACAATTTTTTTACCACTCTTGACCACTAGGGGGTCCCTCCGTCGCCACATGGCGAAGTTGGCAGTTAAAGGGTTAATCTACCATCGCCCCCGTTTATGTCTCCACCTGACCTAAAACAGCTTGGCCTGGGTCATTTTGGTTGTTCCTCTAGCAAACTTTAAAAATGCCAAAATTAGATCCCTTTTTCAAGAGGATCTGACATCTATTCCTCCCTCTATATTTTACTGGAGTAACTCTGTTAAGCATGTAATGAAAAAAACTTGCTCATTATCACAAAAATTATTCCTTAAAAACAAGGTAAAAGAGGTCTCATTTAAATTAATTCATAGATTCTATCCTGTGAAGACATTTTTGCAGAAATATGAAAGTGATATGGACATATCCTGCTCATTTTGTGAGACTTCCCCGGAGACTTGCTCCCATTTATTCTGGTCCTGTAATTTTACACAAGCCTTGTGGAAAGATCACCAGCCTAATCTCCAGCAACATCTTCCCTATATTATCCACCTTATTCCTAAGCCCCATGATGCCTTGCGTGAATTATGGGCGCAACTTCCGGTACTAGTTTCGAACATATGGTTGTCACTGAATTGGGGCACTTTTCCTTGTTAAAAAAACAAAACAAAAAAACAATGACTTCGGCATCAGAAATATGTGAACATGGCGTCTTGCACCTCAAAACAGTAATATAATCACACCACTTCCCACGACTATGGAGGGATGGGAAGATGACCTTAAAAAGTGGCCTTGTACACATTAGCTCTGTTAGTTAGCACTGCTGCTAAGATGCTAACGCTGTAAACAAATGACCCGTGCTGGTAAAATGAGTCACTTTGAAGATATTTTCAAAACCGATGTAATGTTATTTCCATATTCTGTATTGAAAGACCTTCAAAATGATATTTAATTTGTAGGAAGTGAGCAAAAACTGACCCAGAAAAAGATAATTTGTTTATATTTTAGCTAGGTTGAAAACTTGCGTTCGATTGGTTGGGAGTTACGTCCTCCGCAAAAACATGGGTATTTTTACAAAGTACGATTTCTAGGCTTTCCAGTCATACCAGGCACTCATGGGGTTTTCCCAGGACTTGCGCTACCAAGCAGTCATGATTTATGACTTCTCGTTGCCTGTACTCAATGACATGATGGTGCGCATTCTGACCAGCATGTCTTCACATCACTAAAGTCAGCTGCATTTTGTTAAAATATGTTGGACATAATCAAATTTACCTTAGAGCAGACGTACGCCACAACACCGTGCTTGGCTGTCATCTGTCACCGTGTGGTGAGAAGCCTCCATTTATCCAGTCTACTGGCACAACCGCGAACACCAGCAAGCAGCAGAGCTACGCAAAAACATTCAAAAAACTACAAAAACTACAAGCGCTGAAATTAGCTGCCACTTGAGTGCAAAATGCGTATGTGGCCTAAACAAAAACTTTTAAAAAATGCTATTTTAAATACCCCTGCTACTCCACTCTTACTGATTTAACACTAGGTCAGCTGAAACCGGAAGCTCCGCCCATAATCGTTCCTACAGCGCCACTCCCTGGAATAAGGTGGCTAAAACATTTTATTTGGTTGCACTGATCTAGAGTGCAAAGATTTCAAAAAGAGAGTCAGTCATGTTACGGTCTCTCTCTCTCCCGGATGGCTCACCCCAGCAACAGGCCTGTACTGTAAGTTATGTAGTTTGTAATAAAGTTCGTGTTCAAAGCAGACACGCTATAAGTCCCACCAGTTTACACACAGAACAGCTGTCTGTCTGTGTGTGTGTGTGTGTGTGTGTGTGTGTGTGTGTGTGTGTGTGTGTGTGTGTGTGTGTGGCTGTAGGGGGAACACGCGCTGACCGGAAGAGCAGCTTTCTTTATGAAAACCAACGTTTTCAAAAAAAATTGCGTAACCTCATTTAGTGCGTAGGCAAGCCGCTGAAGGACGCAGGAGAATATAGTTATTATTAAAACAGTTTAGGTTTCGTCTCATGCTTGAAACTTGAGACAACGGTTAGGCCGACAATCCCATCCCCCAAAACTATCAAGTATCCTGGAGACCGCTCCAGGATCAGGAAGGCTGCATCTCAACGCTGATTTACGGCTGTTAATGAGACGGTCATGCCTGTGTTCGGAATGTTCACTCCCGCCCTACTCGCTATATAGTGAATTTAGATATAGTGGACTATACAGTAAACTCCGTATAGCAATAAAATTAACAGCTTTCGGACACTACTGGGCTTGTTTTGTCCGGTTCCGGGTCAGCTTCCAGCCGCGATGTTTGAATTGAGCCGAGAATTTTAAGTAAAACCGTCAAAATAAGGACTTTTGTTGGCCACCAACAAATGTGGGGAACACTCTTATGACAATCAGCGCTGACCTGGTGAAGGTTCAGGCGGTTCTGGTGGCTCTGGCCCGTTTCAGACTTCTAAAGACCGCTTCTCCGCCTCTTCTGCTTCCCCAGACTAACGGCTGCAGTGTGAAGGTATTCACGTAGTCGGGCTTAAGGTCATTTGCACGTGTTAAGGTAAATACTGGTGTCGTCTACCGTTATTCCCCGGAGGGCGAACTGATCCGAAGTGAGGTGGAACCAAGAGCGCGTGTGTATTAACTCGCACAAGAGTGCACTCACAGACTCTACCACGCTGCTAAGCTAACGCTAATGCTAAGCTAATGCTAATGCTAAGCTAGCACTAGCCCCCGCCAATCTAATGATCAGCCTCGCTGAACGGCACTCCTGTTGGGCTTCAAAGCTACCTCGATAAACCTAAGCTGGTGCGCTATATACATGATAGTATCTTGTTAGATAACTGTCAGTAATGTCTCCTGGACTAAATGGACTAAAGCCAGTTATGGCTAGAGTCAACCATGGTGTTGACCATCCCCAGCATGGGCCAACTTCAGCACCCCCACGTCAGAGGCCCGTCTGTGAGCTGTTGTGCTTTATGCAGAACTACATGGGTAATACCTCGATGGACTTTCTTGCGAAATGGGTTGGCGACTTCTACGACGACAACCAGGTTGAAAGTGCAAAGAAGCTGCTGTTCAAGCAGTGCCCAGAGGGTTCATCGCGGATGATAAAGAGGTCCGGCTCAAACCGGAAGAAAAACAACATCTCCGACATCTATAACAAGCTGAATGAGGCTGGTCAGCAGGCGCCACAATACGTTGCCCAGAACCTCAAGGCTTTGCCACCAGCTTCGCTGGAGTCGTTTGACCTTGCCAAACTGTCTAACGATGTGCGCCGTGTGATGTCCCTTGGAGAGAGCTTTGTCACCGTGCTCAAAACGATATCTGCTATCCAGATCGACGTGGCGGCAATATTGTCCAAACTCGGCGACACACCCCCTCCAGCTGTCGTCCCGGCCAAGGAAGACGAGGATGAAGAAGGTGAGGAAGAGGCCGGCAGTACTCAGAGTGCTGTCAGCATCTCCAGCGAAGATGAGACCGTGGTACCAGTTGTCGTCCACGCCTCGGTTTCCAGTGCTGCCTGTGGTCCTCCTCCTACTGTCACGGCCGACGATGTGAATGCGGTCGTGACCACCATCCCCGCAGAGGCCCGTTCTGATGACGCTGTCGACAGCAGCCCTTCTGGGGCTGCCAAAGCTACCATAGTTGCTGTAATTGCTGAAGAACGCGAGTCTGAGTTCAAGGAAGTTGAGAGTCGCCGTACTAAGAAGATAAACAAGTCGAAGAGGTCCTACGCCGATGCACTCCAATCATCGGACAAACAACCGACCACCAATCAGACCGCGAACCAGTCACAGGTCGTCAACAAGTCACGCTCCTACTCACAGTTACGCGTTGCACCGAAGTTTGGTAGGAGGGATGGCGGTCTTCAGGGTCAAGGTCAAGGGCAGAAGAAGCACCACGTCTTCATCAGTCGACTTGACCCCACCACCAGACCCCACCATGTACGCTCCCATATCAATACTCACGTTAAACTAAAAGACGAGCTCAAGATCGAGCAACTAGAAACCAAGTATGATGGTTATGCCTCCTTCAAGATTACATGTCCTGCCAGCTGCAGCAAGAAGTTGCTTGACAAAAATGTGTGGCCATCTGGTTTATACATTCGACAATTTTTTGAGAGGAAATGATCTACATGTGATTGTCATTATTGTGTTTGTCATTATACTCATTCAATAGTAGGACCAACCTTAGAATATGTTCATTCAACTGCCAGAATGTAAAAACTTCATCTAACGAGATCTCCAGGTTATGTGATAACCATGACATTGTGTTGTTGCAGGAACACTGGTTGTTCGAAAACGAATTGTCTATTCTGAGCAGATTACATGGTGACTTTATAGGACAAGGGGTTTCTTTTATGGATACGGAAGAACGTGTTATCTTAGGTCGCCCCTATGGCGGCGTCGGTATCCTATGGCGGAAGTCACTTGCGAACAGTTGTGTTGTGAAAACTTACGACTGCTTAAGAGTTATAGGTATTGAAGTCAACCTGGGTGACTTTCACTGTCTTATACTATGTGTATATTTCCCCTATGACAGTGTTGAAAACTTGGACGAATACTTGCACTGCCTGAGTCTTGTTAAACGCATCACCGAGGACTTTCCAACTCCATATGTGTTCACAATTGGTGACTTCAACGCTAATACAGCACGTTCAAGTTGTTTTGGAGACGAACTGGTGTCTTTCTGTGAGAGTTACTCCTTACACATCTCGGACAGGATTATCTTACCAGATGATACCTTTACTCATGTTAGCCTGGCTCATAGCTCTACATCATGGCTTGATCACTGTGTGACTACATCCTCAGGCCATGACAACGTGTCCAATATCAAAGTTCTGCTTGACTATGTGAGTTCCGATCATGTACCTTTATCTATAGATATTGAGGTATCTAGTGCTGTAAGTGACCCCCGGGAAGCTCCCTCAGCCACAACGGGCAGTAAAACATACAAATGGCGTGATGCCACAGCGTCAGACCTGTCCAGATATAAGAAACTTACTCGTAGGAAACTCCGTAACATCCGTGCTCCTATGGACGCCATCAGGTGTCACGACAGTAATTGTGCAGCACACAGGGACGATATCGACAGGTTCTACAGTGATATTGTTGATGCCTTAAATTACTGTGTGAGTGAATGCATTCCTAGTCACAGTGCGACCACCCAATATAACGTCCCAGGCTGGAATGATGTCGTTAGCGAGGCTCACACAGCTGCTCGGGATGCCTTTTTGTGGTGGAGGAGTAATAGCAAACCACGCTCTAGTCCAATATTTGAAAACATGAAAAATTGCAGGGCTAGGTTCAAATATGCTCTACGAGCATGCAGGCGCAATTCATTGCGCCTGCATGCTTGAAAGTATGTTTGAAAGTATCAAATGTGACCAGCTAGCTAATCACATGAGTGAACTGAACATGGTAGAATTCTGGAAACAAATGAAGGCTATGAGCTCCCACCAGTCTGTCAGATCAAACACTATTGATGGTGTGACTGGTGACGTTAATATTGCTGAAAAGTGGAAATGTCATTATGAAGCTATTTTCAACTCAGTCAAGAATGTTTCAATGAAGGATTCTGTTATGCATGATATTCGTCTGTATAACGACATCTTTGATGCCTCTGATATCTCTGCTGTTACTCCTGTTGAAGTTGATTCACTGATCAAAGTTCTCAAGAAAGGCAAATCTGCTGGCCCTGACTGTCTCACCAGTGAATGCCTCATCAACGCTGATTTCAATTTGTGTATTCTGTTGTCATTGTGTTTTAACTGTATGCTTGTTCATGGTTACATGCCAGATATGTTGATGGACTCTGTTATTATTCCTCTAGTGAAAAACAAGTGTGCCAGTCTTTCTGATATGAACAACTACAGACCTATAGCTATTGCAAATGTTATATCTAAACTGTTAGAGGGTTTATTCCTGAACAGAATTGAGGATTATCTGTGGACAAACGACAATCAGTTTGGTTTCAAATCAGCTCTTTCAACTGACAAGGCTGTTTACCTACTCCATGAATTTGTTGACTACTTCAGAAGCCACTCCACTAGTGTCTATGCTACGTTCCTGGATGCTAGCAAAGCTTTTGACAGGATTAACCACTGGTGTTTGTTCAGAAAACTGATCGATCGAGGTACTCCTATTTACATTGTTAGCATCTTGCTATACTGGTACAGAAGGCAGTCTATGGTTGTTAGATGGGGCAATGTCACCTCATCCAAATTTCATGTGACCAACGGTGTTAAACAAGGTGGTATACTGTCACCCTTGTTGTTTAATGTCTATGTTGATGATCTCAGTGTACTGTTGAACAATACTAATGTGGGCGGCTCCTTTAACGGTGCACTATTAAATCACATTTTCTACGCTGATGACCTCTGTTAAGTTTGTCTACTGCAGCGATGCAACATCTCCTTTCGGTTTGTGAAAAATTTGGTGAAAAAAATGACATCCTGTTCAACTGTACTAAATCTATGTGTATGGCTTTCAAACCAAAGGGTGTCAATACGTCGAATCCTGTTATGACACTCTGTGGTAATAGCTTGAACTTTGTGGAAAAAGTCAAATACCTAGGTGTGTGGATTGAATCTGATAAGACCAATGTTGATTGTAACAGGCATCTCAGGAAACTGTACGCTCAAACAAATTTACTGTTGCGAAATTTCCATAGATGTTCTCCTGATGTCAAATGTATGTTGTTCAAGACCTTCTGTACCTCAATGTACTGCTCACCTTTATGGTTTAATAGCAATGTTGCTGTTAGGAACAAAATCCGCATTGCATATAATAACTCCCTAAGAAGATTGTTAGATGTACCACGAAGGTCGAGTGCAAGCAAGATGTTTGTGTCTGAACATTCCGTCTTTTGGCGAATTGATACGTAAGAATGTTTACAGTTTTTTGAGAAGGTTGCTGGCATGTAACAATCATCTTATATCAGCAATTGTCAACTCGTCACTCACACTTCATTCCAGCATTTGGAAGTGGTGGCGTTCCATTTTATACTGAGCCCATTATTGTATGTCATTGTTGTTACAAGAGCGCCGAGTGTCTGCTGATCTATATATACTTTATTTATTTGTTTATCTATTTTCTACTCGTTTTTGTTTTGCTCATAATATGAACCCTGAGTTTGAAATAAACGATTGAATTGAATAACTGCAGCCGGGTGTTGGAGTGACTCCTGGGTGTTCCTGTTCAGGTGCTAATAAAACTACAAAAACATCACTAAGACTCCTCATCATTTTCAGACGTAACAGCGTTTCAAAGAGGGTTAGAAATCATAGCGATCCAACTCCACGTTTTACACTCTTCAAAGTTGATATTATGCATTGTCGGTAAAAAAAAAAAAAAAAAAAAAGCGTAATCACTTTTTCAACGTTGTACTGACTTTGATGAACACGAAACCCCTGCTTGCGACGATGGGATGCAATTCTCGCATAGCTTTATATTCTCGCGATAACACCGGCCGTTAGAACACCAAGAAACTACAAAATATAACACTACAGAGCCAGGCTTGTAGCCGTTTGTGGATTTTTAAAAGCACCCATCACACATTTTTAGAAGTAAAAATTATTACCTCTTGTAAACTATTGTAACGTCGGGGCTGTGCTAAGGGGACGGGCATTCTCCCGGCATGCTTTGGCAGCGGAGAATTCAAAGGGTGTTATCATTCGTGTGTTCTAAAGTGTTATTGCTGACACAGCAGTGTTACAAGAAGAGTCAGATCAGTGACTGATCATGTGTTTGTGTCACCCTCAGTGAGGGGGGGGGGGGTCTGTGGGAATGACCCCCCCCCCCCCGTCTGTGTTGAGGGTGTTTTAAATCAAGCCTGTTTCGTCACAGTCATCTCTCCTTTCTTGTGTGAACCCCCACTACGTCACCATCCATCCATCCATCCATCTTCTACCGCTTTTCCGGAGGTCCGGGTCGCGGAGGCAGCAGTTCAAGCAGAGAAGCCCAGACTTCCCTCTCCCCAGCCACCTGCTCCAGCTCTTCAGAGGGGATACCAAGGCGTTCCCAGACTAGCTGGGAGACATAGTCTCTCCACCGAGTCCTGGGTCTGCCCCGGGGTCTCCTCCCAGTGGGACGTGCCTGAAACACCTCAAGTGGGAGGCGTCCAGGAGGCATCCTAATCAGATGCCCATACCACCTCAACTGACTCCTTTCAATGTGGAGGAGCAGCGGTTCTACTCTGAGCCTCTCCCGGATGACTGAGCTCCTCACCCTATCTCTGAGGGTGAGTCCAGCAATCCTACGGAGAAAGCTCATTTCAGCCGCTTGTATCCGCGATCTCGTTCTTTCGGTCATTACCCAAAGCTCGTGACCATAGGTGAGAGTAGGAACGTAGATTGACTGGTAAATCGACAGCTTTGCCTTAGAACTAAGCTCCCTCTTCACCACAACAGACCGGTACAACGTCCGCATCACTGCAGATGCTGCTCCAATCCGTCTGTCGATCTCTCGCTCCATTTTCCCCTCACTCGTGAACAAGACCCCAAGATACTTAAACTCCTCCACTTGGGGCAGGAGCCTGTCCCCAACCCGGAGAGGACAATCCACCTTTTTCCGGCTGAGGACCATGGACTCGGACTTGGAGGTGCTGATTCTCATCCCAGCCGCTTCACACTCAGCGGCAAACCGTCCCAGCAAGAGCTGTAGGTCATTGCTGGATGAAGCCAACAGGACAACATCATCTGCAAACAACAGAGATGAGATCCTGTGGTCACCAAGCATGACACCCTCCATTCCCTGGCTGCGCCTAGAAATCCTGTCCATAAAAATTATGAACAGGACCGGTGACAAAGGGCAGCCCTGGCGGAGTCCAACTCTCACTGGGAATGACTCCGACCGAGTGTTGGCAATGCGAACTAAACTCTCACAACGGTCGTACAGAGACCGAATAGCTCGTAACAACAAGCCCGATACCCCATACTCCCGAAGCACCCCCCACAAAAATCCACGAGGGACGCGGTCAAATGCCTTCTCCAAGTCCACAAAACACATGTAAACTGGTTGGGCAAACTCCCACGAACCCTCAAGAATTCTCGAGAGGGTAAAGAGCTGGTCCGATGTGCCACGGCCAGGACGAAAACCACATTGCTCCTCCTGAATCCGAGGTTCGACCAACGGCCGGACTCTCCTCTCCAGTACCTTGGCATAGACCTTCCCAGGGAGGCTGAGGAGTGTGATCCCTCTAAAGTTGGAGCACACCCTCCGGTCCCCTTTTTTGAAGAGAGGAACCACCACCCCGGTTTGCCATGCCAAAGGCACTGCCCCCGACCTCCACGCAATGTTGCAGAGGCGTGTCAACCATGACAACCCAACAACATCCAGGGCCTTGAGGTACTCGGGGCGAATCTCGTCCACCCCCGGGGCCCGGCCACCAAGGAGATTTTTAACCACCTTGGCGACCTCAGCCCCTGTGATAGGCGAGTCATCCCCCTCGTCCCCAAACCCTGCTTCCTCTGTGGAAGGCGTATCAGTGGGATTGAGGAGATCCTCGAAGTATTCCTTCCACCGCCCGACGATATCCCCAGTTGAAGTCAACAGTGTCCCATCCGCCCCATACACAGTGTGGACGGGGAGCTGCTTTCCCCTCCTGAGCCGCCGAACAGTTTGCCAGAATCTCTTTGAAGCCGACCGAAAGTCTTGTTCCATGGCCTCACCGAACTCCTCCCATACCCGGGTTTTTGCTTCAGCAACCACCCGAGCTGCACTCCGCTTGGCCTGCCGGTACACCTCAGCTGCTTCGGGAGTCCCACAAGCCAACCAAGCTTGATAGGACTCCTTCTTCAGCTTAATGGCCCCCCTCACCACTGGTGTCCACCACTTGGTTCGGGGGTTGCCACCACGAGATGCACCGACCACCTTGCGGCCGCAGCTCTGGGCTGCCGCTTCAACAACAGAGGTGGAGAACATGGCCCATTCAGACTCCATGTCTCCAGACTCCCTCGGAATGTGGTTGAAGTTCTTCCGGAGGTGGGAGTTGAAGACCTCCCGGACAGGGGCCTCAGCCAGACGCTCCCAGCACACCCTCACTATACGTTTGGGTCTACCAGGTCTGAATGGCTTCCTCCCCTGCCATCGGATCCAACTCACCACCAGGTGGTGATCAGTTGACAGCTCTGCACCTCTCTTTACTCGGGTGTCCAAGACATACGGTCGCAGGTCTGATGATACGATAACAAAATCGATCATCGACCTGCGGCCTAGGGTGTCCTGGTGCCAGGTGCACATATGGACACCCTTATGCTTGAACATGGTGTTCGTTATAGACAGACTGTGGTTAGCACAGAAGTCCAATAACTGAACACCACTCGGGTTCAGATCGGGCAGGCCGTTCCTCCCAATCACCCCCCTCCAGGTTTCACTGTCGTTGCCCACGTGCGCATTGAAGTCCCCCAGTAGGACAATGGAGTCTCCAGGAGGAGCACCCTCCAGCACCCCAGTCACAGACTCCAAAAAGGGTGGGTACTCTGAAACATCATTTGGTGCATAGGCACAAATGATGGTCAGGACCCGTTTCCCAACCCGAAGGCGCAGGGAAGCAACCCTTTCGTCCACCGGGGAAAACTCCAATATAGAGGCAGCAAGGTGGGGCGATACAAGAATACCTACCCCTGCTCGTCGCCTCTCGCCCGGGGCAACTCCAGAAAAGGCCAAGCTCCAGCCCCTCTCCAGGAGACTGGTTCCGGAACCGGAGCTGTGTGTTGAGGTGAGGCCGACTATATCTAGCCGGTATCGCTCAATCTCGTACACCAGCTCAGGCTCCTTCCCCACCAGAGAGGTGACATTCCACGTACCAAAAGCCAGTTTAGAAAGCTTGGGATCAGTCCGCCAAGGTCTCCGCCTTTGACTGCCACCTAATCCACATAGCACCGGACTTCCATGATCCCTCCTGCAGGTGGTGAACCTACTGGAGGGCGGACCCATGTAACTCCTTCGGGCTGAGCCCGGCCGGGTCCCATGGGTGGAAACCCGGCCACCAGACGCTAGCCTTCGAGCCCCTCCCCCAGGCCTGGCTCCAGGGTGGGGCCCCGGTAACCCCATACCGGGCGGGGTACACTGAATCCTTGATATACAATTTATCATGAGAGTCTGTTGGATCGTTCTTCGTCTGGCCCTTCACCCAGGACCAGTTTGTCTTGGGAGACCCTATCAGAGGCAAATTGCCCCAGACAACATAGCTCCTGGGATCACTGGGGCACGCAAACCCCCCCACCACGGTAAGGTGACGATCCATGAGGGGGCCCACTACGTCACACTAGCTTTAAATTATGTTTATTCTCCAGACGTTTGTTTTCGTATTTCAAAGAGTGTTAGAAATCAATGTGAACCAACTCCATGTTTTACCTACCATCTTTAAAGTCGAGATTTTGCATTTATGCCTTGTCGGTAAAAAGGGTAATCACCTTTTCAAACCAGAACCAAACCAGTTTAGAGGTGAAACTTTAAACTCACCCGCGGACACAGACAGAAGCTCCATGAAAATCCACCACAGGACGAAGACCATCGCAGCCATTTCAGTATTCAAAACTTTACCGTCTTTCAAATGGCGTGGGAGAACCGGAGTTCAGCCGTGACAAAAAATTACAATTAAGTTCATACAGAGATGGACGCCGCTGAAGGTGAAGTTTGTCCCAGGTTGCTTCTTGAAAACAGAAAAAAACGACAGTGGATCCTGAGTTACGTCACACCGAAACTTCACCACGCCTCAGCCTGAACAGCTGCTTCTTTCCAACGTAGCAGACGAAATAGTGTGATTCTCGTCTTGCAGGAACCATCAACACCAACCAACACAGAACTATTTATATACAAGGGGGCCGTGCCCGCCTGACGTCACGGCAGCACGCACACGAGCCACACGCACACACACCACGCTTTCCCTCTTCTTTACAAAATGCAAAACCACACACGATCGAGACTGTAACTGTCAGAGTGTAGAGGATGCCTTCACAAACGAGACTGAGTTTATTTCTCAGGAGAGGTTTATTGAAAGTCTACATCCTCTAACAAGCAAGTATCTCAACAAAAGAGGGAGAACAGTCATTCAACACAGCTCTTATACTCCCCAGAGACACAAAACCCCCCAACATCAAATATTACATTCCCAGCCCACAGTCCTTCAGTAATAGGGATAAAATTAAATATCTGGGACATTTTATTAATGATAGAATGACTGATGATGATGATATTTTCAGACAACGCTGCAAAATCTACATGCAAGCAAATATTCTTGCACGCAGATTTGGTTTTTGTTCAGATGAGGTGAAACTGGTTCTTTTTAAAACCTATTGTACACCTTTATACACTGCTCATTTATGGATAAATTATAGGAAACTAAGTATGCAGAAATTACAGGTTGCCTACAAGGATGCCTTAAGAATTTTACTTAAAAAGCCTCGATGGTGCAGTGCTTCCGAGTTATTTGTCTCATCACGTGTAAATACTCTGCATGCAGTAATAAGGAATTTTATGTATAAATTCATCTGTCGGCTTGATGTATCTAGAAATGAAATCATTCAAGTCATGTCTAGCATTAGCTCAGTTCTATTCGCTGTCAGTCACAGTTTAGAAGGCACTGGTACAGTTGTCTTTTTAAGTCTTTTTAAAGTCTGTACTGTCTTTGTACTTCTCTTAGCAGTTGTGTCTTAGTGTTTCTTGTAACTTTTTGATTGTTTCAACTGTCTTGTTTTTTACTTTTACTTTTTTACTTTTTTTTGATGGACCTTGAGTCTGGAATAAAGTCTTTGATTGATTGATTGATTGATTGAGTAAACATATAGGCTCCTTGGCGTCACTATTGTCTTTCAACACTTCAGCCTGCTCCTGCTGAACATTCTCTCTGACTTCCCATCTTTCAAGAAACCACTTCACACCTCCCGAGGTCTCCGCCGGGTCAGGACTCCTTGGCCGTTTAGACGTGAAGTTCCCAGAGTATGCACCGTCATGCCTACTGAACATATGTGAGGGGAAAATGCATACCATACATGCATACTATATATGGGCCCTAAATGCGCACCATATAACCCCCCCCCCCAAACGTCTAAATAAGGACAACTTACACCCCAGATGCATAGAATCATGACATATTACACAGAACGAAAATGAAAAAATTTTTTGGCACAACATCTCACACATCCAACTGCTTGGGCTTCAACCGCCTGCCATATCTGCTGTGAGCAGGTCTCACTCTGCCTGTGGCTGTCTCTTGCATCTGTGGATCAGAGTCATTAGCACATCGTCGTGAAATCTTAGCAGAGTGTCTCCCCGGTGGCCTGCCCCGACGGGGGGCCCTGGCTACCTGCACTTGGTCATCAGCTAACACAAAAGCGGGCTTGAGTCTGTTAATGCAGACTAAGTCCCTCCTGTCTCCCAAATCGAGCAAAAAATGTTTTCCCCCGGTTTCTAACACTCTGAACGGTCCATCATAAGGTGGTCTTAAACCTAACCTTTGTGCGTCGTGTCTAACAAAAACGAATTCTGCATTCTTTAAGGCTTTAGGCACAAAAACGCGTGGAAAGCTGTGATGAACTGGGCCGGGGAGGGTGTGTGATCCCGCGTCGCTCTGCAGCAGCTGAGCGGGGGGGGGGGGGCGATCTGGTGCGGGATTCTCAGGAAGGAATTCTCCCGGTAACCGGAGAGGTTGGGTGAAGACTAGCTCGGCCGGAGAGGCTTGCAAATCTTCTTTAGGTGCCGAACTCAACCCTAATAAAACCCATGGAAGCTTATCAACCCAATTTGTGTCCGTGAGAGCCGCTCTGAGGGCTGCTTTCAATGACCGGTGAAAGCGTTCGCACAAACCGTTGGCCTGGGGGTTATACGCAGTGGTGCAATGAATTTTCACCCCCAGGCTGAGTGCCATGGATGACCAGAGCTCAGAAACAAATTGGGGTCCTCTGTCAGACGTTATGTCTGACGGGACTCCAAAGCGCGTGACCCAAGTCGTTAAAAAAGCGCGCGCAACATCTGCTGCTGTGGTTGACGCCAGGGGAATCGCCTCTGGCCAGCGCGTAGTGCGGTCCACCATAGTTAGAAGGTGTGTGAACCCCTGTGACAGCGGGAGGGGTCCCACCAAGTCAACATGCACGTGGTCGAAGCGTTTGGCTGGGATGTGAAAAGGTTCTAGAGGGGCCCGCGTGTGCTTGTGTACCTTTGCTCTTTGACACGCTGTGCAGGCTGCAGCCCATTCTTTGACCTGTTTACGCAACCCCGGCCAAACAAACTTCTCTCCCACCATTTTGATCGATGCGCGAATGCCCGGATGTGCCAGCGAATGTATTAAGTCAAAAACGCGGCGACGCCATGCAGCTGGGACCACGGGGCGGGGGCGCCCCGTGGAGATATCGCAGATTAGGGGGGGCATACCTCTGTGATGCACCCTGTGCTCCAGCCTTAGCCCTGTTGGCCCAGACTGGAGCGCGCGCACGTCCGCGTCATTAACCTGCTTGGCGGCCATGGCTGCATAATCTAACCCAATGCAGACCGGGGCTGTGAGCGCGTCCGCGCCGCAAACCTGGCCCGCGTCTACAGCCGCCGAGTCTGCCCCCTGGGGGCCTGGCAGTGCAACTGCGCGCGAGAGGCAATCAGCCACAACATTGTGTTTGCCCACCACGTGTTGAATGTCGGTGGTAAACTCCTAAATCGCAGCCAGCTGTCTCTGTTGTCGGCCCGACCAAGGCTCTGAAATTTTGGCCATTGCAAATGTTAATGGTTTGTGGTCTACAAAGGCAGTGAAACGGCACCCCTCCAACCAGAACTGGAAGTGGCGGATGGCCAAATGCAGGGCTAAAAGCTCCCTATCAAACGCGCTGTATTTACGCTCGTTATCGCGCAATGTTTTGGTGAAAAACGCAAGTGGTTGCCAGCTCCCTGCTACCAGTTGCTCGACAACTGCCCCCACTGCCATGTCGGAAGCGTCCGTGGTTAGTGCCATGCGAGCTGCTGGCACGGGGTGTGCCAATAACGCAGCGTTCACGAGGGCCGATTTGACTTGTGAGAAAGCGCGCTCCCGGTCCGGGGACCACTCGACCCTAGATGCAGGTTTTTGCTTCTTCAGTGCCGCGTACAATGGGTGCATGAGCCGTGCCATGTTGGGAGGAAGCGGTTATAAAAATTGACCATCCCCAAAAATTCTTGCAGTGGCTTAACTGTCTGCGGTTGAGGGAAATCCGTTATCGCGCGCACTTTATCCGGCAGCGGGACCGCGCCTTCTGGAGACACGCGGTGCCCCAAAAAATTGATTTGCACTACCCCGAACTGGCATTTCGCTGGGTTAATTATCAGCCCGTGTTCTGTCAGCCTCTGAAAAACGGCTGTGAGGTGGCGTTCGTGTTCGGCTTCAGATGTACTGGCTACCAAAATATCATCCAAATAAGCGAACACGAAAGGGAGGCCACGCAGCACTGCATCCATCATGCGTTGGAACGTCTGTGCGGCGCCTTTGAGGCCGAAAGGCATGCACAAAAACTCAAAGAGCCCGAAAGGGGTTATAACTGTCGTTTTGGGTATGTCTTGCGCGCGGACTGGGACTTGGTGATAACCGCGCACCAAATCTATTTTGGAAAAGATGCGCGCCCCCGCCAAATGTGCCGAAAAGTCCTGGATGTGCAGAATCGGGTAGTGGTCGTGTGCTGAAGCATTATTTAATCTGCGGAAATCACCGCAAGGGCGCCACGAGCCGTCAGCCTTGGGCACCATGTGCAGGGGTGACGACCAAGAGCTGTTAGAGCGTCTAACAATGCCCAGTTTTTCCAAGTTGGCAAATTCCTCGCGTGCGATGGCCAGTTTAGCTGGGTCCAAGCGCCGAGCTTTTGCAAAAACAGGGGGGCCAGAGGTAGTTATGAAATGCTCGACCCCGTGTTTGGCAACTGACGCTGAAAATGTTGGGACCGTGAGTGTTGGAAACTGATTGAGTAGTGCATGAAACTTACCACCCGCAGCTGTGACATTGGGATGTGCAGAAGGCAGGGCCATCCGAGCTGTGCAGGAGATAGAGTAAAAAGACAGTGCACTTACAATACGTCTATTAGCAAGATCAACCAATAAACTGTTTGAGCATAAAAAGTCAGCACCTAGCATGTTGATGCTAACTGCGGCCACGACGAAGGTCCACTCGAAGGTGCGGCCGTGGAGAGATAGGAGGAGTGTCTTCTCCCCATAGGTTTTGATCGTGGAGCCGTTCGCCGCTACCACCAGGGGTCCACTGGCAGGCATCAGCATTTCCGCATAGGCAGGCTTGACAAAACTCAGCTGAGAGCCTGTGTCCACCAGGAATTCTTTCCCCGAATTTGCGTCTGTCACGAAAAGCAGCTTGTTCTTCATGCCGAGAGTCGCTGCTGCTACCGGCTCCCGGTCCTGGCGTTTCCCTGGCGCTGGTATCAGCACGGTGGGGTGCATCTGCGCGCTCTCTCTGCGAAGCGTCGATGGTAGAAACAGAGGGTGTTGTCAGCTCCGCTTCTCCTGGCCTCTGCCGCTGCCGACGTCAGTGGATCCGGTGCTGCAGCCTCTGGTCTCCCCTCGTCTCGTGGGGGTGCGTTCAGCTCTGCTGCTGCCGTCGTGGCTGCGTGCCGTCTATGGGCGTCGACGAGCCGCTGCGCCTCCTGGCCCAGCTCGTGGTAGTCACGGTTGTTGAGTAGCTGTGAGCTGGCCAGGGTGACTCTCACTGCTGGCGGTAGCGTTCTGAGAAAGAAGTGGGCGAAGATAAAGCTGTCGTCATCCTCGCCCCTCAGGCCCATCATCTTCGCCATCAGATCTGCCGGCCTGTCTGCTTCCCCTTCTGTCAGCGCCAGGAGCTTCTCTGCTCGCTCTCCCAGCGAGGGAGTGAAAGCTCGAATGAGGGCGGCTTTCAGTGCGCCATACTTGTCGTCTTGGGGCGGGTGGTTGGTCAGGCTCTCCACCCGCTGCACTGTGAGGCTGTCCAGCTTCGCGACGACATGGTAGAACCTCGTTGCGTCCGCTGAGATTCCCCGAAGGTGGAACTGCGCCTCCACAGTGGTAAACCAGGAGCGCGGGTTATGTTGCCAGAAATCGGGCAGCTGTAGTGCGGTAGCTACGTTAACCCGGTTGGCTCCTGAAGAGTCCGGTGCGGAAAGTTCACCGTCACCGGCCATGGTTTGTCGTAGGTCACCAGTGTAGAGGATGCCTTCACAAATGAGACTGAGTTTATTTCTCAGGAGAGGTTTATTGAAAGTCTACATCCTCTAACAAGCAAGTATCTCAACAAAAGAGGGAGAACAATCATTCAACACAGCTCTTATACTCCCCAGAGACACAAAACCCCCCAACATCAAATATTACATTCCCAGCCCACAGTCCTTCAGTAAACATATAGCTTCCGAGGCTCCTTGGCGTCACTATTGTCTTTCAACACTTCAGCCTCGGGGGCTCCTGCTGGGACATTCTCTCTGACTTCCCGTCTTCCAAGAAACCACTTCACACCTCCTGTGGTCTCCGCCGGGTCAGGACTCCTTGGCCGTTTAGACGTGAAGTTCCCAGAGTATGCACCGTCATGCCTACTGAACATATGTGAGGGGAAAATGCATACCATACATGCATACTATATATGGGCCCTAAATGCGCACCATAAGAGACCGTTTTTTTATGGTAAAGTTTGTGTGTTTCATAATTCACTTGGTTGTTAAAAATTGTTGTTAAAATGTGTGATAAATAATTAACATGGCTGAAAGGAGTTAAAATGTGATTTTTAAGGGCAAACAGTTTTATTTACACTTTGTTAATAAATTAATTCCAACTGCAATAGTGGAAGAAAAAACCTGTCAAGCTTTCTATCCACCTTATTCCTGGGGATGGTGCTGTAGGGACGATTATGGGCGGAGCTATCGGTTTCGGCTGATGTAGTGTGTGGTGTTCACTCACATGCACACCAGCAAACAAATACATACACGTGTTGAAATATATACAAATATTGGTGTATTCACATATCTACATACAATAACTAAGTGACCCCAGTGTCTCTGGGCAGCCACCATCTCTTACACTGCCACGGAGGACCTGGGCAGCCCCATGGCACATGTGTTCCTAGCTGTCTTCTCCCTCCAGGGTCGAAGCCCCCCTCCCTGGCAAAGATGTCTTTAACCGGAGGCCCAGGACAGCCAAATGGCATCTGCACACCCAGCCGCCGTCTGCCCCCAGGGTCAAAGTCCCCCTCCTTGGCAAAAATGTTGTTACCCACCATAAGGAGCTTCTTCCCTCTCGGCTCACTGTGCTCTTTGGTGCACCGCCTCTCTGTGCCTGATGAGCCGCTCCCGACTGCCTTACGCACTGCCGTCATGGCCCGAGACACTCCGGCCCCCAGTGGCCACGCCTTGGAGAAAAACGAAGGCTGTTCTGCAGTGTCATCCGCTGCCTGAGGCGCCTCGCCGTACCGTCCAGCGCCCTCATCCCAGGCGCATGGAGCTCCAGCACTGAGGCACTGCCCGACCTCCATAGCGCACAGCTGCTGCTCACCTCTGGTGTTCACCAAGATGCCCTCGCCAGTGTCGCTCTCCAACTCAGGCTCCTCACCTCTGCCACCAGAACTCACGGTCTCGGTACCATTCTGCGTCGTCACCGTACCCAGCTGCGGCTGGTGTCCCTCGGGGCCCTTGGTGACTCTCCAGTCGGCCCTATCCTCCAACCTGGGGATCTCGTCCCCGTTCTTGGCACCCTCCTCCAGGACGCACCGCTGCATTATCACCAAGTGGCTGCTCCCCCTCTGGGCTCTCAGCACCATTCCCGTCAGCTCCACTGTCTGTTTGCAGCTGCTCTCCACCTGGGATCTCAGCACCACTCTCGTCGGTCATACCCTCCATCATGGATGCCTCGACGCTGCTGTTGGTACCCTAGTTCCAGGTGTCCCGCTGCACCGTCTCTGTGTCCTGCGGTTGTTCTTCCCCGGGGCCTTCAGCCTGCATGGTCTCGCTCTCCCGTTGTTCAGCTTCCACAAGCGGCTGCTCAACTAGCATGCAAACCTCCACTCTCAGCGGGAAATTGCACGCGGTCGGCCCCTCGCTACCTTTAGCTGGTAGCCCGCATGGTCCCGTG
Source organism: Pholidichthys leucotaenia (assembly GCA_020510985.1). Lineage (NCBI taxonomy): Eukaryota > Metazoa > Chordata > Actinopteri > Cichliformes > Pholidichthyidae > Pholidichthys > Pholidichthys leucotaenia. The sequence continues at coordinate 42,790,068 of CM035836.1, forward strand.
GACTCCCAGTGTTCCACCCACTCCAGCACTTCTTCCAGTGGCAGCGGCACCCTAGCAATTGCCAGCATCAAACTCAGCCAAATGTCACTGGTGCCATTGGCCAACTTATCCCTCACTAGGCCGTCCTCCAATTCTCCCCACTGACACTTTCTAGCTAGGTTACGAAGCCTCAACAGAAATTGCCTTAATTGTCTGTCTGTTGTACCATCAAGTGCTTGCTCACAAGGGATCGCCTGATCGCTGGGGTCTTTCTGCAATTGTGAGGGTTTCCCCAACAGTTGAAAGTGCTACGAGATGACTGTTGTTGTGAAATGGTGCTATATACTGTAAATAAAGTTGAGTTGAGTTGAGTTAAACTGATCCTACCATAACTGACGCAGCCATCACACAGTCTCCTCCACGGGTCCGTTTCCTGTCCTGCCCCAGTTCACATCACAACCCAGTGAAGAAATGCCGTGGCGTTGGTGCCTTGCCAGTGGCCAAGCTATCAATGGCCTTGCTGAGTTCGTTGATGGTTGGCTCGGCGTCAAGTTCATCCATGGATGGCAGGCAGTCGATGGCATCAAGGGCTGACGGTGTCATGGTGTTCTGTCTGGAGTAGAGGTCGGAGTAGTGTTCCACCCATCTCTCCATCTGCTTGTTCTTTTCTGTGATCATCTTCCCAGTGGAGGATTTGAGGGGGGCCGTCTTGCTCTGAGCCGGACAAAGTGCTTTCTTGATGCCATCATACATACCACGGATGTTCCCTGTTATGGCAGCGGTTTGAATGTCTTGGCTGAGCTGAGTCCACTACTCGTTGGCACAGTGCCGAGCAGTCTGCTGAACTTTGCTTCTCGCAGCCCTGAGAATCTGGAGATTCTTCTCGTTTGGGTACTTCTTGTACTCAGCAAGTGCTGAGCACTTGGCTTCAATGACGGGGGTCATCTCAGTCAACTTGGCATCAATCCAGTCCTGTGACTTCGAGGTCTTCTTCCCAAAGGTAGCCAAGGCTGTGCTGTGGATGGTGTTTCGCAGCTCTTCCCACTTCTGCTTTGCAGATTCTCCTTCTTGTGGTACACCAAGTTCCTTCTCAAAGGTGGAGGTAAACTGCTCAACAAGTTCTGGTTGGGCCATCTTGCTGGTGCCAATCTGTGCCTTTCCAGGTTGTCTCGCTCAATGGAATTTCTTCAGCTGCTGCTTGACCTTTCAACACACCAATGAATGGTCTTTGTCACAATCTGCACTCTGGAACGAACAGGTGATTAGCATGTTCTTCAGTGAGGTGCGCCTGGTCAGGATCAAGTCCAGCTGGTGCCAGTGCTTTGAGCGCAGATGTCGCCAGGAAACCTTGTGTTGGGGCTTGGTCTTGAAGAACGAGTTTGTGATGCACAGATCGTGATATGTGCAGAACTTGAGCAGCCGCTGTCCGTTGTCGTTCATTCTGCCCACGCCAAATGGTCCAAGACAGGATGGCCAGGAGTTGTGGTCAGCACCCACGCTGGCATTGAAGTCTCCAAGGAGAATGAGTTGTTCAGAGTTGGGGATGATCCTGACAGTTGTTGCGAGATTCTCGTAGAACTCGTCTTTTGCCTCTGGTGTGGCTGTCAGTGTTGGGGCATACACACTGACAAGGGTGACTGGGCCTTGAGTGGTGTTCAGGCGGAGGGTGAGGAGTCGTGCAGAGCCAGTGCTGCTCGGTTCCACCATCTTCAGCAAGGTGTTCTTCACTGCAAAGCCCACTCCGTGTTCCCTGTGTTCGTCACTGCCCTTTCCCTGCCAGTAGAATGTGTAGTCCTTCTCTCTCAGTGTGCCTGCATCAGCCAACCGTGTTTCCTGGAGAGTGGCGATATCCACTTCCAGTCTCTTCAGCTCATTATTGATGATGGCAGCCTTCCTGGTGTCGTTGATGTCCTTGAGGTTAGCAGCGAGTCCTGTCATCATAGTGCGGACGTTCCAAGTTCCCAGTTTTAGAGTTGGTCTCTTTTGTTTTTTTGTCTTGCCTGGTGTGAAGGTTCTCAGCCTGCCGTTCGGACTTCTCCTCATCCCCATGCACCCAATGAGGAAAGCAAGCTGTGGCGGGACAACACCTTATTGGTTGGGGGCTGCCCAGCTTGAGGTGGGCGGTAGCTGTCCAGTGAGATCCGATGGTCCCTCCCACCATCGGGAACAACCCCTGGCGCCGCACTCTACGCCAATTGAGCGGTGGCTTATAACCGGTAACTGTCATTCCCCGTGTTTTGTCTACGCCAAAGGCGAAGCTGGAGTGTCCTCTCCAGTGATCCGGTGTTCTACCTTCCAGCATTGGGCGTTGGTAGGATTCAAGCCTGGGCAGGAAGATATGGAGGACAAGATGTTGCCCATGCAGCATGTCCCCCCTCTCCACGTCACTGATGAATCTAAAGGAACAGCAGGGCTGCTACAGTTTGGCACCAGCGCCATCGCAGGAGCTGCCAGAACGATGTTGAGCACAACAGAGAACTTCCTTAGGGACTCCGACTCCGGATTTTTCCTCAGGGTTGACTCCCAAAGCCTTTCCCGTGACCGGGTGTGCCGCAAGGCAGCGGAGGTTTGAAATCAGGGTTTACCTTCCCCTAGATGGGCTACCTTCCCAGGTTGATGAGCCACCATCTACCCGAAGCATCTGGTTTTAAGGCACCAGAGGTCCGCCCTTGCCCCTTCTCCTATTAGTAAAAGCAGTTCTGCCAGGCTTAGAGACTAAACCACACGGGCAAGCTAGGAGTTGGACTTAGTTGTCAGAGGCTTTTCAAGACGCACGCCATAAGGAGCATTTTATGAGCACTGGGAGCTTAACCCCAGTGCCACTCCTGGCTATGGCAAACTTGGAACCAATGGACCATACCAATGAATTGGTATGGTCTCTATATCCTACATTATTATCCTTATAGCTCTTTTTTGTGATGTGCATATTGACTGTAGGTTGGTCTTGTAGGTGTTTCCCCAGACTTCTACACAGTAGTTAAGATAAGGTAGAAACAGTGAATTGTACAGTAAGAACAATGATTTATAGTCCAAGATGTGTCTTGTCTTCCCCAGTCGTCGTCGGCCTCCGTCGGTCTATGATGACCATGGAAGAGAATCCTAAACATCTACTCTGCTGGAACAGCACTGCCTGTGGCTGAATAGGCCAATGCGCGAATGGCAGTCCCTGTCACACAGGTCGCACTTGTGGGTGGTCTCCGTGTTTCTGGGTCTGTGGCGGTTCTTCCTGCGTGTCCTTTTTTCATCTGCTGCAGCAGTCAGTCTCTCTTCACCTGCCTTGAGCTGTCTGGTCAGGGTGCCTCTCCATTTGGAGCAGTCCGTTGCAAGGTCCTCCCAGCGCTCTGTGTTGATCTCCAGGGCCTTCATGTCTCTCTTGCAGACGTCTCTAAAGCGCAGCTGTGGGCGGCCAACGTCTCTCCTGCCAGTCGCCAGTTCTCCGTAGAGGACGTCTTTGGGGATTCTGCCATCCTCCATACAGTGAACGTGGCCTAGCCAGCGGAGCCTGCGCTGCCTGAGTAGAGTGAACATGGAGGGAAGGCTGGCGCGGGACAGAACTTCTATGTTGGGCACTTTGTCCTGCCAGGATATGTCCAGGATGTGGCAAATGCAGCCAGCGCAAGTGGAAGGAGTTCAGTCTCTTTTCCTGCCGGGCGTATGTTGTCCACGTCTCACTCCCATAGAGCAGTGTGCTGATGATGCAGGCGTTGTACACTGCCATCTTCGTCTTGACAGAGAGTTTGGGATTCTCCCACACTCGTGTGGTGATTTTCCAATCCTCTTGTCGATCTCTGTATCAAGGGAGAGGATGTTGCTGATCGTGGACCCCAGGTACATGAACTGATTCACGACCTCCAGCTCGTAGTCGTCGATGGTGATGGTTGGTGGTGCTTCCGTGCCTTGCACCAAGACGTTAGTCTTCTTCAGACTGATGGTAAACCCGAAATCCTTGCATGCCTGGGAGAAGTGGTCTATCAGGGTCTGAAGCTCCTGCTGTGTGTGGGTTGCGACTGCAGCGTCGTCTGCGAACAGCATGTCTCTGATTAGAGCCTCGCATACTTTGGTTCTGGCTTTCAGGCGGGCGAGGTTGAAAAGGCTGCCGTCAGATCTTGTGTGCAGGTAGATTCCCTCTGTTGCTGTGCTGAAGGCATGCCTCAGGAGCATAGCAAAGAAAATCCCAAAGAGGGTTGGTGCAAGTACACAGCCCTGTTTCACTCCACTGCGTATGTTGAATGGCTCTGAGACGTTGCCGTTGTGCTGCACTATCCCCTGCATGTTGGTGTGAAACGATTCAGTGAGGCTTTGCAACTTTGGTGGGCATCCTATCTTTGGCAGGATCTTGAAAAGGCCCTCTCTGCTCACCAGATCGAACGCTTTGGTGAGGTCGATGACCCAGTATCCCCATACATTTTGCCAACTTGACCTGGATGTGACTGATGTGAGATTTCCAGCAGATTTTATTGTCTAGCGTCACCCCCAGAAACTTATTTTCCTGTACTGTTTCTATTCTGGTATCATCTATTGTTACCATTATTTCTTGATTTATTTTATAATTTCCAAACAACATAATCTTTGTTTTTTTCAGATTTAGACATAATTTATTTTTGTTGAACCACGGTGTTAACCTTTTCATTTCAGTTGTGACCACCTCTAAAACCTGCTGCAAATTCTCACCAATGCAAAGGATATTTGTGTCATCCGCAAACAAAATAAATTTCAGAATTTTTGATACTTGGCATATGTCATTTATATACAAGATAAAGAGTTTGGGTCCCAAAACTGACCCCTGGGGCACACCACAAGTGATGTCCATGAAAGGTTCAACAGGATCTGGGATCGTCACTTCCTTGTGGTAACGTATCGTCACTTCCTGTTTTGCTGTCTGCCTGTGTGGTTTGCTCTCCAGCCATTAGCTAGCCACTAGCTATGGCTACTAGCTCTCTTTCCTCTCCTCCTCTGGTGTGCTCTCTCTGTCAGATGTTTAGCTACACCTCTGCCTCTTTTAGTGATAATGGTAAATGTAATAAATGTTGTCTTTTTGAGGCGCTCGAGGCGAGGTTGTCTGATTTGGAATCCCGGCTCCGCTGCATTGAAACACCGTCTGCGCCAGTTAATCTCAACGGACGCCCCTTAGCTGCAGCGGAGCTAGCTAGCTTAGGCCCCTCTGTCAGCGGTTCCCCAGCTCTCCTCAGCAGCGAGGAGACTGGGTGGGTGACGGTGAGAAGGAAGCCCAGTCGCAAAGCCCCGGTACACCACCAACCTGTTCACGTTTCTAATCGTTTTTCCCCGCTCAGCGACACACCCGCTGAGGAAAAAACTCTGATCATTGGCGACTCTGTAGTCAGAAACGTGAACCTAGAGACTCCAGCGGCCATAGTCCAATGCATTCCTGGGGCCAGAGCAGGCGACATCGAGTCAAATTTGAAAATTCTGGCTAAAAGTAACTGTAAATATTCCACAATTGTTATTCACGCCGGCATTAATGACATCCGTCTCCGGCAGTCGGAAGTCACGAAACTTAATATAGAATCGGTGTGTGAGTTTGCAAAAACGATGTCTGCCACTGTAGTATTCTCTGGGCCCCTCCCCAGTCTGACTAGTGATGACATGTTTAGCCGCTCGTCATCCTTGAACCGCTGGCTGTCTGTGTGGTGTCCTAAAAATGACGTGGGCTACATTGACAATTGGAGCTCTTTTTGGGGAAAACCTGGTCTTATGAGACGAGACAGCATTCATCCCACTTTGGATGGTGCTTCTCATTTATCTAACAATCTGGCATCTTTTTTATCCAAATTTCCAAAACCCTGACTACTCAGAGTTGGGACCAGGAAGCAGAGTCGCAGTCTTACACGCCTCTCTGCAGCTCCTCTTCATCCGCCACCCCTCAGCTTAGCCCCTGTCTTCCCCATCAGAGAATCGTTGTCTGCTCCCTCCAAAGTAAATAAAAATATAATGCATAAGCATCCCAAAGTGATAAAGCAAAATATTGGTAAAACTCAAATTAAACATAAAGCCTCTAAATTGAATGAATTGGCCTCTGTTCCTCCTCATAATTTAAAAATTAAATGTGGTTTATTAAATATTAGGTCTCTAACTCCCAAGTCTCTGTTAGTCCATGATCTGTTAATTGATCATCAGATTGATTTAATTTCCCTTACAGAGACTTGGTTAGGGCAAGATGATTATGTTGGTTTAAATGAATCAACTCCCTCTGGTTATTTAAACTGCCAAAATCCCAGAAGTTCTGGTCGTGGAGGAGGAGTAGCAACAATTTACCATTCCAAATTACTAGTTAATGTAAAGCAAAAAACATGTTATAATTCTTTTGAGGGCCTGGTCCTCAGTGTTGGGCACTTTAGCAATTTTAGGTTAAACCCAATTTTATTTGCCATAGTTTATCGTCCCCCATCAACCTACTCAGAATTTTTATCCGAATTTGCTGATTTCTTAGCTGATTTAGTGCTGAAATCTGATAGAATAATTATAGTAGGGGACTTTAATATACATGTGGATGTAGATAGTGACTGACTTAATGTGGCATTTAATTCAATATTAGACTCGATTGGGTTTTCTCAGAAAGTAGGAAATTCTACTCATTACCTCCACCATACATTGGACCTTGTTCTGACATATGGCATAGAAATAGAAAATCTTGTAGTGTCTCCTCATAACCCTGTACTGTCAGACCATTGTCTGTTAACCTTTGATTTTACTATTTCTGACTATTTGGCTCCTAAAGAAAAATATTATTACAGTAGATGCCTCTCAGATGATGCTGTTACCAAATTTATGCAGATTGTTTCCTCTATGCCATGTGTCAACACAACGGAAATAAGCTATAGACAGCTTGCTCCTTCTGTAATTGATAACATGGTGGATAGTGTTTCAGCTTCTCTGCATCAGACTCTAGACTTGGTGGCCCCCTTAAAAAAGAAAAAGTCTAATCAGAGATTTCTAACTCCTTGGTTCAACACAGAAACTCGTAGCTTAAAACAGAAGACTCGTCAATTAGAAAAAAAATGGCGCTCCACTAATTTAGATGAAATCTATTTAGCTTGGAGAAATCATCTTTTAATTTATAAAAAATCTCTTAGAAAAGCTAGAACGAGTTATTACTCTGCATTAATAGAAGAGAACAAGAATAATCCCAGGTTTCTTTTCAGTACTGTAGCCAGGTTGACAAAGAGTCAGGACTCTGTCAATCCTAGCATTCCCTTAGAGCTTACTAGTCAGGACTTTATGAACTTTTTCAATAATAAAATTTCATCCATCAGAGATAAAATCAATCAGATTCTTCCCACAGTTAACTTAAATACTGTAACTACTACAACTCCTTCTATTGATGTCTGTCTTGATGAGTTTACTCCAATCGACCTTTGTGAGTTAGACAAAATAGTTTCCTCATCCAAACCTTCAACTTGTCTTTTAGACCCTATTCCTACCAGGTTATTTAAAGAAGTCTTCCCACTTATTGGTAGCCTTATTCTTCATATAATCAATTCTTCATTAACTTTAGGCCATGTACCACAGGCTTTTAAAACGGCTGTAATTAAACCCTTACTCAAAAAGCCAACGCTAGATCCAAGAGCTTTAGCTAACTATAGACCAATCTCTAATCTCCCTTTCATTTCAAAAATCTTAGAAAGAGTTGTTGCTACGCAATTATTTGACCACCTGCAGGGAAATGGTTTACTTGAAGAGTTTCAGTCTGGGTTTAGAATCCATCATAGTACTGAAACAGCCTTAGCGAAGGTCACTAACGACCTCCTCATTGCATCTGATAATGGACTAGTTTCTGTACTTGTCCTTTTAGACCTTAGTGCAGCTTTTGATACTATCGATCATAATATTCTACTTGATAGATTAGAACACTATGTTGGACTTAATGGAACTTCGTTGCAGTGGTTTAGATCTTATTTATCTGATAGGTTCCAGTTTGTTCATGTAAATAATGAGTTTTCTTTCAACTCAAAGTTCAGTCATGGAGTTCCACAGGGATCTGTGCTAGGCCCGACTCTTTTTAGTTTATATATGCTTCCGTTAGGCAATATTATTAGAAAGCACTGTATACACTTTCATTGTTATGCTGATGACACACAATTATACCTGTCATTGAAGTCAGATGATAGTAATCAATTAGCCAAGTTAGAAGCCTGTCTTAAGGAAATCAAAGCTTGGATGACTTGTAATTTCCTGCTATTAAATTCAGATAAGACTGAAGTCATTCTTGTTGGTCCAAAAAACCTTAGAAATTCCTTTCCAAATCAAACTTTCAGTTTGGATGCGGTTACTCTTTCTCTTAATAGCTCTGTGAGGAACCTTGGAGTTATTTTTGATCAGGATTTGTCCTTCAATTCACATATTAAATTTGTTTCTAAGACTGCCTTCTATCTTTTGCGTAATATTGCCAAGATTAGGAGCATCTTGTCTCAGAGTGATGCTGAGAAACTGATCCACGCTTTTGTTAGCTCGAGATTAGATTATTGTAATTCTTTATTATCAGGCTGTCCTAAAACATCTTTAAAAAGTCTTCAGCTGATCCAAAATGCTGCAGCAAGAGTTTTAACAGGTACTAGAAAGAGAGATCATATCTCTCCGGTTCTGGCCTCCCTTCATTGGCTTCCCATAGAGTTTAGAATTAAGTTTAAAATCCTTCTTCTTACTTACAAAGCTCTAAACAATCAGGCTCCTTTTTATTTAAAAGATCTGATACTACCGTATTATCCTAACAGAGCACTATTCTCCCAAAATGCAGGATTACTTGTAATACCTAGAATCTCCAAAAGTACAATGGGAGGCAGAGCCTTCAGTTATCAAGCTCCTCTCCTGTGGAATCAGCTGCCAATCTGGATTCGGGAGTCAGACTCGATCTCTGTTTTTAAGAATAGGGCTAAAACCTACCTTTTTGATATAGCCTACAATTAGGGAGGGATCATGTGTTTCTGAACCCTCCCTTAGTTATGCTGCTAATAGGTTTAGTCAGCCGGGGGACCTCCAGTAATGCACTGGGCCTCACTCCTTTTCTCACTCTCAATGAAATATTTTTTTTTGCCGGTCATTAACATTTGTTTGTTCTCTCCCATAGATTGAGTCCCCATCATGCTGTTTGCTCTCTACATGTCTGTTCTTTTCTTCTTCTCTATCCCCTCACCCCCCAGCCAGTCGCAGCAGATGACTGCCCCTCCCTGAGCCTGGTTCTGCTGGAGGTTTCTTCCTGTTAAAAGGGAGTTTTTCCTCTCTGCCGTCGCCAAGTGCTTGCTCACAGGGGATCGCCTGATTGCTGGGGTCTTTCTGCAACTGTGGGGGTTCCCCCTACAGTTGATAGTGCTATGAGATGACTGTTGTTGTGAAATGGCGCTATATAAATAAAGTTGAATTGAATTGAATTGAATTAAATTGAATTGAAATGTGATTTGTGCTCAACAATTTGTACAAATTGTTGTCTGTTACTTAAATAACTTTCCACCCAACTCAGTCCGATCCCTCTTATCCCATACCTTTCCAGTTTCCTTAGTAGAATCCTGTGGTCAGTGGTGTCAAAATCTTTCTTTAAATCTATAAATATTCCTACAGCAAACTTTTTTTTATCTATACAACTAGTAATTTCTTCAATAAGTTCGATCAGTGCCAAAGATGTAGATTTATCTGCTCTAAAACCATATTGGCTGTATGTAAGGAGGTTGCGTTTTTCAATGAAATCATCCAGTCTCTTAGTGAAGATTTTTTCAAGTATTTTGGAGAACTGTGAGAATAAAGAGACTGGCCTGTAATTTGTGAAATAATGACTGTCTCCTGTTTTGTATAGAGGTATTACTTTTGCTATTTTCATTTTGTTTGGAAATTTACCAGATCAAAATGACAGGTTACAGATGTGGGTGAGTGGTTTAACAATTCCTTTAATTACTTTATTCACTATTGTCATGTCAATTTCATTTCAGTCAGTTGATTTTTTTTGTTCTTAAATTTACTCGCAGTCTCGATAATTTCTTTTTCAGTAACTGCACCCAAAAAGATTGTGTTTGGATTTCTATCTTCTATTTCATTTACAGAACCACTGTTGTTTGTTTCTGGTGTCACTATTGATTTTGTTAATTCAGGACCAGTGTTTACAAAAAATTTATTGAAACCACTGACCGCATCCTCTATATTATTTATCTGATTGCCATTTTCAATAAAATATTCTGGATAATTAGCATTCTTAGGTCGATTACTAATAATCCCATTGAATACTTGCCATATTCCTTTTAAGTTATTCTTATTATCCTCTAATATTCTGTTGTAATATTCTTTCTTACAAGTCCCCATTATATTAGTAAGCTTATTTTTTTATCTTTTATATTTGATCTCAGCCTCCACCATTCTGCACTTAATGAATTGTTTATATAATGTATTCTTCTTTTTACATGCATTTAGTAACCCCTTGGTGACCCAAGGAATATTTTTGTTTTGTTGTCTGTCACTGTACTGTTTTATAGGACAGTTTTTATTGTATAATGATTGAAATATTTGTAAAAATTTATCATATGCTTTATTTATATCATTTTCATCATAAACTATCTTCCAGTCTTGTATTAATAATTCCTTTGCCAGTAAATACATAGATTCATCAGTTCTTATTCTTTTATATTTAATATTTTTGGTATACTTTTTCTTCCTATAATCACATTGATAGACAACAAAAATCAGCAGGTGGTCACTGATATCATTCAATAAAAGCCCACTCCTGATATTATTTTCCATAATGTTTGTGAATATGTTATCTATTAGTGTGGCACTGTGTGACGTGATTCTGCTAGGTGGGGTGATTGTTGGTTGTAAGCCCATACTGTACATTGTGTTGATAAATTCTTCTGTCAAACTATGTTGTTTTGAATTCATAAGATCTATATTGAAATCCCCACAGATGAACATAACTTTATGAGTTAGTTTTGCATACATTTTTTCCATCCAGTCCTTAAATAAGTCAATGTTTGATCCAGGTGTTCTTATACACAGCTCACTACTATATTCTTCACATTGTCCAGACAGATTTCTATTGTAATACATTCAAATAAATCATCCACAGTTACTGACAGATTTTCAACAACCTTGTATTGCAAGCTCTTGTCAACATAAATTGCAACTCCTCCTCCTTTTTTCACTTTTCTATTTATATAATTTAATTCATAGCCATCCATGGTAAAATCCACTCCTTTCTCTTCACTGAGCCACGTCTCTGATATTGCCACAATATTGAACAGCTCTTTAAACTGATGTAAATAATCTTTAATGTTATTAAAGTTGGCATAGAGACTTCTGCTGTTGAAGTGGATCATAGAAGTATTGAAATCAGATGTGACCATAGTGTTAAACTGTTCATCCGTGTAGTAACTACAGTTATTATTGATGGAGCTAAATAAATTATTATCAGAATCTATGTTACATTCTATGTCCTGTGGGTTGTGATCCGTATATTCAAAAACTTTTAGTTCCTGATGTTCCTGTTTGTTGATCTTTTGTTTCTTTTTTTTTTTTTTTCGATTTAGTATACTTTATTGATCCCCAGAGGGGAAATTGAGGGTATCCACCACCTGGATGGATGAGCAGCCACACTACGGCGCTATCCCTCAACCATTCACACACACATACACACCTAGGGCCACTTTAGAGTCCCCAATTAACCTAACCTGCATGTTTGTGGCATGTGGGAGGAAACTGGAGAAATCCCGGAGTAAACCCACGCAAACACGGGGAGAACATGCAAACTCCACACAGATCACTATTGGTCGAGGGCTGGGATCGAACCCATGATCCCCGGGCCAAGGGTAAACTGTGCTGCCGCAGTGCTAACCACTGCTCCGCCGTGCAGCCCGTTGTGTCATGTTGTTAAATGTCCTGTTGCAGATGAGTGTGATCCTTCAGTGTCCTACAGTTGTCTCTTGTTGCTGTGACTCCAGTTCATAATATTCATTGATATTTGTCCAGTTCCATAACATTACAGATGTTTATGACCTTGGCTTCTTCAGGTGATCCATTTAATTTTATGTATATTTTACAGTTTGATGTCCAGGTGTTTTGAATCTTTTTCTGCTTTCTCAGGTATCTTGCTTTTCTGGCTATTTCTGTGTTTTCTTTTGTAAGGTGCTCGTTTATGTAAATGTTCGTTCCTTTCAGTTTCCTACCTTGTTTTAGCAGTGCAGTCTTGTGTTTTTTATTCATAAACCTCATGATCACAGCTGGTTTGTTGCTGTTTTTCCTGGGCAGAGGGTGGTAGGCCTCAATGGTGTTACAGTCCAGCTGGATTCCTTTGGACTGCAGGAAGGCCGCCACTTGTTGCTCCGTGGATTCGTCTTCCAGCACGTCGAGCCTCCTTCCGCTGTCCGCGGCCACAGCTCGAGCATACGATCGGGGTTTAATGTGGAGCCCAGTGATGACCACATCGTTCACCCGAGTGTACTGCTCCAGGTCCGACACTCTGGTCTCCAGATACGCCAGCCTCTTGTCCTTCTCAGCGTTCTGGATCCGCAGTGCTTTCACCTCCTCAAGCAAGCCCAGGATGTTTTTTTGCTGCAGCTTAACAGCAGAAATCTCTTCAGCCAAGAAGTTGAGTGATCTTTTAGTATCGTACACCTCCTCAGTCTGCTGAGCTTTCTTGGGACCCATGATCCCGGCCGATGTACGTTGATTCAGGCTCTGTGATTGTAGATCGTAGAAAAGAAAACATGTGGGAGAAGTCCTTTTGTTCTCCCAGAGTGTGAGGGGACTGATGAATTGCTTCACCAGCCACTACAATATTAAGTTATGAGACTGGCAATTTCTCTCTTTTTTCACGCGAGCAGGCGTACCGTTTTTATTCTCCAGCGGCAGTGACAAAGCAACAGCTAAAAACTCTAGCTCTAAACTGAGTTTTAAAGGAAGATAGCAAAAAACGAACTAGGATCCTTTACCTGTGCGTCCTCACCTTACATTCCACAACCCGAACTCTACTACCACTAAGCTATGCTAAACGCTACTCTTAAATATCCATGTTAAAAGAAATTGATTATTTTCCCTGCAGATCATTTTCAGATCTTCTATCCTCTGTTGAAATACCACAACTGCAGTATCTAAATGAATATATAAGAAATAAACACCAAATAGATGAATGAAAGAAGAGACGCATTTCACTGGCCTAAACTTTTTAAAAATATCTCATGAAGGAAAATACAGCACTCTAAATTGTACCCATATTGTCAGAATCTAGAAAATTTAGAGTGATCGTATATTGGTTCGTTACCTCAAATAAGATTCATGACGCAAGTATATTCCTCATATGAGTTCTTTACTGCAGGAGTGCACACTTGTAACAGCAAATTCAGCACTAGCAATAAAAAACAATCAGGAAGTTTTTATACATAGTCAGTCACACAAAGCATCTGCTGGGTACAATTCACAGTCATAATATGAGTATGAGTACAAAACATTGGCCTGGACTGAGAACAACATGGCCTTGCAGGTGTGCTCTCAGGCTCCAAGTCACAGCATTTCATAAGAAAACAAGGTCAATTCCCCCTCACTCCCAGACCCCTTATCATGCACACAGTCTGGTCTGGTGAGACACTTTGACTTTTAAGCACATCTTAAATGGAGGACACTCAAAAGGTCCACTTATTACCCACATCATAATCATAAAAGATGCATGCAGTATACATTTTAAATCATATAATATGGTTATGCAATGATAATGATAATGATGTTAGTAATTATAAAATGATTAACAATTATAAAATGATTTGTTAGTAACAGCAATCATATAAAATGATAAATGATTAGACATGCATGATAAACAATTAACAATTTTCTGACATTTATATGCATAATGTGTTAAAATGAGTTCAAAAGCACTGCAGTACAGCATCACTGATTTATTTGGAATTTAATTATTGAGCTTAAATAAATAAAAATGAAGTTTAAGCTTAAAATCACATTTCTGGTTTTACGTTTCCATTTTATTTAATCATCAGACAACATTAGGCAGTGATCAAACACAACCAGTGATGGCTTGTTGTCATCACTGCATAGTGATTTAGCTCCTAGTATAACAAGATGCATCACCTTAACACCGTACCTTTTGAGTTTTTTTGGTGTTTAAGAGTCCATTTGCAATAAAAGGAGTGCTAAAAATAAATAATTTGATCAATAAAGAGCTGCAATGCTTCTTCCAGCATTTTATTTTCTTGCATCATTTGTCATCTCCTCCAGCCTGTTGCTTTTCCTGTATGATCACTTCAGTACTAAATATATGTGTGTGTATATACTGTACATTATATATCAACAAAAATCATATTATAAACCCATTTAAAGTTAGAGCTGTCTTCACGACCAACAGCCCCAACTTTTGGGGCTACGAATATTCTGTCCAATCTTTTTTTCTCCCTTAATAAACTTCATCAGTGTTTTATGTAGCACTGTGATGTTTCTAATGGCACTTTTTTGTGTGTGCAACTTTTTTGTCATTGTTTTACAGATCTTCTTGTAAATCAGAGGCATTTTTTTTCTTGTAAATTTGTCTACTTTTTGTATAAAAATGCAGTATTTCTCCCATGTTGCCTAAATAAAGGAGTAAATTAGCCTTGTCCATTTAGCACAGTTAATGATTTTGTGCTCTTCCTCCACATTAGGATACATACTGTATACTGTCATTTTTTGCTTAAAAAAATCTTTTTCCTTTAAAAATGAAAACGAGGACATAGGAGACAACTGCCTGTACTGATGACCTGACAGTCCTATAATAAAAAGATTTAAAAAAAAAATCCTTATATGGGCAGATATCTCACCCCCCCCCCCCCCAATGTTTGAAACAAAGTTACGCCCTGTGGAAATGTGAAAATGACGAGGCAGAGTTTATTTCACGAGCCAGGTTTATTCACATCTTCCAACATCAGCAAAGCAGAAAGAGGAAAAAACTCAGACATTCGTCCTTTATATATCCAGGACCTTCAAAGCTCACAGTCACATTGCCTTTAATCACAAGTAACAATGCATCTTCTCTGAGATCCCATAACCCCCTCATAGTCTCTGGCAGACCAGGAAATCCCCCAAGGCCGTCTTCGTCTCTTGCATACCAAAGACTAAATTTTCACATCCTCCTGTTATCTCCAAGGAGACCCAGTTCTTTGTTCTCTCTGAGATGTGAAGCTTAAAGTGATACACGTGTCCCACAGCCCTTGACATTCATCCCCACTTGGCAGCTGATGAGGAGGGTGTTTTATAACTGCAAGTTGTATGATCATCTGTTTGTGCTACAATATCTATCCTTATTAATAAAACGAGTAACGTGAGTGTTAGATTGTATATTGTACATATATTATTATGGCAGTGCCCTGGGCTAGAGAGGGGTGACGCCAGCTGCGGGAGACATCTTGTCTCTTCGCTGTGGCTCCTGTGCTCGCGTTAGAGTCTCCTGTGTTCCTGTGTTCTCGTTCTTAATAAAACCTATAAAACATCACCTCGACTCCTTTGTAATTAGATACAACATTTGGCGATGAGGATATACGGAGATGGAGAGGGCTGCTACTGCATTTTGTCCCTTTTTGGAGGCTCTGGGTGAGCCGTTGGTCCCTTGGGCCAGATGGTATGCAGCCTTCAAAAACTATCTTATGGCGCTGCACCTCGGCAACCTAGACAAATTGCGTGCGAGGGCTATTCTGGTCCACAACCTCGGTATGGAAGGAAAGAGGATCCTGAGCACACTTGGAGGAGGTGACTCATTCGGTGATGTCGTGAGGCTCATGGCAGGCTACTTTCATGCCCTTGAGATTACCATAGTGCAGTGCATACAGTTCAGGCAGCGGCGCCAGCAGCCCGGGGAGTCGGTTCAGCAGTTCGTGGTGGACCTTCAGCAGCTGGCGGGTGAGTGCAGGTTTGGGGCTTTGGAGGAGGAGATGGTCCTCGACCAGCTAGCGGAACACGTGGCCTATTCCTCTGCGAGAATCTGCCTGCTAACCCATGCTGGTGAGCTAACACTGCTAGCAGCCATGGAGCTAGTGCAACAACACGAGGCAACAGAAAGGCTAACAAATAATCTTGGTGGCACAGAAGCCCTGCCCAGGAATGATAAGCAGTGGAAGGCACTAGCCTTGGATTCGGACGATGGCAGCAAAGATGAATACGCGGCCATTGTGAAGATTAGGTCCACCCCGGGGACGCCGAGATGCTATGGCTGTGGATCCAGTAGGCACCGCTATAGAGCGAAGGAGTGCACAGTGAGGGGCAGGCGTTGTGGACGGTGTGGTCTGCTTCACCACTTCGCCAGAGTTTGCCGGAATTTCAAGAAGGAGGAAAGAAGATTGGGAAAGGGAACGCCGACGAAGAAGACACCTACGGTGGTCCACACTGTCTCGCCCAACACAGAGTGCCGTATTTTGTGCAACATACTGTTGGACGGGACACCAAAACCGATGCTGGTGGACACAGGATCGACGGCCTCCATCCTGAATTTGGCGACGGTAAAGAAATTTTTTCCCCATTACACCTTAAGTAAAACAAACATTGCCTGTTACAGGTATGGTGATAACCCCCTGGACATTGTGGGCTCAGTGTGGCTGTCGGTGACTTACAAGAAAGCCTCTATGTGCACAGCTGAGTTCATGGTGGCCCGTAGTGGTAACAATTTAATGGGCTGTGACTTGTTTTATGGGCTTGCGTTCTCCATCACCTGCGGAGAAGTGGAGGAGTGATCAGGTTGTGGACTGTGGGACCGGCCATTTTATTCGGGTAGTGGTGAAGAAGCGTGGGACTTAGGGTGGCCCATTCCGAGTGAAGAGGGACACCGGCAGCACCAGACTACGCCAACGCGATGGGAACTCCATGCCAGTGTTTGCAGTCCAGAATCAGAATCAGAATCAGAATCAGAATCAGGTTTATTGCCATTGTTCATGTAGTACACAAACTAGGAATTTGTCTCGGTACAATGCTGCAACATTAAACATGATAAGATAAGAGAAATAAACTATACATGTAATAAAGTGTAGGATAAGATTAAGTGATACTGGTCAACAGTTAAAATATATATTAGCCAGCAGCAGATACTGTGGAGAACTATATAGTGCAGTCGGTAATGCAGGAAGAAAACAGTGATGATTGACATGAGTCTGGTTGAGCTGCTGTACATGGTGCACGAGAGTCACTTAGTGTTCAGCAGTCTAATGGCAGAGGGGAAGAAGCTGTTCATGTGACGGGAGGTTTTAGTCTGGATGGACCGAAGTCTTCTACCAGAGGGGAGGGGGGCAAACAGTACATGACCAGGGTGTGAGGGATCGGCTATGATCCGGCCAGCACGCCTCCGGGTCCTGGAGATGTACAGATCCTGGAGAGATGGGAGCTTGCAGCCGATCACCTTCTCAGCAGTGCGCACGACGCGCTGCAGCCTTAGTCTGTCCCTGGCAGTGGCTCCTGCGTACCACACGGTTATGGAGGTGGTGAGGATGGACTCGATGATGGCTGTGTAGAACTGCACTAACATCTTGGTGGGTAGCTTGAGCTTCCTCAGCTGCCGCAGGAAGAACATCCTCTGCTGGGCTTTTTTGATGAGTGAGCTGATGGTCAGCTCCCATTTGAGGTCCCTGGTGATGGTAGTGCCTAGGAAGCGGAAGGAATCAGCAGTGGTGATGGGAGAGCCTGAGAGGGTGAGGGGGGGCAGAGGAGTAGTGACTTTCCTGAAGTCTACAATCATCTCCACTGTCTTCAGAGCGTTCAGCTGCAGGTTGTTATTGCTGCACCAGGACGCCAGCTGGGCCACCTCTCTCCTGTAGGCGGACTCGTCGCCGTTGGAGATGAGCCCGATGAGGGTGGTGTCGTCCGCAAACTTGATCAACTTGACAGACTGGTGGCTGGAGGTGCAGGAGTTGGTGTAAAGGGAGAAGAGTAGGGGGGAAAGTACACAGCCCTGGGGTGATCCGGTGCTGATGCTAGTATAGTCTGAGACAGTCTTTCCCAGCCGCACATGCTGCCTCCGGTCCGTCAGGAAGTCGATGATCCACCTGCAGAGGGAGTCAGGCACGTTGAGCAGGGACAGCTTGTCCCGGAGCAGAGCGGGGCGGATGGTGTTGAATGCGGAGCTGAAGTCCACAAACAGGATCCTGGCGTAGGTTCCCGGGGAGTCCAGGTGCTGCAGGATGGAGTGGAGGGCCAGGTTGACTGCATCGTCTACAGACCTGTTGGCTCGGTAGGCAAACTGCAGCGGGTCCAGGAGAGGGGTGGTGATGGACTTGAGGTGGGACAGGACCAGGCGCTCAAAGGACTTCATGACTACAGAGGTGAGCGCTACAGTTCTGTAGTCATTAAGTCCAGTGATCCGTGGCTTCTTGGGGACAGGGATGATGGTGGAGGATTTGAGGCAGGACGGCACGTGGCATAACTTAAGGGAGGTGTTAAAAATGTCTGTGAATACAGGAGCCAGCTGTTTCGCACAGAGTCTCAGGGTGGAGGGAGACACGCCGTCTGGGCCGGGGGCCTTGCGCGGGTTCAGTCTGGAGAACTGTTTGAGCACATCCTGCTCACTGATGATAAGGGGAGGGGGGGAGGTGGGGGGGGGGTGCCTTAAATGAAGTAGGGAATGTGGAGGCTGTGGAGCTGGAGGGAGGGGGGGAGTTGGACACAGATGACGAGGTGTCAAAACGGGCATAGTGTTGGGACAGTCTCTGACAAAGGGCTTTGTCATCCTGACCTTTAGGAGCCTGAGGCCGATAGTTGGTGATCTGCCTCAGTCCTCTCCACACGGAAGCCGAATCATTAGCAGTGAACTGCTGCTGGAGTCTCTCTGAGTACACAGATTTAGCCCTCTTCAGCTCTCTGTTAAACCGGTATTTAACCTCCCTGTAGCAGTCCCTGTCTCCACTTTTCAGCGCTGCTTCCTTCTCCTTCCTGATCTGTCTGAGCTTAGCTGTGAACCAGGGTTTGTCATTAGAGTAACTCACCCTGGTGCGTGATGGAAGAATGTTCTCTTCACAAAAGTGGATATATGAGTTCACAGTGTCCGTGTACTCATCCAGATCATGCGTGGCTCCTTTAAGCATGCCCCAGTCAGATATTTCCATACCTGTACCCGTAGGTAGATTTGTTTTGCAGTTGGTGACATCCATATTTACAAGCCACTAATTACATTCAACATAGACACAAACACAGGCACACATCTTACAAAATAGGTAAATATAGTGGTCCTGCATCCAGTGGATGCAGGACCCGAACACCATGGTTTAGCCCCCGTGAAAGCGGATGGTTCCAGAGAGCGAGTGCAGCGGGGCTCCGGTGGCCGGCTGAGTACCACTGTTGAGTCAGGTGCTGCCAGTGCCGCTCCGACGCAGCAAATGAAAGTGATCGGGGTGAGACCAGATGGCATGAACCCTAGCCGTGCCCAGAATCAAAACAAGGGACAAGGCTTGAGCAAGCTTAGCGGGATGCTGAAGAGCCATATGGGTACTGGTTCGCGACGCAGAAGAAGGAGAAAGCCAGTGAGTGCTCCCTTGGGCAAGGGCGATGGTGTGCGCCCTAGGGTCGAGCCTCGGCTAGGACGTGGGCGCAGTTCAAGGGAGCAGAGAGATGGACAGGGTGATCTGCGGGTGGTACGAGCTGACGACGACGGTTACCTGAAATTGACAGATGGGTCAAGACGGCACCTGAATGAGCTGTGGTGTTCGGGAAGGAAGGAAGGAATGTCAGTGCAGCCCGTCTCCAATCACAAAGAAACAGAGGCGCTCTGGGAGTGGGCTGTGGGACGGACACTCCAGAGGGGGGCCTACGGGAGACCTGGGTTAGGACTTTATATTTGGAGCTTACGGAGTGTCTAGTTGTAGTGTGTTTTGCTGTGTGTTCGCTAAGATTAATGTTTAAAAAAAAAGAGAGAGAAAAGTTGAGAAATGTGTATATAGAAAATAATGTGAAATAATGTGATTTAACTGTATATGATGACCATAGTTGTTTGTATGGATGCCATGTAGCTGTGAAGCTGCTCGGAGTGTTATGTGTGTGTGTGTGTGTGGAGCGGTGCAGTAACACCTGGGTGTGAAAGTTAGGGAGGAGTGTGTGTGAACATAGTAATTGCCCTATGTTGTGTGTGCTTTATATTTGGTAGGAGTCTCTGTGCCCAGTTTGTGGGGTGAAATGTGTCATGGTCTGTGCGCCGATGTCATCCGCGCTCAGGCCATACTCCTCCTCAGCCCGGCTTTTGTTATGACAGCGTCTCAGCGGGCTTCCGGCTGTCAAGCTCCACGGGATGGCTGGAGGCCAATTACCTCTCATCAGCTGAGGCGCTGTCAACCACTATAAAAGGGAGCAGTCCTGATTGCTCAGGGCTGCGACCTCACATTATCCACACTCTTCTCTTGGTGTGGATTAGGCTCGAGTCCCTACGTCCGGCTCCAGCCCTCCTCTCTTCCCTCATCACTATTCGTAAGTGTACCTTTTGTATTATTTGTGTTTTGCCCCATGAGGCTCTTTTCCTTTGTTCCTTCCCTTATTAATAAACTACACAAACTCACCGGTTGGCCCTTGGCTCTTATTAATGGCTCACAAGAGCCATTCGTAACAGTAGGTCACAGCCCGTGAGTTGCCGGCCACCGTGAGTGTTGCATAAATTGGACTTTGTTCTTCCCTGTCTGGGTGTCCACTCTGGGAGAATGCCGTCTCCCAGGAGTCGCGTTCGGCGCCTGGGTAATGAGCTAGCGAGTGCCCTGGAGTATGTTGATGGGACGCTCCTCGCCGCTACCTTGGACGACAACCCCAACGACATGCGCTGGCACCTAGGCTACGCTGAGGTTCTCCTGGACAATCTTCCTCACTATGCCGACCACCCTGAAGTCAGCACGAGGAGAAATGACATTGCTGCCCAGCGCGAGATACTGGGCTGGAGGGAAATCCCGGCAGGGAGCCGAAGAGGAGGAATCGTCGCCCCTCGCTTCGGGATCCTGCCCCTGCCTCCGCTCCGGCCCGGGAGTTCGCACCATCCAGAGGTCTTTCCCCATTGGGCATGACGTCACTCGGGATTCCCCCAGAGGAGCTGCAGCTGACAGCAATCAAGATCTGGGCCCGAGTGGCTGCTGCTCACTCCGCTGTGCATCCATCTGTAATTATGAAGCATGTGGCGGTGGCAGTCAGACTGGTGGAGAGGAATCCCAGGTTAAGTGACTTTCCTGAGTTCACCGACCTCCTCGCCTCAGTCTCTGCACAGGAGCGGCGATTCCCGGACCTCACCTTCGCCTCGTCCTCTGCCAGAAACCGTCATCACCTCCACAGACAACCTCGGCTTGAATCCCGTCCAGATCCAGTTCCAGGTCACCGCAAGGGCTCAATCTCCCACACAGCTGTCACTCCTACGCCTCGTCAGAGGGGAATCCCCGCAGACTCATCTCCCGGGCCATCTTCTCCTGCTGTTCCGTCAGCGCTCTGTGCCCAGCTCGTCTCGGCTGTCGCCCCCTCCTCGTCGCCTATCCCGGCTGCAGTGTGTCTCTGGAGTCCTGTTTCGGCGAGCCCCGTCCCAGAACCTTCCTGAGCGGCTCCCCTTCGTCCTCCCAGGGGGCCCTCTGTCACTGTCCGGTGGGGAAAGGGAGGAGCAACGTCCGCCGCAGCAGGCACCATCCAGCCTCCAGGAGACAGGCAAGTCCAAACTCATCCATATTCTCATTATTGTGATTTGCCTTGTCAGACACCTGGGGGTGGAGTTTGGGGTTCGCAGTCCCCAGAGCTTCCACCACCTGCTGTGGCTTTAGTTTTTTATCCTGCATCCTCTGTGTCTCCCTCCGCTGAATGGTCCTCGACGCCAGGCCAACGTCGCTGGATGAGGAGGGGGCCTGCGGTTCTGGAGAGCCTGGTTCCGGTTCAACAGCCACGTCATGGGCGGACGAGGAGAGTGGACTGCAGCGTGGAAGCTGCACCGACGAGGAAGCATCCCCAGGCCTCCACGGACGAGCAGTCCGGTCCAGCGGGTTGAGGGTCCCCTGCCACCACGCCGTGTGGGCCGTCGGTGTGGGCATCGGTGCCGGAGGATCCAGAGGCTGCGGACACCATCATGCCAGCTGCAGAGCCCGACGTAGCTGAGTGGGAGCCTGATGACGACCTCCTGCCATCTGAGCCCGGATCTTCGGAGTCCTGGACGGCGTCAGAACCTGAGATCAGGCAAGTGCTCTGTATTGCCTTTCTTCTTTCCTTTCTAGAGCATTTTTGCCTGTCTCTTGGAGAGATGAGCCGGGTGCAGCCGCCCGCTGCGTCCGAGCTTGTCTCGCCAGGTTCTGGCGCTGCCGGTGATCCTGATCTCGGTTCTTTTCTCTCTCCCGAGCCTTCTCCCAGGGTTGCCGGCGAGGAGCTGCTTTCCCCCGCTGTGCCAGAGGTTCCGGGTTCAGGGTTGGAGGTCGGTTCTGGTGCAGCGCCGACCCAGTCGGGGTCCGTCACGGGTACAGCCGTGACCCAATCAGGGTCCGACGAGGGTGCAGCACCAGCTGGATCCAAGTTCGGTGAGGGAGCTGCAGATCCCCTGCCACTGGACACAGGACCGGCTCATCTTCTTCCCCATCTTCATCACCATCCTCATCTTCACCTTCATCATCCCCTCAAGCCTCCTCCACCAGGTGCCGTATGGACCCCTCACTTTCGGCCCGGCTCGCCCTCGCTATTCCCCTCTACCGGGAAGCCGTTGCCTCTCTCTCCCCTGCGGCCCTGGTGGCTGAGTGATGTGGGTCGGCCGCTAGAAGGAGTGCCGCACCCATTCGGCTCTCTGGGCCGGCCACCCGACCCATTGGACTCTCTATTTGGCTGCCTGATCCGGCCGCCTGAAGCACTGTTTTTTCTGGCCTGGGATTCGGGTAGGCCGCCTGAATTCTTCCCGTTACCCCTGTTGGCGGTTTGGACACTGGGGGCGGGGAGACCCCCCGAACTGTGTAATTGTGCCTGTCATCCCTGTGTTTTTCTCCTCTGTTTCTTCGTAATTTTGTGGATGTACGGGTGTATTATGATTTCATATAATCTCATCTCTGTTAGTATGCCCTTGTGTTCTTTCTAGGCCCCCTCCTGTTGTTACACTCCTTTTTTTCTTTAGGGTTTGGGCCATATATTGTCTGCATTTATGGAGTATTGTGGGGGTTTTTTCTCTCTCATCCCCACCGTACTCTGTAATTGCTTCGTTTGTTCCCTGTCAGTGTTGTGGGGGGTTTTTTCTCTCCTCTTTTTTTTGACTGACTCCTTCCTGGCCTGCGCCCCATCTGCCCACCCTAGGGGGGGTGGGGGGCTTGGGTGTTACTGGCCGTTCTGAGCCCGTCCTCGAAGGGGAGGTCCTGTCATGGTCTGTGCGCCGATGTCATCCACGCTCAGGCCATACTCCTCCTTAGCCCGGCTTTTGTTATGACAGCGTCTCAGCGGGCTTCTGGCTGTCAAGCTCCACGGGACGGCTGGAGGCCAATTACCTCTCATCAGCTGAGGCACTGTCAACCACTATAAAAGGGAGCGGCCCTGATTGCTCAGGGCTGCGACCTCACATTATCCACGCTCTTCTCTCCGTGTGGATTAGGCTGGAGTCCCTACGTCTAGCTCCAGCCCTCCTCTCTTCCCTCATCATTATTCGTAAGTGTACCTTTTGTATTATTTGTGTTTTGCCCCACGAAGCTCTTTTCCTTTGTTCCTTCCCTTATTAATAAACTACGCAAACTCACCGGTTGGCCCTTGGCTCTTATTAATGGCTCGCAAGAGCCATTCGTAACAAAATGTGGGTTTGTGGAGTCGGGTACCGCCATGGTTCATATTTCTGCATGCTTTAGAATTGTAATATGTGTATCTATTTATTTCAGGATTAATTTATTTTGGTGTGTGGCCCTTTTTTCTTTTCAGTGACTGTTCTTTTACATAGCAGAGTGCTCTGCTGGGCCAGTGTGGTGTGTATATGTGTAGGACTGTGAACATCTTTGTGTAATGGCCTGCTCTGACTGCTCATCCTCCTCAGCTGCACACACACCTGTTCCTCATCACGGTCGGGGCTATTTAATCCACACTGCCCTGGGATCCGTGCGGAGTCGTTTGTCTTACTCCATGAGACCCACGCACTCCGTCTTCGTAATTCCAGAGACCCTAGCCACAGCCTGCTTTCGTCCCAGCTTCCAACCTCCTGCCCGCCTGCGTCTGGAAGAAAACCTCCACCACGCAAGTAAGCCTTTGCTTAATCTCTCCAATCCTATCTCAGTCCCCTGTGCACAGGTGGAGCTCCGTGGTGGCGGACTTCTCTCCTCCCTGACGGCGGACTGAGCTTCATACCTTCACCAGACACACCTCCACCACCTACACGCTGCAACTGGTTCTGTGGATGCTGTCCTCCTGGCCGTAGTCGCCGAGCTAAACCTGAGCGTCACTACATTTCTGCAAACAGGTTGCCAGGTCGTACGGCATTCTGCTCTCCCCAGCTGCAGCAAGAGCACACACCCACACACTTACATTTACATTATTGTTGTTAATAAATATAATTGCATCTACTCTGGTGCCCGAGTCTGCTCACTGGGTCAACCACCATGTCAGTACTACTTCGCTAAGATGACCCAGCTGACAGTGCGCTTATGCGCAAGGTTAACAACCTCGAGAACCGGGTAGATCAGTTAGCTTATTAACAGGAGATCATTTTGACACAGTTAACCCCTTAAACGGACCGGTTGGATCGTCTGGCAGGCCCGCAGACGTTTCCTTTGGCTCCTCCGGTCCCTAGTAGCTCCTCGGCTCCCGCTAGCTCCCCATCCGGGCAGGGACCTTCTCCTCGGCTAACCCCCATTCCCACTCCCACCCGTTTCAGTGGAAAATTAGGGGAAGCGCGGGGTTTTATCATGCAATGCGAGATAGTGTTTCAGCGGGTGCCCGGGGATTTTTCCACAGACCACAGCCAGATAGGCTATATTATTAATCTGTTAGAGGGGCGAGCGCTAGCTTGGGCCTACGCTGTCATGGCTAGGGCAAACTATGCCAACATGACTTATAATCAATTTGGCTGTAAGTTTAAGGAGGTGTTTCACCACTCAGACTGTGATAGTGTGCTTACCCCCCGGCTGCTTAATCTTAGACAGGGAACTCAGTCAGCGGCAGACTATGCTGTCGACTTCTGGGTGGTGGCTACTGAGGTGGGGTGGGGAGATACCTCGCTCTGCAGCATTTTTGTTAAGAGTCTTAGCCTTAGCCTGCAGGACGAGCTAGCTCTTCTAGAAAAACCTGATAGGCTCACAGAATTAATCTCCTTAGCCATCAGTCTGGATAACAGATTAAGGGAGCGGGCAGCAGAACGTAGGTCTTCCAGTTGCTTGGGTGCCCAATATCACCACTCCCCTCGGCCTTCCCCATTGGCCCTGCCTTCCTCTGATTCCCCGGAAGCCCTGGAACCTATGGTAGTAGGACAGTCCAAATTACCTCCGGTGGAGAAACAGCGCCGCCGAGAGCTGGGGTTGTGTCTGTACTGTGGGAGCGAGGAGCATGTGGTAGTGTCATGTCTGGAACGGCCAAAAGGGGGAGTCCGTGCGTCGCAGTAGGGGGACTCACGGACTCACCTCAATCTAATCCCCTATCCAGGTTACTTCTCCCTATTCATTTCGTCCATAAACAGACTGAAATAGGGACACACGCACTGATTGATTCGGGGGGCAGAGCAGACCCTTATCTCGGGGAAACTGGCAACCCGGTTGGGTGTCCCCTGTCAATCGCTCAAAGTTCCACTGCAGATCATTGCCCTGTCCAAAGCCCCTCTCGCTACTGTATCCCAGCAGACCCTCTCTGTGGTCGTCATTACATCTGGGAATCATCGGGAGGAACTGAAGTTCTTTGTGTTACTGGTTTCCTCGTCTCTGGTTATTCTTGGGTATCCCTGGTTATGGCTTCATAATCCCTCTATTGACTGGCACTCTGGAAATGTATTATCGTGGAGTTCGTTCTGTCTCGGTGCCTGCCTTCAATCGGCTGCTTGCTCGCCGTCCATGCCCCCGAGTGTTCCCACCATCCCTCCCCCCGATCTGTCCAAGATTCCCCCGGAGTATCACAACCTTGGGGCCGCTTTTAGTAAGACCCACGCCCTTTCCATCCCTCCTCACCGCCCATATGACTGTGCTATTAACCTCCGTGCCGGAGCCCCGCTACTGTTGAGCTGTCTATACAGCCTGTCACCTCCAGAGCGGGAAGCCATGGAGGCTTATATTAAAGAGTCATTGAACTCTGGCATAACTTGGCCATCATCCTCAGCAGTGGGGGCAGGATTTTTTTTGTGGGAAAGAAGGACGGTTCTTTAAGGCCGTGCATTGACTTCAGAGAACTTAATAACATCACTATCAAGGACAAATACACCCTGCCTCTTGTTAACTCGGCATTTGATTCCCTCCAGGGGGCCTCCTGGTTCACCAAGCTGGATCTGCGGAATGCCTACCATCTGGTCTGGATCCGGGAAGGTGATGAATGGAAGACGGGGTTCCGGACCCCCAGTGGTCACTTTGAGTATTTGGTCATGCCGTTTGGGCTGACCAACAACCCTGCTGTGTTCCAGCGGCTGATCAATGATGTGCTGAGGGATTTTCTGGGTGTCTTTGTCTTTGTCTACCTTGATGACATCCTCATCTTTTCACAGTCCTTGGACGAGCACCGGGTGCATGTGAGGCGAGTGTTGCAGTGACTCCTGGAAAACAAGTTATTTGTTAAAGCCGAGAAGTGCGAATTCCACGCATCCAAGACATCCTTCCTGGGCTTTATCATCTCCCACAATGAGATCACCCCAGACCCCAGAAAGGTAAAAGCGGTGGTAGATTGGCCCACCCCCTCTTCCAGAAAACAACTGCAGCAGTTTTTGGGGTTCGCCAATTTCTACCGCCGCTTCATTAAAAATTATAGCATCACTGCTCTCCCCCTGACTCGTCTCACTTCTTCAAAGGTGCCCTTCAGGTGGTCTGAGGAGGCAGCTGCGGCCTTAGCTGATCTTAAGGGGCAGTTTTCGGCCTCTCACATCCTGGCCCAGGTGGACCCTGCTCTCCAGTGCCTAGTAGAAGTGGACGCCTCGGACTTGGGGGTCGGAGCCGTCCTATTCCAGCATTCCCCGGCGGATGGCAAGGCTCGTCCCTGTGCGTTCTTCTCCCGACGGCTGTCTTCAGCGGAACGCAACTACGACATCGGCAACAGGGAGCTCCTAGCGGTCAAGCTCACTCTGGAGGAGTGGCACCGTTGGTTGGAGGGGGCCTCCCAGCTGTTTGTGGTCTTGACGGATCACAAGAACCTGGAGTACCTTAGGATGGCCAAGCACCTGAACATGCGCCAAGCCCGCTGGTCCCTGTTCTTTGGGTGTTTCGATTTTACCATCACATATCGTCCCGGGTCCAAGAATACCAAACCTGATGCCCTGTCCAGGCAATTCTCCTCTGACATTGTGGAGAAGACGGACCACCCCATCCTTTCTCCATCATGTGTCGTGGGCGCTCTCTCATGTGGGATTAAGGAAAAGGTCTTGAAGGCGCTGGACGTTGAACCGGACCCGGGCAGGGGACCAGCGGGGAAGCTGTTCGTCCCATCTGCCATCCGAGGCGAGGTCATCCACTGGGCTCATGCCTCCAGACTCTCGTGCCACCCTGGGAGGGGTCACACTGTGGTACTATTGCAGAGGACGTTTTGGTGGCCATCTATCCAGAAGAACGTCGGAGAATATATCCACGCCTGCCTCCAGTGCACCGCTGGCAAGACGTCATCCTCCTCTCCTGCTGGTCTGCTTCACCCCCTTCCAATTCCTGGCAGGCCCTGGTCCCATGTGGCATTGGACTTTGTCACCGGTCTTCCCTCCACTAACCATCATACGGTAATCCTCACCATTGTGGACAGGTTCTCCAAGGCCACCCACTTCGTCGCCCTGCAAGGGCTGCCTATGGCGAAGGAGACGGCGGATCTGCTCGTCCAACATGTGGTGAGGTTACATGGGATTTCCCTGGACATCGTCTCCGATCGAGGACCCCAATTCATCTCCCAGGTTTGGAGGTCCTTCTGCAACGCCCTTGGGGCTACGGTAAGCCTGTCATCTCGTTACCACCCTCAGAGCAATGGGCAGTGTGAAAGGGTGAATCAGGAACTGGAGGCTGCATTGCGATGTGTCACGACCCGCCAACCTGGCATCCTGGAGCATGCACCTCCCGTGGATCGAATATACTCACAACACCACAGTCTCATTAGTTATTGGTATGTCCCCGTTCGAGGCTTCGCTGGGCTACAATCCCCCACTATTTCCTGAAGAGGAGGGAGACATCGCTGTCCCGGGCTCACTTGAGGCGCTGCCGCCGGCTGTGGAGAGCTACCCGGACCGTGCTACGGCGCACGGTGGAGCACAACTCTACGGTGGCCAATTGTCACAGGACGTCAGCCCCTTCCTACCAGGTGGGTCAGCAGGTATGGCTATCTACAAAGAATATTAATCTGAAGGCAGAGCCAAAGAAGATGTCTCAGCGGTTTATTGGGTCATTTTCCATTACGTGCATTATCAACCCTGTCTCTGTGCACCTAGACCCCCCCTCCATATTTGTCCTACTTTTCATGTGTCACAAGTCAAACACTTCTGTTCCAGCCCTCTGTGTCCCCCTCCCAGGTCTCCACCTCCGCCGATGGTGATCGACGGCGACCCGGCGTGGAAGGCCAATACCATCCTAGACGTCCGCCGCTGGGGTCGTGGCCTGCAATATCTGGTGGACTGGGAGGGCTATGGGCCGGAGTGGAGGTCCTGGGCGCATCCCTCCTTCATGCTGGATAAAGATCTCCTCAGGGCCTTCCATCAGATGCACCCAGGTATGTTGGATCGACCGCCGAGAGGCATTTTGTAGGGGGGGAGTACTGTAATGGTGTCAGGAATCTGAAACTCAAAACTCACAAAATAATAGTACTCTGTTAGGTTCGTACCTTAATAAGATTCAAGACACAAAATGTGTTCAAAGTTTTTACTTGTACAAGGAGCAACACACACCTCTGATTACAGATGGGAAATGCGCGCTGCTACACAAAGCCAGCACTTCCCTTTTATACAGAACAGGTCAGACACAGGAAACATCTGCTGCACCCTTGTGGGCACCCTTGTGGCGACTGATAAGAACATACAACGGTCAGGCTTTCCTGTGTAACACAAAGACAACTCCATGTCAGCACATGACTTCTTGCACACCAGTTTCTAAACTTTAAGTAAATACAGATTATTCCGGTCTGTTGAGGCATGTCTGTTACAGGGTGAGTTAAACCTTCCTGATGCAGCATTGTTGCAGCCATTGTAAGGGAAAAATACAGAAAAGTTCAGCTAAAAACTAATTATGAAATGATAACATATTTGTACATATATACAATTTTCTGACAAATGGTCTGCTCTGGCTGCTCATCCTCTTCAGCTGCGCACTCACCTGTTCCTCATCACGGGTGGGGGCTATTTAATCCACACTGCCCTAGGATCTGTGCGGAGTCGTCTGTCTTACTCCATGAGACCCACGCACGCCTTCTTCGTGATCCCAGAGACCCTAGCCACAGCCTGCTTTCGTCCCAGCTTCCAACCTCCTGCCCGCCTGCGTCTGGAAGAAAACCTCCACCACGCAAGCAAGCCTTTGCTTAATCTCTCCAATCCTATCTGAGTCCCCTGTGCACAGGTGGAGCTCCGTGGTGGCGAACTTCTCTCCTCCCTGGCAGTGGACCGAGCTTCATACCTTCACCAGACACACCTCCACCACCTACATGCTGCAACTGGTTCTGTGGACGCTGTCCTCCCGGCCGTAGCCGCCGAGCTAAACCTGAGTGTCACTACATCTCTGCAAACAGGTTGCCAGGTCGTACGGCGTTCTGCTCTCCCCCAGCTGCAGCAAGAGCACACACCCACACACTTACATTTACATTATTGTTGTTAATAAATATAATTGCATCTACTCTGGTGTCCGAGTCTGCTCACTGGGTCAACCATCATGTCACTTTGTATTAGAGTGTGAGTCGGGTGTAAATTGCTATGGTGGGCCGATTGGAGTGTTGTTTTTTCAAGGGGGGGTGTTAGATTGTATCTTATATATACTATATTATTACGGCAGTACCCTGGGCTAGAGAGGGGTGACGCTCCGCCTCTGGGAGGTGGCATCACCTGGGGTATATAAGTCAGCTGCGGGAGACATCTTGTCTCTTCGCTGTGGCTCCTGTGCTCACGCTAGAGTCTCCTGCGTTCCTGTGTTCCTCATTCTTAATAAAACCTATAAAATGTCACCTCAATTCTTTTCTAATTAGAGACACAACAGCGAGTAACATTCATTCATTCATTCATCTTCTTCCGCTTAATCCTTTTCGGGTCGCGGTGGGGGGCCTGAAGCCTATCCAGGCATCTTTGGGCGAGAGGTAGGGTACACCCTGGACAGATCGCCAGTCCATCGCAGGGCCAACACAGAGAGACAGACAACCATTCACTCTCACAGTCATACCTAAGGACAATTTAGAATCCCCAGTTTTGATGCCAATTAACCTAACTTGCATGTTTTTGGCATGTGGGAGGAAACTGGAGAAATCCCGGAGTAAACCCACGCAGACATGGGGAGAACATGCAAACTCCACACAGATCACTGTTGGTCAGGGGCTGGGATTGAACCCAGGATCCCCCGGCCAAGGGTGAGTTGCTGTGCTGCCGCAGTGCTAACCACTCCGCCACTGCGCCGCACCGCGCCACACTGCAGCGAGTAACACATATGATCAAATTTCAGTAACTGTAACGCCTTACTGAATTTTTAAACAGTAATTTCATTACACAGCACATTACTGCAAAAGTAGTGGCGTTACAGTAACGTGTCACTTTGTAATGTGTTACTGCCAACACTGTTAACCAGGAAAATACACAGTTGGGAAAAACCGCAAAACTAGCGAGGAAAGAAATGAAAGTAACCAAAGGCGACCATCCAGATAAAAGCACAGGAGAACATGAATACCAAATGAGATCAGATAAAGTAATACACAAGGAGAAAGTAGCCCATCCAGGCAAGAACAAGATAGAATTCAAAACCCAAGAGCTGCTAATAATACAGTGCTAATAAATACTGAAGTTGCAAAAGGAGAACTGAAGGCAAAGGCAGAGCAGGCTTAAATATAAACACAGGAAGATATAATATAAAACACAAGATGATCCAAAAACACATAATAATAATAAACTGACATGTTTCAGGACCCAAGAGACAGACACAGACACGGGCAGATACAAAATAGTTATTCTTTATTGTCAAGTGAGAGTGAGTGTAGTGCAAGTGTGAGTGCAGATATAGCAGCCTGGTCACCGGAGCTGAGCGATACAGAAGACGACCTGGCAACCCTAGAACACACAAGCAGAAACCGTTAAGGCTGTTCAGCACAAAAGGACAAGTGCAGGTGTGCAGCCTACTTGAGGTTGTCTCTGACTGTATCTGGCTGTTCCTCGATGTCCGTGAGCTGTGGTGGTTCTGGTGCTTGAAGCTGTGACGGTGATAACTCCAGTAACCGTGGTGGAGTTCGTGGCGAGAGCAATGACTGCACTGACAGCTGTGACGATGACTGTTCCCGTAGCCGTGGAGGTGATAATGTCCGTAACCGTGGTGACAATGACTCCTGTGACTGAGGGAATGACAGTACCTGCAGCTGCAGTGGAGAGAATTCCTGAATTAGCGAAAGCCAGGAGGAGCTCCGGAAGGGAGAGGGTAATTCTCTGTCCGTTGGAGATACCGGTCCGCCGCCTGGGAGGTCCACCTGTGCACAGGGGTAAAGATTAGGCGTAGAAAAGCAAATAGTCTTCTTACGTGGTGGGTCTTGTTGTGATGTTCTTGACTTGGCTGTGAAACGAAGCTCTGGCTCATACTCAGTCGAGGTAGACAGACGACTCCGTGCCGGGCTGTCAATGACGCTGGCTTTTAAGAGCTGCTGATTAGCACCTGTTGGTCTGTGCACGGCTGGAGCTGATGAGCGGGATGACGGCCCAGCGGCCGTCATGACAGTACTCCCCCCTCTAGCAGTGCCTCCAGGCACCTGCCCAATCTTACCTGGATTCGCCCGATGGAAATCGCGGATCAACTGCTTATCCAAGATCAACGCTGGGCGAATCTAAGAACGATCCTCCGGTCCAAAACCCTCCCAGTCCACCAAATACTGAAGACCACGACCCCGCCTGCGCACGTCCAGGATGGCAGTCACGCCCCAGGCTGGATGGCCATCGATCATCCTCGGGGGGGCAGGCGCCGCAGGGGCCGGGCACAGAGGGTCCATAACGTACGGTTTAACCTGGGAGACATGAAAAGTGGGGCAGATGTGCATGGAAGGGGGGAGAGACAAGCGCACAGACACAGGGTTGACAATACGTGAGATGGTGTAGGGGCCAATGAAGCGCTTAGTGAGTTTACGCTTTTCGGCCGGTACACCAATATTCCGGGTGGATAACCAAACCTTCTGACCCACCTTGTAGTCCGGGGCAGGTCTCCTGTGACGGTTGGCCACCTGGATGTTGCGTTCAGTGGTCCTCAAAAGGGCTCGGCGGGCGATGGACCAAACTCGCCGACAGCGCTTAATCTGGGCCTGGACAGACGGAACCGCTACCTCCTTCTCCTCCTCCGGGAATAATGGTGGATCAAATCCAAAAGTAGCCTTGAAAGGAGAGACGCCCGTGGCCGTAGAGATCGTAGTATTATGGGCGTACTCTATCCAGGGAAGATGTTTGCTCCAAGAGAAGGAACAGGAGGAGATAACACAGCACAGTGCGGCCTCGAGCTCCTGGTTAGCCCGTTCGCACTGGCCATTACTTTGAGGATGGTACCCAGAAGAAAGGCTAGCTGTGGCTCCCAACGCTGCGCAGAACGCCTTCCATACCTGAGAGACAAACTGTGGTCCCCGATCTGACACTATGTCAGCGGGGATATCATGGAGGCGAACCACATGCTGAACAAGGAGGTCCGCCGTTTCCTGAGCCGAAGGCAAGCCCCGAAGAGGCACAAAATGGGCTGCCTTCGAAAAACGGTCCACAATAGTCAAGACAGTGGTGAAAGTATCAGAAAGGGGCAAACCAGTCACAAAATCCATGGCCACATGAGACCAGGGGCGGGAAGGAACGGGTAGGGGATGCAACAGACCCGCCGGGGGAGAAGATGTCGTTTTCCCAGTGGTGCACTGAGCGCAAGCCTGGATGTAGTTCACCACGTCCTTCCATAGCCCTGGCCACCAGAAGGTCCTCTGGAGCAGGTCCACAGTCCGGCCTACTCCCGGATGACAAGCCAACTTGGAGGTGTGACCCCACTCAATCACCTGACCCCGAATCGAGCGTGGAACAAACAAGCGGCCTGGGGGCCCCCCTCCGGGTCTGGTTCCATCTTCAACGCTCTCTGGACCTTGGTACAGATACCCCAGGACAGCGCGCCCACAACACAGGAGGGTGGTAGGATGGGTGCGTCCTGATCCTCGGAAGATGGTGCATCAAACTGTCATGAGAGGGCATCCGGCTTACCGTTCTTGCTTCCTGGCCGATAGGTGATGGAGAAGTTGAAGTGGCCGAAGAAGAAAGACCAACAAGCCTGATGTGCGTTCAGCCGCTTCGCTGTCCTGAGGTACTCCAGGTTGCGATGGTCAGTCCATACAACGAACGGCTGAGCGGCCCCCTCAAGCCAATGTCTCCATTCCTCCAAGGCGAGCTTCACTGCTAACAGTTCCCTGTCCCCAATGCTGTAGTTCCTCTCTGCCGGTGACAAGCGACGGGAGAAATATGCACATGGCCGAATCTTGCCGTCCTCAGGAGAACGCTGGGAGAGTACCGTTCCCACCCCCGAATCAGAGGCATCCACTTCCACCAAGCACTGAAGATTCGGGTCCACCTGAGAGAGAACATGGGCTGAAGCAAACTCGTCCTTTAATTTCTTAAACGCCCTGGCTGCCTCCTCGCTCCAGCAAAACGGGGTCTTAGGGGAGGTGAGCGCAGTCAAAGGGCGAGCCAGGTTCCCAAAATTGGGCACAAAACGGCGATAAAAATTAGCAAAGCCCAGGAACCCCTGGAGCTGTTTCCTAGAGGACGGAGTGGGCCAATCCACTACCGCCTTAACCTTGGCTGGGTCGGGAAGCACCTGGTTCCGGGCGATGATGAACCCAAGGAAAGAGGTCTGGTTTGTGTGGAATTCACACTTCTCTGCTTTAACAAAAAGTTGATTCTCCAGGAGGCGCTGTAACACTCTGCGCACGTGCACCTGGTGCTCTTCCAGAGTGTGGGAGAAGATCAATATATCATCTAGATACACAAACACAAAGGAGTTAAGGAAATCCCGCAGTACATCGTTAATTAGCCGCTGGAAGACGGCCGGAGCGTTGGTCAACCCAAACGGCATTACCAGATACTCAAAGTGGCCGCTTGGGGTCCTGAACGCCGTCTTCCACTCATCCCCCTCTCTGATGCGCACCAGGTGATAGGCATTGCGGAGATCAAGCTTAGTAAACCAATTCGCCCCCTGGAGGGAGTCAAAGGCAGTATTCATCAAAGGCAGAGTGTATTTATCTTTTATAGTGATTTCATTAAGCCCCCTGAAGTCGATGCAAGGGCGTAGCGACCCGTCCTTCTTTCCAACAAAGAAGAAGCCGGCCCCCACGGCCGAGGACGACGGGCGGATGATTCCTGAGGCCAGGGATTCTTTAATGTTGGTATCCATGGCCTCGCGCTCCGGGGCTGACGGGCTGTACAGGCGGCTCGCAGGGAGAGGGGCCCCAGCCTTCAGATTTATTGCGCAGTCGTACGGCCGATGAGGGGGTAAAGACAACGCCTGTGACTTGCTGAACACTAGTCCCAAATCGTGGTAAACCTCTGGTACCTTGGACAGCTCCTGAGTTGGCGTCGAGGGGGGTGGCACCTTGAAAGAAGGGGCGCATGCCGCCGATTGGAGGCAGGCGCTTAAGCAGAAGGTACTCCACGCTGTAATACTCCCTCCTTGCCAATCAATGATGGGATTATGAAGGTGGAGCCAGGGGTAACCCAAGATGACAGGCGAAGAAGAGACAGGCAAGACTAAAAACCTAATCTCCTCTCTGTGATTCCCTGAGACTATCACGGACACTGGGGCCGTCTGATAGGCTATGGTGGTCAGTGATGCCTTAGATAACGTAATCAGCTTGACAGGTGGATCCAGGGGCTGACAGCTGAGGCCCATCTGGGTTGCCAGGTCCTTGGAAACAAAGTTTTGCTCAGCTCCTGAATCCACTAAGGCTAACGTGGAATGTTCTGCGTGTTTGTGGATAAGTCTAATGGGTATTCGAAAACTCGTGAGGGGTCTTTCTGGGTCCATGTCCGTGAATCCCCCTACTGCAATCCATGAACCCTCCCTTTTAACCGACTCGGGCACTCAAAAACCCCATGTGACTCCTTTCCACAATAAAAACAAAGGCCTAAATCTCTGCGGCACTGTCTCTCAGCCGCTGACACTTTAGATTGTCCTATTACCATGGCTTCCTGATCTGAAAGCTCCCCTGACGCCGGTAGAGCGAGCGGGGGAAAGCTGGTGGAACGAGGGCGGGGTTTTACAGGACGGGCGGTAGACCGCCGTTCTGCCGCTCGTTCCCTTAGTCTACTGTCTATGCTTATGGCAAGGGCAATTAGCTCACCCAAATTATCAGGTTTGTCCCGTGCTGCTAACTCGTCCTTTAACTCCGCGTTGAGACTGCGGAGGAAAATACCGCATAGTGCCGGTTCCCCCCACCCAATCTCAGCGGCAAGGACCCGGAAGTCTATTGCATAGTCAGCAGCTGATCTTGCGCCCTGCTGCAGGCTCAACAGCCGTTCAGTCAATACCGCACCCCTATCCGTATGATCGAACACGGACATAAACTCCGCCAAAAACTGCTGGTAAGTCAATGTAGGATAACCTGGGCTCACCATTACAGTATATGCCCAATCTAAGGCTCTGCCTCCCAGTGGGTTAATGACATATCCTATCTTGTTTGAGTCAATGGCGAAGTCCCCCGGGACTGGGAGAAAAACTGACTCGCATTGGAGAATAAATCCCCGAGCCTCTCCGAGTTTGCCACTGAAACGAGCTGGAGTGGGAACAGGAGTGAGGCGAGATATGAACGTGGTGTTAGCTTGAGTTGGTGCAAAACCTGCAGGGGTTGAGACACTAGCGACCGGGGGAAACGCCTGTTGTCCCTCCAGGTGATCCAGCTGGCCATTAATTTGTGACAGCTGATTAAGAATAACTGTTTGCTGATGTACGAGCATGTCTACCCGGGCGCTAAGGGTGTTAAGTCCACGTGGCTGTGTGCTGTCCGTTGGGTCAACGTGACGGAGTCGTACTGACATGGTGGGTCTTGTCGTGACGTTCTTGACTTGGCTGTGAAATGAAGCTCTGGCTCATACTCAGTCGAGGTAGACAGACGATTCTGTGCCGGGCTGTCAATGACGCTGGCTTTTAAGAGCCGCTGATTAGCATCTGTTGGTCTGTGCGCGGCTGGAGCTGATGAGCGGGATGACGGCCCAGCGGCCGTCATGACATAAACACGATTATAATGATCAAACAAAGATAACAGGACTACTCAAAAGCCCTGGATGACCGCAGAGGTGCGCTCGCTGCTTACAGCCAGAGATGCAGCCTTCAGAGCAAAGGACAGGATTACCCTCCGCTCAGCTAGGTCTGCACTCTCAAATGGAATTAAGATGGCGAAGCGCACCTATGCGGAGAAAATACAGGGACACCTCTGTGACACTAGGAACACCAAGCAGATGTGGCAGGGAGTTCGGACACTGACGGGCTATAAGTCTAGGCAGGGGGTCGATGATGATGACGCTTCGCTTTCAGACAGGCTCAACGACTTCTTTGCATGCTTTGAAGCATTAAACCTGACAATCAGAGGGAGGGCTGGCCTATCCCCACCATCGGCCAGACCAGCTTTCACCATCAACACAGCGGAGACACGGAGAACCCTAACCAGGGTCAACCCACGTAAAGCTGCAGGTCCGGACAACTTCCCGGGACGTGTGCTCCGAGACTGTGCGAGCGAGTTGGCGGATGTACTGACTGACATTTATAACATCTCCCTGAGTCAGGCCATCGTTCCCAGATGCTTCAAGACCTCTATCATAGTACCGATGGCAAAGAAACCAGTTGTGTCCTGTTTGAATGACTATCGTCCTGTTGCATTGACACCAATTGTGATGAAGTGTTTTGAACGGCTTGTTAAACCACACATCACAACCTGCCTCCCTGTATCACATGACCCGCTCCAGTTTGCATATCGTTCAAACCGTTCCATGGAGGATGCTATAGTCACCACCCTGCACTCTGTCATCACCCACCTGGATCAGAAAGACACCTACGCCAGACTCCTGTATATTGATTTCTGTTCAGCATTCAACACCATTATTCCCCAGAGATTGATGGAGAAATTACTCCTTCTTGGTCTGAACACCGCCACATGTCTCTGGATCCTGGATTTCCTGACTGATAGACCTCAGTCTGTCCGGGTTGGAAACAACATCTCCAACTCTGTCACGCTGAGCACCGGATCCCCTCAAGGCTGTGTACTCAGTCCACTGTTATTTACACTTCTAACTCAAGACTGTGTATCCAGACACGAGGGGAACCAGATTAAGTTTGCAGATGACACCACAGTGGTGGGACTTATTCAGAGGGATGAGGAATCAATGTACAGGGAAGAAGTGAGAGACCTGGAGGGCTGGTGCAGGGAGAACAATCTGGTGCTCAACGTGGACAAAACGAAGGAGATGATTATCGACTTCCAGCGGTCACAGCCTGAACACATCCCCCTCAGCATCGGCAGCTGTTTAGTGGAGAGAGTGGAGAACATCAAGTTCCTCGGAGTGCTGATCTTGCAGGACCTGACCTGGAGCAAGAATTCCTTGGGATCAGGAAGCGGGCCCAGCAGAGGCTGCACTTCTTGAGGAAACTCAAACAGGCCTCTCTCCCCATCTGCATCCTCAGGACCTTCTACAGAGGTGTGGTGGAGAGTGTTCTGACGTACTGCATTGCTACATGGTACTCCAGCTGCAGTATGTCAGAGAAAAAAGCCCTGCAGAGGATAGTCAAGGGAGATGAGAGGGTAATCGGAGTCTCCATCCCCTCTGTCCAAGAACTTTTCCAGAACCGTTGCAGGAGCAGGGCACTGAACATTGTCAAGGACCGTTCTCACCCTCTGCATAAACACTTTGAACTTCTGCCATCTGGCAAACGATTCCGGAGCATCAGAGGCAGAACCACCAGACTGATTATCAGCTTCCTTCCACAAGCTGTTAGGATGCTGAACAGTTGATCCGGAATCTCTCATACATACTACTGCACCTACGGACATTATGTATATTATTTGTATATTATTCTGTTTTGTTTTGTTTTTTTTCTCAGGGATGTGTGAATGGATGTGGTGGGGTGGGGGTGAGGATATGTGTGAGTGTGTCTTAAATCATGTTCTTTTACTTACAGTATATGGATGCCGAGAGAAACGCAATTTCATCTTGCCTGCACTACAGTTGTATGTACAGCAATATGACAATAAAGGTTGATTTGATTTGATTTGATTTGAAAACAAACAGAAACAAAAAGCAAACTCAGATAACATCATACAGACAAAACCATACACAAATAAAATAATAAATCTGAGGTGGGGAAAGTACAGAAAATAACTAGCGATAACTGAAAGCATGAACACGTTTCTCCCACCGTGCTCGGCAGCATGACAGTCACACAAGTACAAGTGCCGTGTATGCGTACACACACATGCACCCAAGCGCCTCACAGCAACAAGAGACAGCAACAGTCAAGAGGCGGGGCATACTGTGTGTGACGCACACATATGAAAAAGAAAAAAAAGCTGCAAATTTACATGTAAAAAGCTGCAGAATTAAAGAGAAAAAGTTGTACATTTTTGAGAAAAAAGAATGCATATTTACAAGAAAATAGTTGAAGATTTGAAATTGGTGTTTCAGAAGTATTTTATTCTGTTATGTTGGATGACATATAAGGTTTATGATTGGGGGGGTACACTTCTGTTTTCTCCAGGTTGCCCCCCCACCTTGATTTACTCCAATGGCCAGCATGTAAATTTGCACATTATCAAAATTTTCCAGGGCATGTCTTTCTTCGTGGACCCCCCCCCCCCCACACACACACACACACAACACTCCCCGTGCCCTGTAACCATGACGATAAAACACCTCAGAGGAAGAGGCTGGTCTTTAGTCTGAGCCACAGAGAAAAAGTCACATTACAGAGGAGGAGGATGAAGGAAGGAGCTCTGTGGTGTCTGCTCTGTAAGTACAGTTTTATCAGTATTTCACATTATAGTTTGCTCCTTTTTTACATTAAAGATAATGGGGGGAAACTGGCAATTAATTAAAATTAAAATCTTATCAAAAACATCAACATATTTAACAAAAATACAGAATACAGTTTAAATGGTTTTATGGTGCCATCATACATAAAGGCATTAAAAGATCAAAATACTCATCTAATAAATTATGTGAGGGAGGGAAAAGACTAAATTATGTATTTCTCACTATGTCAGAGGAAAAGTTGGTGGAGGAGTGAGCACCAGATGTATGGACAGAGATGTTCAGTATAGGAGCTTCTTTTTAAAATCAGACTTTATCTTTTCTCTTTAGTTCTGATCTCATTGTTGAGCTGCACCACAGTCCAGGGTTGGTGAGATTATTCAGTTTGAATTAACTGTAAAATCTAAAAAAAAGTGTTGAATTAATGCAGCATTCTAACATTTTACTTTTTCAACCCTCATAGTTTGTCTTAATGTCAGTCCCAGCAGCTCTCAGGTCTTTAAAGGAAGCTCTGCGTCTCTGAGCTGTGAGGACAAGGACAGACCTGATGGATGGACTGTGAGGAGGAACACAACTAACGGACAGGTGTCACGATGTGGAGACGGGTGGGGACAAGCTGGTTCTTCATGCATCATCAGCACTGTCCTATTACATGACAGTGGGTCCTACTGGTGTGAGTCCTCAGATGGTTCCACCATCAGCAG
Source organism: Pholidichthys leucotaenia (assembly GCA_020510985.1). Lineage (NCBI taxonomy): Eukaryota > Metazoa > Chordata > Actinopteri > Cichliformes > Pholidichthyidae > Pholidichthys > Pholidichthys leucotaenia. Next base: position 42,829,998 of record CM035836.1, read on the forward strand.
CATGATCAACCTGACTGTCAGTGGTAAGATGAGACTGTGGACTTAGTGTTGATGAGTGTGTGTGTAAGTGGATGAAATGCTGTAGTCTGTCTCTGTGTTGAGGTGGATCAGTGATCCTGCAGAGTCCTGTCCTCCCTGTGATGGAGGGAGATGACGTCACTCTGACCTGCAGAACAAAGACCGCTACCTCCATCCTACCAGCTGACTTCTACAAAGATGGATCCTTCATCAGGACTGAGCCTGCAGGTCACATGACCATCCACCATGTCTCCAGGTCTGATGAAGGTCAATACAAGTGTAACATGAGCGGTCATGGAGAGTCTCCATCCAGCTGGATCTCTGTCACAGGTGACACCCTCACCTGTCTGAGTCTGATCAACGTTCTCTAACTCACTGATGTTTACACTGTTATTATGACTCGTTTCAGGGACAACCTCCACCACAGCTACACCTGCACCTGCAGATGGTTTTCCATATTTCCTGCACACGGTGTCTGCTGCATCAGTGATTGGTGTGCTTCTGCTGGTGATACTGGTTCTGTTGGTGCAACCATGTGTTCACAGGAAACACGAAGGTGAGACAGAGGACACCCCACTCAAAGTTTAGTCAGTATGGGTCTTTATATGAGGCACTGTGCATGGAGACGGGAGAAATAAAGAATCTCAGGGAGGTCATCTATATATTTTAATGTTGAATCTCATCTCATGTGCAGAGGTGGTCAGCTTGGAGAGATCCCATGTCTACCCCAAAGGGTGCATGAGGTTTTTGTAGCAGGACTCGAGGTATTAAGTTCCACATGCAGACAAAAGGAAAAGCAACTGACTTTACAGAAGGTGGGCAGTGAGCCACGAGACCAGTGGAACAAAGAGACGGGTCAACAGTTTGGATACAGCAGTCAGGACAATGAAACTGTATTGAACATTTCACCTTCACTGTAAATGTCTAATAGTTACACTGTGTGTGTGTGTGTGTGTGTGTGTGTGTGTGTTAGACCTCAGACTGTGCAGTAGCAGAGGTCCAGGAAGTGTCGTACCACAAAGCATTCTGCTCGTTGCAGGATTTTCCTGCTTTAACCAGCAGAGACCATCACAGATTGTCTATTTAAACCTTCACCACTTTATATTTTTATACTAATATACACCTTAAAGCTTCAGTGTTATTTATACGTGTGTAATGTGATGTGTTTAAGTGGAGGCCAGCTTCATGTTAAGTTATGGATCAGGTCATGTTAGAAAACTGCTGACAGTCACCTTTGTTCTTCTCGTGGTGGACCGGGTGTTTTTCAGCCTGTGGTTAACTGAAGCTAGCGGCTCTGTGGTCGTCCAGTTTCCTGTTTCTGGTGAAAACACATCTGCTCAGCAAAGGTGTGGAAAAAACAACCTTTGATAGTTTTTAAAAAGTGCCTGCTGGCAGGTTCTGAAGTCAATACGTTGGTGATCCTTTGAGCATGAAGATGTGATTTTTTTTTTTTTTTGTTTCAGTGTTAAAATGTCAACTGTACTTCCCACTGTGCACAGACTGAATTTACTGCTGCACTTGATCTAGTGTGGTAATGGAGACCAGACCAAGACAGACAGACCAAGATGAGACGAGGACCACTGTTTGGTCTTGTTACACTCTGGTCTCAGTCTGGTCTTGAACACACCATTGATTAGATGCATTTTACATTCAAATAAGTGACAGAGTAAATTGGTGTTTTATTTTTTAGGTGCTGATGCTGCAGAGGACAACAGTGATCAACTCAAATCAAATCTGACAGGTACTTCACCTCCATCAAGGTTTAGAATGAGCTTCTACTGCTGTTAACTGACATTTAGGTTTTAGCTCATTCCAGCAGAGCCGAAAGGCAAGGCAAGTTGTTTTTTTATGAAAACAACTAACAATAAAGAGAAACAGAAACAAGCTACAGTAGAATAAGACAGAAAGTTCCAATGCATTGTGGGAGATTAACAATTATTATGCTGAAAGGCAGCAGCAAATAAGAAAGTTTTTAATTTGATTTGAAGCAGCTGAGAGTTTCAGCAGCCCTGGAACTTTCTGGGAGTTTGTTCCACATGTGAGAAGCATCAAAACTGAACTCTGGTCAGTAATAGAGCAGCAGGTATGTATCAAGGCTGGGTTCACCTTTGTGTGAGGTACAGAAGCAAACCTGGAAGAGTTTAAATGACTCGTCAGAGACAGAAGCAATACAAAGGATGTGTGGTTTTTCAAGAGAAATTAGTGTTTTTCAATGTTCACGTGACTAATAGATGCATGTCAGAAGGTTAAAAACACCATTCTTTGGTCAATGACCCCATTAAGTCTCATGGTGAAACCACACCTGCTGCCTCCTCTTCTTGTTTCCTCTGAACTGTGAAGCCGAGCTGCTCAATCTTCTCGCTATAGTGCGTATATGTGTGGGTCTGTTTGTGCCCCATGGTTACATGTTTTTCCGCTCTTCTTCTGTTGTAACTGAAATGCAAAGTTCCTCCGTGTTTTTTCCAAGTAGCAGCACAAACCTGAATCAAATAAAAAACGTGTTTTTGGTCACTCCAGATGGTGTAACACTGTAGCAGCAGTAGTGAAGCCACTTGTTTGTTTTCATGTTTCAGAGACTGATTCGGTTGCTGTCTACTCAGTAGTTCGACCAGCAAACATCGGCTACAGACAAACGGCCTTCAGACCAATCAGGACCAGAGGTACAGCTACTGTTGATGGATGGATGGGGCAGCGGGATTTAAACCGCCAGTCCTCCAGTTATCGGATGACCCACTACTGTCCTCATTTTTATTTAAGACATTTTCTAAAAATGTTCCCTCATGTTTGTTTCATGTAAACCTGTATTTAAAAAAGTTTTTTTCATACATGAACTTGATGTTTGTTTGTGCAAAACTGCAAAACCTTTTTTTCTGAAATTTGAGATTCTTTTCCTCGTAAATGTTTACTTTGTTTTTATTTTTTTTTTACTTTAATTCTGCACATTTCCTCTCAGAATTGGGGCATTGTTTCCCCATACATTTGCAATTTTCCCCATTAATTTACATCTTCTTTCTTGTAAGCCTGTGTATTTTTGTTACAATTTTCTGCCAGTTTTGTGTAAATTTGCAATTTTTTAAAAGAAAATTTGCATTTTTTTTCCACTGTCTGTTTAATGACATTATTACTCAGTTGGAGTTGCATTTTTCTGGACTCATGCTTCTCTGTTAGATAAAGCTCTCTGGAGGAAAAGGTCACTGCTACACTGCTGAAATAAAAAATGAAAACTGACTTTTTAAAGGTTTAAAAACTGTAACTTGTTACCCTCAGAGAATCTCTGCAGCCCTGCACTGATACTATGTTTTATTCTTGATTTATTTGCATACTGTTTTCTTCAAGCTGAATGCGCTTAGAGTTTATGAGCCTGGTTCTGCTGGAGGTTTCGTCCTGTTAAAAGGGAGTTTTTCCTCTCCACCATTGCCAAGCGCTTGCTCACAGGGGATCGCCTGATTGCTAGAGTCTTTCTGCAATTGTGGGGGTTTCCCCTACAGTTGAAAGTGCTATGAGATGATTGTTGTTGTGAAATGGCGCTATATAAATAAAGTTGAATTGAATTTTTTGTGTTCATGTCTTCTTAGGGAGCCAAAAGTCTTCTCCCACTCAGTGAAGCAGTCCACCATCAACCACTCACATCCAGCTGGATGTTCCCTGACCAGGTCCACCAGTGTCTGCAGACCCCAAACATGTCAGAATGCTTCAGTTTTTTCACTGACTTTGTCTCATTAAACCACTTTAACAAAAAGCAAATAAAAACATTTTAGCTTAATAGAAAATGATGGAGTTTTTGCTTTCATCCACCATCTTTGTGAATAAACATGCTGAGTATTGCTGCTGTTGTTGTTGTTATTTTATGCAGCCTCTAAATAGTGGACTGTGCTCTTGTTGCTGCTGTAGCACTTTACTTCATCTGCAGCATCAATAAACTCTGATCTCACTTGGTTCCTGCACTTCTGTGGTTTTCATTCAGAATAGAAAAGTTTTTGTCATGAGGTTGGGGGCAACGATGTGCCCTCCTCTTTTCCAGACACTCCCACTAGCTGCTCAATTCCGGCTCTGGAGCGCTTCCCTTGTAAGTTACCCTTGTTTGTATTTTTGTATTATTTGCACAGTTTTTTTTTTTTTGGGGGGGGGGATTGTCCTCTTCTGTTCTTAAATGCCACAACTACAGTTCAGCGTGTGGGTCTGCCTTTCTGCCCCAAACGGGCGTTCATGACAGAATACTGCTGCCAGATTAAGGCCCAGCTGCTGTAGTTGTGCTTTTTTGTCTTTTTTCTTTTTCACTTAACTGTCTGTGGAACTATTATCGATTCAGCAGGCAGACGGGTTTACCCAATGCACCTGGGGTGGGAGTGTTGCCGAGCGCTCATGGAGATTGATGGGCTAATCTCCGCGGCACGCACGTTTTCCACCCTGAAGGACGCATTGTGGCATCTAGGGCTCGCAGAGGCAACTGCTTGTCGGTGTGCTCAGCTGCGGGAGCATGCTGATGTGATGACTCGCTCCGCCATTATCTGCCACAGCTGCGTGCACACCTGCTCCCCATCACTCACGGGCTATATAACCTGCTCTGCCTGCAAGACCGGCACGGAGCCATCTGTCTCCCTGGCTACAAGAAACTCTGTGCTCTTCGTCCAGCCAAACATTCAGCCCTTGTCATCCCTGCCGTTTCAGCTTCTACCTGGAAGGATTCTCCTCAATGCCAAGTAAGCTCATTATTCTACTGACCTGTTCAGCATTGTCCCCTGTGCACAGGCGGAACTCCCAGGTGGTGGAATCCTTTCCTCCAGGCAGCGGACTACACCTACCTCTCACCTTCACACCGTCTCTCGTCAGCAACGCTGGGTGGCAGATGCTGTCCTTCGGGATTGCCTCCAGGCCGACCTTCATTCTCCACCACAGCTGTAACAGTAAGCCTCTGTTACTCCACCAATACACTCCAGTGTTGAACTGTGCTAACACCGTGCCTCTGCTCTGTTCTTAGGGTTGCCAGATTGCACAGCGCTCTGCTCACTCCCAGCTGTTACAAGTCTACGGATCCACACACTCACATCCACATTCACTACACACTTACGCATCCACACACAAACACTTTCACAATAAAGATTATTGAATCTACTCTTGAACTTGTGTCTGTTCCCTGGGTCTGCCAATTATGTCAGCTGAGGGAAGGGAAAGGATTTCTCTGGTGATGGCGCTCCAATGCGAGAATGGTGGCGTGGTGAGGAATTCCCTGGAGAAGCCTGGGTTCGCGGCGAAGGGGAGACGCGCCTGGGTTTCCGTTGTTTCTGCTTCTCATCAGTCTCCAGTGCCCGTTCCTGCTTCCTTAACTCCACAACGCCATCATCCTGCTCCGGACCACCAGAAGAATCCTCCCGCCTCTTCAATAGCCATTTCCCCGATATCGAAACCGAAGACCTCCTCAGCAGGGCAGCCTTCCTCCCTCTGCTCTCCGGCTGAATCCTCAGCTTTCCCCGGGCCTGTAGCTGCTACTCCCCACTCCACCTCGGCATCTTCTCCTGCTGGCAAGAGGTCCTCCCTTTGTTCCCTGGTGACGTCCGCCTCCGGGACTACAGGTGCAGCTTCTCCACAATCCTCAGAGGGGCCCATCTTTACCATAGCCACAGAGAGGGATGACATAACACCAGCTGCAGCAGGCAACATAGCACACCAGGAAAACAGGCAAGTTTCATTTCATTCTATTTCTATTTATGATGATATGCCTTGCCTGATTCCCGGGAGAGAGACTCAGGGTGTGCAGCTCCCTGAGCTCTCTCCACCTGCTGCAATTAATAAATCCTCACCTGCTCTCTCCGTGCTCCCTCCTGTTATCCCTGAGTGTCCGCTGGCCCCTGAACTGAGCTGCCGGATGATGGAGGAGCCCGTGGCCCTGGAGGACCTAATTCGAGAGCCATTGTGGAGCCAACACCCAGCTGCCACACTGGACGAGCCACCAGTGTGGGCCCCTTCATTTGGGGAAGCTGAGACTGCAACCACCATCATGCCTGCTGCGGAGGCCACTGCAGCAGAGTTAGAACCTGAGCTGGACCTCCAAGAGACCGGGCCTAAGACGTCATCATCATCTGGATCGACAGAGTAATGGACGGCAGTGGAGCTTGAGCTCAGGCAAGTGCTCTCCCTTGTTTTCCTCTTATCTGCCCTGGAGAAATCTTGCCTGGTTCTTGGTGAGGAGAGTCGGGTGCAGCCATCAGCTGCACCTGAGCTCACCTTGCCGGGCTCCGCCCTGCCAGTGACCCTGACCCTGTTCCTCTGCCTGTCTTTTCCAAGCTTTCTCCCAGGGTTGCTGGGGAAGATCCACCACTGCCAGATGTCTCTGTGGGTCCAGGCTCGCCACCTGATGACGTTGTGGGTCCAGCTCCCTCTGTGGAGGTCATCACGGGTGCTCCATCCCAGCCCGGGACCTCCGTGGGTGCAGCCTCCCTCTGCCTGAGGCCGTTGTGTGGGTCTCTCCTCCTTGATCCGAGTCTCCGTGGGTGCTGCATCCCGGTCGGGGACCCTCATGGGTGCTGTGCCCCAGCATAAATCCAACATGGGTTCTGCGCTCCAGCTTGGACCCACCATGGGCACTATGCCCCAGCCCGGGGTCCACCGAGGGTGCAGCATTGGCCCAGTCCGGGTCCACTGAGGGTGCAGCATTGGCCCAGTCCGGGTCTACTGAGGGTGCAATGTTGGCCCAGTCCAGGTTCACCGAGGATGCAATGTTGGCCCAGCCCAGGTCCACAAAGTGTGCAGCACTGGCCCAGCCTGGGTCCACCGTGGGTGTGGCTATGCTCCAACCCGCAGCCACCGTGGGTGCTGCAGAGCTCCAACCCGGAGCCACTGTGGGTGCTGCAATGCTCCAGCCCAGAGCTACCGCAGGTGCTGCAATGCTACAGCCCAGAGCCACCACAGGTGCTGCAATGCTCCAGCCCAGAGCCGCCGTGGGTGCAGCTATGTCCCAGTCTGGAACCCCCGTGGGTGCAACCATTCCTCAGCCCAGGACCACCGAGGCATCGAGGCCTCCTCTCCTCTGCCTGATACCGTCATGGTTCCCCCTCCACTGCCAGACACCATCGTGGGTCCTCTCCTGAAACCAGACACCATCGTGGTCCCCCCTTTTCGACCCTTCATCCCCTCATTGGGCCTCCCCGTGGGGGAGCCACTTCCTGGGTCACCCCTCTGGTCTTTGTTGCTGAAGAACTCTGGTCGGCCACCCGACAGACTGAGCCGCTGGGTTGGGTGGCCTATATTCTCCGGCAGGCCACTCAACTGATTCCACCTTGCCGTCTGTCTGGCCTGGGACTTTGGCCGGCCACCCGAACAACTGAGTTCTTTGGCCTAGGGGTCCAGGGGCATGGCGTAGTGTGGGTGTGGGTCCTGAGCAGGCTTTATATTTTTGCTGCCCCCTAACCTGTTTCCCCCGCCTCCCACCCAGGGTGGTGTTTTGCAGTGCCCTTTCTCTTGGGGGGGGGGGGTCTTTTTTTTGGTGTTACCTGGGGGTGTTTGGAATTCACCCCTTAAAAGGGGGGCTCTGTCATGAGTCTGGGGGCAGTGTTCCACTGAGCCCAGACTCTTAATTTATTTCTGAGTTTTGTATGTCTGTTATTATTATTTTGTCAGTTTCTATATATATTTGGGGTTTGCGACACATTTGCCCTCCTCTTCTCCAGACACTCCCACTAGCTGCTCACAGTCTGCTCCCCAGTCATCTCAGCTGTGAGCAGTTGGGTAATTAGGTCACCTGCCTGCTCAGCCTGCACCTGCTGCTCATTGATGTGGCTCTCACATAAGGACTATCAGTTTATCCTTTCACTGTGGCAGTATTGATGTTTATGGACTTTACTCTTCTGAATAGTCTCCTCATCTCCTACAGAGCAATTCTGGCTCTGGAGTGCTTCCCTTGTAAGTTACCCTTGTTTGTATTTTTGTATTGTTTGCAGTTTTTTTTGGGGGGGGGGAATTTTTGTCTTCTTCTGTTATTAAATGTCACAGTTGCAGTTCAGCACGTGGGTTTGTCTTTCTGCCCTGAAGGGGCGTTCATGACAGTTTCCACTTGCTCTGGTGTGGCTGTGGTTATCTTATAAACAAAAACAGACATAAAATCAACACAGAAGTCTATAAACAGGATGTCATTGTATGGCTGGAAATTGAACAGAAAGGCTTCAGTATCAAACCTTTGAGTTTTTGAAAAGTTCATTCATTCATCTTCTTCCGCTTAATCCTTTTCGGGCCTCGGGGGCGGGGGGGGGGGGCTGGAGCCTATCCCAGCATCTTTGGGCAAGAGGCAGGGTACACCCTGGACAGATCGCCAGTCCATCACAGGGCCAACACAGAGAGACAGACAACCATTCACTCTCACAGTCACACCTAAGGACAATTTAGAATCCCCAGTTTTGATGCCAATTAACCTAACTTGCATGTTTTTGGCATGTGGGAGGAAACCGGAGAAATCCCGGAGTAAACCCACGCAGACACGGGGAGAACATGCAAACTCAGTTTATTTGGCAGCTTGAACTTCTGAGGGTTGAACACACCTAATTAAGAAATGTCAAAGGTAGTGCTGCATTATGTGTTTAAAAAAATACTGCAGTTTATTGTTCATGGTGAACTATCTCAGTACCACAGTGAGTGTTTCTGCTTTTCTCCCTCATACTCTATAGTTACAGAGACTTTAAAGCAGGGGTGTCAAACTCAGTCCACAGAGGGCCAAGACCCTGCAGGTTTTACCTCCACCCAGTGTCTTCAGCAGGTGTTTTCATTGATCAGCAATCAGTGGGAAGAAATTCAGTGAAATCAACTGTTGAAGACACTGGGTGGAGGTAAAACCTGCAGGGTCTTGGCCCTCCATGGAATGAGTTTGACACCCCTGCTTTAAAGGCAGAAAAATAGAACAGCGTATCATCTGCATATTGACAAACAAGCTGTTTCAACAGTAGAATGATATAGGTTATGTCCTGGGCAGAGGGAGCACGCCCCTCCCCTTTGGTCTCACCTTTACCAACTCATCACTGCACCTGAGGCAGAAGACACACCTGCGCCCGCTCATCAGCCAGCGTACTTAAGGAGGTCTCCTCCGTGCAGTCTACGCTGGCTTGTCTGGGTATACTGCCCATTATTAGACTGGCTAAGTATAATTTGAACGTTAACACGCTGTTAACCTTCTATCGCTTTTCTTTCTCAGGTTGCTGCCACTGTGTAGGTGTGTCCCCGGGACTGCATGCGCTCTCCTGCCCCACCACACTGTCCTTCAGCAACTTCATTCCCCCGGTCAGGCACCATCAGCTCCACTACCCCTCCTTACCCTACTGGTTCATCTATTCCCTGCTGGGTCCTGCTGATCCTCTCTGGATTTCCCAAGTAAGTGGTAATTTGGCCCGTCCATAGTGATGGATCCATGAGACGTCATGATGCGTTTCGACACATTGCAAAACTGTATTGATACGGTGTTGATACTGTGTCACTGAATACTGACACCTGCTGGACCTTAAAAATCCCTACAGGCAACCTAGTTGACAGACTCAACTGACACTGATTTGATGACCTAGTACAGGGGTGTCCAACCATGTGCCATGGAGAGCCAAGACCCTGCAGGTTTTCTCTTCTACCCAGTCTCTTCAGCAGGTGTTTTCACTTATCAGCAGTCAGTGGGAAGAAGTTCACAGAAATCTGCTGTTGAAGACACTGGTTGGAGGTAAAACCTGCAGGGTCTTGACCCTCCATGGCACATGGTTGGACACCCCTGACCTAGTATATACAATAATATACTGTTCCAAAAAAATAAAGGGAACACTGTCCCTCAAACTGTCCACTTAGGAAGCAACAGTGATTGATAATCAATTTCACATGCTGTTGTGTGATTTTGTTGTCAGCACATTCAACTATGTAAAGAACAAAGTATTTAATAAGAATATTTCATTCAAATCTAGGATGGTTAGTGTTCCCTTTATTTTTTTGAGCAGTATATAATTTAAGTCATTGTATTTTATATTGTATTATTTCATATCTTCATTTTAATTTCAAATATTGATATTTTTAGATACAGTCAAATAATGTGAACATGTATCATAACGTGAAAATCTAAGTGAACGTGTTGTGAATGAAGATGCTTGTGGACTGGGATTTTTTTTTTTTTTTTTTTTTAAACAAATTTTTATTAAAAACAAAAAAGCTTTTCCAACGTTTTGAAATTGAGTCTGTTATGCTTTTTTGATACAACTTCTCCAGCTGTAGAAAACACCCGCTCACACGGCAAAGATGAGGCTGGAGTGCAGAGAAATTCTAAGGAAAGCTGAAAGAGGTTTGGATAGATGGTCTTTTGGTTGTCCCAGTATCTCATCGGATCCTGGGACCTGGCAATATTGCCCTCTGTCAGGTATCTCTGCACCTCCTGGATGGTATCAGCTGTGACACTTTTGGTCTGCCTGCCCACTTTGATGTGGAGATGTTGCCAAAGGTTATCTAAAAAACAACAAATTGGCATTTTAGTACATGATTTCCAAACAACAACAAACAAATAATGCTGAATAACATGCCTGAAGTGGGTGCAGACAGCTGTTGTGAAGATGGTCCTGTCTAAATTGAGACTATGTGCAATGCAAATTGAGTGCCGAATTTGGAGCTGTCTAGTGGATGCAGTCATGTTTGGTGATGCGTCAGTCACAAGACACTTTATTGGTTATGGCCCAGTCCTCCATCATGCCCCTTTTGACTTGGGCCAAATTGTCAGCAGTGTGACTTTGTGGAAAGTACTGCACTCCCAACACAGACGTACACAACTGCAAATTCTCATTAATGAAGTGACAGGTAAGAGCCAAGTAAGCCTCCATGTTCACAGATGTCCACATGTCAGCTGTTATACTCACTGCCACAGCTTGCTGTACTTGCATTTTCACTCGTTCCTGTTCCTCCTCGTACTTTTTGGCCACCATTTGTTTGATGGTCTGAAAATTACACCAAGTCAAACCAAAAGCAAATCCATATATTTAAATTAAAGATTAAATAAATTGGATATATCAACTACTACTTTAGATAATTTCCACAAACCTTTCTGGTTGGCAAAACATGAGGGCTGAAGGGCCTGAACCAGTTCCCTGAACCCTTCACTCTCCACAATGCTGAGGGGCTGGCAGTCCTTTACGATGACATTGAGCACAGCTTCATCCAGCATCTGCTTCCTGGAAGCTTGATGGTTAAAAATGAAGTAAAGAATAAATTAATAGGAATTAATTATCAATAAAGCAACTGTGGGTAAATAGTAGAAGGGCTGTATACCTGAGTCTATCCTGGGCGTATCCGGGACTTCATTTTCATACCTGGCCCTATAATGTCTCAGTATTAAGGAGGCGCTTTTGTTTCAATACGACAGCTCTGTCGAACAAATGAGACATTTAGCCTGCAGAAAATATGAAGAGTAAACTAAGAGTCACTTTCAAATGAATTTGAATTCAGAGAGATCAAGTGGAAACTCTGAGAGGAACAGGATGAAACAACAAGGAAATTAAAACAAAGAAAATAATATTTTAAAAATACTATTTTTAAATACCTTATTTTCCGATGTCAGATCAAAATGGTCCCACACAGCGGGAACCTTTCTTTTTCCTTGAGGCTGCTCGTGCTCCATAATTTGTGATAAATTTGCACAAGAACCGTCCGCAACACATACGAGTCTTTGGGCAAATGCATCCCGTTGACAGATGCGCTTCCTTATAAACGCTGGCGCCAGTGTTTCGACGCGCTAGCGTCACGTGACCGATACAGTACCTGTATCGGTCACGTGACTTTCTTAAAGCGATACGCACCGACACAGGGTTTCGCTCTATGAGCTCGACGCATGCGCCGACGCATCGGTGTTGCCGGACCCATCACTACCCGTCCATTTTCCCCCTTACTCCACTCCTCAGCTCACGGCTCTCATCTTCTCTCCACAGGTCCTTTCCTCTGGCAAGTGACTGTTTCCATAGCTGTGCGCTGTTGTATTTTGCTATTAATAAAACTGTCAAACATGCCCTTCTGTGTGGTTCCATCCTGTGTTTGGCATTGTGCACGTGAGCTGTCAAAAACCTAACATGTCACGACAGGTTATAGAATTCACTAATTTCAATATTCTTAACAGTTACATGAACATTATTTAAATGTTTAGTTCATGTGTAATGTGCTCAGAAAGAATTTTAAGTCATGTTTATGAAATGATGAAAGTCCACTTTTGTACAATCTATTCATCATGCCTCAGTACAACGGAGGCATATGGTAATCACTTTGTGTGTGTGTGTTTCCAGCTTTTCAGCTTGAGTGGTCAAAATTAAGTGGAACTAACGGCTTGTATCATTGCATTGCCATATTTTCTCAACTTTTAATTTGCCAGAATTTCGAGATAAGGCTTTGTTTTCAAAATAAACACAAATTTAACTCACCATTTCTGTCAATGCACCTGTAAAAATGGTATTGTAATAACTATCCCAGGCCAGTAGAGGTCGGATTGCCACATTTTTACAGCTCCCCATGCTATCATGCCATAGGCACCAACTCACAGCACCTTGGTGCTTTCATTATTTTGGTAAATCATATTGTTCAGATAAAGAGTTGAAAATCATGAACGCTTTATTTTTTTTTTTTTTAGCTTACTTTGGCAAAGCCAAAAGGAGCTTTGCTGGTGCGGCACCAGCAGCATCCATCTATCCACATTTCATGGGAATCACTACTCCGTGGCCGTTGCCCCTGTTGTCACCACCAAACTCAAAATGATCTCCAGTGTCTGCATTCAGACTGAGCTCAAGGTCATATTCAAATGTCAGGATATATGGGCATTTATGATTTCACGAAGGTCATTACTCCTCATAATTGCCCTCTACTCCTACACTGTGGTTCTCAGAAGGGTCTGCGTCTGTGAACAGTGTGTTAAGGTCAGTGGTCAGGAGATGTGCGCACTCTTGGGGTGATTTCATCAGGCTGTTATGAGCTGCAACATCAGTGAAAGTCTGGTTATTTCTATCTTGACTTGCTGATTGTTCTGCTTCATTATGGCTCTCAAAGGCCCTCAGTAAAACATCAGAGCTGCTGATTGGGTTAGCCATGTATGAACTGCTGACATCACTGCTGTATTTGATATGTAGAATAACTTTCTATTACAGTCTTTTTCTCTGGGCCAACTCAATATCCCCTGATATTCCTCTGCATTATGCTGCTCCTACTGTTCTTCTCCTTTAAACATGTGCGTGATGTTACAATGACCACGGTGGAAACTCAGCTTCACGTGAGCTCTGAATTCAGGAAGTTAAGAAATTAAGTATTGAACAGCTCAGAGAAAATGTTTTCATTTTCCAAAAATATTCACATTGTCATGAGCTGCTATTGATCATCTTATAATGTGAAGTTATAAAAGTGTAATCCATTAAAACCACAAAATCAGTCTGTATGTACTGCCTCCCCCTAGTGGCCATAATGAGTAACACGACTTTTCTTTGAGTCCAACAAAGTCAGATGTTTTACGGTCCTTTAAAGGAGTTTTCCAAATTAGTTTCCTAGCTTCCTCTTGAAGTCAGATTTTGAACCATAGATGTGCTCCAGCAGAACATTTCCACAAAATCAGAGAACCAATGTAGACTCCTCCATAACAGCAGCTCCGGGACTCTCTGTCAGGGGTGCTAGTATTTTCCTTGAGCTTCCCCTTTCTGTTGATGTTGGGCAAAGTCATTCCCAATTGCTAACTCCTTCTCTGCCGCTAGGTTCACAGACAGCAGGTGGACCCACACAGTTGCTGAGGGATGTCCAAGAGATGGTAAAGGACCATCTCAATGGCCGCTCCAATGACCTCCACGGCGACGGGAAGATGATATTGTCTATCATTTTCATACACTTTGGAGAAGAAAGGTGATATCAAGAGGAGAATGAAAACACATTGTGGCCAGCCATGTGGAAAACATGATGTGACTTGGCCAATCCAGAAATCTCTTCCACCGGAGTGGTGGCTCAGTTGGTAGAGCATCCACCCCACACCCGGGAGGCAGGGGTTCAAATCCTGGCCGAGTCATGCCGAAGACTATATTAAAAAAAGTGGAACTTCCTGCCATTCAGCTTGGTGCTCAGCAAAAATAGAATGGAGGAGGGAAATTTGTGGCGGCACCTTGCATGGCAGCGGCCCTCTGATTCTACACTTGGGGTGTGTGTGATTAACACAGTAGATAGGTACAACACAATCTCGTTCTGCTGTACGTGATTGGTTGTAAAAGAGTGATTTAATTTAAACTGGACATGGTGCCACCTGCCCAACTTTTCCAGTCAGAAGTCTGACTTCAGGTGACGGGCGTTTGGACAACTTCCTGCAATTCGCCAGTAAAATCCAACCTGGGAAAACTCTTCAAATGAGCTGTTAACATCTGACCTCACTGACTTGCACTGAAGCTGATTATCTATGGCAGGGATGGGCAACTTTGGTGGTAGTGAGGGCCACAGTTTTTCTCCTCACTTCCCGAGGGCCAGATTTACATACAAACCTGGGGGGGGGGGGGGGGGAGTACTTCAAAGTCAAAAGTTTCACAATTAAAACTGCAAATGCAAATGAAAGTAAAACCTACTCAGTGTTTTATCATATTAGAATTAAAATTACTAATAAAATTATACCATGACCTAATTTTTAAAACTCTCCATCAAAATGACGAGCAAAGAGAAATTCTGGACAGTAATTAACAAAAAAGCCAAGACAAAAAGGAAATATGATGATGAAGAAAAATGCTTTTTAAATATTAGAAGAAAATGATCAAAGTAAAAAATAGTTTTACTGATAAATATGCTACATTTCTGGCGTAAATTAGCCTTTTTTTGCAAATCTATATTTTATTTTGGTATTAAATGTGCAACCTTCTACTGATAAATTTGCACCATTTTATTTAAAAATGTATAACTTTTTAGTTATGCTCTGTTTTTTTTTTTTTTTCTTATAAATTAGTGCTTTTCTGTCATAAATTTGCCATTTCTTACATAAATTTGCCTTTCAGTTTGAAACTTGTTCCTGTAAATAGTCCTCAGTGAGGAGCTGTAGCGTTTACTGCTGTTGAAGTAAAATCAACTTCTCTGTACATTACTGCTGCTCACAGCCTATTAATACGGTCTCAGCATGCAGCACATGTACATACCTTAAAAGATGTACTCCGGGGCACACTGCTCCATCTGTGGCCCCCTCACTCTGTGGTGATCCACGATGTGTGTGCCTTTGCCCTTACTATCTTTCACCCTTATTATCTTTCACAGCTGCGGGCACACCTGCATCCCCTCATTAAGCACGCTTTATAAGGAACGCTGCCCAGAAGGCAGCACGGAGACGTCTACACTCTCTCCCAGGAAGAATTCCTACCTAAGGGCTTCCTCCACAACTCTCTGAGTTTCCTCGCTTTTCTACGCTTCTTGCCTCACGGGAGTTCTGTCTCCCCAACGCCACGTAAGCTTTTTCAGAGTGTATCTCTGCAACCGCCTATTCTCCCTTTGTTCCCTGCACACATGTGGACCACCCTCCAGGCGGACCTCTCCTTCCTCCTGGCGGCGGACCGGACCTTGTCTGTGTACAGCCGCTTTCCCCTTGTCGCTATTGGTGAGCTGGAGCACACAGCATGCATTCTTCACTCCTAGCTGCACTGTAAATATTCTGCACCAGCACCACGGCTCCACAGCGAAACACTGGACCGGTATTAGATTATCATCTCTTCAGAGCCAGATTAACTCTTCGCTGCCAGAAGACTATTAAATCTCTATTAACATCCTTACCTGTCAGCCGAAGTCTAACCTCTCAACCTCTGCTGTCCTTCCAGGGTTGCCAGATCTGTCCCACTGTGCGTGCTCCTGCTCCTGCTACACTACACTTTCACAACACCATACGCACACACAAACCTTCACTCTCATTCAATAAAAGATCATTATTGTTGCTGAGCCTGTGTCTGCTTCTGGGTGTTTCTGGAATCATGCCAGTACATCTCCGTCAAGAAACCCCAGCAGACAGAGCTTTGGCACACAAACTTAACACCATGGAGGCTCACTTAGATCAATTAACACACCAGCAACAGGTGATCTTAACCCAACTCACGCACATTAAGTTACGACTTGACCAGTTCTCCCCGCTGCAGTCTCCTCCACCTGCCTCGCGAGATCTGGCTGGCCGGCTAATTCCTCTCAGGTGCCATCTCCTCCTGTCCGGTTAACCCCTGTCCCCACTCCCATCTGCTTTAGTGGTAAGTTAGGGGAGGCACGGGGTTTGCTGTTGCAATGCAGTTTAATTTTTCAGCGTGTACCAGGGGATTTCCCCACTCATCATAGCCAGATTAGTTATGTGGTAAATTTGTTGGAAGGATGGGCTTTGACGTGGGCTACCGCCATTCTGACCCGACCCGATTACGCTAATTACACGTATGACCAATTTGTGGCTGAATTTTCTGAGGTCTTTGATCATTCTGATCGGGATTGCATTCTCACCTCTCACCTCCTTAATTTGAGACAGGGGGTTAAATCAGTGGCTGATTACTCAGGGGATTTTTGGGTAGTGGCTGCTGAGGTGGGGTGGGAGGATGCCTCATTATGTAATATTTTTGCTCCAGAGCCTTAGCCCTAGATTGAGGGATGAGTTGGCCCGGAGGGGAAAAGACCCACTAAACTTAATGAGCTCATTTCCCTAGCTATCTCTATTGACAACAGGTTAAGGGAATGGGCTAGTGAGAGTCGCTCGGGAACTCAACCTCGCCGCTTCCCACAATCTCCCCTTAGAGCCCTCCCCCCCTCTGAGTCCCCAGGGGAGGAAGAGCCCATGCTGGTTGGCAGGTCCAAATTTCCCCTGGCAGAACGACAACACCGCCATGATCTGGGGCTTTGTTTATATTGTGGCAGCGCCGAGAATGAGGTTGTGTCCTGTCCCAATCGGGTAAAAGGGGGAGTCCATTAGTCACTGTAGGAGGACTAATGGACGGTGGCTGTACTAAAACCCTTACATGCCTTATGTTACCCATTTAGTTTCAACACACATGCACTGAAATATCGTCACATGCTGTCATCGACTCTGGGGCGGAGCAAAGCTTTATTTTGGAGGGTCCGGCAACCCGGCTGGGGCTTCCATGCCACAACCTGGAGAGGCCTCTCAAGCTGATTGCTCTCTCCAAGATGCCCCTCGCCATCGTCACCAAGCAGACTGCTCCCCTCTCCATGCTGGTCTAGGGTAATCATCGTGAGCACATGAGGTTTTTTGTGCTTCCTTCCACTGCCTCACCTGTCATCTTGGGATTCCCGTGGTTAAGCTTACACAATCCCTCTATTGACTGGCATATGGGCAGAATTTTATCATGGAGTATGTTTTGTCTGGGTGCTTGCTTACAATCTGCTGCTTATTCTCCCTCTGTTCCCCCTCAGTTCTCAGGATTCGCCTCCACCCGATGTCTCATCTGTGCCCACGGAGTACAATGACCTGGCGGCAGTGTTCAACAAGGCCAAAGCCCTGTCACTTCCCCCTCACTGCCCATACGATTGTGCCGTAAATCTCCTGCCAGGGGCTCCCTTGCCTTCGAGTCAGCTCTACAGCCTCTCTGCTCTGGAACGTGAGGCCATGGATAAATACATTAAGGAGTCCCTGAGCTCGGGAATCATTAGACCAGTGATATTCAACCTATGTGCCATGGCACACTAGTGTGCCGTGAGAGATCGTTAGGTGTGCCGTGGGAAATTATCCAATTTAACTTAATTACTCGAGTGAGTAGCTATGTTTACATGGACACAAGTAACCGGATTAAAAGCCTGATCGGAATAAAAATGCTTCATGTAAACATGGCAATCTGAATATTCTAACCCGATCACGCTCATTCGAATCAACATTTTGTTACCGACCCGAATGTTCTGCCGGCCGCCAAACCGTAGTTGAGCAGCCCTGGGTAGCGCTAGCCCGTTTATCCTAGCGCAGCTCGTCAGTGGCCAATATACAGTCCAACAAACTTTGCAGGTGGGAAGAACGAGGCACTTTATTTAAACTGCAGCAACCATCCACACTTACTGCTCGTCCAGAGCACACTGGCTTCTTACACTTTTCCTCTATCACTCTTCGTATCATTACATGCAGCTCGTTATACCTCCATCGCCACTCTCCTCTCTACCACACACAAGCCGCCGCGCGCCCCCTTACGTCCCTTCCCCTCGCACACATACACACGCTCACACACACATACACACTGCAACCTGTCCAAGTTAAAGGAGAACAGGCTTGGCCTGCAACACTACCCCCACTCTGGATGATGATCAGTCTTTGACATCACTCCAGCACACGTCATTACATATCATGGTGAGAGAAATACAGACATCATACAACTGAACATTTCCAACAGTCCACAAATGAGTCCTCCACCTGTAAAAGGTGACTGAAGGCAAAGGGGAAAGAAATGTCCAAAGAATGTCTATCAGTGCCTACTGCATGTCCTCACACTAATGTAACACAAAAATCATACATTCACATTGCGGTGCCACCAAAGTATGTGTGATAAAACCTTCGTTCTGTGCACAAGAGTTCGTAGGAGGAGAAACAAACTTAGACATCTATAAGCATCTTAAACCAAAGACTTCAGCTTACCCCTTGGGTTCTACATGCAAAAGTGCTAATATCATAAGATGCAGCCACAGCGACTGAGATACCAAATGCCAACTGTCACATACACATAGTGGTTAAAGCATCTTCAGTGTGCTCCAAAGTCTGTACAGCCCCTCAGTCAGCCTGCTGCTGAGTGCAACTACAAAAATAGAACTCTTATTTCTTACAAAGTGAACACTTAGAAATGTAATTCCCTTTTTTTTTTTTTCCTAACTGAAACTAGGGAGTTCAGGGTAGACTACCGTTACTCCCGATGAGATCAGGGCGCATTCTTGCCCTCACCTGGAACAATGATCTCACCACTAAATAACTAAGGCAAGTCTTTTCAGTCATTAATGTTCAGTGTGCAACCCAGTCACCAAACCTGTCAGGGGCCCCGCAGGTCCTCCGTGGCCTCTGAAGTGGTGTGGCAGCAGGAAGACGACATCGGTCGCGTTCCTCACTTGAATCCTGAGCTCTGGCCTCATCCAGCTGAGGGCGAGAAGAACTCTCAGAAAGATGGTCGCAGTCTGGTCGAATTGTCGGTGAGGAGTGGGGGTCCGGAAGGGCCTCTGCCGCAGCAGCCTCCCTCTCTGGCGAGTTGTCCCACAAGTCCAGAGGGCCGATGTCCGCGTTGTCTGCACCGTCGTCCCACACCGGCGGAGGAACCTCCACCGCCGACCATTCTTTGGCACCCTGGAATGCCCAGCTGTTGTCCAGAGGGGTTCTGGAGTAGTAAGGTTTGAGTTTGTCATGGTGCACCACCTTGACTTTAGCCCTTTGGCTTTTCTGGATACGGTAAACCATGTCGTCCAACTGGCCCACAATGATATAGGGACCCTCGTAGGAGGGCAAAAACTTCCGTATTTTGTTTTTCACCCTCTTGGTGCCCTTGACCAAGTGCCATACTGCATCTCCAACCTTGTAGTGGATTTGGTGAATGTTTTTATCATACTGTCGTTTTGCACGCTCAGCAGCTCTCCCTAAGGTTTCCCGTGCCAGCTGGTGGGAAAGCTCCAGTCGTTCTCTGAGCTGCATCACATATAAGGGAAGTGAGCTGCTATGGATGTAGTCGGGAGGCATACCAGCCACCAAGTCAACTGGTTCAGTGACCTCTCGACCATAAAGCATCATGTTGGGTGACAACCCTGTGGAACTGTGCTTAGTTGCCCTATAAGCAATCAGTGCATAAGGAATCATCACATCCCAATCCCAGTGACATCTCTCAGCAGTCGTAGCCAGGACCTTTTGCAGGGTGGCATTAAACCGCTCCACCTGCCCGTCGGACTGGGGGTGAAATGGGGTGGTACGGGTCTTTTCAATTCCCAGTAGGGCACACATTCCCTGAAACACAGCTGACTCAAAGTTTGTGCCCTGATCACTGTGGAGGGAGTGGGGCGCTCCGTGCTTACACACCCACTCAGAGGCAATCTTCTCAGCTACTGTCATCGCTTGTTCATCAGGAACTGGATAAGCTTCGACCCACTTGCTAAAATAGTCCTGAACAACCACTATATAGCGATTGTGCCGCTCAGTCTCATTTAACGGACCCATGAGATCAACAGCAATCCGTTCCATGGGGCTGCCTACTTTTACAGAGCCCATAGCCGCCTGTGGAGTTTTCTTGGGGCGAGCCTTGGCTGCACAGCTGGTGCAGGTGCGGCACCAAAGGGTGACATCAGTTTTCATATTGTACCAAAAGTACCGGGTCTTAAGTCGCTTCCACTGTGCCCAGTAGGCTTTGGTGGCGGGACTGCATGACGCCACATCAGCCCATGCAGGCCGTCCCTCCCCCTTCTCAAACCACATGCACAAAGGTGCTATGTCCATGTCAGTCTTTTGTGCTCCTTTTAACTGCTCCTGGGTCCAACCTCTGAACAGTTCAGTCTGAGATGGCTCACTCACCCTGGTGATATCTGGATGAGAGAGGACGGTCACCGCTATTGCTGGTAACACTGACTACCCCCACTAGAGCTTGCTCAGGGGATGCTGCTAGCGGAGCATCTTCCAGGAAACTGTTGGCGAGGCTGCACTGCACCCCCTTGCTTTGACGCAGGCTGCCGCTAGAGTCCGGCTCAGGTACGGTGCAGGGACAGGAGCTTCTACACGGCCTCCTGGACAAAGCGTCGGCGTTTTGGTGGAACTTTCCCCCCCGGTAGATCACCTGGAAGTCATATTCGGCTAGTTTCTCCAACCAGCGAGCAAGTTGTCCCTCTGGCTGTCTCAGCTTGGTTAGCCAGCGCAGGCTGCTGTGATCGGTTCGGACAGCGAAGGACCTCCCAAGCAGGTATTGTCTAAAATGGGAGGTGAACTCCACCACTGCTAGGAGTTCTCGCCTAGTGGTACAGTAGTTTTGCTCTGTGGAGGAAAGTCTCCTGCTCCCGTATGCCAGCACTCTCTCCTCACCTCCTTGCATTTGGGAGAGGACCGCTCCAATTCCCCAGTCACTAGCATCCGTGTCCAAGAAGAGGTCACCATCATCAAGAAGGTAGGCAAGCACAGGTGCTGACTTCAACCGGACTTTCAGTTCCTCAAACGCCTCCTGGCAATCAGCTGTCCAATTAAAATGTGCATACTTCTTTGTGAGTTCATGAAGCGGTTTGGCGATTGAGGCGAAATCTTCAACAAACCGCCGATAATATGACGCCAAGCCCACAAACTGGCGCACCTCTGAGACATTGTGGGGGATGGCCATTCCACCACCTTTTTTATTTTCTCGGGGTCGGTAGCAACACCTTTGGTTGAGACAATATGCCCCAGGTAGGGGACCTGCTCCCGGAACAAACAGCACTTGGATGGTTTCAGTTTGAGGTTGGCTTCACGCAGCCTAGTGAACACTTGGCCAAGCCGCTCCAACATTTGGGTGGTGTCCCGCCCCAGGACTATGACGTCGAGATACACTAAGCATGTCTCCCACTGCAGACCGACTAGAACACGGTCCATGAGACGCTGGAACGTTGCAGGTGCATTGCAGAGTCCGAAAGGCATCACACTCAACTCAAAAAGCCCCTTCCGGGTGCAGAAAGCAGCAGCCTTGTGGGCTCTTGGGGTCATTTCCACCTGCCAGTAGCCAGATGTCAAATCCAGTGTGCTAAAGCACGTGGCAGAAGACAGAGTGTCCAAAGTATCCTGAACACGAGGCAGGGGATAGGCATCTTTAATAGTTCGTTCATTTAAGGGGCGATAATCCACACAAAGGCGCGGGCTCTGGTCCTTCTTTCTCACCATCACAATTGGTGCAGCCCAACTGCTGTTACTGGGCTGAGCTACGCCCATCTCCAGGCTCTGCCGCACCTGCTGGTCAGCTGCAATCTGCTTATCCTTAGCCATTCTGTGGGGTGGCTGTTTAACAGGGGGCCCAGGAGTAGTTAGAATGTCGTGTTGCACAAGGCTGGTGCGGCCAAGGTCGGTGGGCCCCATGGAGAACACATCACTGTAGGACTGCAATAGGCCAGCCAGCCTGCTATGGTTGTGCTCCGGTAGGTTGGTGCAGCTCTCTGCATACAAGGCCTGCAGGTGGGGGGTGGGGGGGGCACAGGAGTAGTGGCCTGGTCAACACGCTCAGGGACAGTCGAGACATCACGAGACCGAAGCTCCGCCTCTCTCAGCACTACGGCTGACTGGAGCACTCCCGCCACCGCTCCCTTCTTCAAGGTGACAGGAGGTGCACCAGGGTTAAAAACTCTGATGGGGATATCGGTGGACTGTGGCGTTCGCACAACAACCCGCGCCACTAGGACTCGGTGTCTCTCGACGAAGCATTTGGTGGGGCTTAACAGCAGGTCTCCATCAACAGCAGGTTGGCGGCGTACAGTGCCAGGCACTATGTACTCGCAGCCTGGCCTCAGCACGGTGCGACGAGCCACCCTGACAAGGCGCACCTCCGGCCCTGAGTCTGTATTGCGGCGGGGCACCTTTTCGCCAAAGAGGGTTATCTCTCCCTGGCCGTAGTCCAAACAAGCTCGTGCTTGTAGCAGAAAAGGGTGTCCCAAGATGACCTCTGTGTTCTCAGTGATGTCTGCCACAACAAAGTTCACACTGCAGACACGGCTCCCAATGTGCAGTGGGACGTCAACCTCCCCTAGAACTGGTAAACTATCTGGTCCGACGCCCTGCAGTGTTCTGGCAATGGATGGCTGTATGGGGGGTCTGGCTTGGGC
Organism: Pholidichthys leucotaenia; assembly: GCA_020510985.1. NCBI lineage: Eukaryota > Metazoa > Chordata > Actinopteri > Cichliformes > Pholidichthyidae > Pholidichthys > Pholidichthys leucotaenia. Next base: position 42,852,750 of record CM035836.1, read on the forward strand.
AGGAATAGCATTGTAGTGGTGGAGGGGTAGCACACTCCGGCGGGCACCGGAGTCCAACAGAGCACGAATCTCCAGGCCGTGCATCGTCACCTGTACACATGACTTGTCCTCCTGACCCTTAGTGCAGATGATCACTGTGCCAGGGCCCGTTGTTGCTGTTTGCGCCGCACTTGTGGCACGTGGCTTCAGAGAACGGGGGGTGGTGCAGTTCTGCTGAATATGTCCAACGCCCGAGCAATTGTGGCAGACCAGCTCCCTGAAGCTCCTCTTCCCTGGTCCATTATCTCCCTTGGGCTGCCAACGCTGATGGAGCTTCGGCTCTCCCTCTGGTGCACTGACGGGCCTCACAGCTAATCCTGTTGGCTCCAACCCGGTGCTGTCCCGCACTGTGGCTGCTCTAGCTCTCCTCTCCCCTGTACTGAGCACACCTGCCTGCATCAGTCGTGTAACAGTCTTTGCAGCCCTTTTTATTGTCTCATACCTGTGAGTGATGTTGTAGGCGCTGGCCAGTGTGCGTGGCTTCTCCTCTAAGAGTCTTTGCACCACCTCTGCATCAGCTAGGGCATTAGTAAAAGTCTCTACTCTGATAGCATCTTGCTCTCGCTCAGTACGGTCGGCATACACGATAGAAACCTTCTCATAGATGTCGTCCCTCAGAGAATGCAAGGTTTCACCGGGCCGCCTGACTGTTTTTTGTTTTTTTTTTGTTACTTATTTGTACCCGTAGGTAGATTTGGTTTGCAGTCTGGTGACAAGCCACCGGCTGCCGGTCGCTGCGTGCGCAAGCGCCCTAAACCTACATGTTTTTGGTATGCGGGAGGAAACCGGAGAAATCCCGGGGTAAACCCACGCAACACGGGGAGAACATGCAAACTCCACACAGCTCACTGTTGGTCGGGGGCTGGGATCAAACCCACGATCTCATGATCCCCGCGATCCCCCGGCCGAGGGTAAACTGTGCTGCCGCAGTGCTAAACCACTGCACCACCGTGCAGCCCATACAAAAACTGAGACTCTTTGTCTCAGTTCAATCCCTACAGCTGCTGCGTGCTCGGAGCATGGCCCATAGGCAGCCTCTATCTCATCCACGATCTGCTGATAGCTCCACCTGCCAGATCATGGATTCTTATGGACGATTGCCCCCGCTGCTCCAGTCAAACTGAACCTGAGCTGCACCACCATTGTTCTCTCTGACCAGCAGTTAGCTTGTGCACAGTTTTCAAAATGATAAAGGAAATCCTTCCATGCACCAGATCCGTCAAACTGACCTGGCTGCAGTGTAGGAATCCTCTCCTGTCGTCCACGAGGTTCATCGTCACTGTCATCTGCAGCACCGTCGTAGTGTACTAGATGTGATAAGATAAGATAAGATAAGATAAGCCTTTATTAGTCCCACAACGGGGAAATTCCAGGATTGCAACAGCACAGGGATAGCAACACTCAGAGCAACAATCAGAAGGCAAGAAAAAAAACAAGCAAGCAAGAGCAGCTAATATACATATGTACATATTACAATAAAATATATATATACACACAGACACACAGTGCAGAGCATTGTAGCTAGATGGAATAAATATGTAAATATATAAACACCCACAGTACGGAGCAATGTAGCTAGATGGAATAATATGTAGATATATAAAAACAGTGCAGAGCATTGTAGCTAGATGGAATAAATATGTAAATATATAAACACACACAGTGCAGAGCATTGTTGCTAGATGGGATGAAACAGCATAACCGTCTACTTAGTTATCCTACATGGTATGATTATGTGCCCATACATATTCTCACCCTCCATAGCGACCGGTATGTTCCTAGTTGTATGCCGGAGGGGACCATTGTGTAAGTCTATTGCATCTTTTGCATTCAAAAAACTATTAGTTTGTTACGTCTTTTTGCTATCTCTGCGAGCAGCCCTGCTTAGGTTGTACAGTCTGACAGCCGTTGGTAGGAAGGACCTACGAAACCTCTCGGTTGTGCACCTGGGATGATGTAGTCTGCTGCTAAATGAGCTCCTCAGTGCATCCAGTATGTTCTGCATAGGGTGGAACTCGGACTGCAGCAGAGATGACAGTTTAGCCACCGTCCTTCTCTCTCCTATCTCCTCCATCGGATCAAGGCGCTGCCCCAGGACAGAGCTAGCTTTCTTAATCAGTTTGTTCAGTCTCTTCCTATCGGCTGCAGTAATGCCACTGCCCCAGCAGACCACTCCAAAAGTGATGGCTGATGCCACCACCGTGTCGTAGAATGACTTCAGCAGCGCCCCTTGTACACCAAAAGACCTGAGTCTCCTCAGCAGGAACAGCCTGCGCTGTCCCTTCTTGTAGAGTGCGTCAGTATTGTGTGACCAGTCTAGTTTATTGTTCAGATGAACACCCAGGTACTTATAGGATGTCACCATCTCGATGTCTGTTCCCTGTATATTTACTGGTGCTGTGAGGGGCTGCCCATGCCTGCGGCAGTCCACCACCAGCTCCTTAGTTTTCCTCGCGTTGATCTGGAGGCAGTTCCGATGGCACCAGTCCACGAAGTCCTGGATAAGCCCTCTGTACTCAGCTTCATCTCCGTTGGAGATGAGACCAACGATCGCAGAGTCATCAGAGAACTTCTGTAGATGGCAATGTGTTGTGTTGTGTGAGAAGTCCGCAGTATAAAGAGTGAACAGGAAGGGAGCCAGCACCGTTCCCTGGGGGGCCCCCGTGCTACTGATGATCGTGTCGGAAACACAGTCCCGGGTTCTCACAAACTGAGGCCGGTTCGTGAGGTAGTCCAGGATCCATGATGACAGGTGCTGGTCCACCCCTGCGCGCAGCAGCTTGTCCTTCAGGATCATCGGTTGGATGGTGTTGAAAGCACTGGAGAAGTCAAAGAACATGATCCTCACCATATTCCCGGGCTTCTCCAGGTGGGACAGAGAATGGTGAAGGAGGAAGATCACCGCATCCTCCACCCCAATGCCATGCTGGTAGGCGAACTGGAGTGGATCCATCGCTGGTTCCACCAGGGGGCGGAGATGAGCAAGGAGCAGTCTCTCCAGGGTCTTCATCAAGTGGGACGTCAAGGCCACCGGTCTGCAGCTGTTCAGGTCTTTGGGGTGGGAAGTTTTTGGTACAGGTACCACACAAGATGTTCTCCACAGCTGTGGTACCCTCCCCAGTTTCAGGCTCATGTTGAAGATATACGTCACAATCCCACACAGCTGGTCTGCACAGGACTTGAGGAGCTTTGCGCTGATGCCGTCCGGTCCCGACGCCTTCCTCGCCTTGATCTTCCTCAGCTCCGTCCTCACCTGGGTCTTGGTCAGGGTCAGGATGGGGGGCTGTGTGTTGGGAGTGGGGGGGGGTGTCGGTGGAGTGGGGAGTGGGCAGCAGGACTTGATTTCTTAGAGGCAGCAGTGGTTGTTGTGCAGACAGGGGGGAGGGCGGTTGGTCAAATCTATTGAAAAACAGATTCAGGTTGTTCGCCCACTCCCTGCCCCCCGTGGCCTGGGGGGAGGTATTCTGGAGCCCCGAGATGGTTTTGAGGTTTCTCCAGACCCCGCTGATGTTGCTCTGTTGCAGCTTGTCCTCCATCTTCTTCCTGAAGCTGTCCTTGCCTTCTCTGATCTTTCTCCTCAGCTCCCTCTGTACGGACTTCAGCATCTCCCTGTTCCCCGACCTGAAGATCCTCTTCTTCTCTCTCAGAAGTGTTTTTATCTCAGGGTTGATCCAGGGTTTGTTGTTTGAGTGACGCCGTATGGTCTTGGTGGGAACGGATTTGTCCACACAGAAGCTGAGGTAGCCCGTGAAGGTGTGAATGAGGCCATCGATGTCCTCACCATGTGGATCGCAGAGCTGCTTCCAGGCGGTGGCTTCAAAACAGTCCTTTAGAGTGTCCATTGTCTCCTCAGACCATAACTCCACAGTGTGCATGGCCGGAGGTTGTCTGTGCACTAGGGGTTTGTACACCGGCCGGAGATGAACCAAGTTGTGATCCGATCTCCCGAGTGGGGGGAGTTGTGATGAGGTGTACGCCTCCTTAGTGTTTGCGTAGAATAAATCCAGTGTTTTATTGTCTCTAGTCTAGCTCTGATGAGCAGATACGTGGTGTACAGCCAGCCTTCCTCTGGTTATACTGGTGGCAGCCACACGGTTGAGTTTTTGTATTTCATGGTGGTGACATAGGACTCGGGGTGATGTAGTTGCAGCCCAGAGCCTGCATTTACGGACTCCGTCCCACATGCTGGGGTCTGTGTGGGGTCACCAGCGGTGAAAACAGTGTCTGGGCCCATATCATTTCTGTTATTATGTGGTTGTAATGAGCCACTATAGACAGCTGTGCTTCTGGTGGTATCATAGTTCAGGTTTGATGAGGTCACAAGCTCACCACATACCGCTGCATGCTGAGCTGGAGATGAAATAAAAGGGTTGGTGGACAACGAGGGTGGTAGAGCAGGCGGCTGTGCCACGTTTGGTTGAAACGGCATAGTACTAGCCGCCATTTCGTGTGCAGCTAATGTTAGCTCCATGCTAGTGACAAAGGGGTTTGTGCTACATCCGTCGTAGGCGCACATGCCGTCCTGTTGTTCAAAACAGTCTGTGGTAACTCCAAAGTCCTCTGTTACATCCTTCACAAAGGGGTTTTTACTCACATTTGAGCTCATCACATCAGTATACCTCTGGTCTGCACCGGCGCCGCGGCAGCCGCACGCCACCATTATCTCCGGCTCCGCCACTGCAGATTTACAATTTCTTCGTGGCATTAAACGTGCCTGTTGTGTCCCCCACTTAAAAAAGTCTTTTGATCCCGGACAAGCCCCCAATGTTACCAACCCGAATGTTCTGCCGGCCGCCAAACCGTAGTTGAGCAGCCCTGGGTAGCGCTAGCCCGTTTATCCTAGCGCGGCTCGTCAGTGGTAACAGCCAATATACAGTCCAACAAACTTTGCAGGTGGGAAGAACAAGGCACTTTATTTAAACTGCAGCAACCGTCCACACTTACTGCTCATCCAGAGCACACTGGCTTCTTACACTTTTCCTCTATCACTCTTCGTATCATTACATGCAGCTTGTTATACCTCCATCGCCACTCTCCTCTCTACCACACACAAGCCGCCGCGCGCCCCCTTACGTCCCTTCCCCTCGCACACATACACACGCTCACACACACATACACACCGCAACCTGTCCAAGTTAAAGGAGAGCAGGCTTGGCCTGCAACAATTTCATTCCGATTAAGAGGGGTGGGTTATGCCGATTTTTAACCCGAATGGTGAGCATGAAAACACTTACTCCGAACACAGGGCAGAAAATATGTTTACTGTGCATGTCTGTACACCAGCCGCACGTTAACGTGACGTATTTCCGCCTTAGCAGCAGCTAGCGGAAAACATAGTGGGAGTAAAACAAAACTGGTCTGTATCGTCCTGCTGTCTCCCTCTTTTCGTCATATGCAGAAGTATGCACTTGTAGCTTCATTACGAAGACCAGCAGAAGCAAAAGTACAGTCTGAATAACATGATACAGGTCAATTTCGACACGAAGCGGGGCTCGCTAACACCGGAAGTTGCTTCTTCTTCTACTATTTTTTGAATGTCGAAATGTCGACCTGCGCATGTCAAAATGATTTATTCCGTTCAAACCTGTGACACATGAAAACGCACGTCATAATCAGATCAGCTTTTTCAGGATCCATGTAAACAGTAAAATTCTGATCTGAATTGTAATCAAATTGAAGAAATTTTGCCCATGTATCGAAACTGTTGTTTTGGAAAAAATACGCATCAGTAAGAAATTTGCATTGCAGCTGAGTCGACAGATATTAGTAGACATTCTCAGCTCTTGGCCAACGTGCGTTTTGTGGACAGAGATGTCATAAGAGAAAACTTCCTATTTTGCAAGACACTTCCAGAAAAAATAACAGGAGAGGAAATTTTTCGAGTCACGTCGGAATATCTTGACAAAGGAGGGCTAACTTGGGAAAACTGCACAAGTGTTTGCACTGATGGAGCAGCAACCATGGTCGGGCGCACCAAAGGCTTCATAAGCAGAGTGAAAGAAAGTAACCCAGATGTTATTGTTACACACTGTTTTTTGCACCGTGAGGCCCTCATTGCAAAGACTTTACCAGCAGATTTAGTTCCTGTGTTGGATGATGTTGTGCGCATGGTGTTCTCCATGGATCGCCACCTTGTCGCGGTGGAGAACCTTGTGTGTTCCAATGATCCCGAGAGCGATGCCGTCAGGGGCCTTTTGGCTCCTGGTAGGGTCACCCATGGCTGTAAGGTCGAGGGGGAGGTCCCAGACCAAGAGCGATCCAAAGAAAGAAAGACCTCAACGGCGGGAGAGGCGGAGGATGACACCATGAGTCACAACGGCACTGAAGGTGGATGAAGGCTGCAACAGAGAGTGGTCTCCAGTTGTTTTGGATTCCATGCCACTGGATTCAGGCCCCTCTCTACCAAGGACTGTGTGGTGGCTGCAGGCGCATCAGTCTGCCCACGATAAAAGATGTCACGCGCAGGCATCCTCCCGAAGGGAGCCCATCCACTTTACATCTTGGATAAGATAAAGTCCTGTGGCGATCAGGAAGTGGTAACGGGGACAGGACAGTGAAGTCTGGGAGTTTTTAGCCACGACCTGGCACACAGGCGATGGGTGCTTGATACAGTCGTTAAGCTCTTGGACTGAGGCAGAAAGAGCTTCTCGGCAGCTGCACTCATGACTGAGCAGCCCTATTCAGGATCCACTCTGCTCAACCCAGTAGGGGAGGGGGTTAGAAAAGGTACCCCATACATAGCCTGCCTCACAAAATCCTGTCTGGAATACCGCATCCAGAGGGATCACCACCACGCGGTCAGAAACATACAAAACTACATATTGGAGCCTGGAATGTGCGAACCCTTATGGACAACCAAGCCAGTGATTGACCTGAAAGGCGAACTGCCATCATCTCCAGAGAGCTAAGGAAGTTCCGGATTGACATCGCAGCACTCTCCGAGACCCGACTGGCTGATGAAGGGCAGCTGAAGGAGGAAAAAGGCGGGTATACTTTCTTTTGGATGGGAAAGCCTGCAAATGAGCCACAAATCCATGGTGTGGGATTTGCTATTAAGAACTGCCTCATCAACCACCTCCATGAACTCCCTGTGGGCATCAACGAGCACCTAATGACCATTCGTCTGATCAGAATCAGAATCAGAATCAGATTTATTGCCATTGTTCATGTAGTACACAAACTAGGAATTTGTCTCGGTGCAATGCTGCAACATTAAACATGATAAAATAAAAGAAATAAACTATACATGCAATAAAGTGTAGAATAAGATGAGTAATACTAGTCAGCAGTTTTAAATATATTAGCGAGCAGCAGATGTTGTGGAGAACCATATAGTGCAGTCGGTAATGCAAAAAGAAAACAGTGATGATTGACATGAGTCTGGTTGAGCTGCTGTACATAGTGCACGAGAGTCAATAAGTCACTTAGTGTTCAGCAGTCTGATGGCAGAGGGGAAGAAGCTGTTCATGTGACGGGAGGTTTTAGTCTGAATGGACCGAAGTCTTCTACCTGAGGGGAGAGGGGCAAACAGTACGTGACCAGGGTGAGAAGGATCGGCTATGATCCGGCCAGCACGCCTCCGGGTCCTGGAGATGTACAGATCCTGGAGGGATGGGAGCTTGCAGCCGATCACCTTCTCAGCAGTGCGCACGACGCGCTGCAGCCTTAGTCTGTCCCTGGCAGTGGCTCCTGCGTACCACACGGTTATGGAGGTGGTGAGGATGGACTCGATGATGGCTGTGTAGAACTGCACTAACATCTTGGTGGGTAGCTTGAGCTTCCTCAGCTGCCGCAGGAAGAACATCCTCTGCTGGGCCTTTTTGATGAGGGAGCTGATGGTCGGCTCCCACTTGAGGTCCCTGGTGATGGTGGTGCCTAGGAAACGGAAGGAATCTGCAGTGGTGATGGGAGAGCCTGTGAGGGTGAGGGGGGGCAGAGGGGTTGTGACTTTCCTGAAGTCCACAATCATCTCCACTGTCTTCAGAGCGTTCAGCTGCAGGTTGTTGTTGTTGCACCAGGACGCCAGCTGGGCCACCTCTCTCCTGTAGGCGGACTCGTCGCCGTTGGAGATGAGCCCGATGAGGGTGGTGTCATCCGCAAACTTGATCAGCTTGACAGACTGGTGGCTGGAAGCGCAGGAGTTGGTATAAAGGGAGAAGAGTAGGGGGGAAAGTACACAGCCCTGGGGTGATCCGGTGCTGATGCTAACAGAGCCTGAGACAGTCTTTCCCAGCCGCACATGCTGCCTCCGGTCCGTCAGGAAGTCGGTGATCCACCTGCAGAGGGAGTCAGGCACGTTGAGCAGGGACAGCTTGTCCCAGAGCAGAGCGGGGCGGATGGTGTTGAATGCAGAGCTGAAGTCCACAAACAGGATCCTGGCGTAGGTTCCCGGGGAGTCCAGGTGCTGCAGGATGGAGTGGAGGGCCAGGTTGACGGCGTCGTCTACAGACCTGTTGGCTCTGTAGGCAAACTGCAGCGGGTCCAGGAGGGGAGTGGTGATGGACTTGAGGTGGGGCAGGACCAGGCGTTCAAAGGACTTCATGACTACAGAGGTGAGCGCTACAGGTCTGTAGTCGTTAAGTCCAGTGATCCGTGGCTTCTTGGGGACAGGGATGATGGTGGAGGATTTGAGGCAGGTCGGCACGTGGCATAGCTTAAGGGAGGTGTTAAAAATGTCTGTGAAGACAGGAGCCAGCTCTTTCGCACAGTGTCTCAGGGTGGAGGGAGACACGCCATCCGGACTGGGGGCCTTGCGCGGGTTCAGTCTGGAGAACTGTCTGAGCACGTCCTGCTCACTGATGACAAGGGCAGGGGGGGGAGGAGGAGGGGGCCACCTTTGATGAAGTGGGGGCCGTGGAGGTTGTGGAGCTGGAGGGAGGGGGGGGAGTTGGACACAGCTGACGAGGTGTCAAAACGGGCATAGTGTTGGGACAGTCTTTGACAAAGGGCTTTGCCATCCTGACCTTTAGGAGCCTGAGGCCGATAGTTGGTGATTTGCCTGCAGTCAAATGGCCACCGTTATTAGTGCCTACGCTCCAACGCTTGATGCACAGGAAGAAGTAAAGGAGGCCTTCTATGCTGACCTGGACAAAATACTATCTGAAGTCCCAAAGGAGAAAAAGTTAATCCTGCTTGGAGACTTTAATGCCAGAGTGGGACGAAACCATCATCTATGGAGCGGCACGCTGGGGAGAGAAGGGGTTGGAAACACAAACTCCAATGGCATACTACTGCTAACTAAGTGCTCAGAACACAACCTGGTCATCACCAACACACTTTTTCGTCAGAAAACCAAGTTCAAAATGTCATGGATGCATCCCAGCTCCAAATTATGGTATCTCATTGACTACATCATAGTCCGCTCCAAAGATCGCCGCAATGTCCTTAACACCAGAGCAATGACCAGTGCAGATGACTGCTGGACTGACCACCGCCTCATTCGTTCCATCATGTCTATCCGCTTAATGCGGAAAAGAAGGTTGCAGAAAGGACAGAGCCGGCCAAAGCTTAACATCGTGCTGCTGGACGACATTATCTACCAACAACAGCTGCAGGATACTCTTAGGGCAGCTTTGCCCAAACAGTACCCAGAGGACACTGAAAAACACTGGAGCACACTTTCCACTGCCATCGTGGACTCCTGCAAAAGCATCCTCGGTCATAAAAAGCGGAGACATCAAGACTGGTTTGACGAGAATGACAGTGAGATCCAACAGCTCATCGACATCAAGCGGCCAACTTTTATCACCTGGCAAAACAACATTCACTGCAAGGTTAAAAGAGCAGCCCATGCCAAAGCGAAGACAGCTGTACAAACACTTGTTAGGAAATTGAAGAACCAGTGGTGGACAAAGAAGGCCCTGGAGATCCAGCAGCTTGTCGACTCTGGAGACACGAGAGGATTCTTTGATGCCACAAGAGCGGTATATGGCCCCAGCCACCGCTGCCTAACCCCCCTTCGCTCCAAAGATGGGCTCTCGCTTCTGAAGGACAAGGAGGCAATTGCAGACAGGTGGAAAGAGCATTATAAGGACCTCTTAAACAGGGACACCACTCCTGAGATGGAGGCCCTTGATCAACTCCCTCAACAGCCCATAGAGGAAAGCATGGGAAAACCACCTAGCTTGGATGAGGTACAGGACGCCATCAGGAAGATGAGAAACAACAAGGCTGCTGGACCTGATGGCATCCCGGCAGAAGTCCTGAAGAAAGGCGGTCCTGATCTTCTGAAGTACATCCATGCCCTGCTCCTGAAAATATGGGAAGTAGAGGAAATCCCTGCACAGCTCAGGGATGCCTTGGTTGTCTCCATCTTTAAAAAGGGGAACAGGGCAGTTTGTGGGAATCACCGTGGCATTTCTCTCCTGTCCACCATAGGGAAAGCCTTTGCCTTGGTCTTGGCCAATAGACTCACCCCCCTGTGAGCATTCTTCCCGAGTCCCAGTGTGGTTTTCGCCCAAACAGAGGCACTACAGACATGATTTTCATTGCTTGCCAATTGCAAGAAAAATGCCGGGAACAAAATCTAGCATTATACATGGCCTTCATAGACCTTACCAAAGCCTTTGGCTCAGTAAACCGTCAGGCCCTTTGGCTGGTTCTGGCAAAGATTGGCTGCCCAGAAAAATACATCCGGGTACTGAGACTGCTGCATGACAATATGTCCGCCACGGTACTCAGTGGCAGTGGAGACGAAACAGAACCATTCAGGGTTGACAAAGGAGTCAAACAGGGATGTGTCATCGCTCCAACATTATTCTCCATCTACATTGCTGCTATTCTCCATCTCACGAACCAACATCTGCCCCTGGGAGTCAAAATCACGTACAGAATTGACAGTCAACTTCTCAACATCAACCGATTTAGAGCTAAAGGTCAAACCACCACCATATCCATTATGGAGCTGCAGTATGCTGATAACAACGCTCTTGTAGCCCTCTCAGAAGAGGATCTTCAGTGCATCTTGTCTGCCTTTGCCAAAGCATACACACAGCTCGGTTTGGCCGTCAATATAAAAAAGACACAAATACTCCACCAGCCATCACCAAACTGCAGTACACTTGCCATACCCCCAAACATCTCCATTGATAACATCCGACTGGAAAATGTGGACCACTTCTTATATCTTGGCAGCCTCCTCTCATCAAAAGCTGTCATCGATGATGAAATACACCACCGCCTCAGCAGTGCCAGTGGGGCTTTCTCAAGGCTAAGGAGGAGAATCTTTGAGAACCGCGATCTCCAAGTGAATACCAAAATCCTGGTTTATAAAGCAGTGGTGCTCCCCACTCTCCTGTATGGATCAGAAGCCTGGACTACATACAGCAGGCACTTAAAGGCACTTGAGGCACACCATCAGAGATGCCTCCGAAAAATCCTCAGGATTAGTTGGGAGGATAGACGCACCAACACCAGCGTCTTGGAGGAGGCTAACCTTCCCACCATCACTGCCACCATTGCCCAAAACCAGCACAGATGGACTGGTCATGCTATCCGAATGCCTGACTCTCGCCTCCCGAAACAAGTCCTGTACTCCCAGCTAACTGAAGGGAAGCGAGCTCCAGGAGGCCAGAAGAAGAGATTTAAGGACAACATAAAAACAAACCTAAAGAAGTGCCACATAGACCTAAAAGCTTGGGAAAATATGGCAACCGACAGGGCGACCTGGAGAAACATTGTCCGTGAGGGTGCCACACAGTACAACGCTGACCTCCATCATGCTGCACAAGACAAACGCAGACTCAGGAAGGAGAGAGCAACCAACAATCAGGACCAACCCAAACCCACCACCATTACATTCCCCTGCCCACATTGCAGCAGAATAATCGGGTCCAGAATTGGCCTCTATGCCCACCTGAAGACCCACAAGGACCAAGAGGAAGGACAGTCATACTCGACTTCGAGTGACCGCCGATGATGATGATGTGCGCATGGTGAACTTTGTGAAGACACGACCTTTGAAAAGTCGCATATTTGCATCTTTGTGTGAGGAAATGGGAGCGGAGCATAAAGCCTTATTGCTCCATATGGAGGTCCGATGGTTGTCGCGTGGCAAGGTGCTGGCCCAAGTGTATGAGCTGCGGGAGGAACTTAAAGTATTTCTGACAAATGAGAGGCCCGATGACTCAAAGCTGCTTGCAACTGATGAGTGGTGTGCAAAGCTGGCATACCTGGCTGATATATTTCATAATCTGAATGAAGTGAACACCCGAATGCAAGGCCGAAATGAAAACCTGCTTACAAGCACGGATAAAATGAATGGATTTCGTTTAAAGGTGCAGCTCTGGCAACAACATGTGCAGTGTGGCAACCTTGAGATGTTCCCACCCACCAAGAAACGGCATGATGTTAACACTGCTGCACTGTGCCAGGTGATTGGCACACATTTGAAAACTCTTGAGGAGAAGTTATTTTATTTCTCTTCAGACTTCACACAATGCCTTGACTGGGTTAGGAACCCATACAGCTCAGCATCAGTTGTTAGAAAGGACATGACTTTACAGGAGCAAGAGGGACTCATTGAACTGAAACAAGATCATGGTTTAAAGCTAAACTTTGCTGATCTTCCTTTGGACAGTTTTTGGTTGACTGCTGCCAAGGAGTTCCCCATTCTGGCCAACAAAGCTATTTCAACATTGCTCCCATTTTCCACGACATATCTGTGTGAACTGAGCTTTTCAAGCTTGACTGTGATAAAAACAAAAAACAGAGAGAGACTGAGAGCTGTTGAGGAAGAGCTCTGTGTGTGTCTTTCTTCCATTCCTGCCAGGATATCAGCTTTGTGTTCATCTAAACAGGCCCAGGGTTCACACTGAGTGAGTATAAATACATTTAGAAACTGTATTGCTAACTATATTTTATTATTTTTACTGTGTTAGGCTATAGAGTGTCATTTTGTGTCATTTTGGTTGGTGGTGTGCCCCAGGATTTTGTCAATGTAAAAAATGTGCCGTGGCTTAAAAAAGGTTGAAAAACACTGCATTAGACCATCCTCCTCAGCGGTGGGGGCGGGATTTTTCTTTGTGGGTAAGAAAGACGGTTCCCTCAGGCAATGCATTGATTTTAGGGAGCTCAACAACATTACTGTCAAGGACAAGTTCACTCTCCCCCTGATTAATACGGCTTTTGATTCCCTCCAGGGAGCCAGGGTCTTCACCAAATTAGATCTGGGAACACCTATCACCTGGTCCACATCAAGGAGAAGGATGAGTGGAACACTGGTTTTTGCACCCCTAGTGGCCATTTTGAGTATTTAGTTATGCCTTTTGGGTTAACCAATGCTCCTGCCATTTTCCAGCGGCTTATTAATGATGTACTGAGGGATTTTCTGGATGCTTTCGTGTTTGTTTATCTTGACGATATCCTGATCTTCTCTTGTTCTCTGGAGGAACACCATATCCATGTCAGATGGGTCCTGCAGCACCTACTGGAGAACCAGCTATATGTCAAGGCCGAGAAGTGCGAGTTCCATGTCTCTTCCACCATGTTCCTGGGATTTGTGATCTCCCATAAGAAGATCATTGCTGATCCGGAGAAGGTAAAGGCAGTGGTGGAGTGGCCTGTTCCCTCTTCCCGCAAACAACTCCAACAGTTTTTGGGCTTTGCTAACTTCTACCGCCGTTTCGTAAAGAACTACAACATAATTGCTTTACCTCTCACCTGCCTGACCTCCACAAAGATGCCATTCCATTGGACTGAGGAGGCAGAGGCAGCATTTTCTAAGCTTAAGGCTGAGTTCACCACCACCTCCATTCTGGCCCAGGTTGACCCCGCTCTGCAGTGTTTGGAGGTGGACACCTCGGATTTCAGGGTGGGAGCGGTACTTTCCCAGTGCTCCCCCATTGACGACAAGGTCCGCCCCAACGTGTTCTTCTCCTGCTGGCTGTCTGCTGCTGAGAAGAACTGTGATGTGGGGGACAGGGAGCTGCTAGCCATGAAATTGGCTTTGGAGGAGTGGCGTCACTGGCTGAAGGGCACTTCACTGCCATTCGTCTTCTGGACGGACCATAAGAACCTGGAGTACCTCCGGACTGCTAAACGGTTGAACGCCAGACAAGCCCACTGGTCTCTGTTTTTCAGGAGATTCAACTTCACCATCACCTACTGCCCGGCTTCGAAGAATACCAAGCCCGATGCGCTCTCTAGACAGTTCTCACCTGAGGCTGCCGAGACGACGCAGCACCCTATTGTTCCTCCTTCCTGCATCGTGAGCATGCTGTCCTGGGACATTAAGGAGAAGGTTAGGAGAGCGCAGGAGATGGAGCCCGACCCAGGTGGAAGGCCAGCGGGACAGATGTACGTGCCCTCTGCTGTCCGGGGGGAGGTGATTAACTGGCTGCACTCCTATAGGATAATGTGCCATCCTGGGGTAGCATCTTTGTAATTGGTGGCCCAATTACAAAGATCCTTCTGGTGGCCCTCTCTGTGGAAGGATGTCTGTGAATTCATCCATGCCTGCCCTCAGTGTGCGACCTGCAAATCATCCTCTTCTCCACCGACAGGACTGTTGCATCCCCTCCCCATCCCCAGCTAACCCTGGTCCCATGTCGCACTGGATTTTGTAACCAGTCTGCCCCCCTCATCAGGCCACACTGTTATCCTCACCATAGTGGACAGGTTCTCCAAGGCGGCTCACTTTATCCCTTTGCAGAAGCTGCCAGAGGCCAAGGAGACTGCGGATCTGCTGGTTTTGCACGTGGTCCGGCTTCATGGCATCCTGGTGGACATCGTGTCAGATCGGGGATCCCAATTCGTCTCTCAAGTCTGGCGGTCCTTCTGTAAGGCTATGGGGTCAATGGTAAGCCTGTCTTCAGGATATCAGCCCTCAAAGCAATGGCCAGTGCTAGTGCACTAATCAGGAGCTGGAGGCGGCCCTGAGGTGCACCACGGCCTCAAATCCGGCGTCTTGGAGTACGTACTTACCTTGGGTTGAGTATGCACATAACACTGCTGTCTCTTCTGCCACTGGTCTCTCCCCTTTCGAGGTTTCTTTAGGCTACAACCCACCTCTGTTTCCAAAGGAGGAGGAGGAGATCGCCGTACCCTTGGTCCAGGCTCACATCAGGTGTTGTCGGCGACTCTGGAAGTCCACAAAGGCTGCTCTGCGATGCACAGTGGCCCGCAATATGGTGATCGCCAACCACCACAGGACCCAGGCTCCCTCCTACCGTGTGGGGCAGCAGGTATGGCTCTCCACAAAAAACATCAACCTGAAGGGTGAGACCAAGAAGCTGTCACAGCGTTTCATTGGTCCTTTTCCTATAACTGATATCATCAACCCTGTTGCTGTGCACCTGGCTCTGCCCCCCTCTATGCGCATCTGTCCTACCTTCCATGTCTCCCAGGTTAAGCCATTCGAGTCCAACCTGCTGTGTCCCCCACCCAGACCTCCACCCCTGCCCATGGTGATCGATGGTGGTCCTGCGCACAAGGTCAATCGCATCCTGGATGTCTGCCGCAGAGGGCACGGTCTGCAATATCTGGTGGACTGGGAGGGGTATGGACCTGATGCGCAATTCTGGGTGCATCCTTCATTTGTGTTGGATTCTCAACTCATCAGGTAGTTCCATCAGACGCACCCGGACAGGGTAGAATGGCTGCTGGGAGGCGTCCCGTGGGGGGGTGGGGGTACTGTGGTGATCCGCGCTGTGTGTGCCTTTGCCCTAATTATCTTTCACAGCTGTGGGCACAAATGCATCCCATCATTAAGCACGCTGCCCAGAAGGCAGCACGGAGACGACTACGCTCTCTCCCAAGAAGAACTCCTACCTGAGGTCTTCCTCCACAACTCTACAACGTTCCTCGCTTCTCTACATCTTCTCACCTCACGGGAGTTCCGTCTCCCCAACGCCACATAAGCGTTTTCAGAGTGTATCTCTGCAACCGCCTATTCTCCCTTTGTTCTCTGTGCACAGGTGGACCACCCTCCAGGCGGACCTCTCCTTCCTCCTGGCGGCGGACCGGACCTTCGTCTGTGTACAGCAGCTTCCCCCTTCTCGCTATCGGTGAGCTGGAGCACACTGCACACATTCTTCACTCCTAGCTGCACTGTAAATATTCTGCACCAGCACCACCACTCCACAGCGGAATGCTGGACCGGTATTGGATTATCATCTCTTCGAAGTCAGACTAACTCTTCGCTGCCGTAAGACTATTAAATCTCTATTAACATCCTTACCTGTCAGCCGGAGTCTAACCTCTCAATCTCTGCTGTTTTTCCAGGGCTGCCATATCTGTCCCACTGTGCACGCTCCTGCTCCTGCTACACTACACTTTCACAACACCATATGCACACACAAACCTTTATTATCATTCAATAAAAGATCATTATTGTTGCTGAGCCTGTGTCTACTTCTGGGTGTTTCTGGAATCATGTCATACTCTCGCTCGACCACTCACGGAGAGGCACCTAGGTTTCGATTACAGCGCCCTCCGCTAGCGGACTCTATAACTGCATTTAAGAATGCAGTTCCAAATATGTTCAACTGGGATACGTATAAATAAATAATTTATTTTTGGAACTGAACTGGCGGGCTGCAGTGGATGACGATGGGGGCCGCATGTGGCCCGCGGCCACCAGTTGCCCATCCCTGATCTATGGTGTAGTGGTCAGAGAGGCCATTGGAGTGGATTGGTAGCCATGTTTCCATCAGTATGCCCCAGGGCAGCTGTGGCTACAGTAGTAGCTTACCACTATCAATGTCTGTGGAGTGAATGAATGATGTATTCAGTGTAAAGCATCTTTCAGTGTCTATGAAAAGTGCCATATAAATCTGATGCATTATTATTATCTATAATGATGGAACAAAAAGCAACATAATCTGTCCCCAGCTCATCTCCACTCTACAGCTGTGAAAGGTTTGTTGTTGGGAACTCTACATGGCAACATGAGCTTCTGTTCAAGTTCAATTATGATTGTTCCTGGCAGAAATGGTAAACTTTTTTTGCAGATGACTCATTATTCTAAATTGTAGACCAACAAGACAGCAACCAAGACCATGAAGAGAATCTTTGTCTTGTTCTATATTAATTTGTGTTTGGCTTAGGTGTACAGTATAATTGCATTCATTTTGCATTCCTTGGAGTCTGCTGGGGTTCAAGTTATAGCTGCTGTTGTTGCTGGGGTAGCACCCTTTTACAGTCAGTCCTCTTTTCTTTATCGTTTTGTTTTTAAGCAAGTTTCTCTTCCTGAATAACACACATTTTATCTTTAAGTCATGCGGACATGAAGGTAAAGTTTCAGGCATGTAGTGAAGGAGGACATGGAGAGGGTTGGTGCTACAGAGTAGAAGACATAAAGGAGAAGGTGAGATGGAAGATGATCTGCTGTGGCAAGGGAACAACTGAAGAAGAAGACATTAAGTTAAAGTCAGCAAAGTTAGTTGTCATTTATTCTATTTATATCACATCCATCCATCCATCCATCTTCTACCACTTAATTCTTTTCGGGTCGTGGGGGGACTGGAGCTTATCCCAGCATCTTTGGGCGAGAGGCAGGGCACACCCTGGACACATCGCCAGTCCATTGCAGGACTATTTATATCACATTTCTAAGCTAATTTAACGTAACACCACACATGGGAAATTATATATATCTGCATTTCCTCTATGGTCCACTAGAAGATATACGTATAAGAAAAAAGCTGCAATTTTACAAGAAAAATGTTGAAAATTAACAAGAAAAATGTTGCAATTTTGCAAAATAATTCACAAATTTATGAGTAAAAGTTGCACATCTACAAGCAAAACATTGCAAATTTACAAGAAAAGTTGCAAATTTATGAGAAAAGGATTACAATTTTACAAGAAAAAAGTTGCACATTTGAGAAAAAGGTGCAAATTTACCAGAACCAAGTTGAAAATATATGCAAAAAAAAAAGCTCAGCATTTTCTTAGCAAATGTTCGAATCTCTTGTAAACTGCCTTTATCCAGCTGGCGGTAAAAGTTGACAAGAGGGAGCTATTGGTGCCGACTGTGACACTCGGCATCACACTGCAGCTCAGTGAGCTCCAGCTGCAGGTGGTCTGGAGCGTCATCAGGGTCCATGGAGAAAGGAGAGGAAAAAAGCCTGATCTCCTTTTCAATAGCTTCAAAATCCCGAAAGCGCCGTTGAAACTCTTCAGCCAGAGATGACATGTCTGCTGCATACCTCCTCATTTGCGCACTGACATTGTTCTGTGGAAAACCGGTCATTATTTCCTGCAGCGATGGGAAATGTATGGTATTGGGCTGCGTTTGTGACAGGTGCCTTTGGAAAAGTAGCAGCTTGGTCCCAAAGGCTTTGATGTGTGAATACAGTTGGCTTACCACTGCATTTTGCCCCTGAAGGCTCGTGTTCAGCGCGTTCAGATGTCGTGCTATGTCAACTAAAAATCCAAAATCAGCCAGCCAAATAGGATCAGATAATTCTAGCATCGGCTGTCCCTTTTTTGCCAAGAACTATCCGATTTCCTCCCTAAGAGAGTAGAAGCGCTGCAGTGCAGACCCCCAACTTCTTACGTCATTGTGATACACAACATCTCCATATTCAGCCTGGATACCGAGTAGAAACTGTTGAAACTAGCGGTGGCACAGGGCTTTGGAGCGAACATAATTAATACCCTTTATCACCGGTTTCATAACTGATAGGATATTTTCAAGTTTCATTAATTATTCTATATGATTTTAATGCTATATTATTCTATTTTATATTATAATTGTTTCTGGTGCATATAAAATCCAATGTCCGGGTCACTGTGATATTTTTTCATTGTCTCAGAGCTTGAAAAGACTGTCTGTTTTCAGAGCAAGATTAGGATGAGCAAGATTGTGAATAATGTCGAAAGTTTCTTTGTTTTATCATACCAAGCTGTACTGTATTGTCAGGATGACCAGATCATGTTAGAATGTTCATTGCTGACCACAGATAAAGAAGGAGTCATTTGGAGAGTTGGCTCCTGCCAGTCTAGCTCAGATAAGAGACCGAGGTATAAAAGAGCAACATCTTTGAACACATGTTAGGGAGTCGGTGCTGTGAAGCTCTGAGGCGAGTGTATGCTGTTACTGATTTCCTCCTTTCTGATCAGAAGGAGAATAAATGACTCAGAACTTGGAAAACCACCTATTGATTATTGTTTCAGCCTCAGTCAATTCATTTTTGTTCTAACATAATTGTCGCCCGACGTGGGACCCGATATAGAGTGGTCCACGGCGTTTTCCGACGAGCCTGGACTTTAGACAAGTGCACAGTCAAAGGAGAGGAGAGACCCATACTTCTGGGAAGCGCTGGAAAAAAAAAACAAAACGCTGAATTTCCCTCTTCAAAGGCCCTGGTGACGTTGGGGAGCGGCGTGGAGCTCTGACGGGTCTACCGGAACTCAGAGGCGGATTCCAGGTGTGAGTAATTTATTCCAGTTTTTGTTATTGTTGTTATGGCCAGAGAGTGATTGCCTAGACCGATTGTACACTAGGTGAAAGACCGAAAGAAAGAGACCTACAGCCTAATTGATAAGTTATGTTACTCACGGTGCGGGTATCGCAATAATCCCTTGGGAAGATGGAGCTTTCCTTTCCTAGCGGTGATCGATATTCCTAGATCCGGGGTAATTCTTAGAAATTCGCTGGATTCCGACTTTCGAAGTAAGTTCTAGATGGAGGTCTAGAAGCCAGTACTGGGTTAAAAAAAATGGGAAAGATACGTGTTCTCGTTCCTGTCCGGAAGAGTCACGTGATCCCAGAGAAGTTAATTTTTCGGGGTAAGATTCGTGCCAAATTTTGGCGTGCCTTTTGGGACTGCTTCTGCTTATGTTTCAGTTTTGGACTTGTCAGCATTAGTGGGGAGGCGACGTGAACCCCGAAAAAGGGAAAAAGTTGTTTTCATGGAAGATTCGTGCCCTTATCGGGTCTGCTTATTGCCCATTGGCTCCGCTACGGTGAGCTATTGCAAGATGCCGAGGGAGGTTAAACTCTGGGCTTTAGACACACAGCAGGGGGGCTGACATGACCGTTGAAATTGTTTGTTTTGTGAGTTTGTTGAAGCGCTAGAATTAAAAAAAAAAAAAAAAAAAAAAAAAAGAGGAGTTACTGTGTTCTGAGTTGGTTTTGTCTGTGTTACATGAAATCCACTCCGGTGTGAAACATAGAGAGGCTGAGTTCCCACGGAGGCGGAGTGAATAAGGTGTGAAATTGATGTCTGTGGTTTTTTCTCCCTAATATTTGTGGAGCATAAAAGTGTTGGTTAGTTAATTATCTTTTGGGAAGTGTTTAAAATTATAGGTATTTGAAAATAGTAGCCTTGAGCAGAAACAGTGGACTGATGTTGTGCTTTATGGCAGTGTAAAAAAAAAAAAAAAAAATGAAAGGGGAAGCTTCACGCTGCCAGTGGCGGTGTGATGGTTGCCATATTTGATTTTTTCCGCTGAGGTTGCCAGATCTGGAAATTAATTGAAGTAATTCTCATGCTGTTTTGGGCTTTGGCATGAACCTAAAAGTCTTTATTGTATGACCTTGTAGAGATAACGCAAAAGAAAACATGTCTGGGCCCTGTCTGTCTGTACCCGTCTGTGTGTAATGTCTGTCTCAATGTGTATCTGTTTGAGATTCTGTGTGTGTCCTTGAGAGAAGGAGAAAAAAGAAACAGAGAGTTTGGGGAATAATAAAAAAAAAAAATAGAAAAGCTGTGTAGCCACTGATTCGTGTGTGGAAAACTTGGTAAAAAGAAAAGAAGAGGAAAAAACTTTCAAACATGGGTTGCTGTTATAGCAAAAAGGACAAAAATAGTACAAGGTTTCTGGCAAAATGGAGAAAGAAATTTGATTTCAGTGGGGAACTTGAGGTTAAAGATTGTAAGAGTTTGATTTCTGCCATCAAATTAGCAGCAGACGGCAGGAGGAAAAAAGAGTTAAAATGTGAACTTTTTGAGGCTGAACAGTGGCTTCAGATTGCCAGGCAACAGCAAGCTGATTTGAATAGGAAAGACCAGACCTTAAAAGACTCGGATGTTTGTAATAAGAAGGGTTTGACTAATGCACATTTTTTTTTCTCAAAATTCCGAGGTGACAAAGGAAATAATGGCCGGAGCAGGTGGCGAGACAACCTGACCCCTCCCTCTCTGCATCCGGATCTTGAGACGGTGACCGCCTTGGCTCCTCCCCGGCCTCCTCCTCCCCGCCCACCTCCTCCTTCCTTTCAACGCAGGCCGGACATCAAACCTAGAGTCCAGCTTTCTCATCTGACAAAAAAGTTAAGTGATTATGCACCTTCACATTATGCCATTTCAACAGCACACACATCCTCACCCTTAGATGAACACATTAAGGAAGAGGAACATGCAATAGAATTAGGACAATTTCCTATGGTTAAATTATACAACCCAGCTTGTGTTAGTCCAGCGGCTGAAGGTGCTGAAGTCAATAGCCAAAACATTCTTTAAAATATTCCTACTGTGCTAGTTAACCACCAACTGATGCAGCATTAACTCAGCAGGTGAAAGAATTAAATGAACATATTAGGAACAAGTGGAGATTAAAACATGATTTGACAGCTATTCAGAACGCCACTTAACATAAAACAGAAAGTGTTGAAGCCTATAGGTGTAGGTTGCAAAATATTTTTGGACAGTCATTCAGGTTTGGAAAATCCTACTGCAGATACAGGTTCAGAACCCTACTGACAACATTTGAGAAGTGTATTCCTACAGAACATGCATCCAAATTTAGCACAGCATGTACGCATACACCTTGTAATATATCACACATGTTCATTTGCTGATGTGTTGATGTATGCAAAACACGCAGAACAACTGAGCTGACCCTCAGGGGGAGGCCTTTGCTTCCCCCACTTCTGTATTTTCCCAGGGTCCCCGGCGTGGAGGAGGGGGGGGAGAGGCCTCGGTGCTGGATCTGTGGGCCACGTTCAGGAGGCCAGAGGGAGGGGAAGGGACTACGCCCTGCTCGAAGCCACAACAACGACAGCAACAGCGACAACCGGACTCATCACATCCCGACATGTGACTGACCGAACCAAAGCTAAGTACAGCTACTGACAATGACATTTGACATACAGTATTTCATTTACCTGACTTTGACCTAATCATGACACTGAAGGGTTTATCAGAGGTTACTCTAGAAGTTCAGGGAACTTCTGTGAAATTTCTTCATGATTATGGGGCTCACAAAATCAGAACACACAGTGATCATTAAATCAGCAAATGGGAAGATAAAAAAGAAATATTTTTCTGAAATTGTAACAGTAAAAAGATGTTACAGGGGACAGTGCAGAAGGTTCATTCATTTTGTCACAAGTGTGTCTAGTTAACTTATTAGAAAGGGATTTGCTCACAACTCTCAATATCGCCCTAATTCCGACAGAAGGTGGTATGAGGGCATCACAATTCCCACATGTATCAGAAATTCATATTTTGCAAGATTTTGCAGTACCAGCTCATGGTCACTTCGCTTGGTACCGGCCGGACCAACCGGAGTGGCTGAGAGTTTGGAAGCCAAAATAATGCAATATTTCAAAACACAGGTTCCTACAACCGTGCAAGCCACAAATCAAAATCATTGCAACATGTATGGCAAATATCTGAGTGGCTCAGATGACAAATTTGAGAAAACATTTTTTGTAAACTCATCCTCCAGAACAATTATTGCAAATTTGTACTGGTCACCAAAGGGCTATGCAGAAACATCTGTGAGGTTACCAGATAAAAATAAAGGTCACTTTAAACATTAGGAGTCACCACACATTGCATTGAGCAAGCCTAAACACATGCAATGGAAGGACGTAGGCTTAATGAATAATACAGAATTGGTAATAATAAATGTAAAACCTTATTTTAGGCCTTATCAGATACAATATCTTTTATGCCCAGGAGCCATGAGATGACTGTTGTTGAGATATAGTGCTATATAAATAAAGTTGAATTGAATTGAATTCAAGAAGGTATTAAACCTGGTATGCAGGGACTCATAGATGCAGGGGTTATAGTATTAGATCTAAAAATACTGTGCAATATACTTTGTTAAATGATCTACAATCACAAATTAAAATTTTTTTCACAGTGATTGACATCAGTAATGCTTTTTCCAGCATTCCCATCCACCCAGATCATCAGTTTTGGGTTGTATTCAAATTTGAAGGCAAGAGGTACACATTCACGAGGCTACCACAGGGCTATTGTGAATCACCAACCATTTTTTTCACAGGCAATGTCAGCAAATTTGGCCCAGTTACATTTTGCTGGCATCCCCTGATGAAATCATTTGAAAAAAAAAAAAAAAAAAGACACCATTGCCTTGTTGAAATTTTTAGCTGAGCAGGGTCACAAGGTTAACAAAGCAAAGCTGCAGTTGTGGAAGCCAGAAGTGAAATACTTAGGCCACATTCTGTCAGCAGAAGGGAGACATGTTGATCCTGTTCTCAAAGAGGCTATTTTGGCAGCGCCTAAACCAATCACAAAAAGAGACATGATGTCATTCTTTGGGACATTAAATTATTGTCGCTCCTGGATTGCAAATTATTCATTTGAAGTGCAACCATTGTCTGACCTTATTTACAAAAAACCAATGGCACAGGTGGACAAGACTGAGCGGACACCTGAAGAAGAGTTGATAGCACTAATTGAAGCATGCAAATTGGGAAAAAAAAAATACTCAGTTTACATTGATAGCCAGTATGCATTTTACACTATTCACCACTTTGCACAAAAAGTGCAAACACCTCATTCTGGAGCTGCTTGAAAGTGTCAAACTGCCATTACAACTGACCATATGCAAATGTGCTGCTCATACGAATGGTAATGATCCGGTTTCTAAAAGTAATCATTTTGCAGATCAAACTGCAAAGGCGGTAGCACAAGGCTTGCAACCTAAACAAAGCACATTTGATTCTGTTTTGACATTGACTGAAGAGCTATCACATGATATTCTTGTTGAGGCTCAAAAAGCAGCACCACAGGCTGAAATTTACAAATGGATAAAGAAGGGAGCTATCCTTGATGATACCTTAAAGCTCTATAAATGTAAGGCAAACAAGCCTATTCTACCACGCAAACTGTTTCACCAAGTCTCTACCTTGCTCCATGGCGTTTCGCATGTAGCAAGAGGGGGGACGGTATCTACATTGAATAACACCTTTACTGCTTATGGGTTTAGCCAGTTTGCCACACAGTTTTATAAAAAATGTCTGATCTGTGTAAAAAAAAACAAAAACAAAAACAAAAAAAAACAATGCACAGGGAAACTTCAAACCTCAGAGAGGCACTTTTCCAGCCTCTACTTATCCATTTCAGAACATTTGCATGGATTTTATTGAACTGAATAAATGTGAAGGCAAGAAATATTGTTTGGTCATTTGTGATATGTTTTCTAAATAGACAGAAGCTTTTCCTTGCACACATCCAAATGCAATCACAGTTGCAAAGAAATTGCTTGCAGAAATTGTACCTAGGTTTGGAATACCTGAGAAAATTTACTCAGATAATGGTACACATTTTGTAAATCAAGTTATGTCACATTTAGGCACAGCACTGAACATCATTTTGAAGAATCATTCAGCTTATCACCCACAATCTGCAGGACTGGTAGAACGCACAAACAGAACTATTAAAGAAAGACTCAGAAAAACAATGGCAGAAACAAGACAAAATTGGATTTACTGCCTTCCATTAGTTTTGTTTTACATGAGGATAATCCCAACCAAAGGGGGGTTGTCTCCATTTGAAATCATGTATGGCAAACCATACTTGTTGCCACCTTTGAGATCATTCAATCCTGGTGATGAAGAAGTGTGTTTAGCAGATTACATGAGAAGGATGTTGACTAACAGAGATATTTATCGCTGCTACTCTCCCCAGGAGGGTTCACGAGGAAACTGCACTGATCTTGGCCAAGCCAGGAGACCTCGTCCTCATCAAAGCCATCAAAAAGAAGAATTGGACTGATTCACCCTGGCAAGGACCACATAAAGTTGTTTTGTCAACGCCAACAGCGGTGAAAGTTGAAGGACGGGACTCTTGGGTGCATTTAACACACTGTAAACTTTACCCTGCTCTGAACTCACAGTAAGGGACTTCTGAATAAATATTTTCAACTCCATTCCATTAAAGACTCTCAGCAAGAGACTTTTTCTTAATTGTTTTCCTATACAAGTGTCGACTGACGACGCCCTACGTGGTGTCCAGTACCGGCTTGGGATAGGGAAGCAAGTGGTTGACCATCATGGAGAGACAAGAAGCGCAAGAAAGACGTTTGATCATTAAAGGGTGTAGTTGTTGTTTCCTTTACATCATCATCCTAGGGGTGACATTATTATTTTGGTTTCCTTTAGCTGCACCACAAACCATACATCGTAGTGCTAGGGACCTTGCACATATTCAGCATAATTGGCTAGAGCTACATGAGCATCACGATCATGAATATGCTGCCAATACGTGGTGGAGGTATGCTAATTATACGGCTAGGGCAGCTAATCGTTCCAATTGTTATGTTTGCTCCTTAGTGCCAACGTCAGCTGGACAGACTGCTGTTGTAGCCAAAATGATGGAACCAGCAAAGGCTCTCTGTTTTTTACAGAAGGCTATGAAAAGGGACTACACAAAAAAGATTATTTTGAATCACTCTTGTGAAATCTTTCATCACTCTACCAATCAGAGAACTTATGGTACCCCTTACTCTGTAAGGGCAAGGTTAGTTTCATCAGGAACTTTTTCTTTTTGTCTGAAGGGAAGTGGTAACAACCCTCTGGGCGACCTACCCCTTTCTCGGTGTGAGGAGGTGCACAGTGTACACCGCACCTGTGATGCTAGTACCCTGACCAATCGGGTGGGCAGGTGGTGTCCACAGGTTAACCGTTGTCATTATGGACCTATCACCATGCTGGAGCTCTGCAGTGCTGCTATCTGCAACTTCCATATGTATGGCGCACATATGGTGACGGGTGGCTGGTGGCTGTGTGGTCGTAAGGCGTATTCCCATCTGCCTATGAACTGGGCAGGAACCTGTGCCCCCGTCTTTGTGACTGACAACACCCTGATTATGTCAGCGGGTCAGACGAGCAGAGGGAAGAGAGACCTATCACAGGATACCCTTTTCACACCACATGATTCCATCTGGGGTAGGGACGTGCCAGAGCAGTTCGAGATACTTACTACAGGTCAAAAGGTAGTTCAGTCGCTATTCCCTTGGGTGGGAGTGGCAAAAAATACCTTGTGGATTGAGACTCTTAATTATAGACTACAGTCTTTTGTGAATTTTTCCTTAGCTGCCTGGAAAGGTGAAAGGGAAGAAATGACTGCTATAAGACTTGTAGCAACACAGAATAGAATGGTACTTGATCAGTTGACTGCCGCCCGTGGGGGTGTGTGCACAATTATAGGTCAGTACTGTTGCACCTTTATACCTGCACATGATGCAGATGGAGGCGTTATTGCTTCAGCCATACGTAATCTGACTGCTTTGCAGACTGCTGGGGCTAAGGATAATGTTGATGATTCATCACACTGGATAAACTGGTTGTTTTCCTCATGGAGGAGTCTTGTCATAAACTTAGTGGTGATTATTGTAGTGATACTTTTGATCTTTTCATGTTTCATTCCTTGTATCCGTGATATGATGTTGAAACTTGTTCAGGTGAATTTAGTGTTATATCACGAGGCCACCACTGGAGATGATGGGGAAACAACACCAGCTTAATGTTTTATGAGTACAGATTATGATTGACATGCAGAAAACCGAAAGGAGATGTATGTTCATGATATGAATTTGAAATGTACTGAATTGCAAGAGTAATCAAATATGCCTTGAAGTTCAGAGAAGTTGTTATCCTTATTTGAGATTTTTTCACTTTATCCTGTTTATGTTCTGTCTTAATTTATGTCGTATTTGAAACCATTATGTTACTAATCACTATTTACAGTTTTACTATATTGATTGTTGTTTCATTGTTGATACCTTGTTGCAGTTTCATGTTGAGGTACTAATACACATAGGTTAGGAGGCTAGCACACATAGATCTCTGATACAAACATACACATATGTCTTTTACACATAATAGGTTTTTAGTTATTTTTATTGTTTTTATTGTTCTTTACACTTACATACAAGTATTAACTTTTTATTAAATCACTGCTAATCACTGCTAATTTACTGACACATAGAACAACAAATACATACACTATTTCATCTTAATTTATGGCTAATCACCATCACTGATTCAATTTTTCTCTTTTATGACTTAATTAGATGATTGATTTCTTTTTTGAAATAAAAGGTAATATCCTCACATGCTCCCCAGGAAATGAAACATTCCAGCGGTGCTCGGGAGTGGCAGCGAGGCCGATGGCGGACTTTCCTCATTAAAAAGCGAGTTAGGATCTTTTGCAATACAATGCTTTAGCATGAAATGCACCGGAACTTGGCAAGCTGCCCAATGAGGTTTTAGAAGCCATAATGTTTCATCTCTGATGCTTTTTGAGCATCATAGGGGGGAATGATAGGATATTTTCAAGTTTCATTAATTATTCTATATGATTTTAATGCTATATTATTCTATTTTATATTATAATTGTTTCTGGTGCATATAAAATCCAATGTCTGGGTCACTGTGATATTTTTTCATTGTCTCAGAGCTTGAAAAGACTGTTTTCAGAGCAAGATTAGGATGAGCAAGATTGTGAATAATGACGAAAGTTTCTTTGTTTTATCATACCAAGCTGTACTGTATTGTCAGGATGACCAGATCATGTTAGAATGTTCATTGCTGACCACAGATAAAGGAGTCATTTGGAGAGTTGGCTCCTGCCAGTCTAGCTCAGATAAGAGACCGAGGTATAAAAGAGCAACATCTTTGAACACATGTTAGGGAGTCGGTGCTGTGAAGCTCTGAGGCGAGTGTATGCTGTTACTGATTTCTTCCTTTCTGATCAGAAGGAGAATAAATGACTCAGAACTTGGAAAACCGCCTATTGATTATCGTTTCAGCCTCAGTCAATTCATTTTTGTTCTAACAATAACGTGATCATATTTCAGATGTTTGGTATAGAGAACTTGGTGATGAATAATACAGTGAAGTTTTATAGCTTTGCCTCCTTCTTTGCTGACTTTGTTACAGACTAGAGTTGATCATCCACTTTGCTCACCAGCCATGGCAGGTGCGCCATCTGTAATAATCCCAGTGACTTTATTCCATGGTAGTTTCATGTCATCTATGGCAGAACAAACGGAAACAAATAAATCTATTCCTCTTGTTTGGTCCTTAAGGCTCTGGAGGTCAAGTAGCTCTTCACTCACGTTCATTTCATTGTCCACTCCTCTAAAAAAAAAATCAGTAACTGAGCGGTGTCAGATGCATCCGTGCTTTCGTCGCAGGCTAATGAAAAAAAGTCAAACTCTGCTCCTTTTGCCTCTAACTGTCTCTTAATATCAGATGAAACATCTTCAATTCTCCATACTACAGTGCTATGTGCCAGGCAAACACTGGCAAACTCTTGCTTCTTCTCAGGACAAATTTTCTCCACCATTTTCATCATGCAGTCTTTAATAAATTCACCCTCAGTAAAAAGTTTGCAGTGCTTGGCAATCAGCGTTGCCACCTCGTAGCTTGCTTTTGTGGCATTTTCATTTGACTTACTGGCTCCTGTGAAAAAGCGCTGCTGTGCCGTTAAAACATCTTCTAGTTGCTTCAACTTTTCGCTGCGTTTGTTTCCAGTTAGCTTGTTGTAATTAGTATGTTTCGTCTGGTAGGGCCTCTTGATATTGAATTCCTTGAAAACAGCCACAGTCTCTTGGCAAATTAGGCAGACACAGTTGTTTCGTATTTCAGTGAAAAAATACTCCAATTTCCACTTGTCCTGGAAGAGCCAGCCCTCGCTGTCATCTTTCCTTTTTTTAGTTACAGTCGCCATTTTAGTAATGTGCTGGAAAGAGTCACGCAGCAGGAGTGCAGCCAAAGGGCTACTGCCATCTTCTGGTGAAAAATAAAATGGCTTTTTTGTACACCTGTATTTTATACTGTGGTCAACAGTGCTGGCGGGCAGCAAATTATTGACTTTATGACAGAGGCTGCGGGCTGGTGGAAATTTGAACATAGGCAGCATTTGGCCCCCAGGCCGGACTTTGGACATGTCTGTGTTAATGTACCCACCTTATTCCTAGGCCCCATGGTGCCTTGCGTGAATTATGGTAGAAACTTCTGGTACTAGTTTAGAACGTATTGTTGCCACTGAAATGGGACAGTTTTCCTTGTTAAAAAACAATGACTTCGGCATCAAAAATGGGGGAACACGGCCTTTTGCACCTCAAAAACAGTAATATAATCATACCACATCCCACAACTATGGAGGGATGAGAAGATGACCTTAAAAAGTGGCCAGTAGCTCCGTGGACAGTAACTCCGATAGTTAGTGCTGCAGCTAAAATGCTAACGCTGTAAACAAATAGAAGCTCTGAGATATATCAATGTTTCCACCATAATAAAGTCGGCTGCATTTTGTTAAAATATGTTGAACATAATCAAACTGACCTCAGAGCAGACGTAGAGTCTAGTCAGAGTCACAAAGAACCACAACACCGTCCTTGGGAGTTTTAAATTCAGGGTAAAACGTCAGATCTGTGACATTCATACAAGTGAAAACATTCCTGGTGCTGCTGTGTCTGTACCACCGATCACACGATCAATCCTTTAGTTTTCCAGTGCGTTGCTGTTGAAGCCACAGATTTAGCTGTGCTGATCTGTGAGGAGCCTTACACCACGAATAGCAGCAAGTACCAGTACTACACAAAAACATTCCAAAATACAAAAACTACAAGTGCGGAAATTAGCTGCCACTTGAGTGCAAAACACCTATGTGGACTTGTGGCAGACACAATAAACAGTGTTTGAGGTTTTTTTTTTCTCACACCCAGAAAGGCAGGAGGAAACAGGAGACCAATGGAGCGAGTGAGGAAGGTCACCGGGAGGTTCAGACTGGACAGTTAGTTCTATACACCCCTCAGGGAGAGGAAGATTAACCGTGAGCTGCGGAGAGAATAAGGTGTCGAAGCAGCGCCCGTGTAGGTTATGTTAATGATGTGCATTGTCTGGCAATCTGTATGTTAATGTGCTGCACTTCTCTGTATGTTTGTGTTATGGCCGCCAATCACGGCACCTGTGCGCGCACCTGCCTGTCATCCCCAGCGGCCTATTTATTCCACCAGGACCAGTACTCAGTGCGGAGTCATCTGGTTTCCCTTCCTGAATCCTGCTATGCATGCCTCCGTGCTTCCCAGCACTCTACTCCTCTACATATCGGCTTCCAAGCCCTTGCTGAACCCAGTCTGGGCCTGTGCCTCCCGGACCAACTATACAAGCAAGCCTTCACGCTTTTCACCCTGTCTGCTTCCCCTGTGCACAGGTGGAGATCCGTGGCGGCGGTCCTCCCTTCCTTCCAGGCGGCGGACTCACTCCCTCACCTCCAGCTCCTCGGCCTCCAGCGGGCACTGTCTTCCTGGCTGCAGCTTCGGCGCTACCCGGGCTTCACTCAACTATCTCTGACAGTGGCCAGAGATAGTTTTTTTTTTTTTTTTTCCAAGATGGCGACCGGGATGGTCACACTTTTTCAGCGCTGAGACAAACTCGCTGATTTTCCCATTAAAAGTACCTAACCAACAGCGATCGGCGCTCGTGACGGACACCCACGGGCTGAATTTCCACCTCCGTCAGAATCCCGTTGGAATGCCCTTTAATCGGGTAGAACTGCTGCGCTCTACCCGAAGCGATTGCCAAGCTAACGCTAGTTAGCTTAACGCTGGCCCCAGTGCCCCACCTAACTCCGACACGAAGCGGCTCAGTCCCCGGAGGAACCAACCGGAGGAACCAACCGAGGAACCAACCGAGGTGGCGGTTGGGGGCTCGGGCACGGCGTTGGTGAGAGACGGGGGCCACCTGGACCCAGCAGGACAGTGGCCTGAGTCGGAGCCCAGTTGCGAGGCCCAGCTGAGGAACTACCAGACTGATGGCGGTCGGTGACGGGACCTAGCGGAGGTGCCACCCACCCAGACGGCGGCGAGCGGCGGTGATCGGTGGAGTTCGGCTGCGCCGGCGGTGTGGGGCATAACCGGCCAGGCAGACGGCGGCAGGCGGCGGTGATCGACGGCGGTGATCTGCGGAGCTGTGCAGCGTTACTTGGCGGAGGAGCTGCGCAGGAGCTCGGTTGCGGCGTGTCCAGCAGCGGCCGGGCTAGTTGAGGCCTAGCCGGATTCTCTGTTTATTTCTATCCACAGGTCAGTAAAATGCCACAAAAGAAAGAGGAAATGGAAGAAATTAAAAAAATCTCTGAACTTTGTGTCAGAAAAATTGGCCAAATTGACTAGCCAGCAGGCCAAAATAATAGACCTAATAGAAGAGGTACAAGCCCTACATTTAATAATAAAAGAAAAAGACAAAAAAATTATGGACCTGGAGCAACACGGGCGTCTTTTGGAGCAACGCGTCGAGGATCTTGAACAAGGTTCTCGTATTGATGACCTAGTTATAAGTGGACTAGACATCAGATATCAGTCATACGCCCATGCCGCAACAGGACTGAATGGTGAAGATGCTCCCATGAGTGAATCATTGTCCTTAGAAAATCAAGTGCTTCAGTTCCTTAATAATAGAGACATTAAGGTAGAAGCCAATGCAATCTCAGCCTGTTATGCTCTACCGAAGAAAGATAACAAAACAAAGAAATCAATTGTGATGCGCTTTGTGAACAGAAGGGTAAAGAATGACATACTGAGGCAGGCAAAAAAGCTAAAGGATACTCAAGTTTACCTAAATGAACACCTGACAAAAAAAAAACGCTGAATTAGCACGGCAGGCACGGATGCTAAAAAAACAAAATAAGACACAAGCAACCTGGACAAGAAATTGTAGAATTTGGATTAAACTAAATGGAACACCTGAGCAATCAAAGAGTATAATGATCAGAGATGCTACTGACTTAGATAAATACAGATGAACACTGATTAAGAAAATTATGAGTCAATGATAATCCATATTCATACACACGATAAGAATAGTTCTTTTGATACACCATGCCAAAGTACTTTAAAAAAAATAAGCAAAATAAACAAAAACTTATGACCGACTCGAGTAGACATCAATTATCCCCAGTTGGAGGAAGTCATTTGACACAGAGTGAGGAAACTCAAACTCTGAAAATATGCCACTATGCTGAACATAAACCACAAGAGATGGAGAATGATATTGATCCTGATAACCACTTTTTCAATAATATTCATAACCACTGTGAATATTACACTGAAAAGCAATTCAAAAGTCAAGTGCAATTAGATGGTAAACTGTCAATAATACACTTCAATAGCAGAAGTCTTAACAAAAACTTTCCACAGATTCAGGACTATTTAAAACAGCTAGACAGAAAATTCACAGCTATTGCAGTCTCTGAAACCTGGCTTAATGAAGAACAGGCTCCCCTGATGGCAATAGAGAGATATCAGATGTTTTATATTAACAGATCTCAAAAAAAGGGTGGTGGTGTTGCACTGTATATTGATGACCTGTATAGGTGTAAGCTTGTAAATGAAATGTCCTCAGCACTACCAGGGATTTTGGAATGTGTTACTGTTGAGATTGACCTAGACAAAACAAAAAACCTAATCATAAGCTGCATATATAGAACGCCGGGAACTTGCATTGAGACATTCAGAGATAAATTAGTCGAGCTGTACAATAATATTACTAGTAAGAAAATGGTAGCAATTTGTGGAGATTTCAATACTGATTTACTGAATCCACATCAACAAAATGTAGTTACAGAGTTCATGAACTCTATGTACAGCATGAGTCTATATCCCACAATAACACATCCCAGTAGAATCACAGTTCACTCTGCTACACTTATTGACAACCTGTTTGTCAATGTTTTCGATAAGAAAATAGAAAGTGGATTATTGATAAATGATATAAGTGACCACTTGCCAACCTTTGCACTTATCCATGGCCACACGGGGCCCAACGCAGAAAAAATTTCAAAATCGTTCAGACACAAATCACCAAATGCAATCAGTTCTCTTAAAGAGGACTTGCTGAAGCAAGACTGGACAGAAGTCTATGTATCAGATGTAAATGAAGCCTATGACACATTTATAAACATTGTAACCACTCTTTATGAAAAAAACTGCCCATTAGTAAAAAAAAAAGCTTAAACACAAATTTGCTGATAAGCCATGGTTAACCAAAGGACTACAAAAGGCGTGTAAAA
Source organism: Pholidichthys leucotaenia (assembly GCA_020510985.1). NCBI lineage: Eukaryota > Metazoa > Chordata > Actinopteri > Cichliformes > Pholidichthyidae > Pholidichthys > Pholidichthys leucotaenia. The sequence goes on from CM035836.1 coordinate 42,886,013, forward strand.
AGAAAAATTTATTATATAAAGCTTTCCTAAAGAAAAGGACAAAAGAAGCAGAGCAGCGGTATAAAACATACAAAAATAAGTTAACATATATAATAAGATGTAGTAAAAGAGACTATTACAGTAAAGAACTGGTGAAAAACAAAGACATTATTAAAAATACATGGACAATACTCAACAGTATCCTTGGAAATAAAAGCAGAAATACAAGCTACCCAACTAATATTCCAAAAAATAATAAAACGACTCAGAGTGTGAATATAGCTTCACCTGCAGATGAATTTAATAATTTTTTTGTTAACATTGAACCTAAACTGGCCCGAGAAATACCCACTACGGTGCCTACAGGTGATACAATATGCAATAACACTGCTGTAAAAGACTCCATCTTCATAAAGAACACAGACGAAAGAGAGGTCATTGAAATTGTTAAATCGTTCAAAAGTAAAACATCTACTGACTGTGATGGTATTGATATGCTACTAGTCAAAACTGTTATCGAATGCATAGCAAAACCACTGACGTATATCTGTAACCTGTCTCTCCAATCAGGTATATTTCCCAATGCAATGAAAATAGCTAAAGTAATTCCGATATACAAGACGGGCGACAGAGGGGAACTCTCAAACTATAGACCAATTTCACTATTACCGCAATTTTCCAAGATACTTGAAAAAATATTCTATGAGAGAATTGACAACTTCATACTGAAGAATGATTTATTGTGTGAGCAGCAATATGGGTTCAGACACAAGAGGACAACTGCATATGCCCTAATGGAATTTACAGAAAAAATATCAACAGCCATTGAAAATAAAGAGTATTCAGTTGGAGTATTCCTAGATCTTAAAAAAGCATTTGATACAGTAGATCATAATTTATTATTAAAGAAACTACAAAATTGTGGTATTAGAGGGGTAGCACTGTCCTGGTTAAGTAGTTACTTAAAGAATAGATATCAGTATGTATGTGTTAGCAACCAAAACTCAGAGTTGCTGAAGGTCATCTGTGGAGTCCCACAGGGTTCAGTTTTGGGACCATTATTATTCAATATGTATATAAACGATATATGTAAAGTTTCAGAAAAAATGGACTTAATATTGTTTGCCGATGACACTAATCTGCTATGCAGTGGAAACAATTTGGAACAACTTCTGGATACACTCGGAAAGGAATTAGGAAAGCTTAAACTGTGGTTTGATTCAAACAAATTAACGCTCAGTTTAAGTAAGACAAAATTTATAGTCTTTAACAACCATCACAACAACCCAATACCCAAACTCAGTGTAAATGGTGTAGAGATTGAAAGGGTATCTGAAACTAAATTCCTTGGAGTAATAATTGATAACAAACTGTGTTGGAAGTCACATATTAATTATATTAAAGGTAAAGTATCCAAATCAATTGCAATATTACACAGAGTGAAATATTTGCTGAATCAACCCACACTATACACCTTGTATCATTCATTAATACTCCCATACATGACATATTGTAATGAAGTATGGGGAAATACATATAAAACAAACATATATCCACTCTTTATGCTTCAAAAGAGAGCTATTAGAATAATCAACAAAGCAGCTTACAGGGAACCAACAAACCCACTTTTCTTAAACAAAAAACTCTCAAGTTGAAAGATCTGGTTGACCTTAAAACCGCAATAATAATGTTCAAAGTGAAGAATTTATCACTGCCCGCAAATATCCAAAAGTTGTTCCAAACAAGGGAGAAACGATATCACTTCAGAGGAACATGTATATTTCAAAAGCCTACAGTGAGAACAACCACCAAGCAACACTGTATTTCAGTGCAAGGAGTCAGATTATGGAACGATTTTGGACCTGAATTAAAATCATGTACAACGCTTGGACAATTTAAACAAAAACTAAAGGAAGAAATACTCCAAACATATTTACATGACGACATGTAAACTCACATAAGGATTGACATATCCAGCCTGTGTTGTGTTGTAGCTTAGTTTTTTTTTTGTTTGTTTGTTTTTGTTTTTTTCTCTGTGACATTTTGTCTTAGATTTGTTTTTGAATAGTAACCGCTTAACTTAGCCTAGCTCAGTTTTCTTTTTTTCTCTCTCAGTCACATTTTGTCTTAGCTTTGTTTTAAATTGTAATCGCTCTTGTCTTGTTTTCTCTTTTTTCTCTTTTGAATTCTTGGATGGAATATGGGTGGGCAATATAAGCTGCGGCTTCAGCCATCACCCATTTCGGATAACTCACGTGGAATTGTATAGTAGAAGGAGTCTTTGTCTAATTTGACCTTGTTGTTATATTATACAGTTTCTTTTAACCTGTACTGTACTATCCGAAATAAAAAAATTCATTCATTCATTCACAGTAAGCGCAGTAACATCCCGAGTGCTGTATAAGCTAAGCTGCAAACTAACGGTCTTTGTCTCGTTCCAGGGTTGCCAGGTTGTATGTGTTGCGCCCTAGAGATTTATGACAGGTCTATGCTGTGAGGACAGGATGCTGTGATGCTGAGGAATGTGTTTTGATCTGGTCTTGTATCAATCCTATCACATTTTACATGTATAATTCTGAATTAATTAATTGCTAGGACAGAGAGAGAGAGTGGGGTCAGTTAAGCGACAATACGTCATCACTGTGCTCCTGTTTTTTTTTTATGTCTCGTCTGGTGAATGGAAAAAGTGTGTGGTCGCCATTTTTTTCAGACCCGGCTGCTCAGACAATTACAAAAAAAAACACAACGCAGAACCGGGAGTAATAAAGTTGCCAAACAGAAGACTGAGTCCTGTCGTTCTGAGGGTGCATCATAAACTTGGTGTTTCTGCCCGGTTGGTATAATTTGTCAACAGAGAGCTGGAGGTACGTGGGGGGGATGGTGCACACCGCGGTTGGCCACACTACAAAAGAGACAAGACAGCCACTAGCCTAGCATGCTAATGCCCACAGACTACCTTGGAGTGAAGGTAAAAGCTTGCTGTCATGACTGGGGAACAACAGATATCACCAGCTTGGGAGAGTTTGATGGTGGAGATAGAAGGAAAATTGCTTATACTAGCAGCAAATGAGCTAAGTAATGTCTGTGAAGCACTTAATATTACTGTGTGTGAGAGTGACAGAGGCTCACCTTGTAAGTTAAGGAGGCTTATCCTACAGTATCTAGAAGCTGTCACTTCACTGGAAGATGAGGGTCTGTTACTGTTAATGAACCTGAATGATAAGATTGATGAATTGAGGGAGAAAAATGACGATCACAAGGGCTTCCAGTCAAAAGTGCACGAGCACCCCCTGGTGGACAAAGTTGGTACACCTCATAAATCAAATGAGGAGAGGGAAACCAGGACTGCCTCAAGTCACACTGAACCAAACACTGGCCCAAGCCCAGCATTTGTGCACCCACTTTACAGAAGAGTTGCATCAGGAGATCATTGATTCCATTGGGCAAGCGTTCAAGGGGGAAAGAACAGGTGAGGTCAACTGGATCTCTGCAGTCACCTGTAACATGGATGCACTTCCACAAGAAGGTCGTACATCTTCCCCGATCAAGCCTATGGCAGTGGAGGAAATCAGAACTGCACAAGAGGCAGACCAAGTTATAAACAGAGTCTTGTACCTGAAAAGAACACATACTCATCTGAAACATAAGCAGAAGCTGGCAGAGGGTGAACCGTTAGACAGCTTATCAGAGAGTGGCCGTGCCTGCGAGTTGATGGAGACGGAATCCTTAGGAGTGAGACAGTATCCAAAATGCAGCTGGTCATTCCTGAATCTTTGAAGCCTATCATCTACAAACACTTACATGAGGAGATGGGGCACCTGGGTGCAGATCGAATGGTAGCCCTCACCAGGAAAAGTTTTTTCTTGCCAAAGATGAGGCATGAGATGGAACACTATGTGACTCAGGTGTGTCGATACTTAAAAAGGAAGAAACCAAACAGGGCAACCAGGACGCCTATCCAGAACATTGAGACCTCAGCACCGTTCAAGATGATCTCAATTGATTACCTGCATTTGGAAAGAAGTAAGGGAGGGGAAGAATACATACTCGTGGTTGTGGACCATTTTACCAAATATGCGCAGGCTTATGCAACAAAGGATAAATCTAGGAACACTGCAGCCAGAAAACTCTTTGATTTTATCATGCGCTTTGGTTTTCCATCCAAGATATACCATGATCAAGGCAAAGAGTTTGAAAACAACCTCTTTCACAAGCTCCAGAATTATTGTGGTATCCATCACTCCCGCACTTCTCCATATCATCCCCAAGCAAATCCGGCAGAGAGCTTCAACAGGACGCTGTTAGGCATGCTGCGCACACTTGAGGAGACACAAAAGTCTAGGTGGAAGGAGCACCTAAATAAAATGGTTCATGCCTACAATTCAACCGTACATGAAGCCACAGGTTTCTCTCCTTTCTTCCTCCTTTTTGGCCGTGAACCAATCTTGTTAGTCGACCTGGTCTTCCCAAAAGTGAGAGAAAAAGAGAACCAGACATATGCAGGTTATGCAGAGAAGTGGAGAGAAGGTATGCAAGAAGCCTATACTACTGCATTGGGAAACATGAAAAAGAGTGCAAAAAGGGGCCAAAGAAACTACAACCAGCACACTTGGAGTTCCACCCTTGAACCAGGCGATCATGTGTTGGTGAGAAATTTAACACCAAGAGGTGGCCCCAGGAAGCTGTGCAGCTACTGGGAGGACACAGTCTGTCATCAGAGAGAGGATGGCTCCTAACAGCCCAGTGTATGTGGTCGAACCACTGCAAGGTAATGCAAGATCACGGGTGTTAAACCGAAACCTACTCTTGCCATGCCCATATCTTTACTACTTCCAGCGCCACACGAGTAGGCTGCCTTTTTGCAACAGCGGATCAATTTCTTCCTATTTCTATTTACTATCTGGCTCTCTTGCTAATCTTTCTGTTTCGGCGACACCTTGATCCATCACAGACACGTAGATCGCCCAAATGTCTCCTGAGCCAGCGGACGGGTCCACTGTTTCTTGTAGGAGGCAGTACAATAGGGACCAGCTGTTAGCACTTAACCGGCCCACGATGCTAACGCAAAAATTCGACATACCGGGAAAAATAAGACGGAAGCGACGTGGGTGTTGTGATGGAATAAGACTGCGGGCGAGGAATATAAGGTACAGACCAGCCCTCCCATCCGTGATTATGGGGAATGTACGATCGCTACTCAGGAAAACAGATGAGCTAGCGGCTATCTCCCGCTACGATAGCATATACAGGGAGAGTAGCCTAATGCTATTCACGGAGATGTGGCTAACAGAACTAGCAACAGATGCTAACATTGAACTGGAGGGTTTTCATGCAATACGGGCAGACCGAACACCAGACAGTGGGAAGGCAAGGGGCGGAGGAGTGATAATGTATGTCAATAACAACTGGTGCAGACCGGAACATATCACGATTAAACAACAACACTGCAACAAAGACATGGAGTTGCTAGCTGTTAGCATGTGGTCTACATATCTCCTGAGGGAATACTCACACGTGATCTGCATTGTTATTTATGCAAATCCGACGGCGAACACTGGGACAGCTCGTGACGTCATCCACTCAGTAACTGGCAGGCTGCAGACAGAACACCCAGATGCTTTTATCCTCGTCTCAGGCGATTTCAACCACATTTCACTGTCTCCCATTCTACCCACGTTCACCCAGTATGTCACATGCCACACAAGAGACAATAAAACACTGGACTTATTCTACGCAAACACTACGGAGGCGTACACCTCATCACCACTCCCCCCACTCGGGAGATTGGATCACAACTTGGTTCATCTCCTGCCAGTGTACAAACCCCTAGTGCACAGACAACCTCCGGTCATGTGCACAGTGAAGTTATGGTCTGAGGAGGCAATGGACGCTCTAAAGGACTGTTTTGAAACCACTGCCTGGGAGCAGCTCTGCAATCCACATGGTGAGGACATCGATGGCCTCACTCACACCATCACGGACTACATCAGCTTCTGTGTGGACAACACCGTACCCACCAAGACCATACGGTGTTTCTCGAACAACAAACCCTGGATCAACCCTGAGATAAAAACACTTCTGAGAGAGAAGAAGAGGATCTTCAGGTCGGGGAACAGGGAGATGCTGAAGTCCGTACAGAGGGAGCTGAGGAGGAAGATCAGAGAAGGCAAGGACAGCTTCAGGAAGAAGATGGAGGACAAGCTGCAACAGAGCAACATCGGTGGGGTCTGGAGAAACCTTAAAACCATCTCTGGGCTCCAGAATACCTCCCCCCAGGCCACGGGGGGCAGGGAGTGGGCAAACAATCTGAATCTGTTTTTTAATAGGTTTGACCAACCGCCCTCCCCCCGACTGCACAACAACCACTGCTGCCTCTAAAGACATCAAGTCCTGCTATCCACACCCCACTCCACCAACACCCCCCCTCTCCCAACACACAGGCCCCCAACATGACTCTCACTAAGACCCAGGTGAGGACGGAGCTGAGGAAGATCAAGGCGAGGAAGGCGTCGGGACCGGACGGCATCAGCGCAAAGCTCCTCAAGTCCTGCGCAGACCAGCTGTGGGGGATTGTGGAGCTCATCTTCAACCTGAGCCTGAAGCTGGGGAGGGTACTACAGTTGTGGAAAACATCTTGTGTGGTACCTGTACCAAAGACTTCCCACCCCAAAGATCTGAACAGCTACAGACCAGTGGCCCTGACGTCCCACATGATGAAGACCCTGGAGAGACTGCTCCTTGTCACCTCCGCCCCCTGGTGAGACCAGCGATGGATCCACTCCAGTTCGCCTACCAGCATGGCATTGGAGTGGAGGATGCAGTGATCTTCCTCCTTCACCGTTCTCTGTCCCACCTGGAGAAGCCCGGGAATGCGGTGAGGATCATGTTCTTTGACTTCTCCAGTGCTTTCACCACCATCCAACCGATGATCCTGAAGGACAAGCTGCTGTGCACAGGAGTGGACCAGCACCTGTCATCATGGATCCTGGACTACCTCACTAACCAGCCACAGTTTGTGAGAACCCGGGACTGTGTGTCCGACATAATCATCGGTAGCATGGGGGCCCCCCAGGGAATGGTTTTGGCTCCCTTCCTGTTCACCCTTTATACTGCGGACTTCTCACACAACACACTGACATCTACAGAAATTCTCTGACGACTCTCCGATCATCGGCCTCATCTCCAACGGAGATGAAGCTGAGTACAGAGGACTTATCCAGGACTTCGTGGACTGGTGCCATCGGAACTGCCTCCAGATCAACGTGAGGAAAACTACGGAGCTGGTGGTGGACTGCCACAGGCAAGGACAACCCCTCACAGCACCAGTAAACATACAGGGAACAGACATTGAGATGGTGACATCCTACAAGTACCTGGGAGTTCATCTGAACAATAAACTAGACTGGTCACACAATACTGACGCACTCTACAAGAAGGGACAGCGCAGGCTGTTCCTACTGAGGAGACTCAGGTCTTTTGGTGTACAAGGGGTGCTGCTGAAGACATTCTACGACACGGTGGTGGCATCAGCCATCACTTTTGGAGTGGTCTGCTGGGGCAGTGGCATTACAGCAGCCAATAGGAAGAGACTGAACAAACTGATCAGGAAAGCTAGATCTGTCCTGGGGCAGCGCTTTGACCCAGTGGAGGAGATGGGAGAGAGAAGGATGGTGGCTAAACTGTCATCCCTGCTGGAGTCCGAGTCCCACCCTATGCAGGACATACTGAACGCACTGAGGAGCTCATTTAGCAGCAGACTACATCATCCTAGGTGCGCAACCGAGAGGTTTCGCAGGCCCTTCCTACCTACGGCTGTCAGACTGTATAACCTAAGCAGGGCTGCTCGCAGAGATAGCAAAAAGACGTGACAACCTAATAGTACTGAATGCAAAAGACGCAACAGACTTACACAATGGCCCCCTCCAGTATACAACTAGGACAATATCGGTCGCTACGGAGGGTGATAATATGTATGGGTACATATTCATACTATTTAGGATAACTAAGTAGACGGTTATGCTTTTTATTCCATCTAGCTACAATGCTCCGCACTGTGTGTTTATATATTTATATGTACATATGTATATTCGCTGCTCTTGTTTTTCTTGTCTTCTTGATTATTGCTCTGATTGTTACTATCCCTGTGCTGTTGCAATCCTGGAATTTCCCCATTGTGGGACTAATAAAGGCTTATCTTATCTTATCTTATCTTATCTGGCTGAAAAAACCAGAGGTCACTGGTCCCAGTCGGGAAGAAAAAAAAAAAAGAAATAAAGGAAAGCAAACGGTGAGAAATAATCAGAAAGTCAGATGTAACCCTGACCTGGCAGACTCAGATAATTCCAGTGAACAAGACTACCAGGTATGGACAACAGCAAGACAGGCTGCTCATCACCTAAGCCCAGAAGCAGGTGAATTTTATCCAAAAATGGAGAGGCAGTGAGAAGGACAAGAGGATGCAATCATGTCTGAGGAAGACACGGCAGAAGAGGAGCAGATTGATGTTCTTACTGCTGAACCTGAGACTGAAGAGAGGAGCGCTGAATCTGACAATGAAGAGAGTGACCTGGAGATGCAAACAGCAAGACCAGTAAGAGCCAGGCCACCCAAGTGTATCTACACCTATGATCAGCTGGGTCAGCCAACTTTCAGTCCTCTGAAGACGTGTGGTGTCAGCTTGAAGCAGCTCCTGAGAATCAGCCAGGATCCCTCTACAAGACCATCATTCATGTATCCTTTGTCTAACAATGAATGAGAGAATGTTATGCTATTCATAAGTAGATTCATTGATTTAGTCATTCATTTCACATTTTAGCTATTGTTTATTGAATGCTAGTTATAGGGGTATGGTCGCACTTTCAGTTCAGAATATATTGTAGTGTGGTGACCCCCACAGCCTACGGGACAGGCAGAGCGCTCAGCGTGAGCAATTATCAGAACAGTGAGAGGTATGGACTGATCATTATGCAGATGCGCCTTGCACCCTCTTTTGTCCTGCAACTCCGGAACAGAGAGGAATTCCGGTGCCAGTAATCCAGCGGCTGATACTGTATGTGTGACTCTAATGCAGATGTCCATGCTTTCCTGCTGTATACTGTGATGCTAATATGCCATGCATGCATTGTCTGTAGCTGGGTATATAAGCTGACTGCATAGCTTTTGCTCTCTCTCTTTTTGATTACTTGCATTGCTTGTTGCTGACCTAGAGACGCAGGGCTTGCTCCAGCGCGCTGCCACAGCGCTAGGCGAGCCTCGTGATGGAGGATGAATAAAGCACCCTTTTAAACTTCAGTTCGCCGTGTCCGCCTGCACTTATTTTGTTCCTCCACAGTAGCTCAGATATATGCAAGCAGAGTATTTATTTGAAATTAAGTGCAAAAATAGATGGTTAACTGTGTACTTAAAAATGAGACAATAGTGTCACGATTGCTGTGTAAAAAAATTGTTTAACAAAACAAAAAAACAGTGATATATAGACTTAATGAGATGAAATGTGTGGCACCAAAATGTGTAGGAAACATAAGGTTGGGTGTACATGGTAATTTCCTTGTCCCTTTGTGAAGATTGGGAGGGCCCACCAATCCTTCAATGGACTATTCACCCTTCAGTACTGATGGACTATGGACATTTAGCCTAGTATTACAGCCACAAGAAGTTGAAAAAGAAGACACGGAGACACTGAAGTGAAATAAAATTACTTGCACTTGTATTCTGTAATGCATGCTAAAAAAGACAACAGCTCACGTGTTCACCACCCCCAAAGTGTTCTAATGTTATTCCAGATATGTTAAATATTGTCTGCATAGTGGTTTAGTGGGGGGGGGGGGGCGGGGTTGCGCCCTAGAGATTTATGACAGGTCTATACTGTGAGGACGGAATGCTGTGATGCTGAGGAATGTGTTTTGATCTGGTCTTGTATCAATCCTATCACATTTTACATGTATAATTCTGAATTAATTAATTGCTAGGACAGAGAGAGAGAGAGAGAGTGGGGTCAGTTAAGCGACAAACGTCATCACTGTGCTCCTGTTTTTTTTTTGTTTTTTTTTTTTTATTTTTTATTTTTTTTAGTAAGAATAGTAAATAATAATAAGATAAAGTAACTAAAAGCATAATAAAAGTAGACAAAAAGAGAAACGGGGGGTTCTTTTCAGTCCAGAGTGTCCAGAGTTCTAGGGGTTTTCCATGAGTTTCCGATCATCGACCAAACAGTGGAGTTTCACAGCATTTCGCTTCTTCATGTGTTTCAGTGATGAGAAAAAAAGGCAGAGTTCTTTATGAAATACATTAAAATTTGGCTTGCATTTTAAAAATCTATTTTTGTGGACATAAAATTTTCCCAAGATTACGAGGGTGTTAATAGACATATCATGCAATGAGTTCTTAATAATAAAGCCATACAAAATATTCTGACAGTTAAAAACAGGGGTTGGTACATGTTTAGATAACCAGTGATGAAAATCATCCCAAAACGCAATGGTGTACATACAGTAAAAGAAAATGTGATCTGTACTTTCTATATGTTCATTACAAAAGGAACAGTTATTGTTCTCAAAGCCAAAGCGTTTACTTAGAAACTCAGCAGAAGGATAAATTCCATTTAAAACTTTATAGTGGATCTCTTTTGCTTTCGGTGAAATAGGAAATTTAAAGAATTTAGATCTTAGAATTTGAGCTTCTTTTTTGGAGAAAAAATTAAGAATAGCAGCTCTAGAAACTGTTGCTGGGAAGATTTCTTTATTAAATATTTTCCTAATCGTTAAATTGTTTAATTTTGAGTCATCTAGGCGGAAACCATTCACCAAAAGCAAAGGGAGGTTTGGGCAAGAGCCAAATCTATTTAAAGTTGAGGCCATTAGTATAACTGTCTGAGGTATTGCCTCCATTACTTGGTTATATTCTCGTTTATCATTTATGTTATATTTAGCACAGAAGTTCTCAAAAGTTAAAATATTCCCTGTGCCGTCTAATAAGTGTAGTACAGACCAAATGCCCTTATTTTGCCAGTTTTGTAGGAATATTGATTTGTGTTTATATAGTACATATCTACAATTCCACAGAGGGGTCATATGAGGGCTAAAATTATGTTTCTAAATCAATCTCCAATATAGTAAGACCTGTTGATGAAATGAGGAGAGTTTATAGGGGAGCTTTTTTAGGTCATAGTCACATCTGAGCAGGAATTCAATGCCCCCAAATTTAGCAAAAATTTCATTGGGAATATGAAACCAGAAATGTTTGGGTTGTTTAATAAATTGTCTCAGCCAGTTAATTTTGATGGTGCCATTAATGCATTCAAAGTCTATTGCTTTAACACCACCTTCCTCATATTCTTGAATCATGGTACCTTTTTTAATATAATGTGTTTTCCCTTTCCAGATATAATTGAAAATGGTTTGGTTGATGGCTTTAACGGCATCTTTGGGCATTGATAATGAATGGGCTGGATAAATAAATCGGGAGATGCATTCCATTTTTGTCAGAAATGTTCTTCCTATGATGGAAATATCTCTTTGAGACCAGGAGTTGAGATAAGTTTTTGATTTCTCCAAGCAATTCCATATATTGAGCTTGACTAATTGATCAACATCTTTAGTGATATGCATGCCCAAATATTTCACTGTTTGTTTGACGGGAATGGTATGAATGGCTGATAGACTGCAATCATGAATAGGTAATAATTCACATTTACCTAGATTCAGTTTAAGCCCAGAGGCTTTAGAGAAAACATCTATATAATTAAGAATTTTAGGGACTTGATCAGAGTTGTGCATGAATATGGCTGTGTCGTCAGCCAGTTGGCTGATTGTTAGTTGTTTTCCAAATACTGTTAATTTATCAAAGTCAGAGTTTTTTATAAAAATTGAGAGCATTTCAGCTGCTGCAATGAACAACAGAGGCGAAATCGGGCAGCCTTGTTTTATTCCTTTGCCTATTGAAAATCTAGGGGAGGTACCATGTGGTAATAGAACTGAGCTGTTGGTATCCGTGTAAATTAGTTTTATAAAGTCTAAAAAGTGCTCCCCAAAACCAAAAAGCTCTAAGGTCCTAAACATAAATTTGTGTTCAATCATATCAAAAGCTTTAAAAAAAATCCAAAAATAAAATAAACCCCTCGTCAATTAGGTCCCTATAGTCAAGTAAGTCCAATACCAGGCGTATATTGTTGTGTATTGAGCGCCCTTTAATAAAACCTGATTGTGTCTCTGAGATAAGATCAGTGATGCCAGTTTTGAGTCTGTTGGCATAAATATGTGTTAAAATTTTGTAATCATTATTAAGTAAAGTAATTGGTCTGAGATTATCAATCAATTTTGGGTCCTTGCCAGGTTTGGGAATTAATGTGATGACTCCTTGTTTCATAGTATTTGGTAAAACTGATGTAGCACGGATTTCCTTTAACATATTAAAAAATAAGTCTTTTAGGTTAATCCAGAAGTGCCTGTAAAAATTAGCTGTCAAGCCGTCTGAGCCAGGTGATTTGTCTAGAGCTAAGGATTTTAAAGCTTTCTCAACTTCCTCCATTTGGATCTCTGTGTCACATGATTTTCTAAAATATTCATCAATTTTCGGTATCCGTCCTGAAATGGATTCAAAGAAACCCTCTGCATTAGTATGCGAGTAAGAGGAGGAGTATAATTCACTGTAAAATTTAAATATTTCTTTAGAGATCCTCACAGAATCAGTACATTCTTTACCATCAATTATAAGAGACTTAATGGCATTTTGTTCTTGTCTTCTTTTCTCAAGCCTACAGAAGTATGCTGAGCTTCTCTCTCCCTCCTCTATCCATTTCGCTCTTGACCTAATATATGCTCCTTTGGCTTTATTAATATAGATGTTATCTAGGGAAGAGTGCAATAAAATCAGTTTTTGTTTGTCCTCTTCACATAAGGAATGTTTGTTGCATATTAAATGGATCTCTTTTACAATATCCATTTCTTTTTGTTTATTGGCTCGGCTTATGACTTTGCTGTATGAAATGGAAATCTGACGGATTTTAAATTTAAGAAATTCCCATTTCTCCCTGTAAGTTGACAATAATGTATCTTTAGTTATACTGTCGATTGTCCTTTTAACATCCTGACAGAAAGGGTCATGTTTTAGAAGATTTGAATTAAATTTCCAGTAGCCTTTATTTCTTCTGACTGCACTAGTGGGAGTTATGGTTAACTTGATCATACAATGATCTGTAAGCGGAGCTGCAGAAATTGAGGTATTTATGTCTATATTAGGTTGGAATTCAGAAATAAGCCAGTAGTCTAATCGCGATTTAATGGTGCCATCAGGTTTAAACCAAGTAAAGGTTTGAGTATCTGGATTTAACGCACGCCATATGTCACTAAGCTGAAATGTGTTACAGAAGTCTAGTAAAGTGGTATTATACTGATGATTAGGAAATCTTGAAGGTTGCCTATCAAGCCATTCATCCATAACCATATTGTAGTCGCCACCCAACACAAAAACAGGATTGATATATATTTGGGATAATTCCTTCAATATGTTAGTCACGTCTGTAATTAATTGTTTGTTCTGACTGTGGTTAATAAATCCATAAATGTTAACAAGAATCAAGAATTGTTTGTGTATTTCAAAAACGCAAATAATCCAGTGTCCTGTGTCATCTCTTTTGGTTGCAACTACTTTCCCAGGAAAGTTATTTAGGAGTATGGCGACCCCTGCTGATCTATTTGTGCCATGACTATAGTATATTTTTTCTCCCCATTGATTTGTCCACATTTTTTCATCTGTATCGTTGCTGTGAGTCTCCTGAATAAGATAACAATGTGCTTTTTCATTTTTAAGGAATAGAAATGTAGCCTTTCTTTTTATAGAGTCTCGTAAACCCCTAGCATTAAGTGATGCAAAAGAAAAGGTTGTAATAAAAGACATAAAGGATGAAAAAGAATAAGGAAAAAATTAAAATAATAATAAAATAAAAATAACAAGTAGATAAACGGTTTAGGTTGTTACTTTGGACCAAGTACACTTGAAGAAAGCCCCTGATTAAATTGCTAAATATACAGTATGTTTTAACTCATAACTTTTTTCCCCTTTTTTTTTCCTTCCCTTTTTTCCTTTTTCTTCCTCTTTTTTCCTTCTCCTTCTTTTCCTTTTTTCCCTTTTCTTTCCCCTTTCCCTTCCTCCTTTTCTCCCAAGCTGCACGCTTGTTATGACAGAATCCAAAAACCAAATCTATAAAATTATCGAAAATATGTAATGCAAATTATCAAAATGGCATTGAAAAGGAGCTGCCTTATAAATCTACCCTTCAAAAAAAAAGGATTCAGGAACCTGAGTAAAAGTAGCATGTAAACATATCCAAATGCCAGCTGCCAGGAACACAGCGTACTTCAAAAGGGGACTATGAAATGACTCCCTATAAAGTAAACATTGAAGTAGCTTAGCTACATGTACAGAACATTAAAGAGTCAAAGTGCTTGTTCAGCCATAGTTGTGAACCAGACCCTTAGATGCTGACTCTTCTACCATCGATGTATCCCACATGGCCTTTGTACCAGACGTTTTTCCCAGCTGCACGGGCTTGCTCCATCTGTGGCCATGCTGCTGCGCGGGCATCCCTGTCGGCTTTACAGAAATCTTGCTTGAATCGGATCCCGGCTACTCTGCAGAATTTGGAGTTTTTGGTCAGCCTCCAAATTTCTTCACAGTGGTATCTCATGACAAACTGAAGAATAACCTGGCGGTTTCTCCCATTTTCACGTTTTCCCAGGCGGTGGACATTATCAACAATAGTGCCCATGGTCGTTGCCCACTGCGGTGCAATTTCTGACAGAATGTGGATTACCTCCTCACGGATCATTTCGTTATCCTTTTCTTTGATCCCGTGTATTTTAAGGTTCCAGCGCCTCTTGTACCTCTCCAGCTCAGTAACCCTTTCCTTTAGCTCTTCGTTTTCTTGTATAAGCTTGGGGATGTCTCTCTCAAAGCTCTGTAGTTTGGTCTGGCAATTTTTGATGTCAGCAGTATTAATTTCAACAAGACGGGTGATGCTGGCTACCATTGTGGTGGTCTCCCTTAACTGCGCTCCAAAATCATCAACTTTGGTGGTTAGTTTTGTGATAGCATCTACCAAGTTGTCGTAAGATTGCTCTTGGGCGGTTTTCATCTTGGAAAGTGGCGGAGCAGAGGACTTAGTTGGAGTGACGGGAGAACTTTTTCTCTTACCAGGACCGCTACTAACAGAGGTTTCCATCGGGGTGTAGTCGTGGTCAGTAGTAGCTGTTGTTAGCTTAGCGTTCGTTTTCCCGCCGGACATATTAGTCGGATTTGATTAGTTTCCTGTGACAGAAACTTGCGTTCAAAATCACCAATTGAACTTACTTGCTTTGAAGCTGTCAGCTCTGAAAATGTTTTCAGTCTGAATATGAGTTATTGTCCAAGTTTCGGGGCTGGAGAATGCGGGTTTAGAAGAGCGAACTGGTCCGGATCGCCATCTTCCGGAAGTCCCCGAGCAGAGAGGAGCCCTCCTGTTTTTTTTATGTTCTCGTCTGGTGAATGGAAAAAGTGTGTGGTCGCCATTTTTTTCAGACCCGGCTGCTCAGACAATTACAAAAAAACCAAAACAAAACGCAGAACCGGGAGTAATAAAGTTGCCAAACAGAAGAGGGTCGTTCTGAGGGTGCAACATATGGTGCTCTGCCGGCCCCAGCTGGAGAATACAGATCGCACCACATTACACACCCTGTATGCACGCAGCCATTCACTCACTGTTTCAATCAACATTAATTGTATCTATCCTGAGTCGTGTCTGCTCTGTGGGTCACTAATACCATGTCAGTATGAGGGTCGGAAGTGCTGAGTCTCTGCATATGTGAAGAAAGCCTACTTCATGCTACATTTCCCGCTAGTCCGCTGTGGTCCGCATACGCTTTGGATGAGCCTGGCACACGTGGCGCTGCTCATGTTCACTTTTTCATTGACCCAGGCCAAGTGGTTGACGCATGCGCACAACCATCATTTGTAGTTTCACTCCCGCCCGATTGGTAGCGCCAAGTTGCTGACGCGCCATGATTTTCATAAACGAAGAAGCGGTGGACTTCTTCACAAAGTTTCTCTTCAAATAGTCCATTTCTGCTGTTTGACTTCCCAGTTTTCACTCCTTTTCCACGAAGATGCCGCTGTGAAAGAAAGTATGTATGTATGATTCTTGTAAGTTTTTATTCTCGTTTTCCGCCTCCTCGTTGTCTTCTTCATCTACTGATGTATGCTGTGTCGACATCGCCAGCTCGTTGAATGGGACGTTCAGTCCTGCGCATGCGCTTTTCAACGCGTTCAGGTCGTGGGCAGGCGGCGCGGCCACAAAATTTGGGCTGCACGCGGTTGTCCGCGGTCCAGCACTGCGGACACTAGCAGAGTGGAGACGATGACGTAAATTTCGGCACACGAGGTTTCCAGTTACGCGTTCGCGGACAGCAGAGGTGCAGCATGAAGCAGGTTTAAAAGTATAAAAGAGGGATGTACAGAAACCTTGATGGCGCAGTAGCTCAGCAGAGCTCAGAAAACTGTTTGCTGTTATGTTGGAGAAAAAATAAAGCCTCGTGTCATCCAGCTCCTGCCTTCGCCTGTTCCCTTTGTCTTATAGATCTGCAACTTTTTCATCAAAAATTTACCAGTTTTTTTCCTGTAATTTTGGAAATTTTTCTTAGATTTGCAACTTTTTCCAGAAAGATTTCACTTTTCTCAAAAATTTACTTTTTTTTCATAAATGTGCAATTTTTTTCCTGTAAATTTTTAAATTTTTCTTTGTAGATTTGCATCCATTTTTCTACAAATTTGTACCTTTTTTGTCAAAAAATTTGCAACTTTTTTGTCAAAAATTTGAAGCTTCTTTCCCCCAAATTTCTGATTTTTTTTTTTTGTTACTGTAAATTTGGATTTTTTTTCTTGTAGATTTGCAGCATTTTTCTCATAAATGTGCAACTTTTTTTCAGAGAAATTTGCAACCTTTTCCTCAAAAATTTTTATTTTGTCATAAATTAGCATTTTTTCCCTGTAAATTTGTAATTTTTTTTTCTCATATTTGCATATTTTTTCTATAAATGCACAACTTTTGTCTCAAAAATTTGCAACTTTTTACCTGTAAATTCATAACTTTTTCCTATAAATTTGCAACTTTTGGAAAATTTTCTTAGATTTGCAACTTTATTCCAGAAAGATTTCACTTTTCTCAAAAATTTGCTGTTTTTTCCCCATAAATGTGCATTTTTTTCCTGTACATTTGTCATATTTTTCCTCGTAGATTTGCATCCTTTTTTCTATAAATTTGCAAACTTTTTTTCAAATATTTGCAACTTTTTTCCTGTAAATCTGCAATTTTTTCCTCAAAAATTTGCTATTTTTTTCATAATTTTTTTGTTGAAGGTTGAAAATTTACAAGAAAAAAGTCGAAATTCTAGGAGAAAAAAGTTGCAGATTTAGCAAAAAAAGTTTCAGATTTATGAGAAAAAAAGACGCAGCTGTGGTGCCGCATGCTGCAGCCATCCTGATGAACATTATCAGACATTTGCTGAATGTTTCACATGCTTTGTGCAGCAGGAAACAGAGAAACTTCCAGTCCGCCTGCATTGTTGTGGTTTCTGTGGATGAAGCTGGAACGTGATCAGGTGGACCGTGCAGAATAAAGGAACAAACACAATGAGGTTAGAAACACAAAGAAGGAACTAAAAATCAGAAGTTAGCATCATTTACAGCCTTGAACAATCTATGCAGAGTTTTACATCCTTAAAGTCAGTCTGGAAACTCAGCCTGTTTCATAAGATTGAACATGAGATAAGATAATAAGTTAATTATTCACAGCTGTTAGGTTTAAACTTTCCAAGAACATCTTCTATTATGGGAACCATGATGCTCTCTCTAATTTAGGACAGGATGGTTGGGGCTCACAAGCTTTTAAATTTGATTGTACTGTATGTGAAACAGAAGAAGACGACCGTCACCTATTCACTCGTCAGTCGCAGGTCCAGTCCGTTTTGCTATCATGGCACGGCCTGTGGACCGGACTAGAAGGGCAAAGAGGCCGGTCTAATCATTCAGAGGTGTGTTGTGGATAATCCAAGGAAATTTAGAAAACTATATAAACATGCAACACTTAATGAGTCCTTCTGTTCTCAACAGCACCCCCACCTGGCCAAAGAATGTAAATGCAGTAACATTTTCCTGGCAATGACACAGGTATGGAAAGCCATTTGGGTCAAAAATATACTTTTATAAATCACATGATCCAAAGATACTGGGAGGCTCCAGCCCCCCCCCCCCCCGCGACCCGAAAAGGACTAAGCGAAAGAAGATGGATGGATGATGAAATCAAAGTGCCAGGCAGCATGTTAATGGATACAGATCTTCATCTTAATGTTTGTTGTTCATAAATAACACATGAACTCAAAGTTATCACAGAGCTGCCCAGTGTCGTGCCTTGTGTCATCCAGCTCGTGCCTTCACCTATTCCTTTTTCTCCACAGACTATACATTAAAATGAATTTGAAAAACTTTTAAAAACGCTATTTTGAATGCCCCTGCTACTCCACTCTTACAGTAGGTCAGCCGAAACCAGAAGCTGCGCCCATAATCGTTCCTACAGCGCCACCCCCAGGAATAAGGTGGATTGACAGCTAGAAAATAAAAGCTGTGGACTGAATGAAATAAATGAACCATTGTGTCCAGACAGACATATGAAGGTGAGTTTAAGTTTTTCCCCCTTTTTTTCCCCCAAGTTCCTTTAAAATGAAGCAAAGTTTAAAGTGGAGAGACTTCAGTATTGTGGTAATGTTTGATTTGATGAACATAATTACACATTAATACAGAAATAATGTTTGCAGGTAAGAAGACAAAGCTAACTCTGCTAGCTGTAACTTAGCTAGGCTATACTGTATGCATGTTAGCTTACTGCGTTCTGTAGACAAACTCACTTCTGAGTTTGAAATGTTCACTCCATTCCCTATATAGTGCTCTAGAAAGTGAACCAACCATTTTGTAGAGCTGTTCAAAATCTTAAATGATAATTTTATTCACTATATACTGTAGGACACTCAAAATATCCCACAATGCATTTTAAAAAAATAGTGTACAACCAGTGGTCACTACATTAGCCAATGTATCCCATAATGCAATGCACAGCCAGTTGAGCGGTGAAAGGACAGCTTCACATCGTCACATAAACTATCTTCAGGTATTTTTTTAATGTATTAAATCAATAAAAACAATTTTATTACGTCCACCAAGGGAGGAGGTGATGGTTTTAGTGGCGTTGGTTGGTCGGCTTCTCTGTCTGTTAGTTACTCAAAAATTTATGAACGGATCTTGATGACATTTTCAGGAAAGGTGTGTAATGGCGTGGGGAACAGAGGAGGAGATTTTTGTGGTGATCCGGATCAACACCGGGATCCAGGAATTTTTAGATAGATTAGTTTATTTGACAGGGACAGTGCAATAAACATAGACAATTAATCAATGACAATCAATCTGATGTGTTGCACATGGAGTGTATAGCTATTAGCTAATTTGCAACTCTTGTCCCTGGATGGGCTTTAGAAAAGAGAATCAAGTAAAGAAAAAAAAAACAAAAAAAAAAACAGAATACACAATAACCACATACATCAGTGCAAAAAAGATTATAAATACGCAATTATAAATATTATAAATACACAAATATAACAACCTGACTCACATTTGCCTATTTCAGGCCTCCCTCCCTCCGTCACTCAGTATAAACAAACACATTCATTCCTTCCCTTCATTCACTCTCACCTTGCAGACAATCAATTCATACATGAGTACATTCTTGTTTATTTTTCAGCCAGTTTTTAACCTTTTTAGTGAATGTTTTAAAGTCCGTTATTATTTTAATTTCATTTGGCATTGTGTTCCAGATGTGACTGCCCTTTATAGAGAAAGCTGTTTGTCCAAATGTGGTTCTGCGGTGGAATATTTTACAGTTATTGTTAACAGAACTCCTGGTGGCTCTGCTGCTGTCCTGTCTTTGGACGAAACCAGCAAGTGGCTCGGGTGCTGATTTATGGAAACATTTGAACGTTAATTTCAGAAAGCAGAGGTCAATGAAACTCTCAAAACTCAATAGGTTGTATTTTTGTAAAACATTACAGTGATGCCACCTAATGGGCTTTTTGTCCAAGATTTTTAGGGTTTGATTATGTAAATAACCTATATGTCTTATTGTGGAAGGGGCTGCTTGAGCCCAGACTGTCAAACAGTATGATATATGAGAAAAAACCATAGAATGCATATACAGTACAGCTGCTTCGTAAGGTATGTAATATCTAATTAATTTAAAGCAGTTCAGATTTTTTTTTTTACTGTTTTTGAAATTTTCTTTATATGAAGATTAAATTTGAGTTGAGGATCTAGTACAATGCCAAGGTATTTGAATTCTGTAACTAAACTGATGTCATGATCATGTATATTAACTTTAAAACGTTGCAGGTTACATTTTTTGATTGAAAAGCACATTGAGACTGTTTTCTGAAGGTTCAGCAATAGATGGTTCTGGAGGAGCCACTCTTGGACATCAACCATACTTGTAGACAGTACATCTGCAGCCTGTGCTGGAGTCTTGGCAGCTGTGTAAATAACTGCATCATCTGCATAAAGTTGGCATGTTGCAGCTGAGCAGTGTAGCGGCAAGTCATTAATAAAAATGCTGAAAAGTAAAGGACCAAGAATGGACCCTTGTGGGATACCCATACGATTGTTTAAAAAAAAATCAGGAAAAATCAGTATCAACTTGGTTAAATTTTACTTTTGCTGGTGCACCAGAATTTCTGTAGCTAAGTTACCGAATACTATTTATTTGTTATTTCAATAAATATTATAGAAAGAAACTTGAATTTGTATTTTTCATGGATAATACAAGTGCTGAATAATCCGACTGCTTTTCTAGTTGTTTCTGCTGCCATTTCTCTGTCTGTCAGCAGGATCAGACAAAAACTCATGGATGGATTTGGATGATATTTTTACCAGAGCTGGTCCTTGGGCTACAGAGGAACCCATAACATTTTGGTGATGATCCCAGAATGCATACCTCCACCAAGGCACTTATCTACACTGTGTTAGCAAGAATCCTCCAAAACAAACCCATTACATTTTAGAGGTGAGCCATGAGAGACAGAAGGAGCCTTGGCCGAGGTAAGTGCTCTCTGAGTGCATTTCTAGTTTCAGTTGCATTTATTTGCCATGTTTATAAATGCAAACTGAAGACTTTTTTTTCATTTTCCCCCCAAAAAGACATAGAAGTCAAATGTGTGGACTAAATGATATAAAGAAGTCACTCTGCCAAGATATAAATGAAGACTTGAAGGTGAGTTTGAATTGTTTCTCCTTTTCCATATGTGTGTGAAATTAAACTTATTCATGGGTGACAAATGAAACAACAAACATAGTCTGGTGGCTTTGGCCCACTTGGATGCACTTACTGTGCTTTGACCAGATAAAACGAAGCACATTAAAGGAGAAACTGCAGTTGTAGCTGTGAAATCACCCTAAATATAATATAAATGTAAAGTTTACGTGCAGTTATGGAGGGTCAGACTCAGCATGAAGCTGCCATGCAGATGTAGTCAGCAGGTGAGTGGAAGGGGACACCTGTACCACCTGTCTACTTGTTGTCCATGTCCTCTCTGATTGTGATTTGAGTCTCAGAGTGACGGGTAGGGAGGAGGACTGAGGACTGTGGGTGGTGGCTGGGCGGGACTTCTGTGACATTGACTGAGGTAATACTCTTCATTTGTGTGTCCTGGACATGTTCAGGAACAGGAACAGAGTCTTACTCTTCCCATTTGACCATCCAGACTTTAGGACTTGAAGTCGACTCTATGATGGAGACGGTGTTGGTGTTCCAGGATTCATTCATCGATGCTTTAAACACGGAACCATGAAAGTCATCCAGCTGTCATCACAGAGAGTGAAGGTAAATGCTGTTCTGTCTTTATTTAAAACTGACATTTATTCAAAAGCAACAAAATTAAGAAAATCTGAGAAAAAAACTTGACTGGCACTCAGTGACATTTTTTCAGATTGTCTGAGAAACTTTAGATTTCACTGATTTCAGCTGAATAAAAGTTCAGGTTTTCTTCGCAACTGAACTCAAGTAAGAAAAAGCAAAGAAAGATGTAAAACTAACTTGGTACAACACAATTTTGTAATTAAAGTACTGTGAGTACATGTACTTGAGTAACTGTAACTAGAGCCTACCATCATTGTCATCAGACCTGTTCAAACTCCCATTGTCTTCTCAGTTTTACTGCTGTACCTGTATTACCTGTTTTATTATGAAGTCAAAGACAAAACAGCTGATCAGACAGTGTGGCATTGCAGTGGTTAACCATCACTAGACTGCTGACACACAACATCATCATTTCCCTGTGGTTTGCATGAGCTTCTCCTTCATTATTTGCAGCTGAAGCCAGAAAACTCACAGAAACTTGGACCAAGTCATGAGACAAACTGAGTCTGCGCTGGTGATGATGACGTAGGCTGGAGGAGGAGGATGGACTTCCGCTCAGCAGAGGATGTCAAGCAAACACGGAAGAGGGTTTTCCTTTTCAACGGGAATGCCCTAATAGGGAGCTTGGTACAGCAGCCCTCTCATGCTATGTCTTCTGTCTTTAGTTAAACCTTCAATACAATCAATTCTAGTGGTTTTACTGAAGTTTTGTTGTTTGTGATTAATTTTAAATATTTGCCTATTTCTAACACATGTTACTTCAGGAACATGGCTTTGCTCAAAATGGCCGTGCTGCTGTCGCTGCTTCGTGTCAGTTTCACTTCTGCAGGTGAGATCATTTACCTCTGGATTCAGGCCAAAAACATTTGACTTGAAAATACAAATGAGACAAAAGCAAAACTGCTTAAACAAACAACGTGCTGAGAGTGAGTTTATGCTCGTGAGTTAGCACTAGCTAATGTGAGCTACTGCCACCCTGTGGTGGTACAGAGGTTCGACATATCAGTGTTATTACCTCCGCAGGCCGCAGGAGGTTATGTTTTTGCCAGCGTTTGTCTGTCTGTTGATTAGCGAGATAACTCAAAAAGTTTTGGACGGATTTCCATGAAACTTTCAGCCGTTGTTGGAAATGGTACAAGGAAGAACTGATTAAATTTTGGGGATGATCCGGATCACCGTCTGGATACAGGAATTTTTTAAAAGATTCTTTAACATTGTGAGATACGGCCATTTTCAACATGTGCGCAGGCGCAATGGAGGGCGCTGGTCGTCGTGTCTGACGAACACGAACTCCGCGTTCTTCAAAGTTTTAGGCACAAAAGCACGCGGAAAACAGTGGTGGGCCGGGCCCGGCAGCGTGTCTGTGTTTGCGCTACGCTGCAAAAGCTGAGACGGGCAGCTATCCGGCGCCGGATTATTTGGCAGAAATTCCCTGGGCAGCCATAGTGGCTGCGCAAAAACAAGCTCTCTGCCGGGGAAGCTTCCAAATCCTCTTTTGCCGCGGAGCGCAACCCCAATATAAAACCCACGCCAACCTGTCTACCTAATTTGCATCCGTCAGTGAAGCCCTGAGTGCTGCTTTCAGTGATCTATGAAAACACTCTCATAACCCATTGGCCTGTGGGTTGTACGCAGTTGTGCGATGAATTGCAACGCCCGCAGCCTGGGAGTTTGCAGATGGAGGAGATGAACACAACACCAACACTTGAATTGAATTGAATTGAATTGAATTGAATTGAATTTATTTATTTCGGATAGTACATTACAGGTTAAAAGAAACTGTATAATATAACAACAAGGTCAAATTAGACAAAGACTCCTTCTACTATACAATTCCACGTGAGTTATCCGAAATGGGTGATGGCTGAAGCCGCAGCTTATATTGCCCACCCATATTCCATCCAAGAATTCAAAGGAGAAAAAAGAGAAAAACAAGACAAGAGCGATTACAATTTAAAACAAGGCTAAGACAAAATGTGACTGAGAGAAAAAAGAAAACTGAGCTAGTCTAAGTTAAGCGGTTACTATTCAAAAACAAATCTAAGACATAATGTCACAGAGAAAAAAAGAAAAAAGAAAAACTAAGCTACAACACAACACAGGCTGGAAATGTCAATCCTTATGTGAGTTTACATGTCGTCTTGTAAATATGTTTGGAGTATTTCTTCCTTTAGTTTTTGTTTAAATTGTCCAAGCGTTGTACATGATTTTAATTCAGGTCCAAAATCGTTCCATAATCTGACTCCTTGCACTGAAATACAGTGTTGCTTGGTGGTTGTTCTCACTGTAGGCTTTTGAAATATACATGTTCCTCTGAAGTGATATCGTTTCTCCCTTGTTTGGAACAACTTTTGGATATTTGCGGGCATTGATAGATTCTTCACTTTGAACATTATTATTGCAGTTTTAAAGTCAATCAGATCTTTCAACTTGAGAGTTTTTTGTTTAAGAAAAAGTGGGTTTGTTGGTTCCTTGTAAGCTGCTTTGTTTATTATTCTAATAGCTCTCTTTTGAAGCATAAAGAGTGGATATATGTTTGTTTTATATGTATTTCCCCATACTTCATTGCAATATGTCATGTATGGGAGTATTAATGAATGATACAAGGTGTATAGTGTGGGTTGATTCAGCAAATTTTTCACTCTGTGTAATATTGCAATTGATTTGGATACTTTACCTTTAATATAATTAATATGTGGCTTCCAACACAGTTTGTTATCAATTATTACTCCAAGGAATTTAGTTTCAGATACCCTTTCAATCTCTACACCATTTACACTGAGTTTGGGTACTGGGTTGTTGTGATGGTTGTTAAAGACTATAAATTTTGTCTTGCTTAAATTGAGCGTTAATTTGTTTGAATCAAACCACAGTTTAAACTTTCCTAATTCCTTTCCGAGTGTATCCAGAAGTTGTTCCAAATTGTTTCCACTGCATAGCAGATTAATGTCATCAGCAAACAATATTAAGTCCATTTTTTCTGAAACTTTACATATATCGTTTATGTACATATTGAATAATAATGGTCCCAAAACTGAACCCTGTGGGACTCCACAGGTGACCTTCAGTAACTCTGAGTTTTTGTTGCTAACACATACATACTGATATCTATTCTTTAAGTAACTGCTTAACCAGGACAGTGCTACCCCTCTGATACCACAATTTTGTAATTTCTTTAATAATAGATTGTGATCTACTGTATCAAATGCTTTTTTAAGATCTAGGAATACTCCAACTGAATACTCTTTATTTTCAATGGCTGTTGATATTTTTTCTGTAAATTCCATTAGGGCATATGCAGTTGTCCTCTTGTGTCTGAACCCATATTGCTGCTCACACAATAAATCATTCTACAGTATGAAGTTGTCAATTCTCTCATAGAATATTTTTTCAAGTATCTTGGAAAACTGCGGTAATAGTGAAATTGGTCTATAGTTTGAGAGTTCCCCTCTGTCACCCGTCTTGTAAATTGGAATTACTTTAGCTATTTTCATTGCATTGGGAAATATACCTGATTGGAGAGACAGGTTGCAGATATACGTCAGTGGTTTTACTATGCATTCGATAACGGTTTTGACTAGTAGCATGTCAATACCATCGCAGTCAGTAGATGTTTTACTTTTGAACGATTTAACAATTTCAATGACCTCTCTTTCGTCTGTGTTCTTTATGAAGATGGTGTCTTTTACAGCAGTGTTATTGCATATTGTATCACCTGTAGGCACCGTAGTGGGTATTTCTCGGGCCAGTTTAGGTCCAATGTTAACAAAAAAAATATTAAATTCATCTGCAGGTGAAGCTATATTCACACTCGGAGTCGTTTTATTATTTTTTGGAATATTAGTTGGGTAGCTAGTATTTCTGCTTTTATTTCCAAGGATACTGTTGATTATTGTCCATGTATTTTTAATATTGTCTTTGTTTTTTTCCAGTTCTTTACTGTAATAGTCTCTTTTACTACATCTTATTATACTGTATATGTTAACTTATTTTTGTATGTTTTATACTGTTGCTCTGTTTCTTTTGTCCTTTTCTTTAGGAAAGCTTTATATAATAAATTTTTCTTTTTACACGCCTTTTGTAGTCCTTTGGTTAACCATGGTTTGTCAGCAAATTTGTGTTTAAGCTTTTTTCTAACTAATGGGCAGTTTTTTTCATAAAGAGTGGTTACAATGATTATAAATGTGTCATAGGCTTCATTTACATCTGATACATAGACTTCTGTCCAGTCTTGCTTCAGCAAGTCCTCTTTAAAAGAACTGATTGCATTTGGTGATTTGTGTCTGAACGATTTTGAAATTTTTTCTGGGTTGGGCCCCGTGTGGCCATGGATAAGTGCAAAGGTTGGCAAGTGGTCGCTTATATCATTTATCAATAATCCACTTTCTATTTTCTTATCAATAATATTAACAAACAGGTTGTCAATAAGTGTAGCAGAGTGAACTGTGATTCTACTGGGATGTGTTATTGTGGGATATACTGTAGACTCATGCTGTACATAGAGTTCATGAACTCTGTAACTACATTTTGTTGATGTGGATTCAGTAGATCAATACTGAAATCTCCACAAATTGCTACCATTTTCTTACTAGTAATATTATTGTACAGCTCGACTAATTTATCTCTGAATGTCTCAATGCAAGTTCCCGGCGTTCTATATATGCAGCTTATATATATGCAACTTCAGTTTATTACCTCCGCCAAGGAGGTAATGCTTTTACTACTGAACCACTAATCCTATCATTGTGAATCCAATTGCTAGTCATATGTTTTCATGGTCAAGGAATCTGAAAATGTACACACAAACACTGTATGGGGGGGAACTGTGGCACTTGGCGGAGGTCTGCGCTCTCCGAGTGCTTTTCTAGTTAAACATGTGGCCATAAAACACTGTAGTCAGAGAACTGATTCTTTTTTAATATAGTTTTCCATAATTAACTCTCTTGCAGCCCTTACAGGCCTCTCTCCCCCTCTGATAACACTCTATTCCTATTTTTTAAACTGGCTTATTGCTAATATTTTATATTTTTTATCCTCCTTTTTAATTGGATCACTTAACCCTTTAACCCTAACCTAACCCTATTAGAAATTTACAGCTTTTTTCTTGTAAATTTGTTTCCGTTTTCTTACAAAACTACTTTTTCTGGTATTTTTTTGTGATTATTTGCATTTTTTTCTCTTGCAAAATTGTTTTCCTCATTAAACAGTAATTTTCCCTCAAACATTTGATATTCTTGGCATAAATGGGTTTGCTTTTGCCATATTTTCTTTGCAAACTTAAAGCCTGAATATTTTTTCCTGTAAATCTGTGACATTTTTCCCAATAAAGTTATGAGCTTTTTCCCATAAATGTTGATATTTTTGGCATAATTTTCTGCTTTTCTCATTATGTGATTTTTACTCTTCTCAGTTAAAAATACTGCCTTTTTTTTATATAACTTTGCAACCATTTTCTAATAAAATTGAAGCTTTTTGGGGTGAATTTGTGACTTTTTTCTTGCTAATTGTGGGTTTTTTCACCTCATAAATTTGCAACATTTTCCTTAAACTTTGAGAATATTTTTTTTGTAAAATTTCTGTTCATGAATTATATATATACTGTATATATATATATATATATATATATATATATATATATATATATATATATACAGTGGGGCAAAAAAGTATTTAGTCAGCCACCAGTTGTGCAAGTTCTCCCACTTAAAAGATGAGAGAGGTCTCCAATTTTCATCATAGGTATACCTCAACTATGAGAGACAAAATGAGAAAAAAAAATCCAGAAAATCACATTGTCTGATTTTTAAAGAATTTATTTACAAATTATGGTGGAAAATAAGTATTTGGTCAATAACAAAAGTTCATCTCAATACTTTGTTATATACTCTTTGTTGGCAATGACAGAGGTCAAACATTTTCTGTAAGTCTTCACAAAGTTTTCACACACTATTGCTGGTATTTTGGCCCATTCCTCCATGCAGATCTCCTCTAGAGCAGTGATGTTTTGGGGCTGTCGCTTGGCAACACAGACTTTCAACTCCCTCCAAAGATTTTCTATGGGGTTGAGATCTGGAGACTGTCTCGGCCACTTGGGGACCTTGAAATGCTTCTTACGAAGCCACTCCTTCGTTGCCTGGGCAGTGTGTTTGGGATCATTGTCATGCTGAAAGACCCAGCCACGTTTCATCTTCAGTGCCCTTGCTGATGGAAGGAGGTTTTCACTCAAAATCTCACGATACATTTCCCCATTCATTCTTTCCTTTACACGGATCAGTCGTCCTGGTCCCTTTGCAGAAAAACAGCCCCAAAGCATGATGTTTCCACCCCCATGCTTCACAGTAGGTATGGTGTTCTTTGGATACAACTCAGCATTCTTTCTCCTCCAAACACGACAAGTTGAGTTTTCATCAAAAAGTTCTATTTTGGTTTCATCTGACCATATGACACTCTCCCAATCCTCTTCTGGATCATCCAAATGCTCTCTAGCAAACTTCAGATGGGCCTGGACATGTACTGGCTTAAGCAGGGGGACACGTCTGGCACTGCAGGATTTGAGTCCCTGGCGGCATAGTGTGTTACTGATGGTAGCCTTTGTTACTTTGGTCCCAGCTCTCTGCAGGTCATTCACTAGGTCCCCCCGTGTGGTTCTGGGATTTTTGCTCACCGTTCTCATGATCATTTTGACTCCACGGGGTGAGATCTTGCGTGGAGCCCCAGATCGAGGGAGATTATCAGTGGTCTTGTATGTCTTTCATTTTCTAATAATTGCTCCCACAGTTGATTTCTTCACACCAAGCTGCTTACCTATTGCAGATTCAGTCTTCCCAGCCTGGTGCAGGTCTACAATTTTGTTTCTGGTGTCCTTCGACAGCTGAGGTTGTGGACAGGTGTCTTTTATACTGATAACGAGTTCAAACAGGTGCCATTAATACAGGTAACGAGTGGAGGACAGAGGAGCCTCTTAAAGTAGAACTGAACCCACCTTTTGGCGCAAAAAGTAGAATAGCAGATTAATTCCTTATTACCTATTGTATTTTTCAACACATAAAAGAACTTTTTAGGCCGTGCGATGGCCAAGCTATAAGCCGATAAACTCTTGCCTCTGGCTGGCAGTGCCAAACAAACCGGAAGTAGTGCAGACGACGCTGCGTGACGTCATGAGTGTGATCCCTAAACAAAACAACAATGGCAGATGATAGCAGTTCCAGCAGTTCCAGCAGTCAAGAAAACCAGAGTTTTCAGAGTGAAGAGGCATTCAGGATCGGTGACGAGACAGAGGAGGATGCAGGAGTGTGGCAGGTGGCAGGCGTGCACAAGGGCGAGCCCGGGAGACAGAGACCTAATGCACCTGTGACAGCAGCTGGCAGACGGCGATGCAGAGGCGAGGTCCGCCGCCGGGGAATACAGTGATCCCTCACTTATCGCGTTTAATGGGGACCAGAACCGACCGCGAAAAGTGAAAAACCGCAAAGTAGCGTCACCCCCCCCCCCCAAGGGCGTCACAAGCACTATTTTGCACAAAAAGGCACAAGAGAACAGCGAAAAGTGCCACTAAGCAACACGAGCGATAAAGAACAATGAATGCGGTCTTCCTTCGCTGGGTATGGGCGGTCTGCAGGGAGAGAAGCTGGGTAAAACGTCTCGGCCAATCAGCTTGCGAGGTAAAACGTCTCGGCCAATCAGCTTGCGAGATTCCCGAGTGGTGAAGAGGTGGGCGGAGAGGAGTGGAGCGGTCGTCAGAGAGGTGGATTTTGAGTTGTGCGGGCTCTCCGTGTTGATACCTGATGTTCTAATGTAGTCTCCCTGCCTTCTGCTAGCGCTCTAGCGCTAGCAGAAGGCAGGGAGGGCAGGGAAGGCAGGTACATGTACCTGATGTACATTAAAACATCAGGTATCAACACGGAGAGCCCGCACAACTCAAAATCCACCTCTCTGACGACCGCTTCACTCCTCTCCGCCCACCTCTTCACTGCTCGGGAATCTCGCAAGCTGATTGGCCGAGACGTTTTACCCAGCTTCTCTCCCTGCAGACCGCCCATACCCAGCGAAGGAAGACCGCATTCATTGTTCTTTATCGCTTGTGTTGCTTAGTGGCACTTTTCGCTGTTCTCTTGTGCCTTTTTGTGCAAAATAGTGCTTGTGACGCCCTTGGGGGGGGGGGGTGACGCTACTTTGCGGTTTTTCACTTTTCGCGGTCGGTTCTGGTCCCCATTAAACGCGATAAGTGAGGGATCACTGTAATATCTATATCTAGAAACGCATCGCTTCCCGGTCGCTTTTCCTCCCCCTTTCTTTTCTTTCGTCGCCATGACAGCTTTCCTTGGCCACTGAACAGATCTTCCCAGGTGTTGGAAGTGTTTTGTAGTCGACTATCATGACAAAATGCACCAAAAACAACCAGTGTCAACGTGCTCGCAATGGTAAACATGGAGGACTGTGTCACACTCGTGATGTCACGCGGAACTCCGGCTGCACTTCCGGTTAATCGGCGGATTTGTCTGATTTTTCAGGGCGGGAAATTCAAAATCGCGATTTTCTCCAAGATTCCGGGATTTGTGGAGGGGGTGCCAATGATAAATTATCTTTATAATTGTATGTACTATCACCCAGTGCCGTTCAATGCCGTTCAGTTCAGTTCTACTTTAAAGAAGTTACAGGTCTGTGAGAGCCAGAAATCTTGCTTGTTTGTAGGTGACCAAATACTTATTTTCCACCATAATTTTCAAATAAATTCTTTAAAAATCAGACAGTGTGATTTTCTGGATTTTTTTTTCTCGTTTTGTCTCTCATAGTTGAGGTATACCTATGATGAAAATTGGAGACCTCTCACCTTTTTTTTTTAATTTAAGTTTTTGTAAAGGGTATACATGTCATTACAGCATTGCATTGTTTACTTTTTCATCACGTTCCCTTTTTTTTGTTTTTTGACAACATTGGAAAAATAATTCTTACAACACCCTTTTTTTAAGTGAAAGAAAAAGAGAAATTAAAAAAAGAACAACAAAAAAACAAACAAAAAACAGAACAAGGAAAAAAAAACAAAACAAAAGAGCAAAAAAAATAAGAGTGTCCGAGTAGTGTTGGAACAAAGAGAGGTGCCATTATTGAAATGGTGTTTGTCAAAGATTAGATCTGATGGAAGACACATATGCGTTCCAGGGTTGCCAAAAGTTCAAGAACCCATCCATGTCCTGTCTCAGTGCGAATGTCAACTTTTCCATCGAAGAAATATCCTGAATCACGTTAATCCAATCTTCAGGTGTAGGACAGTCCTTCAACATCCATTTTTTTGTTAGAGCTTTTTTACTTGCCAGTATTAAAACAGTGAATAAGTATTTTTCTCCTCGTCTTTCCAGTGATTCCGGTAGTAAACCCAAATACAAAGTTACAAAAGAAAAGGGAACTGTTATTTTGAATATTTTCCCCAATATTGTCTGTACATTGGTCCAATATTGGTGGATAACTGGGCATGACCAAAACACATGAAAATGATTTGCAGTCTTTTCACCACACAAGCGCCAACAATTCAACCCTTTACAAGTAAATTTGTTTTGTGCAGGTGTTCTGAAAAATCTCACCAAATTTTTCCATCCAAATTCTCTCCACAGCAGGGATGAGGTACTTTTCCATTGTTGTTTATTTAGCTTTTCCCATATTTCCAGTTGTAAAGTGAAATTCCCCTCTTTTTCCCATCTCTCTTTTATATATGATGTGTTGTCTCCTTTTAAGTCTTGAAGACCTTGGTATATTTTAGAAATGTATCTGATCCCTGGGATCCCTTTATATGCCATTAAGAAGACCTTCAGAACACCTGACTGGGCCCTTTCCAAATCCTCCTTTTTAAGTATTTTGTTTATGTGGTGTCTAAGCTGAAAGAACCTGTAAAGGTCTTGATTTATTAGACCTTGTTTTTTCAAATCTTCAAAACTTCTTAAAGTTTTCCCTTTAAAAAAATCGTAATATTTTATCAGTCCGTTCTCTTTTCACTTTTTAAATCTAGTGTCTGTTTTATTAGGAGTAAAGTCTTGGTCATAGGCAATCCATTGCAGTAATTGATAGGGTTCTTTAGTTTGATTCTCTCTGACTATCTTAAACCAAATTTTTAGCGGGGTCTCTATCCACGGGTTAGTGTTATTCAAAAGTTCAGGTAAGGCATTGTTCCCTATTATCGCCTGTAGGGGAATGTAACTTGTTATTTGGCATTCCATCTCCTTCCATTGTGCAGTGTAGACTGGGTTACATATCCCTACTAAAGTTTTAATTTGTGCGGCTTTAAAATAATCCCTGATATTTGGCAGCGCGAGCCCACCTTTGTCTTTGTTTAGCTGTAGGGTTCTATATCTGATTCTAGGTCTCTTGCCCTGCCATATGAATCTTGAGATCCTTCTGTCCAGTTCTTGCCATGTTTTTTTTGGGAGGTTCTACCGGTATTGTTTGGAAAAGGTATAGAAGACGTGGAAGTATATTCATTTTGACTGCTTCAGTTCTTTGTGCAGTACCCAAGAATGGTATCATATTCCATCTTGCTAGGTCAGATTTTATTTTTGCCATCAGTGGATCACAGTTTAGTGTTATAATTTTGTTGAGTTGTTTCGGGATATTGACCCCCAGATATTTCATAGATTCCATCTCCCAGTTAGTTTTGGGTTTGCTTAGTAAATATTGATTTGGGTCATAGTTGAATGTTAAAATTTGGGTTTTATGCATGTTTAATTCGTACCCCGATAAATCTCCATACTCTGAAAAAACTGAGATTAGTTTTGGAAAAGAGGTGTCCGGCTGCCCCAGGTATATTAAAATGTCATCAGCAAAGAGTGTTATTTTATGTTCCTTCTGACCAAGTGTAATACCTTGAATTTTTTGATTCTGTCTTATCCATTGGCTCAGAGGTTCTATGAAGATTGCAAAGAGCAGTGGAGACAAGGGGCAGCCCTGACGACATCCTCTTTCCAGTTCAAAAGATGATGATAATTTACTGTTAATCCTTATTTTAGCTGTTGTTTTTTTATATAAAGCCTGGATAGTTCTAATGAAGTTGCTATGAAAATTGAAACTGGATAAGATTCTATATAGGAAAGACCAGTCAATCGAATCAAATGCTTTTTCAGCATCTAATCCCAATATGGCTGCATATGGCTGGAGATATTCACCTTAACCCTGGACCTGCCACTATTAAACAGCAGACCACTGGGTTAGCACAAAACCGAGCTGTACAAAAGCAAAAACAACATTTATTTTTCCAAACTGTTAATCATGCACGAGTTCTTTGGGACACCAAGGCTAAACCAAAGGGGATCCTCGGCGGTCATTTAAACATACGGAGCATAATCCCCAAAGGAGATGAGATTTCGGTGTTGCTGTTAGACTCAAATCTGGACTACCTTTGTCTCTCAGAAAGCTGGCTACACAGGAACATAGACACTAATATGATCGATATTGTGGGCTATCAGTGTTTTAGAAAAGACAGGCAGGTAGGGAGGGGAGGAGGTGTTTTAATTTACATCAAAGAGAAATATAAATGTCAACTGGTTGATTTGAATACTTCACTTGAATGTTTAGCTTTAATGTATGTCTCTCTCCGGTAATGAATTTCAACATTGCAGTAGTGTACAACCCACCGTCACACAATTCTTCCTTTTATAATGAATTAAGTGATCTGGTTAAACAACTTGAGAAGAACAGAGAAACAATAATTCATGGTGACTTTAATATTAACTGGTCTGATAAAAAGGACAAACAGAAACTGAAAAGCCTCATGACTAAATTTAACTATCAACAAATGATCAAAGGACCCACCAGGATAACCAAACAATCCAGAACACTTATTGACATGGTATTTACTAATAAACCAGAACGAATAACCAGAACCTATAATCTTGTAACTGGTCTCTCAGATCATAACATGGTTCTTGCTGTCAGAAAACTTACTAAAAAGCGACTACAGTATTTTGGGGGAGTCGATATTGACAAATCAAATTTTATTATTCCCAAATCAAAAAATGAGGAGTTTGAACATTACTTAGAGAATCAAAATTGGGAGCAGCTCATGTCAATATATGAAGTAGATGATTGTTGTAATTTTATAACTGCAACAATCACAAAGTCTATAGAAAAATTTACAAAGCAAATTAAAAGTAGACAACAGAAGATTAGCCTACCATGGTTAAATAATGAAATAAGAAAACTTATGAAGAGGCGAGACTATGCATTGAAAACATCATTAACCTCTAAACTACAAAATGATCACCTTGTGTACAAAAGTTTAAGAAATAAAGTGGTACATGAGCTGTGAAAATCAAAAGTATCTTATTACAATAAACTGATAGATCATGCAAAGGGT
This sequence comes from Pholidichthys leucotaenia, assembly GCA_020510985.1. Classification (NCBI taxonomy): domain Eukaryota; kingdom Metazoa; phylum Chordata; class Actinopteri; order Cichliformes; family Pholidichthyidae; genus Pholidichthys; species Pholidichthys leucotaenia. Next base: position 42,920,311 of record CM035836.1, read on the forward strand.
AACAACAGTTCCCTATGGAGGCATTTAAATAACTTAACTAATAAAAAAAAACGATCAGAAGGGGGTAAAGGAACTTAGAATCAATGGCAAGACCGTCAGTGACAAGGCTACTTTGGCAAATGAATTTAATTCATACTTTGTGGGCTCTGTGGAAGACTTAACAAAAATTTTTGTGCTGCCAAATGTGCTCAACAACACAAATTCCATACTTCCAACAGATTCTTTTCACATCGATGAGGTAAATGAGGAGTTAATTGCTGGTATTGTTAAAACACTGTCAAACTCAAAAACTAATGATATCTACAATATGAGCACCTCCTTTCTCAAAATGCACAGCAAAATATTAATCAAACCACTGACTCATCTCATTAATCTCCCCATTAGGTCTAGTACATTTCCATCTGGCTGGAAAAAAGCTGTCGTCATACCAGTTCATAAATCAGGCAGTAAAGACGATATATGCAATTACTGCCCAATCTCTATCTTACCAGTCCTGTCTAAAGTTCTTGAAAAAGTTGTAGCTACACAGCTGATAGACTACTTACAAGACAGTCAACTTCTTCATCTACATCAATTTGGTTTTAGACCAGGATACTCAACAGAAACAGCAAATTGTTGCCTTATTGAAAACGTCAAACAGTCCTTGGACAGGGGTAATGTGGTAGGAGCTGTTTTTCTAGATCTCAAAAAGGCTTTCGATACTGTAAACCACAGTTTGCTTTTATCCAAAATGGTATCTTTTAACTTCTCCCCAGATACATTAGAATGGTTTGCATCTTATCTCCAGAATGGAGAACAGTGTGTAAAAGTTCACCAGGATAAATCCTCATTTTTAAACAACCGCATGGGTATCCCACAAGGGTCCATTCTTGGTCCTTTACTTTTCTGCATTTTTATTAATGACTTGCCGTTACACTGCTCAGCTGCAACATGCCAACTTTATGCAGATGATGCAGTTATTTACACAGCTGCCAAGACTCCAGCACAGGCTGCAGATGTACTGTCTACAAGTATGGTTGATGTCCAAGAGTGGCTCCTCCAGAACCATCTATTGCTGAACCTTCAGAAAACAGTCTCAATGTGCTTTTCAATCAAAAAATGTAACCTGCAACGTTTTAAAGTTAATATACATGATCATGACATCAGTTTAGCTACAGAATTCAAATACCTTGGCATTGTACTAGATCCTCAACTCAAATTTAATCTTCATATAAAGAAAATTTCAAAAACAGTAAAAAAAAAATCTGAACTGCTTTAAATTAATTAGATATTACATACCTTACGAAGCAGCTGTACTGTATATGCATTCTATGGTCTTTTCTCATATATCATACTGTTTGACAGTCTGGGCTCAAGCAGCCCCTTCCACAATAAGACATATAGGTTCATTATATAATCAAACCCTAAAAATCTTGGACCAAAAGCCCATTAGGTGGCATCACTGTAATGTTTTAAAAAAGTACAACCTATTGAGTTTTGAGAGTTTCATTGACCTCTGTTTTCTGAAATTAACGTTCAAATGTTTCCATAAATCAGCACCCGAGCCACTTGCTGGTTTCGTCCAAAGACAGGACAGCAGCAGAGCCACCAGGAGTTCTGTTTACAATAACTGTAAAATATTCCACCGCAGAACCACATTTGGACAAACAGCTTTCTCTATAAAGGGCAGTCACATCTGGAACACAATGCCAAATGTAATTAAAATAATAACGGACTTTAAAACATTCACTAAAAAGGTTAAAAACTGGCTGAAAAATAAACAAGAATGTACTCATGTATGAATTGATTGTCTGCAAAGTGAGAGTGAATGAAGGGAAGGAATGAATGTGTTTGTTTATAATGAGTGACGAAGGGAGGGAGGCCTGAAATAGGCAAATGTGAATCAGGTTGTTATATTTGTGTATTTATAATATTTATAATTGTGTATTCATAATCTTTTTGCATTGATGTATGTGGTTATTGTGTATTTTCTTTTTCTTTTTTTACTTGATTCTCTTTTCTAAAGCCCATCCAGGGACAAGAGTTGCAAATTAGCTAATAGCTATACACTCTATGTGCAACACATCAGATTGATTGTCATTGATTAATTGTCTATGTTTATTGCACTGTCCCTGTCAAATAAAGTAATCTACTACTACTACTACATTTAAATTATATTTTTTTATATGATGAATTATGTGTAAAGTGCGTCTAATGTTATCTTGTGTCTGTCTTTGTCTTACAAAACCTGTTTGGTCTAAATGAATTAAGTCTGTCAGTATATTTTCTAACCTTTTGGCAAGGATAGTGGTAAAAAGCTTATAGTCCTGATTTAACACACTGATTGGTCTGTAGTTGGAGCAGTCTAGTTTATCCTTTTCAGGTTTAGGTATGATTGCAATGACCCCTTCTCTCCAGGAGGGGGGATTTCCCCTGTGTGGAGGACATAGTTAAATGTTTTCAGGAGGAGAGAAGATAGTTGCTGTTTAAAGGTTTTGTACCACTCTGCTGTATAGCCATCTGCTCCTGGGGATTTGCTAGCTTTAAGTTTCATAATTGCTTTTTCTAATTCTTTAGGTTGTATTTCTGACAATAGTGTTTTATTTTGTGACTCAGTAAGTTGGGGAAGGTTAAATGTATTTAGGAAGGCTTCGGATGCGTTTTTGTGTTTTTTAAGGGAGTACAAGTTCTTGTAGTAGTTCTCGAAGCTTTTAAGAATTTCCTGAATTCTAAATGTTATTTCCTTTGATACTGGGTCTCTGATTTTGTAGATTGCTCTCTCCGTTTGTTGTTTCCTCAATTTATAGGCTAGTAATTTTGCCGATTTGCTACCTGTTTCATAGTATTTTTGTTTCAGAAATGTAAGTTTCTTCTGGATTTCTATTGTGTAGATCTCATTTATTTGTTTTTTAATTTCCTTAATTTTGAGCGAGTCATTAGAATGAGTGTTGTCTTTGTGCTCTTTTTCTAGTTTCTTAAGTTCTGACTCTAATGCGATTAGTTTTTCTTGTCTCAGTTTCTTTTGGATTGCCAGTTTTGCGATAATCTTTCCCCTTATTACAACTTTGCATGCGTCCCACAATATTAAAGGGGATACTTCTCCATTATCATTTTCTTCCAAATATCTGATAATATCTGATTCCAATTCATCTTTCAGTGGTCCTTTCAGCACATTTGAATTTAACCTCCAAGAAAATGTATTACTACTTGTGTATTTTTGGATACTTAGGTCCATATAGATCGGACTGTGGTCAGAGAGATCCATCAGTCCTATTTTACATGTTTTTACTCTTCCAATGTCTCTATTAAACATAAAAAAATAGTCAATCCTTGAGTATGATGAATGTGGTGCTGAGTAAAATGTATAATCTTTTACACTGGGGTTGAATTCCCTCCACACGTCACAGATTCCCATTTCTTTTAGTAGCATCCGAGTTTTTCTACTTTGAGTGTTATTTTGATGTGGAGAATTACCTGATGCATCCCAGTATGGATTCAGTCTTAGATTGAAGTCTCCACCACATATCACTAAACCTTGGGCTTTAGTTATCATTAGGTCAAATACATTTTTATAAAATTTCCAGTTAGCCCCTGGAGGTGCATATACATTCAGCAGGGTGATATCTTCTCCCTCTAGCCAACCAAGTACCATGCTGAATCTCCCTTCTTTATCTTTGTGTTCTGATTTTTTTCAAATATAATTTTGGTTGAGATCAATGTCGCTACCCCCCCTCCTCCTCCCTGACTTATATGAAGATGAAGAGATCATTTTAAACCCTTGTCTATTAAGTTTAGTGTGCTCAACGTCTGTTAGGTGGATTTCCTGTAAAAATATTATTCCTGCTTTGTCTTTTTTCATTTTGCCTACAATCTTGGATCTTTTAACTGGATTCAGGATCCCTTTTATATTATATGAGATTATTTTGGTTACACCTTGTTTCTCCATTGTGTTGTCTTATTTAGTATAACAGTGTGGTGGCCCTCTTTTATGCTACTCAGAAACTGAAAGAACATTAAGAACATAAAAAACATTAAGAACATAGTATATAAAACTTTAAAACAAAAAACTGACAAAAGATCTTCCTGAGCTGAGGTCTTTTTAGCAAACTTAGAAGAGCCTTAGTGGTGTGTTGGCTGAGGGAAATTCCTCAAACTCTGTTACGTGCTGAGGGCCCTCTCTTACCCCTGTAAGTTGTCCCATGTTTTTAACGTGAATTTCAGATCCCAATCCGAACTTGTAATGATTTTTTTTTTTTTTTTTAATGCCTATACCCTATGAAATTGTGCGCAACCTCCCACCACCATCACAGCAAACAGTCACGTTAATACAGTATTTGTTAGTGTGGAGAGTTCATGTGGTTCATTGTCACATTTCTATTTTAACCCCTTAACGCCTGAATTTATTTCCAATTATGAAAAAAAAAAATTCACTTGTGTTTTTGCTTTCAAGTAGATGCTAAATTAAGTTGAGAAAGTTAATTTGACCATAGCACATAAAGTAGATGTAATTTTAGGTATGATGCAAATTAGCGAAAACAGGCATCTATGGTAAAAAAAAAATGGTAAAAAAGCACCTGTTCCCATCTCAAGTATGAAGAATCTTTTATTTATGCAACAAAGTTATTTTCAGTATTTTCAACTCTCATGACTACCAAACTATAACCCAAACCCTAACCCTAACCCTAGCAATCAGGAAATGGATGGTGCTCCGTCTCTCACCGTTCCTACGAGAAACTAATGCTTGCAAAAGGTTCCTAGGTATGTGTTGGAAGTGCTCCAACCGGAAGTGGAGGAATACAGATGGTATTTTGGTTGCATTTGGAGCGGAAGCGGTTTGATGCGAATTCGCGACAACCGGCGTCAAGGGGTTAACAAGTTGTTTTTTTTTTAAAGACTTATTTGTTTCTAATATTATATCTGTTCCATGAAATGTTTTACCACTTGATACTTGCTGATTCTGCATCTCCTTTAACGTTTGTTACCTTGTAGGAGGAGGGTTTGATGCGCAGATTGATTAAAAATATCGTTATTCCCTCCTGAAAGCATCCAATTTTTCCTTATAGCCTTGGCGCTGGGTTTCCCGCTGTTGGCCCGTGGATTTTGAGGGTCTCTGTGTGCACCACGTTTGAGCCTTGATTCTTTTGATCGGGTCTGCTGTGGGTTTATACACCGTTACCGGGAGCCCTCTTCTTGCCATGTCCGTGGTTGCTTCTTCCGCCAAGTTGTAGAGACACAGCTCATTCCCGTACAGAACCTGCAGCTTCGCCGGAAATGGAGTTTGAAAGCGCAGTTTCTTCTCTCGTAGTACCTTTTTAGCGTTGTTGTATTCCCAACACTTTTTAAGGACCTCCGGGGCGTAGTCATGCTCCACAAAAACTTTTCTTTCTTGGTGCATAAATCCTTTTTTCTGCCAAGCCAGTCTCAAAACCTCCTCCTTTGTTTTGAAGTTGGAGAACTTCACCACCACCGAACGCGGGGGCGCTTCCGCCGACGGCCTTGGGGAACGGTGAACGGTGCGCCCTTTCTATTTTCAAATCGGTGGATTGGGGAGTTTCCAACTTCTCTCTCAGTATGGATTCCACGCATGCAGCCATTGTGGTGAAACCGTCCTCGACTCCTTCTTTCAGACCATGAATTCTTATGTTGTCTCTTCTTAGTCTTCCTTCTTGGTCGGTTAGCTTAGCCTCCAGTCTTGACTGTCGTTTAAGTAGTTCCAGCACGATTTCTTCCAGCCCTTTTATTCTTTCTTCTGCTTCCATGATTTGGTCCTCAGCCTGGTCCACTCTGCTGTTTGTCCTTTTTATTTCGTCTTTAATTTCATGAAATTCGGCCCAACACTCTCGGCGAAATTGTCTTAATTCTTCAAGTACCATTTTTAAGCTAACCGTGTTGCTAGCCTCATTCAGCTCCTCTGCTTCCGAGTGGTTATTGTCCTCCTGGTCAGATTCTCCTGCCGATGCGTGTCTTGGTCTGGGAAATGTTGATCTCCTCTGTTTTCCTTTAGGCATTTTGATTTTCACTCTTCCAAAAATCTGTTAAATCTGATTTTCAAGGTATTTTCACGGATCGGGTCTGGGAGCTTCAGTGTTAAGCTGCTATCACCATGGTGTACAGACCGGAAGATCTCTCACCTTTTAAGTGGGAGAACGTGCACAATTGGTGGCTAACTAAATACTTTTTTGCCCCACTGTATATGTGTGTGTCTTATAAAGAAAAGCTTGGAATATATTGAATGACCGTCAGAATATATTGAATGAACTACATTTCCCATCAGCCTTTGGAGCTCCAGTTTCAGTCAATATCTTCTGTGTTTTGTCCGTGTGTGATCAGGACCATGTGACGCTCAGCATTGTTTCCGGTGTGTGTTCTATAATGAACGGAGATGGAAGAAGTGCAGCTATGAGTGAATGAGCAGAAAAGTTAGTTGCAGCCATCCTCAGTAATGCAGAGCTGGTTCACATCCTGGCAGATGGATGTAGTGGCCACAATTCTAGCGATGAAGAAATGGATTCAATGTTCCACCGTGGGACACTTCAGTAAAGCTGCCAAGATATTCACAGATTCGGACTTTGCGGATCAATAATTCCTGAACAAAACGCTGTTAAAACACAAACCCCACCAGTCTAATACACTGGTAACGTGGACAATGAGCTCCAACCTAATTTTCCCTAAAAAGAGCGTCCTCTGAGTCCAGCAGTTCCACTGGAATCTCTGAGCTGCTGTCGAGGAAACGAATGTTCAGGGACCGTCTGCAAATTGCAACTCTGAGGGGAAAAAAGATAATTTAACATTAAATACTGTCATGATCATAAGGTGTAATGTCACCAGAATCAGTTCATACGTCGATTGTGTCATTTTGTTCAGACTAAAATGCTTATTGCATAAATTTTATTTTTCATAGTTTGGGGAAATATTTATTTAAAAAACATCCAATAACTTGAAAATTACAAAGTGTGGCTTCACTAAAATCACCTCATATGCAATTCATCTTCTAGTCAGACTACAGCACATAGTTTGGATTAAAGAAATGTTTTCATAGGTTTTGGGAATATTTATTAGGATTAAATTTTAGCATCATCAAGGTTAGTGCCACTAAATGCTGCCGAGCCACGAGGGTCTCCTGTTAGGAACACTTGGTAGTTGGACCAAAAACAAATAAATTGGAGGTTAGGGAAATATTTATTAGAAATGATAGTTAAAACCTTCTAAATAACTGAGTGCAGCTGTTGTGTCCATAATGTTGAGAATGACGAGTAAGACTAAACTTGGTTAACTAGGTTTAGGTGGCTCCACGACGAAAGAGGCAGAGCCTCTTCTACCATTTCCTTTATACCCTGAGTGGCGTCACTACCGGAAACCGGAAGTTAGCCACCCCGGTCCACCCACGTCCAACCCAGCCGCCATCTTACTAATACCAGCCTATTTACATATGCACCAGCAGCTTCATCAAAATCACCTCACACATCATCCATCATCTAATGATCAAACTACATCATTTAGTTTTGAGTAAAAAAAATATCATATTTTTTGGAAATATTAATTTGAAATAAAATTCAATAGCTTCTCATGTATTAAGAGCAACTTCACCAAAATGACCTCACACATCATCTATCATCTAACATGCAGGTTAGGTTAGGTTAATTGGAGACTCTAAAGTGGCCCTAGGTGTGAATGTGTGTGTGAATGGTTAAGGGATAGCGCCGTATCATGGCTGCTTCATCCATCCAGGTGGTGGATGACCCTCAATTTCCCCTCTGGGGATCAATAAAGTATACTAAATCTAAAAAAAAAATAATAAAAATAAATCATCTACTAGTCAGACTACATCAGCAGACCATTTATTGACACAGAAAAGCACTGATTTCTGACAGGATTGACTCCTGCACTGACAAATAAATCACCAGGATTAATTTTAGCCTCACTCTTAGCCTGCTCTGGACCAGGCTAGCTGTAGAGAATAAATCTCTATAGCAACTTGACTGGGTTTAATTTATCCTACTTTTATACAACCAAGTCAAGTATAGATTAAGCCAGAATTATTTGAAAATCCTGGCTTAATCCTTTATCTTGGTTTTATGCCATATGCATCTGAACTCAATGAGGTGACCTAATTAATCTGCTGCACAGAGAGCAGTCCAAACACTTTCAACCAATCAAATAGCTAAGGCATGGGGCGGGTGACTAAGTCATTAGCCAATCAGCAGACATTTCAAATTAGTCCTCCCTGCAGTGGTGGTTTTGGTCTCCTCCTCTGGGTAAAGTTTCCAACCATGTCCACATTTTCTGTTAGTTTTGAACTGTTGCGCCTTTATTCTGTTATCATTCGTTTGTTGGGTTTTCCTCAGGTTCTTAGTTCAGTGATGTTTTCTCCCTGATTTAGTTGGCTTATGATTATTGTTTGCATTATTTGTCCTTTATCTGCACAGCTCCACCCATCCTGTTTGTAGCTGCTCCCCTGTCTCATGTTTTTGCAATTATCTCTCACCTACAGTGGTGTGAAAAAGTGTTTGCCCCCTTCCTCATTTGTCATTTTTTTTGTATGTTTGTCACACTTAAATGTTTCAGATCATCAAACAAATTTAATAAATATTAGACAAAGATAACACAAGTAAACACAAAATGCAGTTTTTAAAGGAAGGTGTTTATTATTAAGGGTAAAAAAAAATCCAAACCTACATGGCCCTGTGCAAAAAAAAAAAAGATCCCCCGTCCCATTAGAACATAAATTAACTGTGGTTTATCACATCTTTGGAAAGCTGAGTTCAATTTCTCTAGCCACACCCAGGCCTGATTACTGCCACACCTATTCTTAATCAAGAAATCACTTTAATAGGACCTACCTGACACAGTGAACTAGACCAAAAGATCCTCAAAAGCTAGACATCATGCTGCGATCCAAACAAATTCAGGAACAAATGAGAACCAAAGTAATTGAGAGCTATCAGTCTAGAAAAGGTTATAAAGCCATTTCTAAAACTTTGGGACTCCAGCAAACCACAGTGAGAGCCATTATCCACAAATGGCAAAAACACGGAACAGTGGTGAACCTTCCAAGGAGTGGCTGGCCGACTAAAATTACCCCCAAAGCACAGCAATGACTCATTCAAGAGGTCACGAAAGACCCTACAACATACAAAGAACTGCAGGCCTCACTTGCCACAGTTATCATCAGTGTTCATGACTCCACCATAAGAAAGAGACTGGGGGAAAAAAATGGCCTGCATGGCAGAGTTCCAAGACAAAAACCACTGCTGAGCAAAAAGAACATAAAGGCTCATCTCAGTTTTGCCAAAACACATCTTGACGATTCCCAAGACTTTTGGGAAAATACTCTGTGGACTGATGAGACAAAAGTTGAAGTTTTTGTGAGGTGTGTGTCCCATTGCATTCGGGGTAAAAGTAGCACAACATTTCAGAAAAAGGAACCTCATACCAACAGTAAAATCTGGTAGTGGTAGTGTGATGGTCTGGGGCTGTTTTGCTGTTTCAGGACCTGGAAGACTTGCTGTGGTAAATGGAACCATGAATTCTGCTGTTTACCAAAAAATCCTGAAGGAGAATGTCCGCACTTGGGTTCTACAGCAGGACAATGATCCAGAACACATCAGCAAGTCCAGCTCTGAATGGCTTGAGAAAAACAAAATGAAGACTTTGGAGTAGCCTAGTCAAAGACCTGACCTGAACCAACTGAGATGCTGTCGCATGACCTTGAAAAATGGTTCATGCTCAAAACCCTCTAATGTGGCTTAATTACAACAATTCTGCAAAGATGAGTAGGCCAAAATTTCTTCACAGCACTGTAAAAGACTCATTGCCAGTTATTGCAAACACTTGATTGCAGTTGTTGCTGCTACGAGTGTCCCAACCAGTTATTAATTTTAGGGGGCAATAACTTTTTCACACAGGGCCATGTAGGTTTGGATTTTTTTTTTTTGTTTAATAATGAACACTTTCATTTAAATACTGCATTTTGTGTTTACTTGTGTTATCTTTGTTTAATATTTAAATTTGTTTGATGATCCGAAATATTTAAGTGTGACAAACATATCAAAAAAATGAGAAATCAGGAAGGGGGCAAACACTTTTTCACACCACTGTATTCTGAAGTTCATTCAATATATTCTGAAGTTCAGTCAATATATTCCAAGCTTTTCTTTGTAATATATGTATATTTTCTTCCTGAACGGCTTGCCATAATACACACACACACACACACACACACACACACACACACACACACACACACACACACACACACACACACACACACACACACACAGTGCATCCGGTATTCACAGTGCTTCGCTTTTTCCACATTTTGTAATGTTACAGCCTTATTCCAAAATGGATTAAATTCATTTTGATTCCTCAAAATGCTACACAATACCCCATAATGACAATGTGAAAAGTTTTTTTTTTTGAGATTTTTACAAATTTATTAGAAATAAAAAAACTAAGTTTAGATGTACTTAAGTATTCACAGCCTTTGCTATGAAGCTCAAAATTGAGCTCAGGTGCATCCTGTTTCCACTGATCATCCTTGATGTTTCTTAAGTTTTATTGGAGTCCACCTGTGGTAAATTCAGTTGATTGGACATGATTTGGAAAGGCACACACCTGTCTATATAAGGTCCCTCAGTTGACAGTGCATGTCAGAGCACAAACCAAGCATGAAGTCAAAGGAATTGTCTGTAGACCTCCGAGACAGGATTGTCTTGAGGCAAAAATCTGGGGAAGGGTACAGAAAAATTTCTGCTGCTTTGAAGGTCCCAATAAGCATGGTAGCCTCCATCATCCATAAATGGAAGAAGTTCGGAACCACCAGGACTCTTGCTCAAGCTGGCTGGCCATCTAAACTGAGGGATTGGGGGAGAAGAGCCTTAGTCAGGGAGGTGACCAGGAACCCAAAGGTCAGTTTGTCAGAGCTCCTGTGTTCCTCTGTGGAGAGAGGAGAACCTTCCAGAAGGACAACCATCTCTGCAGCAATCCACCAATCAGGCCTGTATGGTAGAGTGGCCAGACAGAAGCCTCTCCTTAGTAAAAGGCAAATGGCAGCCCGCCTGGAGTTTGCCAAAAGGCACCTGAAGGACTCTCAGACCATGAGAAACAAAATTCTCTGGTCTGATGAGACAAAGATTGAACTGTTTGGTGTGAATGCCAGGCATCATGTTTGGAGGAAACCAGGCACCTCTCATCACCAGGCCAATATCATCCCTACAGTGAAGCATGGTGGTGACAGCATCATGCTGTGGAGAATATTTTCAGCAGATGGAACTGGGAGACTAGTCAGGATAGAGGGAAAGATGAATGTAGCAATGTACAGAGACATCCTGGATGAAAACCTGCTCCAGAGTGCTCTTGACCTCAGATTGGGGCAACGGTTCATTTTCAGCAGAACAACCCTAAGCACACACTCAAGATATCAAAGGAGTGGCTTCAGGACAACTCTATGAATGTCGTTGAGTGGCCCAGCCAAAGCCCAGACTTGAATCAAATTGAACATCACTGGAGAGATCTGAAAAGGGCTGTGTACCGACACTTCCCATCTAACCTGATGGAGCTTGAGAGGTGCTGCAAAGAGGAATGGGCCAAACTGCCAAAAGATAGGTGTGCCAAGCTTGTGGGATCAGATAGATAGACTTTTTTGATTCCAAAGTGGGAAATTACAGTGTAACAGCAGCATGACAGAAGACGACAGAAACACAGACAGCACATTAGAAAAAGGAAATTACTGAGGGAAAGTAAAAACTGCCCAGATAACTTTATAAACATCGCAGATGGTGACCCGTATAGATACATGAATCATACCTGCTGTACAATGCAGGACGATCAGGTGCAGGGTGACATGTGAGGCACCAATTAGACTGCAACGTGCAGTCTGGCAGCATAGTTATGATCAGAATTCAACATTAGAGTGAGTTATTATATGTACAATGAGATGGTATGTGGTTGGAAAGATTTCCTGTACCTGACCGTTTGGCAGCGAAGCTGTAGTTTTTTGCTGGAGAAAGTACTCCACTGTCTGTCCAGTGTGGGGTGGAGGGGGTGATCAGGATTGTCCATGATGGACACCATTTTGTTCAGTGTCCTCCTCTCTACCATATTCTCAAAAGTCTCCAGCCTGAGACCAATTACAGATCCAGCCTTCTTGATAATCTTGTCAAGTCTGTTGGTGTCACTGGCTCTGATACTGCTACCCTAACAGACAGCAGCAAAGAAGATGGCGCTGGCAATAATGGCCTGGCAGAAAAGTTCCAGCATCTTATTGCACACATTGAAGGATCTCAGCTTCCTCAGAAAGTAGAGTCTGCTATTCCCCTTCTTGTATGCAGCATCAGTGTTTGCGTTCCAGTCTAGTCCATTGTTGATCACAACAGCCAGGTATTTGTAGTCCTACACTATCCATCCATCCATCTTCTACCGCTTAATCCTTTCGGGTCGCGGGGGGGCTACACTATCTCCACATTCATTCATTCATTCATTCATCTTCTTCCGCTTAATCCTTTTTTTGGGTCGCGGTGGGGGGGGGGCTGAAGCCTATCCCAGCATCTTTGGGCGAGAGGCAGGGTACACCCTGGACAGATCGCCAGTCCATCGCAGGGCCAACAGAGAGACAGACAACCATTCACTCTCACAGTCACACCTAAGGGCAATTTAGAATCCCCATTTTTGATGCCAATTAACCTAACTTGCATGTTTTTGGCATGTGGGAGGAAACCGGAGAAATCCCACATCCTCTTCCCAAATCTGCAGTGACTGTGAAGGAGTCCTCTTCTTCCTGAAGTCAATCACCATCTCGCTGGTCTCGCAGACATTCAGCCTCAGGTGATTCTGCTCAGTCCACTCCACAAATCTGTGTATCAGTGACCTGTACTCCCCCTCCTCTCCCCTCTTATACACCCAACAACAGCCAAGTCATCAGAGAATTTCTGCAGGTGGCATGACTCGGTGTTGTACTGAAAGTCAGTGGTGTATAAGGTGAAGAGAAAAGAAGAAAGCACAGTCCCCTGTGGAGCTCCCGTATCACTAACCACCACATCAGACAAGACACTGCCCAGCCAGACAAACTGCGGCCTGCCTGTCAGGTAGTCAGTAATCCAGGAGATCACAGAGCTGTCGACCCCCATCCCCCGGAGCTTCTCACCCAGTAGCAATGGCTGGATGGTGTTAAATGCACTGGAGAAGTCAAAGATTGTGATTCTTACAGTGTCTCCTCCTCCATCCAGGTGCAAATGGGCTCACTGCAGCAGGTAGATGACAGCGTCTTAAACTCCTAAATGGGGCTGATTTGCAAACTGCAGAGGGTCCAACCCTGTCTTCAGCTGCTCGTCAGGTGTGCCATATTTACCAGACCCAGGGAACAAACACAGGCTCAAGTGAACTCAGTGATCTTTATTAATAAAGTGTTAGTGTGTGAGTGCGTGTATGTGTGGTGTATGTGGTGATGGCTGTTAGCAGTGACGTCGTGGCTGGGAGAGAACAGAGCGCCGTTAGCCTGGCAACCTTTGTCGGTGGATGAGGAATGCTCAGGTTGGCCCGGAGGCTCCAGCCAGGAAGACAGCATCCACTGCACGCACCGCAGATGGACAGGTGGCCCCGTTGGAGTGATGAAGGCACGTTCCGCCGCCGAGGGGAACAGATTCCGCCGCCGGAGGAATCCACCTGTGCACAGGGGAAGAGGCTGGAAAGGTGAGTAGCAGTTATGCTTACTTGTGAGGATGAGATGGTCTTAGTCTGGATAGAAGTGGCCTGGGAGAAGGCTTTCTGAAGAGAGACAAGGTTCTGTGGTCAGGGAGACAGACGGCTCTGTGCCAGGCACTGGGCAGAGCAGACTATATGGCCCGTGAGTGATTGGGAGCAGGTGTGCGCGCAGCTGTAGCAGATGATGGCCCAGAGTGAGTCATGACAGTATTTCCCCCACCCCCGAGAGGTGCCTCCCGGCACCTGATCCAGCCTACTTGGGTGCGTCCGGTGGAAGTCCCTGATGAGGTGTTTATCCAGCACGAAGGACGGACATACCCAGGATCTCCATTCGGGACCATACCCCTCCCAGTCCACCAAGTACTGCAGACCACGACCCCAGCGGTGGATGTCCAGGATGCAGTTGACCTTCCATGCCGGGTCGCTGTCGATCATCACCGGTGAGGGTGGAGCCCTGGGAGGGGGGCAGACAGGGCTGGAACAGAAGGGTTTGATCTGGGAGACATGAATCGTAGGATAGATACGGGGGGGGGGCAGGTGCACAGCCACAGGGTTAATAATGCGCACAATGGGAAAAGGGCTGATAAAACGTTGGTCCAACTTCCTCTTCTCAGCTTTCAGAGAAATATGCTGGGTAGATAACCAAACCTGCCGACCCACCTGGTATTGCGGGACCAGTCTGCTACGGCGGCTCGCGGACCTGGAATTATGCCCAGCCGTGCGAAGAAGGGCCGTGGGGGTAGCCGTCCAGAGCCGGCGACAGCGTCTCAGGTGAGCGCGGATCGGTGGCACAGCAACGTCCCTCTCCTCTTCGGGGAAAAGAGGAGGATTGTAACCCAGAGAGGCCTTAAATGGAGACATACCAATTGCTGAGGACACGGTCGAGTTGTGGGCATACTCAGTCCAGGGGAGATGGGTGCTCCAAGACGAGGGACAGGAGGAGATGACACAATGTAGGGTGGCCTCCAGCTCTTGATTGGCCTGCTCGCACTGCTCGTTGCTCTGTGGGTGGTGACCAGTTGACAGGCTCACCGTCGCCCTCAGTGCATTACAGAAAGCCCTCCACACCCGGGACATGAATTGAGGACCCCGGTCGGAGATAATGTCGATGGGAATCCCATGAAGACGCACCATGTGCTGCACCAGCAGGTCCGCCGTGCCCGTGCTGTAGGCAGCCCCTGCAAAGGAACAAAGTGGGCGGCCTTGGAGAACCGGTCAACAATGGTGAGGACAGTGGTGTAGTGATTACAAGGAGGAAGACCGGTAACGAAGTCCAGGGCGATGTGGGACCAAGGCCTGCTGGGGACTGGCAATGGATGAAGCAAACCCGCAGGCGGAGAAGATGATGTCTTCCCGGTGGCGCACTGGGGACAGGCGCGGATGTAGTCGATGACGTCCTTCCAAAGTGCCGGCCACCAGAACGTCCTCTGGAGAATCTCCACCATGCGAGTCACCCCTGGATGGCACGAGAGTCTAGAGGAATGGGCTCAGTGGATCACTTCGCCCGAGGGAACGAACAGCCTCTCCGCAGGCCCCCCCACCCGGATCCGGCTCAGTCTCCTGCACCCTCAGGACCCTCTCCCTGATGCCCCACGAGAGGGCACCAACGACACAAGAGGCAGGAAGAATGGTGTGTTCACGCCCCTCCGCGACATCTGGGGCGAATTGCCTGGACAGAGCATCTGGCTTGGTGTTCTTAGCCCCGGGACAGTAAGTAATTGTGAAATTGAAGCGCCCGAAGAACAGGGACCAACGGGCCTGATGGGCATTCAGATGTTTAGCAGTCCTCAAGTACTCCAAATTCTTATGATCAGTCCATACTATGAAAGGTTGGGTGGTGCTCTCCAACCAGTGACGCCACTCCTCCAGGGCGAGCTTCACCGCCAGGAGCTCCCTGTCACCAATGTCGTAATTCTTCTCCGCCGGGGACAGACAATGGGAGAAGAACGCGCAGGGATGGATCACCCCATCCACTGGGGAGCGCTGAGAAAGGACCGCCCCCACCCCAGAGTCAGAAGTGTCCACCTCGACCAGGCACTGGAGAGAGGGATCCACCTGTGTCAGGACCCGAGAGGAAGAGAACTCAGTCTTGAGCGCGGTGAGCGCCGCTGCAGCCTCCTCAGCCTCCTCAGCCCACTGGAAAGCCACCTTGGGGGAAGTGAGACGGGTCAGGAGGAGGGCGATCACACTGTAATTTTGAACAAACCGGCGGTAGAAGTTGGTGAACCCCAGGAACTGCTGAAGCTGCTTCCTCGACGGGGGGGGGGGGGGGGTGCAATCCACCACCGCCTTAACCTTCTCGGGGTCAGGGATGATCTGGTTGTGCGAGATGATGAAGCCGAGAAATGAGGTCTTGTTGGCGTGGAACTCGCACTTCTCGGCCTTCACAAACAGTTTGTTCTCTGGGAGCCGTTGAAGGACCTTTGTCACGTGAACCCGGTGTTCGTCCAGCAACTGGGAGAAGATCAGGATGTCGTCCAGGTACACGAAGACGAAGGAACCTAGGAAGTCCCAAAGAACGTCATTAATAAGGCGTTGGAAGATGGCCGGAGTGTTGGTTAACCCAAATGGCATCACAAGGTATTCGAAGTGGCTGCTTGGGGTCCGGAACTCCATCTTCCACTCATCTCCCTCCCTGATCCGCACGAGGTGGTAAACCAGGAGGCCCCCTGGAGGGAGTCGAACGCCATGTGCATGAGCGGGAGGGTGTACTTATCCTTAATAGTAATGTCATTAAGAGCCCTGAAGTCAATGCACAGCCTCAGGGAGCTATCCTTCTTTCCAACGAAGAAAAATCCCGCCTCCACCGCCGAGGAAGAGGGCCGGATGATGCCCGAGCTAAGAGACTCCTTAATGGAGGCGTCCATCGCCTCTCGCTCCGGAGCTGATAGGCTGTAGAGGTGGCTTGACGGCAGCGGGGCGCCAGCCCGGAGATTGATGGTGCAGTCATATGGGCGGGGGGACAGCGCTTGCGACTTGCTAAATACTGCCCCCAGGTCGTGATATTCAGGCGGCACCCTGGACAGGTCAGGAGGAGGGGAGGCGAGGGGGGCAGGGACACAGATGGGGAACATGCTGCAGACTGCAAGCACGCACTAAGGCAAAAAGAACTCCATGAGATGACACTCCCCATACGCCAATCAAAGGTGGGGCTGTGGAGCCGGAGCCAGGGGTAGCCCAGGATGACAGGGGAGGCTGAAGAAGGTAAGACAAACAGGTACAGGTCCTCCCGATGGTTGCCGGAAATGATGACAGAAACTGGGACGGTTTGTTGCGACACTGTCGCCAGAGGGGCCTTGGACAGAGCAACGAGCCTTAGGGGGGACTGAAGTGGACGGCAGGGAAGCCCCACTCGGGTTGCCAGTTCCCCCGAGATGAAGTTCTGCTCAGCCCCCAAGTCAATCAGTGCGTGCGTGAGGAATTCAGTCTGTTTGTGAGTGAATCTAATAGGCAAAAGACATTTGGAGAGGGGATTAGGCTGAGGCGAGTCCGTGAGCCCCCCTACTGTGACGCACGGACCCCCTGTTTTGGTCAAACGGGGCAGGACTCTACCTCATGCTCATCACTCCCACAATACATGCACAGGCCTAATTCCCTGTGGCGCTGCCTCTTGGCCAACGAGAGCTTGGTCCGCCCCACAACCATAGCTTCTGGCACGTCTGAGGACTCAAGCGAAGGCAGGGCCAATTGAGAAGACTGAGAGGAACGATGAAACTGGGCGCCCGAGTGACTGGAAGTTCTCCGCTCGGCTACCCGCTCCCTCAGCCTGTTATCCAAATTATTTGCTAAAGAAATTAGCTCCGTGAGCCTCTCAGGCTTGTCTAGGCGGGCCAGCTCATCCCGCAGGCTAGGGCTCAGGCTTCTAATAAAGATGCTACACATTGAGGCATCCTCCCACCCCACCTCCACTGCTACCACCCGGAAATCGACAGCATAGTCCGCAACGGACCTGCCCCCCTGTCGGAGATTTAGCAGCCGAGTGGTAAGCACGCTATCGTGGTCAGAATGGTCGAATACCTTGTTGAAATTGCTAACAAACTGCCTGTAAGTCAAGTTAGTGTAGCTCGGCTTAGCCATCATGGCGTATGCCCAGGCTAGTGCTCGCCCCTCCAACAGATTAGCTACATAACCTATGCTACTATGATCAGTTGGAAAATCCCCCTGGACCCACTGGAAAACTGTCTCGCACTGGAGTAAGAACCCACGGGCCTCCCCAAGCTTACCACTGAAACGAGCGGGCGTGGGAACTAGTGTGAGTCAGGCCAAGAGGACCTGACTAGCCTGCCTAGGAGGGGCGCTAACGGGAGCCAGAGCACCTCTGGAAGCCGGAGGAAACGCCTGCTGCCCATCCAGATGATTCAACCGGCTGTTAATTTGAGCTAGTTGATTAAGGATAACTTAATGCTGGTAAGCTATCTGGTCCACTCGAGCCTCTAAGTTGTTAATTTGGCGTGCTAACATGCTGTTCGCTGGGTTGCTTTGACGGAGCTGTGCTGCCATATTTTCCAGACCCAGGGAACAAACACAGGCTCAAGTGAACTCAATGATCTTTATTAATAAAGTGTTAGTGTGTGAGTGCGTGTATGTGTGGTGTATGTGGTGATGGCTGTTAGCAGTGATGCCGTGGCCGGGGGAGAGCAGAGCGCCGTTCAGCCTGGCAAACTTTGTAGGTGGATGAGGAATGCTCAGGTTGGCCCGGAGGCTCCAGCCAGGAAGACAGCGTCCACTGCACGTGCCGTAGATGGACAGGTGACCCCGTTGGAGTGATGAAGGCACATTCCGCCGCCAGAGGAATCCACCTGTTCACAGGGGAAGAGGCTGGAAAGGTGAGTAGCAGTTATGCTTACTTGTGAGGATGAGATGGTCTTAGCCTGGATAGAAGTGGCCTGGGAGAAGGCTTTCTGAAGAGAGACGAGGTTCTGTGGTCAGGGAGACAGACGGCTCCGTGCCAGGCACTGGGCAGAGCAGACTATATGGCCCGTGAGTGACTGGAAGCAGGTGTGCACACAGCTGTAGCAGATGATGGCCCAGAGTGAGTCATGACAAGGTGGGCTAAGGCCAGTCTCTCCAGGACCTTCATCACATGTGATAAGAGGGCAACTGGTTGATAGTATGCAAGCAAACGTGGCAATGAGTGGTTCAGTATCTAAAGACTTTTCAGTAAGCATTGGGGTGAAACAAGGGTGTGTGCTGGTGCCTATACTCTTCTCGCTATATCTGGCAGCCATGCTTGAGGTGGCCTTCAAAGACACTTCAGAAGGAATATACGTACATTCAAACAAGGAAAGAAGCAGACTTGTTCAATGTGGCACAGTTTAAAGCTAAGAGTAAGGCATCGATAAAGATAATAAGAGAAATGCTCTTTGCTGATGACAGTGCTCTAGCTGCACACGGTGTGGAAGATATGCAATCTTTAGTGGAGAAATTTGCAAGAGCAGCTAGCCAATTCAGCTTCCAAATCAACATCAAGAAGACGGAGTCCCTTTATCAACCACCAAAGTTCCAGTTATCAACATCACTACTAGAAGAAATAAGCATTGGTACAGAGCCACTAGTCAAGTGCAAGACTTTTAAGTATCTACATATGGAGTACTGTTTCAGAGAATGCTAGGCTGGAGGATGAACTATCTCTCAGAATGGGAAGAGCGAGTGCTGTGTTTGGAAACTTGAGGGAGAGACTGTGGAACAATCGACATGTGTATATCCGTGTGAAATACAAAGTGTACAGAGCGACAGTACTGGCTACTCTATTGTATGGTGCTGAAGCTTGGACTCTCTACAGAGTGCGGGTTAAGAAACTCCATGCGTACATGATGAGACACCTTCGAGCCATAATGAACATCGCATGGAAAGACAAGATAACCAACATAGAAGTGTTGAAATGAGCTGGTCTACCATCAGTGGAGGACATGCTAATACAGATGAACCTGAGATGGCTCGGACATGTTGAGAGGATGGACCACCAGCATCTCCCTCAGCAGTTACTCTACTCACAGTTATGCAAGGGCAAACACAATCAGGGTAGACCAAGGCTCAGATTTAAAGACACTGTAAAAAGAAACTTGAAGAAGCTGGATATAGACAGGAGTTCCTGGCAGCAGAAGGCTAAGGACAGAGCTGCGTGGAGGAATCTGATCAGACCTAAATGAAACAGTCATTGTCGCCCACAACAGATTGCTATGATGATGGTCGATAGTCATTCAGGTTCGACGAATATTCCTTTTTTGGGGACAGGAACCGGGCAGGATGTCTTCCACAGCACTGGTCCTCTCTCCAGACTCAGGCTCAGGCTGTACAGGTGTTTCAGAACAGGAGCTAGCTGGTTGGTACAGGTTCTCAGGATCCTGGCGGATGTGCCATCAGGTTATGCAGCCTTCTGCTGATGTTGTTTCTCCAGCTGTTTCTTCTCCTGGTCTGTAGTCACAGTGATGTGGGGGCTGGTGCTGATGTCCTCAGAGGAGGGTGAGAGGGTGAAGGGGGAGAGAGAGAGGTGCTGCACAGGATGGGGAGTGGTGTGTGGGGGTATTGCTGTGTTGTGGGGTTGACAAGGCCAGTTGAACCGAAACAGATTCAGCTCATCAGCTCTCTCAAGGCTCCCCAGTGTCTGTGCGTCCCTCCTCTTACACCCAGTGATGTTCTTCATTCCTGTTCAGACATCCTTCACATTGCTTTGCTGTAGTTTATCCTCACACCTGTAATTGTCTTTACACCACCTCAGCATCACAGACTTGAGGCTGTAATTGCTGCCAAAGGTGCATCAATAAACTATTGGTGGAGAGGAGGACACTAAACAAACTGCGATCCATCATGGACAATCATGATCACCCTCACCACCATACACTGGACAGACAGCGGAGCACTTTTCCAGCAGAATGCTACACCTCTGCTGCTGAACAGTTAGGTACAGGAAATCTTTCCTGCCACATGCCATTTCACTGTACAATAACTCACTCTGATGTTGGATTCTGGTCATAACTATGCTGCCATACTGCACCTTGCAGTCTAATTGGTACCTCACATTTCACTCTGCACCTGATAGTCCTGCATTGTACAGTGGGTATGATTCATATACAGTGGTGTGAAAAATTGTTTTTCTCCTTCCTCATTTCTCATTTTTTTGTATGTCACACTTAAATGTTTCAGATCATCAAACAAATTTAAATATTAGACAAAGATAACACAAGTAAACACAAAATGCAGTTTTTAAATGAAGGTGTTTATTATTCAGTGAAAAAAAAATCCAAACCTACATGGCCCTGTGTGAAAAAGTGATTGCCCCCTAAACCTAATAACTGGTTGGGCCACCCTTAGCAGCAACAACTGCAATCAAGTGTTTGCAATAACTGGCAATGAGTCTTTTACAGCACTGTGGAGGAATTTTGGCCCACTCATCTTTGCAGAATTGTTGTAATTCAGCCACATTGGAGGGTTTTTGAGCATGAACTGCCTTATCAAGGTCATGCCACAGCATCTTAATTGGATTCAGGTCAGGACTTGACGAGGCCACTCCAAAGTCTTCATTTTGTTTCTCTTAAGCCATTCAGAGGTGGACTTGCTGGTGTGTTTTGGATCATTGTCCTGCTGCAGAACCCAAGTGCACTTCAGCTTGAGGTCACGAACAGATGGCCGGATATTCTCCTTCAGGATTTTTTGGTAGACAGCAGAATTCATGGTTCCATTTACCACAACAAGCCTTCCAGTTCCTGAAGCAGCAAAACAGCCCCAGACCATCACACTACCACCATCATATTTTGCTGTTGGTGTGATGTTCCTTTTGTGAAATGCTCTGTTACTTTTATGCCAGATGTAATGGGACACACACCTTCCAAAAAGTTCAGCTTTTTTTCTCATCAGTCCAGAGTATTTCCCCAAAAGTCTTGGGGATCATCAAGATGTTTTCTGGCAAAACCGAGATGAGCCTTTATGCTCTTTTTGCTCAGCAGTGGTTTTTGTCTTGGAACTCTGCCATGCAGGCCATTTTTGCCCAGTCTCTTTCTTATGGTGGAGTCATGAACACTGACCTTGAAGCTGGATTCATTCTGCATCTCTGCTGTCTGTGTACATGTGACCGGAAGCCTTGTGTGATGAAATTACATCATCGTCTCCACTTTGCCAGTGTCCGCAGTGCTCGACCGTGGACGACCCTGTGCAGCCCAAATTTTGTGACCACGCCACCTGCCCGTGACCTGAATGTGTTGAAAAGCGCATGCGTAAGACTGAGCGTCCCATTCACGAGGGGGTGATATCGGCACAACATACCAAAAAAGGTGGCAAAGAAGACACCGAGGAAGCGGAAGACGAGAATAAACAGACACGAATCATACATACATACTTCAGCAGTAGCAGTAGCAGCAGCACCATCTTCATGAAAAAGGAGTTAAAATCGGGAAGTAGCAGAAAGCAAGCAGTGTTTCATTGTTGGTAAAAATCCTGGTTCGTCAGCGCATTGTCGCTACCTATCGAGTGGAAGTGAAACTACAAACGATGGTTGTGTGCATGCGTCAGCTGCTTGGCCTGGGTAGATGAAAAGAGTGAAAATGAACAGAACCGTGTGTGTGCCAGGCTCGTCCAAAGCACATGCGGACTAGAGTGGAAATGCAGCATGAATAAGGCTTGACGGAGGCAAGTGAGACCTGTTGTTCTTTGGTTGTTTTGTGGTCAATCATCAGATTCATTAAATCATCAATCATCAGATTGATTTAATCTGATTATTAAATCAATCATCAGACTGATTTAATTTCCCTTACAGAGACTTGGTTAGGGCAAGAGGATTATGTTGGTTTAAATGAATCAACTCCCTCTGGTTATTTAAACTGTCAAAATCCCAGAAGTTCTGGTCGTGGAGGAGGAGTTGCAACAATTTACCATTCAAAATTAGTAGTTAATGTAAAGCAAAAAACATGTTATAATTCCTTTGAGGGCCTGGTCCTCAGTATTGGGCACTTTAGCAATTTTAGGTTAAACCCAATTTTATTTGCCATAGTTTATCGTCCCCCATCAACCTACTCAGAATTTTTATCCGAATTTGCTGATTTCTTTGCTGATTTAGCGCTGAAATCTGATAGTATAATTATAGTAGGGGACTTTAATATACATGTGGATGTAGATAGTGACTGCCTTAATGTGGCATTTAATTCAATATTAGACTCGATTGGGTTTTCTCAGAAAGTAGGAAATTCTACTCATTACCTCCACCATACATTGGGCCTTGTTCTGACATATGGCATAGAAATAGAAAATCTTGTAGTGTCTCCTCATAACCCTGTACTGTCAGACCATTGTCTGTTAACCTTTGATTTTACTATTTCTGACTATTTGGCTCCTAAAGAAAAATATTATTACAGTAGATGCCTCTCAGATGATGCTGTTACCAAATGTATGCAGATTGTTTCCTCTATGCCATGTGTCAACACAACGGAAATAAGCTATAGACAGCCTGCTCCTTCTGTAATTGATAACATGGTGGATAGTGTTACAGCTTCTCTGCATCAGACTCTAGACTTGATGGCCCCCTTAAAAAGAAAAAGTCTAATCAGAGATTTCTAACTCCTTGGTTCATCACAGAAACGTAGCTTAAAACAGAAGACTCGTCAATTAGAAAGAAAATGGCGCTCCACTAATTTAGATGAAATCTATTTAGCTTGGAGAAATCATCTTTTAATTTATAAAAAAATCTCTTAGAAAAGCTAGAACAAATTATTACTCTGCATTAATAGAAGAGAACAAGAATAATCCCAGGTTTCTTTTCAGTACTGTAGCCAGGTTGACAAAGAGTCAGGACTCTGCCAATCCTAGCATTCCCTTAGAGCTTACTAGTCAGGACTTTATGAACTTTTTCAATAATAAAAATTCATCCATCAGAGATAAAATCAATCAGATTCTTCCCACAGTTAACTTAAATACTGTAACTACTACAACTCCTTCTATTGATGTCTGTCTTGATGAGTTTACTCCAATCGACCTTTGTGAGTTAGACAAAATAGTTTCCTCATCCAAACCTTCAACTTGTCTTTTACACCCTATTCCTACCAGGTTATTTAAAGAAGTCTTCCCACTTATTGGTAGCTTTATTCTTCATATAATCAATTCTTCATTAACTTTAGGCCATGTACCGCAGGCTTTTAAAACGGCTGTAATTAAACCCCTACTCACAAAGCCAACACTAGATCCAGGAGCTTTAGCTAACTATAGACCAATCTCTAATCTCCCTTTCCTTTCAAAAATCTTAGAAAGAGTTGTTGCTACGCAATTATTTGACCACCTGCAGGGAAATGGTTTACTTGAAGAGTTTCAATCTGGGTTTAGAATCCATCATAGTACTGAAACAGCCTTAGTGAAGGTCACTAACGACCTCCTCATTGCATCTGATAATGGACTGGTTTCTGTACTTGTCCTTTTAGACCTTAGTGCAGCTTTTGATACTATCGATCATAATATTCTACTTGATAGATTAGAACACTATGTTGGACTTAATGGAACTTCGTTGCAGTGGTTTAGATCTTATTTATCTGATAGGTTCCAGTTTGTTCATATAAATAATGAGTTTTCTTTCAACTCAAAGCTCAGTCATGGAGTTCCACAGGGATCTGTGCTAGGCCCTACTCTTTTTAGTTTATATATGCTTCCGTTAGGCAACATTATTAGAAAGCACTGTATACATTTTCATTGTTATGCAGATGACACACAATTATACCTGTCAATGAAGCCAGATAATAGTAATCAATTAGCCAAGTTAGAAGCCTGTCTTAAGGAAATCAAAGCTTGGATGACTTGTAATTTCCTGCTATTAAATTCAGATAAGACTGAAGTCATTCGTGTTGGTCCAAAAAACCTTAGAAATTCCTTTCCAAATCAAACTTTCAGTTTGGATGCGGTTACTCTTTCTCTTAATAGCTCTGTGAGGAACCTTGGAATTATTTTTGATCAGGATCTGTCCTTCAATTCACATATTAAATTTGTTTCTAAGACTGCCTTCTATCATTTGTGTAATATTGCCAAGATTAGGAGCATCTTGTCTCAGAGTGATGCTGAGAAACTGATCCACGCTTTTGTTAGCTCGAGATTAGATTATTGTAATTCTTTATTATCAGGCTGTCCTAAAACATCTTCAAAAAGTCTTCAGCTGATCCAAAATGCTGCAGCAAGAGTTTTAACAGGTACTAGAAAGAGAGATCATATCTCTCTGGTTCTGGCCTCCCTTCATTGGCTTCCCATAGAGTTTAGAATTAAGTTTAAAATCCTTCTTCTTACTTACAAAGCTCTAAACAATCAGGCTCCTTTTTATTTAAAAGATCTGATACTACCCTATTATCCTAACAGAGCACTATGCTCCCAAAATGCAGGATTATTTGTAATACCTAGAATCTCCAAATGTACAATGGGAGACAGAGCCTTCAGTTATCAAGCTCCTCTCCTGTGGAACCAGCTGCCAATCTGGATTCAGGAGTCAGACTCGATCTCTGTTTTTAAGAATAGGGCTAAAACCTACCTTTTTGATATAGCCTACAATTAGGGAGGGATCATGTGTGTCTGAACCCTCCCTTAGTTATGCTGCTAATAAGTTTAGTCAGCCGGGGGACCTCCAGTAATGCACTGGGCCTCACTCCTTTCCTCACTCTCAATGAAATATTTGTTTTTGCTGGTCATTAACATTTGTTTGTTCTCTCCCATAGATTGAGTCCCCATTGTGCTGTTTGCTCTCTACATGTCTGTTCTTTTCTTCTTCTCTATCCCCTCACCCTCCAGCCAGTCGCAGCAGATGACTGCCCCTCCCTGAGCCTGGTTCTGCTGGAGGTTTCTTCCTGTTAAAAGGGAGTTTTTCCTCTCCACCGTCGCCAAGTGCTTGCTCACAGGGGATCGCCTGATTGCTGGGGTCTTTCTCCAACTGTGGGGGTTCCCCCTACAGTTGATAGTACAATGAGATGACTGTTGTTGTGAAATGGCGCTATATAAATTTCAATTCAATTCAATTCAATTCAATTCAACTTTATTTATATAGCGCCATTTCACAACAACAGTCATCTCATAGCACTATCAACTGTAGGGGGGAACCCCCACAGTTGCAGAAAGACCCCAGCAATCAGGCGATCCCCTGTGAGCAAGCACTTGGCGACGGTGGAGAGGAAAAACTTCCTTTTAACAGGAAGAAACCTCCAGCAGAACCAGGCTCAGGAAGGGGCAGTCATCTGCTGCGACTGGCTGGGGGGTGAGGGGATAGAGAAGAAGAAAAGAACAGACATGTAGAGAGCAAACAGCACGATGGGGACTCAATCTATGGGAGAGAACTGTGGGGAGACTTGAATAACGAAACCGAATTGCCTTTCATTCCAGTTTATTCAAGTAATCATTCCACTGTCTGCTCTCATTCCTGAGCAGCGAACAAAGAGAGTGAACACACCAAAGTTCTCTCATTTAAACATTCTGACATCAAACCATTTCCCTCGCGGGGGAAATCACACATCTATCTCAAAATCTCTTTATTCACATTCATTAGCCTTTTATTTACATAACTCCCCCTTCTCTCCTCTCGAGCCTCAGTGGTCAGGAAGTCTTCTGTCCCCTGTCCTCCGCAGGGGGTCCAGGCTCTGTGGCTCCGCACCGCAGGGGGCTGGCTCTCCTTCATCGTGGTTAAATCACATATGCAGTGTCCAACATATACATGTCTCACAACACAGCCATATAACCCCCCCCCCCAAACGATGAAGAACAGACTAATTCCTGAAATTTAATCGCACCTTACTCACTACTGAATAATCAACACCAACATTCAGTCTGTGCGCCGCTTGGGCTTCAGCCGTCTGCTGAATCTGCTGTGCGTTGGCCCCGCCTTGCCTGCGGTGCTTTTCTGCTTCGGCTCTGTTGACTGAGGAAGAGAGTGATTAATTGCCCCCTGCGGGGGCCTGCCTCGTCGAGGCGCCACTGCGACCGGTACAGACACGTCCTTCATGACAAAAGCAGGTTTTAGTCTGTCAATACTGACTGTCTCTTTTCTGTCTCCAAAATCTAGCACAAATTGCTTATCACCTGCCTCCAGCACTCGAAATGGCCCTTCGTAAGGTGGTTTGAGCGTTGCTTTAAGGGCTTCGCGCCTGACAAAAACGAAATCGGCATTTTTCAAAGCCTTGGGGACGAAAACTCGTGGAAAAGCGTGATGAACCGGACCCGGGAGCGTGTCTGCCTCCGTGCCGACTAACGGTCCCAGAGCCGAGAGAGGTGGGGGCTCTGGGTGCTCTGGTAAAAACTCGCCCGGCAGCCTCAGAGTTTGTGCGAATACCAGCTCCGCTGGGGAGGCGTCTAAGTCCTCTTTAGGCGCAGAACGCAACCCTAATAAAACCCATGGAAGTTTATTTACCCAATCTGCATCCGTGAGCGACGCTCTGAGTGCTGCCTTCAAAGACCTATGAAAACGCTCGCATAAACCATTGGCCTGAGGGTGGTAAGCCGTAGTGCGGTGAATTTTGGCTCCTAAGCCGTTGGCCATCGCTGACCACAGCTCAGAGATGAATTGCGGTCCTCTATCGGACGTAATGTCCGACGGAACCCCGAAGCGCGCCACCCAAGCCGTTAAAAAAACGCGAGCCACCTCCGCGGCCGTGGTCGTCGCAAGTGGGACCACTTCCGGCCAACGTGTGGTGCGGTCCACCATTGTCAAAAGATACGTGAACCCCTGTGATGCCGGTAGGGGGCCCACAAGGTCGACGTGCACATGGTCGAACCTTCTGGCCGGAATGCGGAACGGTTCTAACGGGGCTCTTGTGTGCCTGTGAATTTTGGCCCGTTGACAGGAAATGCAGGTTTTTGCCCATTCCTTCACGTGCTTGCGCAAGCACGGCCAAACAAACTTTTCCGCCACTAATTTCACCGACGCGTGCACCCCCGGGTGCGCCAGTGAGTGGACCAAGTCAAAAACACGGCGGCACCACGTGGCCGGAACCACCGGACGCGGGCGCCCCGTCGACATGTCGCAGATCAGGGGGGGCATACCGGTTTGTAAACACTTGCTCTCCAGCCTCAACCCTGTTGGTCCAGACTGGAGCGCGCGCACGTCTGCGTCCGCCCCCTGGTCCGCTGCCATGGCTGTGTAATCTATACCCACGTGCACCGGGGCTGCGCGCGCCACCGTGCCGCTCTCCTGCGGCGCGGTCACGGTGGCCCGTTCTGCCTCTGCGCGTGTTGGGGTCGTGAACGCGCGTGAGAGACAATCCGCTACTACATTGAATTTGCCCGCGACGTGCCTAATGTCAGTGGTAAATTCCGAGATTGCGGCCAGCTGCCTCTGCTGCCTGCCGGACCACGGATCTGAAATTTTGGCCATGGCGTATGTGAGTGGCTTGTGGTCCACATAAGCGGTGAAGCACCGTCCTTCCAGCCAGAACTGGAAATGACGAATAGCCAAATGCAGCGCCAACAGTTCTCTGTCAAACGCGCTGTATTTTCGTTCAGCCGCGCTTAAAGATTTGCTAAAGAAAGCCAAAGGCTGCCAAACTCCGGCTACCTGTTGCTCAATAACGGCCCCTATGGCTAAATCTGAAGCGTCTGTCGTCAGCGCGATCCGTGCTGCAGGGTCTGGGTGGGCCAGGAGCGCAGCGTCAGCCAAGGCTTTTTAAACCTCTGAACGCGCGCTCCCGCTCCGGGGACCATTCGACCGCCTGGGTCGGTTTTTGTTTTTTGAGCGCGGCATATAACGGTTGCATGATTTGAGCTGCGTGGGGCAGGAATCGGTTATAAAAATTCACCATCCCCAAGAATTCCTGTAGTGATTTGACCGTTTGTGGACGGGGAAAATCCGCTACCGCGCGTACTTTCTCTGGTAAGGGAACCGCTCCCTCCGGGGAGACGCGGTGACCCAAAAAATCGATCCGCTCAACGCCGAACTGGCACTTGGCTGGGTTAACTATTAAGCCGTGCTCTCCCAGCCTCCTAAAAACTGCTGTGAGGTGCGTTTCGTGTTCGTCCTCTGAAGTACTCGCGACCAAAATGTCGTCGAGGTACACAAACACGAAAGGGAGATCGCGTAACATGGCATCCATCATCCGCTGAAATGTTTGCGCCGCCCCTTTGAGACCAAACGGCATGCGTAAAAATTCGAAAAGTCCGAACGGGGTTATTACCGCTGTTTTAGGAATGTCCTCCGGTTGGACCGGGACTTGGTGATAGCCGCGAACTAGATCAATCTTTGAAAAAATGCGCGCCCCCGCCAGGTGCACCGAAAAATCCTGAATGTGCGGGATGGGATAACGATCGTGCGCCGTAGCGTTGTTTAGCCTGCGGTAATCCCCGCACAGTCTCCAGGAGCCATCGGCTTTCGGTACCATGTGCAGCGGCGAAGCCCACGGGCTCTTCGACCTACGAACGATGCCCAGCCTCTCCAGGCTGGCGAACTCCTCGCGCGCAATGGCGAGCTTAACTGCATCCAAGCGCCGAGCTTTTGCAAACACGGGAGGACCAGAAGTGGGGATAAAGTGTTTCACCCCGTGCTTCGCGACCGTCGCTGAAAAAGTGGGCACAGTGAGCGCTGGAAATTGGGTGAGGAGTGTGTGAAACTTACCACCTGCTGTAGCGACGTGGGTCTGTACTGGTGGCGGGGACACTCGAGCTGAACAGGGGAGAGAGTAAAAAGAGAGTGCATTTACCAGCCGTCTATTAGCAAGATCCACTAACAGATTGTGTGAACACAGAAAATCCGCGTCCAACATGTTGAAACTCACCGCCGCTATTACAAAAGTCCATTCATATGTGCGGCCATGTAAGCACAAAGGCAAGGTCCTTCTCCCGTAGGTGTTGATGTTCGAGCCATTTGCCGCTGTAGCTCCGCTACCGTGGGGTCCAGCCACCCGGTCCGCGTATGTTGGGGTGATGAAGCTCACTTGTGCTCCGGTGTCGATGAGGAACTCTCGTCCGGAGCGCGCATCCGTGATGTAGAGCAGCTTGTTGCGTTCTCCGAGGGTCGAAGCTGCTAGCGACCCCCGGTCTTGCCGTTTCCCGAACTCCTGAAGATGCAGGGCGGCACACACCTGCGTGCCTTCTCTGCGAACCTCCGATGGTAAAAGCAGAGATCTTCTCCTCCGCTGTGTCGTGCCCGCGCCTCTGCCGCCGGGCTATTGGCTCCACCTCGTCGCGGCTGTGTTGCCGCCGTCGTCGGCCAGTCTGGTTCTGCCGCCTCTGGCTCCCCGCTGTCTCGGGTCGCCGCTGTGGTTGCTTGCCCGCCGCAGGCGTCCAGGATCCCATCTGCCTCCTGGGCCAGCTCCCGGAACTCCTCCAGGGTGTGACACTTTTTGCCGGCCAGCGTGCTTCTCGCATGCGCCGGGAGGTTGGAGAGGAAAATTAACTGAAAAATGAAATCATCGTTGTCCAACCCTCTCAGCTGTATCATCTCCTCCATCAGGGCGCTCGGCCTGTGTCCACCTTGGTCTAGCAAAGACAGGATCCTCCTCGCCCTCACTTCAGCCGAGGGGGTGAAAAACTTGATGAGGGTGGATTTCAGCTTGCCGTACCTGTCGGTCGCGGGTGGCTGCTCCACCAAGCTTTGCACGCACCGAGCTGTGCTGTTGTCCAGTTTAGCGATGACATGGTGGAACTTAGTGTCATCCACCGTTACTCCTGCGAGCGCGAACTGCGACTCTGCTTGCAGAAACCACGACCGTGGGTTATCCTGCCAGAAATCAGGCAGCTTAACGGCCACTGCGCTCGCCAGCTCTGAGCGCTGTGAGTCCGGGACCCTGAGAATTTCTTCGTTCATTCTCAACGTCGTCAGTCACCAATGTGGGGAGACTTGAATAATGAAACCGAATTGCCTTTCATTCCAGTTTATTCAAGTAATCATTCCACTGTCTGCTCTCATTCCTGAGCAGCGAACAAAGAGAGTGAACACACCAAAGTTCTCTCATTTAAACATTCTGACATCAAACCATTTCCCTCGCGGGGGAAATCACACATCTATCTCAAAATCTCTTTATTCACATTCATTAGCCTTTTATTTACATAACTCCCCCTTCTCTCCTCTCAGCCTCAGTGGTCAGGAAGTCTTCTGTCCCCTGTCCTCCGCAGGGGGTCCAGGCTCTGTGGCTCCGCACCGCAGGGGGCTGGCTCTCCTTCATCGTGGTTAAATCACATATGCAGTGTCCAACATATACATGTCTCACAACACAGCCATAAGAACAAACAGATGTTAATGACCAGCAAAAAAAAAATATTTCATAGAGAGTGAGGAAAGGAGTGAGGCCCAGTGCATTACTGGAGGTCCCCCGGCTGACTAAACCTATTAGCAGCATAACTAAGGGAGGGTTCAGAAACACATGATCCCTCCCTAATTGTAGGCTATATCAAAAAGGTAGGTTTTAACCCTATTCTTAAAAACAGAGATCGAGTCTGACTCCCGAATCCAGATTGGCAGCTGATTCCACAGGAGAGGAGCTTGATAACTGAAGGCTCTGCCTCCCATTGTACTTTTGGAGATTCTAGGTATTACAAGTAATCCTGCATTTTGGGAGTGTAGTGCTCTGTTAGGATAATACGGTAGTATCAGATCTTTTAAATAAAAAGGAGCCTGATTGTTTAGAGCTTTGTATGTAAGAAGAAGGATTTTAAACTTAATTCTAAACTCTATGGGAAGCCAATGAAGGGAGGCCAGAACCGGAGAGATATGATCTCTCTTTCTAGTACCTGTTAAAACTCTTGCTGCAGCATTTTGGATCAGCTGAAGACTTTTTAAAGATGTTTTAGGACAGCCTGATAATAAAGAATTACAATAATCTAATCTTGAGCTAACAAAAGCGTGGATCAGTTTCTCAGCATCACTCTGAGACAAGATGCTCCTAATCTTGGCAATATTACGCAAATGATAGAAGGCAGTCTTAGAAACAAATTTAATATGTGAATTGAAGGACAAATCCTGATCAAAAATAACTCCAAGGTTCCTCACAGAGCTATTAAGAGAAAGAGTAACCGCATCCAAACTGAAAGTTTGATTTGGAAATGAATTTCTAAGGTTTTTTGGACCAACAAGAATGACTTCAGTCTTATCTGAATTTAATAGCAGGAAATTACAAGTCATCCAAGCTTTGATTTCCTTAAGACAGGCTTCTAACTTGGCTAATTGATTACTATCATCTGGCTTCATTGACAGGTATAATTGTGTGTCATCTGCATAACAATGAAAATGTATACAGTGCTTTCTAATAATGTTGCCTAATGGAAGCATATATAAACTAAAAAGAGTAGGGCCTAGCACAGATATAAACTAAAAAGAGTAGGGCCTAGCACAGATCCCTGTGGAACTCCATGACTAAGCTTTGAGTTGAAAGAAAACTCATTATTTACATAAACAAACTGGAACCTATCAGATAAATAAGATCTAAACCATTGCAACGAAGTTCCATTAAGTCCAACATAGTGTTCTAATCTATCAAGTAGAATATTATGATCGATAGTATCAAAAGCTGCACTAAGGTCTAAAAGGACAAGTACAGAAACTAGTCCATTATCAGATGCAATGAGGAGGTCATTAGTGACCTTCGCTAAGGCTGTTTCAGTACTATGATGGATTCTAAACCCAGATTGAAACTCTTCAAGTAAACAAAGTTTAAAATTTTTTTAAAAATAAAGTTGAATTGAATTGAATTGAATTGGGGTCTTTCGTGACCTCTTGGATGAGTCGTCGCTGCACTCTTGGGGTAATTTTGGTCAGCCGACCACTCCTGAGAAGGTTCACCACTGTTCCATGTTTTTGTCATTTGTGGATAATAGCTCTCACTGTGGTTCGCTGGGGTCTCAAAGCTTTAGAAATGGCTTTATAACCTTTTCCAGTCTGATAGATCTCAATTACTTTGTTTCTCATTTGTTCCTTAATTTCTTTGGATCACAGCATGATGTCTAGCTTTTGAGGATCTTTTGGTCTACTTCACTTTGTCAGGAAGGTCCTATTTAAGTGATTTCTTGATTGAGAACAGGTGTGACAGTAATCAGGCCTGGGTGTGGCTAGAGAAATTGAACTCGGCTTTCCAAAGATGTGATAAACCACAGTTAATTTATGTTTTGTGGGGAGGGGGGGCAGTCATTTTTTCACACGGGGTAGGATCCAATCCATGTAGGATTGGATTTTTTTTTCACTGAATAATAAACACCTTCCTTTAAAAACTGCATTTTGTGTTTACTTGTGTTATCTTTGTCTGATATTTAATTTTGTTTGATGATTTCAAACATGTGTGTGTATATATATATATATATATATATATATATATATATATATATACACACACACACACACACACACTACCGTTCAAAAGTTTGGGGTCACTTAGAAATTTTCTTATTTTTGAAAGGAAAGCACTGTTTTTTTCAATGAAGATAACTTTAAACTAATCAGAAATACACTCTAATATATAATATACATTGCTAATGTGGTAAATGACTATTCTAGCTGCAAATGTCTGGTTTTTGGTGCATTATCTACATAGGTGTATAGAGGCCCATTTTCAGCAACTATCACTCCAATGTTCTAATGGTACACTGTGTTTGCTCATTGCATCAGAAGGCTAATGGATGATTAGAAAACCCTTGTGCAATCATGTTTTTTTTTCCACAATATTTTTTATTGAACCTTTTTTTTTTTACAAACATAACACAAACAATCAAACACTAACACTAAAGTAATTTAACAAAAAAAAAAAAGAAAAAAATGTACTAAAAACACCAACAACCACTAACAAAGACAGGTCTTCAACAATGCTCCTCTGTTTAGTCTAGGCAATCCATTACATAGGTATACATATTATACATTGACCAGTTTGGAATTTACAAGGTCCACACGCATCATTCACCTTCTTCTTCAAACGTTATGTTTAAATTCTTTACATAATCAATGAAAGGTCTCCATATATTCTCAAACACAATTTCCTTTGATTTCAGTATGTATGTTATTCTTTCTAGTGGAAGGTTTGTTAACATCTGTCTTAACCACTGAGTCACATCTGGTCTATGAGTCTTTTTCCACAATAGTGCAATACATTTTTTGGCGTTAAGCAAACTGAGGTCTATGAATGCTCTTTCACTTTTATTAAAGTTATGCTTTTCTGGATGCAGACCCAACAAAAACAGTTTAGGATTCAATATGATTTGTTTTGAAATTATTTTTTCAATTGTTACCATTACCTCTTCCCAAAACATTCAAATTTTTCTACATTCCCATAAACAATAAAATAAGGTTCCTTTACTTTCCATACATTTTGTGCACGTATCTGGTATGTTTTTGTTATATCTATTTAACTCCACCGGTGTAACATACATCCGCATTAACCATTTAAAATGTATCAATTTAAGACGTACATTTATTGATTTGGTTTGAGCTTCTGTACAAGCCAATTCCCATTGTTCCTCTGAAATTTCAGTTTGCAGGTCTTCTTTCCAATAATTCAATCTTTTCTGTGAGTTTTCACTTGAGGATAGTGTCAATGAGTTATAAAACTCTGAAATAATACCCTTTCTCTTATTATCTTTCGTCAAGATTTTTTCCAAGGATGAATAAGTAGGTCGGGTGAGAGCATTATTTTGATTTGATCGAATAAAGTTCCTAAGCTGAAGATATTTAAAAAAAATGTGTTCTATTAAGATTAAATTTGATCCTCAGTTCTTCAAAAGACTTTATGTTATCTGAACATGACAGATATAAGTCTTGAATCTTTTGAATCCCTTTTAAATTCCATACTTTAAATACAGCATCCGCTCTCCCTGGTTTAAAATATTGATTACCCCATATTGGGCTAAATTATGACAATAAGTGTGGTTCTTTTAAATATTTTTTGGTTTCACACCATATTTTGATCATATGCTTTACAAATGGATTTTTAACTTGTTTCTGTAATTTTTTTGCCAAGTCTGAGTATATGAATATGGGAAGAGGTAAAGGTAAATTGTATGATTCCATTTCAGTCCAGTGAGGGAGATCATTTGATGAAAAATAATATGTCATAGACCTCAGTTGTGCTGACCAGTAATACAACATAAAATTTGGACATTTCAGACCTCCACGATCAAAAGGTAAATATAGTAAGGACAGACGTAATCTAGCCTTCCTATTGTTCCATATAAATTCCACTAACTTTTTTTTAATTCTTGAGAATAGATCTGAAGGTGGTGGTAAAGGAATGTATTGAAATAAAGTATTTTGGGTAAGATATTACTTTTAAGTATATTGATTCTCCCAATCATCGACATTGGTAGTGACATCCATCTCTGAAGTAACTTATTAATGTCTGTCATTAAGGCTTCATAGTCGGCACTGGCAACTAATTCTAGCTTAGGCACAGTTTGAATTGCATGATCAGAGATCACAATATTATCATATAAACAGTTTTGAATCTTGGACCTTAATTCTGTGGAGATCAAAAAATAGTCAATACGTGAGAATGTCTTGTAGGTGGGTGTTTTTTTTTATTAGGGGTCCAGTGCACTATATCAGGGGTATCCGACTTTCAAGCGCTCTCTCTTTTTCTGTAATTTGCAGATGTTGGTTTCATTTTTATAATATGCAAGGGAACATAAAAGAGTTTCAGACTTGCATTGCAATTTTAAAAAAAAAATCATTGATTTTGCCCTTAGAATCGAAACTGTTGGTCGTGTCCCCTCATTTTTCCCAGTTTTTGTGTGACATGAAAATCACATCAATTTCAAAGTACTGTAAAGTGATCTCTGAGTAACTCTTTCTACTCATTTATGCAAGAGAT
The DNA here is from genome assembly GCA_020510985.1 of Pholidichthys leucotaenia. Classification (NCBI taxonomy): domain Eukaryota; kingdom Metazoa; phylum Chordata; class Actinopteri; order Cichliformes; family Pholidichthyidae; genus Pholidichthys; species Pholidichthys leucotaenia. The sequence continues at coordinate 42,955,710 of CM035836.1, forward strand.
AACAGAGTTGTAATGCAAATTCAAAATAAAACATTCCCCAATGTGATCGGATCTATGGTTTTTGTACGGCGACCCCTGCAAATTTACTCGTACGACGTAAATTTCCGTGTCCCCGAATTTACGCAGCAACATGCAGGTTATTTGGTAAAGTAACAAGAAAAAAGGAAGTGCTGATGCTTTTCACTTTGCACCTTTCAAATCCCAAACCATACACGTAAAAAAGAGATCAGTCTTTGTGAAGCTCAGATGTAGAATATTTCAATAAAATCTCAAACATTTATGACACATCGAATATGGTGTCCTTTAAAAAATTTACGTCTTCGGTCTTGGTTGGCTCGCACGCAGCCCCGTCTGGCGAGGTGACCGCCCTGGGAAAGCACTTTTATTTTCTCTACCCCGGATGTGCTCAACCCATGTGGAGAGGATTAACCGTGATCACTTTATATTGAAGTTATCGAATGTCCAAACTTCCGTGTCCCGCATTTACGCCTTTTGTGATTTTATGTCTTATCCAACAAACAGGGAGAATTTGAAGGTATGTATACACGTTATTACATCTTAATATGTCATGAAAATGTAGCTGTTGATGAGTTTTGATGTGTGAAAAATAATGGAAGTGTTGAAGTTGTTTCGTGTAAAACGTGTGCCATTGCAAAGTGCATTGGCACACAGGGAAACAAAAGCCCGAGTGTCCCGTTTACGTCTCCATTTACAAGTAGTTGAAGTGAGCGCTCATCCTCAAGAGTTCCTGAACGCGAATGCCGTTACGAAAATAGTTAATAGTTTCATAAACCTGACACAATTGGATAGTGATTAGTCAATTTCATGTGCAGATTTGATCAATTTTAAATTTTGCCACCAATGTCACACATTGGACCCCTAATAAATAAAAACACCCAGGTATTAGAATAACAAGAGTAGGCTTTAACTTGTGGTTTCATTTCTCTCCATATATCTAGCAATTTCAATTCTTTCATAAAATGATTAATGATCATCCTACATCCATTGTGCGTACAGTCCAGTCCTGTTGATCTATCTATACCGGGATTCAATGTACAATTAAAATCCCCTGCTATTATATGTTGCCCTGTAAGTGATGATAAAATAAGAAATAAATTAGCAAAGAAATTTTGATCATCTATATTGGGACCGTATAAGTTCACCAGATTTATATTTTCTAATAACAAAGAACCTTGAATGATTAGATATCTTCCAAATTTGTCTCCAATTACATTTTTCACTTGAAATGGGACTGATTTATGTATGAGAGTCATAACTCCCCTGGCTCGGGATGAAAATGATGAGGTGAATACACTTCCTTGCCATCTTCTCCTAAATCTTTTTACATCCTCCTCTTTTAGATGATTTTCTTGTAAAAACACAATTTTTGAACCTATGTCTTTTATTTTATTCATAACTTGTTTAAGTTTTTTTTAAATTTTGTAGAACTCTGCAATTCCATGAAGTTAAATTAAAATTAACGCTTTGGTCTATGATCAACAAGGAGTTTGAGATTACCTCGCAATATAAACATGCTCATACAGAGAAGCAAAAACATGAGTGGTTGATCATTCATCCTACAAACTACACACAACCAAATTCCCCCTTCCCACATTCGTGGTAATCCCCCCAAAATCAAAAAAAAAATTCCGTCTCCCGCTATAGCCATTGACTGCTCCACACCCGCGAGGATCAGTCAAAGCCACTCTTTCTTTATCCTCTCAATCACCCTGACTCTACTTCTTTAAATGACATAACATTAACTCTCTTCTGTAGTTTTCCAACTTAACTCCAAAATTTTATAGCAACTTTGTACATCATAGGTTTTTTTTTTTAAATATATAATACAATCTATATTTTGTAAACTTGCTATATGCTTCAGATCAGTCAAATGCCTGTGCAAATGCTTAAATATTCTACCTTATATTTTGTTTATGCTTCATGCTTAGCTCCCACCAGTCTCTTCTTGGATCTGCTTAATGAGCTCCTGCGCCTCCTGAGGGGTCTTGAAGGTGTGGGTTCTGCCCTTATATGTGACCAGCAGTCTTGCAGGATGAATCACTCCATGACGAATCCCGAGGTTGTGCAGCTGTTTATGGGCGGGGTCAAACTGTTTCCTTAATTGTTGGATTCCTGTGGCCAAATCTGGGTAGAACCGCACCTGTTGATCCTGGTATTTAATTTCTCCTTTGGCTCGCGCCGCGTTGGAGATCGTCATCCTGTCTCTGTAGCTGAGGAACTTCATAATCAGCGTCCTCGGTGGTGCCTTATTATCTCTCGGTGGGCCGATTCGGTGTACGCTCTCTAAGACGACTGATGACTGCAGCTCCGCGTTGTTCAGCGCTTCTGGAATCCACTTTTCCAAAAAGGAACATGGGTCCCGACCCTCCGTTCCCTCCAGGAGGCCGACCAGCCTCAGGTTGTTCCGTCTCGACCGGGATTCTAAGTCCAAGACATTATCTTCCAGATGTTTATTTTTTAATTCCAATGTGTGCACCTTTAATTGTAGGCTGGTGACGTCATCCTCAGCGCTGGAAATTCGGAGCTCCACCTGCAATACTTGTTCCACCCAGTCGCTTATTTCCTTTCTCATTCCTTCTATCGCTGCTATAATCCCATCAAATTTAGTGGAAAAGTCTGCTCTCATTGAGCTAATGGCAGCGAGCACCGCACCTGTGCCGTCGCCAGCAGTCACCGCTCCGCTGTTAGCTTGCTCCGCCATAGTCTCTGGAGATTTCTCTGCTTCGTCACGAATGTGAAAGTCCGTTAACTTGGACTGTTTCGGCGGTTCAGTTTTTCCTCCACCTGATTTCCCAGCCTTAGGCTTTACCGGCATATCCGCACCCAAACGCTGGGATAGGTTTTGTTCCAATTGAGAGAGTTATTTGCCGACTTTTTATTTTTAGGAGCAGAGCAGAGCGAAACACGTCTTCCTACATGGCCGCCATAACCGGAAGTCCTCCTTGTGCAATCATGTTAGCACAGCTGAAAACAGTTTAGCTGGTTAGAGAAGCTATAAAACTGACCTTCTTTTGAGCAGGTTGAGTATCTGGAAAAAATTATTATTTCAAATACAAATCATTATTTCTAACCTTGTCAATGTCTTGACTATATTTTCTATTCATTTTACAACTCATGGTGGTAAATAAGTGTGACTTTTCATGGAAAACACAAAATAATTGTCTGGGTGACCCCAAACTTTTGAACGGTAGTGTATATATATGCTCATTTGCTCATTTATCATGGCGGCACACACAGTTGCAGCGGCTGTATGCTCTCTCAGTTGGTGTGTGTTTGTATGCGTGTTTCTGTTGGATCAGTGTACACCCTCATGGGCTAAAAACAACTACAGTCCGTATGAGCTCCTTACGATTGGAGTTTCATGCAAGCAGAATGTTACAGCCGAGTTTGTTCGATTGCATGACATACCGGCGTTTATAGCGAGGGGACTGGGCGCTCCGTGGATTACCATTCCAGAGAGGAGGTGCCGGCGGCGATGGAGAGAGAGGAGACAGAAGCGGGGATGCCGGGCCGGGGCACTAGCTAGACTACGGCTGCAGCCACACAGACCACCGCTACCGCATCTCTTCATCTCAAACGTCAGAGCACTCTTGAACAAGATGGATGAGCTGAGGCTGCAGATAACAACAAAACCGATAAGGGATAGCTGCATTCTGCTGATCACCGAGACTTGGCTTCAACCATCCATCCCGGACAATGCTATCGAGCTAGCAGGCTATACCGTACAGCGACATGACAGAACGAGGGACTCTGGGAAGACCAGAGGAGGTGGGCTCTGCATGCACATTAACAACAGCTGGTGCACAGACACAGCGATTGTGGACAGTCACTGCTCCTCAGGCTTGGAATATGTGACTGTAAAATGTAGACCCTTTTATTTACCGAGAGAATTCACCATCGTCATGGTAACCGCTGTATACATTCCACCTGATGCTAGTGCTAACGCGGCTAACGGATATTTATATGACAGTCTGAGCAAACAGCAGAGTTTACATCCTGAGACTGTGCATATTGTAGCAGGGGATTTTAATCATGTGGACTTGAAAAAGGTGCTCCCCAAGTTCCATCAGCATGTTAATTGTGCTGCTAGGGGAGCAAATACACTTGATAAACTGTATTCCAATGTCAAGCAAGGCTTTAGGGTCATCCCACTTTCATATCTGGGCCAGTCTGACCACATGTCCCTGCATGTAATCCCAGCATATGTACCCCTCAGGAAAACTGCTCCTATTATTACAAAAACAGTTAAAACATGGCCCGATGGTGCAACTCAGCAGCTGCAGGACTGCTTCAATATGACAAATTGGGACATTTTTGAACACCCAGACCTGGACATATTTACGGATAGTGTGCTGTGTTATATTAAAACCTGCATGGACACTGTCACAGTTGAGAAAGACATCAGGATTTATCCTAACAGAAAGCCCTGGATGACCCGGGAGGTCCAGAAACTGTTGAGGGAGAGGAGAGCTGCCTTCAGGTCAGGCGACATGGCTCATTATAGCTTAGCCCGGGCTAACCTGAAAAGAGGCATCAGGAAGGCCAAGAGGGAATACAGGAGGAGGATTGAGAACCACCTGGATAGTAATAACAGCAGACAGGTGTGGGAGGGGGTGCAGCAGCTCACTAATTTCAGAGCCAACCATAGAGCGGCTGTAGGGAGCCCCTCGCTGGCAGAGGACCTTAATATTTTCTTTGCTTGTTTTGAGGTGGAGCCTCCAGAGATAGAAACAACAACGGAGCCCACAGCTCCCAGTAGCCCAAGCCTCATTGTCAAGGAGTATGAGGTGAGGAGAGTTCTGGGAGCGGTCAATCCGAGGAAGGCCACTGGGCCTGACGGTGTTTCCGGGCATGTGCTGAAGGACTGTGCGTACCAGCTGTCTGGAATCTTTACTAGGCTTTTTAACCGGTCCCTGTCACAGTCCACTGTCCCACACTGTTTAAAATCCTCCACCATAATTCCTATACTCAAAAAACACAATGTTACCAGTCTTAATGATTACCGGCCAGTGGCTCTGACTCCAGTGGTGATGAAGTGTTTTGAGAAGCTAGTCAGAGCCCATATCATATCACTTCTCCCACAGTGTTTGGACCCCCACCAGTTTGCTTATAGAACCAACAGATCCACTGAGGATGCTGTTGCCACGGCCCTCCATGCTGCCCTGTTTCACCTGGAGCAGCCGGAGAGCTATGTGCGGATGCTATTTGTGGAGTATAGCTCCGCCTTTAACACCATCCTCCAGGGCAGACTGGTGTCCAAACTCAGGGAATTAGGACTTCCATATTCCATTTGTACTTGGATCCAAAGTTTCCTCTCAGATCGCAGCCAGAGGGTTAAAGTGAGACCTCACATGTCCACCACCATTAGTCTCAGTACCGGCTCCCCACAAGGCTGAGTGCTGAGCCCCCTACTGTACAGCCTTTACACCTATGACTGCACCCCCATACACCAGAGCAACAGCATCATCAAGTTTGCCAACGACACCACAGTGGTGGGCTCATCTCCAGGGGAGATGAGACCAGTTTTAGGGGTGAGGTGCAGCAGTTGACAGAGTGGTGTGGAGACAACAACCTTCTTTTAAATGTCACAAAAACAAAGGAGGTCATCATAGACTGCAGAAGAAATACAGTGGGGTAAAAAAGTATTTAGTCAGCCACCAGTTGTGCAAGTTCTCCCACTTAAAGGATGAGAGAGGTCTCCAATTTTCATCAAAAGTATACCTCAACTATGAGAGACAAAATAAGAAAAAAAAAATCCAGAAAATCACATTGAAGGATTTGTAATGAATTAATTGGTAAATTCCTCGGTAAAATAAGTATTTGGTCAATAACAAAAGTTCATCTCAATACTTTGTTATATACCCTTTGTTGGCAATGACAGAGGTCAAACGTTTTCTGTAAGTTTTCACAAGGTTTTCACACTCTGTTGCTGGTATTTTGGCCCATTCCTCCATGCAGATCTCCTCTAGAGCAGTGATGTTTTGGGGCTGTCGCTGGGCAACACAGACTTTCAACTCCCTCCAAAGATTTTCTATGGGGTTGAGATCTGGAGACTGGCTAGGCCACTCCAGGACCTTGAAATGCTTCTTACGAAGTGACTCCTTCATTGCCTGGGCGGTGTGTTTGGGATCATTGTCATGCTGAAAGACGCAGCCACATTTCATCTTCAATGCCTTTGCTGGTGGAAGGAGGCTTTTACTCAAAATCTCATGATACATGGCCCCATTCATTCTATCTTTACACGGATCAGTCGTCCTGGTCCCTTTGCAGAAAAACAGCCCCAAAGTATGATGTTTCCACCCCCATGCTTCACAGTAGGTATGGTGTTCTTTCTCCTCCAAACACGACAAGTTGAGTTTTTACCAAAAAGTTCTGTTTTGGTTTCATCTGACCATATGCCATTCTCCCAATCCTCTTATGGATCATCCAAATGCTCTCTAGCAAACTTCAGACGGGCCTGGACAGCAGGGGGACACGTCTGGCACTGCAGGATTTGAGTCCCCGGCGGCTTAGTGTGTTTCTGATCTAGCCTTTGTTACTTTGGTCCCAGCTCTCTGCAGGTCATTCACTAGGTCCCCCCTTGTGGTTCTGGGATTTTTGCTCATCGTTCTCGTGATCATTTTGACCTCACGGGGTGAGATCTTGCGTGGAGCCCCAGATCGAGGGAGATTATCAGTGGTCTTGTATGTCTTCCATTTTCTAACAATTGCTCCTACAGTTGATTTTTTCACACCAAGCTGCTTACCTATTGCAGAGCCAGTCTTCCCAGCCTGGTGCAGGTCTACAATTTTGTTTCTGGTGTCCTTTGACAGCTCTTTGGTCTTGGCCATAGTGGAGTATGGAGTCTGACTGTTTGAGGTTGTGGACAGGTGTCTTTTATACTGATAACGAGTTCAAACAGGTGCCCTTAATACAGGTAACGAGTGGAGGACAGCGGAGCCTCTTAAAGAAGAAGTTACAGGTCTGTGAGAGCCAGAAATCTTGCTTGTTTGTAGGTGACCAAATACTTATTTTACTGAGGAATTTACCAATTCATTAAAAATCCTTCAATGTGATTTTCTGGATTTTTTTTCCTCATTTTGTCTCTCATAGTTGAGGTATACCTATGATGAAAATTGGAGACCTCTGTCATCTTTTAAGTGGAAGAACTTGCACAATTGGTGGCTGACTAAATACTTTTTTGCCCCACTGTAAAACAGACATTCAACCTCTGACTATTAGTGGTACGGGTGTGGATAGGGTCGAGGTTTTCCGCTTCCTGGGGGTCCATATTCAGGAGGACATGACATGGGGGGTGAACACAATTGAGCTGCTGAAAAAAGCCCAGCAGAGACTACATTTCCTCAGGGTGCTGAGAGGAAACAACATCTGTCAGAGACTGCTGTTGTCTTTTTGTCGTTGCTCTATTGAGAGCATTTTAACTTATTGTATTTGTATTTGGTTCAGCAGCTTCACGGTAGCTCAGAAGAAAGCTTTTCAGACTGTAATCAACACAGCCCAAAAAATTGTTGGTTGCCCTCTCCTCAGCCTTGAAGATCTGCACCACGCCCGCTGCCCTTAAAAAGGCACAAAAAATCTCGAAGGACCCCTTTCATCCCGGTCACGCTCTCCTCCAACTACTACCATCAGGAAGGCAGTTTAGAGCAATTAAAACAAGGACAAACAGATTCAAAAACAGTTTTTATCCGACCGCAATTAGCTCCCTTTATTCTAGCAGAACATGAGGTTTGAAACTGTGAAATTGAGTGTGTGTGATATTTAAAATTAGTAATGCATATAATCTTTTTAAGCTTCTTTTTATTTTTAATTCACTGATTGGTTTGCATTTTAATTTCGTTGTACTTGTTATAATGACAAAGTCTATTCTATTCTATATATACAGTGTGTACTGTATATATACAGTATATATATATATATATATATATATATATATATATATATATATATATATACTGTATATATACATACATACATACATACATATATACACACAGGCAGATGTGGACAAAATTGTTGGTACCCCTCTGTTAATGAAAAAAACCCACAATGGTCACACAAATAACTTGAATCTGACAAAAGTGGTAATAAATAAAAATTCTATGAAAATTAACCATTGAAAATCAGACAATGCTTTTGAATTGTGGTTCAACAGAATTATTTTAAAATACAAACTCATGAAACAGGCCTGGACAAAAATGATGGTCCCCTTAACTTAATATTTTGTTGCATAACCTTTTGAGGCAATCATTGCAATCAAACAATTTTTGTAACTGTCAATGAGACTTCTGCACCTCTCAGCAGGTATTTTGGCCCACTCCTCATGAGCAAACTGCTCCAGTTGTCTCAGGTTTGAAGGGTGCCTTCTCCAGACAGCATATTTCAGCTCCTTCCACAGATGTTGAATAGGATTTAGATCAGGGCTCATAGAAGGCCACTTTAGAATAGTCCAATGTTTGGCTCTTAGCCATTTTTGGGTCTTTTTAGCTATGTGTTTTGGGTCATTATCCTGTTGCAAGACCCATGACCTGCGACTGAGACCAAGCTGTCTGACACTGGGCAGCACATTTCTCTCTAGAATACCTTGATAGTCTTGAGATTTCATTGTACCCTGCACAGATTCAAGACACCCTGTGCCAGATGCAGCAAAGCAGCCCCAGAACATAACAGAACCTCCTCCATGTTTCACAGTAGGGACAGTGTTCTTTTCTTGGTATGCTTCATTTTTGCATCTGAACATAGAGCTGATGTGCCTTGCCAAAAAGTTCCAGTTTTGTCTCGTCTGTCCATAGGACATTCTCCCAGAAGCTTTGTGGCTTGTCAACATGCGGTTTGGCAAATTCCAGTCTGGCTTTTTTATGATTTGTTTTCAACAGTGGTGTCCTCCTTGGTCGTCTCCCATGAAGTCCACTTTGGCTCAAACAACGACGGATGGTGCGATCTGACACTGATGTACCTTGACTTTGAGTTCACCATGAATGTGTTTAGAGGTTGTTCTGGGCCCTTTTGTTACCATTCGTATTATCCGTCTCCTCCTGCAGCCAGGGAGGTTGGCTACAGTCCTGTGGATCTTAAATTTCTGAATAATATGTCAGAATCAGAATCAGAATCAGAATCAGGTTTATTGCCATTGTTCATGTGATACACAAACTAGGAATTTGTCTCGGTGCCATGCTGCAACATTAAAAACATAATGAGAAAAAGGGATAAACTAAAAAACTAAAGGACTAGAAACGTGCAATAAGTGTAGAAAAATAAGTAATAATAAGTAATAATAATAATAATACTAGTAATAATGAGTAGTACTAGTCAAGGCAGTTTAAAAAATTAGCATGTAGCAGATAATGTGAAGTACCACATAGTGCAGTCAATAATGCAACAGAAAAACAGTGATGAATGACATGAGTCTGGTTGAGCTGCTGTACATAGTGCACGAGAGTCAAAAGTCACTTAGTGTTCAGCAGTCTGATGGCAGAGGGGAAAAAGCTGTTCATGTGCCGAGAGGTTTTAGTCCGAATGGACCGAAGCCTTCTACCTGAGGGGAGGGGGGCAAACAGCACGTGACCAGGATGTGAAGGATCGGCTATGATCCGGCCAGCACGCCTCCGGGTCCTGGAGATGTACAGGTCCTGGAGAGATGGGAGCTTGCAGCCTATCACCTTCTCAGCAGTGCGCACGACGCGCTGCAGCCTTAGTCTGTCCCTGGCAGTGGCTCCTGCGTACCACACAGTTATGGAGGAGGTGAGGATGGACTCGATGATGGCCGTGTAGAACTGCACTAACATCTTGGTGGGTAGCTTGAGCTTCCTCAGCTGCCGCAGAAAGAACATCCTCTGCTGGGCCTTTTTGATGAGGGAGCTGATGGTTGGCTCCCATTTGAGGTCTCGGGTGATGGTGGTGCCCAAGAAGCGGAAGGAATCTGCAAAGGTGATGGGAGAGCCTGTGATGGTGAGGGGGGGCAGGGGGGATGTGACTTTCCTGAAGTCCACAATCATCTCCGCTGTCTTCAGAGCATTCAGCTGCAGGTTGTTGTGGCTGCACCAGGACACCAGCTGGGCCACCTCTTCCCTGTAGGCGGACTCGTCACTGTTGGAGATGAGCCCGATGAGGGTGGTGTCGTCCGCAAACTTAATCAGCTTAACAGACTGGTGGGAGGAGGTGCAGGAGTTGGTATAAAGGGAGAAGAGTAGGGGGGAAAGTACACAGCCCTGGGGTGATCCAATGCTGATGCTAACAGAGTCTGAGACAGACTTCCCCAGCTGCACATGCTGTCTCCGGTCCGTCAGGAAGTCGGTGATCCACCTGCAGAGGGAGTCAGGCACGTTGAGCAGGGACAGCTTGTCCTGGAGCAGATCGGGGCGGATGGTGTTGAATGCGGAGCTGAAGTCCACAAACAGAATCCTGGCGTAGGTTCCCGGGGAGTCCAGGTGCTGCAGGATGGAGTGGAGGGCCAGGTTGACTGCGTCGTCCACAGACCTGTTAGCACGGTAGGCAAACTGCAGCGGGTCTAGGAGGGGTGTGGTGATGGACTTGAGGTGAGACAGGACCAGGCGCTCAAAGGACTTCATGACTACAGAGGTGAGCGCTACAGGTATGTAGTCGTTAAGTCCAGTAATCCGTGGCTTGCAGTAATATGTGCAACTGAAGTTACAGGAACATCAAGCTGCTTGGAGATGGTCTTATAGCCTTTCCCTTTAACATGCTTGTCTATAATTTTCTTTCTAATCTCCTGAGACAACTCTCTCCTTTGCTTCCTCTGGTCCATGTTTAGTGTGGTACACACCATGTCACCAAACAGCACAGTGACTACTTGTCACCCTTTAAATAGGCTGACTGACTGATTACAAGTTTGTAGACACCTGTGATGTTAATTAGAGGACACATCTTGGTTGAACATGTCCCTATGGTCACATTATTTTCAATCTTTTCTAGGGGTACCATCATTTTTGTCCAGGCCTGTTTGATGAGTTTGTTTTTTAAAATAATTCTGTTGAACCACAATTCAAAAGCATTGTCTGATTTTCATTGGTTAATTTTCATAGAATTTTTATTTATTACCACTTTGTCAGATTCAAATTATTTCTGTGACCATTGTGGGTTTTTCTTTCATTAACAGAAGGGTACCAACAATTTTGTCCACTTCTGTATATATATGTGTATGTATATATGCAGAGGAGATATCTCCTGTAGAGCAGCAGCAGCTGGCTCACATTAATGTGAAAAATTATAGGCATAGAGGCCTTTTTGGTATCATAAGATAAGATAAGATAAGATAAGATAAGCCTTTATTAGTCCCACAACGGGGAAATTCCAGGATTGCAACAGCACAGGGATAGCAACACTCAGAGCAACAATCAGAAGGCAAGAAAAACAAACAAACAAAAAAAAAAAACAAGCAAGCCAGAGCAGCTAATATACATATGTACATATTACTATAAAATATATATATATACACACACACACACACACACACACACACAGACACACAGTGCAGAGCATTGTAGCTGGATGGAATAAATATATGAATATATGAACACACAGTGCAGAGCATTGTAGCTAGATGGAATAAATATGTAAATATATAAACACCCACAGTACGGAGCATTGCAGCTAGGTGGAATAAATATGCAAGTATATAAACACACACAGTGCGGAGCATTGTAGCTAGATGGAATAATATGTAGATATATAAAAACACAGTGCGGAGCATTGTCGCTAGATGGAATAAATATATAGATATATAAATATAAACACACCCAGTGCTGAGCATTGTAGCTAGATGGAATAAATATGTAAATATATAAACACACACAGTGCAGAGCATTGTTGCTAGGTGGGATGAAACAGCATAACCGTCTACTTAGTTATCCTACATGGTATGATTATGTGCCCATACATATTCTCACCCTCCATAGCGACCGGTATGTTCCTAGTTGTATGCCGGAGAGGACCATTGTGTAAGTCTATTGCATCTTTTGCATTCAAAAAAACTATTAGTTTGTTACGTCTTTTTGCTATCTCTGCGAGCAGCCCTGCTTAGGTTGTACAGTCTGACAGCCGTTGGTAGGAAGGACCTACGAAACCTCTCGGTTGTGCACCTGGGATGATGTAGTCTGCTGCTAAATGAGCTCCTCAGTGCATCCAGTATGTCCTGCATAGGGTGGAACTCGGACTCCAGCAGAGATGACAGTTTAGCCACTGTCCTTCTCTCTCCTATCTCCTCCATCGGATCAAGGCGCTGCCCCAGGACAGAGCTAGCTTTCTTAATCAGTTTGTTCAGTCTCTTCCTATCGGCTGCAGTAATGCCACTGCCCCAGCAGACCACTCCAAAAGTGATGGCTGATGCCACCACCGTGTCATAGAATGACTTCAGCAGTGCCCCTTGTACACCAAAAGACCTGAGTCTCCTCAGCAGGAACAGCCTGCGCTGTCCCTTCTTGTAGAGTGCGTCAGTATTGTGTGACCAGTCTAGTTTATTGTTCAGATGAATACCCAGGTACTTATAGGATGTCACCATCTCGATGTCTGTTCCCTGTATATTTACTGGTGCTGTAAGTAAGCTATAAGTGGCCCAATATATCAATACACTTGAGTATTTTCAATTTGTCACCCAGCCCTAGAGAGTATAAGATAAGATAAGCCTTTATTAGTCCCACAATGGGGCAATTCCAGGATTGCAACAGCACAGGGATAGCAACACTAAGAGCAACAATCAGAAGGCAAGAAAAAAAAGCAAGAGCAGCTAATATACATACAGTGGGGAAAAAAAGTATTTAGTCAGCCACCAATTGTGCTAGTTCTCCCACTTAAAAGATGAGAGAGGTCTCCAATTTTCATCATAGGTATACCTCAACTATGAGAGACAAAATGAGAAAAAAAAAATCCAGAAAATCACATTGAAGGATTTTTAATGAATTAATTGGTAAATTCCTCGGTAAAATAAGTATTTGGTCAATAACAAAAGTTCATCTCAATACTTTGTTATATACCCTTTGCTGGCAATGACAGAGGTCAAACGTTTTCTGTAAGTCTTCACAAGGTTTTCACACACTGTTGCTGGTATTTTGGCCCATTTCTCCATGCAGATCTCCTCTAGAGCAGTGATGTTTTGGGGCTGTCACAGGGCAACACGGACTTTCAACTCCCTCCAAAGATTTTCTATGAGGTTGAGATCTGGAGACTGGCTAGGCCACTCCAGGACCTTGAAATGCTTCTTACGAAGCCACTCCTTCATTGCCCAGGCAGTGTGTTTGGGATCATTGTCATGCTGAAAGACCCAGCCACGTTTCATCTTCAATGCCCTTGCTGATGGAAGGAGGTTTTCACTCAAAATCTCACGATACATGGCCCCATTCATTCTTTCCTTTACACGGATCAGTCGTCCTGGTCCCTTTGCAGAAAAACAGCCCCAAAGTATAATGTTTTCACCCCCATGCTTCACAGTAGGCATGGTGTTCTTTCTCCTCCAAACACGACAAGTTGAGTTTTTACCAAAAAGTTGTATTTTGGTTTCATCTGACCATATGACATTCTCCCATTCCTCTTCTGGATCATCAAAATGCTCTCTAGCAAACTTCAGACGGGCCTGGACATGTACTGGCTTAAGCAGGGGGACACGTCTGGCACTGCAGGATTTGAGTCCCTGGTGGCGTAGTGTGTTACTGATGTAGCCTTTGTTACTTTGGTCCCAGCTCTCTGCAGGTCATTCACTAGGTCCCCCCGTGTGGTTCTGGGATTTTTGCTCATCGTTCTCGTGATCATTTTGACCTCACGGGGTGAGATCTTGCGTGGAGCCCCAGATCGAGGGAGATTATCAGTGGTCTTGTATGTCTTCCATTTTCTAACAATTGCTCCTACAGTTGATTTCTTCACACCAAGCTGCTTACCTATTGCAGAGCCAGTCTTCCCAGCCTGGTGCAGGTCTACAATTTTGTTTCTGGTGTCCATTGACAGCTCTTTGGTCTTGGCCATAGTGGAGTATATAAACACACAGTGTGGAGCATTGTAGCTAGATGGAATAAATATGTAGATATATAAACACCCACAGTACGGAGCATTGCAGCTAGGTGGAATAAATTTGTAAATATATAAACACACACAGTGCGGAGCATTGTAGCTAGATGGAATAATATGTAGATATATAAACACAGTGCGGAGCATTGTAGCTAGATGGAATAAATATATAGATATATAAATATAAACACACCCAGTGCGGAGCATTGTAGCTAGATGGAATAAATATGTAAATATATAAACACACACAGTGCAGAGCATTGTTGCTAGATGGGATGAAACAGCACAACCGTCTACTTAGTTATCCTACATGGTATGATTATGTGCCCATACATATTCTCACCCTCCATAGCCACCGGTATTTTCCTAGTTGTATGCCGGAGGGGACCATTGTGTAAGTCTATTGCATCTTTTGCATTCAAAACTATTAGGTTGTTACGTCTTTTTGCTATCTCTGCGAGCAGCCCTGCTTAGGTTGTACAGTCTGACAGCCGTTGGTAGGAAGGACCTGCGAAACCTCTCGGTTGTGCACCTGGGATGATGTAGTCTGCTGCTAAATGAGCTCCTCAGTGCATTCAGTATGTCCTGCATAGGGTGGAACTCGGACTCCAGCGGAGATGACAGTTTAGCCACCGTCCTTCTCTCTCCTATCTCCTCCACCGGGTCAAGGCGCTGCCCCAGGACAGAGCTAGCTTTCTTGATCAGTTTGTTCAGTCTCTTCCTATCGGCTGCGGTAATGCCACTGCCCCAGCAGACCACTCCAAAAGTGATGGCTGATGCCACCACCGTGTCATAGAATGTCTTCAGCAGCGCCCCTTGTACACCAAAAGACCTGAGTCTCCTCAGTAGGAACAGCCTGCGCTGTCCCTTCTTGTAGAGTGCGTCAGTATTGTGTGACCAGTCTAGTTTGTTGTTCAGATGAACACCCAGGTACTTGTAGGATGTCACCATCTCGATGTCTGTTCCCTGTATGTTTACTGGTGCTGTGAGGGGTTGTCCTTGCCTGCGGCAGTCCACCACCAGCTCCTTAGTTTTCCTCGCGTTGATCTGGAGGCAGTTCCGATGGCACCAGTCCACGAAGTCCTGGATAAGCCCTCAGTACTCAGCTTCATCTCCATTGGAGATGAGGCCAATGATCGCAGAGTCATCAGAGAACTTCTGTAGATGGCAGTGTGTTGTGTTGTGTGAGAAGTCCGCAGTATAAAGAGTGAACAGGAAGGGAGCCAACACCGTTCCCTGGGGGGCCCCCGTACCACCGATGATCATGTCGGACACATAGTCCCGGGTTCTCACAAACTGAGGCCGGTTCGTGAGGTAGTCAAGGATCCATGATGACAGGTGCTGGTCCACCCCTGCGCGCAGCAGCTTGTCCTTCAGGATCATCGGTTGGATGGTGTTGAAAGCACTGGAGAAGTCAAAGAACATGATCCTCACCACATTCCCGGGCTTCTCCAGGTGGGACAGAGAACGGTGAAGGAGGAAGATCACCGCATCCTCCACCCCAATGCCATACTGGTAGGCGAACTGGAGTGGATCTATCGCTGGTCCCACCAGGGGGCAGAGGTGAGCAAGGAGCAGTCTCTCCAGGGTCTTCATCAAGTGGGACGTCAAGGCCACCGGTCTGTAGCTGTTCAGGTCTTTGGGGTGGGAAGTTTTTGGTACAGGCACCACACAAGATGTTTTCCACAGCTGTGGTACCCTCCCCAGCTTCAGGCTCAGGTTGAAGATGCACGCCACAATCCCACACAGCTGGTCTGCACAAGACTTGAGGAGCTTTGCGCTGATGCTGTCCGGTCCCGAGGCCTTCCTCGCCTTGATCTTCCTCAGCTCCGGACTCGATGTCTTCAGAGGCAGCAGTGGTTGTTGTGCAGTCAGGGGGGAGGGCGGTTGGTCAAACCTATTGAAAAACAGGTTCAGATTGACTGTGGATTAATAAATGAGCTGGGATTACAGATGTATAGCAGGCTGACGGGAATTTCCATAGAAGAATTCTAAAAACCACGGTCAGGCTGCTAGCTTACGCACTAACTAAGCCAGCTGCATTGTCGTGATGCTAACTCTGAGGCTCACTGTGAAACTTCCTGTTCTCTTCCTCATAGAGGATGGACCAGACAATCCAGGACCAGGTCTGTTCAGTAATGATGTGATCACCTCACAGGAGAGAACAGCCAATCATAATGGAGCGTTTCAGACATCCCTGTAGTCCCAGACTCTGTGGGAGAGGAGAACTCCTGTGGAGGAAGGCTTTGGTCTGTTTGGCTTCATAGATAAATAAAGATAAGATGACAAAGAGGAAACCCCCAGAACAGAATAGTGACTCTTTAAATTTGTAACTCTTTATTGTACTGTGGCGTCCATAATTGTAACTGTATGTGACTCACATGGATGCATGCTTGAATTCAGCCTAGAGAGACTTTAGGCTGGCAATGTGTATTGACATCACACCTCAAGAGGACAATACGTCTAGACCACCTACGGCTCGAGAGAAAGGAGAGGATTCCTCGCGTCTGACCATCTGGGGTCAGACAGGAGAACAGAAGGACTCTGGAGTTTTATGATGCAAATGGAAGGATGTAAAGGAAGTGTGTGACTCGATATGTGATGTATTATTTGGAGGTGTGTGTATAAATGGGTGAGAGTGACTGCATTCTCCCTCTTGTTACTCTGACTGAGAGAGAGGCGTAGGATGTGAGAGAATTAAAGAAAATACTGGAAGGACATCCAGTCTCGTCAATTCTTGACTCCTACACTGGTGACCTATACATGAATCTGAGCACGCTGAGGCTGGAAGACAGCTTGGTGATCGACATGGAAGAACCGGGAGACAGCCGCTCAGACCCGGATTCACCGGGAACTGCCCGCAGGGGCACAAGCCTGATTAAGCTCCCCGAGTTTTGGCACGATGACCCACACTCATGGTTCCAGCACGTGGAGTCGCGGTTCCTACTCAGGGGAGTATCAGCGGACGACATTAAATTTCATAATGTCATCGCGAGACTCGACAGCCGCACAGCTCGGTGTGTGCGGAGCCTGGTGCAGCAGCCGTCCGCTGCTGGCAAATACGACGCGCTGAAAGCCACACTCATCAGGAGCTTCGTGCCATCGCCCGAGGCAAGGGCCAGGCAGCTGCTGGACCTGCGTGACAGAGGTGGACGCAGGCCGACTGTCCTCATGGAGGACATGCTACAGATGATCGGGATGGACAACGACGCGTTCCTCTTCAAGCACATTTTCCTGAGGACGCTCCCAGCGCACACGAGAGGTCCCCTGTCCAGCAGACGATGTGTGAACCAGCAGGACTTCCGCGAGCTGGCCCAGGAGGCGGACCGGCTCCTCAACGCCTGCGACGAGCAGGAGACTTCCGTGGCAGCGGCAGACCTCGGCGCGGCGGCCGGGGGCAATGTGGAGCCAGAGGCAGCGGAACCCACCCCAGCGACGACGGCGGCGGCGAGATCCCGAGCCAGGGGCGATGACAGCCTCTGCTATTACCACCGACGCTTCGCTGGGAAGGCGCACAGATGCATCCCGCCGTGCAGTTTCAAAAAGCGGGAAACGACCGGGCCGGGAGTCATTAGCAGCTTCCACTCTTGGCGAACTGAACAAGCCGCTTTATCTGACAGACGCGGGCTCCGGGCGGCAATTCCTCGTGGACACCGGAGCCCAGAGAAGCTTCATCACTGCGACTTATGCAGATCGTGTGGCTGGACCCCGCGGAGACGGAGCAACAGCGGCCAACGGCTCCAGCATCAAGACATACGGAGAGAGAACCTTGTCTCTGTCCTTCCACGGCTGTGCTTAGGAGTGGAACTTCATTGTAGCGGCAGTGAGCTTCAATATGTTAGGTGCTGATTTTCTGTGTTCACATGGTTTGTTAGTTGATCTGGCCAACAGACGCCTAGTAAATGCACTCTCTTTCTGTTCTATCCCTTGTGCAGCTCGGGTGTCCCCGCTGCCAGTACAGACCAACGTTGCCGCAGCAGGTGGTAAGTTCCACACTCTCCTACACCAGTTTCCAGCACTCACAGTTCCCACTTTTTCAGCTAAGGTGGTGAAACACGGGGTGGAGCACTTCATAACCACGGGTGGCCCACCAGTTTTTGCTAAAGCTCGGCGGCTGGATGCAGCCAAGCTCTCCGTGGCACAGGAGGAGTTCGCCAACCTGGAAAGGTTGGGCATAGTCCGACGCTCGAAGAGCGCCTGGGCTTCCCCCCTGCACATGGTACCTAAAGCTGATGGCTCGTGGAGACCTTGTGGTGATTACTACAGGTTGAACAATGCCACAGCACAGGACCGCTACCCAATTCCGCATATCCAGGATTTTTCAGTGCACCTAGCAAAAGCGCGCATTTTTTCTAAAATAGACCTGGTCCGCGGTTATCACCAGGTACCGGGGGGGCAATGGATCAGCGTTCTCGTCGCGCCCTCCGCCAGTACCCGGGCTCGCCTGGGGAAGCTAATGATCCTACCAGCAGACTAAATTCGAAGAGACGACGCCTCTGTGCCAAGTCAAAGAAGAATCCTAGTCACAGTCCTAAAGCCGAAAGCAAACAGCCCCAAGAGCACTTTGTGGTAGGATCGGCCCTTCGCATATTACAACTAAACGTTGAAGGCCTATCTGCAGCCAAGCGAAGCCTTATCGAAGTCCTCGCCTTCCAACATTTGATTGATGTAATCTGCCTCCAAGAGACTCATATTGGCACAGAGGAAGCTGGCCGCTTCACCATCAAAGGCTTTGACCTCCTGTGCTATGTTCTACATGCTAAACATGGACGTGCCACCTATGTGCGTTCTGACATAGTTGAAGCAAATCACCTGATAACAACACATTTCTCAGACACCATAATCATTGGTGGCTTCCATATTGTCAATGTGTACAAGCCCCCTAATGCCAACTGGGATCTGCAGGTCTTACCCACCCTACCCCACCCTGCCATCTATGTGGGGGACTTTAACAGCCATCACCCTGACTGGGGGTACCCAGCAGTGGACAGTGATGGGAAGGCACTTTCAGACTGGGCATCCAGAAATGACCTCGCTTTGATATACGACCCCAAACAAAGAGGAACCTTCCACTCTGCTAGGTGGAAGAAGGACTATTCTCCTGACCTGTGTTGGGTCAGCTCTTTGAATGGGGAGCCATATCCTACACAGATCCTCATTCTTGATGATTTTCCACACAGCCAACACCGGCCCCTGCTTGTACACATTGGCCTACAACTTCCAGTCATATACAGCCCAAGGAAGATGCGCTGGAACTTCCGCAAAGCCAACTGGAAGAAATTCAGTGAAACTCTGGACCGGAGCGTTGTTACCATCCCACTCCACACCATCACTGTAGATGAAGCATACAACCGCTTCTGCAGCGCAATCTTCAAGGCTGCCCATACTGCAATCCCACGAGGCTACCGACCCCTCTATGTCCCATGTTTGGACGGAGAAAGTGCTGCCCTCCTACAATCCTATCAAACATCAGGGGACCCAGAGATAGCAGACCATCTCATTGAATCGCTAAATACAGCTCGGCGAAAGAAATGGGAGGAGACAGTTGCTGACCGGAGCTTTACCCACTCTAGCAGGAAATGTTGGAGCCTCATCCGTCGCCTAGGAGCTGCACAGAAGCCCCCTAGCCAAAGCCGAGCATCCGTCACACCCAACCAAGTTGCATCCCACCTACTGACTATCGCCAAAGCACCCCAAGACAAAGACACCAAAAGAGCAGTTACAACTGAGCTAAAAAAACACCAAAAAATGCCTGTAGAGGAAACGAACCCTGAACCCTTCGAGGCTGCTGAACTGGAGAAAGTCCTACAGAGCCTGAAATGTGGAAAGGCAGCAGGATACGATAACATCTTCCCAGAATTCATGAAAAATCTTGGCCCCCGAGCCCTAACCTGGTTGACACAATTCTACACAAGGATCACACAAACAAACTCGATCCCAAAGAAATGGCGGACAGCAAAGGTCATTGCCATCCCAAAACCTGGCAAAGACCACAAATTACCAGCAAGCTACCGCCCAATCTCCCTACTCAGCGTTCCTTACAAAATCATGGAGCGCCTAATTCTGCAACGCATTTCCCCAGAGGTAGAGGATATTCTAAGTGTGGATCAAGCAGGTTTCCGCAAGGACCGCAGTACAGGAGAACAACTACTGGCCCTAACCACCTTCATCGAAAATGGCTTCGAGAGCAGACTGAAGACAGGGGCTGTGTTTCTCGACCTTACAGCCGCCTATGATACGGTCTGGCACAAAGGCCTCCTCCTGAAACTTATAAAGGCGATCCCTGCTTGGGCAACAGCAATTATAAAAACCCTGCTGACCAACCGAAGGTTCAGAGTCCACCTCAGTCAGAAGACAAGTGCATGGAGAATGCAGAAAAACGGACTCCCACAAGGCTCAGTTCTAGCTCCAACTCTGTTCAACCTCTACATAAACGACCTGCCTACTACAAAATCCCGCAAATTCACCTATGCAGACGACATCTGTTTGGCATTCCAAGCACCAGACTTTGAACCACTGGAACGGGTGCTCACGGAAGATCTTGCCAAACTGGACCAGTTCTGCAAAATCTGGCGCCTAAAACCAAGCCCAGCAAAAACCGTCTCCAGTGTATTCCATCTCCACAATGCAAAAGCTGCTAGAGAACTAAACATCCACCTGAGCGGACTCAAGCTTAAGCATGCCCCAAATCCAACTTATCTTGGAGTGACCCTTGATAGGACCTTATCCTTCAAGGAACATCTAAAGGGGACGGCTGCTAAGGTGAAAGTACGAAACAACCTGCTCTGCAAGCTCGCTGGTGCAAAATGGGGGGCGGCAGTCTCCACCCTGCGCACCTCAGCACTGGCCCTTTCATACTCTGTAGCAGAATATTGTGCCCCTGTCTGGTCCAGGTCATCTTACACACACCATGTAGACACCCAGCTCAACACAACCATGAGAACTATAACTGGAACAATCCGCTCAACACCACTCCCCTGGCTCTCTGTATTGTCAAACATAGCCCCTCCACACATCCGGCGAGCAGCATTAACTCAAAGGATGCTCCAAAAAGTTAAAGATTCTCCTCACTTACCAATCCATGCAGATATCTACACTCCACCCACTGCCCGACTTTCATCCAGACGGCCGATTTGGAAAAACCCTCCCCCAGCTGACTTTACCATCCAGACAGCTTGGCAAGAGGAATGGGAGACCAAGGAGGTCCCAAACAAACAGCTGGTGATAAACCCCAACCAACAGGTCCCGGGCACCAACCTCCCAAGGAGACAGTGGTCTACACTCAATCGCTTCAGGACTGGACATGGCCCCTGCTTGGCCAGCCTTTACAGATGGGGCAGTAGCCCTAGCCCACTGTGCGCATGTGGAGAGGAGCAAACAATGGAACACATCATAGAGGCTTGCCCGCTCCAAAGACTGGAAGGAGGATTACACACCCTCCATACAGCAAACCAGGAGGCAACTGCTTGGCTTAAGGACTTTGCATTCGCTAAATAAATAAATAAATAACCAGGTACCGGTCCGGCCAGAGGACATTCCCAAAACAGCGGTAATAACCCCGTTCGGACTTTTTGAGTTTTTACGCATGCCTTTTGGCCTTAAAGGCACCGCGCAAACCTTTCAACGGATGATGGACGCAGTGCTGCGCGACCTTCCGTTTGTTTTTGTCTACTTGGACGATATTTTAGTGGCCAGCGCCTCCGAGGAGGAACACCAAAAACACCTCACTACGGTTTTTCAGAAGTTGGAGGCACACGGGCTGATAATCAACCCGGCCAAGTGCCAGTTTGGCGCAGCACAAATTGATTTTCTGGGGCACCGCGTCTCACCGGAGGGAGCAGTCCTTCTCCCTGCTAAAGTGTGCGCGGTGGCTGAGTTTCCTCAGCCATGGACGGTGAAAGCGTTGCAGGAATTTTTGGGGATGGTTAATTTTTATAACCGTTTCATACCCTGTGCAGCGCAACTCATGCAGCCGTTATACACCGCACTTAAAAAGCAGAAACCCACCAATGTGATCGAATGGTCCCCGGAGTGGGAGCACGCGTTCACAGTGGTGAAAAAAGCACTCGCTGACGCAGCACTGCTGGCGCACCCAGACCCGGCAGCTCGCATAGCGCTAACCACAGACGCGTCAGAGGTAGCGATAGGGGCCGTGGTAGAGCAGCAGGTCGCCGAAGTTTGGCAACCTCTCGCCTTTTTCAGCAGGTCCTTGCGCGAGCCCGAGCGGAAATACAGTGCATTTGACAGGGAACTCCTGGCACTCCACTTGGCCATTCGCCATTTCCAGTTCTGGCTGGAAGGGCGGCGTTTCACCGCGTTTGTCGACCACAAACCGCTCACTCTTGCAATGTCCAAAACTTCAGAACCGTGGTCAGGGTGGCAGCAGAGACAGCTGGACGCAATTTTGGAATTTACCACCGATATTCAGCATGTGACCGGTAAACTCAATGTGGTGGCAGACTGTCTATCACGCGCGGTAACAGCACCCATCCGCGGGGAGCGGGGGTGCGCGGCTGCTTACCCAGAGCGCGGTAATAGCGCGGACGCGCACGCGGCTCCGGTCCACGTGGGAATAGATTATGCAGCCATGGCAGTGGAGCAGAGCGAGGATGCGGACGTACGCGCGCTCCTGTCTGGACCAACAGGGTTAAGGCTGGAGAGCAAAATTTTACAAGCCGGTTCACCCCCTCTAATCTGCGATGTCTCCACCGGGCGGCCGCGCCCGGTGGTACCGGCCACATGGCGCTGTCGCGTTTTTGACGTCGTGCACTCCCTAGCGCACCCGGGAGTGCGCGCTTCGGTGAAAATGGTAGTGGAGAAGTTTGTTTGGCTGAGCCTGCGCAAGCACGTGAAGGAGTGGGCTAAAGCCTGCATGGCTTGCCAGCGGGCCAAAATCCACAGGCACACCAAAGCACCCTTAGAACCGTTTCACATTCCGGCTAAGAGGTTCGATCATGTGCACGTGGACCTTGTGGGCCCCCTACCGCCATCTCAAGGGTTCACACATCTCTTGACGATGGTGGACCGGACCACACGTTGGCCAGAAGTGGTCCCGTTAACATCAACCACAGCGGCAGAGGTGGCTCGCGCTTTTTTAACAGCCTGGGTAGCGCGTTTTGGGGTTCCGTCAGATATTACGTCCGATAGGGGACCTCAGTTTGCGTCGGAACTGTGGTCAGCAGTGGCCAGCGGCTTCGGAGCGGCAGTACACTGCACTACCGCTTATCATCCCCAGGCCAACGGTTTATGCGAGCGTTTTCACAGGTCTTTGAAGGCAGCCCTCAGAGCGTCGCTAACGGACACAGATTGGGTAAACAAACTACCATGGATTTTATTGGGGTTGCGTTCGGCACCCAAAGAGGACCTAGATGCCTCACCAGCAGAGTTGGTTTTAACGCAACCTCTCAGGCTGCCCGGCGAGTTCTTGCCAGACCATTCAGCACCAGGGCCCCCCCCGGTCCGGGGACCTCTGAGTAACACGGGAGCGGAAATGCTCCCGGGCCCCGCTCATCACACTTTTCCGCGTGTGTTCGTGCCCAAAGCTTTACAAAACGCAGAGTTTGTTTTTGTCAGACACGACGCTCAGCGTCACAGCCTCCGCCCACCTTACGACGGTCCATTCCGAGTGCTGGAGACCGGGGAGAAATATTTTGTGCTAGATTTGGGGGGCAGGAGGGAGACGATCAGTATTGATAGATTAAAACCTACTTTTGTGTTGCATAATGAGTCTGTACGCCCGGCTGGCGCGCCTCGACGCGGCAGGCCTCCCAGGGGACGGTCCCCGGACCCCCCGCAAGGGGCAAATAACCTTTCTCCCCCTCATTCCACAGATTCACAGCAGGACGGCCCGGCACAGGCTGTGAGACCTGTGTACAGCAGATTCGGGAGAAGATTGAATCCTAGACGACAGGCAGAGTGATGTGGGTTTTGATCAGACTGTTGGATTGTGCTGTAAGATCCTGCGGGGGGGGGGGAATGACTCTGTAGGTGTATGTCCAGTCTTTCGCGTGGGAGGGGGAGTGATGTGGCGTCCATAATTGTAACTGTATGTGACTCACATGGATGCATGCTTGAATTTAGCCTAGAGAGACTTTAGGCTGGCAATGTGTATTGACATCACACCTCAAGAGGACAATACGTCTAGACCACCTACGGCTCGAGAGAAAGGAGAGGATTCCTCACATCTGACCATCTGGGGTCAGACAGGAGAACAGAAGGACTCTGGAGTTTTATGATGCAAATGGAAGGATGTAACGGAAGTGTGTGACTCGATATGTGATGTATTATTTGGAGGTGTGTGTATAAATGGGTGAGAGTGACTGCGTTCTCCCTCTTGTTACTCTGACTGAGAGAGAGGCGTAGGATGTGAGAGAATTGCGTGTCTCTACTGCTGATTATCGAACGAAATTATGGATTTAATAAGCTGGGCTTTGAACGCAATTGACACTATTTTTTCAACGAGGAAAAGTGCCCCGGGGGAGGTAGTTTGCCCCGCAGGAACAGCAGCTGCGGGCTATTTGAGGGACACAAGTAATTGGAAACTCTTGTGCCTGTCTGATATCTCTGTCGAAGATGTCGAAGATTTATACATCTTCGTAGCAATGGTCATCGGGATCCTTCTGATTGGATCTGGGATTGTCCTGGTGTACCGTAAATTGATGAAGATGGACGTAGCCTATCAAAATGCTGGCCAGGCGAGGCTTAACCATCAAATTGAACAATTGGGGAGGACTCTGACAGCGGCTAATGGAGAACTGTCTAGGAAAATGGATTACATCATGATCACGCTGAGAGCCGTCCATGAAGAATTCAACGTCCAGCACTGAAGGATTAAAGTACTGAATCTGTAAGAGAATATAAAGTTTTTTTTTCTCTGGGAACAGTACTATTCGACTAATCTGACCTGCCCTCACACAAGTCCTCCAGATTATCTGCAGTTTTTTGTTTCCAAAACATTTGAGCTGCATTGACTCTTATGGACAGCCAGCTGCCTGGCTCAAGGACAAAGTGCCAGCCGCTAGACAAAACATCTCCTGCTGAAGAGACTTTGTTGTTCTTAACTGATATAAACACCTCCACTCAACACTACACCCACACTGACTCAATAAACTGATGAGAAGATCATACACTCACTGCTCTCTTTGTGTCTTTGTGTACATACTATGTCTGCTAATTGTGCATTGAGGGCTTTTTTTCTTGTAATCATAATATTGATCATTTATTACTGGTATTCTGACAATCAATGCTTTTTTGCTCTCTCCTATTGTGTTATCCTTTTCTTCCCTATGCTTCCTGTTCCTAGTCTGATGACAGGCGCGTTATCGACGCTGCTGCGTCACCGGAAATGCATGTCGTTTTCAGTGTCAAGTCAAATCCCTCGTATGTTATCAGTTGTACTGTTAGTGTGCTTGGCAATAAATCCTTTTCTGAGCTCTGAGAATTAAAGAAAATTCTGGAAAGACATCCAGTCTCGTCAATTCTTGACTCCTACAGTACAGTTTTTTTTCCCCCATAATATTTTTTTTATTGAACCTTTTTTTTTTTTTTTAACAATCATGGCACATACAATCAGACACTAACACAAAAGTAATTTAAAAATTAAAAAGAACAAAAAAAAAGTGTAATAAAAACAACAACAACCATTAACAAACAAGTCAACAACAATGCTCCTCTGTTTAGGTAATCTGTTACATAAGAATACATAATATACATTCAACAGCTTGGAATTTGCAAGGTCCACACATATCATTCACCTTCTTCTTCAGACGTTATGTTTAAATTCTTTACATAATCAATGAAAGGTCTCCATATATTCTCAAACACATTTTCCTTTGATTTCAGTATGTATGTTATTCTTTCTAGTGGAAGGTTTGTTAACATCTGTCTTAACCACTGAGTCACATCTGGTCTATGAGTCTTTTTCCACAATAGTGCAATACATTTTTTTGGTATTAAGCAAACTGAGGTCTGTGAATGCTCTTTCACTCTTATTAAAGTTATGTTTTTCTGGATACAGACCCAACAAAAACAGTTTAGGGTTCAATGTGATTTGTTTTGAAATTATTTTTTCAATTGTTACCCTCACCTCTTCCCAAAATATTCTGATTTTTCTACATTCCCATAAACAGTGAAATAGGGTTCCTTTACTTTCCATACATTTTGTGCATGTATCTGGTATGTTTTTGTTATATTTATTTAATTCCACTGGTGTAACATACATCCGCATTAACCAATTAAAATGTATCAGTTTAAGACGTACATTTATTGATTTGGTTTGAGCTCCTGCACAAGCCATTTCCCATTGTTCCTCTGAAATTCCAATTTGCAGGTCTTCTTTCCAATAATTCAGTCTTTTCTGTGAGTTTTCACTTGAGGATAGTGTCAATGAGTTATAAAACTCTGAAATAATACCCTTTCTCTTACTATCTTTCACCAAAATTTTTTCCAAAAATGAATAAGTAGGTCGGGTGAGAGCATTATTTTGATTTGATCGAATAAAATTTCTAAGCTGAAGATATTTAAAAAAGTGTGTTCTATTAAGATTGAATTTAATCCTCAGTTCTTCAAAAGACATTATGTTATCTGAGCGTGATAAATATAAGTCTTGAATCTTTTGAATCCCTTTTAAATTCCATACTTTAAATACAGCATCCGCTCTCCCTGGTGTAAAATATTGATTACCCCATATTGGGCTAAATTTTGACAGTAAGTGTGGTTCTTTTAAATATTTTTTGGTTTCACACCATATTTTGATCATGTGCTTTACAATTGGATTTTTAACTTGTTTCTGTAATTTTTTAGCCGAGTCTGAGTATATGAATAAGGGAAGAGGTAAAGGTAAATTGTATGATTCCATTTCAGTCCAGTGAGGAAGATCATTTGATGAAAAATAATATGTCATAGACCTCAGTTGTGCGGACCAGTAATACAACATAAAGTTTGGACATTTCAGACCTCCACGATCAAATGGTAAATATAGTAAGGACAAACGTAATCTAGCCTTCCTATTGTTCCATATAAATTCCACTAACTTTTTTTTAATTCTTGAGAATAGATCTGAAGGTGGTGGTAAAGGAGTGTTTTGAAATAAGTAAAGTATTTTTGGTAAGAAATTACTTTTAAGTATATTAATTCTCCCGATCATCGACATTGGTAGTGACATCCATCTCTGAAGTAACTCATTAATATCTGTCATTAAGGCTTCATAGTTGGCACTGGCGACTGATTCTAGCTTAGGCAAAATTTGAATTCCTAAATATTTAAACTGATTTACAACATTGAATTGATTTACCTCAGGAGCTGGGTGATTTCTCTGGGTCTCATTTAGCATTAATATTGAAGATTTTGTTTTCTTTATTTTATATCCTGATATATCCCCAAAGTTCTTTATTGAACTTAACAAGGTCGGAATTGATTTTTTAAAATTCAACATAAACAAAATTACATCATCGGCATACAGGGAGATTTTATGTTCTGTTGGTCCTACTTTAATTCCATATATTTGTGGATGTAAACGTACTGCCATCGCTAAAGGTTCAATTGCCATAGTAAACAGTAAAGGTGAAAGTGGACAGCCTTGTTGACATCCTCTATTGATTTTTATTGATTTTGAGATATTGCTGTTTGTTAGGATTTCTGCTGTAGCATTATTGTATATTATCTGGACCCATTTTATGAAATTATTTCCAAGTCCAAACCTTTGTAGAACTTCAAAAAGATAGGGCCATTCGACCCTATCAAAGGCCTTTTCGGCGTCCAATGCTAGGAGAGCTGTATCCAGTGCTTCTTTATTGGAATAAATAATATTAAATAGTCTTCTTACATTATGGAAGCCTTGTCTTCCCATTATAATGCCATTCTGATCTCATTTAACCCCTTGCACTCTGGTCAATTTCCCTAAAAACGCCAAAAAATAACGTGCCCAAAGTAAATCAAAAGCTGTTCTTCAACCCTTTGCAGCATCTTCATGGGGTTGGTCTCATTTAAAAGAAAACACTTTGCATTTTTTGGCAAAACAGTCATAATCTCTCTAAGTGCTCCTGCCACTGAGTAACAGTCATGTAAACATAGTGAACTTGAAGAAAATAAATTTTGCCTGGTTGTTTTTTTGGATACAAATGCTTGCAAATAACATACAGCTTCAGATCCGGGCTGGAAAATGCAACAGAAATGTAGAACAAAGTGTTATCCAGCTGAGGTCAAAATTTTGTAACAATACCACAAAAAATGAATATATTACACAGCTTTGTTCTCAGGCGTTTTTGAACTGTGACAAATTGTGCCAAATGGCACAGTTTGGAAAAACGTCTGTAACTTTTGAATGATTCAATATAGAAGCTTGATCTTGGGCTCTTGTTATGGAGAATTATCTATCTGGTTCTGTATAGTTGTGATCGCGGAGTGGGCATCGGTTAGAATGCCAAGAACTGGGCTGGATGAATTCTCTATGGTCTTTGTTCAGACTTGCTTCAACACTTGTTCCAACATGTGTGTGTGTGTGTGGTTCTGTAACAAATAAAAGGGAAGAGCATATCAGATATAAAGTCTACCTAATACTTCAATAACATAAATAACCAGGAAAATATAACTAAAGCATTGGTGGAAATATAACAGCTTATAATGAACTAAAACAATGTTGGTCAAATCCAATATTAAATAGTAGTCACGTGCTGCCCTTATAGGTAGGCCTCAAAGCCTTAACTACTACACTAATTATTAAAGTAAACAAAGGCACACTTCTCTCATTTACAATATACCCATAATTACACAAGCTCAAATACAGGTGACTACTTTAAGCAATATATATATAGACCTAAGAACCAACAACTAAAATAATAATACAGTAACAAGAACATAGTGTAACTTAGCCCCTTAGTCTATAGCTAACAATGGTAAACAGTGGAATATCATGTCCTTAAAATTATCCCGGTGAACAATAACCATATTAAACGTCTTGTAGGGTGAAATATGGAATATTAATAAATATGAAATATGATCAGATATGAATTATTTAATTTATATTGATGTATTGGAATCTGAGATCAAATCTCGTTTCATATACACCAGAAAAGTCAATAACACTTGTAGGGGCACCAGCTTCTATCTCTAAGAAGCAATTTAATCTTTAATTTCATTTTATACCTGTTTAATCACTCAATAAATTAATCAATAATCAGTCTCAAAAATTTTCCGTGAATTCGATACCTATGCTTGAAACAGACTCAGAATGAAATAAATTCTCAACAACTTCTCTCATTTTCACATATTTATTAAAACGGAATGATTAACAGACATTGCAGTAATTTCATTAATCATAAAATCAATTTTGTAAATGATAGATTAACAATGTCAATATTTTCGGAACCAGGGTTAAACTGAGAAATGAATCTCTATCAGTTTGAGTTAACAGATTATGGAAACAACACAAATTTATGGAGAAAGTTTACTAATTATATGAAAAAGTCCTGGATTAATCTTAAGGAAATAAAAACGGAATTTTAATAAAAAGAAGAGTTATGCTAAGGGCTTCTTAATTTGCATCTGATTAGATATACAAATTATTACCGAACCTCAGATGTTTAATTCAGCAGATGAATTAAAGTTTGCAGCTCACGTGATTCCTAGTTCGGCGTCGTCCTCAGCCCAAGATTTCGTAGATGTTAGAGGAAATATCTGCCCGCAGATATTTCAATATCCACATTTCGACCTTTAAAGTCAAGCGGTCAAAGAGGCTGGATGATGGCTGTATGACCCAGAGTTGAAACTGGGCTAGATGATGACGATGTTTCTCCAGCGTGTGATGAACAGCTGCGCGTTTTCCTCAGCTGCACGTGATGTGGAGAGCTGCGTCTTCTCAGAGGCCTTCGATAATAATTAATTAAAGATATCTAATCCAATCTCAAATTAAAAAAAAAAAAGCTTTGGACTTTAGATAAAATTAATAGCTCCTGGTGGGTGCTTGGTCAAGAAAAATATATATAAAAAAATAAAATCAAGATTAAAGTTTACATTAAAATTAAACAAACGGTGATTTTACAGAAAGTTTATCAAAGAAAAAGAGATAAGTAAAAATTGGAGTTTAACTCCGATTAAGAATTGAGCTCAAAGAAATAGGAATTCCTAGGCATTTAAGAGAAAAAGGAAAAACATTAAAATACGAAGTTACATAAACAAATTACGAGTTATCTGCTCTGTGTTCAGAAAAGCGACACGTGGTCGAAGTCTTTGTTCAGACGGTCCTTTGTTCTTCCTTGCTGTGTGTAGACAATAGAGAGAGACAACCATCCAAAGAGGTGAATCAGAGGCGAGAAGGGGCGAAGAGAAAAGAGACGATTCGGAAAGAGAGCAAAAAGAGCCGAAAGAGGATGAACAAAGAGTCTTTTGCCTTTTATAAGTTCTGTTGAGTTATCGCGGGCTTCCGGGTTGACCAGAATCTCAGCCAATGAGCGTCCTTCATGGGTGGCTCGATGAACCTTTAGTCCAATAACAGACAGTCTGCAAGGAACCAATAGGATGAAGAAGCTGGGGCTCCGAAAACTGGGTGAAATGTGATATCGGTCCACATGAATTACACAATTTTAAATACATTGGAATATACTTTTACACACACTTATGTATAACTAAACTAACCTTAATGTATCTTATAAGCAGTGCTTCTAAATCAACATGCAGGAATAAACATTCATTTAAACATTTTTAACATGTTATATATATATATATATATACAGTATATATATATATATATATATATATATATATACAGTATATATAATATGCTGGACTCACCCTATCTCTGAGGGTGAGTCCAGCAATCCTACGGAGAAAGCTCATTTCAGCCGCTTGTATCCGCGATCTCGTTCTTTCGGTCATTACCCAAAGCTCGTGACCATAGGTGAGAGTAGGAACGTAGATTGACTGATAAATCGAGAGCTTTGCCTTAGAACTAAGCTCCCTCTTCACCACAACAGACCGGTACAACGTCCGCATCACTGCAGATGCTGCTCCAATCCATCTGTCGATCTCTCGCTCCATTCTCCCCTCACTCGTGAACAAGACCCCAAGATACTTAAACTCCTCCACTTGGGGCAGGAGCCTGTCCCCAACCCGGAGAGGACAATCCACCTTTTTCCGGCTGAAGACCATGGACTCGGACTTGGAGGTGCTGATTCTCATCCCAGCCGCTTCACACTCAGCGGCAAACCGTCCCAGCAAGAGCTGTAGGTCATTGCTGGATGAAGCCAACAGGACAACATCATCTGCAAACAACAGAGATGAGATCCTGTGGTCACCAAGCATGACACCCTCCATTCCCTGGCTGTGCCTAGAAATCCTGTCCATAAAAATTATGAACAGGATCGATGACAAAGGGCAGCCCTGGCGGAGTCCAACTCTCACTGGGAATGACTCCGACCGAGTGTTGGCAATACGAACCAAACTCTCACAACAGTTGTACAGAGACCGAATAGCTCGTAACAACAAGCACGATACCCCATATTCCCGAAGCACCTCCCACAAAAATCCACGAGGGATGCGGTCAAATGCCTTCTCCAAGTCCACAAAACACATATAAACTGGTTGGGCAAACTCCCACGAACCCTCGAGAATTCTCGAGAGGGTAAAAAGGTGGTCCGATGTGCCATGGCCAGGACGAAAACCACATTGTTCCTCCTGAATCCGAGGTTCGACCAACGGCCGGACTCTCCTCTCCAGTACCTTGGCATAGACCTTCCCAGGGAGGGTGAGGAGTGTGATCCCTCTAAAGTTGGAGCACACCCTCCGGTCCCCTTTTTTAAAGAGAGGAACCACCACCCCGGTTTGCCATGCCAAAGGCACTGCCCCCGACCTCCACGCAATGTTGCAGAGGCGTGTCAACCATGACAACCCAACAACATCCAGGGCCTTGAGGTACTCGGGGCGAATCTCGTCCACCCCTGGGGCCCAGCCACCAAGGAGATTTTTAACCACCTTGGCGACCTCAGCCCCTGTGATAGGCGAGTCATCCCCCTTGTCCCCAAACCCTGCTTCCTCTGTGGAAGGCGTATCAGTGGGATTGAGGAGATCATCGAAGTATTCCTTCCACCCCTCGACGATGTCCCCAGTCAAAGTCAACAGTGTCCCATCCGCACCATACACAGTGTGGATGGGGAGCTGCTTTCCCCTCCTGAGCCGCCGGACAGTTTGCCAGAATCTCTTTGAGGCCGACCGAAAGTTTTGTTCCATGGCCTCACCGAACTCCTCCCATACCCGGGTTTTTGCTTTAGCAACCACCCGAACTGCACTCCACTTGGCCTGCCGGTACACCTCAGCTGCTTCGAGAGTCCCACAAGCCAACCAAGCTTGATAGGACTCCTTCTTCAGCTTAATGGCCCCCCTCACCACTGGTGTCCACCACTTGGTTTGGGGGTTGCCACCACGAGATGCACCGACCACCTTGTGGCCGCAGCTCTGGGCCGCCGCTTCAACAACAGAGGTGGAGAACATGGCCCATTCAGACTCCATGTTTCCAGACTCCCTCGGAATGTGGTTGAGGTTCTTCCGGAGGTGGGAGTTGAAGACCTCCCGGACAGGGGCCTCAGCCAGACGCTCCCAGCACACCCTCACTATACGTTTGGGTCTACCAGGTCTGAATGGCTTCCTCCCCTGCCATCGGATCCAACTCACCACCAGGTGGTGATCAGTTGACAGCTCTGCACCTCTCTTTACTCGGGTGTCCAAGACATACGGTCGCAGGTCTGATGACACGATAACAAAATCGATCATCGAC
Organism: Pholidichthys leucotaenia; assembly: GCA_020510985.1. Classification (NCBI taxonomy): domain Eukaryota; kingdom Metazoa; phylum Chordata; class Actinopteri; order Cichliformes; family Pholidichthyidae; genus Pholidichthys; species Pholidichthys leucotaenia. The sequence continues at coordinate 42,988,504 of CM035836.1, forward strand.
CTGCGACCTAGGGTGTCCTGGTGCCAGGTGCACATATGGACACCCTTATGCTTGAACATGGTGTTCGTTATGGACAGACTGTGGTTAGCACAGAAGTCCAATAACTGAACACCACTCGGGTTCAGATCGGGCAGGCCGTTCCTCCCAATCACCCCCCTCCAGGTTTCACTGTCATTGCCCACGTGCGCATTGAAGTCCCCCAGTAGGACAATGGAGTCTCCAGGAGGAGCACCCTCCAGCACCCCAGTCACAGACTCCAAAAAGGGTGGGTACTCTGAAACATCATTTGGTGCATAGGCACAAATGATGGTCAGGACCCGTTTCCCAACCCGAAGGCGCAGGGAAGCAACCCTTTCGTCCACCGGGGAAAACTCCAATATAGAGGCAGCAAGGTGGGGCGATACAAGAATACCCACCCCTGCTAGGAAAGGGTATATTAAAACCAAATTAGCCCTTAAACTAATTTCAAAGACCTCTGTAAAATCTAATAAACTTCAATCAACTTACTATTATCAAATAGTACACACAAATACATTCAACACCATTAGCTTGAGCTAATAATCTTAAAACTCCCATCAAAGGTGAAAAACAAGCACAAGGTTTAGAGTTCAATCTCTTAAGCTCTATTCTGTAATTTCCCAGTTTTGGGATCAATAAAGTACATCCGTCTAAAAGAAATCATTCCACCTCTAAGAGGAATTTTCATTTGCCAACCAGGTATCTAAAGAAAGATCAACAAGAAGATTAAGATCCAAAACCACTCACTTTTATGTTTGCCAAGATGATGGCCCTCCTGTTTATCAGTTTAGCCATCTGCCTAGCAATCACACCCACTGTTACCCAGTCAGAATTGGGCCAAGCCAAAACGAAAGGTCAAAGATCCTCGGGTGGATTCTTAATAACAGCCTCATCATTACAGCCTCTTGTTAACCTTAGCATGCCCACTGTTAACTCGGTCAACACTGCTAAACCAAAACGCCAGGTTGTCGAACCACAAATGGTTACCAAAATCTTATAAGACACTGTGTTGGTTTTGAATGCTTGCTCCGAAGCTTCAGTCAGACTCAACAAGGTCTTGAACTCTTTGCTCTTTGTGTTAAAGGTTGACTATGCTCACACACAGCCAATGTATATGTTACTCTCAGAAGTAGCTAGAAACATTAGCTTTTCAGTTAACGCTTTAGCAATGAATATGCTCTCTCATCATATCCTTTTTGCAGTAAATCCAAATTTACTTCTCATTGCCATCCAATGAATGATAACGACATCCTATGCCCACTCAGTTCTTCTGAACAAAAGCCTCAAACACCCTATGAGTTGGACATCCGTGGAACCATGGTTTAGTCTAACTAAACAAATTCAATTTGAACCTCCTTGAGTCACCTCAATATTGATTAGTCTGAATCTACCTCAAATATATATATATATATATATATATATATAAAATCACAGATTAATGCATTTCACACATATTGATTTTCCACATTAAAACATCAGAGTCCATTTGCTTTTCATAGTTCTGAAAAGAAGAAGGTTTAGAATTGAGTTTGTAATAATGTACTTTAAAGTTCAGTGGTTAAATCCAGCATGTCCCAGAGTTTAAGGAAATTTTATTGAGTTGTGGGTCTGTGTGGCCAGGTCTGTTGCATGTTTATGGGGGCAATAAACCAAAGCCGGACATTGGGGAAATTCCTTAGGCTGGTTTTAACAAAGGAATGGGATTTCAGCTGTGGCCTGGGGGAGAAAATCCATTTCTTTGTCTTACTCCTGGGTGAAACAAAATGTCTTTAAGCAGAAGAATAATTATTGCTGAGCCAAAGTGAGATGATGCTACAGTCTTAATAATCTTCTACAAATCACTCACCTGTCTCATGGACGCACACTCTAATAAAAAGGACAACTAAAGGGACATATGCTACCATCAATGATACTCAGGGCAAACTAATGAACAGTGTAATAAGTTCCTTCCTCACAAAACGGCCGCGCCCCCAGTGGTCAGTCTGAGAACTGCAACCAAACCTGTAATATCTTTAATCACAGTCCTGCCTTCATAACACAGCCGCCCCCAAACTTGCTCCGGCAAGTTTGAAGACTGTTCACTGTCCATCTTGGTCTGGTACAGCTGGGAGGCGAATGAGGCGACTCACAGGTCTCACATAGGTGCGGTCCTTAACCTTGACTTCAGCCGATCGGATTAAGCCATCAGGTCCTGGAAAAACTTTACTGATCTCACCAACTGGCCAGGATGCTCTTGGAAGTTGGGGATCCACTATCAGTACAACTGTGCCAATTTGAATGGGGGAGGTGTCCCTTTGCCATTTGGACCTGGTCTGGAGAGTTGGCAGATAGTGGCGTAAAAACTGCGTCCAAAACCGGTCACTCAATACTTGACAAGTTCTCCAGTGACGGCGTCCAATAAGCTCAGAATCATGGTACAACACTTGGGGAAGTGAGGGATCCAGCCGCCCCATCAGCAACATGTTTGGGGTGACGGGGTCTGGATCGGCCAGGTCTGACGAGACATACCCCAGTGGTTTTGAGTTGAGGATTCCTTCTATCTCGATCAGCACCGTTTGGAGTACTTCAGCGCTTACAACTTGAGAGCCCAGAGTAGATGTTAAAGCAGCCTTAATGGATCTAATCTCTCACTCCCAAGACCCGCCAAAATGAGGAGCGCTGGGAGGGTTAAAGCGAAACTTGAGCTGGTACTCTGCAAGTTGAGCCTGCAGGGAAGGATGCAGGGCATTGAAGGCTTCTTGAAGTTCATGATTTCCACCTCGGAAATTAGTGCCTTGGTCACAAAGTATTTCAGCAGGTTTCCCACGGCGAGAAATAAACCTACGTAGTGCCATCAGGAAGGAGTCGGTACTGATGCTGGACAATATTTCAATGTGAACAGCTCTAGTTGTCAAGCATTTAAAGGGCAGGCCCCAGCGTTTTTCGTTATGGCGACCCACTTTTACTAACATGGGGCTGAAGCAGTCAATGCCAGTGGAGAAGAAGGCTGGCTGCTGTAACCTGAGACGAGACACAGGAAGGTCAGACATCTTTGGGTACACTGGTTGGCCTCTCCACCTTTGGCACTCTGGACAGGAACGCTGCTCACTCTTTATGGCTTCACGGCCTCGCAGAATCCAAACTTTCCTCCTCAGTTCCGCAAACAACCTCTCAGTCCCTGGATGCTTCAGGTCACGGTCAGTCTGCCGGATGAGTAACCTGGTTACAGGATGCTTGGGATCCAGGACAACAGGATGTTTAACATCAGCTTCCAGATTAGCGCAGCGTCTGAGCCTCCCGCCTACCCTGATGAGCTTACGTGACTGATCAAATTCAGGGGTGAGTGTGTAGAGGCGGCTTGAGGTAGGTATTGGTTTTGCTGCTGAAAGACACCGGACTTCGTCAGGAAAACTGTCTCTTTGAGCAGATCTTAGAATGCGGAGCTCAGCCTCCTTGAAATCGTCTGCCGATGGGCTCCCTCCTGATGTACTGGCCGCCCTATGAAGGCGGGTTGCAGTTTCCTTTAGTAGGTCATTGAAGCTGTCATAATTTGTTACATCGGGTATAGAGTCGGTGCTCACGGATGTAGCCAGACATGTCATGGCTTTGCGCTGCTCCTCTGTGAAGTCCTCACAAGGGGGAAGTGGATGCTCTGGCCATTGCTGTGGGGGGGAGCAACAAGAAGGGAGGTCCACATGCCCAGCGGGACTGACTTGTGAGCTCTTGTAATCTTCTACCTCTGGTGAGGTCATCGGCGGGGTTGTCCATAGCCTGTTGCTCTCTCAGAGACCGTGTAACCAGCCTTTCGTTCCTGTATGGCAGAACATCGAGTTGCCATAGCTTCTCTACATGACTGAAAAGCTCTGCTGAAAGGGAGGCTGTGGACAAGAACAGACATTGTTTGGGCTGATAGTTCTGGCAAGAAGTGTTGACAGGTCCTTGTAGTGTCCAACCCAACCTGGTCTTAACTGCAGCAGGGCCTCCAGGTGGACCTAAATGTACAGGTTGGATGGGAGTAACCAGATAGGGACAGTCAGAGCCAATCAGCAGCAATGGCTGGGCATTTGTGAACGACTCCAATGGTAGCTTCTTCAAGTGTCTGTACTTCTGCTGAAGTGATTTCACAGGGTATGAATGCTCAGCCAGCCCTAAATCATCTGCAGTGAAGGCCTTATTGATGGTGAAGGTCTTCGATGGGTGGCTCACAGGCGAAACTTTAACCGTCACTGACGCCCCATGCAGTGTTCTCAGTCCTTGTCTCACAGTCCGCAGGGAGAGACTCTCTGGGGTCCCCTTTAACTTCAGCTTCTGGGTAGCCTCTGGTAGCAGGATAGTCCTCTCAGATCCGTCATCAAGTATAGTGAATGTCTCCAGCGTATGCTCGCCATTTCGCAGCAGAACTTTACTGATCTTTAGAAGGACCTGGTTGCACCCTGCTCGGCGATCTAGGTAGAGAACATCTGCGGATGATTTATTCTCTGGCTCTGAGGTTGATGGGTTAATTGGTTTAGATGCAGCTGCACGCAGATTCACTTCATGCAGGGCTTCCAGATGCTTCCCTTTGCATATTTTACATTGCACTTTAAGTCGGCATTGGGCCGCTTGGTGGCGCCGACCACAACACCAGCAGCAGTTGTTAGACTTAATCCAGTTAATCTTCTGATCCTTTGTCAGTTGCTTGAAGTTAGCACACTGATCCAGAAAATGTAGGGTATTACTGCAGTAGGGGCAGTATGCTTTGGGCTTGTCCTGTGCATCTGAGGTGTGATGAGTTTGAGCTGGAGACTCTTTTGATTCACTATCTTGCGTTGCGCCGAGGAGGACCGTTGTAGCCCTCTTAGCAGCTCTTTTATCTCTCTTTGAACTACCGCTGTCTCTCTTGTTATCTCTGTCCGCTTCATCACCGCCCTCTTGGATGACCAACTCATATTCCAGCCACTCTGCAAAGTCTCTTAATGATGGCACTCCACTATTTTGTGGGTAGAGGTAGCGGCGGAAGGCAGCTCGAAGGTCTTGAGGTAGCTTCCTTGTGAGTCTCGCCACATGAGACCCACACTGTAGCTCTACTCGTCCATCTTCTCCAAGCTGCTCAAGCATCCCAACTAATGCTCGAACTCTGAGAGCAAACCTTCTGAAGCCTGCCGTGTCACTGGGACGAATATTGGGCTCATCCATCAGCTCTGCTATTCTTTGTAGGGACAGGTGGTGTGGCTGACCATAGTGCTTAATGAGAGAAGCCATTGTGTCTGTGTATGGACAAAGAGAGTTACTGTATGAGTCCGCAAGAAGAAGCGCATCCTCAAATTTAAGGTGATCACAGAGCACTTGATACTTAAATCTCTCTGTTGCATCAGTTGGGAGGATGTTGTCCAAAGCCAGTCTTAGCCGAGCGAACTGCCTAGGATCAGCCTGGGTGAATTCTGGGATTGAGGGCTTTGGGCCTCTGTAGAGCTTCTCCTTCGGAATGAGAGACTGAGTGGGAGTAGACACTCGCTCTGGAGACAGGATGTTGCCCTCCAAAGGGCCAAGAGTTTGAGATGCCAGGGCAGACTGCTGCATATGGGTCTGAGTGTCTGTATTTGTAGTTACTGCCGCCGCATCTTGCTGCACTCGTAACTCTGGTAGACGCTGGCTAAGCTCTTGGACGATGCCTGGTGGTTGCTGGGGTAGAGCAAATTGCACATGTGGAAGATCAGGATGATCCCTAGGGAAATAAACTGGTGGTGGAGGTTGTGGCCACTCCTCTTCCTCTTGTGCACCTCCTATTGCTGCAGGTAGGGCATCTTGATGTAGAGAGGCTTGGGTGGGCGTATCTGTGTAGAGCCACAAACCATTAGCCGAGACGTTAGTGCTTCCTGGTTCCACAGGTTGCAGACTTGTAGCAGCCAGTGTAGTAGTACCACGGTCTATCTGTCTACTCAGATCTGTAAACATCATCTGCAGACGCCTGTTGTTCTCATGCAACTGCTGTACTATGCTCATAAAGCCGTGGGGGGCACCGGATAATACTGGTCCGGTGAAGGGGGTTCCAAGATAGCCAGGAGATGGGTCACTGATCTGTCCTGGGTGTTGCGGGAGGGGCGTCATCTCGGTGTATCCCTCTGTGGCCCTGTACTGCTCTTGTGGGGCAGGTGGCAGCGTGTATCCCTCATAATCGTTCATCCATTCTGGTGGTCGCACTGCCCTTCTTGGACGGGCACCACCTCTCTGCGGACCATACTCCATCTTCACTCCATAATCACCAGATCCCGGGTTTCGGCACCAACTTTGTTATGGAGAATTATCTATCTGGTTCTGTATAGTTGTGATCGCGGAGTGGGCATCGGTTAGAATGCCAAGAACTGGGCTGGATGAATTCTCTATGGTCTTTATTCAGACTTGCTTCAACACTTGTTCCAACATGTGTGTGTGTGTGTGTGTGTGTGGTTCTGTAACAAATAAAAGGGAAGAGCATATCAGATATAAATTCTACCTAATACTTCAATAACATAAATAACCAGGAAAATATAACTAAAGCATTGGTGGAAATATAACAGCTTATAGTGAACTAAAATAATGTTGGTCAAATCCAATATTAAATAGCAGTCACGTGCTGCCCTTATAGGTAGGCCTCAAAGCCTTAACTACTACACTAATTATTAAAGTAAACAAAGGCACACTTCTCTCATTTACAATATACCCATAATTACACAAGCTCAAATACAGGTGACTACTTTAAGCAATATATATATAGACCTAAGAACCAACAACTAAAATAATAATACAGTAACAAGAACATAGTGTAACTTAGCCCCTTAGTCTATAGCTAACAATGGTAAACAGTGGAATATCATGTCCTTAAAATTATCCCGGTGAACAATAACCATACTAAACGTCTTAATAATCTTCTACAAATCACTCACCTGTCTCATGGACGCACACTCTAATAAAAAGGACAACTAAAGGGACATATGCTACCATCAACGATACTCAGGGCAAACTAATGAACAGTGTAATAAGTTCCTTCCTCACAAAATGGCCGCGCCCCCCAGTGGTCAGTCTGAGAACTGCAACCAAACCTGTAATATCTTTAATCACAGTCCTGCCTTCATAACAGCTCTAATGAAAGGTGACACTCAGGGCTCTGTGTGTGTGTGTGTGGCCCCCCGCTACAGGGGACAGACATCGCCCGGTGCACGGGTTAATGCGCCACGGTCCGTCATGTGGCGATGACGCACAGTTGGAATTTACCGATCGGTCAAAAGTCATTTTTGATTACAATTTTCAGAGATAAAGAATAATTTAGCTTATAACACTTACCTGTTCACAACAGCAGCGTAGCTGGCGAACTTCTCTTCCTCATTGTCAGACGAACGCGATGCTGGTCCGCTTATTACGGACTCGTGGTTCTGGTCTCGCGACCCGGTGAAAACATAATTCCATTATTGCAGTTTTGCGCTTCCATGATTGCGATTTTGGCGAACGATTTTTCAAAACAAATAACAGTAGTAAATAAAAAAGACTGGCGAACGCGTGTGTGTCACCCAGCCTTCGTCGTCGGCCTCCGTCGGTCTATGATGACCATGGAAGAGAATCCTAAACGTCTACTCTGCTGGGACAGCACCGCGTGTGGCTGAACAGGCCGATGCGCGAATGGCAGTCCCTGTCACACAGGTCGCACTTGTGGGTGGTCTCCGTGCTGCTGGGTCTGTGGCGGTTCTTCCTGCGGGTCCTTTTTTCATCTGCTGCAGCAGTCAGTCTCTCTTCACCCAGCCTTACACAAAACAGCTTTCGAACTTCTGTGCTTCAATTGGCTCGCTGCATTCACAGCGTTGGTAGGCGGGTCCTTCTTGCTAGGTTTTCAGTCATTGGTTCTTCAAGGTTTCAGAAACCCAATTCAAGGCTCTTATTAGTCGAATGAGAGGTCAATCATATCTGATCTGTTCGCGGCTGTGTCTGTCGTGGAAGAACGGAAATGCAGCTTTTTTTTTCAGTGCGCTGTAGGACGCAGCGCCCTCGTGCGCTCTAGGATGCAGAGACGTGCCCGCCCGCGGTACACAGAAGTGCAACAGGTTAATAATATTTGGTAATATTTCTTGTAGTCGTTTTGCTAAAATTTTACAGATTATTTTAAGATCATCGTTTAATAGGCTTATTGGTCTCATGTTTTCACATTTATTAGAGGGTTTACCTGGTTTTGGCAACAGTATAATTAAGGCATTATTCATGTATGGTGGTAAATTACCATTTTGAAATGCTTCTAAAACCATTTCCAACAGTGGTTTTATTAATTTAGTCTTAAATTTTTTATAGAGGTCGACTGGAAGACCATCTGGTCCTGCTCTTTTTCCTGATTTCATATTATCAATGGCTAGCCAAACTTCTTCTTGACTAATTTTAGACTCCAGTATCTCCCTGTTTTCATTTGGAATACACGGTATAGATAATCCACCCAAAAACCCATTTAGATTTGTTAAGTCAGTTTCATTTTTTGTATCATATAGTTTTTCATAATAATCTCTAAAGGCACTATTAATTTCTAAAGGATCTATAACTACCTGTCCGTTACTTATAATACTGGTAATTGGTGTTTTAAATTCTAATTGTTTAATCTGCCATGCCAATAATTTTCCTGATTTTTCACCTTGTTCATAAAAAGTTTGCTTCAATCTTAGAAGACTCGAGGCAGCTCTTTTCGCTGATTTTTTTTGTCATATTCAGCTTTCAGAATCAGTAATTCGTTCTCTAACTGTGGGTTACTTCCTGCATACACCTTTTCTTGAAGGATTTTTATTTTACGTTCCAATTAGACTCTCTCCTCTCGAGTCTTCTTAGATTTTGAACCTGTATAACTAATAATATGCCCCCTAATAAAAGCTTTGAAAGCCTCCCACTTTATACATGCCATTGTTTGTGTAGTTTTAATATCAAAGAACTCATCTATCTGTTTTTCTATGTACTTAACAAATTCCTCATCCTGAAGCCATTTATGCTGAAAATGCCACCTACCTGGATCCTTTGTCAATTTCTTATCTACATATATTAGACAGCAGGTTGCATGATCAGAGATCTCAATGTTATCATAGAAACAGTTTTGAATCTTGGACCTTAATTCTGCAGAGATCAAAAAGTAGTCTATATGTGAGAATGTCTTATGGGTATTAGAATAACAAGAAACGGCTTTGACTTGTGGTTTCATTTCTCTCCATATATCTAGCAATCTCAATTCTTTCATAAAATGATTAATGGTCATCCTGCATCCATTGTGTATTGTACAGTTTTACTTCCCAGCCATCATGCCAATGTAGGCCCACCAAGGGTTAAATCTGGGCTGTCTCCTAGGTTCCATGTGGGTCTGTCTAGGGATTCCATGTTGGCCCCATCTGTGTTTGCCCACATGGACTTTATCTATTTTCCTATTTTCAACTGATTTTCTCATCAATTTGTGACTATTTCTTGGAAATTTGTGACTTTTTTTCTCATACATTGATACATTTTTCTTGAAAATTTCAAACTTTCATAAATTTATGATTTTTTTTCTTGTAAACTTGCAACTTTTTCTCATAAATTTGCTAGTTTTTCTTGTAAAATTGTATTTTTTTTCATGCATATTTGCTAACTTGTGATTTTGAAACTTTCTCATAAATCTGCCACTTTTTTATTGTAATCCTCTAACTTTTTCTCATAAATTTGTGACTTTTTTCCTTTGTAAATTTGATATTTTCTTGTAAATTTGTGACTTTTTCCTAGAAGATCTAAGACCGTAGTGGTGGCCTAGTTGGTAGAGCATCCGCCTCACAACTAGGAGACCAGGGTTCAAATCCCGGCCAGGTCACACCAAAGACCAGATAAAAATGGTACTTCCCGCCTTCTAGCTTGGTGCTCAGTATAATAGAATGGCAGAAGGAAAGTGAGCTACCAGAGGAGCGATTCCAGTCCCTACAGTAGCTGTGTGGCCTCGGGTCACCAAACAGAGATACAGTAGGTGCCGCCATTGGCATGGGAGGAACTGCGCTTCCTGTAAGTTTGCAACATTTTTCTTGTAAATTTGGAACTTTCTCAAACAATTTCAACTTTTTTTTTCGCTGTAAAATGACAACTTTTTCTCATAAATTTGGGACTTTTTTCCTCCTGAATCTTTAATTTTCTCCTATATTTGCTACTTTTTTGTTAACTTGCAATTTTTTTCTAAAAATTTCCTCTTAAATTTATGACTTTTTTCTTGTAAATTTGCTCATTTTTCTTGTAAGTGTGTAACTATTTTTCATTTTTCCTCCTAACTTTGTGTCTTTTTTCTGGTGATTTTGTCTGTGGCTCCAGTGTTCATGAAAGCTGCTCACACACATTAAATCCATGGTGGCCCAGCTGGGTTTAAAGCAGCCACTTTAAACACCTGCTGACCTGCACCACAGCTGAAGTCCATGTGGGCAAACACAGACGGGGCCAACATGGAACCCGCAGACAAACCCATATGGACCCATAAGACAGCCCAGTTTTAACCTTTGCTGGGACCCACATGGACACACTGGCTGGGGGTTTCTGGTAAATTTGCATTTTTTGACTCATTTCTTGGTTTTCTCTTTTGTGTGTGTTGGCCCTTCTTTCTTTCAGACCCTGTAAATATCACAGCTGAACCTGGAAAGACTGTCGTCCTGCCGTGTCAAACTCCGAACAAGAACAATATTAGAGTTATAGAGTACCGCAGAGCTGATCTGGAGCCTGATTATGTCTTTTTACACCCAAACAAGAGCAATCAAGAGAAACAGCATGAATTGTTCAAGAACCGGGTGGAGCTGCAGGACAAGCAGATGAAGGATGGAAACGTGTCTCTGGTTCTGAATCATGTGACGTTTAGTGATAATGGAGTGTACAAGTGTCATGTCCTCAGCAAAGAAGGAAATGAGAAGAAATTTTACAACAAGACGATCACCCTGACTGTTGGTGAGTGCTTCTGTGATGCTGGTTCAGGGGTCTGCAACCTGTGGCTCCCTGTGAGTTTCACAGAAGATAAAATGAAATCACAGAAATCCACTACAAAAAAAATAAAATTATGAGAAAAGAAATAATAAATTTATCGCAAATGAATAAAAATAAATAAAAACAAAGTCAGTTTACAAAAGAAATTGTCATGAGGTGACCCTCGCGGGCTACCATAAGACGCCAAAAATCTCCAGTGAGTTTTGCATTGATGTTTTATTTAACAAGACAAGACGAGAACACAAAGCTATGAGCCACTGTGGGCAAAAAACATACACTACAGAATACAAGGGATTGTAGGGCTAACCCCGGAGTAGACATGACAACAGACACATTATAAAGTATGCTGATGACTCAGTCATTGTCAGTCTCCTCCAGGATGGTGAGAGTGGCCACGGCCCAGTAGTTGATGACTTTGTTCACTGGTGTGAGGATTCCTACCTGCAGCTGAATACAACAAAAACGAAAGATATGATTATTGACTTTAGGAGGAAAACTCCCAGGCACAAAGTCACCATACTAAAAGGCCAGACCACCGAATGTGTACAATCGTACAAATATCTTGGGACGATTATTGATAGTGGATTGAACTTTGAGGTGAACTGTGAAAGGGTGTGCAAAAAGGGTCAGCAAAATTTGCATTGTTTGAGGAAACTTGCACGCTTCCAAATTGACCGACCCATAATGACTATGTTTTATCGGGCTTTTATTGAATCTGTTTTATCCTTTTCTTTAATGTCATGGTTTGGTCAGATAAAACTGAAACAGAGGAAATCCTTGGATCAGGTAGTCAGATGGTCCAGTCGTTTGCTTGGTGAGTCACAGCTGAGCCTGGCATCCCTGTACGCCAAACAAGTACAGAGGATGGCCGACTCGATTTTAAATGATGACTCCCACCCTTTGCACTGCAACTTTCAGCTTCTTCCCTCCAGACGGAGGTTTGCTGTCCCAAAAAGTAGAACCCAGCGCTACAAAAACAGCTTTGTCCCTGCTGCTGTCAAAGAGTTGAACAAGCTATAAAATTATATTGTACATATTCTATATTTACCTATTTTGTAAGATGTGTGCCTGTGTTTGTGTCTATGTTGAATGTAATTAGTGGCTTGTAAATATGGATGTCACCAACTGCAAAACAAATCTACCTACGGGTACAAATAAAGTAACCTGAACCTGAACCTGAACCTGAACCTGAACCCCAGCCACTATAAGATAAGATAAGATAAGATAAGATAAGCCTTTATTAGTCCCACAATGGGGAAATTCCAGGATTGCAACAGCACAGGGATAGCAACACTCAGAGCAACAATCAGAAGGCAAGAAAAAACAAGAACAGCTAGTATACATATGTACATATTACTATAAATATATATATATAGACACACAGTGCGGAGCATTGTGGTTGGTGAATGTGCAGCAGAAAGTCTAAGCTCTCTCTCCACGGATGCGGCGGGCCAGCTGGATGTCTTTGGGCAGGATGGTGACCCTCTTGGCGTGGATGGCGCGCTGGTTGGTGTCCACGAAGAGACCCACCAGGTAGGCCTCGCTGGCCTCCTGCAGAGCCATGACGGCGGAGCTCTGGAAGCGCAGGTCGGTCTTGAAGTCCTGAGCGATCTCCCTCACCAGGCGCTATGACCTTGACTATAACAAGAACAAGAATATACACGAACCTGACATGAACGAGGACCAGGAATATTTGACGATACTCCAGCATCAACCAGCTGTCAGCACCCGCTAATAAAGCCGGCAGCTAACGAGCGGTGATGCCGAACAGCTGATCAGCTCTGACAGCAGGAAGCCCCACCGGGCGCTGTCACAATAAGAGCCCGGGAAGCCAGAATGTAATCTGATGCATGGCCCGAGCATGGACGAGATCGGTGCTCGGGTCATAACAGAAATATCGGAAATTTAGAATTGAAAGAAAGCTGCAAATATATATGGATGTAAAAATATGCAAAGTCGTGACGAAAAAATCCACACCTGACAGAAAATGAAAGCACCAAGGTGCAGCTGCCTCGGTGTGACCTCTACTGGCCCGGCCTAGTTATTACAGTACCTTTTTTCACGGCTCTATTGAGGGTATAGTGGTGAGTTATATTTGTTTATTTTGAAAACAAAGGCTTATCTCGAAATTCTGGCAAATTAAAAGTGGAGAAAAATATGGTGATACAATGATAGAAGCCTTTAGTTCCACTTGATTTTTACTGGGCGAGCTGAAAAGCTGGTAACACACACACACACACACACACACACACACACACACACACACACACACACTGAGTGATTACCGCATGCCTCTGTTGCATTGAGGCATGAAAATGTAGCAGTTTTATTTCGAACTAAGTTGCAGATTTAGGAGAAAAAAAATCACAAATTTTGGACAAATGGAAAAGCATTTGTGTGATTGAAATATATATATTTACATGAATGAATGTTTTGGAAAATTCCAGAAAAGCTCAATCTCAAACATAAAAAAGTTGGAAATTTATGAGAGCAAAAATTGCTAATTAAAGAGATTCAACTTTAATAGGAACAAATGTTTAAATTTATGAAAAATGCAAATTTTTAGCACAAATATTACCATTCATAAGAAAAATTATTCAAATTTATAAGAAAAAAAGTTGCAAATTTATTAGAAAAATCTCAAGTAAATTAAAAAAGGTCAAAAATTCCTGTTAAGGTTCAGACATAATTTGTGGCTCCATGCTGAACGCTTCAGTCCAACTCTTCTCAGAATGGCAGGTTGCCGACCCTCGTCCTGGTTGTTGAGACTGGTCTGAGTCGTGTGATCATAATGTCTGATTTAGTCCTTCATCATCTGTCCAACACCTCACACCTGTTTCTGATCTACAGAAAAACGAGAAGATGAAGAGAAGAAAGGTGAAGGGAACCAGCAGAATTCTGCCACCGGTCTGATTATCGGTGTTGTGATTGCTGTTGTCTGTGTTGCTCTTGCTGTGTTTGGTGTAGCTTGACTCTACAGAAGATGTAGAAACCGTCGGAGAGATGCTGCTGCCATTGTTTAAGTACCGATGCTGGGAGATCTGACCTCTGATCTCCTAGCATCAGAGGTCTGGGAAATCTGTTGCTTTTGTTCTGATACTCAGAAACCAAAAATCAAGGCACTGTAGGTGGCGCCATGATAAACAGTTTTACATTTTTGCAAATATCTTAAGAGCGGCTGTTCCTAGACTCAAAATTCTTTCATCATTCCATTCTCTGAAATCTTCTGCAACATTTCTCCATGGTCTGATGCTCTAAAAACAAAGTTTTCTGCACCATATTTTCAAATATCTACAAGTGAACTGAAAATGAACTCCTCCTAGGCCATTCATCCAAATTGCTTGAAATTAAGCAGAGATCATCTACAGACATCGAAAATGAAAAGACGTTAAAATTATCCAAAAATGTCAGTTTTGATTTTGATTTTATAGACCAATCAAGTTGTCCACATAGTTTCAGATATAACTTCTGATGTCATGATCCAAACTGTTGTGATTGAGTGGTGAGTTTCACCAAGTTTCTGAGTATCAGAACAAAAGCAACAGATTTCCCAGCAAGTTTCCACCTATGTTGCTGATAACCCGAATTACACTGAAGAAACAAAATGTAAAAATCATCCATATAAATGATGCAAATTTACTAGAAAAAAGTTGCACGTTTATGAGAAAAGTTAAAGGTAACTTTTGTTTTCCACAATCTAATGATTGCGTGGCTTTAAACACAAATGTGACACATTTCCAGGTGGAATGGAGTTTATCAAGGAAACCTGTTTGCTTGAAAATGGAGGAATGCCCAGTAAATAAAAGACATTTTTTGCGCAATACACCATTTTTAATTTTTTTTTTTTGGGGGGGGGGGGTTATATTGTGGGCACCCAGCACAATGCAGACTGATAATATTCACGCTCAGCAGGGATTGCATACGAACAGAGAGCCCTAGGGGGACAACCAGAACAATGACTATTGTTATTCATCCCCGGAGTAAGGGGAGGAGTCTGGCGCCAGTTAATCACGCGATTGATATGTATTGTCTGACATGTACACTACCATTCAAAAGTTTGGGGTCACCCAGACAATTATTTTGTGTTTTCCATGAAAAGTCACACTTATTTACCGCCATGAGTTGTAAAATGAATTGAAAATATAGTCAAGACATTGACAAGGTTAGAAATAATGATTTGTATTTGAAATAATAATTTTTTCCAGATACTCAACCTGCTCAAAGGAAGGTTAGTTTTATAGCTTCTCTAACCAGCTAAACTGTTTTCAGCTGTGCTAACATGATTGCACAAGGGTTTTCTAATCATCCATTAGCCTTCTGACGCAATGAGCAAACACATTGTACCATTAGAACACTGGAGTGATAGTTGCTGGAAATGGGCCTCTATACACCTATGTAGATATTGCACCAAAAACCAGACATTTGCAGCTAGAATAGTCATTTACCACATTAGCAATGTATATTAGATATTAGAGTGTATTTCTGATTAGTTTAAAGTTATCTTCATTGAAAAAAACAGTGCTTTTCTTTCAAAAATAAGGAAATTTCTAAGTGACCCCAAACTTTTGAACGGTAGTGTATATCAATATGTATTGATGGGGCAAAAAGTATTTAGTCAGCCACCAATTGTGCAAGTTCTCCCACTTAAAAGATGAGAGAGGTCTCCAATTTTCATCATAGGTATATCTCAACTATGAGAGACAAAATGAGAAAAAAAAATCCAGAAAATCACATTGTCTGATTTTTAAAGAATTTATTTGCAAATTATGGTGGAAAATAAGTATTTGGTCACCTACAAACAAGCAACATGTCCAGGCCCATCTGAAGTTTGCTAGAGAGCATTTGGATGATCCAGAAGAGGATTGGGAGAATGTCATATGGTCAGATGAAACCAAAATAGAACTTTTTGGTACTTGTCATGTTTGGAGGAGAAAGAATGCTGAGTTGCATCCAAAGAACACCATACCTACTGTGAAGCATGGGGGTGGAAACATAATGCTTTGGGGCTGTTTTCTGCAAAGAGACCAGGACGACTGATCCGTGTTAAGGAAAGAATGAATGGGGCCATGTATTGTGAGATTTTGAGTGAAAACCTCCTTCCATCAGCAAGGGCATTGAAGATGAAACGTGGCTGTGTTTTTCAGCATGACAATGATCCCAAACACACCGCCCGGGCAATGAAGGAGTGGCTTCGTAAGAAGCATTTCAAGGTCCTGGAGTGGCCTAGTCAGTCTCCAGATCTCAACCCCATAGAAAACCTTTGAAGGGAGTTTGAAAGTCCGTGTTGCCCAGCGACAGCCCCAAAACATCACTGCTCTAGAGGAGATCTGCAAGGAGGAATGGGCCAAAATACCAGCAACAGTGTGTGAAAACCTTGTGAAGACTTACAGAAAACGTTTGACTTCTGTCATTGCCAACAAAGGGTATATAACAAAGTACTGAGATGAACTTTTGTTATTGACCAAATACTTATTTTCCAACATAATTTGCAAATAAATTCTTTAAAAATTAGACAATGTGATTTTCTGGATTTTTTTTCCCCTCATTTTATCTCTCATAGTTGAGGTATACCTATGATGAAAATTGGAGACCTCTCTCATCTTTTAAGTGGGAGAACTTGCACAACTGGTGGCTGACTAAATACTTTTTTGCCCCACTGTAAATGTGCCATGCATTCTCTCTTGTCTGTATAAAAGAGCTGACTTTACATGCCTCACGAGCACACACACAGCACCCAGTGCTGCAGTGTGTCTCATGATGATGGAGGAATAAAACTCTTAAACCTTTGGCTCGCCGTGTCTCGCCTGAACTTATTTTGTTCCTCCACAATACACACTTTTAATAATGGATCCAATGCAGTGTTTTGCAAATAATGCCCCAGACCAATTTAGTATTGAAATGTCACTCTTTATTCAAAGAAATATTTTTTTTTCTATTAAATTATATAAATCTGATTTTTTTTAAAGTGCGCGCGTGCACGTGTATATGTGTGTGTGTGTGTGTGCGTGTGCGTGCGCATGTGTCAGGTGGAAAGAGAAACAATAAATTAGAAAGTTTCACAGTGACAGCATTTCCAGTCAGGAATTACAGGACTGAACTATCTGCATCCACCCTGTCACGATCTGAGCACGGGGGGATTCCGCCGTGCTCTGTCTCTTTGCCTTTCCATACTTGTATAGTGTTGTATTTTTTGAGTTCTATCCCTGTTATATTATCCTCGGTTGGTTTTCACATATTCTGTTTTGTTTCTTAGCATGACTTATGTTTCTGTTTACGTTCATTGAAGGTTTGCTATTTACATATTTGGGTTTACTTGTCTTTATTTGTTGTCACATTGTATTCGTTTCTACTACATAAAGTACTGTTTGCTGATGACATTAATTTATTTTTTGCTCACCAGAATCCAAATGAACTTGAACAGATAATAAATAGTGAAGTTATGAAAATAGACACCTGACTTCAGTGTAACAAACTTTCACTTAATATTAGTAAAACTAATTATATTGTATTCTGTTCCAATAAAAAAACAGACACCGAGGAACTTTGCCCCAAAATTAATGGACAGAATATTACAAGAGTTAGCTTTATAAAATTCTTGGGGGTCCTCACTGACGAATTTCTCAATTTCAAATGTCACATTGACAATCTAACCAAGAAACTGGCCAAATGTGCTGCTTTGTTTTTTAAACTGAGACATTTTCTACCACTTTCAGCACTTCTCACTTTATATAAAACTTTATTTGAGCTCACTTACATTACTGCAATATCATGTGGTGTAACACATTTCCAGCTCAGCTAATAAAGCTAGAAATTCTCCAAAGGAAAGTCATATGTGCCTTATCATGGTCTGAATATAATTCTCCTGCTAGTCATCTTTTCCATCATTTTAATCTCCTAAGACTTGCTGAGCATAATTACTTCCAGAATGCCTGTATAATGTATCAGATTGTCCACAAACTCAACTATGAATTATGTGAACTCATTCCAACCTTCCTTCCCATGCACACCTATACCACCAGAAATAAAAACCAAATTACTGAGAAAAAACGAAGACTAAAATCCACCAGGTTTAGTATTGTGTGCAGAGGACCGCAGATTTGGAATGAGCTTGATGAGAATCTAAAAATGTCACCTTCCATCTTCAAGAAAAATCTAAAAATGCAACTCCTATCATTATATAATTAATCTGCTATTTGTTAAGATTGTGGGCGACCCCCACAGCCTTCGGGACAAGCAGAGAGCTCAGCTGGAGCAATTAGCAGAACAGTGAGATGTATGGACTGATATCAATAGGCAGCCTCTCTTTGTCTAATCCCGGCGCCAGTAATCCTGCTATCGATATGTGTGACTCTAATGCAAATGTCCATGCTTTACTGCTGTGCATGTATTGTCTGTAGCTGGGTATATAAGTGAACTGCATATCGCTTGCTCTCTCTCTTTGACCTCTTGTTTTTGACCACTTGCATTGCCTGTTTGCTGACTAGAGACAGAGGGCTCGCTCCAGTGCACTCCCACAGCGCTGGGGTGAACTCTCGTGTTGGAGGATGAATAAAACACCCTTTTAAACTTCAGTTCGCCGTGTCTGCCTGCACTTATTCCGTGCCTCCACACTGGGTTCTTTTATTTCATCCGCCACAAGATAAGATAAGATAAGCCTTTATTAGTCCCACAATGGGGAAATTCCAGGATTGCAACAGCACAGGGATAGCAACACTCAGAGCAACAATCAGAAGGCAAGAGAAAAACAAGAGCAGCGAGTATACATATGTACATATAAATATGAATATATATATATAGACACACAGTATGGAGCATTGTAGCTAGATGGAATAGATATGTAAATATATAAACACAGTGCGGAGCATTGTAGCTGGATGGAATAAATATATGAGTATATAAACACAGTGCGGAGCATTGTAGATGGTTGGAATAAATATATGAGTATATAAACACAGTGCGGAGTATTGTAGCTAGATGGAATGAATATGTAAATATATAAACACACAGTGCGGAGCATTGTAGCTGGATGGAATAAATATATGAGTATATAAACACAGTGCGGAGTATTGTAGCTAGATGGAATGAATATGTAAATATATAAACACACACAGTGCGGAGCATTGTAGCAAGATGGAATAAATATATGAATATATAAACACAGTGCGGAGCATTGTAGCTAGATGGAATAAATATGTAGATATATAAACACACACAGTGCGGAGCATTGTTGCTAGATGGAATAAATATATAAACACACACAGTGCGGAGCATTGTAGCTAGATGGAATAAATATATAAACACACACAGTGCGGAGCATTGTAGCTAGATGGAATGAAACAGCACAACCGTCTACTTAGTTATCCTACATAGTATGATTATGTACCCATACATATTCTCACCCTCTATAGCGACCGGTATTTTCCTAGTTGTATACCGGAGGGGACCATTTGTGTAAGTCTATTGCGTCTTTTGCATTCAATACTATTAGGTTGTCACGTCTTTTTGCTATCTCTGCGAGCAGCCCTGCTTAGGTAGTACAGTCTGACAGCCGTAGGTAGGAAGGACCTGCGAAACCTCTCGGTTGTGCACCTAGGATGATGTAGTCTGCTGCTAAATGAGCTCCTCAGTGCGTTCAGTATGTCCTGCATAGGGTGGAGCTCGGACTCCAGCAGAGATGCTGTCCCAGCGTTCGCCATCGGATTTGCATAAATAACAATGCAGATCACGTGTGAGTATTCCCTCGGGAGATATGTAGGCCGCATGCTAACAGCTAGCAACTCGATGTCTTTGCTGCAGTGTTGTTGTTTAACAGTGATATGTCCCGGTCTGCACCAGTTGTTGTTAACATACATTATCACTCCTCCGCCCCTTGCTTTGCCACTGTCTGATGTTCGGTCTGCCCGTATCGCGTGGAAACCCTCCAGTTCAATGTTAGCATCTGCTACTAGTCCTGTTAGCCAAGTCTCTGTGAATAAGAACAGGCTACACTCCCGGTATATGCTATCGTAGCGGGAGATAGCCGCTAGCTCATCTACCTTTCCCAGCATCGATCGTACATTCCCCATAACAACGGATGGGAGGGTGAGTCTGTACCTTATATTTCTTGCCCGCCACCTTACTCCAGCACGGCACCCACGTCATTTTCGCCTCAGTTCTCCCGGTATGTCGAGTTTTCCCGTTAGCACCGGGTGGCGGTTGAGTGCTAGTACTAGTTTGTTACACAAACTTGCTGACTGATGAGTTGTTACTCCATTGTAATTTTGTTTTATATGTTGATGTCACTCCAGTAGTATTTAATAACTTGACTATGTATCTTGAACTCATGTACTAATTCAATGTAAACAAATGCTGGATTATGTCCTATATGTCTGTTATACTGTATGTTTGTTTTTTCTTGTACATAAAGACATCAAACAGATTTCCATCATCATTTTACTTTAGAAATGGGCTCTCTACTAAAAGCTTTAAATAGCTTATCTAGGATGACCCATTCACACTCCAAAACAATGTGGGGGAAAAAATGCCGATTGTATTCTGCTGCTCATGCTGTTGATAATTCATATTGTAGTTCATTCATGCTGTTGATGATGTGTGTGTGGGAATAAACTGTTAAACTGTAAAACTGTCTCCTCCAGCCCGCTCATGGGATTCACACCTGCTACCATTTGTGTTTATTTGTTTCTGGCCCTATTTAAGGGCTTTTTTTTTTGTTCCTGTATTGCTGCAGTCTATAGTATTGTCTGTGTCTGAACCCTTTCCCCGTTCAGACGCTTATTATCTTCATGAATCCTGTCTTCTCCGTTGCTGCCTTTGTTCATAAGTTTTGCTTTGTGCTTTGTTTGTAATTTTGGTTGTGCACAGTTTGGACTTTTGTGTTTTTCTAATAAATACCACAAACAGCAGTTAAGCCTCTGGGTCTCTCCTACCTGCCATTCGGGTAATTCATGACACACCTGTGTACTAAGATAATATAAAGATAACACTTTATTAATCCCACACTGGGAAAATTTGCTACAGCAGCACAGAGGTCAGAAAAACAGAAGTGTAACAACCTGCTCCGTGTAATTATGCACTCCGGTCTATACCTTATATTTTGAAGAAAAAAATGAATCCATTTTGGAATAAGGCTGTAACATAACAACGTTGGAAAAAGTGAAGCGCTGTGAACTTTCCAGATGCACTGCAGGAGTTCCCTCCCACATGCTCACCCTCAGAGATAGGGGGAGGAGCTCAGTCATCCAGGAGAGGCTCGGAGTAGAACTGCTGCTCCTCCACATTGAAAGGAGCCAGTTGAGGTGGTTTGGGCATCTGATCAGGATGCCTCCTGGACGCCTCCCACTTGCGGTGTTTTAGGCATGTCCTACTGGGAGGAGACCCCGGGGCAAACCCAGGACTCACTGGAGAGGCGATGTCACCCAGCTCGTCTGGGAACACCTTGGTATCCTCTCTGAAGAGCTGGAGCAGGTGACTGGGGAGAGGGAAATCTGGCCTCTCTGCTTTAACTGCTGCCTCTGCGACCCGGACCTCCGGAAAAGTGGTAGAATAAGATGGATAAGATGGATAAGATAAGATAAGATAAGATAAGGTAAGATAAGCCTTTATTAGTCCCACAGTGGGGAAATTCCAGGATTGCAACAGCACAGGGATAGCAACACTCAGAGCAACAATCAGAAGGCAAGAAAAAAAAAGCAAGCAAGCAAGAGCAGCTAATATACATATGTACATATTACTATAAATATATATACGTATATATACTGTATAAATACACACAGACACACAGTGCAGAGCATTGTAGCTGGATGGGATAAATATATGAGTGTATAAACATACAGTGCGGAGCATTGCAGCTAGATGGAATAAATATGTAAATATATAAACACACAGTGCGGAGCAATTTATCTAGATGGAATAATATGTAGATATAAAAACACACAGTGCGGAGCATTGTAGCTAGATGGAATAAATATATAGATATATAAATATAAATATAAACATAAACACACCCAGTGCGGAGCATTGTAGCTAGATGGAATAAATACACAAATATATAAACACACAGTGCAGAGCATTGTTGCTAGATGGGATGAAACAGCACAACCGTCTACTTAGTTAACCTACATGGTATGATTATGTGCCCATACATATTCTCACCCTCCATAGCGACCGGTATTTTCCTAGTTGTATGCCGGAGGGGACCATTGTGTAAGTCTATTGCATCTTTTGCATTCAAAAAAACTATTAGGTTGTTACGTCTTTTTGCTGTCTCTGCGAGCAGCCCTGCTTAGGTTGTACAGTCTGACAGCCGTTGGTAGAAAGAACCTGCGAAACCTCTCGGTTGTGCACCTGGGATGATGTAGTCTGCTGCTAAATGAGCTCCTCAGTGCATTCAGTATGTCCTGCATAGGGTGGAACTCGGACTCCAGCAGAGATGACAGTTTAGCCACCGTCCTTCTCTCTCCTATCTCCTCCACCGGATCAAGGCGCTGCCCCAGGACAGAGCTAGCTTTCTTGATCAGTTTGTTCAGTCTCTTCCTATCGGCTGCAGTAATGCCACTGCCCCAGCAGACCACTCCAAAAGTGATGGCTGATGCCACCACCATGTCATAGAATGTCTTCAGCAGCGCCCCTTGTACACCAAAAGACCTGAGTCTCCTCAGTAGGAACAGCCTGCGCTGTCCCTTCTTGTAGAGTGCGTCAGTATTGTATGACCAGTCTAGTTTATTGTTCAGATGAACACCCAGGTGCTTGTAGGATGTCACCATCTCAGTGTCTGTTCCCTGTATATTTAATGGTGCTGTGAGGGGTTGTCCATGCCTGCGGCAGTCCACCACCAGCTCCTTAGTTTTCCTCGCGTTGATCTGGAGGCAGTTCCGATGGTACCAGTCCACGAAGTCCTGGATAAGCCCTCTGTACTCAGCTTCATCTCCATTGGAGATGAGGCCAACGATCGCAGAGTCATCAGAGAACTTCTGTAGATGGCAGTGTGTTGTGTTGTGTGAGAAGTCCACAGTATAAAGAGTGAACAGGAAGGGAGCCAACACCGTTCCCTGGGGGGCCCCCGTGCTACCGATGATCGTGTTGGACACACAGTCCCGGGTTCTCACAAACTGAGGCCAGTTCGTGAGGTAGTCCAGGATCCATGATGACAGGTGCTGGTCCACCCCTGCACGCAGCAGCTTGTCTTTCAAGATCATCGGTTGGATGGTGTTGAAAGCACTGGAGAAGTCAAAGAACATGATCCTCACCACATTCCTGGGCTTCTCCAGGTGGGACAGAGAACGGTGAAGGAGGAAGATCACCGCATCCTCCACCCCAATGCCATGCTGGTATGCGAACTGAAGTGGATCCATCGCTGGTTCCACCAGGGGGCGGAGGTGAGCAAGGAGCAGTCTCTCCAGGGTCTTCATCAAGTGGGACGTCAAGGCCACCGGTCTGTAGCTGTTCAGGTCTTTGGGGTGGGAAGTTTTTGGTACAGGTACCACACAAGATGTTTTCCACAGCTGTGGTACCCTCCCCAGCTTCAGGCTCAGGTTGAAGATGTACGTCACAATCCCACACAGCTGGTCTGCACAGGACTTGAGGAGCTTTGCGCTGATGCCGTCCGGTCCCGACGCCTTCCTCACGTTGATCTTCCTCAGCTCCGTCCTCACCTGGGTCCTGGTCAGGGTCAGGATGGGGGGCTGTGTGTTGGGAGTGGGGGGGTGTTGGTGGAGTGGGGAGTGGGCAGCAGGACTTGATTTCTTTAGAGGCAGCAGTGGTTGTTGTGCAGTCAGGGGGGAGGGCGGTTGGTCAAACCTATTGAAAAACAGATTCAGATTGTTTGCCCACTCCCTGCCCCCCGTGGCCTGGGGGGAGGTATTCTGGAGCCCAGAGATAGTTTTGAGGTTTCTCCAGACCCCGCTGATGTCGCTCTGTTGCAGCTTGTCCTCCATCTTCTTCCTGAAGCTGTCCTTGCCTTCTCTGATCTTTCTCCTCAGCTCCCTCTGTACGGACTTCAGCATCTCCCTGTTCCCCAACCTGAAGATCCTCTTCTTCTCTCTCAGAAGTGTTTTTATCTCAGGGTTGATCCAGGGTTTGTTGTTTGAGCAACACCGTATGGTCTTGGTGGGAACGGATTTGTCCACACAGAAGCTGAGGTAGCCCGTGAAGGTGTGAGTGAGGCCATCGATGTCCTCACCATGTGGATCGCACAGCTGCTTCCAGGCGGTGGCTTCAAAACAGCCCTTTAGAGTGTCCATTGTCTCCTCAGACCATAACTCCACTGTGCGCATGGCCGGAGGTTGTCTGTGCACTAGGGGTTTGTACACCGGCCGGAGATGAACTAAGTTGTGATCCGATCTCCCGAGTGGGGGGGGGGGGGGTTGTGATGAGGTGTACGCCTCCTTAGTATTTGCATAGAATAAGTCCAGTGTTTTATTGTCTCTAGTGTGGCATGTGACATACTGGGTAAACGTGGGTAGAATGGGAGACAGTGAAACATGGTTGAAATCGCCTGAGACGAGGAGAAGAGCATCTGGGTGTTCTGTCTGCAGCCTGCTGGTTACTGAATGGATGACGTCACGCGCTGTCCCAGCGTTCGCCCTCAGATTTGCATAAACAACAATGCAGATCACGTGTGAGTGTTCTCTCACTCCGGATAGAAACTGTAATGCTGTGTTTGAAATGTTCCCTCCTTCCCCATATAGTGAACTATATAGTGAATCAGCCATTATGTAGTACTGTTAGAAATCTAAACTGAAAATTTAATTCACTATATATAGTACACTATGGCACCTGGGGAGAGCCTAATTGTGTACCATTTCAGACAGGAACAAAGAGCAGGGGTTCCCTAGTGAGATAACAGGGAGGTGTTAAGGATGAGTGGGTAGAATGCAATGTCACGCGAAGGTCATCTTTTGTGTGTATGAAGATTCTAGAAGAATGCCATGATATTTAAGAGAGGAGCTTCTACTGGAATGTCATTCTGTCTATGCTTGAGATGTGAGAGTGTGTAATAAATCGTCTGAAACAAATCTGCCTCTTCATTTACACACTCCACAACACTCAAAATATCCCACTGTGGAGAGTGTGGGAAATGATGAGGCCAGTTTGCGAACAGACGAAACTTTATTAACACTTTCACATCATCCATACACAGAAAGTACTGAATCAGTCAAGCCAGGTTCTCCTTATAACAGGGATTTATAACAGGGATAGCAACAGGAAATTCTGATTTCAGCTGAAATCTAATTTGGTCGATTTGCGGCGGATGATGAAATAAGGCAGCGATGCTGAGGTTTTAAGCAGGTTTTATTAATCATACCGCCGTCACGGGAACTCGGCTCCAGCCCATAGCGTGAGCAGGCTGAAGCCGAATTCCTCAGGCTCTCAGTGAAGAGGGGACTCAAAGTCTGTGCCCAGCAGCAGCCGTTGTAGAAGTGAGAATTGAGAGAATGAACATGAAATTCAGACAGCTTATATACTCCGCTACAACAATACATCAAAGCATTCACAGCAGTTGGTATGATCAAAGAGGTAACAGAACAGGCATGAGACATTTGCATTTGAGAGACATATTGATCTCAGTCCCTAGGTCACAGTAAGGACAGGATGCATGAACACAATGCATGAAAGGCAACATTAACATCACAGAAGTGAGCCAGACGAAGCGGGGCTGCCTGTAGACATTAATACACATTTCACTGTTCTGTTATTTGCTCTAGCCGAGCGCTGTGTTTGACCAGTCTGCTTGTGGGGGTTTACACCAAACCGCCACAGCTCCCCCCCAGAGGGCTCGGCAGGTGGCCGAGACCTCGATAGTGCAGTTTGGGCAGCGAGCAGGGAAAAGCTCTGTGCAGGAGGGGGGTGGGGGGTAGTAAAAGCCGGCCGGAGACAATGAAAACGTCCGGGCCGCGCAAAAATTGCTTGTGGGTCCGTGATGTCGAAGGGCTGTCCTGTTGAACATGCAGAGGTCCACAAGAAGAAAAATTAGTCACTGGCTCTCCCGCGATTAAGTCCTGCAAGGATTAATAGCGGCCATGAAGAAAAGACGAGGCTGCGTGGCGGCTGTGATAACAGCAGAGGGACTGGCATGTTGGCTTTAGGTGCAGGCACAACCTTAAAGCTCTCGGGAACCGCAAACTGCTGAATTTCCCTTGTGTGCCGTGGCTAAGACCATAAAATCCAGTGAGCAAGCCGCGTGCCTCAGGTGAACGAGCAAGCCTGAAGGGCCAGTGTGCAGCAGAAGGAAGGCGGTCAGAAAAGCCGTATTTGTCCCGTGCGTGGTGCGCCGTCCTCGTAACTCCCCGGTGCGTGCGCCGGGGTTCCGTGATGGGTGGGCCAGCTGGAGAGGAGAACCAGGGTCAGGGAGCTTAATCATCCCTGTTCAGTGTGTTGGAGCGGTGAAGGGAAGTAGACGCTCTGTCACTCGCTCGGTCATGGTGCGTTCAGGTCCACGTGTGCTCCGTTGGCCATGGGGATCGCCGTCGTGGAGAGGGGACGAGGTGCATGCGCTCTCGTGTGGAGGAGCTGTGAGCGCGGCCGGTCCAGCGTGGATGTGCTGATTTAGGCATGCAGATCTCACCATGAAACGTTGCTCAGCTTTCCCGGTCGTGGGTGTTCTCCGGGGAGTTTCGCCTGGAAACTCCGCGTTGAGGTCTCCCTGAAGCAGAAGGGAGGGCAGATCAGTCAAGCTGCCGCGTTCGTTTGTCGTCGGAGAATCACCGCCGGGTGTTGCGTTCGCTGGCAGCGTGTCCGTTTCAGCGTCGGGTCACCAGTGCGGCAGATGATGAAATAAGGCAGCGATGCTGAGGTTTTAAGCAGGTTTTATTAATCATACTGCCGTCACGGGAACTCGGCTCCAGCCCATAGCGTGAGCAGGCTGAAGCCGAATTCCTCAGGCTCTCAGTGAAGAGGGGACACAAAGTCTGTGCCCAGCAGCAGCCGTTGTAGAAGTGAGAATTGAGAGAATGAACATGAAATTCAGACAGCTTATATACTCAGCTACAACAATACATCAAAGCATGCACAGCAGTTGGTATGATCAAAGAGATAACAGAACAGGCATGAGACATTTGCATTTGAAAGACATATTGAGCTCAGTCCCTAGGTCACAGTAAGGACAGGATGCATGAACACAATGCATGAAAGGCAACATTAACATCACAGAAGTGAGCCAGACGAAGCGGGGCTGCCTGTAGACATTAATACACATTTCACTGTTCTGTTATTTGCTCTAGCCGAGCGCTGTGTTTGACCAGTCTGCTTGTGGGGGTTTACACCAAACCGCCACAGATTGACTTATGGGGGGGCTGGGGGGGGGGGCTGAAGCCCCCCTGAAGCTGAAAGGTTTTTAGTAAAACAGAAGTAATTTAGACTGAAAAAAATGATTAAAAAAAATGAAATACTAGACTTGGATAAATCATTAAATTTAATGAAAAGTTAACTTACTTTTTCTTCAATGTTGTCTCACTGTCTTTAGTCCAACATATTTAACAGTTCTATAAGAGTTTATTACACTATTTACACTGGTCACCAAGTCACTTCTAATGTGAAACTTTCTTCCTTTTGGCAGCAAGCTGTGTCAGTCTCTGAACTTTGAACTTCATCTCCTTTTCTTTTTTTTTTCCACAATATCTTTATTGAACCTTTTTTTAAACAAACATGACACAAACAATCAAACACTAACACTAAAGTACTACAAAAAAAAATGCACTAAAAACACCAACAACCACCAACAAAATCAAGTCTTCAACAATGCTCCTCTGTTTAGTCTAGACAATCCATTACATACGTATACATATTATGTTCACCAGTT
The DNA here is from genome assembly GCA_020510985.1 of Pholidichthys leucotaenia. NCBI lineage: Eukaryota > Metazoa > Chordata > Actinopteri > Cichliformes > Pholidichthyidae > Pholidichthys > Pholidichthys leucotaenia. Next base: position 43,016,252 of record CM035836.1, read on the forward strand.
TGGAATTTACAAGGTCCACACACATCATTCACCTTCTTCTTCAAGAGTTATGTTTAAATTTTTTACATGATCAATAAAAGGTCTCCATATATTCTCAAACACAATTTCCTTTGATTTCAGTATATATGTTATTCTTTCTAATGGAAGGTTTGTTAACATCTGTCTTAACCACTGAGTCACATCTGGTCTATGAGTCTTTTTCCACAGTAGTGCAATACATTTTTTGGCATTAAGCAAACTGAGGTCTATGAATGTTCTTTCACTTATATTAAAATTATGCTTTTCTGGGTACAGACCCAACAAAAACAGTTTAGGATTCAATATGATTTGTTTTGAGATTATTTTTTCAATTGTTACCCTCACCTCTTCCCAAAACATTCTTATTATTCTACATTCCCATACACAATGAATAGGGTTCCTTTACTTTCCATGCATTTTGTGCATGTATCTGGTATATTTTTGTTATATCTATTTAACTCCTCCGGTGTAACATACATCCGCATTAACCATTTGAAATGTATCAATTTAAGACGTACATTTATTGATTTGGTTTGGGCTTCTGTACAAGCCAATTCCCATTGTTCCTCTGAAATTTCAATTTGCAGATCTTCTTTCCAGTAGTTTAATCTTTTCTGTGAATTTTCACTTGAGGATAGTGTCAACGAGTTATAAAACTCTGAAATAATACCCTTTCTTTTACTATCTTTCATCAACATTTTTTCCAAGGATGAATAAATAGGTCGAGTGAGAGCTTTATTTTGATTTGATCGAATAAAGTTTCTAAGTTGAAGATATTTAAAAAAATGTGTTCTATTAAGATTAAATTTGACCCTCAGCTCTTCAAAAGACATTATGTTATCTGCACATGGCAAATATAAATCTTGAATCTTTTGAATCCCTTTTAAATTCCATACTTTAAATACAGCGTCCGCTCTCCCTGGTTTAAAATATTGATTACTCCATATTGGGCTAAATGGTGACAATAACTGTGGTTCTTTTAAATAATTTTTAGCTTCACACCATATTTTGATCATATGCTTTACAAATGGATTTTTAACTTGTTTTTGTAATTTTTTTGCCGAATCTGAGTATATGAATATGGGAAGAGGTAAAGGTAAATTGTATGATTCCATTTCAGTCCAGTGAGGGAGATCATTTAATGAAAAATAATATGTTGTGGCCGACACACATTGTGGGCTCACGCTGCCACAGAGACAGGACTGAATGTGTATTGTGGAGTGTCACGTCTGCAAGGACTGAGGACTCGAATCTACAGGAGGTAACAAGGAAGTGTGAGATTTGTCTCTTTGTCCCACAGAAGACGCCCCGGAGGGTATTCCGGTTCATCAAGAAATGAGAGACAATGGTGAAGCTTCAAAGGGATGCTTTGTAACTGTATGTTGACTGAAGACACCATGTGGCTTGAATTCTGATGCTGGAAATGTATAAAAGGGGGTTGAAGTATGATTCTTTCTCTTTCCTGCTTTGAGAATGCTAGAAGCTGCGTTCTGTCAAATAAAGCTGGTTTTATGACTGAAACTCAGCCTCATTATTTGAGCATGCTTCTACACTGGTGACCTACGACGGAGAATGAGCAGACAGAATTCTCCCGAGCGGGGCTCTGTGGAAGCCAGCCTGATGGCCGCCTCCACGATCCGGCTGCCCGATTTCTGGCAGCACAGCCCGCGCTCATGGTTTAGCGCAATCGAGGCGCAGTTCAACCTCCGGAGAATCTCCAACGATGACACAAGATTCTACCACGTGGTAGCGAAGCTGGACAGCAACACGGTCCAGAGAGTGGAAGATCTGGTTAATCATCCACCAGACAGCGACAAGTACAGCGCATTGAAGGACGCGCTGATCAGCCATTTCACCCCCTCAGTCCAACAACGAGCAGAGGGGCTCCTGGCGCTGACGGAGGCCGAAAACGATAGACCTGCGGACCTGATGGTGAAGATGCTGCAGCTCAAAGCCTCTGAGGATGGCGAATTCATTTTCGCCCACCTTTTCCTTCGAACCCTACCACCAGCAGTGAGAGTGGCCCTGGCAGAGTCACCCCGATTGGCCAAGCGAGACTACCATGGGTTGAGCAAGGAGGCGCAGAGGTTGGTCGACGCCCACAAGCGGAACGCGGTCTCGGCTGCGGCGGCCAGTCCAGGAACGGCGTCCGGAGACAGTGCGGGTCCAGCGGCCGCGGCGCCAGACGCACCAACGACGGCGGCGACAGGAGCCAGACGACGCAGAGCGGAGAACGGCTCGTGCTTCTACCACCGCCGTTTTGCAGAGAGAGCGCACAGGTGCGTCCCACCGTGCAATTTTAAGCGCCAGGGAAACGCCAAGACCGAGGGCCGGTAGCAGCTGTGACCCTCGGCAACGAGAACAGGCTGCTTTACCTGACGGATGCACGCTCGGGGAAACAGTTCCTCGTGGACACGGGCTCTCAGCTGAGTTTCGTCACACCCACCTACGCGGAACGGCTGTCGCCTTCTAAAGCCCCCTGGGTGTCAGTGTCAGCAGCGAACGGCTCCACGATTAAAACGTTTGGTGAGAGGACCATGCTTCTGTCCTTACAGGGCCGTTCATTTGAGTGGACATTTATTGTAGCAGCAGTCAGTTTCAACATGTTAGGGGCTGATTTTTTGTGCTCACATGGTTTATTGGTTGACCTTGCTAATAGACGTCTGATTAATGCACTGTCCTTTCATTCTATTCCCTGCACAGCTCGGGTGGCCCCGCCAACTGCACATGCCAGCGTCTCAGCTGCGGGTGGTAAGTTTCACACTCTGCTTGCTCAGTTTCCAGCACTCACAGTCCCCACGTTTTCAGCAACGGTGGCCAAACATGGGGTAGAACATTTCATAACGACCACAGGCCCTCCCGTGTTTGCAAAGGCTCGGCGCTTGGACCCAGCTAAACTGGCCATCGCGCGCGAGGAGTTCACTAATCTGGAAAAACTGGGCATTGTTAGACGTTCCAAGAGCTCTTGGGCTTCGCCGTTACACATGGTCCCAAAAGCTGACGGCTCGTGGCGACCTTGCGGTGATTTCCGCAGGTTGAACAACGTTTCAGCTCATGACCGCTACCCGATTCCGCACATTCAGGATTTTTCTGTCCATTTGGCGGGGGCGCGCATTTTTTCTAAAATAGACTTGGTGCGCGGCTATCACCAGGTGCCAGTGCGCGCGCAGGATGTACCCAAAACAGCGGTCATAACGCCTTTTGGCCTTTTTGAGTTCTTGCGCATGCCTTTTGGCCTCAAGGGGGCCGCGCAGACTTTCCAACGCATGATGGATGCAGTTTTACGCGACCTGCCTTTCGTGTTCGTTTATTTGGATGATATTTTGGTAGCCAGCGCGTCCGAAGGCGAACATGAAAAACACCTCACAGCAGTTTTCCAGAGGTTGGCAGAGCACGGGTTAATAGTTAACCCAGCGAAGTGTCAGTTTGGGGTGGCGCAGATTGATTTTTTGGGACATCGCGTTTCGGCAGAGGGAGCAGTTCCCCTTCCAAATAAAGTGCGTGCCATAACGGATTTTCCGTAACCTCAAACGGTCAAGGCGCTTTAGGAGTTTCTAGGGATGGTTAATTTTTACAACCGTTTCCTCCCAAGCGCAGCACGACTCATGCAGCCATTGTACACCGCGTTAAAAAAACAAAAGCCCGCAAATAAAGTTGAATGGTCTCCGGAGCGGGAGCGCGCTTTTGCCCAGGTCAAATCAGCCCTGGCAAACGCAGTTTTGTTAGCGCACCCAGTTCCAACGGCCCGCATGGCGCTCACCACTGACGCTTCCGATGTAGCGGTGGGGGCGGTAGTTGAACAGTTTGTGGCAGGTACCTGGCAACCCCTCGCGTTTTTCAGCAGGACCTTGCGCGATAGTGAACGGAAATACAGCGCGTTTGACAGGGAGCTTTTGGCCCTACACTTGGCCATCCGTCATTTTCAGTTCTGGTTAGAGGGGCGACGTTTCACCGCTTTTGTGGATCATAAACCGCTAACGTTTGCGATGGCCAAAATTTCAGAACCCTGGTCAGGCCGGCAACAAAGGCAACTAGCCGCAATATCGGAGTTCACTACTGATATTCAGCATGTCGCGGGTAAACACAATGTTGTGGCAGACTGCCTCTCGCGTGCAGTAGCACCGCCAAGCCCCATAGGGGCAGACTCTGTAGCCATGGCCGCGGGCCCGGGCAGCGACGCGGGAGCGCGCGCAGCCCCAGTCTGTGTTGGGTTAGATTATGCAGCTATGGCTGCGGAGCAGGTTAACGACGCGGACGTGCGCACGCTCCAGTCTGGACCAACAGGGTTAAGGCTGGAGCACAGGGTGCAACAAAACGGTATGCCCCCGCTAATCTGCGATGTCTCCACGGGACGGCCCCGCCCTGTGGTGCCAACCGCGTGGCGTCGCCGTGTTTTTGACTTGGTCCATTCTCTCGCGCACCCGGGGGTGCGCGCATCGATTAAGTTGGTGGGGGAGAAATTTGTTTGGCCCGGGTTGCGCAAACAGGTCAAGGAATGGGCAGCAGCCTGCGTAGCGTGTCAGCGAGCTAAAATACACAGACACACTAAGTCCCCGTTAGAACCTTTCCACATCCCCGCTAAGCGTTTTGATCACGTGCATATTGACCTGGTCGGGCCGCTTCCGTTATCACACGGGCACACACACCTTTTGACGATGGTAGACCGCACCACGCGCTGGCCAGAGGCGGTTCCTCTGGCATCAACCACAGCGGAAGAAGTTGCGCGAGCATTTTTAGCAGCATGGGTTGCGCGTTTTGGTGTACCGTCGGACATAACGTCCGACAGAGGTCCCCAATTTATTTCCGAGCTGTGGTCATCGACGGCCCGCAGCTTGGGGGTGAAGATTCATCGCACCACCGCGTATAACCCCCAGGCTAATGGTTTATGCGAACGCTTTCACAGGTCATTGAAAGCAGCCCTCAGAGCGTTGCTAACGGATACAAATTGGGTAGACAAACTTCCATGGGTGTTATTAGGGTTGCGTTCTGCACCTAAGGAAGATTTGCACGCTTCCCCGGCTGAATTAGTTTTCGCCCAACCGCTTCGTTTGCCCGGGGAATTTCTTCCTGATAATCCCGCACCTAGTGGCCCCCCCGCTCAGCCGTGGCAGAGCGGCTCAGGAGCAAACACACTTCCTGGCCCAATCCATCACAGTTTCCCACACGTTTTTGTGCCCAAAGCTTTAAAAAATGCAGAGTTCGTTTTTGTTAAACATGACGCCCAGCGTCCAAGTTTGCGGCCGTTTTACGACGGACCGTTTCGAGTGCTGGAGACCGGGCAGAAGCATTTTCTGCTAGATTTAGGGGGCAGACGGGAGCTGATTTGCATTAACAGACTCAAACCCGCTTTTGTTCTGGCTGACGAGGAGGTGCAGCTCGCGAGGCCCCCCCGCCGGGGCAGGCCGCCGAGGGGACATTCTCCAAAGTCTTCACAGAGAGGTGCTAACGGCTTTAATCCACAGGTGCAGAGAGATGTTGCAGGTGCAGCCAAGCCAGGTTGCAGCAGATTCGGCAGAAGATTGAAACCTGGGCAGTTGGTGGATTGATTAGCGATGTATGGAGTGCTTTGTGTTTTTCTTTTTGTTATGCCATTTAGATTTTGCCTTACTAGACGTGTGGGGGGGGTAGTGTGGCCGACACACATTGTGGGCTCACGCTGCCACAGAGACAGGACTGAATGTGTATTGTGGAGTGTCACGTCTGCAAGGACTAAGGACTCGAATCTACAGGAGGTAACAAGGAAGTGTGAGATTTGTCTCTTTGTCCCACAGAAGACGCCCCGGAGGGTATTCCGGTTCATCAAGAAATGAGAGACAATGGTGAAGCTTCAAAGAGATGCTTTGTAACTGTATGTTGACTGAAGACACCATGTGGCTTGAATTCTGATGCTGGAAATGTATAAAAGGGGGTTGAAGTATGATTCTTTCTCTTTCCTGCTTTGAGAATGCTAGAAGCTGCGTTCTGTCAAATAAAGCTGGTTTTATGACTGAAACTCAGCCTCATTATTTGAGCATGCTTCTACAATGTCATAGACCTCAGTTGTGCCGACCAATAATACAACATAAAATTTGGACATTTCAGACCTCCACGATCAAATGGTAAATATAATAAAGACAGACGCAATCTAGCCCTCCTGTTGTTCCATATAAATTCCACTAACTTTTTTTTAATTCTTGAGAATAAATCTACAGGTGGTGGTAAGGGAATGTATTGAAATAAATAAAGTATTTTAGGTAAAATATTACTTTTAAGTATATTGATTCTCCCGATCATCGACATTGGTAGTGACATCCATCTCTGAATTGACTCATTGATATCTGTCATTAAGGCTTCATAGTTGACACAGGCGACTGATTCTAGCTTAGGCACAATTTGGATTCCTAAATATTTAAACTGATTTACAATGTTGAATTGATTTACCTCAGGGTCTGGGTAATTTCTCTGGGTCTCATTTAACATTAATATTGAAGATTTAGTTTTATTTATTTTATATCCTGATATTTCCCCAAAATTCTTTATTAAATTCAACAAGGTCGGAATTGATTTTTTTAGATTCGACATAAACAAAATTATGTCATCGGCGTACAGGGAGATTTTATGTTCTGTTGGTCCAACTTTAATTCCATATATTTGTGAATGTAAACGTATCGCCATCGCTAAAGGTTCAATTGCCATAGTAAACAGTAAAGGTGAAAGTGGACAGCCTTGTCGACATCCTCTATTGATTTTTATTGATTTTGAAATATTGTTATTTGTTAGGATTTCTGCTGTAGCATTATTGTATATTATCTGAACCCATTTTATGAAATTATTTCCAAGTCCAAACCTTTGTAAGACTTCAAAAAGAAAGGGCCATTCGACTCTATCAAAGGCCTTTTCGGCGTCCAGTGATAGGAGAGCTGTATCCGGTGCTTCTTTATTAAAATAAATAATATTAAATAGTCTTCTTACATTATGGAAGCCTTGTCTTCCCTTTATAAAGCCATTCTGATCTCGATTAATAATATTTGGTAAAATTTCTTGTATTCGTCTTGCTAAAATTTTACAGATTATCTTAAGGTCGGCATTTAATAGGCTTATTGGTCTCATATTTTCACATTTATTAGAGGGCTTACCTGGTTTTGGCAACAGTATAATTAAGGCATTATTCATGTATGATGGTAAATTATTATTTTGAAATGCTTCTAAAACCATTTCCAAAAAAGGTTTTATTAATTTATTCTTAAATTTTTTATAAAGGTCAACTGGAAGACCATCTGGTCCTGCACTTTTTCCTGATTTCATATTATCAATGGCTAGCCCAACTTCTTCTTGACTAATTTTAGACTCCAATATCTCCCTGTTTTCATTTGGAATACACGGTATAGATAGTTCGTTCAAAAACCCATTTAGTTTTGTTAAATCAGATTCATTTTTGGTATCATATAATTTTTCATAGTAATCTCTAAAGGCTCTGTTAATTTCTAAAGGATCTATAGCTACCTGTCCGTTACTTATAATACTGGTAATTGGTGTTTTAATTTCTAATTGTTTAATCTGCCATGCCAATAATTTTCCTGATTTTTCACCTTGTTCATAAAAAGATTGTTTCAATCTTAGAAGACTCGAGGCAGCTCTATTCGCTGATTTTTTGTCGTATTCAGCTCTCAAAATCAGTAATTCTTTCTCCAACCTTGGATCACTTCCTGCATACACTCTTTCCTGAAGACTTTTTATTTTATGTTCCAATTGGGCTCTCTCCTCTCGAGTCTTCTTAGATTTTGAACCTGTATAACTAATAATATGTCCCCTAATAAAAGCTTTGAAAGCCTCCCACTTTACACATGCTGATGTTTGTGTAGTATTGATATCAAAGAACTCATCTATCTGTTTTTCTATGTACTTGACAAATTCCTCATCCTGAAGCCATTTATGCTGAAATTGCCATCTACCTGATTCCTTTGTCAATTTCTTATCTACATATATTATACAGCAGGGTGCATGATCAGAGATCACGATGTTATCATAAAAGCAGTTTTGAATCTTGGACCTTAATTCTGTGGAAATCAAAAAATAATCAATACGTGAGAATGTCTTGTAGGTACTGGAATAACAAGATAGACTTTAACTTGTGGTTTCATTTCTCTCCATATATCTAGCAATCTCAATTCTTTCATAAAATGATTAATGGTCATCCTACATCCATTGTGCGTACAGTCCAGTCCTGTTGATCTATCTATACCAGGATTCAATGTACAGTTAAAATCCCCTGCTATTATATGTTGCCCTGTAAGTGATGATAAGATAAGAAATAAATTAGCAAAGAACTTTTGATCATCTATATTGGGACCATATAGGTTCACCAAATTTATATTTTCTAATAGCAAAGATCCTTGAATGATTACATATCTTCCAAATTTGTCTCCAATTACATTTTTCACTTGAAAAGGGACTGATTTATCTATGAGAGTCATAACTCCCCTGGCTCGGGATGAAAATGATGAGGTGAAAACACTTCCTTGCCATCTACTCCTAATTCTTTTTACATCCTCCTCTATTAGATGAGTTTCTTGTAAAAACACAATTTTTGAACCCATGTCTTTTATTTTATTCATAACTTGTTTAAGTTTTTTTAAATTTTGTAGACCTCTGCAATTCCATGAAGTTAAATTAAAATTAACGCTTTGGTTTATGTTCAATAGGGAGTTTGGGATTACCTTGCAGTGTAAACATGCTCATACAGAGAAGCAAAAAAATGAGTGGTTGAACATTCATCCTACAAACTACACACAAACAAATTCCCCCTTCCCACACTTGTGGCGAACCCCCCAAAATCAAAAGAAAAATTCCGTCTCCTGATATAGCCATCGACCGCTCCACATCCACGGGGAACAGCCTAAGCCACTCCTTCTTCATCCTTCCAATCACCCTAACTCTACTGCTTTTAATGACGTAACATTAACTCTTCTCTGTAGTTTTCCAACTTAACTCCAAAATTTTTAGCAACTTTGTACATCATAGTTTTTTTTTGTTTTTTTTTTTTAAATATATAATGCAATCTATATTTTGTAAACTTGCTATTTGCTTCAAGTCAGTCAGATGCCTATGCAAATGCTTAATTATTCTACCTTATATTTTGTTCATGCTTAGCTCCCACCAGTCTCTTCTTGGATCTTCTTGATGAACTCCTGCGCCTCCTCTGGGGTCTTGAAGATGTGGGTTCTGCCCCCATACGTGGTCAGCAGTCTTGCAGGATAGATTACACCATGACGAATCCCAAGGTTGCGCAGCTCCTTACGTATGGGATCATACTGCTTCCTCAATTGTTGGATTCCTGTGGCCCAATCTGGGTAGAACCGCACCTGCTGATCCTGGTGTTTAATCTCTCCTTTAGCTCGTGCTGCGTTGAAGATCTTCATCCTGTCTCTGTTGCTGACAAACTTCATAATTAAGGTCCTCGGTGGTCCCTTATCTCTCCGTGGGCCAATACGATGCGCGCCCTCCAAAACCACCGCCGGCCGCAGCTCCGCACTGCCCAGCGCCTCCGGAATCCACTTTTCCAGAAAGGAACACGGGTCCTGACCTTCGGATTCTTCCGGTAGACCCACCAGCCTCAAGTTGTTCTGTCTCGACCGGGATTCCAAATCCAGAATATTTTCTTCCAGACATTTATTTTTTTTCCAAAAGTGCGCACCTTTAATTGGAGACAATTGACTTCATCTTCAGCACTGGAAATACGAAGCTCCATCTGCGCCATTCGTTCTACACAGTCACCCAATTCCTTTCTCATTCCTTCCAACGCTGCCATAATCCCATCAAATCTAGAGGAAAATTCAGAATCAGAATCAGAATCAGAATCAGAATCAGAATCAGAATCAGCTTTATTGCCAAGTATATTTACAAGTAAACACACAAGGAATTTGACTTGACATTGGGCGCGCACATTAGGCGCATCCAATGACACGGCAGCCATAGAGGCGCCTGTCTGCAGTGGGGGTAAAGGGGGGAAGGGGGGGGAAACACAATAGGCAGAGAGAAAAAACATAGTTATCAGAATCACGCTCGTATAAGCTCATATAAGCTCATGAGCCAAATTTTGATTACACAGAAAAAAACCCTCTATGCACATTAGCAGACAATAGATACAATCACACAGCAGAGGGAGGGAGAGCAGTGTGTGTATATTTGCATGTCATTGTGTAGTGTGAGTGTAACAGTTGTTAGTGAGCAGCAGAGGGCGCCTCCAGGCAGTGGATAGATGTTATAATCATGTGACTTATAAACAAGTCAGAGATCAGAGTCTGTCTCTCTTTTCCTCTTCCTTGCAGAAGGCACATGGGCAATGTCCTTGAGAGACCAATCCGCTGACGACAACAACTGATTGTTGATGTATGGGTAGACATAAGCCACTTCTCCGGCGTTATCTTCATCGAGGAGGAATGTAAACAAAGGCACCAAAACACAAGGTCAAATCTGCACAGTGCACTCAGAGAATAAAAAATTTCTCTCTCTTCGATTCTGTGCTTCAATTTCATACAGGCTTGAATCATACTTTAGATCATTCTCTGGAGAGCACTCAGCGATCCACAGATGTTATCCACCTACCGAAACATAGGTAAAACATGTCCAGAGAGTTCGTTCTCTCTTCAATGCATGCCAGATAGTAAATTCCATGTTAATCCTGCCGCTGACAGTCAGTGCTCCCCCCAGCTGGACGAATTGTTGAATTTGTTAAGGGAGCTACGCCGGGGTCCGCATTTGATTAGCTCACCCAGATAATTTCGATACACTAGGAAAACTCCAGGGGCCAAACAGAAGATCCTGTGATCAGTTCAATCTCAGTCGAATCACACAGACACATGAATTCCAATACCATGAGTCTCCCTTGGGTTCCCCCTGACCCGATCTTCTACTTTTTAAAGTGGTGACAATCGCATATAAGCCGCTTTCCAGATCCATAATTTCCATTTGGATTAAGATTCAGCCAGGAGAAGAGTGACATTGCAAGCTGGGATCAGAAGGGAGAGGATTAGGAGGGAGAGGGAAGAAAAGCGTCTGCTCTCTCTCAGAAGCGCTCTCATTGAGCTCATAGCCACCAGCAACGCACCTGTGTCGCTTCCCGCAGCTCCCACGCCATTGTTAGCTTCCTTCGCCATATTTGGTGCTTTCTCTGCTGCGTCACAGACCTGAAAGTCCGTTAATTTGGACTGTTTCTGCGGCTCGCTTTTTCCTCTACTTGGTTTTCCAGCCTTAGGCTTCACCGACATATCCTCGCTCAAACGCTGGGATACGTTCTGTCCCAAATGAGAGAATTATTTGCCGATTTTTTTTCTCCAGAAGCAGAGCAGAGTGAGACGTGTCCTTCTTACGTGGCAGCCATAACCGGAAGTCCCTCATCTCCTTTTCTGGTTTCTTCAAAAGTTGTCTGAGTGTTTCTGTTACCTCGTCGAACTTTGATGTGATGACCCGAGCGCCGGTTCTGATCGCGCTCGGGCTAAGTTATGTCTTGCTGCCGGCCTTGACAGCTGCGGGCTGTATTCTGGCCTCACCGGGCTCTTATTGTGAAAGTGCTCGGTGGGGCTTCCGCCTGTCAACGGCCGGTCAGCTGAGTGTCATTACCGTCGTTAGTGCTTCGCCCATTTAAGCCCAGCACTGGCGACGGTAGGACGCAGCAGTGTCTGTTCACTTCCCTGTTCACTCTCCGTCATGTTACGGATGCCTGGACTATTTCACCCCTCGTCTGCTTTGGGTTTGGCCGTCGTTCCCCGGAACCAGTAAGTGTGCTGTATTAGCCTTATTCCTCCCGGCGTGAACTGATCTTTGTGAGTCTCTGCCTTAGCAGCCTGTGTTCCGTTATTATTTTCAACTATCAAGCCTGCCTGTGTATGACCGTCTCCTGCTCTGGACCTATAGTGAGCTGTATAGCCCTATGCCTCCTGTTATGTGAAGACTCTTGTCATTATCTCAGCAGCTTGTGTTATCACCTTTTCACCGTAATAAAACTCACTGGTGACTCTGTGGCGTCTTATGGTGGCTCACGAGGGCCACCACATGACAGTACACTGCTGCCAAAACAGCGTTTACGGTGACGCCAACCCGAGATGCAGTTCACCAGTAGGTTCGAGTTTTGGACGTTGCTTTTTCCTGTCTGGGTACTGTGTATGTGAGGAATGCCGTCGCTGAAGGGCCGCGTTTGGAGTCCGAGCCACGTGCTGACAGGTGTTTTGGAAGTTGTGGATGAGCTGCTCATCTCCACTTCCCTGCTGGACTATGACCACGGCATACACTGGTACCTGGACGCCGCCGAAGATGTTCTTTGTCATCTCTCTCCCCGCTACGCCGACCACCCGGAAGTCGACGCGAGGAGGGAGGACATCGCAGCGCAACGCGAAATATTCCTGATGACGGAGGAGGAACGCGGCATGAAGCAGGAGAAGAGGCACTCCTGCTCTTTGCCTATGGATCCCGATCCTGCCCTCGATCCGTTTCGGGAGTTCGCACCATCTGAGGGCCGGCAAAGGCGTCGGCGCCACGGCCGGGCGCATCTTCAGCAAGCTCCTGCTCCGGATCCAGTTCCGGGCCGCCGGGATGACCCCCTCAACCAGCCAGCTGCTGTGAGTGAGCTGAGTCCTGTGCCGGTGGGCTCCGTCCATGGATCCTTTTTTACCACCCAGCGAGCGAGGGAAGGAGCAACGTCTGCTACAGCTGACACCATCCCCCCCCCCGGGAGACAGGCAAGTTCAAGTTCACTTTCCTATTGATCATAGTGATCTGTCTTGTCTGACTCCTGGGGGTGAAGCTTGGGGTTCGCAGCTCCCTGAGTTTCTTTTCCCAGCTGTAGCGACTTGTATTAAACCTGCTGCCTCTGTGTCTCCTCCTGCGGAGCAGTCCTCGGTGTCAGTCCCACGCCGTCGAACGAGGAGGAGGCCTGCGGCTCTGGGAAATATCCCGGCCCTGCAGCCTTGCTTTGGACAGAGGAGGAGAACGGACTGCAGTGAGGAGCCAGAGCCGACGAGAGAGCGTCCCCAGGGTTCCTCAGGGATGCAGCCCGAGTCAGCAGGTCCAGGGTCCTCTGCCCCCACGCCATACGGGTTATTGGCGTGGACGCCAGCGCGTGAGGATCCAGCTGCAGAGACCATCAGGCCGGCTGTGGAACCCGACACAGCCGAGTGGGAGCCCGACGACGAGTGTCTTCTTGAACCTGGATCGGCGAAGTCCTGGACGGCTCCAGAGCCCGAGTGCAGGCAAGTGCTCTTCTTTGTTTTCCTGTATGGCGTGTTAGAGCATTTTTGCCTGCCTCATGGGGAGGCGAGTGAGGGGCAGCCGTCCGCTGCACCCGAGCTTGTCTCGCTGGGCTCTGGCGCTGCCGGTGGAACTGATCCCGGTCCTCTCCTGTTTTCTGAGCACCTCCACAGCGTTACCGGTCCGGAGCCAGTCAAGGTCACGGGACTGGGGGTTCCAGGTTCGGAGATGGAGGTCGTCGCCGGTGCAGTCCTGACCCAGTCGGGGTCCGACGCGTGGGCCGAGGTGACCCAGTCGGGGTCTGATGCGTGGGCCGAGGTGACCCAGTCGGGGTCCAACGTGGGTGCAGCGATGACCCAATCGGGGTCCGACGAGGTTCAGTCGGGGTCCGACTCAGGTGTGGCTGTGACCCAGTCGGGGTCCGACGTGGGTGCAGCAGTGACCCAATCGGGGCCCAACGAGGTCCAGTGGGGGCCCAGCGCAGGTGCAGCTGCGACCCAATCAGGATTCGAGGGGGTCCAAGTTTTTGGTTGTCCCCCTCTCAGGAGCCACCAGCTGGGGGCCGTTAGAGGGTTTTGTTTGGCGGATCGGCGCTCTCCTGTCTTGTCGTTTTCAGGTGAGCGGCTGCATGCAATCCCTCCACGGTCCTGGTGGTTGTGGGATGCGGGTCGGCCACCTGAGGAACTGCTTGGTGCGTTTGGCGTCTTGGGTTGGCCACCCAATAAACTGTGCTTGTTACGGGGTGACCTGGTTCGGCCACCAGAGGACTTGTTTCTGGGGGCCTGGGACTGGGGCAGGCCACCTGATCATGTACTGTGTTTGTGGGACTATCTGTGGGCCCATACGGTGCCTAGTCATGTTAAGTACGTCTAGTAATTTTTTTTTGTTGTTTCACGTAGTCATAGTCATAGTCAAGTCAAAGCAATTTTAGATTGCCTCATGTTTTTTTTGAAAGCCACAGTCTTTCCATAGTCAAGTTATGTCAAAGCAATCTAGTTTGCCTCATGTGTTTTGCAATCCATAGTCTAGTTAAGTCAGGTAAAGCAATCTACATTGCCTCATGTGTGTTTTGCAATCCATAGTCTGGTTTTGTTTTGCTATTGTTCTGTCCTCCCCTCTTCTTTTTGAGGGGCTGTCAGGAATCTGAAACTCAAGACTCACAAAATAATAGTACTCTGTTAGGTTCGTACCTTAATAAGATTCGAGACACAAAATGTGTTCAAAGTTTTTACTTGTACAAGGAGCAACACACCTCTGATTACAGATGGGAAATGCGCGCTGCCATACAAAGGCAGCACGTCCCTTTTATACTGAGCAGGTCAGACACAGGAAACATCTGCTGCAACTTTATGGGCACCTTTGTGGTGACTGATAAGACCGTGAAACAGTCAGGCTTTGTGGTGAAACAGTCAGGCTTTGTGGTGACTGATAAGGCCGTGGAACAGTCAGGCTTTGTTGTGTAACACAAAGACAACTCCGTGTCAGCACATGACTTCTTGCACACCGGTTTCTAAACTTTAAGTAAATACAGATTATTCCGGTTTGTTGAGGTATGTCTGTTACAGGGTGAGTTAAACCTTCCTGATGCAGCATTGTTGCAGCCATTGTAAGGGAAAAAATACAGAAAAGTTCAGCTAAAAACTAATTATGAAATGATAACATATTTGTACATATATACAATTTCTGACAATTTCCTCCTGTTTATCAGTTCATAATTTTTATCACATACAGACATCAGAACAATGTAACTTCAATAGATTTCCTACATTGTCTTCATAGAGTATCATTTCCAAATTTAAACAGGAGCACAATTATCATTGTTATCCACCTCTTCGGTATTTAAAGGAGTGTATTGGTCTTGGAACATTTGTTGTATCATAAATGTATGTTGAGACAGAGCGCGAGACATCATTGATTTGACACAGGGAATCACAAAGCAACATGACAGAAACATGCATATCATTATTATAATAAAAGGCATAAAGGTTTTAAGAAGCACCTGCCACCAACTTCCTGTGAATAACCAGTCTAACCAACCAGATTGTAGCTTCTCTTCATAATCATTCATGATTGCCTACTGCACTTGTTCCATGACGGTAATAGCGGTATCCATACTTTCAGAGACAGATGGAATGTAAGTGCAACAGGACCCGTTAAACATAGCACATACACCTCCTTGGACAGCCAAAACCAGGTCCAATGCTATTCTGTTTTGCATAACCATAACTCTAGTTTGTTCAGTTACATTGGATAAAACCTTCAAAACAACAGTAGTGGCATTAACAAACATTAACAGTCTGTAGTTCATTTCTTCAAATTTTGTCATTAACTGACCAACTCCATATGGGGCGAAAATTGAATGTCCAACCTCGTCACCCAGTGTCCATAATTTATATTTCTGTGGGACAGTAAGTCCAGCAGCACTAAAGAGGGACTGAATACTTCTTTTCTTCTTAGTGTGTCCTGAGGAGTTGTCATCAGAGTAGAGAACAAATGATCCATCAGTAACAGTCACTGGGGCACAAATTCCTCCCCAATTGGGAGGTAATTGAGCGTAGAGTTTGGAACCACATAACCAATGAACTTCTTTGATAACATAGGTGCCATTACTTTGAACTGTGCCCGTAGTGCTAGTCTTCCTGACAGTATAATTTTGTGATCTATACCTTGGACTAGGTAATACGGGTGTAAAAGAACAATCTGTTGCTCCGCTGCACTGTGAGGTGCAAGGTAACAACACTGTCAAACATTGTCGTGGAAGAAGTCTTCCCAACGCCGTGGTACCATTTGAATATACACATGCTGGGAAAGTCACATTTTTCTTTGTAAAGGCAAATCTAGCTAATGGTTGTGTTACATTCATAGCCATAATCTGATCAGGACATGTCATTCAATAAGTGGTGTTATCATGATTTTTCATAGTAATCTTGGGTAGGAATCCCCAGGATGAAATCTCTAGTATACAGTCAGATACGTTTATAGGAAAGGGTTCAGCCTTTAGGATTGGTCCCTTAGTGGTTAAAGGCAACAAAGAACAAGCCCAACAACTGCCATTTCCTCTTGTCAGACGAGCATTGAGGAACATATACTGATACCACTGATTAGTCATAAACAGTGTTTCTGTGACATGTTCCTCTATATTTCTATTATCTCTTCTCAAGGATGGTGAGGTGATAATGATGAGGACTAATAGCGGGAATCCAAGAAGGTCAGAGTCAGTCTCAGGATTACCATGGTGCCTGATTCCCCTGGGAGTGTGCCTATAGACTCAGGTCACTGTCTTCACCGGGTTTGAGACGAGTCTTATCCTTAAAAGGACTAGACTCCCCTTTGTAACCGGACTTACCCTAGGGGTGGCTGGAGGTCACCAAGGGGCACCTGAAGTCTTTTAACATGTGACAGATGAATCCAAGAAGGTCTTTCAGCAATCCTCACTGCGGTAGGTGTGGTCAATAATACTTGGTATGGTCCAAGCCACCTCACGGAATTTCAATTCTGTCGGTGATGGTTCTTTATGAAGACATAATCACCAGGCTGGAGGGAATTTTCTGGGCCCTCCTGTGGAGTAGAGAAAGATCTGACAGATTCAACATAATCTTTCATTTGTTTACATTCTTTCAAATGCTCTCCAAGAGTCTTATAAGGGTTAGTGGCAGTTAATGGGAGTAGGTCAGGTAGAATATAGGGCCTATGAAAGGCGCATTCAAATGGAGATAACCCACTCTTCTTTTCTGGGATGGTGTTAATGGTTAGCTTTACTACAGTTAATGCTTTAGGCCATGAAATTCGTTGGTCATGCATTACTTTGTTTAGCATTTGCTTAACAGTACCATTTTTCCTTTCCACTAGACCTGCACTTTGTGGGTGATAAGCAGTGTGAAACTTCAGCTGTGTTCCAACGGCAGAAGTAAGATCCTTAACCATTTGTGCTGTGAAGTGTGTGCCATTATCTGCATAAATGGTCTCCGGTATTCCAAACGTGGGAAATATGTTGTTTTGTAAAACTTTGCAAACAAATTTAGCATCTGCCTTTGCTGTAGGATGAATTTCTGTCCATTTAGTATAGGTGTCAATGAGGACCAGACAATACTGCAGTTGTCCCACTTTAGATAGTTCAATAAAATCCATACACCATTGAGAAAAGGGCATTTTAGGTGGTGGGAAACTACCATGTCTCGTCCTCATTGCACCTTGTGCATTGTTTTGTATGCAGATTAAACATTGTTGGCACACTTTTTTCATTTCTTTCAAAATTCCTGGGCAGAAAAAATGTTTTTCAGCCTGTGCCTTCATTCCTCCTGTGGATACATGGCCACTGCCATGAGTCAAGATCGACAGCCAGCGATACAAGGAGGGAGGAAGGATTATTTTACCATCAGTAGTGCAATAAATTCCATTGTTTGAAACAATTGCTCCAGGGAGCATAGTCATTTCCTTCTGTGCATCAAGCAACACAGTAATATCTACATTGTTAGGTGCTGTAAAATGAGTTCCATTATCTGCACAAATCAGTTCTGGAACCCCAATTTCAATAGAGTTTTACACACAAATGCAGCATTAGCTGAGGATGTGGGATGAATTTTTGTCCACTTTGTAAAGGTGTCAATCAACACCAAGCAATATTGTAGCTTTCCATTGCTCCTTGAGCATTATTTTGTAAACAAATGATGCACTTTTTAGCATGTTTTTGTTACTTCTTTCAAAAACTAGGACAGTTTTCCAACATCCTCACAGTTTTCCCTCCTGTTGGCACATGATTGGCCATGTGCCACCAGGACAGCTCATTTGTATAATGTGGGTGGCAGAGCAAATTTACACATGAAACAGGAGGAAGGTCCATATTATTTTGATAGCCTTTAAAAACATCAACATCAACATTATTAATAAGACAGACGGTTCCTAAAAGACCAATAGCAGCACAGTGAGTAGCGTTATCAGCCAAGCGATTACCGCAGCTAGACAAGTCAGTGCCATTAGTGTGGGCAGGGCAGTGAATAACTGCCACAGAACATGGTAGCATCAGAACATTACATAGTTACAATAATTGCTGTCGATGTTTTGCTGGTTTTTCTGTGGAGATGACAAACCCTCGCAGATTCAAGGTAACAGTATGCAGGTGGCATGCGTTATAAGCATGCTTACTGTCTGCACAGATGTAAGTGCTGTAATCAAAGATGCAGGTTGTGGAATTTTTACACAATCAGGACCCCAGACAACATTGTTACAGCATAAGCAGTGGATGTTGGCCCATCAGGCCTTTTTTACAGAGCAAGCCTGTCGCTCGCTTCTTCCCTTGCTAAGTAGAGAGAGAGAGCTGCCGTTCACCCCCCTTTGCTGATGGGAGAGAGAACCACCGCTTGCTCCTCTGTTGCCTTTTTTTTTTTTTTATCAAAAAAGTGGGCCACCAGTAAATAACCACAAGGAATTTGGTACAAGCTTAAGGTGTGGCTGTGACAACAAGGTTATAGTGTACGATAACAGTCTAGCTGGCAACAATATGGAATGGTTGTCCTGCTGTAAATAGAGGAAATGATCTTATTATTTGTATTACCCCATGAATAATAAAAAGTGGTCTGTATTGCCCAGTATGTATTTTAGTTATAAACTGCAGCCATATGTTTATCCTGGGTACTACAGAAAATGAAATGAAAAGCGCTTATGTAAATAAAGTCGAATTGAATTCATCATCAATCATTTATTGATAATTTTTATGCATTATCTATTTTTCTAAGAATTGCTAATTATTTGCTAATTAATTTCTTTGATACCCCCTGTTTTGATACATGGAGGCTCACATGCAGCAAAGTTACAGGGTATTTGATTCTTTTACTGAAAGGAAATGTGCTACCATTTTTAACTTTAAATAAAATCTGCAGGTAGCCCAGTTCCTTCAAAAATAGATTTCAATAATTATAGCTTCTTTTTGTGACATCTCTTAAAATAGTTTACAAATTCCATTTAAGAAAAACAAAATAACTATCTGTGCATTTTTAACATGCTTCAGCATTGATAAATAAGATCAGTTTGTCCAGTTGAACACAGATGGGTTGAATTTGAATAAATGAACAAAGATTGCATCACACTCCTTCAATCAACGGAAAGGTGGACATTTTGCCTAATTAGAATTTGATTTAAATTTTTCCCAGGAATGCCTCATTTTATATATTCCTTGGTAAATTATGGGGTGAATGTAGTTTACCCTGACCCAGCTTGGCCACCGCCGAATCAGGAAAAACACATTCCTCATTACTGTCACATTTCTGAAATATATTGTTACCGCACCATTATGTGGTGAGTAACATCAGTATAAAATCATATAAACATTATATTTGTAAAGTCAAAGTCATTTGAATCAGTACACCTTATGTTATCTACAATGTCATACAAAATCATACTTGGCTTCAAAAAATGCCCATCAATTTAAGGATTCTTTCTCCAAGACCTGTGTCTGATAATCCATAGCCTCTGGCAGATCATATGCACAGACACATTAATCATCAATCTCTTTTGATCCTCTGTGCTCTAAATCATGTGATATAGGGTAAACATAATACCTTCAGTGATTAGGCATTATTAAATGACATCATAATATGATCATAGTATGGCCTGTAGTCACATTGTCACACGTCAGTCCTTTTTTCTATAAAATGCACTGTCATGTTTCAGTCAAGGACAAAGGTCAGCAATGCATCAAAATTGCCTTTTTTTAAAAATATGTAAACAGTTTATCACGTACGCAACATTAATCAAGACCTCATAGAGTTAAATTGAAAAAATAAAAACCCAAAACCTTATACCCATATTTAGACCACTTTCTTCACAGATCAATCACACACACAAACAGAGAAAGCAGAGGAGTTTTGTTCTCTCTACACTGCCTCTATCTAAGGCTCACACACAAAGAATAGATAAGAGATAAAATAACTTTCTCATTGTCCATTTTAACGTTATCCAGTTCTGCTGCCATTTAAGATAAGATAAGATAAGATAAGCCTTTATTAGTCCCACAATGGGGAAATTCCAGGATTGCAACAGCACAGGGATAGCAACACTCAGAGCAATAATCAGAAGGCAAGAAAAAACAACATCTAGCAAACATATGTCCATATTACTATAAATGTATATATGTAGACACACACTCTCTTAATCCGTCCGTCTTTAAATATTATGGTCTAATTATTATGATTTTATTTGCCTCCTCCTTTTCCCAACCTCTTGGGCTTCTTTAAATTATTTGCCGTATAGACCCTCCTTAGGATCGTGGCATTGATAAGTTGGGGAAGGATTATCTTTTTCATTTAATAATGGTTCGATGCTTGGTTGGTTTTGATATTTATCTCTTTTTGTTGTAAGTTTTTCCGTCGACGCTAAGACTGTGCATTCATCCACATCCAGTGTGGGTTTAAAGGAATAATTTTTTTTTGTTTAAATATTTTTCAGGATCCTTTATCTGATCTTTTTCTTTTAGTCGGTTATTGTAATTTTTTTTTTTTTACCGTTCGGCACGCAGTTTCCTTTTTTTTTATTTTTCGCTTTATCTGTTTATATAGTCAGGAACGTTGTCAGTACGCCCACTGCAACAATATTACTGCCCAATTTTTTTTAAGTGCGCTCACTTGTTGATGGGGCTAGATCTTACGCAACCTATATTAGGGCTCCTGTAATTTCTTACAGGATCATTACCTGGTATGATCAGATAGGAAAAATATAAAGGACGCCGCCTTATATTACCATTACTTAGCTAAAGCTTGACCTATCAGTCAATACGCAGCACCTTTTACTTTTTGAAACCTGACTCTTCGGCCGGAAAACAACACAATCTTTTTCTGTTTACTCTTCTGTCTATCCGGTTTTCCAGCACAATTGCCCATTTTACTTGTAGTTGTGAAACGCCGTCACACTACCTCATAAAATTATTGCATTCACCTTTTGAATGGAACTAGATGCTCACACAATAATTTTAACCACCAGGAAAAGTACAGGGCGTCACCTTATACTACCATTACTTGCATTTAGCTGACCTGTGGTTTTCAACAATGACAATTACTTTCCGCGATCAGACAAATAATTTTCACTTACTTTTCAGTCTCTGTGCGGATGACCGTCACCAGACAGAGTTAGGACTCCGACGAGGCTCACAGAGTTCCCTCAAGGCGGGTTTTCAAAGCTGACTATAAGTCAGACCATGCGCATGGTTTTCAACCTGGAGTCTGCCCTGGTCCTCACCCAGTCTGGATATTGGTCATCCGGGTCACGGCACCACGCATGTCAGGAATCTGAAACTCAAGACTCACAAAATAATAGTACTCTGTTAGGTTCGTACCTTAATAAGATTCGAGACACAAAATGTGTTCAAAGTTTTTACTTGTACAAGGAGCAACACACCTCTGATTACAGATGGGAAATGCGCGCTGCCATACAAAGGCAGCACGTCCCTTTTATACTGTCTGAGCAGGTCAGACACAGGAAACATCTGCTGCAACTTTATGGGCACCTTTGTGGTGACTGATAAGACCGTGAAACAGTCAGGCTTTGTGGTGAAACAGTCAGGCTTTGTGGTGACTGATAAGGCCGTGGAACAGTCAGGCTTTGTGGTGAAACAGTCAGGCTTTGTGGTGACTGATAAGGCCGTGGAACAGTCAGGCTTTGTTGTGTAACACAAAGACAACTCCGTGTCAGCACATGACTTCTTGCACACCGGTTTCTAAACTTTAAGTAAATACAGATTATTCCGGTTTGTTGAGGTATGTCTGTTACAGGGTGAGTTAAACCTTCCTGATGCAGCATTGTTGCAGCCATTGTAAGGGAAAAAATACAGAAAAGTTCAGCTAAAAACTAATTATGAAATGATAACATATTTGTACATATATACAATTTCTGACAGGGGCTATGGTCAAGTTTTGTCTTTGTTGTTTTGTTCTCCCCTCTTTCCTTGAGGGGCTATAGTATGGAGGTTTTGTTCATAGTTTTCAAGTGTTTACATGTATTTTTGGTTTCGTGTGTTTTTGTTTTTTCATAGTCACTGTGTTTAGCACGTATTTCTTTTGTTTCCATAGTTACAGTCATGTATTCTTTTTTTTTATATAGTCATGTGTTTCCACAGTTAGTCATGTATTTCTTTCCTTTTTTCCAGAGTCATGTGTTTGTATTTATTTCTTGTTTTGTTTCCATAGTTATCGTGTGTTTCCATGTATTTCTTGTATGTTTTGTTTTTTTTTTTTGTCTGGTCTTTGTCTTGTTCATGGGTTGGTTTCTCTCCCTCCGCACCTGTCCCCCACCTCCCACCCTGGGGGGGCGGGGGGGCAGGGTGGTTCCTTGGGGCGTTCGGAGTCCGCCCGTGGAGGGAGGGTACTGGTATGACCCGAGCGCCGGTTCTGATGGCGCTCGGGCTAAGTTATGTCTTGCTGTCGGCCTTGACAGCTGCGGGCTGTATTCTGGCCTCACCGGGCTCTTATTGTGAAAGTGCTCGGTGGGGCTTCCGCCTGTCAACGGCTGGTCAGCTGAGTGTCATTACCATCGTTAGTGCTTCGCCCATTTAAGCCCAGCACTGGCGACGGTAGGACGCAGCAGTGTCTGTTCACTTCCCTGTTCACTCTCCGTCATGTTACGGATGCCTGGACTATTTCACCCCTCGTCTGCTTTGGGTTTGGC
The DNA here is from genome assembly GCA_020510985.1 of Pholidichthys leucotaenia. Classification (NCBI taxonomy): domain Eukaryota; kingdom Metazoa; phylum Chordata; class Actinopteri; order Cichliformes; family Pholidichthyidae; genus Pholidichthys; species Pholidichthys leucotaenia. The sequence goes on from CM035836.1 coordinate 43,039,142, forward strand.
CGTCGTTCCCCGGAACCAGTAAGTGTGCTGTATTAGCCTTATTCCTCCCGGCATGAACTGATCTTTGTGAGCCTCTGCCTTTGCAGCCTGTGTTCCGTTATTATTTTCAACTACCAAGCCTGCCTGTGTATGACCGTCTCCTGCTCTGGACCTATAGTGAGCTGTATAGCCCTATGCCTCCTGTTATGTGAAGACTCTTGTCATTATCTCAGCAGCTTGTGTTATCACCTTTTCACCGTAATAAAACTCACTGGTGACTCTGTGGCGTCTTATGGTGGCTCGCGAGGGCCACCACATGACATTTGAGCCAATTTTCACCTTTACCGTCACTTTTCTCTCAAGCCAATTCCATCGGAACTTATTTTTGACACTTTTGTCTATTTCTAGCACTGATGACTCCTGATCCTTCGATAAAAATCTTATAATTCCACTGGAAATGATACCGAAAGCTCAGAATTCCAACACGAACCAGGGGTGTGATTTGGGGTTGGGGAAATTATCTGAAAATTCAGCAGGCGGTCTGGGGGACATAGTCGCCCCCCGAAGCTCCTGGGTTTTTATGATTTTTAAGTACCAGAACTGTGCTTAAATGACAAAACAAACAGCTGAATGCCACTTATTATCCCAAGAAGATAGCATTCCTAAAATATTCCAAGAAGCATTATCCATCACATGCTTTAACACTTGATCAAATCAAAATCAGTTAATTTTATCTATTCCATAATAGAAATAAAATTCATTCATACCATTACTTTTTATCAGAATCAGAATCAGCTTTATTGGCCAAGTATGCACAACACATACAAGGAATTTGACTTTGGCTAAAAACTTGCTCTCGTTGTTCAGGTGGAGGATTTAAATAAGATTTAAATAAGGATTCAATGACAACAGAGTATGTACAGTAAATTACAGTCTGTCCACGTTTCTATAAAAGGATGCAAATATATACAGGAATATATGCAATTATTTACTCAGACTAACCACACTTTGCAGAAATATATGAAAAAATATACAGTCACACAGTATTTCAATGTAAACTCAGATTCAGTGATATAATGTGAATGAAGTAAAAAGCAGTGTGAGAGTTATGTGCAATGTAATAATGGATGAAAAGTCATGAGTACAGCAACAGGTAGGACTAGGTGAATGTTAGGAGTTCATCAGAGTGATGGCTTGAGGAAAGAAACTGTTCCTGTGATGGGTGGTTTTGACCTTCAGTGATCTGTAACGACGACAGAAGATAGAAGTTCAAACAGTTTGTGGCCGGGGTGTGATGGGTCAGCACAGATATTTCCCGCCCGTTTCCTGGTTATGGACCGATATAAGTTCTCAATGGAGGGTAGGTCGGTACCAATGATCCTCTCCGCAGACTTAATGATCCGCTGCAGTCTGGTCTTGTCCTGTTTAGTGGCAGATCCAAACCAGACAGTGATGGAAAAGCAGAGGACAGATTGGATGATGGCGGTGTAGAAGACAACCAGCGGCTCCTGAGGCAAATCAAACTTCTTGAGCTGACGCAGAAAAAACAACCTCTGCTGGGCCTTTTTCCGGACAGTGTCTATATGGGAGGACCACTTCAGGTTCCGGGAGATTGTGGTACCCAGAAACTTGAAGGAGTCCACAGTGGACACTGTGCTGTTGAGGATGGTGAGTGGGGGGAATGAAGGGGGTGTTGCCTGAAATCCACAGTCATCTCCATCGTTTTGGCTGGGTTAAGTTCAAGATGGTTCTGGCTGCACCAGAGGATCAGCTGCTCCACCTCGCGCCTGTATGCAGACTCATCATCATCCCGGATCAAACCGATGACTGTGGTGTCGTCCGCAAACTTCAGGAGCTTCACCGAAGGGTCCTCTGAGGTGCAGTCATTGGAGTAGAGGGAGAAGAGCAGTGGGGAAAGGACACATCCTTGGGGGGCGCCAGTACTACTTTTTCAGGAGCTGGATGTAAATCTCCCTAGCTTCACCTGTTGCCACCTGTCAGTCAGAAAGCTGGAGATCCACTGGCAGGTGGAGGGGGGCACCTTGAGCTGGAGGAGTTTCTGATGAAGAATGCCTGGGATGATGGTGTTGAACGCTGAGCTGAAGTCGACAAACAGGATCCTGGCGTACGTCCCTGGGGAGTCGAGGTGTTGCAGGATGTAGTGTAGTCCCATAATCACTGCATCATCCACTGACCTGTTTGACCGGTAGGCAAACTGCAGTGGGTCCATCAGGGGGCCTGTGATGACCTTCAGGTGGTTCAGCACCAATCTCTCCAAGGATTTCATGACCACAGAAGTCAGGGCAACAGGTCTGTAGTCGTTTAATCCTGTAACAGAGGGTTTCTTGGGAACTGGAATGATGATGGAGCGTTTGAAGCAGGAAGGCACTTCACGCAGCTCCAGTGATCTGTTAAAGATCCGGGTGAAGATGGGGGCCAACTCGTTGGAGCAGACTCTCAGGCAGGACGGAGACACACCATCAGGTCCTGCAGCCTTCTTGATCTTTTGTCTCTGAAAGACCCGGTGCACCTCCTCTTCACAGATCGTTAGTGCTGGTGGGAGGTCAGAGTGGAGGAGGGATGGAGTTCCTGGGGCTGCAGATAAACCTTTTGTGTGGGTGGGAGGTGAGAACTGTAGGTTCTTTTCAAACCTACAGTAAAAGCTGTTTAGGTCGTTAGCCAGCTGGAAGTTTTCCACAGGGTGGGGGGATGTTCTCCTGTAGTTGGTGATATTCTCCAGGCCTCTCCAAACAGAAGCAGAGTTGTTGGCTGAGAAGTTATTTTGTAACTTCTCACTGTAGCTCCTCTTAGCAAGCCTAATCTCCTTCGTCAGCATGTTTCTGGCCCGCTTGTACAGAGTCCAGTCACCAGTCCTGTAGGCCTCCTCCTTGGTCTGATGTAGCTGCTTCAGTTTAGGAATGAACCAGGGTTTATTGTTATTGTATGTGCAGAAGGTCTTGGTCTGCACACACGTCCTCGCAGAAACAGATGTATGACGTCACAGTGTCAGTGAGTTCATTTAGGTTAATGGCTGCATCTTCAAAAACACTCCAATCTGTACAGTCAAAGCAGGCTTGTAACTCCAGCTTTGATTCCTCAGTCCATTTCTTCACAGTCCTTACAGCAGACTTGGAAGTTTTTAGTTTCTGTCTGTATGTTGGAATAAGATAGAGCAGACAGTGGTCAGAGAAACCCAGAGCTGCACGGGGGACGGCATGATAGGCATTTCTTAAAACTGTGTAACAGTGGTCAAGTGTATTTGTGTCCCTGGTGGGACATTTAATATGCTGTCTGTATTTAGGAAGCTCATTTGTGAGATTAGCTCTATTGAAATCACCCAGAATGATAAGCAGAGAGTCTAGATGTTTTTCCTCCACGTCTGCTATCTGGTCAGCGAGGTGCTGCAGTGCCTCCGTTGTACAAGCAGCAGCCGGGATATAAATTCCGACAAGAATAAACGAGGAGAACTCTCGCGGTGAATAAAAGGGTTTACAGTTTATGAACAGTGACTCTAGGTTAGGGCTACAAAACTTCTTCAACACTGTGACATCAGTACACCAACCTTCGTTTATGTAGAAGCAGATTCCACCACCTTTAGTCTTTCCAGAGAATTCTCGGCTGCGATTAGCGCAAAACAGTTGGAATCCGTCCAGGCACATCGCGCTGTCCGGGATGTGTTCACTCAGCCAGGACTCCGTGAAACAAAGGGCGCCAGATCTGCTAAAATCCCGGTTTTTGTGAGTCAGGAGCAGCAGTTCGTCCATTTTGTTCGGCAAAGAGTGGACATTCGCCAGATGGATCGATGGGAGCGGCGTGCGATATCCTCGTTTCTTCAGCCTGACTAGCGCACCAGCACGTTTACCACGCCGCCTTCGTTTCCGGCCAGCGCCAATAGCCGCTGCTCCCACTGGACTTAATGACTACAGACCTGTAGCGCTCACCTCTGTAGTCATGAAGTCCTTTGAGCGCCTGGTCCTGTCCCACCTCAAGTCCATCACCACCCCTCTCCTGGACCCGCTGCAGTTTGCCTACCGAGCCAACAGGTCTGTAGACGATGCAGTCAACCTGGCCCTCCACTCCATCCTGCAGCACCTGGACTCCCCGGGAACCTACGCCAGGATCCTGTTTGTGGACTTCAGCTCCGCATTCAACACCATCCGCCCCGCTCTGCTCCGGGACAAGCTGTCCCTGCTCAACGTGCCTGACTCCCTCTGCAGGTGGATCATCGACTTCCTGACGGACCGGAGGCAGCATGTGCGGCTGGGAAAGACTGTCTCAGACTATACTAGCATCAGCACCGGATCACCCCAGGGCTGTGTACTTTCCCCCCTACTCTTCTCCCTTTACACCAACTCCTGCACCTCCAGCCACCAGTCTGTCAAGTTGATCAAGTTTGCGGACGACACCACCCTCATCGGGCTCATCTCCAACGGCGACGAGTCCGCCTACAGGAGAGAGGTGGCCCAGCTGGCGTCCTGGTGCAGCAATAACAACCTGCAGCTGAACGCTCTGAAGACAGTGGAGATGATTGTAGACTTCAGGAAAGTCACTACTCCTCTGCCCCCCCTCACCCTCTCAGGCTCTCCCATCACCACTGCTGATTCCTTCCGCTTCCTAGGCACTACCATCACCAGGGACCTCAAATGGGAGCTGACCATCAGCTCACTCATCAAAAAAGCCCAGCAGAGGATGTTCTTCCTGCGGCAGCTGAGGAAGCTCAAGCTACCCACCAAGATGTTAGTGCAGTTCTACACAGCCATCATCGAGTCCATCCTCACCACCTCCATAACCGTGTGGTACGCAGGAGCCACTGCCAGGGACAGACTAAGGCTGCAGCGCGTCGTGCGCACTGCTGAGAAGGTGATCGGCTGCAAGCTCCCATCTCTCCAGGATCTGTACATCTCCAGGACCCGGAGGCGTGCTGGCCGGATCATAGCCGATCCCTCACACCCTGGTCACGTACTGTTTGCCCCCCTCCCCTCTGGTAGAAGACTTCGGTCCATCCAGACTAAAACCTCCCGTCACATGAACAGCTTCTTCCCCTCTGCCATTAGACTGCTGAACACTAAGTGACTCTCGTGCACCATGTACAGCAGCTCAACCAGACTCATGTCAATCATCACTGTTTTCTTCCTGCATTACCGACTGCACTATATAGTTCTCCACAGTATCTGCTGCTGGCTAATATATATTTTAACTGTTGACCAGTATCACTTAATCTTATCCTACACTTTATTACATGTATAGTTTATTTCTCTTATCTTATCATGTTTAATGTTGCAGCATTGTACCGAGACAAATTCCTAGTTTGTGTACTACATGAACAATGGCAATAAACCTGATTCTGATTCTGATTCTGATTCTGATTCCCACAGCTAAGATCGACTGAAAAAACTTCAGATCAGCAGCAGAAACTGGCGGAGAAGTTTCATTGGGAGGTAGTCTGAGTGAAAGTAGTTCCTCCCTTGAATAGGTGACTCGGACAGAAGAGCAGAAGTCCAAAAAAACACACAAAATTATCAAAAACATCAGAGAGCAGAAGCCAGTGGCTGCCATCCGCGGCGCCATCTTGGATTTTTTTTAATATAATTATATAATTATAATTTCAGCATTCATTTCAGATCACCAGTTTCAATCTCCATTGAGTCTTGAGCAGTTCGTTTTGCACAATCACTGATGTAGCTAAGTCTTAGAAATATTCAAAAGTTATGAGTCAATGTCCACTGTGCACTGTCAATTTCAAACTGTTTGGAATCATAAAAGTAATGTAACTAAATTGTTTTGCTATTTTTTCTCCTCAACATCAATGTCAGGGCGCTGCAGGAGTTTTTGGGGATGGTTAACTTTTATAACCGTTTCCTCCCCCACGCAGCCCAGCTCATTACAGCTGTTGTACACCGCACTCAAGAAACGGAAACCGGCAGACAGAGTCGACTGGACTCCTGAGCGGGAGCAGGCGTTATCTGAGGTTAAAACAGCCCTGGCAAACGCTGCACTACTGGTGCACCCAGACCCGGTGGCTCGGAGAGTGCTCACTACCGACGCCTTGGACATGGCCATGGGGCCGTCGTGGAGCAATGCGTTGCCGGTTCTTGGCAGCCGCTCACCTTTTTTAGCAGGTCTTTGCACGACAGTGAATGTAAATATAGCGTGTTCGACAGAGAGTTACTGGCTCTCCACCTGGCCATACGCCACTTCCAGTTCTGCCTGAAAGGGCGCACCTTCACTGCGTTCGTGGACTACAAGCCGCTAACGTACTTAACGTACTTTATCTTCCTGGAAGATAAAAAAAAGCGGAATTCCGCGAATTAGTCAGGGATGTGAAAAATCACATCCCTGACGAACACGCCGCCATGAATTTTTGACAAAGCATACAATGAGCCATTTGATTGGTCCAATCCTTTGCAACTTTCCAATCGCAGGGCTGTTTACAATACAGCAGTAGCTTGAGTACAAAACATTCGGGTTATCGCGTGAGACTTGACCCGGGGAAGCGCCGAGCACTTATGTAACCGTCTTGATTTTTGCTAAAATCTGTAACAATAAGGTACCTTACCCGCCCTAAAATTTTCTCAACGGATTTAGACGATTCACAGAAATGATCAATTTGAAAATAAATCGGCGGAAATCCGCGGATCGGCGGAAAATTGCCATCACTGTTATAAACTCCACAGATCATCTCACATCTGCATGACATTTCACATCACACTGCATGACATTCAACCCCGCAACACATCTCCCTTAAATCCCCAGCTCCCTCTTCCTGCCAACTCCCCATGACGTCCTTGCCTATTATTCTCTTATGTTTAACCACTGCCTCCTGACTGAGATGCTGTCTGCTGACTCCTCCACAATAAGCATTTCCACCCCCCCTCCCCCCAGACAGAGTTTCAGTCACTACGTCTTTTGGGCTTCAGTCTCCTCCCATATCTGCTGTGTGTGTGTCTGACTGTGGGTGGGCCAAGGCGAGAGGGGGGGGGGACTTCGCTCTGCCCGTGTGGCTGTTCTGGTGAATCGTTTGCCTGGGGAGTTCTCCGTGGGGGTCTTCCACGCCAGGGGGCCTGGGCAAGCAGCACTTGCTCATCCGCCACTAAAAAGGCGGGCTTAAATCTGTCTATGCATATTTTCTCCCGACGCCCCCCCCAAGTCTAGCAAAAAATGTTTGTCCCCTGTTTCCAGCACTCTGAACGGGCCATCATAGGGTGGGCGCAATGGCGGACGTTGGGCATCGTGTCTGACGAACACGAACTCTGCGTTCTTCAAAGTTTTGGCACAAAAGCACATGGAAAACAGTGGTGGGCCGGGCCCGGCAGCGTGCCTGTGTCTGCACTACGCTGCAAACGCTGAGACGGGCAGCTGTCCAGCGTGGGATTATCTGGCAAAAATTCCCCGGGTAGCCGCAGTGGATGGGAAATAACCAGCTCAGCCAGGGAAGCCTCCAAATCCTCTTTTGGTGCAGAACGCAACCCCAATAAAACCCACGGAAACCAGTCAACCCAATTTGCATCCGTCAGCGAAGCCCTGAGCGCTGCATTCAGTAACCTATGAAAACGCTCGCATAACCCATTTGCCTGTCGGTTGTATGCGGTTGTGCGATGAATTGCAACACCCAGGCTGCGGGCCATCGCGGACCAAAGTTCGGAAACAAACTGAGGGCACCTATCGGACGTGATGTCCGACGGGACTCCAAAACGCGCCACCCATGTTGTCAAAAGAGCGCGCGCCACATCCACTGACGTGGTTGCCGCCAGCAGGACTGCTTCTGGCCAGCATGTGGTGCGGTCCACCACTGTCAGAAGGTGCGTGCACCCCTGCGACAGCAGGAGAGGGCCCACGAGGTCTATGCGAACATGGTCGAATCTTTTAGCCGGTATACTAAACGGCTCCAAAGGCGCCTTCATGTGTCTGTGCACTTTGGCTCGTTGGCACGCTACGCAGGCTGCAGCCCACTCTTTCACTTGTTTGCACAGGCCTGGCCACACGAATTTCGCTCCCACCATTTTGACTGACGCGCGCACGCCTGGGTGCGCCAAAGCGTGAACTGACTCAAACACGCGGCGGCGCCACGCGACAGGGACCACCGGGCGCGGGCGTCCCGTGGAGACGTTGCAGACTGGGGGGGGGGGCTGCTGTCTTGCAGTACCCTGCTCTCCAGCCTTAACCCTGTTGGTTCAGACTGGAGCGCGCGCACGTCCGTATCGCTAATCTGCTCTGCGGCCATGGCTGTATAATCTATCCCTACGCAGACCGGGGCCACAACCGCGAGCGAGAGGCAGTCCGCCACCACATTCAGTTTACCCGACACATGCTGAATATTGGTAGTAAACGCCGAGATCGCGGCCAGATGTCTCTGCTGCCGGCCCGATCATGGTTCCGAAACCTTGGCCATCGCAAACGTCAGCGGCTTGTGGTCCACGAACGCGGTGAAGCTGCGCCCTTTCAGCCAGAACTGGAAGTGGCGTATGGCCAGATGGAGAGCCAGCAACTCTCTGTCGAACTCACTGTATTTACGCTCACTGTCGCGCAAAGCCCTGCAGAAAAAAGTGAGCGGCTGCCAAGAACCGGCGACACGTTGCTCCACGACGGCCCCTATGGCCACGTCCGAGGCATCGATAGTGAGCGCTATCCGAGCCGCCGGGTCTGGGTGCGCCAACAGTGCGGCGTTTGCCAGGGCTGCTTTAACCTCAGAGAATGCCTGCTCTAGCTCCGGAGTCCATTCGGCTCTATCCGCGGGTTTCCGCCTCTTGAGCGCGGCGTATAATGGCTGCATGAGTTGAGCTGCGCGGGGGAGGAAACGGTTATAAAAGTTAACCTTTCCCAAAAATTCCTGCAGCTCCCTGACCGTCTGAGGCCAGGGAAAGTTCGCCACGGCGCGCACTTTGTCGGGCAAGGGTATCGCTCCCTCCGGTGAGACGCGGTGCCCCAAAAAATCAATCCCCGTCATGCCGAACTGGCCCTTCGCCGGTTTGATTATTAACCCGTGCTCCTCCAACCTCTGGAAAACCGTCCTGAGGTGGGTTACGTGTTCGTCTTCGGACACACTGGCTACCAGGATATCATCCAGGTAGACGAACACAAACGGGAGATCGCACAGCACCGCGTCCATCATGCGCTGGAACGTCTGTGCTGCTCCTTTTAATCCCAATGGCATGCGCAGAAACTTGAAGTCAAACGGAGTTATTACCGCTGTTTTGGTTATGTCCTCCGCGCGCACTGGGACCTGGTGGTAACCGCGGACCAGGTCTATTTTAGAAAAAATGTGTGCTCCAGCGAGGTGAACGGAAAAATCCTGAATGCGGGGAATCGGGTAGCGGTCGTGTGCTGTGGCATTATTCAACCTGTGGAAATCGCCGCATGGTCGCCACGACCCCTCAGCCTTAGGGACCATGTGTAGCGGGGATGCCCATGGGCTGTTCGATCGCCTGATGATGCCCAACCTTTCCAGGTTGGCAAACTACTTGCGCGCTATGGCCAGTTTAGCTGTGTCCAAGCGCCGAGGTCGTGCGAAAACGGGCGGCCCGGTGGTGGTGATAAAGTGCTCCACTCCGTGTTTAGCTATGGCCGCTGAAAACGTCGGGACCGTGAGTGCTGGAAACTGAGTGAGCAGTGTGTGGAACTTACCGCCTGGAGCAGTGACGTTGGCTTGTGTTACTGGCCCGGCCCCTCGAGCTGTACAGGGGAGAGAGTCAAAGGACAGTGCATTAACCAGGCGCCTGTTAGCAACATCAACTAGTAAACCATGCGCACACAGAAAATCGGCTCCCAGGACTGGGAAACTCAGTGCTGCTATGACAAAAGTCCACTCGTATGTACGGCCGTGTAGAGATAAATCCAGTGTTCTCTCACCAAAGGTCTTAATGTCCGAGCCGTTTACTGCTACCAGCCCGGGGCCGCGAGGTCCTGCCAGCCGGTGGGCGTAGGTCGGCAGGATGATGCTCTTTTGGACTCCGGTGTCTACAAGGAAACGCCTCCCTGAGCGTGAGTCCCTCACGTAGAGCAGCTTGTTCTCGTCCCCGGCTGTCGCAGCTGCTACCGACTGCCGGCCCTGGCATTTCCCGAGCGCTTGAATTGGCACGGTGGCACACATCTGTGTGCGTTTCTTCCAAAACGGTGGTGGTAGAAGCAAAGCGTGTCTCTCTGGCGCTCCTTGCCGCTACGGTCGGTGGCTCCTCACCTCCTCTGGTCGTATCGCTGGGTTCTGACGCCACTGCGTTCACCATGAGTGCTGTGGTGGTGAGGATGATCTGGTCTGCCTCCTGGGCTAGCGCACGGTAGTCACGCGCGGCCAGCAATGGCGAATTAGCAAGGACCGCTCTCCCCTCTGTTGGAAGGTTCCGCAGGAAAAGGTGGGCAAACAGAAAATGCCCGTCGTCCGTGCCCATTAACTCCAACATCTTCTCCATCAGATCAATGGCCGAACCCTCTCCTAACACGGAACGCCTCAGGAGCCTCTCTGCTGTCTCACAGTCCAAGAGCGTGTAGCGCCAAATCAGCGCAGCCTTGAGAGCCTCGTATCTGTCGTGGGCTGGGGGCTGGTCGAGCAGGCTCGCTACCTGCTGAGCTGTGCGAGCGTCCAGCGCTGCAACCACATGGAAAAACTTGGTGTCGTCTGCCGTTATTCCCCGGAGGGCAAACTGGGCCTTGGTGCGGTGGAACCAAGAGCGCGGGTTGTGCTGCCAAAAGTCCGGTAGCTTGACTGCAACAGTGCACGCGTTGCTGGGGGTTCCCGTCCGGGCAGACTCCGGGGTTCTTGCCTCGTGTTCCATAATACGTCCAGGGTCACCAGTGTGGAGAGCGTGGGAAATGATGAGGCCAGTTTACGAACAGACAAAACTTTATTAACACTCTCACATCATCCATACACAGAAAATACTGAATCAGTCAAGCCAGGTTCTCCTTATAAACTCCACAGATCATCTCACATCTGCATGACATCCAACCCCACAATACATCTCCCTTAAACCCCCAGCTCCCTCTTCCTGCCAACTCCCCATGATGTCCTTGCCTATTATTCTCTTATGTTTAACCACTACCTCCTGACTGAGATGCTGTCTGCTGACTCCTCCACAATAAGCATTTCACACACCACAATGCAATATGAAAAGTAGCGAACAACGGATGGTCACATTAGCCAATATATCCCATAATGCAATGCGCAGCTAACGGAGCAGTGAGAGGACAGCTTCACATCACAATATAAACTACTTTAAAGTGTTTATATTTATTAATTCAGCAAAATCAATCTGATTTAATACATATTTACAACAAATTACATGTAGGAATTCTTTTTTTTTTTTTTTTTTACCAAGGTTAGTTTGTTATGTTTTACTCTCTCACGTGATGACGTCATTAACCATGCTGCAAAAACAAGCCCAGTAGTGTCTGAAAGCTGTTAATTTTTTTTCCCACAATATCTTTATTGAACCTTTTTTTTTTTTAACAAACATGATACAAACAATCAAACACTAACACTAAAGTACTACAAAAAAAAATGCACTAAAAACACCAACAACCACCAACAAAATCAAATCTTCAACAATGCTCCTCTGTTTAGTCTAGACAATCCAATACATAAGTATACATATTATGTTCACCAGTTTGGAATTTACAAGGTCCACACACATCATTCACCTTCTTCTTCAAGAGTTATGTTTAAATTTTTTACATAATCAATAAAAGGTCTCCATATATTCTCAAACACAATTTCCTTTGATTTCAGTATATATGTTATTCTTTCTAATGGAAGGTTTGTTAACATCTGTCTTAACCACTGAGTCACATCTGGTCTATGAGTCTTTTTCCATAATAGTGCAATACATTTTTTGGCATTAAGCAAACTGAGGTCTATGAATGTTCTTTCACTTTTATTAAAATTATGCTTTTCTGGGTACAGACCCAACAAAAACAGTTTAGGATTCAATATGATTTGTTTTGAGATTATTTTTTCAATTGTTACCCTCACCTCTTCCCAAAACATTCTTATTAATCTACATTCCCATACACAATGAAATAGGGTTCCTTTACTTTCCATGCATTTTGTGCACGTATCTGGTATATTTTTGTTATATCTATTTAACTCCTCCGGTGTAACATACATCCGCATTAACCATTTGAAATGTATCAATTTAAGACGTACATTTATTGATTTGGTTTGAGCTTCTGTACAAGCCAATTCCCATTGTTCCTCTGAAATTTCAGTTTGCAGATCTTCTTTCCAATAGTTTAATCTTTTTAGTGAATTTTCACTTGAAGATAGTGTCAATGAGTTATAAAACTCTGAAATAATACCCTTTCTTTTACTATCTTTCATCAACATTTTTTCCAAGGATGAATAAATAGGTCGAGTGAGAGCATTATTTTGATTTGATCGAATAAAGTTTCTAAGTTGAAGATATTTAAAAAAATGTGTTCTATTGAGATTAAATTTGATCCTCAGCTCTTCAAAAGACATTATGTTATCTGCACATGGCAAATATAAATCCTGAATCTTTTGTATCCCTTTTAAATTCCATACTTTAAATACAGCGTCCGCTCTCCCTGGTTTAAAATATTGATTACCCCAAATTGGACTAAATTGTGACAATAACTGTGGTTCTTTTAAATAGTTTTTAGCTTCACACCATATTTTGATCATATGCTTTACAAATGGATTTTTAACTTGTTTTTGTAATTTTTTTGCCGAATCTGAGTATATGAATATGGGAAGAGGTAAAGGTAAATTGTATGATTCCATTTCAGTCCAGTGAGGGAGATCATTTGATGAAAAATAATATGTCATAGACCTCAGTTGTGCCGACCAATAATACAACATAAAATTTGGACATTTCAGACCTCCACGATCAAATGGTAAATATAATAAAGACAGACGTAATCTAGCCCTCCTGTTGTTCCATATAAATTCCACTAACTTTTTTTTAATTCTTGAGAATAAATCTAAAGGTGGTGATAAGGGAATGTATTGAAATAAATAAAGTATTTTAGGTAAAATATTACTTTTAAGTATATTGATTCTCCCGATCATCGACATTGGTAGTGACATCCATCTCTGAGTTAACTCATTGATATCTGACATTAAGGCTTCATAGTTGACACTGGCGACTGATTCTAGCTTAGGCACAATTTGGATTCCTAAATATTTAAACTGATTTACAACATTGAATTGATTTACCTCAGGGTCTGGGTAATTTCTCTGGGTCTCATTTAGCATTAATATTGAAGATTTAGTTTTATTTATTTTATATCCTGATATTTCCCCAAAATTCTTTATTAAATTCAACAAGGTTGGAATTGATTTTTTTAGATTCGACATAAACAAAATTATGTCATCGGCGTACAGGGAGATTTTATGTTCTGTTGGTCCAACTTTAATTCCATATATTTGTGAATGTAAACGTATCGCTATCGCAAAAGGTTCAATTGCCATAGTAAACAGTAAAGGTGAAAGTGGACAGCCTTGTCGACATCCTCTACTGATTTTTATTGATTTTGAAATATTGTTATTTGTTAGGATTTCTGCTGTAGCATTATTGTATATTATCTGAACCCATTTTATGAAATTATTTCCAAGTCCAAACCTTTGTAAGACTTCAAAAAGAAAGGGCCATTCAACTCTATCAAAGGCCTTTTCGGCGTCCAGTGATAGGAGAGCTGTATCCGGTGCTTCTTTATTAAAATAAATAATATTAAATAGTCTTCTTACATTATGGAAGCCTTGTCTTGCCTTTATAAAGCCATTCTGATCTCGATTAATTTTAGACTTCAATATCTCCCTGTTTTCATTTGGAATACACGGTATAGATAGTTCGTTCAAAAACCCATTTAGTTTTGTTAAATCAGATTCATTTTTGGTATCATATAATTTTTCATAGTAATCTCTAAAGGCTCTGTTAATTTCTAAAGGATCTATAACTACCTGTCCGTTACTTATAATACTGGTAATTGGTGTTTTAATTTCTAATTGTTTAATCTGCCATGCCAATAATTTTCCTGATTTTTCACCTTGTTCATAAAAAGATTGTTTCAATCTTAGAAGACTCGAGGCAGCTCTATTCGCTGATTTTTTGTCGTATTCAGCTCTCAAAATCAGTAATTCATTCTCCAACCTTGGATCACTTCCTGCATACACTTTTTCCTGAAGACTTTTTATTTTATGTTCCAATTTGGCTCTCTCCTCTCGAGTCTTCTTAGATTTTGATCCTGGATAACTGATAATATGTCCCCTAATAAAAGCTTTGAAAGCCTCCCACTTTACACATGCTGATGTTTGTGTAGTATTGATGTCAAAGAACTCATCTATCTGTTTTTCTATATACTTGACAAATTCCTCATCCTGAAGCCATTTATGCTGAAATTGCCATGATACCTGATTCCTTTGTCAATTTTTTATCTACATATATTAGACAGCAGGGTGCATGATCAGAGATCACGATGTTATCATAAAAGTAGTTTTGAATCTTGGACCTTAATTCTGTGGAAATCAAAAAATAATCAATACGTGAGAATGTCTTGTAGGTACTGGAATAACAAGATAGACTTTAACTTGTGGTTTCATTTCTCTCCATATATCTACCAATCTCAATTCTTTCATAAAATGATTAATAGTCATCCTACATCCATTGTGCGTACAATCCAGTCCTGTTGATCTATCTATACCTGGATTCAATGTACAATTAAAATCCCCTGCTATTATATGTTGCCCTGTAAGTGATGATAAGATAAGAAATAAATTAGCAAAGAACTTTTGATCATCTATATTGGGACCATATAAGTTCACAAGGTTTATATTTTCTAATAGCAAAGAACCTTGAATGATTACATATCTTCCAAATTTGTCTCCAATTACATTTTTCACTTGAAAAGGGACTGATTTATGTATGAGAGTCATAACTCCCCTGGCCCGGGATGAAAATGATGAGGTGAAGACACTTCCTTGCCATCTACTCCTAATTCTTTTTATATCCTCCTCTATTAGATGAGTTTCTTGTAAAAACACAATTTTTGAACCCATGTCTTTTATTTTATTCATAACTTGTTTAAGTTTTTTTAAATTTTGTAGACCTCTGCAATTCCATGAAGTTAAATTAAGATTAACGCTTTGGTTTATGATCAATAGAGAGTTTGGGATTACCTTGCAGTGTAAATATGCTCATACAGAGAAGCAAAAACATGAGTGGTTGAACATTCATCCTACAAACTACACACAAACAAATTCCCCCTTCCCACACTTGTGGCAAACCCCCCAAAATCAAAAGAAAAATTCCGTCTCCCGATATAGCCATCGACCGCTCCACATCCACGGGGAACAGCCTAAGCCACTCCTTCTTCATCCTCCCAATCACCCTAACTCTACTGCTTTTAATGACGTAACATTAACTCTCCTCTGTAGTTTTCCAACTTAACTCCAAAATTTTTAGCAACTTTGTACAGCATAGTTTTTTTTTGTTTGTTTTGTTTTGTTTTTTTAATATATAATACAATCTATATTTTGTAAACTTGCTATTTACTTCAAGTCAGTCAAATGCCTATGCAAATGCTTAATTATCCTACCTTATATTTTGTTCATGCTTAGCTCCCACCAGTCTCTTCTTCTTCTTTGATCTTCTTGATGAACTCCTGCGCTTCCTCTGGGGTCTTGAAGATGTGGGTTCTGCCCTCATACGTGGTCAACAGTCTCGCAGGATAGATTACACCATGACGAATCCCAAGGTTGCGCAGCTCCTTACGTATGGGATCAAACTGCTTCCTCAATTGTTGGATTCCTGTGGCCAAATCTGGGTAGAACCGCACCTGCTGGTCCTGGTGTTTAATCTCTCCTTTAGCTCGTGCAGCGTTGAAGATCTTCATCCTGTCTCTGTTGCTGAGAAACTTCATAATTAAGGTCCTCGGCGGTCCCTTATCTCTCCGTGGGCCAATACGGTGTGCATTTTCCAGAACCACTGCTGATTGCAACTCCGCGCTGCCCAGCACCTCCGGAATCCACTTTTCCAGAAAGGAACATGCGTCCCGACCTTCTGATTCCTCTGGAAGACCCACCAGCCTCAAGTTGTTCCGTCTCGACCGAGATTCCAAATCCAAAATATTATCTTCCAGACATTTATTTTTTTTTTCCAAAGTGCGCACCTTTAATTGAAGACGGGTGACGTCATCTTCAGCACTAGAGAGACGGAGCTCCATCTGCGCCGTTCGTTCTACACAGTCACCCAATTCCTTTCTCATTCCTTCCAACGCTGCCATAATCCCATCAAATCTAGAGGAAAAGTCCGCTCTCATTGAACTCATGGTAGCCATCAGCGCATCTGCGCCGCTCCCCGCAGACATCGCACCGTTGCCAGCCTCCTCCGCCATATATGGAATTTTATTTGCTGCGTCACAGACCTAAAAGTCCGTTAATTTGGACTGTTTCGGCGGCTCGCTTTTTCCTCTACCTGGTTTTCCAGCCTTAGGCTTCGCCGACATATCCTCGCCCAAACGCTGGGATACGTTCTGTCCCAAATGAGAGAGTTATTTGCCGATTTTTTTTCTCCAGGAGCAGAGCAGAGTGAGACACGTCCGTCTTACGTGGCAGCCATAACCGGAAAAAAGCTGTTAATTTTATTCTTATATTGAGTTTACTGTATAGTCCACTATTGTAGAGAGGTGCAGAGACTGGGTTAATCATCTCAGACTGGATACAGAGGGTAAACAGAGAAGGACAATAGCTAGGGAGATCATGGTGAGATAGCAGGAAGAAGGAGTTGGGGGGAGAAAGGATGAATGTATTGTGATGTGAGATGTCATGGAGATGTGAGATGGGCGGTTGGTATAAAAGGAGAACACATGGTGTATTGTGACATGCTTTTTCTGTGTATGACTGATGAGAGAGTGAATAAAGTCGTCTGCTACATGAATCAGTCTCATTATTGACACTCTCCACACTGGTGACCCTTTGACGAATTATGGAACACGAGGCAAGAACCCCGGAGTTGGCCTGGACGGGAAGCCCCAGCAACGCGGCAAGCATCTCAGAGACGGCCCGGACGGGAACCCCCAGCAACGCGTGTGCCGTTTCGGTCAAACTACTGGACTTTTGGCTGCACAACCCGTGGTCTTGGTTCCACCACACCGAGGCTCAGTTCGCCCTCCGGGGAATAACGGCAGATGACACCAAGTATTACTATGTGGCTCAGCGCTGGACGCTCGCACGTCTCAGCAAGTAGAGAGCCTGCTCCAACAGCCCCCAGCCCACGACAAATATGGGGCTCTCAAGGCTGCGCTGACCCAGCGCTACACACTCTTGGACTGTGAGAGAGCAGAAAGGCTCCTGAGGCGCTCCGAGTTAGGATATGGGTCGGCGGTCGAACTGATGGAGAAGATGTTGGCATTAATGGGCACGGACGACGGGCATTTTCTGTTTGTCCACCTTTTCCTCCAGAACCTCCCAACAGAGGCGAGAGCGGTTCTTGCCAATTTCCATTACTGGCCGCGCGTGACTACCGTGAGCTAGCCCAGGAGGCGTCCTCACCACCAGGGCCCTCACAGTGAACGCGGCGGCGTCGGAACCCAGCAAGACGACCAGCGGAGGCGAGGAGCCACCAATGGTAGCAGCAGCGGGGGCCAGGAAGCAACAGAGAGACACGCTTTGCTTCTACCACCGCCGCTTCGGAGAGAACGCATGCAGATGTGCTCCACCGTGCCAATTCAAGTGCTCGGGAAATGCCAAGGGTGGCAGTCGGTAGCAGCTGCGACCACCGGTGAAGAAAACAAGCTGCTCTATGTGACGGACTTGCGTTCGGGAAGACGCTTCCTCGTAGACACCGGAGCCCAGAAGAGCATCATCCTGCAGTGCTACAACGACCGGCTGGCAGGACCTAGCGGCCCCGGGCTGGTAGCAGTAAACGGCTCGGACATTGAGACTTTTGGTGAGAGAACACTGACTTTATCCCTACACGGCCCTTTGTACGAGTGGACTTTTGTCATAGCAGCACTGAGTTTCCCAATCCTGGGAGCTGATTTTCTGTGTGCACATGGGTTACTAGTTGGTGTTGCTAACAGGCGCCTGGTTAATGCACTGTCTTTTGATTCTCTCCCCTGTACAGCTCGAGGGGCTGAGCCAATAACACAAGCCAGCGTCACAGCTCCAGGCGGTAAGATCCACACACTGCTCACTCAGTTCCCAGCATTCACGGTCCCAACGTTTTCGGCGACCATCGCTAAACACGAGGTGGAACACTTTATCACCACCACCGGGCTGCCCGTTTTCGCATGACTTCAGCACTTGGATGCAGCTACACTGGCCATAGCGTGCAAGGAGTTTGCCAACCTGGAAAGGTTGGGCATCATCAGGCGTTCGAACAGCCCATGGGCATCCCCACTACACATGGTCCCTAAGGCCGAGGGATCATGGTGACCGTGTAGTGATTTCCGCAGATTGAATAACGCCACAGCGCACGACCACTACCCGATTCCACATATTCAGGATTTTTCCGTTCACCTCACTGGAGCATGCATTTTTTCTAAAATAGACCTGGTCCGCGGTTACCACCAGGTCCCAGTGCGTGCGGAGGACATACCCAAGACAGCGGTAATAACTCCGTTTGGCTTGTTTGAGTTTTTACGCATGCCATTCGTATTAAAAGAAGCGGCACAGACATTCCAACGCATGATGGATGCGGTGTTGCGCGATCTCCCGTTTGTGTTCGTCTAACTGGATGATATCCTGGTGTCCAGTGCATCCGAGGATGAACAAGTAACCCACCTCAGGATGGTTTTCCAGAGGTTGGAGGAGCATGGGTTAATAATCAACCCAGCAAAATGCCAGTTTGGTGTAACGAGGATTGTTTTTTTGGGGAACCGCGTCTCACCCGAGGGAGCGATACCCTTGCCCGACAAAGTGCGCGCCGTGGCAAATTTTCCCCGGCCTCAGACGGTCAGGGCGCTGCAAGAATTTTTGGGGATGGTTAACTTTTTTAAACCGGTTCCTCCCCTGCGCAGCTGTCACGTTTTGTTACCTTGTATTCATACATGTGTAATGACAATAAAGTTGAATCTCATCATCTCATCTCATCTCATCTCATCAACTCATGCTGTCATTGTACGCCGCGCTCAAGAGACGAAAACCTGCGGATAGAGTTGAATGGACTCTGGAGTGGGAGCAGGCGTTCTCTGAGGTTAAAACAGCCCTGACGTTTGCGATGGCCAAGGTTTCGGAACCATGGTCGGGCCGGCAGCAGAGACAGCTGGCCGCGATCTCGGAGTTTACGACCGATATTCAGCATGTGTCTGGTAAACTGAATGTGGTGGTGGACTGCCTCTTGTGCGCAGTAGTGGCCCCGGTCTGCGTGGGGATAGATTATACAGCCATGGCCGCAGAGCAGATTAGCGATACGGATGTGTGCGCGCTCCAGTCTGGACCAGAAGGGTTAAGGCTGGAGAGCAGAGTACTGCAAGATGGCAAGCCCCCCCCCCCCCCCCAATCTGCGGTGTCTCCATGGGACGCCCGCGCCCGGTGGTCGCCGCCGCGTGTTTGAGTCAGTTCACGCTCTGGTGCACCCAGGAGTGCGCGGGTCAGTCAAAATGGTGGGAGCGAAATTCGTGTGGCCAGGCCTGTGCAAACAAGTGAAAGAGTGGGCTGCAGCCTGCGTAGCATGCCAACGAGCCAAAGTGCACAGACACATGAAGGCTCCTTTGGAGCTGTTTCGTATACCAGCTAAGAGGTTCGACCATGTTTACGTGGATCTCGTGGGCCCCCTCCCACTGTCGCAGGGGTGCACGCACCTTCTGACAGTGGTGGACTGCACCACACGCTGGCCAGAAGCAGTCCCGCTGGCGGCAACCACGTCTGCGGACGTGGCGCGTGCTTTTTTGACGACATGGGTGGTGCATTTTGGAATCCCGTTTTACATTTACGTCCGATAGGGGCCCTCAGTTTGTTTGGGACCTCTGGTCCGCGATGGCCCGCAGCCTGGTGTTGCAATTCATCGCACAACCGCATACAACCCACAGGCCAATGGGTTATGCGAGCGTTTTCATAGGTCACTGAAAGCAGCGCTCAGGGCTTTGCTGATGGATGCAAATTGGGTAGACCGGTTACTGCGGGTTTTATTGGGGTTGCGTTCTGCACCAAAAGAGGATTTGGAGGCTTTCCCGGCAGAGCTTGTTTTTTCTCAGCCACTGCGGCTGCCCGGGGAATTTTTGCCAGATAATCCCACGCCGGACAGCTGTCCGTCTCAGCGTTTGCAACATGGTGAAGACACAGGCACGCTGCCGGGCCCGGCCCACCACTGTTTTCCACGTGCTTTTGTGCCAAAAACTTTGAAGAACGCAGCGTTCGTGTTTGTCAGGCACGATGCCCACCACCCTCCATTGCGCCCACCCTACGATGGCCCGTTCAGAGTGCTGGAAACAGGGGACAAACATTTTTTGTAAGACTTGGGGGGTCGTTGGGAGAAAATATGCATAGACAGACTTAAGCCCGCCTTTGTGGTGGCGGACGAGCAAGTGCTGTTGGCTCGGGCCCCTCGGCGTGGAAGACCCCCACTGAGAACTCCCCAGGTAAACGATTCATCAAAGCAGCCACATGGGCAAATTGAAGTTTCCCCCCCCCCCTCGCCATGGCCCACCTGCAGACAGACACACCCCCAGGAGCCTCCCGCCGACACATCAGCGCTACGGAGGCAGTAAACCCCTGTTACAGCAGATATGGGAGGAGACTGAAGCCAAAAGGACGTGAGGACTGAAACTCGGTCTGAGATTCTGGTGGGGGGGGGGGTGTAGAGGCTGGGTTAATCATCTCAGACTGGATGCAGAGGGTAAACAGAGAAGGACAATAGCTATGGAGATTAGGGTGAGATAGCAGGAAGAAGGAGTTGGGGGGAGAAAGGATGAATGTATTGTGATGTGAGATGCCATGGAGATGTGAGATGGGCGATTGGTATAAAAGGAGAACCCATGGTGTATTGAGACATGCTTTTTCTGTGTATGACTGATGAGAGAGTCAATAAAGTCGTCTGCTACATGAATCAGTCTTGTTATTTACACTCTCCACACTATATCTAAATTCACTATATAGCGAGTAGGGAGGGAGGAACATTCTGACCACAGAGGAACAGAAACTCCACACAGGAAATAGCAGCATGACGTCACCAAGGTGTGATTTCAAACCCTCCACCTTCCCAAAAGTGTTAAAAAGACCTTCTGTACGGTGTGTGTGTGTTGCCGTGCCCGCCCCTGTGTGTGACGTCAGGCGGGTTTCATCTGTCTGTGTCAGTTCACTTCCTTGTTCGACATCAGAGCGACTCCAGTCTCCCGTTAATCCAGACGGAACAACTTTGCCTTCCATCAGAAATAATCGCTGCCAGCATCATCATCATCATAAAGCTGTCATCCATGTCACCACCGTCTCATTTGCTGATGGAACCGAAGAATAAAAACTAAAGGTCAGCAAACAAACATGAAAAACACATTATTTTAATGTTATTAATCCAGAGGTGGCAGCAACTGCTTCTATTTCTTAATTACATGAACTCAAGTAACTTTTTTGCAAAGTTGTATTTCTGTGAGGTGTTTTATTGCAGGACTATTTTTTCAGTCTCCAAATTACAGGAAAAGAAATTATGTGAGAAGCATGAAAAAAATGCAAATTGCAAAATTATTGCTCCTGCCAGGCTGGAAAAAAGAGAGAATTGTCCTCCCCAATATCATCATGAACATTTCTATATCATGGAAGTGAAGAAAATGACCGTGAACCACCGACTGTAAACAGAAATGAACAAAGCTACATATTTTCAAGGTTTGTGTAAAAAGTTTGTGACCCTTTTTCTCAGGAATTTGCAGTTTTTTTTTTTTCTTGTAAATTTTCCAATTTTTTTCTCATAAATCTGCAACTTTTTTCTTGTAAATTTGCGATTTTTTTTCCTTTAAATTTTTTTCAAACCCTGGCAACTTTTTATCAAAAATGTGTGACTTTTTTCAGAAATTTTCAACTTTTTTCTCGTAAATTTTCAATTTTTTTCCTCAAATTTCTTTCTTTCTCATAAATTTGCAATTTCTTTCTTTAAAAGATTGTGACATTCTTGTAATAAATTTGCAGATTTTTTCATGTAAATTTTCAACTTTTTTTCTCCTAAATTTGTGATTATTTTATGGTAAATTTGCAATTTTATTAAATGTAAATTTTCAACTTCTTTTCTCATAGATTTGCAACTTTTTTCCTCAGAATTTGACTTTTTTTTCCAGAAATTTGCAACTTTTTTTTGTAAATTTTCAACTAAATTTGCTCATAAATTTGCACCTTTTCCTCATATTTTGGCAAAAGAAAAAATTTCTGTAAATTTTCAGATTTTTCATGTAAATTTTCAAGGTTTTTCCTCATAAATCTGCACCTTTTTCCTTGTAAATCCTTCCAGAATCTGCCCAGTGTTGCCAACTTGGCGCTTTTATCATTAAATCTGGCGATTTTTCAGCTCTCCTGGACAACTTTTTTTTGTCAAAAGCGACTAGCGACAAATCTCACGACTTTTCCTGGTGTTATCAAAGACTTTTCTGGTGTTTTGGACACTGACGTGAAAATTGCTCTGCAGTTATCATCCTCAACCAGCAGTGGGCGGTACTGTGAGGCTCTCCTGTCCCCTTCCCATCCCAAAGCAATCACATGCAGTCTCGGTCAGTCTCACAGTAGCCTCATGCAGCAACAGTGTTGCAGTTACAATAAATTCATAGTTTTTTTCAGAACTCTAACGTCTGACACAAATTGAATGCTGCTGCAGCAGCGGCAGAGTGCTTTAAACCCATTTTCCACTAGTAACCACTCAGCCCTACTTGTCTCGACTCTACTCGGTTTCTAGGGTTTTCTATTAGTACCTGGTACCAAGTACTTTTTCGTACCTACTCCATTTGGCTTCCAACTATGCTGAGTTGTGCTGAAAATGTGACGTCAGCAGACTGCAGGCCACTCACTGGTCAGGGCATAACGTCATGAGAGCGCCGTCTTCTGCAGAATATACAACTGCCATTTGCAAAAAAATTCTTCAGCGAGTAAACACAGTAGAGATGGCTTTGGAGAATACGGTAGAGATGGCTTCGCAGGTTCACAGATTGGCTTCACAGTGGCTGGGAGATTGGGGTCGACACATCATTGTTGCAAACCATGGATGGTGAGTGTTTTGTGATATTGTGCATCTTTTCACTTATTTATCCTATTGGTGGCAAGCTCACTTTTTTGAACAATAACAACGCCGTTCTCTCCTGGCTAATGAGTGTTTGCGAGGAGCACTAGCAGCTAGCTCGCTAGTAGACAACTCTGCTGATTCCACTGTGTTTGCCCAGATGCATGGTGACGAGGTGCGGCTTCATGAACAGCAGCTGGAACAGCACCGTGAAGCACTTGCCCAGCACATACAGGCCACCAACCGGCTTGCTGATGACACACGTAAAGCAAGGAAGCAAGAAGTCCCCTTCTGAAGGGAGGAGATGACACAAACTGCTGCCTTCAATCAAGCTTTCCTGGCTGAACTGGGCAAGCTTGTGAACGCGATGAGTGACCGGCGTGTGTGACCCTGTCGTGTACAAACAAAAAAAAAAAACAGTTTGTAATTGTGCTGATACTTGTAATAAACCAGTGACTGTGTTTGCATCATGACTGTGTTTTGTCTGTTATGATACTGGTGGGAAAAGAGTCAATAATTACATACACGTCCTCTCTTCTGACCAAATTCAGCTGTAAATCAGATTATGTGTCTGTTTGTGGAGAATGTGCTCTGCTGTAAGCCAGCTTCGCTGCTTCTGCAGCATCCTCCTGCTCCTGTGAATTAGAACTGTTAGTCAATCTCTGTGGGTGTTCTGGAGAATGCCCTCTAGGGGGTCTGCCGCGACGGGGGGCCCTCGCCAACTGCACTGTTTCATCCGCCAAAACAAAAGCGGGTTTGAGTCTGTTTATACCAATCAACTCCTTTCTGTCTCTCAAATCTAGCAAAAAAATGCTTCTCTCCTGTTTCCAGAACCCTGAACGGTCCATCGTAAGGCGGCTGCAAGTTTGGGCGATGAGCATCATATCTAACAAAAACAAACTCCACATTTTTTAAAGCCTTTGGCACAAAAACGCGTGGGAAACTGTGATGAACCGGGCCAGGAAGCGTGTTTGATCCTGTGTCGCTCTGCAACAGCTGAGCGGGGGGGGGGGGGCAATTTGGCGCAGGATTATCGGGGGGAAATTCCCCGGGCAGACGGAGAGGCTGTGCAAAAACTAACTCAGCTGGGGAGGCCTGCAAATCTTCCTTAGGTGCAGAACGCAACCCCAATAAAACCCATGGAAGTTTGTCAACCCAATTTGTATCCGTGAGCGATGCTCTGAGGGCTGCTTTCAATGATCTATGAAAACGCTTGCATAAACCGTTAGCCTGGGGGTTGTACGCGGTAGTGCGGGGGATCGTTACCCCTAGGCTGCGGGCCATCGATGACCAGAGTTCGGAAACAAATTGAGGACCTCTGTCGAACATTATGTCCAACGGAACTCCAAAACGCGCTACCCAAGCTGTTAAAAACGCGCGTGCCACTTCCTCTGCTGTGGTTGATGCCAGAGGGACCGCTTCCGGCCAACGCATGGTGCGGTCTACCATCGTCAAAAGGTGTGTGTATCCCTGTGACGACGGAAGGGGGCCCACCAAGTCGACATGCACATGATCAAAGCACTTAGCTGGGATGTGAAAAGCCTCCAAGGGAGCTCTAGTGTGTTTGTGTATTTTGGCTCGCTGTCACGCTACGCAGGCTGTCACCCATTCCTTGACCTGTTTGTGCAACCCCAGCCATACAAATTTCTCTCCCACCATTTTGATAGATGCGCGTACCCCCGGGTGCGCCAGAGAATGGATCAAGTCAAAAACACGGCGGCGCCACACAGCGAGTACCACTGGGCGCGGCCGTCCCGTGGAGACATCGCAGATTAAGGCGGGCATACCATCTTGCAGCACCCTGTTCTCCAGCCTTAACCCTGCTGGTCCAGACTGGAGCGCGCGCACGTCCGCATCGCTAACCTGCTCCGCGACCATGGCTGCATAATCTAACCCTACGTGGACCGGGGCTGCGCGCGCTTCCACGTCGCTACCCTGGCCCGCGGCCATGGCTGCAGCGTCTGCCCCCATGGGGCTTGGAGCCGCCACAGCACGCGAGAGGCAGTCTGCCACTACATTATATTTACCTGCGACATGCTGGATATTGGTGGTGAACTCCGATATCGCGGCCAGCTGTCTTTGCTGCCGACCTGACCAAGGTTCCGAAATCTTGGCCATCGCAAAAGTGAGCGGTTTGTGGTCCACGAACGCGGTGAAACGGCGCCCTTCCAGCCAGAACTGGAAATGGCGGATGGCCAAGTGTAGGGCCAACAACTCTCTGTCGAACGCGCTGTATTTTCGCTCGCTATCGTGCAAGGTTTTGCTGAAAAACGTGAGCGGTTGCCAGGTCCCCATGACAAACTGTTCAACGACCGCCCCTACCGCTAAATCGGACGCGTCAGTGTTGAGCGCCATGCGGGCCGTTGGAACTGGGTGTGCCAACAAAGCCACGTTTGCCAGGGCTGTTTTGACTTGAGAGAATGTGCGCTCCCGCTCAGGAGACCATTCGATTTTATTCGTGGGTTTTTGTTTTTTTAGTGCCGCGTACAATGGTTGCATGAGCTGCGCTGCGCTTGGGAGGAAACGGTGATAAAAATTAACCATTCCCAAAAAGGTTGGGGAAAATTTGTTATTGCGCACACTTTATCTGGCAGAGGGACCGCTCCTTCTGGCGAAACGCGGTGCCCCAAAAAATCAATCTGCGCAACCCCAGACTGACACTTCGCTGGGTTAATTATTAACCCGTGCTCTGCCAGCCTCCGGAAAACTGCTGTGAGGTGGCTTTCGTGTTCGTCTTCGAACGTGCTGGCTACCAAAATGTCATCCAAGTAGACGAATATGAAAGGGGGGTCACGTAGAACCGCGTCCATCATGCGCTAGAACGTCTGCACGGCCCCCTTGAGTCCAAAAGGCATGCGCAAAAACTCAAAAAGCCCGAAAGGAGTTATTACCGCTGTTTTGGGTATGTCCTGAGCACGCACTGGAACCTGATGGTAACCGCGTACTAAATCTATTTTAGAAAAAATGCGCGCCCCCACCAAATGAACCGAAAAATCTTGGATGTGTGGGATCGGGTAGCGGTCGTGTGCAGTGGCGTTATTCAACCTGTGGAAATCACCGCAAGGTCGCCACGAGCCATCAGCCTTTTTTTTTTTTTTTGTTACTTATTTGTACCCGTAGGTAGACTTGGTTTGCAGTCTGGTGACAAGCCACCGGCTGCTGGTCGCTGCGTGCGTGAGCGCCCTAAACCTACATGTTTTTGGTGTGCGGGAGGAAACCGGAGAAATCCCGGAGTAAACCCGCGCAACACGGGGAGAACATGCAAACTCCACACAGCTCACTGTTGGTCGGGGGCTGGGATCGAACCCACGATCTCATGATCCCCGCGGTCCCCCGGCCGAGGGTAAAACTGTGCTGCCACAGTGCTAAACCACTGCGCCACCGTGCAGCCATTGGGACCATGTGCAATGGTGAAGCCCAGGGGCTTTTCGAACGTCTGATGATGCCCAGTTTTTCCAGGTTGGCAAACTCCTCGCACGCTATGGTCAGTTTAGCTGAGTCCAGGCGCCGAGCTTTTGCAAAAACGGGCGGGCCGGTGGTAGTGATATAATGCTCCACCCCGTGTTTGGCCACTGTCGCCGAAAACATTGGGACTGTGAGTGCTGGGAACTGAGTGAGGAGGGCGTGAAACTTACCACCCGCAGCTGTGACGTTGGCTTGTGCAGTTGGCGGCGCCACTTGTGCTGTGCAGGGAATAGAGTGAAAAGACGTCTGTTAGCAAGATCAACCAATAAACCATGTGAGCACAAGAAATCAGCCCCTAACATGTTGAAACTGACTGCAGCTACAACAAAAGTCCACTCAAATGAACGGCCCTGCAAAGACAGAAGCAGAGTCCTCTCACCGAAGGTCTTAATAGCTGAGCCGTTCGCTGCTGACACTGACACCTGGGGAACCTTGGACGGCATCAGCCGGTCCGCATAGGAAGGCGTGATGAAGCTCAGCTGGGAGCCTGTGTCCACGAGGAAGTGTCTCCCCGAACGTGCATCAGTCAGGTAGAGCAGCTTGTTCTCTTCCCCGAGGGCCGCGGCTGCTACCGACCCTCGGTCTTGGCGTTTCCCGAACGCTTGAAGTGGCATGGTGGGAGGCACTTGAGTGCCCTCTCTGCGAAACAGCGATGATAGAAGCAAAGGACGTCATCCGCTCTGCATCGCCTGGTCCTTGCTGCTGCCGTCGTCGGCGCGTCTGGCGCTGCAACCACTGGCCCCATGTCGTCTCCGGGCGTCGCTCCTAGCTCCGCTGCTGCGGCCGAAACCGCGCTCCGCTTGTGGGCGTCGACGAGTCGCTGCGCCTCCTTGCCCAGCCCATGGTAGTCTCGCTTGGCCAACCGGGGTGAATCTGCCAGGGTAACTCTCACCGCTGGCGGCAGGGTCTGGAGGAAGAGGTGGGCGAAGATAAATTCGCAATCCTGGGAGTCTTTCAGCCTCAGCATTTTCACCATCAGGTCTACGGGTCTGTCGTTCTCCGACTCCGTCAACGCTAGGAGCCCCTCTGCTCGCTGTTGCACCGAGGGGGTGAAATGGCTGATAAGCGCAGCTTTCAATGCACTGTATTTGTCGCTGTCCTTTGGGTGATTGACCAAATCTTCCACCCTCTGGACTGTGTGACTGTCCAGCTTCGCCACCACATGGTAGAATTTCGTGTCGTCCTTCGAGAATCTCCGGAGGTTGAACTGCGCCTCAACCGCACTAAACCAGGAGCGCGGACTATGCTGCCAGAAGTCGGGCAGCCGGAGTGTGGAGGCAGCCATCAGGCTGGCTTCTACTGAGCTCCGCTTGGGAGAATTATTTCTGCTCATTTTTCGTCGTAAGGTCACCAGTGTGGAGAATGTGCTCAAGGATGAGACTGAGTTTATTCCTCAGGATCAGCTTTATTCACAGATCACATGCTCCAACAATCTCAAAGCAAGAAAAGAGGAAGAATAATCTCACATCACTCTTTCATACCTCGGACATCGAAACTAAAGTCACATGGTGTTTAAGCAAACATACAGTCACCTATTAACCCCTTTGATCTTCACACCATTGTCCCTTAGTCTCTGGTGGTCCGGAAATCTCTCCAGGTCGTCTCCCTGAAACAAAGGCCAAATCTCACACTCTTCCGTTGTCTCTCAGAGGTTCAGTCCTTTTGTTCCATGAGACGTGCAGCACACAATAAACACACAGCAATATATTTGTGGAGAATATGTAACCAACATATGTGCCCACATGTTGTACATTACCAATTTTCTCCAAAGCTTTAGAAAAAAAGGGTTGCTAGACAATTTAACTGGAGTATATTATGGAGTCTAATTACTTAAACATCCTATGAAAGTCTATAGATCAAGGTCAGGTTGTTGGAGCAGTTTTGGACCAACAAAATCTTGTGATGCAGTGAATCATGACATTGTAGTTAAAAAATATTTAGACACATTTTGGTAATCCAGCTGTGCTATATTTCCATGTTATCTGTGTGTAATGGTAAATAGTGAAAGATTTTTCTTAACCAAAATTCTACTTTTCCATCCTGGAAAATTGTCAATAATGCTAAGGGGTTAAGAAAAAGTAAAAAAAAAAACCCAACAGGTTTGTGTTTGCATCATGATTTTCTATTTTGTCTGTTAAGACACCGGTGTGAAAAGAGTCAACTGTACAAACCATTTATTAGTGATGTTGAAAATAATAGCTCATTTTTAAGAAAAAGTAACCAAAACAATAATTTTATTTACTGAAGACTGTATTGTTGGATGTGCCAGTGCAGAAGACCCTGTACACTTTAATGATAGTACCAGAATATGGAGGAATTCTGGGCCATATTAGCATCTGGATTTTCTAATAATGGGTTAGGGCGGGGTGTCCAATCATGTGCCATAGTGGGCCAAGACCCTGCAGGCTTTACCTCCAATCAGTGTCTTCAACTGCAGATTCCATTGAATTTCTTCCACTGACTGCTGATCAGTGAGAACACCTGCTGAAGAGACTGGGTAGAAGAGAGAACCTGCAGGGTCTTGGCCCTCCATGGCACATGATTGGACACTCCTGGATTAGAGTTTAACAGGATTTAATATTTTAACACAAACTGCCTTATGGTTCATAATTCTGTTGGCAGACTTACACCAAACCAAAAGTGATTTCTCAAACTGCTGGATTGTTCTTAGACAGCTTTTCCAATCTTTTAGTGTTTAATTTGTGTCACTTGGTGGCAACTTCATACAGAAAACAAAAGTGGAGACACATCTGCAAAAAGTACAAAGGTTTATTGTCTAAATTCCCAGTGCAGTACTAAATGAATACATGTATAGTACATTGTTGATGCAGAGAATATATATTTATACGGTATCTACATGTATCTATTCAGGAAATCAAGTATTTTCCCTGTAACCTTGTGACTGTATTACTTTAATTACTTTTAATCCGAGATCCAGTTTGTTTTGGCTTAAAATGTATCATAATTGTTAAATATATCTTATTATATCTAACTCAGTACTGTTTACCTGTTGAAATATATATTTTACAGCTAATATAACCCCATAACTACAACCTGGTGATCAAGTTTTGGCAGCTGATCACTTTTTGCCATGACACCACCACAGACTCAGTGCTGCTGGAGCAGCTACATCCCATGACGTCTCAACAGTCTCTCAATGATTTTCGCACAGATCAGAGCAATTTGTTGCACAGGAAGCTAAACGGTTCTACAGATATTCTGAAGTTCTGAAACCACTGAGCGTTTGGGAGGCTGGGGTGACGTCAGTGAGAGGCTGTGTTGAATGCCCAGACCGACGGTTTGAAGCGGTAATTTTGCCACAAGAGAGCCATCTGAAACACACACACAGCATACATATTTTAGTACCTAATAGCAATAACTTGCAGACATTACAATGTAGTGCAGCAGACTTAACGCAAACTAGCATTAGCAATCATTAGCTTACCTTCATATGTGATCTAGTTCGCATCCTCACGTCTTCGGCTCTATGGCTTCCTACACGCTCCAGTACTTTTCTAGAGTGTTTTGTCTCACTGCCTGTACCCTCCACTGGCTCTTATTTTTTGCCGTTACTGACATAATGTCCGGCTCAGGAGACACACACGCAGGCTTAGGATAGATTTAACAGCTTTATTCAACAAGCAGGTATGAGTGAATGCGTGTGTGGGATATGTAAATGTGTTGAGGGAGAACTTCAGTGCGCAGGCAGCAGAGCAGTTCGCCGTACAGCCGGGCAACCCTATAACGACAGAGCAGAGGGACAAGGTAAAGGGCACCACACCTATACAGGACTATGACACTGACTGCTGCTTACTTGGTATGACAGGTGGCTGGCGTCGGCAAGGAGAGAGCCCAGGAGACAGTGACCTGCAGAGCCTGTGGCGACAGCAAGGATGGAGTGGCGAGGCGAGGAGTCCGCCACCAAGGGATCCACCTGTGCACAGGGGAAAGGACTGAGGAGAAAAGGTAAGGATGCTTACGGATGAGCGTTGTCTTGCTGGCAATGGGGATTCCAACAGCGAAGACGAGCCGAAGGGAACAGACGGCTTCAGGCCGAAGCACAGGGCTGAGTGGGTTTAATAGCCTGCCACTGACGAGGCGCAGGTGTGCGCGCAGCAGGAGCCAATGATGGATGGCGAGTCACGACAGTACTCCCCCCCTAGCAGAACCTCCTGGTGCTGGTTTATCCGGGTGCGCCCGATGGAACTCCGTGATGAGACCCTTGTCCAGAACCAGGGAAGAGTGCACCCATTGCCTCCACTCAGGATCGAAACCCTCCCAGTCCACCAGGTACCGCAGCCCGCGACCTCGGTGCTGAGAATCCAAGATGGCAGTGACTCTCCAGGCCGGGTGGCCATCAATCATCAGGGGCGCGGGTGGCGCTGCGGGTGGGGGGCAGAGGGGATCGGACAACACCGGTTTGATCTTGGATACGTGGAAGGTGGGGCAAATGCAGAGGGGGGGGGATGGCCACACGCACAGCCACCGGATTAATGATCTTGGAAATTGTGAAAGGTCCAATGAAGCGCTGAGCCAGCTTCTTCTTCTCACCCTTAAGATTGATGTCATGAACAGAAACCCAAACTTGCTGACCCACCTTGTAGACAGGAGCCAGTCTCCTATGACGGTTAGCTGTGGTGCTATTGTGCTTAGCTGTGCGCAAGAGCGCATCGCGCGTCTTGGACCAGAGACTCCGGCACTGCCTCAGGTGCGCCTGGATGGATGGGACAGCCAGCTCACCCTCCTGCACTGGAAATAATGGTGGGTCGTACCCCAGGGAAGCCTTAAAGGGGGACATTCCTGTGGCAGAAGACCGAGTGGAGTTTTGGGCGTATTCCACCCAGGCCAGGTGCATGCTCCAAGAGGCCGGGTTGGAGGCGGTGACGCAGCGGAGGGCAGCTTTCAGCTCCTGGTTGGCCCGTTCGCATTGCCCGTTGGACTGCGGGTGATGGCTGGAGGAGAGGCTTACAGTAGCTCCCAGAGCGTTGCAAAAACACCTCCACACCTCAGGGACGAATTGGGGCCCCCGATCCGAGACGACGTCCACCGGTATCCCGTGCAGTCTGACCACGTGTTGGACCAGGAGATCCGCTGTCTCCCGTGCCGTAGGGAGGCCCCGCAGTGGCATGAAGTGGGCGGCCTTGGAAAAGCGGTCGACGATGGTCAGCACTGCGTCGTAGGTGTTGGAGACTGGGAGACCGGTGACGAAGTCGAGGGCTATGTGGGACCAGGGCCTGCCTGGGATCGGCAGGGGCTGGAGCAGACCCGCGGGGGGAGCGTTACCTGTCTTGCCGGTGGCACACACTGGGCAGGCCTGCACGTAGTTGGCAATGTCCTTCTGCAGACCAGGCCACCAGAAGGACCGCTGGAGGAGATCGACCAGCCGGGAGACCCCAGGATGGCAGGCGAACTTGGAGGTGTGGATCCAGTGGATAACCTCCCCCTGAACCGCAGATGAGACGAATAGCCTCCCCTCCGGTCCGCCGCCAGGGTCCGGTTCAGTCTCCTGCGCCTTCCGGATCTTGTCCTCGATGGCCCAGGACATCGCCCCCACAACACACGAACTGGGTAGGATGGTGTGCGCTGACTCTTTGGACGTCTCGGGGGCAAATTGCCTGGAGAGAGCGTCAGGCAGGCCGTTCTTCGAACCAGGGCGGTATGTGATGGTGAAGCGAAAACGGGCAAAGAACAAGGACCAAAGTGCCTGGCGGGCGTTCAGACGTTTGGCAGATCTCAGGTACTCCAAGTTCTTATGGTCCGTCAGCACTATGAACAGCAAAGCAGCCCAATGGCACCACTCCTGCAGGGCGAGCTTGATGGCGAGAAGCTCCCTGTCCCCGATGTCGTAATTGTGCTCGGCTGGTGACAGGCGCCGAGAGAGAAAGGCGCAGGGTCGCTTGGTCCTGTTGGTGGGCGACCGCTGGGACAGCACCGCCCCCACCCCCGTATCAGACGCGTCGACCTCCACCAGACACTGCAACGCGGGGTCGACCTGGGTCAGGACCCGGGAGGAAGAGAACTCAGTCTTCAGGGCCTGAAACGCCACAGCAGCCTCCTCGGTCCACCGGAAGGTGGTTTTAGGCGAGGTGAAGCGGGTCAATGGGCCTACAATGGCGCCGAAATTAGGGACAAAGCGGTGGTAGAAGTTGGCGAATCCTATGAACTGTTGTACCTGCTTCCTGGAGGTCGGCGTGGGCCAGTTGACCACCGCTTTAACCTTCGCGGGGTCGGGCAGGACTTGGTTGTGTGAAATGACAAACCCCAGGAAGGAGGTGGTCTTGGCGTAGAACTCGCATTTTTCGGCCTTGACATACAACCTGTTTTCCAACAGTCGCTGCAAGACCCGCCTCACGTGGACCCGGTGTTCATCCCATGACCTGGAGAAGATTAGGATGTCGTCTAGATATACAAAGATGAAGAGGCCCAAGAAGTCACGAAGAACATCATTAATGAGGCGCTGGAAAACAGCAGGGGCATTGGTTAATCCGAACGGCATCACCAGGTATTCAAAGTGGCCAGTCGGCGTTCGGAAAGCTGTTTTCCACTCATCTCCCCCCCGGATCCGGACGAGGTGGTAGGCGCTTCGGAGGTCCAATTTGGTGAACCAGGTCGCCCCCTGGAGGGAGTGGAAGGCGGTGTCCATCAACGGCAGGGTGTAGCGATCCTTTTCCGTGATGTCGTTGAGGGCCCGATAGTTGGTGCAGGGGCGGAGAGAACCGTCCTTCTTGGCCACGAAGAAAAACCCTGCACCAAGCGGGGATGAAGAGGGACGGATGATTCCCGCGCTGAGCAACTCCTTAAGGTAGGCGTCCATTGCTTCCCTCTCCGGCGCTGATAGGCTGTATAGACACCCTGAGGGTAAGGAAGCCCCCGTGCGGATGTTTATTGCACAATCGTAGGGCCGATGAGGAGGAAGAGACATCGCCCTGGACTTGCTGAAAACGAGGCCCAGATCGTGGAACTCTGAAGGCACCAGGGAGAGATCTGGCGGCGCAGCATCCTTGGCCGGAGGGGTGAGGATGGGGCGCAGGCTGCGGACTGAAGGCAGGTGCCCTTGCAAAACGAGCTCCAGGCGGAGATCCTTCCGGCCTGCCAATCCAGCACCGGGTTGTGTAGGTGCAGCCAGGGGTAGCCTAGGATGACAGGTGAGACAGAGGAGGACAGGACATAGAGAACAAGATCCTCCTGATGGTTACCTGAGACGATGACAGGGATTGGCTGGGTCCGATGGGTCACTCGTCCGAGGGGTGCTTGAGAGAGGGTGATCAGGCTGAGCGGAGTTGGCAGAGGGTGACAAGGTATGCCCAATTGGGTTGCCAGGCTCTTAGAAATAAAACTCTGCTCTGCTCCTGAGTCCACCAGTGCGTGAGTGAGATGCCCCATGGCATTGTGACAGAAACGGATGGGCAGTGTAAGACTAGTGAGGGGATTTGACCGGTTAGAGTCCGCGAGGCCCCCTACAGTAACTCGCGGACCTCCCCGTTTGGCTTCTCCGGGCAATGCTCCACGGTGTGTTGGCTGCCTCCGCAATACATGCACAGGCCCAACTCCCGGCGGCGCTGTTTCTCTGCTGGAGGGAGCTTTGACCAGCCAACCACCATTGCCTCCGACTCCTCGGAGGACTCCGGGGGAGGCAACGCCAGGGGGCGAGCTTGAGACGTGCGGACGGAGCCTCCTCGCGAGCGGCTGGTTAACTTCCGCTCGGAGGAACGCTCCCGCAGCCTGTTATCCAAACTAATAACTACGGAGATTAGCTCTGAAAGAGTCTCCGGGAGATCTCGACCGGCCAATTCATCCCTCAGACTCGAGCTGAGGCTGCGGAGGAAGATGCCACAAAGTGACGCCTCATCCCAGCCTAATTCCTCGGTGGCGACCTGGAAGTCGATAGCGTGATCCGCCGCTGACCGACCTCCCTGTTGGAGAGCTAGGAGTCGGTCAGTTAGGACACTATGATGATCAATGATCAAACACCTCGAGGAATTGTCGCACGAATTGGTTATAGGAGAGGTTCGCGTAACTGGGCTTCGCCATTACGGCGTAAGCCCAAGTTAGCGCTCGCCCCTCCAAGAGATTACCAATGTAACCAATCCGGCTGTGGTCTAAGGGGAAGTCCCCGGGAACGCGCAGGAACACTGACTCACACTGCATAATAAACCCCCGGGCACCGCCAAGTTTCCCGCTGAAACGGGCAGGGGTCGGAATCGGTGTGAGCCGGGCCGGCGGTCCCGCGGCAGACTGGCCAGCCACTGGAGCAGCTGGAGCTAATCCTCCCTGACGAGACGGGGGGTACGCCTGCTGGGGGTCCAGGCGGTCTAACCGGTGAGTAATTGTGGTCAATTGATTCAGAATTAGATTAGATTAGATTAGATTCAACTTTATTGTCATTACACATGTATGAATACAAGGTAACGAAACACAGTTTAGCATCCAATCAGAAGTGCAAAGGACAGCAGTGCAGTATATACGGTAATTAACAGTATGTGCAATTTAAGCAAATATATGCAAATATATGCAGCAGTGCAGAAAGTTAAGAGTACTGTTATGTGCAAATAATGTGCAATAAGTTAGATGTAGTTATGTAGTTATGCAGTTATGTACAGGTGAGGATGGTAAGAGATGATGGTAAGAGAGTCAGCGGGGAACTAAGTTCAATAACGTGACAGCTGTTGGAAAGAAACTGTTCCTAAACCTGCTGGTTCTAGTCCGAAGGCTTCTGAAACATCTTCTGGAGGGGAGAAGCTGGAACAGTCCATGAGCAGGATGGTTGGAGTCCCTAAGAATGCTGCGTGCCCGGCGCAGACATCTTTTCCTGTAGACGTCCTCTATAACTGGAAGTGGAGTCCCTGTGATGCGTTGGGCGGTTTTCACCACCCGCTGCAGCGCCTTGTGGTCAGCGACAGAGCAGCTCCCATACGAGACTGTGATACAGTTGGTCAGGGTGCTCTCTATCACGCAGCGGTAGAAGTTGCCCAGGATGTCAGTTGAGAGATGGTTCTTCTTCAGTGTCCTCAAGAAGAAGAGGCGCTGATGGGCCTTCTTGATCAGGCTGGTGGTGTTAACTGACCAGGACAGGTCCTCCGAGATGTGGGTCACCAGGAATTTGAAGCTGGGGACACGATCAACAGCTATGCCATTGATATGGATGGGGTCATGTGTCTCTTCCCTCTCCTTCCTGTAGTCCACTATGAGCTCCTTGGTTTTGCTGGTGTTAAGGAGCAGGTTATTGTCAGCGCACCAAGTAGCCAAGTGCTCAACCTCTGCCCTGTAATCTGACTCGTCGTTGTCCCTGATGAGTCCAATCACCGTGGTGTCATCTGCAAACTTTATGATGGAATTGGATCCGTACATAGGCCTGCAGTCATGGGTGTAGAGGGAGTAGAGGAATGGGCTGAGCACACAGCCCTGTGGTACACCAGTGTTGAGTGTGATGACGGAAGAACGGTTGGGGCCTGACCTAACATGCTGGGGTCTGTTGGTCAGAAAATCCATGATCCAGTTGCAGGTGGAGGTACTGATTCCCAGGTCCCCAAGTTTAGTGAGCAACTTGGAGGGGATAACTGTGTTGAATGCTGAGCTGAAGTCAACAAACAGCATTCTTGCGTAGGTGTTCTTGTCATCCAGGTGTGAGAGTACATAGTGCAGCGCTGTAGAAACCGCATCCTCTGTACTCCTGTTGCTCCGATAGGCAAACTGATGAGGGTCCAGTGTAGGGGGCAGGCCTTTTTTGAGCTGTGCCAAGACCAGTCGCTCAAAGCACTTCATGACTATGGGCGTCAGTGCCACAGGGCGATAGTCATTTAGGCACGATGGTGTTGAATGTTTTGGCACTGGTACTATTGAAGTGGTCTTGAAGCACGCTGGTACCACGGCCTGGGCCAGGGACAGATTGAAGATGTCTGTGAAGACCCCTGCCAGCTGCTCAGCACATGCCCTCAGCACACGCCCAGGAATGCCGTCAGGGCCAGCAGCCTTACGTACGTTGACGTGACTCAGTGCGTTACGGACGTCGGTGTGGGTGAGTGTGAGGTAGTGGAGGACATCAGAGGGTGGGAAATTGATGTTCTTTTCGTTGTTGTCCTTGTCAAAACGAGCATAGAAGTCATTTAGCTCATTGAGAAAGGGCACAGTCATGGCTATAGGTATGGAGTTGCTGGGCTTATAATCAGAGATAGCTTGAATGCCCTGCCACATACGTCGGGTGTCAGAGTCCCCAAAATGTTCCTCCACCTTCAGCTTGTAGCTGTGCTTGGCCTTCTTGATGCCCCTCTTCAGATCTGCCCTGGATGAACTGTAGGCCTGTGCATCACCAGATCTAAAGGCACTGTTACGTGCTTTTAGCAGAAGCCGCACTTCTCTGTTCATCCACGGCTTCTGATTTGGGTACGTGGTGACACTGTCAATAGTGGTGTTGATATGGTCCAGGACTGAGTGGGTGTAAGAGTTGATGTTTATGTGGGAGCCACAGGTAGCCTGAGAGGTGAACATACTCCAGTCTGTGTTCCTAAACTTCTCCTGGAGTACAGAGTCAACCCCCTCTGGCCACACTTTGATGGTCCTCACTGATGGCTTCACCCGGTTGATGAGCGGTACATACTTGGGGGTAAGGAACAAGGATAAGTGATCAGACTGACCTAGGTGGGGGAGGGGAGTTGCTGTGTAGGCTCCCACAATATTGGTGTAAACATGGTCCAATGTTTTGTCCCCTCTTGTGTGACAGGAGACATGCTGGTAGAATTTAGGAAGCACTGTCTTGAGGTTAGAGTGGTTAAGTGGGAGTGCTGGCTCCCTTCTTGTTCACTCTTTATACTGCGGACTTCTCACACAACACAACACATTGCCATCTACAGAAGTTCTCTGATGACTCTGCGATCGTTGGTCTCATCTCCAGCGGAGATGAAGCTGAGTACAGAGGGCTTATCCAGGACTTTGTGGACTGGTGCCATCGGAACTGCCTCCAGATCAACGCGAGGAAAACTAAGGAGCTGGTGGTGGACTGCCGCAGGCATGGGCAGCCCCTCACAGCACCAGTAAATATACAGGGAACAGACATCGAGATGGTGACATCCTACAAGTACCTGGGTATTCATCTGAACAATAAACTAGACTGGTCACACAATACTGACGCACTCTACAAGAAGGGACAGCGCAGGCTGTTCCTGCTGAGGAGACTCAGGTCTTTTGGTGTACAAGGGGCGCTGCTGAAGTCATTCTATGACACGGTGGTGGCATCAGCCATCACTTTTGGAGTGGTCTGCTGGGGCAGTGGCATTACTGCAGCCGATAGGAAGAGACTGAACAAACTGATTAAGAAAGCTAGCTCTGTCCTGGGGCAACGCCTTGATCCGATGGAGGAGATAGGAGAGAGAAGGACGGTGGCCTAAACTGTCATCTCTGCTGGAGTCCGAGTTCCACCCTATGCAGGACATACTGGATGCACTGAGGAGCTCATTTAGCAGCAGACTACATCATCCCAGGTGCACAACCGAGAGGTTTCGTAGGTCCTTCCTACCAACGGCTGTCAGACTGTACAACCTAAGCAGGGCTGCTCGCAGAGATAGCAAAAAAGACGTAACAAACTAATAGTTTTTGAATGCAAAAGATGCAATAGACTTACACAATGGTCCTCTCCGGCATACAAACTAGGAACATACCGGTCGCTATGGAGGGTGAGAATATGTATGGGCACATAATCATACCATGTAGGATAACTAAATAGACGGTTATGCTGTTTCATCCCACCTAGCAACAATGCTCTGCACTGTGTGTGTTTATATATTTACATACTTATTCCATCTAGCTACAATGCTCTGCACTGGGTGTGTTTATATTTATATATCTATATTTTTATTCCATCTAGCTACAATGCTCCGCACTGTGTGTGTTATATACTTGCATATTTATTCCACCTAGCTGCAATGCTCCATACTGTGGGTGTTTATATATTTACATATTTATTCCATCTAGCTACAATGCTCTGCACTGTGTGTTCATATATTCATATATTTATTCCATCCAGCTACAATGCTCTGCACTGTGTGTCTGTGTGTGTGTGTGTGTATATATATATTTTATAGTAATATGTACATATGTATATTAGCTGCTCTTGCTTGCTTTTTTTGCCTTCTGATTGTTGCTCTGAGTGTTGCTATCCCTGTGCTGTTGCAATCCTGGAATTTCCCCGTTGTGGGACTAATAAAGGCTTATCTTATCTTATCTTATCTTAAAATCACCTGCCACAATAAATGCTGCCTCTGGGTGTGCAGTTTGTTGTTTGCTAATAGCTGCATGCAGTTCTTTCATAGCAAGCTTAGCATTAGCATCCGGAGAAATGTAAGCGGCTGTTATGATGGTACAAGTGAACTCGCGTGGCAGATAGAAAGGTCTACATTTAACCATGAGAAACTCCAGGTTAGCTGAGCAGTGTCTCTCAACAGTGACAGAGTTCGTGCACCAAGCCTTGTTAATATAAATGCACACTCCCCCCCCCTTGTCTTACCGGAGTCAACTGCTGCTCTGTCTGCCCGGAGCGTCTGTAGGCCGGCTAGCTCGATAGCATTGTCGGGTATTCCACTGTGAAGCCATGTTTCCGTAAAAATCATGATATTGCAGTTCATAAGTTTCTTATTGTTGGTGATCCGAAGCCGTAGTTCACTCATTTTGCTCGCCAGAGACCGTACATTAGCAAGGAAAATACTGGGTAGCGATAGCCGGTGCGGTGTTAACTTTAGCTTAGCTCTTAGCCCCACCGCGCTTACCCTCCTTTGTTTCCGATCTTTACGCCGCCTTCGAGCACTTCCGGTCGGCCGGGGAAGCCTGCCGAGCGTCGGGGAGTTCTCCAGAGCTCCGGGATGAGACATAGATTCAGACGTAGGTTGCTGATAAAAAGGTCGTTATCGTTGCTTTGTAATCCAATATTTCAAAAGCTCATCTGGGTTGTAAGATGTAAAAGCAGAGCTGTTCTGAACCAAAACATACCCGAAATGAGCAGAAATAACACTGCTAGTCCCCAGAATCTGAATAGGACGCTGAGCCTCACGTTGTGCATGCGCCCGCCATCTTGCACCATTAATACCTGCTGTTGGTGGGCTATTAAATCTACCCGAGCCTCGAGAGTGGAAAGACGGCGTGCGAGCCCGCTGTCTGCCGAGCCGCTCTGCTGAAGCTGTACTGACATAATGTCCAGCTCAGGAGACACACACGCAGGCTTAGGATAGATTTAACAGCTTTATTCAACAAGCAGGTATGAGTGAATGCGTGAGTGGGATATGTAAATGTGTTGAGGGAGAACTTCAGTGCGCAGGCAGCAGAGCAGTTCACCATACAGCCGGGCAACCCTATAACGACAGAGCAGAGGGACAGGAAAAGGGGACACCACACCTATACAGGACTATGACACTGACTGCTGCTTACTTGGTATGACAGGTGGCTGGCGTCGGCAAGGAGAGAGCCCAGGAGACAGCGACCTGCAGAGCTGTGGGCGACAGCAAGGATGGAGTGGCGAGGCGAGGAGTCCGCCGCCAAGGGATCCACCTGTGCACAGGGGAAGGACTGAGGAGAAAAGGTAAGGATGCTTACGGATGAGCGTTTGTCTTGCTGGCAATGGGGATTTCCAACAGCGAAGACGAGCCCGAAGGGAAACAGACGGCTTCAGGCCGAAGCACAGGGCTGAGTGGGTATAATAGCCTGCCGCTGACGAGGCGCAGCAGGAGCCAAATGATGGACGGCGAGTCATGACAGTTACTCTGACAAAAAAACAGAGACCGAGCAGTCATCTCGTAAGGGGCCATGTTGTGTTTTGTTTGTGTTGCGTGGTTTTACGTCACAGGAGTGTAGTGCCGCCTTGCTGTAAAAAAATCCACCACTCCAGGCCGGGTACTCAGCTGTAAATAGAAACAAAAGCGAGCTGAGTTGAGTAAAGCTGAGTCGAAGTGAGTAGAGCCAAACAGGTATGAGTGGAAAAGGTCTTCGGGTGATTGCATTAAGACCCAGGGTAGTCTGTTTTATTTGTTGGAGGAGAATAAAGTTTCTGTGTCGTCAGCTTGTTGCCTCGTCTGATTTCATCCTCCACAGTGTATTTTTTTGTATTTTTAATCTAGTGGGGTTTTTTTTTTCCATTGAGAGAGTAGGGAAGGGAAAAAACATTCATAATAGTAATTTACTCATGGATACTTAAATTATATGATCAGAGGTGGGTATAGTAGCCAGAAATTCTACTCATGTAAAAGCAGTGCTTTGAAATGAATAATTAAAAGTAGACAACCAGGACTTCAGGTTATGGCCGCCTCGTAGAAGGACGTGCTTCCCTCTACTCTGCTCCTAAAAAAAAAAAAAAATCGGCAAATAACTCTCTCAATTGGAACAAAACCTATCCTAACGTTTGGGCGAGGACATGCTGGTAAAGCCTAAGGCTGGGAAATCAGGTGGAGGAAAAACTGAATCGGTACAGTCCAAGTTAACGGACTTTCACGTCCATGACGCAGCAGGAGAATCCCCAAATATGGCGGAGGAAGCTAGTGGAGGAGCGGTGACTACTGGCGAAGGCACAGGTGCGGTGCTCGCTGCCATTAGTTCAATGAGAGCAGACTTTTCCTCTAAACTTGACGGAATTATTGCAGCGATTGAAGGAATGAAAAAGGAATTAAGCGACTATATGGAACGAGTTTCGCAGGTGGAGCTCCGAAATTCCAGTGCTGAGGATGACGTCTCCGGCCTACAAGTAAAGGTGCGCACATTGGAATTAAAAAATAAACGTCTGGAAGATAATGTTCTGGATCTAGAATCCCGGTCGAGACGGAACAGCCTGAGGCTGGTGGGTCTCCCGGAGAGAACGGAGGGTCTGGATCCATGTTCCTTTTTGGAAAAGTGGATCCCAGAAGCGCTGAACAACGCAGAGCTGCAGTCATCAGTCGTCTTAGAAAGCGCCCACCGAATTGGCCCACCGAGAGATAACAAGGCATCACCGAGGACACTGATTATGAAGTTCCTCAGCTACAGAGACAGGATGACGATCTCCAACGTGGCGCGAGCCAAAGGAGAAATTAAATACCAGGATCAAAGGTGCGGTTTCTACCCCGATTTGGCCACAGGAATCCAACAATTAAAGGTGAACTGAAAGTGAACGGCATTGAATGGCACTGGGTGATAGTACATACATTATAAGATAATTTATCATTGGCACCCCCTCACCAATCCGGAATCTTGGAGAAAATCGCGATTTTAAATTTCCGCCCTGAAAAATCCTACGAATCCGCCGATTATCCGGAAAGTGCAGCCGGAGTTACGCGTGACGTCCAGAATGGGACCCAGTCCTCATGTTTACCATTGCAAGCACGCCGACACTGGTTGTTTTTGGTGCATTTTGTCGTGATAGTCGACTACAAAAACACTTCCAACACCTGGGAAGATCTGTTCAGTGGCAAGGAAAGCTGTCATGGCGACGGAAGAAAAGAAAGGGGGAGGGAAAAGCGACCGGGGAAAGCGATGCGTTTCTAGATAGTACAGTGATCCCTCGCTACTTCGCGATTTCATCTTTCGCGCCCTCAGTGCATTGCGGATTTTTCAAAAATATTCATCAAAAATTCAAAAATTGAGAAAAAAATGGCACGAAAGTTGCCCGGGCGCTAGCAGAAGGCAGGGAGACTACATTAGAACATCAGGTATCAACACGGAGAGCCCGCACAACTCAAATCCACCTCTCTGACCACCGCTCCACTCCTCTCCGCCCCACCTCTTCACCGCTCGGGAATCTCACAAGCTGATTTGGCCGAGACGTTTTACCTCGCAAGCTGATTGGCCGAGATGTTTTACCCAGCTTCTCTCCCTGCCAAGCGCCCATAACCAGCGAAGGAAGACGCATTCATTGTTCTTTATCGCTCGTGTTGCTTAGTGGCACTTTCCGCTGTTCTCTTGTGCCTTTTTGTGCAAAATAGTGCTTGTGACGCCCTTGTGGGTGGGGGGGGGGGTGACCGCCTACTTCGCGGTTTTTTCACTTTTCGCGGTCGGTTCTGGTCCCCATTAAACGCGATAAAGTGAGGGATCCCTGTAGATATTTATAAATAGCACAGTCAAATGCAGAGGCCAGTTCTGTTCATCGTGTATTGCCACTATAGTCTGTAGAAGTATTGTAATACATAGCCCATGGTCATGGAACCCTGTCTGAACACACGTGTTAACCCTACGCCACGGATGTGTCTATTCAATGCCAAGTGTGTACACGGCCAGGCTATTGTACAGTCCTAGCCCTATGTATAAATAATAAGTTGGAAAAATGCTGATGGGTTTTTTTTTCCCTTTCTTTTTTATTGTTAATTTTCCTTATCCTGACACCCCAAACATGCCAAAGTAAGAAGTAAAAACTCACCATTCTGTATTCAATAAGCGACTCTCCTCCCATCACTGCTGCGGTCTGACTTCTGAGTCGGTGCCGGAATCCCCGAAAATTCTGGCTCGAATCTGTACGGTTCGATGCCTCCTCGCTCTCTTCCTGTTCACTTGACACTCCTGCATCCTCCTCTGTCTCGTCACCGATCCTGAATGCCTCTTCACTCTGAAAACTCTGGTTTTCTTGACTGCTGTGAACTGCCTATCATCTGCCAATGTTGTTTTGATAAGGGTCACACTTCGTGACGTCACGCAGCGTAGTCTGCACTACTTCAGGTTTGTTTGGCACTGCCAGCCAGAGGCAAAAGTTTATTGGCTTATAGCTTGGCCATCGCACGGCCTAAAAATTTCTTTTATGTGTTGAAAAATACAATAGGTAATAAGGAATTAATCTGTTATTCTACTTTTTGCGCAAAAAGGTGGTTTCAGTTCACCTTTAAGGAAACAGTTCGACCCCGCCCGTAAAGAGCTGCGCAACCTTGGGATTCGTCATGGAGTGATTTATCCTGCAAGATTGCTGGTCACGTATAAGGGCAGAACCCACATCTTCAAGACCCCTGAGGAGGCGCAGGAGTTCATCAAGAAGATCCAAGAAGAGACTGGTGGGAGCTAAGCATGAACAAAATATAAGGTAGAATATTTAAGCATTTGCACAG
Source organism: Pholidichthys leucotaenia (assembly GCA_020510985.1). Lineage (NCBI taxonomy): Eukaryota > Metazoa > Chordata > Actinopteri > Cichliformes > Pholidichthyidae > Pholidichthys > Pholidichthys leucotaenia. The sequence goes on from CM035836.1 coordinate 43,082,763, forward strand.
GCATCTGACTGATCTGAAACATATAGCAAGTTTACAAAATAGATTGTATTATATATTAAAAAAAAGAACCCTATGATGTACAAAGTTGCTATAAAATTTAGGAGTTAAGTTGGAAAACTACAGAAGAGAGTTAATGTTACGTCATTAAAAGCAATAGAGTTAGGGTGACTGAGAGGAGAAAGAAAGAATGGTTTTGACTGATCCTCGTGGGTGTGGAGCAGTCAATGGCTATAGCGGGAGACAGAATTTTTTTTTTGATTTTGGGGGGATTACCACGAATGTGGGAAGGGGGAATTTGTTTGTGTGTAGTTTGTAGAATGAATGTTCAACCACCCATGTTTTTGCTTCTCTGTGTGAACATGTTTACATTGCGAGGTAATCTCAAACTCCTTATTGATCATAGACCAAAGCGTTAATCTCAATGTAACCTAATTGAATTGCAGAGGTCTACAAAATTTAAAAAAACTTAAACAAGTTATGAATAAAATAAAAGACATGGGTTCAAAATTTGTGTTTTTACAAGAAACTCATCTAATAGAGGAAAAAGAATTAGGAGAAGACCCAGGGGTGCGCGCTTCGGTGAAAATGGTTGCGGAGAAGTTTGTTTGGCCAGGCCTGCGTAAAAACGTGAAGGAGTGGGCAAGGACATGCATGCCTTGCCAACGTGCCAAAATTCACAAGCACACGAAAGCCCCTCTGGAACCGTTCCGAATCCCGGCCAGGAGGTTTGACCATGTACACGTCAACCTCGTGGGCCCCCTACCATCGTCGCAGGGGTTTACACACCATTTAACAATGGTGGACCGGACCACACGTTGGCCAGAAGCGGTCCCGCTGGCGTCAACTACGGCTGCGGAAGTGGCTCGCATTTTTTTAACGACCTGGGTGGCGCGTTTCGGTGTCCCGTTGGACATCACGTCCGATAGGGGGCCTCAATTTGTCTCAGAGCTCTGGTCAGCCATGGCCAGCAGCTTAGGAGCGACAATTTATCGCACCACCGCGTATCACCCCCAGGCTAACGGTTTATGCGAGCGTTTTCATAGGTCTTTAAAGGTTGGTCTTTAAAGGCTGCCCTCAGGGCCTCACTAACGGATACAGATTGGGTAAACAAACTACCGTGGGTTTTATTGGGGTTACGTTCTGCGCCCAAGGAGGATCTAGACGCCTCCCCGGCAGAATTAGTTTTTGCACAACCTCTCAGGCTCCCCGGTGAGTTCTTACCAGAACATCCAGAGCCCGGGCGCCTCCCAGCCCTGAGGCCACTAAGTAGCACGGGACCGGACACGCTCCCGGGATCCATTCATCACACTTTTCTGCGGGTTTTTGTTCCCCAGGCCTTAAAAAATGCCGAGTTCGTTTTTGTTAGGCACGAGGCTTTAAAGCCAACCCTCCGCCCACCATATGATGGACCATATAGAGTGCTGGAACCTGGTGATAAGCATTTTGTGCTTGATTTGGGGGACAGAAAAGAGACAGTCAGCATTGACAGACTTAAGCCTGCCTTCATGTTGAGTGACGAGCCTGCACGGGTGGCGAGAGCACCTCAACGTGGTAGACCCTCCAAGGGACATGTCTCAGCCCCCCCGCAGGGATCAAATAACCACTCTTCTCCCCAAGCTGCAGATTCCTTACAGGATGGCGCCGCCGGGACGCCGAGGCGGGCGTACAGCAGATTTGGGAGACGGTTGAAACCCAGACGACACACGGACTGATGTGAATGTGATAATGTGTTGTAAGCTATGCTGTCGGGGTTATTGTAGCAGTTTTAAGGCAGACATATGACATAGACTATACTGTCACTGTTATCACTGAATTTTTAACATGATCATGCCGTATAGCTTGTGTGGTTGGTGTGGTTGCTGAAGATTTTTTTTTTCTCTTCTCCATTTCCTTTTAATGTGATTAATTGTATAGTTATGTCATGGATGTCACCATAGGCTGTGAACTTAAATGTATTGTCCTTTTCTTAGACGTTTTTTTTTGGGGGGGGCTGTGGCTTATATGGTTCATATATCCATACCCACATATGTATAGACACAAGGGGGATGTTTAGAGATTGCATATGTGGAATGACCTCACGTCTCAGAGCAGGACAATGGGTCTGGACCGCCTGCGGAGATCATCGAAGAGATGGAGGCGCAGCGGTGGAGACCTGAAAAGACTTCCTGACCCCCCAAGGTCAGGTGGAAGAACGGGAGGACATTGGAAGGATATAACAAGGATGTGTGATGTCGGCTTTTGTTATGTGATGTATAAGTATGGGGGTCTGACTGCGTTCAGCCTCTTTCTGCTTCTGCCTTGGGATGAGACATGTTGGGGATGTGAAGCCGACAATAAATCTGATTTATAAAATCACTCAGCTTCCTCATTTCAAGCTCCCCACACACCTCATCATTTTCATCCCGAGCCAGGGGAGTTATGACTCTCATACATAAATCAGTCCCATTTCAAGTGAAAAATGTAATTGGTGACAAATTTGGAAGATACCTAATCATTCAAGGATCTTTGTTATTAGAAAATATAAATTTGGTGAACTTATACGGTCCCAATATAGATGATCAAAATTTCTTTACTAATTTATTTCTTATTTTATCTTCACTTACAGGGCAACATATAATAGCAGGGGATTTTAATTGTACATTGAATCCCAGTATAGATAGATCAACAGGACTAGACTGTACGCACAATGGATGCAGGATGATCATTAATCATTTTATGAAAGAATTGAGATTGCTAGATATATGGAGAGAAATGAAACCACAAGTTAAAGCCTATTCTTGTTATTCTATTATCTAAAAGACATTCTCACGTATTGACTATTTTTTGATCTCCACAGAATTAACGTCCAAGATTCAAAACTGCTTCTATGATAATATTGTGATCTCTGATCATGTACCCTGCTGTCTAATATATGTAGATAAGAAATTGACAAAGGAACCAGGTAGGTGGCAATTTCAGCATAAATGGCTTCAGGATTAGGAATTTGTTAAGTACATAGAAAAACAGATAGATGAGTTCTTTGATATCAATAATACACAAACATCAGCATGTATAAAGTGGGAGTGTCATGATGGCCGCTAGGCCATCATCAGCATCATCAACATCAGCTGCAGCAGGTGGCAATCAGCGGGCCATAAAAGCCCAACGTGCGGATGCCTCAGCACGGAGTCGTCTGTCACCCTCACTGAGCAACGTGCCAAGACCTCGACTTCTCGTGGGGAACTCTACGCTTCGCCAAACCAGGCCACGTAAGCCATCTCCTCACAATTCCTCTGCTAGCCTTTTCCCCTGTGCACAGGTGGACCTCCCTGGTGACGGACCACCCTCCTCTGCTGACGAGGCACCGTCTCCCGCTCTGCGGAGCTCCTCCTCACCTCCACAGCACCGGACACCACGAACACAACGTCGCTCGGACACCAGGAGTCTGTCAGCCTCTCATTGCGGCACCTGCAAGTAAGCCCCTGCTGCATACCCGCCGAACATTGTTATTGAACAACCGTAACCTTGTGCTTGTGTTTTCCAGGGTTGCCAGGTTACCACAAGACGGGCTCAGCTCCAGTGGCCAGACGAACATTCACACATTCACTCACACTTCACTCACAAATTCATAATAAAGATAATTGTCTGTATCTCTCGTATCAGCGTCTGTCTCTTGGGTCGTAAATCATGTCAGTACGACTCCGTCAGGATGACCCATCAGACAGTGCGTTGTCGCGCCGCTTTAACACGCTCAGCGCACGAGTAGACATGATTTCCCACCAGCAGACAGTAATCTTAAACCAACTAACTCAGATTAACAGCCGGCTGGATCGCCTGGAAGGTCACCAGGCATTCCCCCCGGCTAGCGGGGCGCCTTCTGCACCCGCAGTTGCGGCTACTAGCCAAACCAGCCCATCTTCCACACATCGCCTAACTCCTGTACCAACCCCCACACGCTTTACTGGTAAACTGGGGGAGGCTCGGGGGGTTTTGCTACAGTGTGAGTCAGTTTTCCTCCGCGTCCCGGGGGACTTTGCCACTGATATGAATAAGATTGGGTACATCATCAACCTGCTGGGAGGCAGGGCTCTTGATTGGGCTTATACCATCATGGCCAAACCAAATTATTCATTGTTAACTTACCAGCTGTTCGTGGCGGAGTTCATGGAAGTGTTCGATCATGTGGACTGGGGCGCGGTGTTAACTGAACGGCTGCTTGGACTTCAGCAGGGCAGTAGATCTGCCGCCGATTATTCTGTGGACTTCCGGGTATTAGCCGGTCAGGTTGGGTGGGGGGAGCCAGCACTCTGTGGAATTTTCCTCCGCAGCCTTAACTCCGAGTTGAAAGACGAGCTAGTGGTAAAGGAGAAACCAGATAGACTTGGGGAATTAATCTCCCTCACCATCAGCCTAGATAGCAGACTGAAGGAGCGAGCGGCAGAATGGTGAACAGCTGTCTGTGCTAATAAGTCTCGCCCTCGCTCCACTAGGTCCCCCCTCCTTGCTCTGCCCGCATCTGAAGAACTTCCGAGGCAGGAGGATATGGTTATGGGGCAATCGGGTCTTACAGCAGCTGAGAGACAGCGTCGCAGGGAGCAGGGGTTATGCTTCTACTGTGGGAGTGAGGCACATGGAGTAGTCGATTGCCTGTTAAAAGGGGAGGTCCGTGGATCACGGTAGGGGGATTCGCGGACAAGAATCAGACAAAGCCCCTCACTAGTTGCCACATTCCCATTCGGCTTATTCATAAACACAAGGAACACACCACACTAGCCTTATTTGACTCTGGGGCTGAGCAAAACTTTATCTCCAGAGACCTGGCAACCCTGATGGGCCTCAGCTGTCAACCTTTACGCCCGCCCATCCATCTGGTCACCCTGTCAAAAACATCTTTGACGTCAGTTTCCCATCAGACGGCACCTGTGTTAACGATAGTTTCTGGTAACCACAGGGAGGAAATACGGTTCCTGGTCTTGCCCTTCTCCTCCTCACCCGTCATCTTCGGGTACCCATGGCTCCGGTTGCATAACCCCACGTTTGACTGGCAAGTTGGGAGAATAACGGCTTGGAGTTCATTCTGCCTGAGCGCCTGTCTTCAGTCCGCTGCATGCGCTCCCTCAGTGCCGATGACGCCTCCCTCAACACCTCCTCCGGACCTGTCAAAGGTGCCTGACGTCTACCATGATTTGGGCCAGGTGTTTAGTAAGTCACGGGCGTTGTCCCTTCCCCCCCATCGCCCGTACGACTGCGCGATTAATCTCAAGGCTGGGGCCCCTCTCCCGGCGAGCCGCCTGTACAGCCTGTCAGCTCCGGAACGCAAGGCCATGGATACGTACATCAAGGAGTCCCTGGCCTCCGGTATCATCCGTCCATCCTCCTCGGCCGTTGGGGCAGGGTTTTTCTTCGTTGGGAAGAAGGACGGGTCGCTGCGCCCCTGCATCGATTTCCGGGGTCTCAACAACATTACTATTAAAGACAAATACACTCTTCCCTTGATGAACACTGCCTTCGATTCCCTCCAAGGGGCGTCTTGGTTTACTAAACTAGATCTACGGAACGCCTATCACCTGGTGCGCATTCGGGAAGGAGATGAGTGGAAGACTGCTTTTCGGACCCCAAGCTGCCACTTTGAATATTTGGTGATGCCGTTTGGGTTAACCAACGCTCTGGCAGTGTTCCAGCGCTTAATAAATGACGTTCTTCGGGACTTTCTGAATTCCTTCGTCGTTGTTTACCTTGATGATATCCTCATCTTCTCGCGCACACTGGAGGAGCATCAGGTGCATGTACGACGGGTCCTACAGCGTCTCCTGGAGAATCAGTTGTTTGTCAAGGTGGAGAAGTGTGAGTTCCACACGGATCGCACCTCCTTTCTGGGGTTTATAATCGCCGATAACCAGGTGCTTCCCGACCCGGACAAGGTCAAGGCGGTGGTGGACTGGCCTACGTCCACATCCAGGAAACAGCTACAGGGTTTTTTGGGGTTCGCCAATTTTTACCGGCGCTTCGTGCCAAATTTTGGGAACATCGCCAGACCCCTGACTGCACTCACATCCCCGAAGGTCCCTTTCCATTGGAGTGAGGAGGCTGCCGCGGCATTTGACAGGCTGAAGGGAGAGCTTGCTTCGGCCCGTGTGTTGACCCAGGTGGACCCGGAGCTCCAATGCCTGGTGGAGGTGGACGCATCGGATTCGGGGGTGGGGGCGGTACTCTCTCAGCGCGCCCCGACAGACGGGAAGATCCGCCCCTGTGCTTACTTCTCTCATCGTTTGACACCTGCTGAGAGGAATTACAGCATCGGCGACAGGGAGCTATTGGCTGTCAAACTTGCGCTGGAGGAGTGGAGACACTGGCTGGAAGGGGCTGCCCAGCCGTTTGTCGTCTGGACTGACCACCGCAATCTTGAATACCTTAGGACTGCCAAGCGGTTGAATGCACGTCAGGCCCGCTGGTCTCTCTTCTTCGGCCGTTTTAATTTTACGATCACCTACCGGCCAGGGAGTAAGAATGGCAAGCCTGACGCCCTTTCCAGGCAGTTTGACGCGCCCTCCGCTGACGACCGGGAGGAGCCTATTCTGCCACCTGCGTGTGTGGTTGGTGCGTTGACCTGGGGCATCTGCGATAAGGTCAGAAGAGCACAGGAGGTGGAGCCCGATCTGGGTGGGGGGCCCCCGGGTCGCTTGTTTGTCCCTCGTCCTGTCAGGAGCCAAGTAATAGAGTGGGGTCACGCGTCCAAGCTGGCGTGCCATCCGGGTGTGAGTCGGATCGTTGATCTCCTCCAGAGAACCTTTTGGTGGCCAGGGCTGCGAAGGGACGTTAACAACTACGTCAGGGCCTGCGCTCAGTGCGCCACGGGGAAGACATCATCATCGGCCCCGGCGGGTCTGCTTCATCCTTTGCCCGTTCCCTCCCGCCCCTGGTCCCATGTAGCCATGGACTTTGTGACCGGTTTGCCCCCCCTCCGGCCACTTCACGACCGTTTTAACCATCGTGGACCGCTTTTCTAAAGCTGCCTATTTTGTGCCTCTTCGGGGGTTGCCTTCAGTGTGGGAGACGGCGGACCTCCTCGTTCTCCATGTGGTTCGCCCTCACGGAATCCCCGCTGACATTGTTTCGGATCGAGGGCCACAGTTCGTCTCGCAGGTTTGGAAGGCGTTCTGTACGGCGCTTGGAGCCACGGCCAGTCTCTCCTCTGGATACCATCCTCAGAGTAACGGCCAGTGCGAGCGAGCCAATCAGGAGCTGGAGGCTGCGCTGCGCTGCGTCATCTCCTCCTGCTCTTCTTCATGGAGCATGTACCTCCCGTGGATTGAGTACGCTCATAACACCACGGTGTCCTCGTCCACAGGGATGTCCCCCTTCAAGGCATCACTGGGGTACGATCCACCCTTGTTCCCGGAGGAGGAGGGGGAGGTAGCAGTCCCGTCCGTTCAGGCTCACGCCAGACGCTGTCGGCAAGTTTGGTCCATTGCCCGCAGAGCCCTTCTGAGGACCACAGAACGGAACATTGAGGTGGCCAACCGCCATAGGAGGCCTGCCCCGGATTACAAGGTGGGTGACAAGGTATGGTTGTCCACAAAGAATGTCAGTGTGCCTGCCGAGAAGCGTAAGCTAACCAAGCGCTTCATTGGTCCCTTTGTTATCTCCCGCATTGTCAACCCTGTATCTGTGCGTCTTGCTCTCCCCTCTCACATGCGCATCTGCCCCACTTTCCACGTCTCCCAGGTCAAGCCCTATGTTGCCGACCCGCTGTGCCCGCCCCCTGCGGCTCCCGTTCCCCCGAGGATGATCGATGGCCATCCGGCCTGGGGGGTAACGGCAATCCTGGACGTCCGCAGGAGGGGTCGGGGCCTTCAGTATTTGGTGGACTGGGAGGGGTTTGGCCCTGAGCACTGCTCCTGGATACGCCCTGCGTTGATCCTTGACAAGCAGTTGATCCGCGATTTCCATCGGGCGCATTCAGGTAGGATTGGGCAGGTGCCTGAAGGCACCTCTAGAGGGGGGAGTACTGTCATGATGGCCACTAGGCCATCATCAGCATCATCAACATCAGCTGCAGCAGGTGGCAATCAGCGGGCCATAAAAGCCCAACGCGCGGACGCCTCAGCACGGAGTCGTCTGTCACCCTCACTGAGCAACGTGCCAAGACCTCGACTTCTCGTGGGGAACTCTACGCTTTGCCAAACCAGGCCACGTAAGCCATCTCCTCACAATTCCTCTGCTAGCCTTTTCCCCTGTGCACAGGTGGACCTCCCTGGCAGCGGACCACCCTCCTCTGCTGACGAGGCACCGTCCCCCGCTCCGCGGAGCTCCTCCTCACCTCCACAGCACCGGACACCACGAACACAATGTCGCTTGGACACCAGGAGTCTGTCAGCCTCTCATTGTGGCACCTGCAAGTAAGCCCCTGCTGCATACCCGCCGAACATTGTTATTGAACAACTGTAACCTTGTGCTTGTGTTTTCCAGGGTTGCCAGGTTACCACAAGACGGGCTCAGCTCCAGTGGCCAGACGAACATTCACACATTCACTCACACTTCACTCATAAATTCATAATAAAGATAATTGTCTGTACCTCTCGTGTCAGCGTCTGTCTCTTGGGTCGTAAATCATGTCAGGGAGGCTTTCAAAGCTTTTATTAGGGGGCATATTATTAGTTATACAGGATCAAAATCTAAGAAGACTCGAGAGGAGAGAGTCCAATTGGAACATAAAATAAAAATTCTTCAAGAAAAAGTGTATGAAGGAAGTGACCCAAAGTTAGAGAACGAATTACTGATTCTGAGAGCTGAATATGACAAAAAATCAGCGAATAGAGCTGCCTCGAGTCTTCTAAGATTGAAGCAATCTTTTTATGAACAAGGTGAAAAATCAGGAAAATTATTGGCATGGCAGATTAAACAATTAGAATTTAAAACACCAATTACCAGTATTATAAGTAACAGACAACCAGTTGTAGATCCTTTAGAAATTAATAGTGCCTTTAGAGATTATTATGAAAAATTATATAATACAAAAAATGAAACTGACTTAACAAAACTAAATGGGTTTTTGGATGGATTATCTATACCGTGTATTCCAAATGAAAACAGGGAGATACTGGAGTCTAAAATTAGTCAAGAAGAAGTTGGGCTAGCCATTGATAATATGAAATCAGGAAAAAGTACAGGACCAGATGGTCTTCCAGTTGACCTCTATAAAAAATTTAAGAATAAATTAATAAAACCATTATTGGAAATGGTTTTAGAAGCATTTCAAAATAGTAATTTACCACCATAGATGAATAATGCCTTAATTGTACTGTTGCCAAAACCAGGTAAATCCTCTAATAAATGTGAAAATATGAGACCAATAAGCCTATTAAATGCTGACCTTAAGATAATCTGTAAAATTTTAGCAAGACGACTACAAGAAATATTACCAGATATTATTAACTGAGATCAGAATGGCTTTATAAAGGGAAGACAAGGCTTCCATAATGTAAGAAGACTATTTAATATTATCTATTCTAATAAAGAAGCACCGGATACAGCTCTCCTATCATTGGACGCCGAAAAGGCCTTTGATAGGGTCGAATGGCCCTTTTTTGAAGTTTTACAAAGGTGTGGAATTGGAAATAATTTCATAAAATGGATTCAGATAATATACAATAATGCTACAGCAGAAATCCTAACAAACAGCAATATTTCAAAATCAATAAATATCAATAGAGAATGTCGACAAGGCTGCCCACTTTCACCTTTACTGTTTACTATGGCAATTGAACCTTTAGCGATGGCAATACGTTTACATCCACAAATATATGGAACTAAAGTAGGACCAACAGAACATAAAATCTCCCTGTATGCCGATGACATAATTTTGTTTGTCAAATCTTAAAAAATCAATTCCAACCTTGTTGAATTTAATAAAGAATTTTGGGGAAATATCAGGATATAAAATAAATAAAACTAAATCTACAATATTAATGCTAAATGAGACCCAGAGAAATCACCCAGCTCCTGAGGTAAATCAATTCAATGTTGTAAATCAGTTTAAATATTTAGCAATCCAAATTGTGCCTAAGCTAGAATTAGTCGCCAGTACCAACTATGAAGCCTTAATGACAGACATTAATTGACATAATGCACGGCTCAGGAGACGCACACACACAGGCTTAGAGTAGTTCAAAGAGTTTATTAACAGCAGGGGAGAATGAGTGAGTGTCTGCGGGATGTAAATGTGCTGGTGATGGTGTCTGCTCCAGGCACAGAGGCAGGTGACCGTACAGCCGAGCAACCCTATGGAGAGAGCACAGGGAGAGGGTGACGGGCATACACCAACACAGGAGGAATTTATGGCGAGAGAAGGACTTACTTGGTGGGTCAGGACAGCTGGCACAACAAGGGGGTGAAGCCCGGAAGACAGCCACCTGGAGAGCTCCGTGCAGCAGCGAGGATTGGGCGATGGAGAGGAGATGTCCGCCGCTGGGGAATCCACCTGTGCACAGGGGAGAAGACTGAAGAGAAAAGGTAAGCGATCTTCTTACAAAAATGGTTACGCTGAAGGGAAGTATGCTCACAACGGTGAGGGACGAAGTCTGACGGCTTCAGGCCGAGCCTCCGGGCGAGACGGCCTTTATCCCTCGCCGCTGATGATTGTCAGGTGCGTGAGCAGGTGGCGCCGCTGATGAATGGCGCGGCGTGACAGTACTCCCCCCTCTAGCAGCGCCTCCTGGCGATGGCTTATCCGGGTGCGCTCGGTGGAAGTCCGCGATGAGCGATGGGTCCAACACAAACGACGGGGGCACCCATTGTCGATGCTCGGGCCCATAGCCCTCCCAGTCCACCAGGTATTGCAACCCACGACCTCGGCGCCGGGAGTCCAGGATGGAGGAGACGGACCAGGCCGGATGGCCACCAATCATCCGGGGCGCGGGTTGCGCTGCAGGAGGAGGGCAAAGGGGGTCAGTGACTGCCAGTTTTACCCTCGACACATGGAAAGTGGGATGGATGCGGAGGGAGGGGGGAATAGCCACGCGCACAGCCACCGGGTTGATGATCCGGGTGACGGGAAAGGGACCCATGAATCGCTGTGCCAGCTTCCTCCTCTCGCCTTTTAATGTGACGTCCTGGGTGGACACATACACGAGTTGCCCAACTCTGTACGCCGGGGCAGGTCTTCTGTGCCGGTCCGCCACGGTCCTGTTGCGCTCCGCTGTGCGTAAAAGCGCATGACGCGCAGCAGCCCAGGTGGAGCGGAACTGCCTAAGGTGCGCCCTAACAGAGGGGACAGTCACCTCGTTCTCCTGCGCTGGAAACAGCGGGGGGTCGTAACCCAGGGACGCCTTGAAGGGGGACATCCCCGTTGCAGAAGAGCGGGCGGTGTTGTGGGCATACTCCACCCAGGCGAGATGGTTGCTCCAGGACGTCGGCTTGGATCTAGTAACACAGCGGAGCGCAGCCTCCAGCTCCTGATTGGTCCTCTCACACTGCCCGTTAGACTAGGGGTGATGGCCGGAGGAGAGGCTCACCTTGGCTCCGATGGCATTACAAAAGGATCTCCAAACTTCGGATGAAGATTGGGGACCCCGGTCCGAGACCACGTCCACCGGAATCCCGTGCAGCCTGACCACGTGTTGGACGAGGAGGCCCGCCGTCTCCAGGGCAGTAGGGAGACCTCGCAGGGGAATGAAGTGCGCAGCCTTGGAGAAACGGTCCACAATGGTCAGGACGGTGTCGAAGGAGTTGGAAACGGGGAGTCCGGTGACGAAGTCCAGTGCGATGTGCGACCAGGGCCTGCCGGGGACGGGCAGAGGCTGGAGCAGACCCGCTGGGGGGGCATTTCCCGACTTGCTGGTGGCACAGATTGGGCAAGCCCGGGCGTAGCGGGCTGCATCCCTCCGCAGGCCTGGCCACCAAAAGGACCGTTGGAGGAGGCTGATCATCCGAGAGGTGCCGGGATGACAGGTGAGCCGGGAGGTGTGGAGCCAGTGGATGACCTCTCCTCGGACCGCAGATGGGACGAACAGTCTTCCCTCCGGTCCGCCGCCAGGATCAGGTTCCACCTCCTGCGCCTTCCGGATCTTGTCTTCAATGTCCCAAGAGATGGCACCGAGGACGCACGACCTGGGCAGGATAGTGTGGGGCGTCTCCTCAGCCTCCACGGGGGTGAACTGCCTAGAGAGGGCGTCAGGCAGGCCGTTTTTGGAGCCCGGCCTGAAGGTGATCGAGAAGCGGAACCTGGCGAAGAACAAAGACCAGCGCGCCTGGCGGGCATTCAGGCGCTTGGCAGATCGTAAATACTCTAAGTTCTTGTGGTCCGTCAGGACCACAAACGGCAGGTCCGCCCCCTCTAGCCAGTGGCGCCACTCCTGTAAGGCGAGTTTAATGGCCAGGAGCTCTCTGTCCCCCACATCGTAGTTCCTCTCCGCCGGGGACAGGCGCCGGGAGAAGAAGGCGCACGGCCGTTTGGCGCCATCGTCAGGTGACCGCTGGGATAACACTGCTCCCACTCCTGTGTCCGATGCGTCCACCTCCACAATGCACTGCAGCGCGGGGTCGACCTGGCGAAGGACCCGGGAGGAGGAGAACTCCGCCTTCAGCGCCCTAAAGGCAGCAGCGACCTCTTCAGTCCACCGGAACGGGACCTTCGGGGACGTGAGGCGGGTCAGCGGTCCGACGATCGAGCTGAAATTTGGGACAAAGCGGCGGTAAAAATTGGCGAAGCCAACAAACTGTTGCACCTGCTTCCGGGATGCGGGAGTAGGCCACTCCACCACCGCCTTCACCTTCTCTGGGTCTGGGAGCACCTGATCTTGAGCGATGATGAATCCCAGGAAGGATGTGGTCCTAGCGTAGAATTCGCATTTCCTAGCCTTCACGTACAGACGATTCTCCAGCAGTCTTTGGAGGACCCGCCTCACATGGACCTGGTGCTCGTCCCTGGACCTGGAGAAGATAAGGATGTCATCCAGGTAGACGAACACAAAAAGGCCGATGAAGTCCCGGAGGACGTCATTGATGAGGCGCTGAAAGACGGCAGGAGCGTTGGTCAGCCCGAACGGCATGACGAGATACTCAAAGTGGCCGTTCGGGGTACGGAAGGCTGTCTTCCATTCATCTCCCTCCCGGATCCGGACGAGGTGGTAAGCGCTGCGGAGATCCAGCTTGGTAAACCAGGTCGCCCCCTGGAGGGAGTGAAAGGCAGTGTCCATGAGGGGCAGGGTGTAACGGTCCCTCTCAGTGATGTCATTCAGCGCTCGGTAGTCTATGCAGGGGCGGAGGGATCCGTCCTTTTTCCCGACAAAGAAAAACCCTGCCCCCACGGGTGACGACGATGGGCGAATAATCCCAGCGCTCAGAGATTCCTTTAGGTATGTATTCATGGTCTCCTTCTCCGGCGCCGACAGGCTGTAGAGCCGACCAGATGGCAGGGGAGCCCCCTGGCGGAGGTTGATGGCACAGTCATATGGTCGATGCGGGGGAAGAGACATGGCTTTCGATTTGCTAAATACCATACCCAGGTCGTGAAATTCTGGAGGCACCAGTGACAGGTCCGGAGGTGCTGTATCCGCCACAGGGGGAGCCGCGGATGGGGAGCAGGCAGCGGACTGAAGGCAGGTGCCCATACAGAAGGTACTCCATGCCGATACCCCAGCGGACCTCCAGTCCAGGACAGGGTTGTGGAGGCGTAGCCAGGGATACCCCAGGATGACGGGCGACACAGAGTTGGGCAGGACGTAAAATACCATCTCCTCCCGGTGGTTCCCTGAGATGATGACTGGGACAGGCATGGTCTGGTGAGAAACTCTCCCAAGGGAGGCACGGGAGAGATGGACCAGGGAGATGGGGTGTTTTAATGCCTGACAGCGGATGCCCAATTGGGTTGCCAGGCCTTGTGAAATGAAGCTGCCCTCTGCGCCCGAATCCACCAGTGCGTGGGTGAGGTGCCCAGTGGGATTGTGGCAAAAACGGATGGGCAGCTTTAATTGAATGAGAGAGTCTAACCGGTTGGGATCCGCGAGGCTCCCTACAGCGATTCGCGGACCCCGCCGACTGGCTTTCCGCGGGCAACGCTCCACAGTGTGTTGGTCACCTCCGCAATACATGCAGAGGCCCAACTCACGGCGGCGTTGTTTCTCCGCAGGGGAAAGCTTGGTCCAGCCCGTCACCATCGGCTCCGACTCCTCGGGGCACAATGCTGGCGGCGCCGCCAGGGGGCGAGCTTGGAACAGGTGCGGCGAGACTCCACGAGGGCGAGAAGAAGAAGACTTCCGCCCCGAGGAGCGCTCGCGCAGCCTGTTATCCAAACTTATCGCTAAGGATGTCAGCTCCGCTAGCGTCCCAGGGATATCCCGTCCAGCCAGTTCATCCCTCAGATCACTATTGAGGCTGCGGAGGAACAGGCCACAGAGGGAGCGTTCCTCCCAGCCCAATTCCTCCGCCGCCACCCGGAAGTCGACCGAGTAGTCCGCTGCCGACCGGCCTCCCTGCTGGAGAGCGAGGAGCCGATCGACCTGGACCGTCTCGGTTTGAGAATGGTCAAAGACCTCCAGAAAGCGCCTCACGAACTGGTCATAGGTGAGGGTGGCATAACTGGGCCTCGCCATTACGGCGTAGGTCCAAGTTAACGCACGCCCCTCCAGAAGATTCCCTATGTAACCAATCCGACTGTGATCCGAGGGAAAATCTCCGGGCACACGGTGGAACACGGACTCACACTGCATAATGAACCCCCGCGCTCCGCCGAGCTTACCGCTAAAGCGGGCGGGGGTCGGAATCGGTGTGAGCCGAACCGGTGCCACTGGAGCCGGCTGGACGGCCGCTGGAACAGCAGGAGCCGCGCCACCCTGACGAGCCGGGGGGAACGGCTGTTGAGGATCCAAGCGGCCCAACCGGTTAGTTAAATTCAATAATTGATTAAAGATCACCTGTTGTTGATAAGCTATTTGATCCACTCTAGCCTCGAGAGTGGAAAACCGGTGTGCGAGCCCGCCGTCCGCCGAGCCGCTCTGCTGAAGCCGTACTGACATAATGCACGGCTCAGGAGACGCACACACACAGGCTTAGAGTAGTTCAAAGAGTTTATTAACAGCAGGGGAGAATGAGTGAGTGTCTGCGGGATGTAAATGTGCTGGTGATGGTGTCTGCTCCAGGCACAGAGGCAGGTGACCGTACAGCCGAGCAACCCTATGGAGAGAGCACAGGGAGAGGGTGACGGGCATACACCAACACAGGAGGAATTTATGGCGAGAGAAGGACTTACTTGGTGGGTCAGGACAGCTGGCACAACAAGGGGGTGAAGCCCGGAAGACAGCCACCTGGAGAGCTCCGTGCAGCAGCGAGGATTGGGCGATGGAGAGGAGATGTCCGCCGCTGGGGAATCCACCTGTGCACAGGGGAGAAGACTGAAGAGAAAAGGTAAGCGATCTTCTTACAAAAATGGTTACGCTGAAGGGAAGTATGCTCACAACGGTGAGGGACGAAGTCTGACGGCTTCAGGCCGAGCCTCCGGGCGAGACGGCCTTTATCCCTCGCCGCTGATGATTGTCAGGTGCGTGAGCAGGTGGCGCCGCTGATGAATGGCGCGGCGTGACATTAATGAGTTACTTCAGAGATGGATGTCATTACCAATGTCGATGATCGGGAGAATCAATATACTAAAAAGTAATATTTTACCCAAAATACTTTATTTATTTCAATACATTCCTTTACCACCACCTTCAGATCTATTCTCAAGAATTAAAAAAAAGTTAGTGGAATTTTTATGGAACAATAGGAAGGCTAGATTACGTCTGTCCTTACTATATTTACCATTTGATCGTGGAGGTCTGAAATGTCCAAACTTTATGTTGTATTACTGGTCAGCACAACTGAGGTCTATGACATATTATTTTTCATCAAATGATCTCCCTCACTGGACTGAAATGGAATCATACAATTTACCTTTACCTCTTCCCATATTCATATACTCAGACTCGGCAAAAAAATTACAGAAACAAGTTAAAAATCCATTTGTAAAGCATATGATCAAAATATGGTGTGAAACCACAAAATCTTTAAAAGATCCACACTTACTGTCACAATTTAGCCCAATATGGGGTAATCAATATTTTAAACCAGGGAGAGCGGATGCTGTATTTAAAGTATGGAATTTAAAAGGGATTCAAAAGATTCAAGACTTATATCTGTCATGTTCAGATAACATAATGTCTTTTGAAGAACTGAGGATCAAATTTAATCGTAATAGAACACATTTTTTTAAATATCTTCAGCTTAGGAACTTTATTCGATCAAATCAAAATAATGCTCTCATCCGACCTACTTATTCATCCTTGGAAAAAATTTTGACAAAAGATAGTAAGAGAAAGGGTATTATTTCAGAGTTTTATAACTCATTGACACTATTCTCAAGTGAAAACTCACAGAAAAGACTGAATTATTGGAAAGAAGACCTGCAAACTGAAATTTCAGAGGAACAATGGGAATTGGCTTGTACAGAAGCTCAAACCAAATCAATAAATGTACGTCTTAAATTGATACATTTTAAATGGTTAATGCGGATGTATGTTACACCGGTGGAATTAAATAGTTATAACAAAAACATACCAGATACGTGCACAAAATGTATGGAAAGTAAAGGAACCCTATTTCATTGTTTATGGGAATGTAGAAAAATTAGAATGTTTTGGGAAGAGGTGAGGGTAACAATTGAAAAAATAATTTCAAAACAAATCATATTGAATCCTAAATTGTTTTTGTTGGGTCTGTATCCAGAAAAACATAACTTTAATAAGAGTGAAAGAGCATTCATAGACCTCAGTTTGCTTAACACCAAAAAATGTATTGCACCACTGTGGAAAAAGACTCATAGACCAGATGTGACTCAGTGGTTAAGACAGATGTTAACAAACCTTCCACTAGAAAGAATAACATATATACTGAAATCAAACGAAATTTTGTTTGAGAATATATGGAGACCTTTCATTGATTATGTAAAGAATTTAAACATAACTTTTGAAGAAGAAGGTGAATGATGTGTGTGGACCTTGTAAATTCCAAACTGGTGAATGTGTATGTATACTTATGTAATGGATTGCCTGGACTAAACAGAGGCGCATTGTAGAAGACCTGTCTTTGTTAGTGGTTGTTGGTGTTTTTTTAGTACAATTTTTATTTTTTTTAATTTTTTAAATTTAAAAAAAAAAATACTTTAGTGTTAGTGTTTGATTGTTTGTGTTGTGTTTGTAAAAAAGGTTCAATAAAAAATATTGTCGAAAAAAAAAAAGTAGACAACCAAAACTTTCTAGATGAGTTAAAGGTACAAAGAGCAGCCACGTAAAAACTTGAGTAATGGCTTCAGTCTTGAAGGTTTGTTTTTTTTTTTTCCCAAAATTTACAACAATTTTCTTATAGTTTACATTTCTCTCTAAATTTATCTAAACTCGAAGCCATTTTCCTCAAATTTGTGATTTCCTCTTTTAAAATTGACTTTTCTTGTATATTTGAAACGTTATTATAAACTTGTGAATTATTTTATGGCTAATTTTTGGCTATTTTTAAAAATAAAATTCTGTTTTTTTTTAAATAAATTTGAAAGAGACTGTGGTATTTTTTTTTTTTTTTTACTTTTTCCTTATAACAATTTACATTTTTGACCATAATTTAGCAGAGCCAGAACAGAACAATAATTAACTCTATTTCAAAGAAAAAATAAGAATAAAATTGTATTTAATAAAATAAATTAACTTAAACTACCAAAGATGCAGTTATTTCTGTTATAATATTTCAATCCACTTTATTCCTAGCCCCCATGATGCCTTGTGTGAATTATGGGCTCAACTTCCGGTACTAGTTTAGAACGTGTGGTTGTCATAGAAATGGGACACTTTTCCTTGTTAAAAAACAATGACTTCAGCATCAAAAATGTGGGAACATGGCCTCTAGCACCTCAAAAACAGTAATATAATCATACCACTTCCCACAACTATGAAGGGATGAGAAGATGACCTTAAAAAGTTACCTGGCAGACAGTAGTGCCGTTAGTTAGCTCCGCTGCTAAGATGCTAACGCTGTAAATAAATAAAAGCTCTGAGATATATCAATGTCTCCACTGCAATAAAGTTGGATGCATTTTGTTAAAAGATGTTGGACATAATCAAATTTACCTCAGAGCAGACGTAGAATCTAGTCAGAGCCACAAAGAACCACAACACCATGCTTGGGTGTTTTAATGTCGGATTAAAACAGACAATACAGACAGCTGCAGCTGTTCATTTTACCCTGAAATTAAAATGTTCATGCTGCCGTCATGCCATCATGCTAGGCTAAAGGCTAACCCCTCCGGACCAGCAGTACCGTCGCTCCTACTTTCCAATATCCGCTCCCTCGACAACAAGCTGGATGAGCTGCGTCTGCTGAGAGAAACCCGGAGGGAGTGGAGGGACTGCTGTGTGTTTGCATTTACAGAGACATGGCTCCACGACAACATCCCTGGCACGGCCATTCAGCTGGAAGGGATGACATCGTTCCGGGTGGACAGGGAGGCTGCTAGCTCCGGTAAGAGCCGCTAGCTCCGGTAACAAGAACTGGTGTGTTAATGCCACATTAGCAACTAAACACTGCTCTCCGTTGGCGGAGTTCCTTATCATGAATTGCAGGCTATTCTACCTGCTGAGGGAATTCACCAACGTGTTTGTAGCTGCTGGTTACATAGCTCCAAGTGCTAATGCTAAAGCTAATGCTAACGAGGCACTCGGAGAGCTACACAACGCTATCAGTGAATTTCAAACTTCACATCTGGACAGTTTTGTGGTGGTTGAGGGGATTTTAATCACACCAGTTTAAAGACTGTACTCCCCAAGTTCAAACAATGTGTGGACTTTATGACCAGAGGAGAGAATATGTTGGACATGGTGTTTACAAACTTCCCAGATGCATATAAGGCAACATCTCGCACCCACCTTGGTTATTCTGACCACCTATCTGTGATGGTTGTGCCTGCCTACAAACCTTTACTGAAGCGCAGCAGACCAGTAGAGAAACAAATCAGGATTTGGCCAGAGGGTGCAGCCTCAGCACTTCAGGACTGTTTTCTGCACACAGACTGGGAGATTTTCAAAATAGCAGCCTCCCAGGGAGACAGGACAGATGTGGAGGAGTACGCTGAAATGGTCACCAGCTACATCACGAAGTGCACAGAGGATGTCACTATAGTGAAGACTTTCACTGCACGGCACAACTATAAACCCTGGATGACTGCAGAGGTGTGCTCGCTGCTCACAGCCAGAGATGCAGCCTTCAGAGCGAAGGACAGGATTGCCCTCCGCTCAGCCAGATCTGCGCTCTCAAAGGGAATTACGGAACGCGCCTATGCGGAGAAAATCCAGGGACACCTCTGTGACACAAGAAACACCAAACGGATGTGGCAGGGAGTTCAGGCGCTGACGGATTATAAGTCTAGGCAGGGGGTCGATGATGATGATGCTTCACTTCCAGACAGGCTCAACAACTTCTTTGCACGTTTTGAAGCATCAAACCCAACAATCAGAGGGCGGGCTGGCCCATCTCCACCATCTGTTGGGCCAGCTATCATCATCAATGCAGCAGACAGACGGAGGACCCTAATTAGGGTCAACCCACGTAAAGCTGCAGGTCCGGACAACATCCGGGGACGTGTGCTCCGAGTCTGCATGAGCAAGTTGGCGGATGTCCTGACTGACATTATAACACCTCCCTGAGTCAGGCCATCGTTCCCAGATGCTTTAAGACCTCTACCATCGTACCAGTGGCAAAGAAACCAGTTGTGTCCTGTCTGAATGACTATCGTCCTGTTGCACTGCCACCAATTGTGATGAAGTGTTTTGAACGGCTGGTCAAACCACACTTCACAGCCTGCCTCCCTGCATCACATGACCTGCTTCAGTTTGCGTATCGTTCAAATAGCTCCACGGAGGACGCTATAGTCACCACCCACCGGATCAGAAAGACACCTACGCCAGACTCCTGTACATTGATTTCAGTTCAGCATTCAACACCATTATTCCCCAAAGACTGATGGAGAAATTACTCTTTCTCGGTCTGAACACTGCTGCATGTCTCTGGATCCTGGATTTCCTGACCGAGAGACCTCAGTCTGTCCGTGTTGGAAACAACATCTCCAACTCTATCACGCTGAGCACTGGATCCCCTCAAGGCTGCGTACTCAGTCCACTGTTGTTTACACTTCTAACATGGCTGTGTATCCAGACACGAGGGGAACCAGATTATTAAGTTTGCGGATGACACCACAGTGGTGGGACTTATTCTGAGGGATGAGGAATCAATGTACAGGGAAGAAGAATCAATGTACTTCCGGCAGTCACGGCCTGAACACGTCTCTCTCAGCATCAGCAGCCGTTTGGTGGAGAGAGTGGAGAACATCAAGTTCCTCGGAGTGCAGATCTCACAGGACCTGACCTGGAGCAAGAATTCCTTGGGTATCAGGAAGCGGGCCCAGCAGAGACTGCACTTCTTGAGGAAACTCAAACAGGCCTCTCTCCCCATCTGCATACTCGGGACCTTCTCCAGAGGTGTGGTGGAGAGTGTTCTGACATACTGCATTGCAATATGGTACTCCAGCTGCAGTATGTCAGACAAAAAAGCCCTGCAGAGGATAGTTAAGGGAGCTGAGAGGGTAACTGGAGTTTCCCTCCCCTCTGTCCAATAACTTTTTCAGAACCGTTGTAGGGGCAGGGCACTGAATATTGTCAAGGACCGTTCTCACCCTCTGCATAAACACTTTGAACTGCTGCCATCTGGCAAACGATTCCGGAGCATCAGAGGCAGAACCACCAGACTGATTAACAGCTTCCTTCCACAAGCTGTTAGGATGCTGAACAGTTGATCCGGAATCTTTCATACATACTATTGCACCTTATGGACATTATGTATATTATATGTATATAGTTCTAGTTAGTTTCAAGTATGTCTCAGGGATGTGTGAATGGCTGTGTTGGGGTGGGGTGTGAGGGGGTGTGAGGGTGTGTGTCTTAAATTATGTTCTTTTTACTTATAAAAAGATTATACTTTATACTTACTTATAAAGGATCGCCCTTTGATCGTCACTTGTGGTAACGTATCGTCACTTCCTGTTTTGCTGTCTGTCTGTGTGGTTTGCTCTCCTCATTCTCCTGAGCTTTTGGGTTAGCCACTAGCTATGGCTACTAGCTCTCCTTTCTCTCCTCCTCTGGTGTGCTCTCTCTGTCAGATGTTTAGCTACACCTCTGCCTCTTTTAGTGATAACGGCAAATGTAATAAATGTTGTCTTTTTGAGGCGCTCGAGGCAAGGTTGTCTGATTTGGAATCCCGGCTCCGCTGCATTGAAACACCGTCTGCGCCAGTTACTCTTGACAGACGCCACTTAGCTGCAGCGGAGCTAGCTAGCATAGCTAACCCCGCTAGCGGTCCTCCGGCTCTCCTCAGCAGCAAGGAGACTGGGTGGGTGACGGTGAGAAGGAAGCCTAGTCGCAAAGCCCCGGTACACCACCAACCTGTTCACGTTTTCTAATCGTTTTTCCCCGCTCAGCGACACAACCCGCTGAGGAAAAAAACTCTGATCATTGGCGACTCTGTAGTCAGAAACGTGAGCCTAGAGACTCCATCGGCCATAGTCCAATGCATTCCTGGGGCCAGAGCAGGCGACATCGAGTCAAATTTGAAAATGCTGGCTAAAAGTAACTGTAAATATTCCACAATTGTTATATCACGCGGCATTAATGACATCCGTCTCCGGCAGTCGAAGTCACGAAACTTATGTAGAATCGGTGTGTGACTTTGCTAAAACATGTCTGCCACTGTAGTATTCTCTGGGCCCCTCCCCAATCTGACCAGTGATGACATGTTTAGGCCGCTCGTCATCCTTGAACCGCTGGCTGTCTGTGTGGTGTCCTGCAAATGACGTGGGCTACATTTGACAATTGGAGCTCTTTTTGGGGAAAACCTGGTCTTATGAGACGAGACAGCATTCATCACCCTTTGGATGGTGCTTCTCATTTATCTAACAATCTGGCATCTTTTTTATCCAAATTTCCAAAACCATGACTACTCAGAGGTTGGGACCAGGAAGCAGAGTCGCAGTCTTACACGCCTCTCTGCAGCTCCTCTTCATCGCCACCCCTCAGCTTAGCCCTGTCTTCCCCATCAGAGAATCGTTGGTCTGCTCCCTCAAAGTAAATAAAAATATAATGTATAAGCATCCCAAAGTGATAAAGCAAAATATTGGTAAAACTCAAATTAAACATAAAGCCTCTAAATTGAATGATTTGGCCTCTGTTCCTCCTCATAATTTAAAAATTAAATGTGGTTTATTAAATATTAGGTCTCTAACTCCCAAGTCTCTGTTAGTCCATGATCTGTTAATTGATCATCAGATTGATTTAATATCCCTTACAGAGACTTGGTTAGGTCAAGAGGATTATGTTGGTTTAAATGAATCAACTCCCTCTGGTTATTTAAACTGTCAAAATCCCTAGAAGTTCTGGTCGTGGAGGAGGAGTAGCAACAATTTACCATTCCAAATTACTAGTTAATGTAAAGCAAAAAACATGTTATAATTCCTTTGAGGGCCTGGTCCTCAGTATTGGGCACTTAGCAATTTCAGGTTAAACCCAATTTTATTTGCCATAGTTATCGTCCCCCCATCAACCTATCAGAATTTTTATCCGAATTTGCTGATTTCTTAGCTGATTTAGTGCTGAAATCTGATAGAATAATTATAGTAGGGGACTTTAATATACATGTGGATGTAAGATAGTGACTGCCTTAATGTGGCATTTAATTCAATATTAGACTCGATTGGGTTTTCTCAGAAAGTAGGAAATTCTACTCATTACCTTCCACCATACATTGGACCTTGTTCTGACATATGGCATAGAAATAGAAAATCTTGTAGTGTCTCCTCATAACCCTGTACTGTCAGAACCATTGTCTGTTAACCTTTGATTTTACTATTTCTGACTAGTTGGCTCCTAAAGAAAAATATTATCTCAGTAAGATGCCTCTCAGATGATGCTGTTTCCAAATTTATGCAGATTGTTTCCTCTATGCCATGGGTCAACACAACGGGAAATAAGCTATAGACAGCTTGCTCCTTCTGTAATTGATAACATGGTGGATAGTGTTTCAGCTTCTCTGCATCAGGCTCTAGACTTGGTGGCCCCCTTAAAAAAGAAAAAGTCTAATCAGAGATTTTAACTCCTTGGTTCAACACAGAAACTCGTAGCTTAAAACAGAAGACTCGTCAATTAGAAAGAAAATGGCGCTCTACTAATTTAGATGAAATCTATTTAGCTTGGGGAAATCATCTTTTAATTTATAAAAAATCTCTTAGAAAAGCTAGAACGAGTTATTACTTCTGCATTAATAGAAGAGAACAAGAATAATCCCTGGTTTCTTTTCAGCACTGTAGCCAGGTTGACAAAGAGTCAGGACTCTGTCAGTCCTAGCATTCCCTTAGAGCTTACTAGTCAGGACTTTATGAACTTTTTCAATTATAAAATTTCATCCATCAGAGATAAAATCAATAAGATTCTTCCCACAGTTAACTTAAATACTGTAACTACTACAACTCCTTCAACTGATGTCTGTCTTGATGAGTTTACACCAATCGACCTTTGTGAGTTAGACAAAATAGTTTCCTCATCCAAACCTTCAACTTGTCTTTTAGACCCTATTCCTACCAGGTTATTTAAAGAAGTCTTCCCACTTATTGGTAGCTTTATTCTTCATATAATCAATTCTTCATTAACTTTAGGCCATGTACCGCAGGCTTTTAAAATGGCTGTAATTAAACCCTTACTCAAAAAGCCAGTGCTAGATCCAGGAGCTTTAGCTAACTATAGACCAATCTCTAATCTCCCTTTCATCTCAAAAATCTTAGAAAGAGTTGTTGCTATGCAATTATTTGACCACCTGCAGGGAAATGGTTTACTTGAAGAGTTTCAATCTGGGTTTAGAATCCATCATAGTACTGAAACAGCCTTAGCGAAGGTCACTAACAACCTCCTCATTCGCATCTGATAATGGACTGGTTTCTGTACTTGTCCTTTTAGACCTTAGTGCAGCTTTTGATACTATCGATCATAATATTCTACTTGATAGATTAGAACACTATGTTGACTTAATGGAACTTCGTTGCAGTGGTTTAGATCTTATTTATCTGATAGGTTCCAGTTTGTTCATGTAAATAATGAGTTTTCTTTCAACTCAAAGCTTAGTCATGGAGTTCCACAGGGATCTGTGCTAGGCCCTACTCTTTTTAGTTTATATATGCTTCCGTTAGGCAACATTATTAGAAATGCACTGTATACATTTTCATTGTTATGCAGATGACACACAATTATACCTGTCAATGAAGCCAGATGATACTAATCAATTAGCCAAGTTAGAAGCCTGTCTTAAGGAAATCAAAGCTTGGATGACTTGTAATTTCCTGCTATTAATTTAGATAAGACTGAAGTCATTCTTGTTGGTCCAAAAAAACCTTAGAAATTCCTTTCCAAATCAAACTTTCAGTTTGGATGCAGGTTACTCTTTCTCTTAATAGCTCTGTGAGGAACCTTGGAGTTATTTTTGATCATGATTGTCCTTCAATTCACATATTAAATTTGTTTCTAAGACTGCCTTCTATCATTTGTATAATATTGCCAAGATTAGGAGCATCTTGTCTCAGAGTGATGCTGAGAAACTGATCCACGCTTTTGTTAGCTCGAGATTAGATTATTGTAATTCTTTATTATCAGGCTGTCCTAAAAACATCTTTAAAAAGTCTTCAGCTTATCCAAAATGCTGCAGCAAGAGTTTTAACAGGTACTAGAAAGAGAGATCATATCTCTCCGGTTCTGACCTCCCTTCATTGGCTTCCCATAGAGTCTTAGAATTACATTTTAAAATCCTTCTTCTTACTTACAAAGCTCTAATCAATCAGGCTCCTTTTTATTTAAAAGATCTGATACTACCGTATTATCCTAACAAAGCACTACGCTCCCAAAATGCAGGATTACTTGTAATACCTAGAATCTCCAAAAGTACAATGGGAGGCAGAGCCTTCAGTTATCAAGCTCCTCTCCTGTGGAATCAGCTGCCAATCTGGATTCGGGAGTCAGACTCGATCTCTGTTTTTAAGAATAGGGCTAAAACCTACCTTTTTGATATAGCCTACAATTAGGGAGGGATCATGTGTTTCTGAACCCTCCCTTAGTTATGCTGCTAATAGGTTTAGTCAGCCGGGGGACCTCCAGTAATGCACTGGGCCTCACTCCTTTCCTCACTCTCTATGAAATATTTTTTTTTTTTTTTTTGCTGGTCATTAACATCTGTTTGTTCTCTCCCATAGATTGAGTCCCCATCGTGCTGTTTGCTCTCTACATGTCTGTTCTTTTCATCTTCTCTGTCCCCTCACCCCCAGCCAGTCGCAGCAGATGAACTGCCCCCTCCCTGAGCCTGGTTCTGCTGGAGGTTTCTTCCTGTTAAAAGGGAGTTTTTCCTCTCCACCGTCGCCAAGTGCTTGCTCACAGGGGATCGCCTGATTGCTGGGTCTTTCTGCAACTGTGGGGGTCCCCCTACAGTTGATAGTGCTATGAGATGACTGTTGTTGTGAAATGGCGCTATATAAATAAAGTTGAATTGAATTGAATTATATGGATGCCTAGAGAAATGTAATTTCATCTTTCCTGCACTACAGTTGTATGTACAGCAACATGACAATAAAGGTTGATTTGATTTATTTTTTTTTCTTTTAACACCTACAGACTTTTTCTGACAATTGCTCAAAATTTTATTGATCTATATTTTGTGATAGTTTAAAAATTAATGCATGCAGAAGCTGCTAAAATCAAGTGCATATTGTTCCAATGCAGTGCAACAAATGCAACCGCCCCCCCCAAAAAACCACACCTATGTTATATCTTTCTTAACTTGTTAAGCCTTAGGAAGCAAACTGTTACTATTTTTTATTTATTTATTATTTTACTTCATGCAGCCTTGCATCTGGTGACAAACATAAACGTTAGTGTTATGTATGTAAATAGGTTGTACAGTGGCAAGATGGCGGACCAGGGAACGTGTCATGGTTCAGAGGGGGTTGGCATTCTACCCTTTGGTCGTGATGCCAACCAGGGTATAAGAGCAATGGCGGGGAGGAGCACTTCCTCTTTCGTCGTGGGCAGCCTGGTCGGCAGGGAGCGCCAAAAGCCTGTAGGGTCTCATTGTATTATGTTCAATAAAGGTTCTCTGTTTGGACGTCACGCCCTGTCTTCTTTGGGTCTAATTATGGATACAACATTTGGCGACGAGGTAAAAGCGGTTATGGAAAGGTCAGTTGCCAACTTTCGGCCATTTCCGGAGTCAGTGGGCGAGCCTCCTGTGGCGTGGCCTGGATCGTTCGCCATCTTCACAAACTGTGTGGTAGTTTTAACTCTTGGTGAGTTTCAAAAACTTTGTGCCAGAGTAGTGTTGGTGTATAATTTGGGCATGGAGAGGCAAGAGAATCTCGGCAGAGCCGATAGTTTTGATGAAGTCATTGATTTAATGGCGCGCTACTTTCGCGCCACTGGAAATGTCACTGTCTGGCACATCCACTTTGGACAGCACCACCAGCAGACGGATGTGTCCGTGAGAAGATTTAATGAGGACCTCTGGGAGCTAGCGAGGGATTGCAAGTTAGGAAACCTGGAGGGTGAGATGATTAGAGACCAACTGGTGGAGCATGTTCGGTGCCCTGTGGCTCGGTCAAGGCTCCTAACTCTCCCAGGTGAGCTGACATTGAATGATGCTATCGAGCTAGAACAGCAATTCGAGGCAGCTGAATGATAGTGAGGGGCCTCAAGAAGTGCTCACCTCCGACCCAAGGTGAGCCTCATGTGATGGCGGTGCAGTTGGACCCTGAGGATGAGGACAGCGGAAAAGAGGAGTTTGCATCCGTTGTGAAAACAAGGTCTGCCCCAGGTACACCAAGATGTGGCTGTGGGTCCCCCTTACACCGCTGTAAATCCAGGTTGTGCCCCAGCAAAGAGCAAGCATTGTGGGAAGTGTGGTCTGTTAAATCACTTCGCCAGGGCATGCATCAACTTTGAGCGGAAAAATCAACAGTGTGGAGTGGATTCTCGGCAGAAGGCTCCCACCATTGTGCACACAGTCTCCCTGGAGACCGCAGGCCAGATTGGCTGCACGATTGACTTCGTTGGCGTTGAGGTCCCGCTCTTATTGGATACGGGAGCGGCGATCTCCATGTTAATTTTAGCCACAGTGAAGAGACTGTTTCCCTGCCACCGAATCCAGGGGCAGGAAGAGGTGTGAGAAGCGGACTGGTTGGATGTGGCCAGGGGAACGCAAGCCTGGCACCATGCGACACCACCTAGGGATAGACCCAATGCTGTTACCCAAGCAGCCCTTGGTGTGGGAGCTGGGCAGCACGACGGGACCCCCGTAGAAGCATATAGGGACAAGGTGCCCGCGCTGAGGACTAAGGGGGCGAGACTGAGGAGCGCTGTTCTGAAATGCTCCAAGCGGAGGTCTTCCAAGAGGTCGTTGGACCGGACCTGCGAGCTGACCAGTTCAGAAAAGGAAGCCCGCTTGCAACATGGTGGCTCCGAGAAGAGTAGCAGGGCCTCCCTGCAGGTTGGTAATTTGGTCCGGCCTAGGGATGAGGCCCGCATGAGAGGGGGCCATGGATTGCAAGAGCGATGTGACAACCGGAGACGGTTCCAGGTTGAGGCTGCTCGAGAGGATGGGTGTCTGGGTTTGTCTGAGGAAACATGGAGACATCCTAATGACCTGCGCTGCGTGGTGGGGAGAAGCAGATGGTGTGGCTCATCCCCGGATGCGAAGAGACTGCGGCGCTCCGTGAGGGATCCCCCAGATGATGATCCAGGTGAAAGGACCTCCCTGGGCCATGAAAGATGACTATTGGGTATTTTGGGTGTAATTTAGTGGTTAACCCAATGGCATTGTGTAAATAGTTTTCTTGTTGAGTCGGTGCCCCGAGTGTTTAATTGGAATGCTAAGAAAAAATAATTTTACGTAATTTGATTGCTAAATTTTAAAGATGGTAACGTTTTGAGGTATTTTAGTCTTCTACGTTTTAAAATGAGCAATATGGTGAATGGTGTCATTGCTAAATTGTTTAATTGAAATTTCTATCTCCTCATGGATCGTCACCTTATCGTGGTGGGGGGTTTGTGTGCCCCAGTGATCCCAGGAGCTATGTTGTCCGGGGCAATTTGCTTCTGATAACGTCACCCAAGAAAAACTGGCCCTGTGTGAAGGGCCAGACTAAGAACGATCCAACAGACTCTCATGATGAATTGTCGGCCTCTGTCGGTCTATGATGACCATGGAAGAGAATCCTAAACGTCTACTCTGCTGGAACAGCACCGCCTGTGGCTGAACAGGCCGATGCGCGAATGGCAGTCCCTGTCACACAGGTCGCACTTGTGGGTGGTCTCCGTGCTGCTGGGTCTGTGGCGGTTCTTCCTGCGGGTCCTTTTTTCATCTGCAGCAGCAGTCAGTCTCTCTTCACCTGCCTTGAGCTGTCTGGTCAGGGTGCCTCTCCATTTGGAGCGGTCCGTTGCAAGGTCCTCCCAGCGCTCTGTGTTGATCTCCAGGGCCTTCATGTCTCTCTTGCAGACGTCTCTAAAATGCAGCTGTGGGTGGCCAACGTCTCTCTTGCCAGTTGCCAGTTCTCCATAGAGGACGTCTTTGGGGATTCTGCCATCCTCCATACGGTGAACGTGGCCTAGCCAGCGGAGCCTGCGCTGTCTGAGTAGAGTGAACATGGAGGGAAGGCCGGCGCGGGACAGAACTTCTGTGTTGGGCACTTTGTCCTGCCAGTATATGTCCAGGATGTGGCGAATGCAGCGCAAGTGGAAGGAGTTCAGTCTCTTTTCCTGCCGGGCGTATGTTGTCCACGTCTCACTCCCATAGAGCAGTGTGCTGATCCCGCAGGCGTTGTACACTGCCATCTTCGTCTTGACAGAGAGTTTGGGATTCTCCCACACTCGTGTGGTGAGGCGAGCAAGTGTGAAGGCTGATTTTCCAATCCTCTTGTTGATCTCTGTATCAAGGGAGAGGTTGTTGCTGATCGTGGACCCCAGGTACGTGAACTGATTCACGACCTCCAGCTCGTAGTCGTCAATGGTGATGGTTGGTGGTGCTTCCGTGCCTTGCACCAAGACGTTAGTCTTCTTCAGGCTGATGGTAAGCCCGAAGTCCTTGCATGCCTGGGAGAAGCGGTCCATAAGGGTCTGAAGCTTCTGCTGTGTGTGGGTTGCGACTGCAGCGTCGTCTGCGAACAGCATGTCTCTGATTAGAGCCTCGCGTACTTTGGTTCTCGCTTTCAGGCGGGCGAGGTTGAAAAGCCTGCCGTCAGATCTTGTGTGCAGGTAGATTCCCTCTGTTGCTGTGCTGAAGGCATGCCTCAGGAGCATAGCAAAGAAAATCCCAAAGAGGGTTGGCACAAGTACACAGCCCTGTTTCACTCCGCTGCGTATGTTGAAAGGCTCTGAGACGTTGCCATCGTGCTGCACTATCCCCTGCATGTTGGTGTGAAACGATTCAATGAGGCTTTGCAACTTTGGTGGGCATCCTATCTTTGGCAGGATCTTGAAAAGGCCCTCTCTGCTGACCAGATCGAATGCTTTGGTGAGGTCGATGAAGGCGACGTACAGGGGCATGTTCTGTTCTCTGCATTTCTCCTGGAGTTGGCGGATGGAGAATATCATGTCTACCGTCGATCGCTCAGCGCGGAAGCCACACTGAGACTCGGGGTAGACACGTTCGGCAAGCTTCTGTAGACAAACGAGAACAACTCGTGCGTAGACTTTGCCAACAACGCTGAGGAGGGAGATGCCCCTGTAGTTGTTGCAGTCGCTTCTCTCCCCTTTGTTTTTGTAGAGGGTGATGATCTTGGCGTCCCTCATGTCCTGTGGTACGGCACCTTCCTTCCAACACTGGCAGAGGACGTCATGCAACGGCAGCAGTAGGGCGGTCTTGCAGTGCTTGATCAGGTCGGGGGGTATGCCGTCGTTGCCGGGTGCCTTGCCAGTGGCCAAGCTATCAATGGCCTTGCTGAGTTCGTCGATGGTTGGCTCGGCGTCAAGTTCGTCCATGGATGGCAGGCAGTCGATGGCATCAAGGGCTGACGGTGTCACGGTGTTCTGTCTGGAGTAGAGGTCGGAGTAGTGTTCCACCCATCTCTCCATCTGCTTGTTCTTTTCTGTGATCATCTCCCCAGTGGAGGATTTGAGGGTGGCCGTCTTGCTCTGAGCCGGACCAAGTGCTTTCTTGATGCCATCGTACATACCACGGATGTTCCCTGTTATGGCAGCGGTTTGAATGTCTTGGCTGAGCTAAGTCCAGTACTCGTTGGCACAGCGCTGAGCAGTCTGCTGAACTTTGCTTCTCGCAGCCCTGAGAATCTGGAGATTCTTCTCGTTTGGGTACTTCTTGTACTCAGCAAGTGCTGAGCGCTTGACTTCAATGACGGGGGTCATCTCGGTCAACTTGGCATCAAACCAGTCCTGTGACTTCGAGGTCTTCCTCCCAAAGGTAGCCAAGGCTGTGCGGTGGATGGTGTTTCGCAGCTCTTCCCACTTCTGCTTTGCAGATTCTCCTTCTTGTGGTACACCAAGTTCCTTCTCAAAGGTGGAGGCAAACTGCTCAACAAGTTCTGGTTGAGCCATCTTGCTGTTGTCAATCCGTGCCTTTCCAGGTTGTCTAGCATGATGGAATTTCTTCAGCTGCAGCTTGACCTTGCAACACACCAATGAATGGTCTGTGTCGCAATCTGCACTCTGGAACGAACGGGTGATTAGCACGTTCTTCAGTGAGGTGCGCCTGGTCAGGATCAAGTCCAGCTGGTGCCAGTGCTTTGAGCGTGGATGTTGCCAGGAAACCTTGTGTTGGGGCTTGGTCTTGAAGAACGAGTTTGTGATGCACAGATCGTGATATGTGCAGAACTCGAGCAGCCGCTGTCCGTTGTCATTCATTCTGCCCACGCCAAAAGGTCCAAGACAAGAGGGCCAGGAGTCGTGGTCAGCACCCACTCTGGC
Source organism: Pholidichthys leucotaenia (assembly GCA_020510985.1). NCBI lineage: Eukaryota > Metazoa > Chordata > Actinopteri > Cichliformes > Pholidichthyidae > Pholidichthys > Pholidichthys leucotaenia. Next base: position 43,113,809 of record CM035836.1, read on the forward strand.
ATTGAAGTCTCCAAGGAGAATGAGTTGTTCAGAGTTGGGGACGATCCTGACAGTTGTTGCGAGATTCTCGTAGAACTCGTCTTTTGCCTCTGGTGTGGCTGTCAGTGTTGGGGCATACACACAGACGAGGGTGACTGGGCCTTGAGTGGTGTTCAGGCGGAGGGTGAGGAGTCGAGCAGAGCCAGTGCTGCTCAGTACCACCATCTTCAGCAAGGTGTTCTTCACTGCAAAGCCCACTCCGTGTTCCCTGTGTTCGTCACTGCCCTTTCCCTGCCAGTAGAACGTGTAGTCCTTCTCTCTCAGTGTGCCTGCGTCAGTCAACCGTGTTTCCTGGAGAGTGGCAATATCCACTCCCAGTCTCTTCAGCTCATTATTGATGATGGCAGTCTTCCTGGTGAATACTAGAACAAGAATTCAGTGTACCCCGCCTGATATGGGGTAACCGTAGCCCCACCCTGGAGCCAGGCCTGGAGGAGGGGCTCAATGGCTAGTGTCTGGTGGCTGGGTTTCCACCCATGGGACCCGGCCGGGCTCAGCCTGAAGGAGTTACATGGGTCCGCCCTCCAGTGGGCTCACCACCTACAGGAGGGATCATGGGGGTCCGGTGCTATGTGGATCAGATGGCGGTCAAAGGCAGAGACCTTGGCGGACTGATCCCAGGCTTTCTAAACTGGCTTTTGGTATGTGGAATGTCACCTCTCTGGTGGGGAAGGAGCCTGAACTGGTGCATGAGGTTGAGAGATACTGGGTAGATATAGTTGGCCTCACCTCAACACACAGCTCCAGTTCCGGAACCAGGCTCCTGGAGAGGGGCTGGAGCTTGGCCTTCTCTGGAGTTTCCCTGGGTGAGAGGCGACAAACATGGGTGGGTATACTTGTATCCCCACACCTTGCTGCCTCTATATTGGAGTTTTCCCCAGTGGACGAAAGGGTTTTTTCCCTGCACCTTCGGGTTGGGAAACATGTCCTGACCATCATTTGTGCCTATGCACCAAGTGATGGTTAAGAGGACCCACCCTTTTTGGAGTCTGTGACTGGGGTGCTGGAGGGTGCTCCTCTTGCAGACTCCATTGTCCTACTGGGGGACTTCAATGCACATGTGGGCAATGACAGTGAAACCTGGAGGGGGTGATTGGGAGGAACGGCCTGCCCGATCTGAACCTGAGTGGTGTTCAGTTATTGGACTTCTGTGCTAACCACAGTTTGTCCATAACGAACACCATGTTCAAGCATAAGGGTGTCCATATGTGCACCTGGCACCAGGACACCCTAGGTCGCAGGTCGGTGATCAATTTTGTTATCGTGTCATCAGACCTGCGACCGTATGTCTTGGACACTCGGGTAAAGAGAGGTTCAGAGCTGTCAGCTGATCACCACCTGGTGGTGAGTTGGATCCGATGTCAGGGGAGGATGCTATTAAGACCTGGTAGACCCAAATGTATAGTGAGGGTGTGCTGGGAATGTCTGGCTGAGGCCCCTGTCTGGGTGGTCTTCAACTCCTACCTCCAGAAGAACTTCAACCACATTCCGAGGGAGTCTGGAGACATGGAGTCTGAATGGGCCATGTTCTCCACCTCTACTGTTCAGTTCAATTCAGTTCAATTCAGCTTTATTTGTATAGCACCATATCACAACAAAAGTCATCTCATAGCATTGTTGAAGCTGCGGCCCAGAGCTGCGGCCGCAAGGTCGTCGGGGCATCTCGTGGTGGCAATCCCCGAACCAAGTGGTGGACACCAGTGGCGAGGGGGGCCGTTAAGCTGAAGAAGGAGTCCTATCAGGCTTGGTTGGCTTGTGGGACTCCCAAAGCAGCTGAGGTGTACCGGCAGGCCAAGCGGAGTGCAGCTCGGGTGGTTGCTGAAGCAAAAACCCAGGTATGGGAGGAGTTCAGTGAGACCATGGAAAAAGACTTTTGGTCAGCCTCGAAGAGATTCTGGCAAACTGTCTGGCGGCTCAGGAGGGGGAAGCAGCTCCCTGTCCACACTGTGCATGGTGCGGATGGGGTGCTGCTGACTTCGAGTGGGCATATCGTTGGGCGGTGGAAGGAATACTTTGAGGATCTCCTCAATCCCACTGATACGCCTTCCACAGAGGAAGCAGGGCTTGTGGACAAGGGGGACGACTCACCTATCACAGGGGCTGAGGGCGCCAAGGTGGTTAAAAATCTCTTTGGTGGCCAGACCCTGGGGGTGGACGAGATTCGCCCTGAGTACCTCAAAGCCTTGGATGTTGTAGAGCTGTCATGGTTGACACGCCTCTGCAACATTGCGTGGAGATCGGGGGCAGTGCCTTTGGCATGGCAAACCGGGGTGGTGGTTCCTCTCTTCAAAAAAGGGGACCGGAGGGTGTGCTCCAACTTTAGAGGGATCACACTCCTCAGCCTCCCTGAGAAGGTCTATGCCAGGGTACTGGAGAGGAGAGTCTGGCCATTGGTCGAACCTCAGATTCAGGAGGAACAATGTGGTTTTCATCCTGGCTATGGGAAATCGGACCAGCTCCTTACCCTCTCAAGAATTCTTGAGGGTTCATGGGAGTTTGCCCAACCAGTTTACATGTGTTTTGTAGACTTGGAGAAGACATTCGACCGCGTCCCTCATGGTTTTTTGTGGGGGGTGTTTCGGGAGTATGGGGTATCGGGCTTTTTGTTACGAGCTATTCGGTCTCTGTACGACCGTTGTGAGAGTTTGGTTCGTATTGCCAACACTCGATCGGACTCATTCCCAGTGAGAGTTGGACTCCACCGGGGGTGCGCTTTGTCTCCGATCCTGTTCATAATTTTTATGGACAGGATTTCTAGGCGCAGCCAGTGAATGGAGGGTGTCATGCTTGGTGACCACAGGATCTCATCTCTGTTGTTTGCAGATGATGTCGTCCTGTTGGCGTCATCCAGCAATGACCTACAGTTCTTGCTGGGACGGTTTGCCGCTGAATGTGAAGCGGCTGGGATGAGAATCAGCACCTCCAAGTCCGAGTTCATGGCCCTCAGCCGGAAAAAGGTGGATTGTCCTCTCTGGGTTGGGGACAGGCTCCTGCCCCAAGTGGAGGAGTTTAAGTATCTTGGGGTCTTATTCATGAGTGAGGGGAAAATGGAGCAAGAGATTGACAGATGGATCCTAGCAGCATCTGCAGTGATGCGGATGTTGTACCGGTCTGTTGTGGTGAAGAGGGAGCTGAGTTCTAAGGCAAAGCTGTCGATTTACCAGTCAATCTACGTTCCTACTCTCACCTATGGTCACAAGCTTTGGGTAATGACCAAAAGAATGAGATTGCGGATACAAGTGGATGAAATGAGCTTTCTCCGTAGGATTGCTGGACTCACCCTCAGAGATAGGGTGAGGAGCTCAGTCATCCGGGAGAGGCTCGGAGTAGAACCGCTGTTCCTCCACATTGAAAGGAGCCAGTTGAGGTAGTATGGGCATCTGATCAGGGTGCCTCCTGGAGGCCTCCCACTTGAGGTGTTTCGGGCACATCCCACTGGGAGAAGACCCCGGGGCAGACCCAGGACTCGCTGGAGAGACTATGTCTTCCAGCTGGTCTGGGAACGCCTTGGTATCCTCTCTGAAGAGCTGGAGCTGGTGGCTGGGGAGAGGGAAATCTGGGCTTCTCTGCTTGAACTGCTGCCTCCGGGACCCACTCCTCCGGAAAAGCAGTAGAAGATGGATGGATGGATGGATGGATGGATGGATGGATGGATGATATTTCTATTTTGGTGAGTTACCAGGCACTGAGTTGTCTGTAATGCATGTTAAAAAAAAAAAAAGAAAAAGTAGAAATGTGAAATGTCAGCCAGACATATAACTGTTAAAGGGTAATTGTAATATTTGAACATGTTATGTGAATGTTGTACAGGTAGAGTAACCGATACTGAAGTCAGTTTGTCTTGGCCTGTCCTTGCCACTGATAATACCTCTATCTGCCAAGAATGTGTCACTAGTCCAGCAAAAGCTAACGGTACTCAAATGCTTTGCAAGCAGTTTCATGAAATGGTCAGTCAGAGAGCAACTCATACCGGCTCGGACATTGCCTGGGTTAACAAGATCAGGAGTTCCTAGCAGCGGAAAGCGAATTACAGAGCTGCGTGGAGGAATCTGATCAGACCTAAATGAAACAGTCATTGTCGCCCCCGACAGACTGCTATGATGATGATGAGAGTAAAACACTGATTAGTTTGGTACATGCATAAATTTGGTTTTGAATTGTTGAATAGACAAAGGGAAAAGGGAGAAACAGTAAAATGTAGCTGAATTGTTTAATTTAGGTGAGTAGTGGTTTGTACTGTTTGAAATATATAGAGGTAAAACTCTTTTGGTGTTTGATATGCCGTTAATGGGTGCTCGAAGGCTTGTCCTGATAAATTATGATATTGACTGATGATAGTGTGAAATTGTTAATGTCTGTTTAAGATGCCCAACACTGATTGTCTTGCCCTTGTGTGGGGTGGGTGTGTTGGGTGGGGGCCGCAAAAAAGGGTTGCTTTGGTTTTGCTGAATTTGTACTTTTGCTGTTTTCTGTGTATATACATGTGTGTTTTGGGGATTAATTTAATTAGTTCCACAGCTTGTTTTCTTTAATCCTGGACTATTAGGGACAAGGTGGCAGAATACCCCGCCAGCCATGTAGAGGGCACTGGCAGTCTACCTTGCCCCCCAGCCTTGGTTGTGTGAATGGATAGGCAGTTTGTTTCCTTTTGTACATATTTTATATTTAGAGTGTGAATCGGGTGACAAATTTGGGGGAATTAGGCATGGGGTTTTTTTTGAAGGGGGGAGAAATGTTATGTATGTAAATAGGTTGTACAGTGGCAAGATGGCAGACCGGGGAATGTGTCATGGTTTAGAGGGGGTTGGCACTCTACCCTGTGGTAGTGATGCCAACCGGGATGTAAGAGCAACGGCAGGGAGGAGCACTTCCTCTTTCGTCGTGGGCAGCCTGGTCGGCAGGGAGCGCCAAAAGCCTGTAGGGTCTCGTTATATTGTGTTCAATAAAGGTTCTTCTGTTTGGACGTCACACCCTGTCTTCTTCTACTCACGGCCCCGGTTCCACCTTGATGCCTAGCTGGTAGCCTGGAGCCTACTTTCGGCACGTAGTTAGCTTTGTTGCTAGCCCATCCATAGACAGTGAATGTGCCGTTAGCTTCTCCAAGCTAACTAGCCTAGCCTCATTTGGCACCAACACTCCCACCACCCACAGTGTTGTGGTCCTCGTCTGCCCAGCGAAGAATCCGGCCACCTGCTCGACAGCATCCTCATAGCGCTCTGTCTCTCCCAACATACCGAGAATTTTTTGGCCGTCCGTGCAGAGATGGTGGGCCAGAAGTGCTCGTCGTCATCTCCCGTCGAGTCTACTTAGGCCCAGCGCCCCGATGTAATCCTCAAACATGGCCCACCACTTCAGCCACAGGATCACTGGCTCTCCCGTGTACTCCAGAAAGGGTGTCAGGGGTTGAGGTAGCCCATACGCTGCCATCATTTTTCTTCTCGCCACCAAATGTTATGTATGAGGAAAGGGAGTCGGAGTCTTTCTCCATGCAGCCAACAAGAAACCTTTATTATCAGAACCGAACTATATACACAGTGGGCCGTGCCCGCCAGACGTCACCCTGTGGGCGGGTACAGCAACACACACACACACACACACACACACACACACACACACACACACACACACACACACACACACACACACACACACACACACCACAACACATATATTCATTACACACAGAGTGAAACATTTTAGACCTGATTTAATACTGATGAGAATGATTATTGTTTTTAAAATTAAATGGCAAATCATGATTTTCTAATTTACTGAGATGGTAGAACTTAGATGAAGCTGAAGATGGAATTTGTTCTACTGCTGCTGAAAATCATTGAGGGTCATCATCCTACAGTACAGGACTGTGGTCTGTTTAGAACATCAAAAACTAAATGTCAGAGCTGATACAAGGCAGAACATACAATTATTTAGCTATGTAATGGTCATAAATGACAACAGTAAACAGTTATTTTTCTACTGGTCATGTAATTAAGAATATATTTTAGAGTTTAATCTAACTGGCTTAAATATTTAAAGTAATAAAAATTAATTAATCTATTTTGTGGTTTTAATTTACCTTAATTTTACCTGCTGACTTTAACATGAGTTAAAGTCTTATTTTATCTGGTCATGGTCCTCTGTGTCTGGTGAAGATTCTCAAGTAAAAGGTAAAGAAAATACAATAATAAAGATAAAAATGAAGTTCTCTGTCAAAAATGTCAGCAAAAAAACCCTCAAGTGATGCTATCATGGTTGCTAGGCAACAGGGTAGTGTGTTGTCATGCAAACATATGTCCTCCAAAGACTAGACCGTCTCATTTAACAGTCATAGATCAGCCTATAGATGCAGTCTACCCGACCTTTGAGTGCTCTGGCCTCCTGGGCCGCGGTCTATCAGGCTGCAACACCTGAACTGAGACACAGACACAGTGAAACTTCTTCTGATCTTCTCTATACTTCTCCATCAGCACTCTCCGAGCAAACATTGCATCTGCAGTACGCTTTCTTGGCATGAAACCGTACTGCTGCTCACTGATTGTCACCTCTCCTCTTAACCTGGCTTCAACAACTCTTTCCCATCTCCTCATAGCGTGGCTGATCAACTTTATGCCTCTGTAGTTACTACAGACACCGGAGTGGTGGCTCAGTTGGTAGAGCATCCGCCCCACACCCGGGAGGCAGGGGTTCAAATCCCTGCCGGGTCATGCCGAAGACCATATAAAAGTGGAACTTCCTGCCATCCAGCTTGGTGCTCAGCAATAAATGGAATGGAGGAGGGAACTCTGTGGCGGCGCCTTGCATGGCAGCGGCCATCTGATTCTGCACTTGGGGTGTGCGTGATTTACACTGTAGATAGGTAAAGCACAATCTCGTTCTGCTGTACATGATTGGTTGTACGGATGAATGACAATAAGGGTGATTTAATTAATTTAATTTAATTTACAGCTCTAAGCATCACCTTTGTTCTTCAAAATCAGTGCTACTGCACTTCTTCTACACTCCTCAAGGTACATTCAAACCAAACACTAAAGTGCAAATTTTCCATGTGGCGGGATTACTTGAAAAATTAATACATAAAAGTGAATTTGCATCTGAGTGAGTTGCAGAGAGGAGGGGCTGCCTTCATAACTTCTGCAGCCGCTTTCTACCTGCTGTGGAAATCCCAAAAAGGCTGTCAATGCACACAGCTGGGAAAATCTCACCGCCTCCTCCAGAAACTGCACCTGGATGACAGTTGTTTAGACTGCTAGCCTGCCAGCTCTTGTTAGCACATCCACAGCAGGATTACATGGGTGGATAAATGACAGACACTCCGTTTCAACTGCATAGCTCCGATCCATCTGTCTGCAGGTGAGTGACAGTCTCACTTTAAAACTAGTTTACTCTCCAGTGTTGATAGTTTTACTCTGGTGATGACAGAATCTCAAAGCTGATTAGCCATCAGGAACAATTCCCTGGGTTGTGAATGCATGAGTTTGCGTGTATTTATATTTTTCATTGACTTTACATGTATTCGCTCAGTGCGAAAAATTCTCTTGGTGTTACGTCTGAATGCATCATCACACATCCTCTCACTCTTAAACAATGTGGTTAAAAAGTGCACTGGAGCCTCTCCTAAACATCTCCATACCTCCACAGGTATTAGTCCAGGAGGCAGACAGGGTTCACTTGCACACATTTTTACATACACTTTTCACCCATCAAATTGGTGAGTCGTTGCGCGATCTTTTGAACAGTAGTGTATGTAGGATTAAAATACAATGTTACTGTGTGCTTTGATGTCCTGGGGTATAAAAAGGGACGGATGTCTGGAGTTCACTCTCTTTCTGTTCTGCTGATGTTAGAGAATGTGAATAAATCTGACTTGAGAAATAAACTCAGCCTCATCATTATCACATCCTCTACAAGAGAAAGAATTCCAGACATTCGTCCTTTTTATACCCCAGTACATCAAAGCCCACAGTCACATTGTATTTAATCCCAAGTAACAATGCATCTTCCTCCAGATCTTAACACCTCCACACATAATCTCTGGCAGCCAGGAAAATCCCCCAAGGCTGTCTCTCTGCATACCAAAGCCTAAACTTTCACATCCTCCTGTCATCTCCCAAGAGACTCAGCCTTTTGTTCAATCTAAGATGTGAAGCCTAAGGTGGTATACATATGAAGCATAAAGTGATATACTACACTACCGTTCAAAAGTTTGGGGTCACCCAGACAATTATTTTGTGTTTTCCGTGAAAAGTCACACTTATTTACCACCATGAATTGTAAAATGAATAGAAAATATAGTCAAGACATTGACAAGGTTAGAAATAATGATTTGTATTTGAAATAATAATTTTTTTCCTTCAAACTTTGCTTTCGTCAAAGAATCCTCCATTTGCAGCAATTACAGCATTGCAAACCTAACATGATTGCACAAGGGTTTTCTAATCATCCATTAGCCTTCTGACGCAATGAGCAAACACATTGTACCATTAGAACACTGGAGTGATAGGTGCTGGAAATGGGCCTCTATACACCTATCTAGATATTGCACCAAAAACCAGACATTTGCAGCTAGAATAGTCATTTACCACATTAGCAATGTATAGAGTGTATTTCTGGTTAGTTTAAAGTTATCTTCATTGACAAAAGTGCTTTTCTTTCAAAAATAAGGACATTTCTAAGTGACCCCAAACTTTTGAACGGTAGTGTACATCTGTGCATACATCTGTGCATATGTGTCCCACATACCCCCCCCAAAACGTCTAAGATGGAACAATGGAATAACAGTCTGCATGTCATGATAACACCATTATACATCAGTCCACGTGCTGCTTGGGTCTCAGTCTCCTCCCATATCTGCTGTAAGTGGGCTTTGCCACTTCCGTGGTGCCATCCTGCTGGGGAGCTGCTGTCTGAGGATGAGAACTGTTAGTCAATCCCTGTGGGTGTTCTGGGGAATGCTCCCTAGGGGGTCTGCCGCGCCAAGGAGCCCTAGCCAACAGCACATCCTCGTCTGCCAGCACAAAGGCGGGCTTGAGCCTGTTTATGCCAATCTTTTCTTTCCTGCCCCCCAAATCTAGCAAAAAATGCTTGTCCCCTGTTTCCAGCACTCTAAATGGTCCATCATAAGGTGGTCGTAACGGTGGGCGATGTGCATTGTGTCTGACAAAAACAAACTCCGCATTTTTTAAAGCCTTAGGCACAAAAACGCGCGGAAAACTGTGGTGAACGGGGCCAGGCAGCGTGCCCGATTCCGTGCCACTCTGCAACCGCTGAGCCGGGGAGCATTCCGGCGCAGGATTATCTGGGAGAAATTCCCCAGGCAGCCGAAGTTGCTGCGCAAAAACTAGCTCAGCCGGGGAGGCTTCTAAATCCTCTTTTGGTGCAGAACGCAACCCCAATAAAACCCACGGTAGTCTGTCCACCCAATTTGCATCCGTAAACGACGCTCTGAGGGCCGCTTTCAATGACCTATGAAAACGTTTGCATAACCCATTAGCCTGCGGATTGTATGCAGTTGTGCGGTGGATCGTTACCCCCAGGTTGCGGGCCATTGCTGACCAAAGTACGGAAACAAATTGAGGACCTCTGTCGGACGTAATGTCCGACGGGACTCCAAAGCGCGCTACCCATGCTGTTAAAAACGCGCGCGCCACCTCCTCGGCTGTGGTTGATGACAGTGGGACCACTTCCGGCCAGCGCGTGGTGCGGTCTACCATTGTCAGAAGGTGTGTGCACCCCTGTGACGGCGGGAGGGGGCCTACGAGGTCCACGTGAACATGATCGAACCTCTTAGCCGGGATGTGAAACGGCTCCAAGAGAGCTCTCGTGTGTCTGTGTACTTTGGCTCGTTGACAAGCCATGCAGGCTGCTGCCCACTCTCTAACTTGTTTGCGCAGGCTCGGCCATAAAAATTTCTCTCCTACCACTTTGACTGACGCGCGCACTCCTGGGTGCGCCAGAGAATGAATCGAGTCAAAAACGTGGCGGCGCCACGCGGCCGGTACCACAGGACGCGGTCGCCCCATGGAGACATCGCAGATTGGGGGGGCATGCCTTCTTGCAGCACCCTGTTCTCCAGCCTTAACCCTGTTGGTCCAGACTGGAGCGCGCGCACGTCCGCATCGCTACCCTGATCCGCGGCCATGGCTGCATAATCTATCCCTACGCGGACTGGGGCCGCCACGGCGCGTGAGAGACAGTCTGCCACTACATTCAGTTTACCCGCCATGTGCTGAATATCGATAGTAAACTCTGAGATTGCGGCCAGCTGCCTCTGCTGTCGGCCTGACCACGGTTCTGAAACCTTGGCCATCGTGAATGTCAGCGGCTTGTGGTCAGCGAACGTGGTGAAACTGCGTCCCTCCAGCCAGAACTGGAAGTGGCGAATGGCAAGTGGAGAGCTAACAACTCCCTGTCGAATGCGCTGTATTTTCGCTCACTATCACTCGAAGTCCTGCTGAAAAAGGTGAGCGGTTGCCAGGCCCTGGCTACATGCTGCTCCACGACCGCCCCTATGGCCACATCTGACGCATCAGTAGTGAGCGCTATGGGGGCCACTGGGTCTGGATGTGCTAACAACACAGCGTTTGCCAGGGCTGTTTTGCCCGCCGAGAATGCTCGCTCTTGCTCCGGAGACCATTCGATCTTATTTGCGAGTTTTTGTTTTTTTAGTGCGGCATACAATGGCTGCGTGAGCTGCGCAGCGCGGGGGAGGAAACGGTTATAAAAATTCACCATTCCCAAAAACTCATGTAACGCCTTGACCGTTTATGGCTGGGGAAAATTTGTTACCGCGCGCACTTTGTCAGGCAGCGGAACCGCTCCTTCTGGGGAGACGCGATGCCCCAAAAAATCAATATGCGTCACCCCGAACTGACACTTCGCTGGGTTGATTATCAACCCGTGCTCTCCCAACCTCCGGAAAACTGCCGTTAGGTGGTTTTCGTGTTCGTCTTCAGACGCGCTGGCTACTAAGATGTCGTCCAGGTAGACGAACACGGAGGGGAGATCGCGCAGCACCGCGTCCATCATGCGTTGGAACGTCTGCGCAGCGCCTTTAAGCCCGAACGGCATGCATAAAAACTCGAAGAGGCCAAACGGAGTTATTACCGCTGTTTTGGGTATGTCCTCAGCGCGCACTGGGACTTGATGGCAACTGCGGACCAAGTCTATCTTAGAAAAAACGCGTGCCCCTGCCAAATGAACGGAAAAATCTTGGACATGCGGGATTGGGTAGCGGTCGTGCACCTTAGCGATGTTCAACCTGCGGAAATCTCCGCAAGGTCGCCACGAGCCATCAGCTTTAGGGACCATGTGAAGCGGGGAAGCCCATGGGCTTTTTGAACGCCTGATGATGCCCAACTTTTCCAGGTTGGCGAACTCCTCGCGCGCTATGGTCAGTTTAGCTGAATCCAAGCGCCGAGCTTTTGCAAAAACGGGCGGACCGGTGGTAGTAATAAAATGTTCTACTCCGAGTTTAGCGACGGCTGCTGAGAATATGGGAACCGTGAGTGCTGGGAACTGAGTGAGCAGTGTGTGAAACTTACCACTTGCCGTTGCGACGTTGGCTTGTGCTGTGGGCAGGGTCACTCGGGCTGCACAGGGAATAGAATAAAAAGAAATTGCATTAACCAAGCGCCTGTTAGTGAGATCAACCAACAAACTATGTGAGCACAAAAAATCAGCCCCCAACATATTGAAATTCACTGCTGCTATGATAAAAAGTCCACTCGAATGTACGCCCCTGCAGAGACACGAGTAGAGTCTTCTCACCAAAGGTCTTAATCTCCGAGCCGTTCACTGCTACAACCAGGGGGCCTTTGGAACCTGCTAGCCTGTCTGCATAGGAAGGTGTGATGAAACTCAGCTGGGAGCCTATGTCCACGAGGAAATGCCTCCCTGAGCGGGCGTCCAACAAATAAAGCAGCTTGTTCTCCTCTCCGAGGGCCGCAGCTGCTACCGGCCCCGGTCTTGGCGTTTCCCGAACGCCTGAACTGGCACGGTGGTACACATTTGCGTGCCCTCTCTGTGAAGCGGCAATGGTAGAAACAGAGGACGTCGTCTGATCCGTGTTTCTTGGCCCCTGCCGCCGCCATCGTCGGTGCGTCTGGTACTGCTGTCTCTGGCCCCCTGCCATCTCTGGACGTCACGCCGAGCTCCGCCGCCATGGCCATGGCCGTGCGCCGTTTGGTGGCGTTGACGATTCGTTGCGCCTCCTGGCCCAGCGCGCGGTAGTCTCGATGAGCCAACAGTGGCGAACTGGCCAGGGTCGCTCTCACCGCTGACGGTAGGGTCCTGAGGAAGAGGTGGGTGAAGATGAAGTGATCGTCATCAGTGTCTTTCAACCTCAACAGCTTCTCCATCAAGTCTGCGGGCCTGTCGCTTTCAAATTCAGTCAGCGCCAGGAGCCCCTCTGCTCGCTCCTCCGCCGAGGGGGTGAAATACCGGATGAGTGCAGCCTTCAGCGCGCCGTACTTGTCGCTGTCCAGCGGTTGGTCAATCAGGCTCTCCATATGCTGGGCTGTGTGGTTGTCCAGTTTTGCAACCACATGGTAGAACTTTGTGGCGTCTACTGAAATCCCCCGGAGGTTGAACTGCGCCTCAACCGCATTAAACCAGGAGCGCGGATTGTTCTGCCAGAAAACCGGTAGCTGGACTGTGGCTGCGTTCGCTTGGCTGGCTCCTGACGAGTCTGGCTCGGGGGAATTTCTTTCACTCATGATACGTCTTAGGGTCACCAGTGTGGTGAATGTGAAAGTGACGGGGCAGAGTTTATCTCACGAGTCAGGTTTATTCACATTCTCCAACATCAACAAAAACAGAAAGAGAAAGAATTCCAGACATTCGTCCTTTTTATACCCCAGTACATCAAAGCCCACAGTCACATTGTATTTAATCCCAAGTAACAATGCATCTTCCTCCGGATCTTAACACCTCCACACATAATCTCTGGCAGCCAGGAAAATCCCCCAAGGCTGTCTCTCTGCATACCAAAGCCTAAACTTTCACATCCTCCTGTCATCTCCCAAGAGACTCAGCCTTTTGTTCAATCTAAGATGTAAGATAAGATAAGATAAGCCTTTATTAGTCCCACAACGGGGAAATTCCAGGATTGCAACAGCACAGGGATAGCAACACTCAGAGCAACAATCAGAAGGCAAGAAAAAAAGCAAGCAAGCAAGAGCAGCTAATATACATATGTACATATTACTATAAAATATATATATATACACACACACAGACACACAGTGCAGAGCATTGTAGCTGGATGGAATAAATATATGAATATATAAACACACAGTGCGGAGCATTGTAGCTAGATGGAATAAATATGTAAATATATAAACTCACACAGTGCGGAGCAATGTAGCTAGATGGAATAATATGTAGATATATGAACACACAGTGCGGAGCATTGTAGCTAGATGGAATAAATATATAGATATATAAATATAAACACACCCAGTGCGGAGCATTGTAGCTAGATGGAATAAATATGTAAATATATAAACACACACAGTGCAGAGCATTGTTGCTAGATGGGATGAAACAGCATAACCGTCTACTTAGTTATCCTACATGGTATGATTATGTGCCCATACATATTCTCACCCTCCATAGCGACCGGTATGTTCCTAGTTGTATGCCGGAGGGGACCATTGTGTCAGTCTATTGCATCTTTTGCATTCAAAAAACTATTAGTTTGTTACGTCTTTTTGATATCTCTGCGAGCAGCCCTGCTTAGGTTGTACAGTCTGACAGCCGTTGGTAGGAAGGACCTGCAAAACCTCTCGGTTGTGCACCTGGGATGATGTAGTCTGCTGCTAAATGAGCTCCTCAGTGCATTCAGTATGTCCTACATAGGGTGGAACTCGGACTCCAGCAGAGATGACAGTTTAGCCACCGTCCTAATGTGAAGCCTAAGGTGGTATACATATGAAGCATAAAGTGATATACATCTGTGCATACATCTGTGCATATGTGTCCCACAATGTAAACATATAAACACACATAGTGTGGAGCATTGTAGCTAGATGGAATAAATATGTAAACATATAAGCACACACAGTGTGGAGCATTGTAGCTAGATGGAATAAATATATAAATATATATATAAACACACACAGTGCGGAGCATTGTAGCTAGATGGAATAAATATGTAAATATATAACACACACAGCATGGAGCAGCATCTGCAGTGATACGGACGTTGTACCGGTCTGTTGTGGTGAAGAGGGAGCTTAGTACTAAGGCAAAGCTATCGATTTACCAGTCAATCTACGTTCCTACTCTCACCTATGGTCACGAGCTTTGGGTAATGACCGAAAGAACAAGATTGCGGATACAAGCGGCTGAAATGAGCTTTCTCTGTAGGATTGCTGGACTCACCCTCAGAGATAGGGTGAGGAGCTCAGTCATCCGGGAGAGGCTCAGAGTAGAACCGCTGCTCCTCCACATTGAAAGGAGTCAGTTGAGGTGGTATGGGCATCTGATTAGGATGCCTCCTGAACACCTCCCACTTGAGGTGTTTCAGGCACGTCCCACTGGGAGGAGACCCCGGGGCAAACCCAGGACTCAATGGAGAGACTATGTCTTCCAGCTGGTCTGGGAACGCCTTGGTATCCTCTCTAAAGAGCTGGAGCAGGTGGCTGGGGAGAGGGAAGTCTGGGCTTCTCTGCTTGATCTGCTGCCTCCGTGACCCAGACCTCCAGAAAAGCGGTAGAAGATGGATGGATGGATGGATGGATAACACACACAGCGTGGAGCATTGTTGCTAGATGGAATAAATATATAAATATATAAACACACACAGTGTGGAGCATTGTAGCTAGATGGAATGAAACAGCACAACTGTCTACTTAGTTATCCTACATGGTATGATTATGTACCCATACATATTCTCACCCTCCATAGCGACCGGTATTTTCCTAGTTGTATACCGGAGGGGACCATTGTATAAGTCTATTGCGTCTTTTGCATTCAATACTATTAGGTTGTCACGTCTTTTTGCTATCTCTGCGAGCAGCCCTGCTTAGGTTGTACAGTCTGACAGCCGTAGGTAGGAAGGACCTGCGAAACCTCTCGGTTGTGCACCTAGGATGATGTAGTCTGCTGCTAAATGAGCTCCTCAGTGCATTCAGTATGCTATCAGAATCAGAACCAGAATAGCTTTATTGCCAAGCATGTTTACGTAAATACAACATAAACATGTGAGGAATTTGACTTGACATTGGGCACGCTCGATAAGCGCCTCCCAATGATGCGGCAGCCATGAAAGGCGCCTGTCAACAGTGGAGGGTAAAGAGGGGAATGGGGGGGGAGGACACAATGGGCAGAGAGAAAAAAATATAGTTAATCAAAATAAAGCTCATTATGAGCAAAATTGTGATTACATAGAAAAAAAAAACCTCTAAGCACACTTAGCAGACAATACAGCACACAATAACAAAGGAGCAAGAGAGAGACCAGTGTGTGTAGTCAGCATGTAATCAGTATGAATGAATGCAGTGTGGATGTATCAGTTGCTGGTGTACAACAAAGGGGCGCCTCCTGGCAACGGATGGATGTTATGTTCATGTAATCTAAACACAGATAAGCATGTCCACACAGAGTCAATCTCTCTTCGTGCATGCCAGATGGCAAAGTTCTGTATTAGACACATGATAACACTGTCCTTGAAGAGTCCAGTTTGCTGAACAACAGCAAGTGGTTGTTAATTGTTTGGGTTAAAGAGAAGCGAAGCCAAAAACTCTCTTCTGCCTTATCTTCATCCAGGAGGAATGTAATCTACAGGGCACCGAATCAAGGTCTAATAGGCACAGTTCACTCAGAGCATAGAATTTTCCTCTCTCATGCGATTCTGTGCTTCATAATTTCCATATACAGGCTTTAAAAACATTCCCTGGATAGCACCAGCGACTCCAAGATGTATACCTCCTACTGAATTGGCTGCCATTCAGTTCACCATTTGCCGCTATCAGTGCCCTTCCCAACTGGTCGAATTTGTTGAAGGAGCTTTGCCGGGTCCGCATTTTGATCGCTTCTCCCAACTTCCTTAATTTCTGATACATCAGGAAACTCCAAAGCCAAAGTACCAAATCTGTGATCATGCCAAACAGATAGATGTCTTCCGCATCTCCAGTCGAATCCCACAGACACATGAGTTCCCAATTTCCATGAGTCTCCCCACTTGGGCTCCCCCTGGCCCGATCTTCTTTTAAGTGGTGTCAATCGCATTTAAAGCCCAGCTTTCAGATCCATAATTTCCGTTTGTATTAAGATTCAGCCAGAAGAAGAGCGACACTGACAAGACCACAGCAAGCATGAATCAGAAGGGAGTAGGAGGGAAGGAGAGGAGGAGAAAGCGTCTGCTCTCTCTGAAAGCCGGAAGAAGAAAGAAGCATATTGCAGTATGCTATATATTATTATATAAGTAATTAGTAAACCTGTGACCATGTAAACAGGGTCATTGAATGTTGTCAATTAATTTTAATCATGGGACTGATTTCATGTCAGATCAGTTTTCTAGTCAAGAGTGATGAACAGGAGTGAAACCAGAGGATCAGAAGTTTTTACCACCATCATGCAACAAGGATTGAAGTACGGGTAGATTTTTCTGATTGAAGGAGCAGCCAGTGAAGGTTGTAGAGCAGAGCTGCAGAATCTACATCACAGAAGCAGACCACACCCTCCACATAGTCCACAAACCTCCCACCTTTTCTGGACCAGGATGGAGATGGAGACAGACAGGAGAGGTTCCCAAACTTCACTCAGATTTACAGTCCAGACACCAATCTCTAGACTGTGGGTGAAGTTTTCCTTCTGTTGATCGACTCTCTGACCACTCCTAAAACCCACCAATTCTTTCTTTAACCTGTGTCATGGATGGCCCTCATGAGCACTTCATAAGACGCCACTCAGCCGGTAAGTTTGCACAGTTTTATTAAAGGAAAGGAAAAGGACACAAAATAACGAGCCATGGGGGGCTAAAACACACTACATTGAGAACTCAGGCTATGACAAAGGAGAACAGGGTCCCAGTGGAATAAACTTACGATCAAGAAGAAGAGTAGTCAACGTCATGAACAGAGGATGCCTCGATAACGTCAGACAAGGGGAAGTTTTTGACGAGACTGTCGCGCCTTTCGCCTCTCAACTGCCTCTTAAGTAAGGCTCAAGTGGGGCAGCTGATGAGGTGATTAATGCGGCTCAGCTTGGAGAGCCAAAAAGGGGCACACACATGTCAGATGGGAGAAAATAGTGCATGGCCCGAGCGTGGACGAGATCGGCGCTCGAACCATGGACAGTACCTCCCCACCGAGGCGGCAAACTACGAGCGCCGTATGACACCCAAGCCCCCCCCCCCCCCCAGGGTGGGGGAAAAAGGCCTGGAGGGCAAGAACCAGAAAGAGCAAAAAAAAAAACCACCATGACGATGACAGGGAACAAATGAAGCATTTACATAGTACGGTAAAAGAAAACACAATACACCATAATGCACAGAAGGTACATAGAAACAGGACAAAAAAAATGCAATGACAGTTGGAGACCTACAACTAAAACACACAGGCCTATAAGACCATAATGAGACAGATACAAATCATCCTTCAGACAGGGAAGGAGAGAAAAAAAAAGACATGCTAAACAGTGTTGAATACATAGATCGACATAGAGCAAATGACAATACACCCGAGTGATCTTAATATTTAATGAAATAAGAGACACATGGGACGACGGCAGGCAGAGTCAATGAGTCCGTAACTGTTCTGGTGGTCTCCCTGCGTCCAATGTCCAAATGGTCAACAAGGGAAAAGGGGAGCGTTTCGGGCGGCCTACCCCAGTCCAGGCCTGGGAAAACAGGATCTCTGGAGGCCGGACCAGGTCGCCAAGCAAACAGTCCAGTTGGTCAGGCAGCTGACCCAGAACGCCAAATGGGGACGAAGCAGTCTTTCCAGGCGGCCGACCCGCATTGCTCAGCCACCGGGACCGCAGGGGAGAGAACAACAACGGCTTCCCTGTAGCGGGGAACAGCGAGGGCGTGCCGGACTGAAGCTTGAGAACCTCAACGGCCTCCGGTGGAGATGAGCTGGGATGTTGATGAGAAAGATGATGACGATGACGACGGTGATGATGATGAGGATGATTATGACGATGAGCCAGTCCAGTGTCAGGCGGCAGAGGATCTGCAGCTCCCTCACCGACCTTGAACCACACTGGCGCTGCCCCCCTGCTGGACCCCGATTGGGTCAGCGCTGCACCCACAACGGACCCCGATTAAGCCAGAGCAGCACCTGGGTCAGAATCAGAATCAGAATCAGATTTATTGCCATTGTTCATGTAGTACACAAACTAGGAATTTGTCTCGGTGCAATGCTGCAACATTAAACATGATAAAATAAAGAAATAAACTATACATGCAATAAAGTGTAGAATAAGAATGAATAATACTAGTCAGCAGTTTTGAATATATTAAGCGAGCAGCAGATATTGTGGAGAACCATATAGTGCAGTCGGTAATGCAAAAAGAAAACAGTGATGATTGACATGAGTCTGGTTGAGCTGCTGTACATAGTGCACGAGAGTCAATAAGTCACTTAGTGTTCAGCAGTCTGATGGCAGAGGGGAAGAAGCTGTTCATGTGACGGGAGGTTTTAGTTTGAATGGACCGAAGTCTTCTACCTGAGGGGAGGGGAGCAAACAGTACATGACCAGGGTGTGAAGGATCGGTTATGATCCGGCCAGCACGCCTCCGGGTCCTGGGGATGTACAGATCCTGGAGAGATGGGAGCTTGCAGCCGATCGGAGTACCGGAGTGGTGGCTCAGTTGGTAGAGCATCCGCCCCACACCCGGGAGGCAGGGGTTCAAATCCCGGCCGGGTCATGCCAAAGACCATATAAAAGTGGAACTTCCTGCCATCCAGCTTGGTGCTCAGCAATAATGGAATGGAGGAGGGAATTTGTGGCGGCGCCTTGCATGGCAGCGGCCCTCTGATTCTGCACTGGGGTGTGTGTGATTGACACTGTAGATAGGTAAAGCACAATCTCGTTCTACTGTACATGATTGGTTGTACGGTTGAAAGGACAATAAGGGTGATTTAATTTAATAATTAATCACCTTCTCAGCAGTGCGCATGACGCGCTGCAGCCTTAGTCTGTCCCTAGCAGTGGCTCCTGCGTACCACATGGTTATGGAGGTGGTGAGGATGGACTCGATGATGGCTGTGTAGAACTGCACTAACAATCTTGGTGGGTAGCTTGAGCTTCCTCAGCTGCCGCAGGAAAGAACATCCTCTGCTGGGCCTTTTTGATGAGGGAGCTGATGGCGGCCTCCCACTTGAGGTCCCTGGTGATGGTGGTGCCTAGGAAAGCGGAAGGAATCTGCAGTGGTGATGGGAGAGCCTGTGAGGGTGAGGGGGGGCACGAGGGGTTGTGACTTTCCTGAAGTCCACAATCATCTCCACTGTCCTTCAGAGCGTTCAGCTGCAGGTTGTTGTTGTTGCACCAGGACGCCAGCCTGGGCCACCTCTCTCCTGTAGGCGGACTCGTTGCCGTTGGAGATGAGCCCGATGAGGGTGGTGTCATCCGCAAACTTGATCAGCTTGACAGACTGGTGGCTGGAGGTGCAGGAGTTGGTATAAAGGGAGAAGAGTAGGGGGGAAAGTACACAGCCCTGGGGTGATCCGGTGCTGATGCTACAGAGTCTGAGACAGTCTTTCCCAGCCGCACATGCTGCCTCCGGTCCGTCAGGAAGTCGGTGATCCACCTGCAGAGGGAGTCAGGCACGTTGAGCAGGGACAGCTTGTCCCGGAGCAGAGCGGGGCGGATGGTGTTGAATGCAGAGCTGAAGTCCACAAACAGGATCCTGGCGTAGGTTCCCGGGGAAGTCCAGGTGCTGCAGGATGGAGTGGAGGGCCAGGTTGACTGCGTCGTCTACAGACCTGTTGGCTTGGTAGGCAAACTGCAGCGGGTCCAGGAGGGGAGTGGTGATGGACTTGAGGTGGGGCAGGACCAGGCGCTCAAAGGACTTCATGACTACAGAGGTGAGCGCTACAGGTCTGTAGTCGTTAAGTCCAGTGATCCGTGGCTTCTTGGGGACAGGGATGATGGTGAAGGATTTGAGGCAGGTCGGCACGTGGCATAGCTTAAGGGAGGTGTTAAAAATGTCTGTGAAGACAGGAGCCAGCTCTTTCGCACAGTGTCTCAGGGTGGAGGGAGACACGCTGTCCGGACCGGGGGCCTTGCGCGGGTTCAGTCTGGAGAACTGTCTGAGCACATCCTGCTCACTGATGACAAGGGCAGGAGGGGAGGAGGGGGGGCCGCCTTTGAAGTAGGGACTGTGGAGGCTGTGGAGCTTGAGGGACGGGGGGAGTTGGACACAGCTGACGAGGTGTCAAACGGGCATAGTGTTGGGACAGTCTTTGACAAAGGGCTTTGTCATCCTGACCTTTAGGAGCCTGAGGCCGATAGTTGGTGATTTGCCTCAGTCCTCTCCACACAGAGGCAGAGTCGTTAGCCGTGAACTGCTGCTGGAGTCTCTCAGAATACACAGATTTAGCTCTCCTCAGCTCTCTGTTAAACCGATATTTAACCTCCCTGTAGCAGTCCCTGTCTCCACTTTTCAACGCTGCTTCCTTCTCCTTCCTGATCTGTCTGAGCTTAGCAGTGAACCAGGGCTTGTCATTTGAGTACCTCACCCTGGTGCGCGATGGAAGGATGCTCTCCTCACAAAAGTGGATATATGAGTTTACAGTGTCCGTGTACTCATCTAGATCATGCGTGGGTCTCGGGTCTCGGCTGCACCCGCGATGGACCCCGGCTGGGTTGGCACAGCACCAGTAACGACCTCCATCCCCAAACCCGGAACCTTCAGCACAGCGACTGGGATTGGCTCTGCACCGGTGACCCTGGGAGAAGGCTCAGGAGAAGGAAAAGAATCGGGATCAGGATCACCGGTAGCGACAGAGCCCAGCGAGATGAGCTCGGGTGCAGTGGACGGCTGCCCCTGGCTCGTCTCCCCGAGAGACAGGCAAAAATGCTCCAAAAGAGAAAGAAGGAAAACAAAGTAGAGCACTTGCCTGCACTCGAGTTCTGTCGCCGTCCAGGACTTTGATAATCCGGGCTCAGGACGAAGAAGGACGTCGTCAGGCTCCCACTTGGCTACGGCAGGCTCCGCAGCCGGCATGATGGTTTCTGCAGCCTGAGGACCCTCCGGTGCTGACGTCCACGCCGACGACCTGCACGGCGTGGTGGCAGGGGACCCTCGACCCGCTGGATCGAACCGCTCATCTGTGGAGACCCGGGGACGTTTCGTCATCGGCGCAGGGTCCACGCTGCAGTCCACTCTCCTCCTCTGCCCATGACATGGCTGCGGGGCTGGAACCAGGCTCTCCAGAACCACAGGCCCCCTCCTCGTCCAGTGACGTAGGTCTGGCGTCGTGGACCGCTCAGCGGAGGGAGACACAGAGGCAGCAGGTTTAATGTCAGAAGCTACAGCAGATTGTGGGAGCTCGGGGGACTGCGAACCCCGAACCCCACCCCCAGGAGTCAGACAGAGCAATTCACAACTACGAGGAGAAGAATGAACCTGCACTTGCCTGTTTCCCAGAGGATGGATGGTACCTGCTGTAGTGGATGTTGTGCCTCTCTTTCCCCGCTGGATGGTGACGGAGGGCCCCCTGGGAGGACGAAGGGGAGCTGTTTGCGATGGTCCAGTAACGGGCTTCGCCGGAGCAGGACTCATAACACTCGCAGCTGTCGAGGAGGACATCAAGGAGGAGGGGATGACAGCTGAGGCGATCCAGGTACGAGGAGCTGACGGAACAGCAGGGAGAGGAGACCCGGGGAGAGAGGCTGCGGGGATTCCCTCCTGGCGAGACGTAGGAGTGGCAGCTGTCAGAGAGGTGGAGTCTCTCCGATGACCCAGAACAGGATCTGGACGGGGTTCTTGCTGAGGCTTCCTGTTGGTGTGACGACGGTTACCGGAAGAGGGCGAGGTGAAGGAGAGGTTCGGGAATCGCCGCTCCTGTGTGGAAACAGAAGTGAGCAGGTACTCGTACTCTGGAAAGTCCCTTAACACCGGATTCCTCTCCACCAGCCTGACTGCCGCCGTCACATGCTTAATCATCTGCATGGGGTGGACAGCGGAGCGCGCTGCCGCCACTCGGACCCGGATGGAAACAGCTGACTGTTGTAGTTTCTCCGGGGGAATTCCCTCTGACGTGTCACTCCTTCGGGGATCACCCCTGGGCAGTGCGACCTCCTGGCCTGGAGCAGGGACAGGAATGGGATCCCGAAGCGAGGAGCGAGGATGCCTCCTCTTCGGCTTCCTGCCGGAGTTTCCCTCCAGCCCATGGAGTATCTCCCATTGTGCAGCGATATCTGCCTTCCTCGCAACGACTTTGAGGTGGTTGGAGTAGTGAGGAAGGCGATTAAGGATGTCCTCAGCGAGGTCCAGGTGCCAGTGTACATCGCTGGGAGAGTCGTAGAGGCTAGCGGTGATGAGAGTTCCATCAACGCAGTCCAGGGCCTCTGCCAGCTCGTAGCCCAGGCTCCGAATGCGGCTCCTGAATGATGACATGACCTCCCAGCGCACAGGCAACCAGACAGGGAAAAACAAGTCCAATTTAGGCAAAACTCACGGCGACAGGCGTCTCAGTCTGGCGGCAGTCTACTGTCATGGATGGCCCTCACGAGCCATCATAAGACGCCACTCAGCTGGTGAGTTTGCAGAGTTTTATTAAAGGAAAGGAAAAGGACACAAAATAACGAGCCACGGGGGGCTAAAACACACTACCATGAGAACTCAGGCTATGACAAAGGAGAACAGGTTCCCAATGGAATAAACTTATGATCATAGAAGAGTAGTCGATGTCTGAACAGAGGGACGCTCGATAACGTCAGACAAAGGGAAGTTTGTGACGAGACTGCAGCGCCTTTCGCCTCTCAACTACCCTCTTAAGTAAGGCTCCAAGTGGGGCAGCTGATGAGGTGATCAATGTGGCTCAGCTGTCAGCTCTGACAGCCGGAAGCCCCTCCGAGCGCTGTCACAATGAAAGCTCGGAGAGCCAAAAGGGGCACACACACATCAGAAGGGAGAAAATAGTGCATGGCCCGAGCACGGACGAGATCAGCGCTCGAACCATGACAACCTGAACCTCAAAGTAAAATCTGCCCGAAGAGAAACTCTGATTTCCTAAAACACTGAAACAATAAAGTCTCTTGGGGTTGTCTGAAAGATTCTTCTTCACATCACCATATTTCACTTGTTTTCCATCACCAGACAGGATGAGGTTAGGGTTTGCTGTATCAGGATCCAGAGTCACATCCACTTCATACTGCTGGACCTTGTTCAGCTTAAACTTCTTCATCAGTTCTCTGATCATCCTCTCCAGCTGAGCCACAGCTCTCACCACAGTAATGTTGTATGATGGTGGACAGACTCTGACCACTGTCCAGTCTTTGGTGGGTGGAACAGCTTTCAGGGAGAAGAAGCTTTGGAGGACGTAGAGTTCATCTTCAGACTTTAGGAGCTGCTCCATCTTAGAGATTTCCTGTTCCAGATCTTTGATGGAGTCTTCACCCTGTTGCTGTGTTGTTTTCTGTGTGTCTTCTATCTCCTTGATAAGCTCGTTCAGGCATCTCTGAAAAAACTCCTTCAGAAATGTGAAGACCAAAAGACCTTGTGCTTTCTCGCTGCCTGCAGCATCTTTACTCTTCTTCACCAACTCTTTGATTTCCTCAATCTTCAGTCGTCTCTTCTGGATCATCTGCTGAAGTTCAGCCTCTGTCTTTCCCAGTTCTGCCTTCTTTTCTTCACATTTTTCTGTCAGACGCACATCATGGTTCCTGTGGCCTGAGTAGATGTAGTGAAGACAGACACATGTCTGGACAGTCTTACAGAACAGCTCCAGAGGTTTATTGTGCTTTGAACACATCCAGTCTTCAAGGTTCTCCACAGGCTCACTTAACTGATGTCCTTTCAGACCTTTCGTGGTCAGATGAGGCTCCAGGTGAGTCTTACAGTAGGAGACCAGACACACCAGGCAGGACTGAGCTTCAAGTCTTAACTGGGAAACCATCTCAGAGATGAGGGTGTTGACCCTTTAGTTCAGGCCTGGTCTTGAACACCTTTTTACACATGGGACACTGGCAACTGTTGCTACAATCCCAGTACTGATCGATGCAGTTTTTACAGAAGTTGTGCCCACATGATGTGGAGACTGGCTCAGTGAAGACATCCAGACAGATGGAGCACAGGAACTTATCTTCAGATCGAAGGTTTCTGGCAGCAGACATGTCTGAACTCTGAGGGAGCAGAGAAAGAAATGTATTATTACCTCCGCCAAGGAGGTAATGTTTTTACCGGGGTTTATCTGTTTGTCTGTCTGTTTGTCTGTTACCAACATAACTCAAAAACTTATAATAAGATAAGATAAGATAAGATAAGATAAGCCTTTATTAGTCCCACAACGGGGAAATTCCAGGATTGCAACAGCACAGGGATAGCAACACTCAGAGCAACAATCAGAAGGCAAGAAAAAAGCAAGCAAGCAAGAGCAGCTAATATACATATGTACATATTACTATAAAACATATATATACACACACACAGACACACAGTGCAGAGCATTGTAGCTGGATGGAATAAATATATGAATACATAAACACACAGTGCGGAGCATTGTAGCTAGATGGAATAAATATGTAGATATATAAACACCCACAGTACGGAGCATTGCAGCTAGGTGGAATAAATATGTAAATATATAAACACACACAGTGCGGAGCAATGTAGCTAGATGGAATAATATGTAGATATATAAACTCACAGTGCGAAGCATGGTAGCTAGATGGAATAAATATATAGATATATAAATATAAACACACCCAGTGCGGAGCATTGTAGCTAAATGGAATAAATATGTAAATATATAAACACACACAGTGCAGAGCATTGTTGCTAGATGGGATGAAACAGCATAACCGTCTACTTAGTTATCCTACATGGTATGATTATGTGCCCATACATATTCTCACCCTCCATAGCGACCGGTATTTTCCTAGTTGTTTGCCGAAGGGGACCATTGTGTAAGTCTATTGCATCTTTTGCATTCAAAAACTATTAGTTTGTTACGTCTTTTGGCTATCTCTGCGAGCAGCCCTGCTTAGGTTGTACAGTCTGACAGCCGTTGGTAGGAAGTGTAATGTAGTAATGTGGTCTGCCACTAGGGGCGCTGTTAAGTGTTGTATGCAGATTAAGAAAGAGAGTAAAAAACGGTTGTTGTTGACGTTACTGAAGACCTCGCTGTCCTGTCTGTTTATTCCACTTGCTCTCCTTAAAAACACACTAAAATGCATTACATGGTGTCAGAAGTGTCACTCATATGAAGATGGACCAACTAAAACCACCAAACAGTCTGTCACTGGAAGGAAACCTCGCAGAAAACTGGCATTCGTGGATCCAGAAGTTTGAGCTGTACCTGATTGCTAGCGGCATAGCTGAAAAATCAGAGAAAATAAAATGTGCTACGTTTCTTCATGTGGCAGGTGACGAAGCTATTAAGGTATTTAATACCATGGACTTTGATGATGATGATGTGGATGATTTTGACATCCTAAAAGAAAGATTTAGGCAATATTGTGAGCCAAGAAAAAATATAACCTACCTGAGGCACATATTTTTCACAAGAGTACAAGGCAAGAGTGAACCTATCGATGCATATGTGACAGACCTGAAAAACAAGGCCAAAGACTGTGAGTTTGGACTGTTAACTGATTGACTCATAAGAGATCGTATTGTGTGTGGAGTCACCAATGACCAGGTGAGAGCAAGATTGCTTAGAGAACCAGACTTATCCCTGAGTAAAGCTGTGGATATATGCAGAGCTAATGAAGCCACACAAAGCCATATGAAAGCTTTACGAGAAGAAACAGAAGTTTCAGTAAACAAGCTGAGCAAAATAAAGCTAACTAAGAGGTCTAAACAAAGTGACGTCCACGCAAAAAGAGAATGCAATAAATGTGGGTATAAACATGAGCCTCGCAAGTGTCCTGCGTATGGGCAAACATGTAAAGCCTGCTCACGAAAAAACCATTTTGCTTGCATGTGCCACACAAGGATGCACAAAGAAAGCAGAGAAAGTTCACACAGACTGGAGAAAAATGTGAATGAGATAGAACAAGAGGAAAAAGAAATGTTTATTAGAACCATTGAGCCAAAGAGAAGAGAAAATAAAAAGCCAGCTCATGTTGATACGATGAATATCGAAGAAGCTGAAAAATCAAGATGGACAGAAGTTCTGACAATGAATGGTGAACAAGTCGTCTTCAGATTAGATACGGGTGCATGTTGCAATGTGCTACCTCTCAAAATCTTAAAGAAAGTGACCAAAGGAGATATGCTGCTGTTTGAATCCAGAACAAAGTTAGTATCATATTTTCGCCACAAGATGGAACCAGTGGGCATGGCAAAGCTGAAATGTGAATACAAAACTCAAGAACAGGAGCTTGAATTTCAAGTTATAAAAGCTGATTTGCCAGCGATCCTTGGAGGGGATTCATGTGAACAATTGGGACTGATAACCAGAGTCCACAAGGTGGATAGAGAAGAGGAAACTGACATTCTGACAGAATACAAAGATGTGTTTACAGGACTGGGGTGTGTACCAGGACTACATCACATTCAGGTCGACCCAGCTGTAACTCCAGTGATTCACCCACCCAGAAAGGTGCCTTTAGCACTGAAGGATGATATAAAAAAAGAACTAGAAAGATTGGAGACTCTGGGTGTGATTGAGAAGCAAACAGAGCCCACTGATTGGGTCAACAGCATGGTCATTGTCAAGAAAGCAAATAAAAGAATAAGAATATGCATAGATCCTCAAGATCTTAACAAAGCTATAAAAAGAGAGCACTATCCCCTACGAACAGTGGAAGAAGTCGTTGCAGAGATGCCGAATGCAAAGGTGTTTTCAGTGCTAGACGCAAACCATGGCTTCTGGCAAATACAGCTTGATGAAGAAAGCTCCAAGTTATGTACCTTTAACACACCATTTGGTAGATACCGATTTAAGAGGCTTCCCTTTGGTGTGTCATCAGCCCCAGAAGTCTTCCAAAAGTACATTGCCCAGAGATTGGAGGACCTGGAAGGAGTTGAGAATGTTATGGATGACATCCTGGTGTGGGGTGTAAATAAAGAACATGACAAAAGGCTGAAACAACTACTGGAAAGAGTGAAAAGCATTAATCTGAAACTGAATGAGGACAAATGTAAGATTGGCATGACTGAAATACGATATATTGGACACATTTTGAGTGCAGAAGGCCTGAAGCCAGACCAAGAAAAAGTCAGAGCAATAGTTAACATGCCTAAACCAGAAGATGTGGCTGCACTCAGAAGATTTCTCGGTATGGTGCAGTACCTTGCAAAGTTCATACCAAACCTGTCAGAGGTAAGTGCACCACTCAGAAAACTTCTGGAAGGAGAAGTTGCATGGCACTGGGAGTCACAGCAACAAAAGAGCTTTGAACAGCTGAAGTCACTTGTCAGTGAAACCCCTGTGCTGAGATTTTATGACATAAATAAACCAGTTACATTGTCTGTGGATGCAAGCTCTGAAGGATTGGGAGCTGTGATATTGCAAGAGGGTCAGCCAGTGGCTTATGGTTCAAGATCGCTAACAGACACACAGAAAAGATATGCACAAATTGAAAAGGAACTTTTGGCTATTGTGTATGGCTGTGAGAAATTCAAGCAGTATCTGTATGGAGGGGTGGGGGCGGTGTTATCTCAGCGCTCACCTGCTGATGGGGTCAAACGGCCCTGCGCCTTCTTCTCCCGGCGCTTGTCCCCGGCGGAGCGTAACTATGACGTGGGTGACAGAGAGCTCCTTGCCATCAAGCTCGCGCTCCAGGAGTGGCGCCACTGGCTGGAGGGGGCCGCCCTGCCTTTCGTGGTATTAACGGACCACAAGAACTTGGAATACTTAAGAACTGCCAAGCGTCTGAATGCCCGCCAGGCGCGTTGGTCCTTGTTTTTTGCAAGGTTCCGTTTTACCATTACATTCAGGCCGGGCTCCAAGAACGGTCTCCCTGACGCCCTCTCCAGGCAATTCGCCCCTGAGGAATCGGAGGACGCCGTACACACCATCCTGCCCAGGTCGTGCGTCGTGGGGGCCGTTTCTTGGGAGATCGAGGACAAGATCCGGAGGGCGCAGGAATCGGAACCGGATCCTGGTGGCGGACCGGAGGGGAGGCTCTTCGTTCCATCCTCTGTCCGGGGGGAGGTCATCCATTGGCTCCATACGTCCAAGCTCGCCTGCCATCCTGGGACCTCTCGGATGATTGACCTACTCCAACGTTCCTTCTGGTGGCCGGGACTGCGCAAGGACGCTGCCCGCTACGCCCGGGCCTGCCCCATCTGCACCACCAGTAAGTCTGGCAACTCTCCCCCTGCGGGTCTGCTCCAGCCCCTACCCGTCCCTGGTAGGCCCTGGTCGCACATCGCATTAGACTTCGTCACCGGTCTCCCCGCGTCTAACAGCTTCGACACTGTCCTGACCATCGTCGACCGCTTTTCCAAGGCCGCCCACTTCGTGCCATTACAGGGGCCCCCCTCTGCCTTGGAGACTGCAGATCTTCTTATCCAACACGTGATCAGGCTGCACGGGATACCGGTCGACGTGGTCTCCGACCGGGGTCCCCAGTTCACCTCGGACGTCTGGCAGAGTTTCTGCAAAGCATTAGGAGCCCAGGTAAGCCTCTCCTCCGGCCATCACCCCCAATCTAACGGGAAGTGTGAACGGACCAACCAGGAGCTGGAGGCTGCTCTCCGCTCCGTCACCGCCTCCAAGCCTGCGTCATGGAGCAAACACCTCGCCTGGGTGGAGTATGCCCACAACACCGCTCGTTCCTCCGCCACCGGGATGTCCCCCTTTAAGGCGTCCCTGGGTTATGACCCCCCTCTGTTTCCCTCGCTGGAGAGCGAGTCGGCAGTCCCTACAGTCCAGGCTCACCTCAGGCGGTGCCGCTCCATCTGGGCCACGACGCGCAATGCGCTTTTACGCACGGCGGAGCGCAATAAGACCACGGCGGACCGCCATAGGAGGCCTGCTCCTGCCTACCAGGTAGGCCAACCAGTCTGGGTTTCCACGCAGGATGTGAACCTGAAGGGTGAGAGGAGAAAATTGGCAAAGCGTTTCATGGGCCCATACCCCGTCACCAAAATTATCAACCCGGTGGCTGTGCGTGTTGCTACTCCCCCCTCCCTCCGCATCCATCCCACCTTCCACGTCTCCAAGGTGAATCAGAATCAGAATCAGATTTATTGCCATTGTTCATGTAGTACACAAACTAGGAATTTGTCTCGGTGCAATGCTGCAACATTAAACATGATAAGATAAAAGAATAAAAACTATACATGCAATAAAGTGTAGAATAAGAATGAGTAATACTAGTCAGCAGTTTTAAATATGTTAGCGAGCAGCAGATATTGTGGAGAACCATATAGTGCAGTCGGTAATGCAAAAAGAAAACAGTGATGATTGACATGAGTCTGGTTGAGCTGCTGTACATAGTGCACGAGAGTCAATAAGTCACTTAGTGCTCAGCAGTCTGATGGCAGAGGGGAAGAAGCTGTTCATGTGACGGGAGGTTTTAGTCTGAATGGACCGAAGTCTTCTACCTGAGGGGAGGGGGGCAAACAGTACGTGACCAGGGTGTGAAGGATCGGCTATGATCCGGCCAGCACACCTCCGGGTCCTGGAGATGTACAGATCCTGGAGAGATGGGAGCTTGCAGCCGATGGAGGATTTGAGACAGGTCGGCACGTGGCATAGCTTAAGGGAGGTGTTAAAAATGTCTGTGAAGACAGGAGCCAGCTCTTTCGCACAGTGTCTCAGGGTGGAGGGAGACATGCCGTCCGGACCAGGGGCCTTGCGCAGGTTCAGTCTGGAGAACTGGAAGCCGGTGGTGTCTGATCCCATCTGCCCTCCTCCTGCTGCGCCACCCGCGCCCCGAATGATTGAAGGCCATCCGGCTTGGACAGTCTCCACCATCTTGGACTCCCGGCGCCGGGGTCGCGGGTTACAGTACTTGGTGGACTGGGAGGGCTATGGCCCAGAATGGAGACAGTGGGTGCGTCCTTCGTTCGTGTTGGATCCCTCTCTCATCGCCGAGTTTCACCGGGCGCATCCTGAAAGACCATCGCCAGGAGGCGCTGCTAGAGGGGGGAGTACTGTTACAACTCACCGCTCATTAGCGGTGCCAGCTGAGCGCACACCTGCACCTCGTCAGTAGTGTGGGATATAAGCCACTCTGCCCTGGGCTTCGGCCTGAAGCTGTCTGATTCCTTCGGCCTACTTGCTGCAGAGGAACCCCCTCATTCATCAGCAAGATCTACGACGTAAGCATACCTCACTCTTGCCTTCCAGCTTCTCCCCTGTGCACAGGTGGATTTCCCGGCGGCGGACCTCACCTCTGCATCGCCGTCTGCCTGCTGCTGTCACAGGAGGAATTTCCGGCGACGGACCCCGTCTCTGCATTGCCGTCTCCCCGCTGCTGTCAGGTGCATCATTAGGTCACTGTCTCCCGGGCTCGCCCTTGTGCACGCCTGCCACCTGCCCTGCCAAGGTTGTCCGGCTGTACGGTTTCCTGTCCCCGTGCCTGACGCAGACGTCCACCACCAGTACATCTACATATCACAGACACGCAACCATACACCCCTATTGTTGAATAAAGATAAGATAAGATAAGATAAGATAAGCCTTTATTAGTCCCACAACGGGGAAATTCCAGGATTGCAACAGCACAGGGATAGCAACACTCAGAGCAACAATCAGAAGGCAAGAAAAAAACAAGCAAGCAAGAGCGGCTAATATACATATGTACATATTACTATAAAATAAATATATACACACACACACACAGACACACAGTGCAGAGCATTGTAGCTGGATGGAATAAATATATGAGTATATGAACACACAGTGCAGGGAAAAAGCCAGTGTGAACACACAGTGCAGAGCATTGTAGCTAGATGGAATAAATATGTAAATATATAAACACCCACAGTACGGAGCATTGCAGCTAGGTGGAATAAATATGCAAGTATATAAACACACACAGTGCGGAGCAATGTAGCTAGATGGAATAATATGTAGATATATAAAAACACAGTGCGGAGCATTGTAGCTAGATGGAATAAATATGTAAATATATAAACACACACAGTGCAGAGCATTGTTGCTAGATGGAATGAAACAGCATAACCGTCTACTTAGTTATCCTACATGGTATGATTATGTGCCCATACATATTCTCACCCTCCATAGCGACCGGTATGTTCCTAGTTGTATGCCGGAGGGGACCATTGTGTAAGTCTACTGCATCTTTTGCATTCAAAAAACTATTAGTTTGTTACGTCTTTTTGCTATCTCTGCGAGCAGCCCTGCTTAGGTTGTACAGTCTGACAGCCGTTGGTAGGAAGGACCTACGAAACCTCTCGGTTGTGCACCTGGGATGATGTAGTCTGCTGCTAAATGAGCTCCTCAGTGCATCTACTATGTCCTGCATAGGGTGGAACTCGGACTCCAGCAGAGATGACAGTTTAGCCACCGTCCTTCTCTCTCTTATCTCCTCCATCGGATCAAGGCGCTGCCCCAGGACAGAGCTAGCTTTCTTAATCAGTTTGTTCAGTCTCTTCCTATCGGCTGCAGTAATGCCACTGCCCCAGCAGACCACTCCAAAAGTGATGGCTGATGCCACCACCGTGTCATAGAATGACTTCAGCAGCGCCCCTTGTACACCAAAAGACCTGAGTCTCCTCAGCAGGAACAGCCTGCGCTGTCCCTTCTTGTAGAGTGCGTCAGTATTGTGTGACCAGTCTAGTTTATTGTTCAGATGAACACCCAGGTACTTATAGGATGTCACCATCTCGATGTCTGTTCCCTGTATATTTACTGGTGCTGTGAGGGGCTGCCCATGCCTGCGGCAGTCCACCACCAGCTCCTTAGTTTTCCTCGCGTTGATCTGGAGGCAGTTCCGATGGCACCAGTCCACGAAGTCCTGGATAAGCCCTCTGTACTCAGCTTCATCTCCATTGGAGATGAGGCCAACGATCGCAGAGTCGTCAGAGAACTTCTGTAGATGGCAGTGTGTTGTGTTGTGTGAGAAGTCTGCAGTATAAAGAGTGAACAGGAAGGGAGCCAGCACCGTTCCCTGGGGGGCCCCCGTGCTACTGATGATCGTGTCGGACACACAGTCCCGGGTTCTTACAAACTGAGGCCGGTTCGTGAGGTAGTCCAGGATCCATGATGACAGGTGCTGGTCCACCCCTGCTCGCAGCAGCTTGTCCTTCAGGATCATCGGTTGGATGGTGTTGAAAGCACTGGAGAAGTCAAAGAACATGATCCTCACCATATTCCCGGGCTTCTCCAGGTGGGACAGAGAACGGTGAAGGAGGAAGATCACCGCATCCTCCACCCCAATGCCATGCTGGTAGGCGAACTGGAGTGGATCCATCGCTGGTTCCACCAGGGGGCGGAGGTGAGCAAGGAGCAGTCTCTCCAGGGTCTTCATCAAGTGGGACGTCAAGGCCACCAGTCTGTAGCTGTTCAGGTCTTTGGGGTGGGAAGTTTTTGGTACAGGTACCACACAAGATGTTTTCCACAGCTGTGGTACCCTCCCCAGTTTCAGGCTCATGTTGAAGATATACGTCACAATCCCACACAGAAAGACACACATAAAGCTGTTGAATTTACCCTGAGCCTGCGTGTGTGTCTCCTGAGCCGTGCGTTATGTCAATATTAATCCTTGAGTTTAAATATGTGCATGTTGAAATGTTAAATGAATGTCAACTCCTGCATGTTGATTTAGAAGCACTAGTTATAAGTTGCATGAATCACTAAGGCTAACTCAGATTTATACATAAGTGTATAGATGAATATTAAGTGTTAAGATTTGTAAAAACGTATCTCAAATCATGTGACCGACAGCGGCCAATCCCTGCTTGACAACAGCTCTTCCAGTGTGTTGTGGTTGTTCCAGACAAAAGACTGTTCGTTCATTGGACTAAAGTTCATAAAACCCGCCCATGAAGGAAGGCTGTTGGTCTGAGTTCCTGTCAATCACGGAAGCCCGCAAAAGTTTTCCACAGATAAAAGGAGGGAGACCCCTCGCTTCTTCCTCTTTCGCCACTTCTTCCTTTGTCTTGTCTTCACACCAGATGACTGCACAGCACCACTGGAGAACAAAGGACATTTCTCCCATGTGTGTTCTTGTCTTTCTTTAAACGTCTAGGAATTAATCCTGTCATGGCTCGAGAGCGGACGAGATCGGCGCTCGAATCATCATCATCTTTCCCAGGTCTGACAGCAGTGTTTACCTTCTGGCTCCCCGAGCCTTTATTGTGACAGCGCTCGGAGGGGTTTCCTGCTGTCGGGTCTGACAGCTGTGCTCCATTTCGGCTCATCAGCAGCTCTCCATTTAAGAGGGCTCTGGGAGCAGAATAATGCAGCAGTCTCGTCAACAATTCGTCACAGATTCGTTAACGAGTCCTTCAAGGTCGGGCGCATTGACCATCCTTGGGTTTTGATTGTAAGTGTGCTTCTTTATTGCCTTATGATCGTCCTCTTGTAGAGTGATATGTTTCAGCCAACCATGGCTCATTGTTTTGTGGTTCTTTTGTTAACAATAAACTGTGCAAACTTCACCGGTGTCTCTTGGCATCTTATGGTGGCTCGTGAAGGCCACCGCATGACAGTAGACTGCAGCCAAACTGAGACGCCTCTCACCGTGAGTTTGTTTATTGGACATTTGTTCTTCCCTGTCTGGGTAACTGCGTGCTGGGAGAATGTCATCTTTCAGGAGCCACGTTCGGAGCCCGGGCTACGAGCTAGCGGAGACCCTGGACTACGTAGATGGAACGCTTTTCTCTGCTACGCTCGACGACACCCCCAACAATATGTGCTGGCACCTGGACTATGCTGAGTATCTTCTTAATAACCTTCCTCGCTACTTCGACCACCCGGAAGTCACGATGAGGAGGGCAGAGATCGCTTCCCAATGCGCGGTACTCTGTGGGCTGGAGGGAAACTCTGGCAGGAAGCCGAAGAGGAGGCATCGTCAGTCCTCGTTTCGGGCTCCTGTTCCTGTCCCCGATCCAGTCCAGGAGTTCGCGCCATCCAGGGGTCATCCCCGAACGAGCATGACGTCAGCCGGGAATCCTCCAGAGAGATTGCAGCGGATAGCAATCTCCATCTGGGACCGAGTGGCTGCAGCTCACTCTGCCGATCACCCCACACCAATCATTAAGCATGTGACGGCGGCTGTCAGGCTGGTTGAGAGGAACCCCGAGCTGAACAACTATCCGGAGTACGCTGACTTGCTTGCCTCCGTTTCTGCTCAAGAGCGGCGTTTCCTGGACTTCACCTTCGCCTCGCCATCAGCCAGAAGACGTTGGCGCCCCCCCAAAGTGAACCTCAGCAAGATCTCCGTCTGAATCCGCTTCCGGTGAAGCCCGTTAGTGGACCTTCGTGAGCGGCGCCTCCTCGTCCTTCCAGGGGGCCCTCTATTACCATCCAGTGGGGAAAGGGAGGAACAATGTCCCCTACAGCAGGCACCATCCTTCCTCCAGGAAACAGGCAAGTGCAAGTTTCTTCTTCTCATCATGGTTGTGATTTGCCTTGTCTGACTCCTGGGGGTGGAGTTCGGGGTTCGCAGTCCCCCGAGCTCCCACCACCTGCTGTAGCTCTTAGCACTAAACCTGCTGCCTCTGTGTCTCCCTCCACTGAGTGGTCCACGACGCCAGGGCCTGCATTGCCGGACGAGGAGGGGGCCTGCAGTTCTGGAGAGCCTGGTTCCAGCCCCTCAGCCACGTCATGGGCAGAGTAGGAGAGCGGACTGCAGTATGGAGCCTGCGCCAACGATAAAGCGTCTCCGGGTCTCCACAGAGGAGCAGTTCAAGCCAGCGGGTTGAGGGTCCCCTGCCACCAAGCCGTGCGGGTTATCGGCGTGGACGTCAGCGCCAGAGGGTATTCAGACTGCAGACACCATCATGCTGGCTGAGGAACCCGCCGTGGCCGAGTGGGAGCCTGATGACGATCTTCTTCGTCCTGAGCCTGGATCGATGAAGTCGTGGACGGCGACAGAACCCGAGTGCAGGCAAGTGCTCTACTTTGTGTTTCTCCTTTCTGTCTTGGAGCATTTCTGCCTGCATCTCGGGGAGGCGAGACAGGGGCAGCCGTCTGCTGCGCCCGAGCTCGTCTCGCTGGGCTCTGTCGCTACCGGTAATTCTGATTCCGGTTCTCTCTTGTCTTCTGAGCCTTCTTCCAGAGTCATTGGTGCTGAGCCAGTCGCAGTCGCTGTGCTGGAGGTTCCAGGTTCGGGGTCGAAGGTCATCACTGGTGCCACGCAGACCCAGTGGGGGTCCGACGTGGGTGCAGCCGAGACCCAGTGGGGGTCCGACGCGGGTGCAGCTGAGACCCAGTGGGGTCAGACGTGGGTGCAGCCGAGACCCAGTGGGGTCCGACGCGGGTGCAGCCGAGAACCAGTCGGGGTCCGACGCGGGTGCAGCCGCGAGTGCAGCATCGGTATGGGTCTAGGTCGGTGGAGGAGCTGCAGACCCTTTGCCACCTGACTTTGTGCGGGCTTGTCGTCGTCTCCATCATCTCCCTCTCAGTAGTCACCAACCCAGCTCATCACCACCGGGGGCCGTTGGGGGGCATCTACATTCGGCCCGGCTCTCCCACATCTTTCCCCTGCCAGGGAGGCCGCCGCCGGTTGTCTCCCCATGGTTCTGGTGGCTGAGGGATGTGGGTCGGCCACCCGAGGAACTGTTTTGCCGGTTTGGTGCCCTCGGTCGGCCACCCGACATACTTTGTTTGCATCTGGGTGACCTGGTTCGGCCGCCGGAGGATTTGACTTTCCGGGCCTGGGACTGGGGTAGGCCGCCCGATTATATTGCCCCCATAATCACCCATTGGCCATTGGACGCAGGGAGACCACTGGAACTGTCTCCGTTGTTTTTGGACTCCGCCTGTCATCATCCTCTTGGGTTGTGTGGTCCCATTGAGGTGTAAGGCCATTCGGTGTGTTAGTTCTGCTCTGTGCTTGCCTTTGTTAGTATGTGTTTTTTTTTTTCTCTCCCCCTCTTCTGTTTGAGGGACGTAATGTGATTTTTCTGGTAGGTTTTTTCTCTTGCCCTGTGTGTTCATGTGCATTATAGAGTATTGTATTTTCTGTTTCCCGTGCTCTGTAATTGCCTCATTTGTGTCTGTTTTAATTATGTGTCTGTTTTAATTATTGTGTCTGTTTTAATTATGATTTGCGCATTGGGGAGTATCCTCTCCCTCTAGGCCTGCTTCCCCATCCGCCCACCCTGCGGGGGGTGGGGGGTGGGGGGGCTTGGGTATCATTGGGCGTTCGGAGCTCACCCTTGAGGGGGAGATACTGTCATGGTTCGAGCGCCGATCTCGTCCGCGCTCGAGCCATGCATCATCTTTCCCAGGTTTGACAGTAGTGTTTATCTTCTGGCTCCCCGAGCCTTTATTGTGACAGCGCTTGGAGGGGTTTCCTGCTGTCAGGTCTGACAGCTGTGCTCCATTTCGGCTCATCAGCAGCTCTCCATTTAAGAGGGCTCTGGGAGCGGAATAATGCAGCAGTCTCATCAACAATTCGTCACAGATTTGTTAACGAGTCCTTCATGGTCGGGCGCATTGACCATCCTTGGGTTTTGATTGTAAGTGTGCTTCTTTATTGCCTTATGATCATCCTCTTCTAGAGTGATATGTTTCAGCCCACCGTGGCTCATTGTTTTGTGGTTCTTTTGTTAACAATAAACTGTGCAAACTTCACCGGTGTCTCTTGGCATCTTATGGTGGCTCACGAGGGCCACCGCATGACAAATCCTTTCCTTTCTTGAGCTCAGATTCTAAACCTGGAGTCAAACTACATTTCTAGACATTTATTTTTTATAACTTTTTCCTGTAAACTTTCTTTAAACTCACCATTTTTTAAAAAAAAATTTTGACTTTATGTTTAATTTCAAGGACTGACCATCTCCACACGAGAAACTAATTTCATCTCCTCGAAGTCATAGAAGTCTTTTAATTTTGCTATTGGATTAGATGTGTAATTATTCTCCAATTCTCTCAGGAGAAGTCACAGATCCACGACGCAGCTCGCCACGACGCAGCTGAAGAAACCAACCTCTCCTTTACACTGGACCGCAGCCCTTGTGATCAAACATATGAAACCTCATCCTGTGACAACATACCGGGATTCTGGGACATCAAAGAATATTTGCTTGTCAAATATTCCGACTTTTGGAGCCATCTAAGGACTACAGGACAACACAGAAGGATCTTCACTAATCCGTACTCACGTGAGCAACATTCTTTATCCATCTGCTGAATGAAACGTCTGAGATTTGAGAATAATTTGATATCTGATCAGATACCAAAATTAAAAGAACAATTAACATAACTCCTCTTTTCCTTAAAATTTCGTTTTCATTTTGTTAAGAGTAAGCCAGAATTTTTCATATAATTAGTCTAATTTTCCCCATAAATTTGCGTTGTTTTCCATAATCTGTTAGCTTCAAACTGATCTAAATTCAGTTTACAGTTTCACCCTGGTTCTGCAAATGTTCATATTGTTACTCTTATCATTTACAAGTATAATTTAATGATTAACCCCTTGCACTCCAGTCAATTTCCCTAAAAACGCCAAAAAATAATGTGCCCAAAGTAAATCCAAAGCTGTTCTTCAACCCTTTGCAGCATCTTCATGGGGTTGGTCTCATTTAAAAGAAAACACTTTGAATTTTTTGGCAAAAAAAACACATAATCTCTCTAAGTGCTCCGGCCACTGAGTTACAGTCATCTAAACATAGTGAACTTGAAGAAAATAAATTTGGCCTGGGTGTTTTTTCGGATACAAATGCTTGCAAATAGCACACAGCTTCAGATCCGGGCTGGAAAATGCAACAGAAATGTAGAACCAAGTGTTATCCAGCTGAGGTCCAAATTTTGTAACAATACCACAAAAAATGAATATATTACACAGCTTTATACTCAGGTAGTTCCCAGGCGTTTTGGAACTGTGCCAAATTGTGCCAAATGGCACAGTTTGGAAAAACGTCTGTAACTTTTGAATGATTCAATGTAGAAGCTTCATTTTGGGCTCTAATGAAAGGTGACACTCAGGGCTATGTCTGTGTGTGTGGGGTGGGGGGGTTGTCCCCCCCCCCCGCTACAGAGGACGGAGATCGGCCATCGCTACATGACAAATTACACTCGGATGTGGCGATGTGGCCACAGCAGCGCAGTCACCACGCCCCCCCCCTCGCTACAGAATAGTAGCGGCGGGGGGGGGGGCGTTCATGGTCCAGAGGCGGCGAACGAACCGTGTACCGTGGCGCACGCACTTCGGACATCATGCGCCGCACAGTTGTAATTTACCGATCGGTCAAAAGTCATTTTTGATTACAATTTTCAGGGATAAAAAATAATTTGGCTTATAACACTTTACCTCTTCACAGCCACATTGTCCTGGCCAACTTCTCTTCCTCATTGTCAGACGAACGCAACGCTGGTCCACTTGTGGTTCTGGTCTCGTGACCCGGTCAAAACATAATTCCATGATTGCGGTTTTGGTGAATGATTTACAACCTTCGTCGTCGGCCTCCGTCGGTCTATGATGACCATATAAGAGAATCCTAAACACTCTGCTGGAATTAAAAAAAAAAAATAAAGCACTGCCTGTGGCTGCTGAAGCAGTCTCTCTTCACCCAGCTTTAGACAAAACAGCTCAGCGAACTTCTGTGCTTCAATTGGCTTGCTGCGTTGGTAGGAGGTTCCTTCTTGCTAGGTTTTCAGTCATTGGTTCTTCAAGGTTTCAGAAACCCAATTCAAGGCTCTTATTAGTCGAATGAGAGGTCAATCATATCCAATCTGTTCGCGGCTGTGTCTGAAGTGGAAGAACTTTTTTTTTTTTTCAGTGCGCTCTCGTGCGCCCTCGTGCGCTCGAGGACTTACGAGAGCGCCCTCGTGCGCTCTGGGACGCAGAGACTTGCCCGTCCGCGGTACAACGGAGTGCAAGAGGTTAATGTGAATGATTGCAATGTCTTTTTATCATCATTTCATTTAATAAATATGTGAAAATGAGAAAATTGTTGGGAATTTATTTCATTCTGAGTCTGGTTTCAAAGCCCCCAGTATCGAATTCACTGAAATTTTGAGACTGATTATCAACTAATTTATTGAGTGATTAAACACATATAAAGTAAAATTAAAGATTAAATTGCTCCC
Organism: Pholidichthys leucotaenia; assembly: GCA_020510985.1. NCBI lineage: Eukaryota > Metazoa > Chordata > Actinopteri > Cichliformes > Pholidichthyidae > Pholidichthys > Pholidichthys leucotaenia. The sequence continues at coordinate 43,153,147 of CM035836.1, forward strand.
TGAAGAGGAGCTGATGCCCCACGAGTGTTTATTAACTTTTTATGTGTGTGTGGACCTGAAGTAAATTTCCGTTCCCGATACATTAATACAAATTAAATAATTTTTATACCTGAACATAATTATTAATCACACATATTGTTACGTGTTGGAGGAATAATTGTTGACACAGAATACACTGTAAAATGTAATTGTAAACCTTACTTAAAAGAAAAAGTGATCTTAACTAATTTGAGCCTTCTCTGTTGAGTCGACTCACTTAAACTTTTTTTGAATGAATGAATGAATTTATTTATTTCGGATAGTACATTACAGGTTAAAAGAAACTGTATAATATAACAACAAGGTCAAATTAGACAAAGACTCCTTCTACTATACAATTCCACGTGAGTTATCCGAAATGGGTGATGGCTGAAGCCGCAGCTTATATTGCCCACCCATATTCCATCCAAGAATTCAAAGGAGAAAAAGAGAAAACAAGACAAGAGCGATTACAATTTAAAACAAGGCTAAGACAAAATGTGACTGAGAGAAAAAAGAAAACTGAGCTAGTCTAAGTTAAGCGGTTACTATTCAAAAACAAATCTAAGACATAGTGTCACAGAGAAAAAAAGAAAAAAAGAAAAAACTAAGCTACAACACAACACAGGCTGGAAATGTCAATCCTTATGTGAGTTTACATGTCGTCTTGTAAATATGTTTGGAGTATTTCTTCCTTTAGTTTTTGTTTAAATTGTCCAAGCTTTGTACATGATTTTAATTCAGGTCCAAAATCGTTCCATAATCTGACACCTTGCACTGAAATACAGTGTTGCTTGGTGGTTGTTCTCACTGTAGGCTTTTGAAATATACATGTTCCTCTGAAGTGATATCGTTTCTCCCTTGTTTGGAACAACTTTTGGATATTTGCGGGCAGTGATAGATTCTTCACTTTGAACATTATTATTGCGGTTTTAAAGTCAACCAGATCTTTCAACTTGAGAGTTTTTTGTTTAAGAAAAAGTGGGTTTGTTGGTTCCCTGTAAGCTGCTTTGTTTATTATTCTAATAGCTCTCTTTTGAAGCATAAAGAGTGGATATATGTTTGTTTTATATGTATTTCCCCATACTTCATTACAATATGTCATGTATGGGAGTATTAATGAATGATACAAGGTGTATAGTGTGGGTTGATTCAGCAAATTTTTCACTCTGTGTAATATTGCAATTGATTTGGATACTTTACCTTTTATATAATTAATATGTGGCTTCCAACACAGTTTGTTATCAATTATTACTCCAAGGAATTTAGTTTCGGATACCCTTTCAATCTCTACACCATTTACACTGAGTTTGGGTACTGGGTAGTTGTGATGGTTGTTAAAGACTATAAATTTTGTCTTGCTTAAATTGAGCGTTAATTTGTTTGAATCAAACCACAGTTTCAGCTTTCCTAATTCCTTTCCGAGTGTATCCAGAAGTTGTTCCAAATTGTTTCCACTGCATAGCAGATTAGTGTCATCAGCAAACAATATTAAGTCCATTTTTTCTGAAACTTTACATATTGTAACGTGCTGCTCGATATGGCGACGTCCCACCGGGAGATTCGAACTCAAGCCTCTCGCTCCGGAGTCCCGCACCCTACCTGTGTCGCCAATAGGGTCAACCCACTTGGCAAGCCAAGCAGGGTGCTCATATTGAGTTCGCTACACTATATCATTTATATACATATTGAATAATAATGGTCCCAAAAAAAGACAACTTTCTACTGAGGCAAGTAAACAAACTTGTCAGCTGCAAGTTACCTATACTTAGAAAGTATGAGTGAACAAGAAGCGTCTGCAAAACCCGGAGAAACTCGGCAGCGTTCGGTAGCATTCGGCATCTCACGCTCAATAACACATGCGCAGTTGCCCACTAACGACCTGCTTTGTCGTGATGTTCGATACCACTGATTTCCGATCCGATACTGAGTAAAATTCAGGCTGGTATCGGCGATACCGATACCGATATTTTTGCGACTACACCTAATATGTCTTTTAAATCTAAAAAAAAATGCATGACGCACTTACCCAGGCGGAAGAAAAAGTAGTCCCACCAACCGTGTGTCACTTAGACAACATCTCAATAGTTTAGTTACTTTTCACAGTGTTTCTGTTAAGGATATACAGTATATGTGTATACTCGCTGCTCTTGTTTTTCCCTTGCCTTCTGATTGTTGCTCTGAGTGTTGCTGTCCCTGTGCTGTTGCAATCCTGGAATTTCCCCATTGTGGGACTAATAAAGGCTTATCTTATCTTATCTTCTCTTATCTTATACCTTACCTCAAATGACTTAAGTATCAATATTTTGATTTGAGTATCGATTCTAGAGCATAAAGATCCGGTATCGGAGGTATCGATATTTCAGGATCGATCCGCACATCACTACTGCTTTGAATGAGACGCGGCCCGCGGGCAAACAAGCAGGAAGAGACATAAGAGACTGCAAAGTGTCACGGTAAGTTTAACTTTATACAGAGCAAACGTATAATCAGTATTTTTGTCATATAATTTATTCGTTAGTCCAAGTTTGGAGGTGAATAAAAGAGGTGAGCTAACGTTAATGTAAAGATTAACGATTTCCCTCTTTGCTCCAGTCTAAAGTTAATGTAAAGATTAACGTTAGCATGTGAAAGCTAAAGTTAACCAGCCCTTACGTGATGCAAAACTGTAAGGAAAGTGTACATTTAGAGATAACTGGAGTTTCAGAAAACACAGCCTGCTCATTAACGGTTAAAAAAGCAACTCTGCTGATCCTTCAGGGCCACTCTTCAACTCGGCAATCATGTAATTCATTTTTCAGCTCTTAATTAAACAAAATTGACTTTGTCGTTGTCCATGGCTCATTTTTTAACATGGCGGAGATGTTTTTAGTTTACTGTTGTCCTTTTTTATACTGGTCACATATATACAGTTTGGTTTGATTGGTTTTGTTGTTTCTTTTGTAGGTTTTGATTTCTGAAGACAGAAACCTAGCTATGCATTGGAAGTGTAAGTACTGCTTGTTTTCTTCTGAAAAGAGAGTTCAACTATTCAAGCACTACCGCTTAAAAGGAACTCTGATTATACTGGCATGTTAGCTCTATATGCTTTATTTTTATGTTACTAACATAACTATAATATAATTTTTTTGAAAATAATTCCCAGTTTTATATATTTTTAAAAAACTTTATTACGATGTAAATCGCCATTATTGTTTACGTCGCAATGCATTCTGGGTAGTGACGTAGAAAGGTTGCAGCCGTTTTTTCTGTCTTATACAAGCCAAGAAGCGAAGCGCCTAACTACTGCCATTTGTCAGTGAAAATGCCACATTGCGCGGCTTTTGGATGTAATTTCCAATCAAAGGGAAATAAAGAGAGCGGGGTAAGCCTCCATAGCTTTCCTAAAGAGGGAAAGTTGAGGAAAAAGTGGGGCGGCAGCGGCTCAGCAGGTAGAGCAGGTCGTCTAATAACCCGATGGTTGGCGGTTCACATCACGCTCTCCCCAGATATCCTGCCGTTGTGTCCCTGGGCAAGACACTTCACCTGCATTGCCTCCAGTGCCCATAACACTGGGTATGAATGTGTAAAAATGTTTAAATGCTTGGTGGTGGCCGGATTGCTGCTGCTGCTGGCGTGGATTGGCGGAATTGTGATGGATGACCTTGAAAATCTTCCACATGCCATGTGCTTGCTCTTTGGACTTACTTATGCCCTGAATTTAGAGTACCCACAACAACTGAAATATACCTTTGACTTCATTCAAAGGGTGCTTCTCTCACTTGGACATAAATCCCTAAAACCAAAGATACAGTCACTCAAAAATCTTTTGATGCAATGAGTGGATGTAATCACGATGTGAATTTGACGTGACATCTTGGGTCACATTGATACCTTTACCCTTATTGGAAAAGTGATTTTTTTTTTCTTGTTTGATCCTTTTTTGTGGGAGGCAGCCTCATCGCCCTTTCAATCTACTGAATGGTTTTATGTTCATGTGGAGAAACATAACTACCTACTTTCCTTTTAGCTTTTGTTTTTCCTTTTGTGTTGATGCTGACATGATTGTGGTGATATTGATTACCAGCATCAGATTCTTTAGCCAGTTATCTCTGACTTCATATCTGTTGAAAGTCAATCTCTAGTGCAATTCTAAACTCATCCACTAAGAATTTAAATCAGAAAGCTCTGAGCAGTTTTTAGAGGGAGCTGTCTCAAACATAAGAATTACAGTTGCACATTCAGTTGAAATAGTGATTTGATTTTGCAGTCATGCAATAGGTGGATTGGAAACAGTTATCTGCTGTTCACTTTATTGATGTTAAGATAAATGTTAGGCCCTGCAATTGACTATTGAGTTTATGTATAGTTCACACCATAGTCAACAGAGATATTTAAGCAGGGATTCTCAAGTTTTTGACGACTGAGGGCTGTTTTAGGGACTCAATATTAGATTGAAGGCCGCCCAAGAAAAAAAGTCATGTCACTTTTTTCTGAAGAAGTTAGTTTTTTATATTACATGCTTTCTATGTAATATAAAAATTTTGTTTTACATGATTTTGCAACTTTTTGGCATCTTTCCTGCAATTTTTGCCTCATGGCATGATTTGGCCTTTTTTCCCCTTTGTTTGTAATAAAAAAAGCAACTTTTGCACAGACTTTTTCTCTAAAAAGTGTCCCATGTGACTTGTGACATATAATGGGGTCACAAGCGAAAAAAGGTTGTTTTAACTGTTAATTAAAAAACTGAATTGCAGAACAAATATAATGTATGCATTGCATGTCACCTTTACTCAGTGGGTCGCCAAAAACGTCTCCGAGGGCCACCATTGGCCCAGGAGACTGCACTTTAAGAACCCCTGTATGTAAGGTATGTGTTCTGAACTAAGTTATATTAATAAACTTTGTTTTCCATTCAAACTGTTGTCTTTCTTTGTTTCAATAGCTTATTACTTTAAGTTCAGCTTACTTGAACATATCAAGGCAATCGGTTTCCTAATATTTTGCTAGTAATGTGAATGCTTAAACTAGTAACGATAACTCATTTTTGCAAGTACTGCTTAATTAAACATCACTCACAAGATTAAGTAGTCAAAATTAACATTTTATAGTCAACCTAACTAATGATTTTGAGTTTGCCTTACTCAAGTTTACTGCTATTGTATGAGTTGTCTGAATTTATATTTTTTTGTTAACCTAACTAATGATTTTGAGTTTGCCTTACTCAAGTTTACTGCTATTGTTTGAGTTGTCTGAATTTATATTTTTTTGTTAACCTAACTAATGATTTTGAGTTTGCCTTACTCAAGTTTACTGCTATTGTATGAGTTGTCTGAATTTATATTTTTTTGTTAACCTAACTAATGATTTTGAGTTTGCCTTACTCAAGTTTACTGCTATTGTTTGAGTTGTCTGAATTTATATTTTTTTGTTAACCTAACTAATGATTTTGAGTTTGCCTTACTCAAGTTTACTGCTATTGTATGAGTTGTCTGAATTTATATTTTTTTGTTAACCTAACTAATGATTTTGAGTTAACTTCACTCAGGTTTACTGTCATTATCTGAGTTGTCGGAACACAGTTATTTTCAGCTTTAACAACTTAAAATGAATCATCTATTTTACTTGAGAATTTTGAGGCAATCGGTTTCCTTAATTTTTTTAAGTAAAGTGAACTTATTACATTTTACAGTGTACACCAAAGAAAAAATCCTTATTCTTCTTCGTCTTTTTCCTTCTTTGAGCTCAGAAAACAGATATGGTCGCCATCATTGTCATGCATTTTCACATAAAACGGCATCATACACAAAAAATTGCTGTGGGATACAAACGAAATTGACGTGGGATAATCATAAGAGTTTGTAGATGTGGGAGAGAGCACAAATGACTGACAAAATGCAAAATAACAACCACAATGGATGAAAACGGACCGACCATGCCAGCGAGCCAGCCCCCTTTGCCAACGGTGACAGATTTCTTTGTTTGTTTACATTGTACTGATTTTCTTGTTCATATACTTTGAAGATAAGATAACAACATACCCCTGTAGAAAAAATTGTGTCAAAAAAACAGAACCATTCTTTGTGTAAATATGTCCAAAGTCCACTTTTGCCTGAGCTCTGTAATTCGATATAGCTCCCGTGGCATTATGCAAATTAGATGTGTAAATTTATTCCTATCTGAAAGTTTAGATCAAATTCTACATCTTTCTAATTGACAGTAAGCTATTATCTCTTGCAACTTTCAAGTTATATCCTTGGATAGCTCACCAGAGGATTTGAATATTTTCTTGACAAAAAATCTATACTACTCTTGACCACTAAGGTTCATGGTGCCAAACGGCACATGGGACAGTTGGTGTGGCAGATGAAAGCTACAAAGTTTGTCCTTTTAACTATCAATATGTCATCATCTATTCTGCATTTATGAACACAAAAATTCCTTGCAGCAGCATGTTCTTGTGTTTGTGTGGGATTTCTTGATGGATGTGCTTCCCTTTGAACTGAACTTCTTTGAGGAAGGCCTTTTTTTTTTCTTTTTTTTTATTACTTATTTTGTACCTGTAGGTAGATTTGTTTTGCAGTCTGGTGACAAACCACCAGCTGCCGGTCACTGCGTGCGCAAGCGTCCCTTAACTCCTTGACCTGCATGTTTTTGGCATGTGGGAGGAAACTGAAGAAATCCCGGAGTAAACCCACGCAAACACGGGGAGAACATGCAAACTCCACACAGATCACTGTTGGCCGGCGGCAGGGATCGAACCCACGATCTCACTGTCCCCGCGATCCCCCGGCCGAGGGTAAAACTGTGCTGCCACAGTGTTAACCACTGCGCCACCGTGCAGCCCCGTGCAGGCCTGTTGTGTTTCTGACCATTCCTGCCTCTCTAACGTTCTTTAGAACTTCAGCAAATGAGATTTTCTTACTACTTCGAATTTTCTGGGATTCTCTGGCTTCCCTCTGCACAACACATCCTCCATATGCAGCACTGTGCTCACGCCCACAGTTGCAACACTTTACGTTGGTGTCCTTTTCACATTTACCATATTCATGTTCCCCTCCACACCTAGTGCATCTTAACCTTACCTTACATTGCTGAGCAGTGTGACCCATCCTTTGACATTTGTAGCACCTGAGTGACTTTGGGACGTATTCTCTGACACTGTAATACAGGTATCCTATTTGAACTGATGTAGGGAGTGTTTCCTCAAACTGAATCATTACATACAGTGAATCCTGCAGTGAACATTCTCTTTTACTCTTTAGCCTTTGCACATCATTCACTTTTGCTTTTTGGATTTCGTTTTTCACTTCTTCCATAGACATGCTCAAAGGGACACCTCATATATCTCCCCTTAATTTTGCTGTTGCGCAGGAACATAGCCTTCATTTTTCTCCGTGTAGACATGACATTCTCAGTATTTTTTCTTGCTGTTGTTTACTTGATACATGTATTAACACCCAGTTAGTGTTCAAGAACTTTGCAAACTTAATTCTCCCAATCTCTTCCTCAACAGCTTTTCTTAGCTTAAAGGCGTCGGACAGACGGAAATTCAATATCGCTAAATCATATCTCAAATTGTTGTCTGAGACGAGCTAATTTGAACCGCACATGTTTTGGTGTCAACAAATGTCGCATGAGGTGACAATGCGCTCTTGAAGTATGCTGTCGTGGACAGCTGGCTGACTCAGCCAAGCGATCAGCGACTAGATGGCCACTGACTGTGTGACGTCATTTCGGGAAGACACACGCACACGGTCGCGGCCATTGCTGTGTTTTGCTTCATGCAACACTTAATGTTTATGTTTTAAAATTGGCGATTACGGATATTTCTCGGAATACTTGTGGATTACAAATAGATTATTTATTAACATTAGGATTTCAGAAATCGAATTAATTATGGTTTGTCGTTGTGTTGTCTACGGGTGCGACGTTATACCAGCGGAGCATGCTGTGAGTGTTTTTGAATTTCCCGTCCCTGTGAAAATCAGAACGGCATGGGTGAAATTCGTTCAGAAAACGCGAAAAAATTGGACTGATGTCGGTAAAACACCAAACATGTGCAGTAGACATTTCGTTGACAGCGATTTTGAGAATAAGATGCAAGTTGAAATGAAATTTGCAAAAAGATTGCTGATAAAGAAAACGGCTATTCCAACTATATATCCCTCGATTCCCAAGTCTGACTCTGAGAAAGGGGTCAGTGACAGTGGCGTGAAAAGCAAGGGTGATCTACCGAGCCGATCAGCTGTCAGAAAACGAGAAGTAAACAGGGTAAGTTTTTTATTTTTAATATTCACTGCAAATGTTTACTAAACACCTTAAATGAATTCCAAGCCATGGTTTGCATTGCCTCACCAACTTATCAAATATTAGCATATTAGGGTGTTCATACTAATCAAAAATGAAATATTAAGCGCTGTATAGGGAGGTTGTTGTGCCTGTTTGATCAATTTATATTTCTTTGTATGTAATCAAATTTGAGACCTCTGGGATAAAATTATGATGATCTACTTTTTTTGCAGATTTTATTTTCATTTTGCACCAAAGAGTGTACACTTCTCATTCCTTGGAATGTTGACAAGGTGAGGCGATGCAATATGTCACCAAAAATATGAAATGCAATTATAATAACAGTGCCATTTACATAGAGTTTCTGCTGATAGACAGATCACTTATGTGTCCAAAAATAAATCATTGTGACAATATTCTAATTACAGACTTTGTTTAGCTGCAATGCACTTTAATGAAAATGCAGGCCGCAAGCAGGCACAGAATCGTGATGGTGAGCCGGTCTTCATCATCAGGTACCCAAAATTCAAGAACGGCAGATATACACTGCAAGCAAAGAAAGTTGATCCAACTTTCGGTGAGTATACGAAATATTAGGATCATTTTCTAGGCTTGTATATGATATTTACAGTGGGTGGAGGGTTGGTCTTCATTCAACTTTCACATTTCATATCTTTTATCAAATTTTGTTAATTTGAGTCAAATTTTTATTTCATACTCTAGTCAAATGGATGTCTAATTTTTAGTGAATATATTTTTTTCAGAATATGTGGATGATCTGACGAAAACTCTGTTCAACAAAACCTTGGTTGATCCAACCCACTTATGGGAGCAGTGGCACTATGTACAAGCCAGAGTTCCCGCCACATTGAGTGCCAAATTTCAGCGTCCCATCAAAACTGATGCTGTTGAGCAACATGTATCTAGATTTTCAAAATCAAACATGTAAAAGTAAAAAGAAATTTCCAATTACCAATGAAATTTCAGCTTTCAATTTTTAGGGAAGCAACATATTTGCTAAGAAAAACAAATATAATCCTAACATTGTAAGAGAAATGTGCTTTTAAAAATGGAACCCTAATTTTATACCATATAATGGTAGAAAAATTACTCAAATGTATATGACATGCGACTTAGATGAATGCTGAACTATGAGAATTATAACATTGACATGAACATTAATAAACTCAATATATAATTTTACAAAACTTTATTTAAATAACATTGTTCACAAATCTAATCTTGGTAGGCAAAATCCCTTGTAGTGATCCGATGGGAATGTTTCTTTGATGAGGCTCACAGCACAGGCAGGCAACATAACCCTCACTTCTTTCCCAAGATATCCCCAACACCACCGGACCAGTTACCTGTAGGCTATGAATCTGTATCGCCTGAAAAATATGGGGTTGGCATTGATTATTCCGTTTGCATTGATTATTGAATGTTATTGAATGATTTGTTCATAATTCATCTGGAAAATTAAATCACATGAATAAATATTGTTTATAAACTCACTCGTGTTGACTTGCGTCATGATCACCATATTGCTGTCTGTAGGCCAGATAAGCTGTCTGTAAAACCCAGATGTCAAGACAGACAGAACGAAAACCGGGGTGATCATTGATACACTTTGGTAGATTATCATCGGTGTATCCACAGCCCTTCAGTTCTTCTATTTTCTCCTTCACCTTAAATATCTCCTGGCAGCACCGACATTCACTTGATGTTGGCATAATGTTACATTTCTCACAAGTGCACCTCTGCAAAAAAAAAGGTATAATCAGATGCTTAGAATAAACTAATGGCTCGTGGGAGTACTATGTAAATTGGTCTATGAAGTTTGACTAGAAAAAATTAAAAACATGTAAAAATTTTGACCGGAAAGAAAACTTATAGTAAACCAATAATGAATCATTATAATTCTTAAACATGACCCATCAATCTCTTAGAGAATTATGTAGCTTTTGAGACAAGTATTAACATGATGATGATTAACAACATGTCATGACAAACTCGTAAAGTAAACTTATTATCGCTCACATAGATTATCCATTTATTTCGAATGAAAATGATTCTAAATGTTTCTAATGTTTCTAAGTCGCCAAATAGGGCAGCGAGTGACCAATTGGTAATTTTAGTTTGAAAATTAAGTGTGTGACCATGCATGTCGCCAAAAAAAAATATTTCTAAGCATCATTTACCAAGATAAATCTTCGAGCTGATCGTCGTAAACTTGGTCTGTTCCCGTCTCTTTTTAGTCTTCCTCCTCTCCCTCTGGCTCGAACAAATAAGGCTGAATACCCCCCTCAGCACCACCAAAAACTACTTCATCATCAGATTCTTCATTTTAAATGTCATCATTTATATTGAGGTCGTCAAACTTGAGAAAATAATCGCTGTCCGAATCACTTTGCTCTCGTTCTGCCATTTTCTTAGTCTTCCCGAAATGACATCACTACTGCCGAGAGATGGCGGTACTGCAGCATCACTGAGTGAAAGATGGGCTATGACCAAATAATGTCATTTATGGAGGCTGGTGACACATATTAAATCAGGGGAATGGGCAGAATGGAATATTTTCATACAATCAGTTGATTGGTTCAATAAAAAAATGTCACTGTCCGAGTCCTTTAACAGGATGATAGTGCCCCCCACCCTGATTGAACTCAATGATAACCTTCCACTCATTTCCTGCATCATCCACCTGCCGTCCATGTTGACTGGTTCGTGTTTTCTTAACATTGTTACTCCTTCCCATGTCACTCTCATCTGACCAGTTTCTTGCTCTTGTCACAACTCGCCGCTCATCATCCGCCTCAGCTGCGTGCACACCTGCGCCTCGTCAGCCGCGGGCTATTTAGCCCACTCAGCCCTGTGCAGCCGTCTGGAGCCGTCTGTTCGCATCGGCACTTCTTCGCAGTTGGATCATCTCCTGATCATCAGCGAAACTACGCTTCAACGTAAGCATTCCTTACCTTTTTGCAAGTCTTCTCCCCTGTGCACAGGTGGATTCCCTGGCGGCGGATACCCTGTCATCGCTACCCAATCCTCACCATCGTCACAGGCTCTGCAGGACGCTGTCTTCCGGGCTTCTCCCTTGGCCAACGCCAGCCACCTGCCACCCACATGTAAGCAGCACACAGCTCATTATTCCTGTTCAGGTGTGGTGCCCTTTACCCCTGTCCTCTGCTCTCTCCATAGGGTTGTCCGGCTGTACGGCGCACTGCTCTGCTTCCTGTGCATCAGCGTTCACCCTCATCACATTTACATATCTCACTCATCCATCCAGACACACCTGCTTGTTGAATAAAGCTGTTAAATCTATCCTGAGCCTGCGTGCATGTTTCCTGAGCCGGACATTATATCAGTACGGCTCCAGCAAAGCGGCTCAGCAGACAGCGGGCTCACACGCCGTCTTTCCACCCTCGAGGCTCGGGTGGATTTAATAGCCCACCAACAGCAGGTGATATTGAACCAGTTGGTAAACATCACTCACCGGTTAGACCGCTTGGACCCCCAGCAGGCGTTCCCCTCGGCTCGTCAGGGAGGGGTAGCTCCTGCCGCTCCGGTGGCCGGCCAGTCTGCCGCTGGAACGCCAACCCGGCTCACACCTATTCCAACCCCCGCCCGCTTCAGCGGGAAGCTCGGCGGAGCGCGGGGGTTCATCGTGCAGTGTGAGTCGGTGTTTCTGCGCGTTCCCGGGGATTTTCCCTCAGACCACAGCCGAATTGGCTATATTGGTAATCTTCTGGAGGGGCGAGCGTTAACTTGGGCTTACGCCGTTATGGCGAAGCCCAGTTACGCGAACCTCTCCTACAGCCAGTTCGTGCAGAGCTTTCTCGAGGTGTTCGACCATTCCCGGCGTGATGGCGTCCTCACTGACTGTCTCCTTGGACTCCAACAGGGAAGCTGGTCAGCGGCGGACTACGCTATCGACTTCCGGGTTGCAGCGGAGGAGGTAGCCTGGGGTGAGGCGTCACTCTGTGGCATCTTCCTCCGCAGCCTCAGCTCTGGTCTGAGGGATGAGCTGGCCGGTCGAGACCTTCCGGAGATGCTCTCGGAGCTAATCTCCGTGACTATTAGTTTGGATAACAGGCTACGTGAACGGTCCACCGAGCGGAAGTTAATCGGCCGCTCGCTTGGAGGCTCCGTCCGCACGCCTCAAGCCTGCCCCCTGGCGTTACCTCCTTCGGAGTCTTCCGAGGAATGGGAGGCGATGGTGGTTGGTCGGTCAAGGCTCCCCCTAGCGGAGAAACAGCGTGGAGCATTGCCCGGAGAAGCCAAACAGGGAGGTCCGCGAGTCACTGTAGGGGACCTCGCGGACTCTAACTGGTCAAATCCCCTCACTAGTCTATCACTGCCCATTCGATTTTGTCACAATACCACGGGGCACCTCACACACGCACTGGTGGAGTCAGGAGCAGAGCAGAGCTTTATTTCTAAGAGCCTGGCAACCCAATTGGGCATCCCCTGCCACCCTCTGGCTGCTCCTCTCAGCCTTGTCACCCTCTCCCGTGCACCCCTTGGACAAGTGACTCATCGCACCCAGCCGGTCCCTGTTATTATCTCAGGAAACCACCGGGAGGATCTCACCCTGTACGTTCTGTCCTCCTCTGTGTCGCCTGTCATCCTAGGGTACCCCTGGTTATGTCTGCACAACCCTGTGCTGGATTGGCAGACAGGAAGAATCGCCTCCTGGAGTTCCTTCTGTATGGGTACCTGCCTACAGTCCGCAGCCTGCGCCCCGTCCTCTCCCCCTCCGGCCAAGGACGCCGCGCCTCTGGATCTTTCTCTGGTGCCCTCGGAGTTCCATGACCTGGGTCTCGTATTTAGTAAGTCCAGGGTGATGTCTCTTCCTCCTCACCGGCCCTACGACTGCGCCATCAACATCCACCCGGGGGCGCCCCTACCATCAGGACACCTCTACAGCCTGTCAGCGCCGGAGCGAGAGGCAATGGATAGTTACATCAAGAAGTCACTCAACGCTGGAATCATCCGTCCCTCCTCGTCTCCGCTCGGCGCAGGGTTCTTCTTCGTGTCTAAGAAGGATGGGTCACTCCGCCTCGTATCGATTTTTGGGCCCTGAATGACATCACGGAGAAGGACCGTTACACCCTGCCTTTAATGGACACTGCTTTCCACTCCCTCCAGGGGGTGACCTGGTTCACCAAGTTGGATCTCCGCAGCGCATACCACCTCGTCCGGATCCGGGAGGGGGATGAGTGGAAGACGGCCTTTTGAACGCCTAGTGGTCACTTCGAGTATCTGGTGATGCCGTTTGGACTGACCAACACCCCTGCTGTATTTCAACGCCTAATCAACGACGTCCTGCGTGATTTCCTTGGCCTCTTCGTGTTTGTGTACGTGGATGACATCCTCATCTTCTCCAGGTCACGGGAGGAACACCAGGTTCACGTGAGGCGGGTCTTACAATGGCTGCTGGAGAACAGGCTGTATGTCAAGGCCGAAAAGTGTGAGTTTTACGCCAAGACCACCTCCTTTTTAGGATTCGTAATCTCACACAACCAAGTCCTTCCTGACCCCGCGAAGGTCAAAGCGGTGGTTGAGTGGCCCACGCCGACCTCCAGGAAGAGGTCCAACAGTTTATTGGGTTTGCCAACTTTTACCTCCGTTTTGTGCCCAATTTCGGTGCCATCGTTGCCCTGTTGACCTGTCTCACTTCCCCCAAGAACCCCTTCCGGTGGACTGAAGAGGTCGCTGCAGCGTTCCAGGCGTTGAAGACGGAGTTCTCCTCCTCCCGAGTCCTTACCCAGGTTGACCCCGTGCTGCAGTGTTTGGTGGAAGTCGACGCGTCGGAAACGGGAGTGGGGGCGGTGCTATCCCAGCGATCACCCACCGACGGGGTCAAGCGACCCTGCGCCTTCTTCTCACGGCGTCTGTCTCCGGCCGAGCGGAACTACGACGTCGGGGACAGGGAGCTTCTCACCATCAAGCTCGCCCTGCAAGAGTGGCGCCACTGGCTGGAGGGGGCTGCGTTGCCGTTCGTGGTGCTGACAGACCACAAGAACCTGGAATATCTTAGATCTGCCAGACGTCTGAATGCCCGCCAGGCGCGCTGGTCTTTGTTCTTCGCCCGGTTCCGCTTCACCATCACCTACCACCCTGGTTCTAAGAACGGCCTGCCCGATGCCCTTTCCAGGTAGTTTGCCCCCGAGACGTCAGAAGAGCCGGGTCATACCATTCTGCCCAGCTCGTGTGTGGTAGGGGCGATTTCCTGGTCCATCAGGGACAAGATCCGGAGGGCGCAGGAGACCGAACTGGACCCTGGCAGCAGACCGGAGGGAAGGCTGTTTGTCCCATCTACTGTCCGGGGGGAGGTCATCCATTGGGTTCACACCTCCAAACTCGCCTGTCACCCTGGTGTTTCACGGCTTGTGGATCTCCTCCAGCGTTCCTTCTGGTGGCCAGGGCTTCAGAGGGACGCCACCAACTACGTCCGGGGGTGCCCTGTGTGTGCCACCGGCAAGTCAGGCAATTCTCCCCCCGCGGGTCTGCTCCAGCCCCTGCGGATCCCGGGCAGGCCCTGGTCCCACATAGCCCTCGACTTCATCACCGGTCTCCCGACCTCCAACACCTATGACGCTGTGCTGACCATCGTGGATCGTTTCTCCAAGGCTGCCCACTTTGTGCTACTTCGGGGCCTCCCAACGGCACAGGAGACAGTGGACCTTCTGGTTCAACACGTGGTCAGGCTGCACGGGATACCGCTGGACGTCGTCTCTGATCGGGGGCCCCAGTTCGTCTCAGAGGTATGGAGGTGTTTTTGCAACGCCTTGGGGGCCACAGTAAGCCTCTCCTCCGGCCACCACCCGCAATCCAATGGGCAGTGTGAACGGGCCAACCAGGAGTTGGAAGCTGCCCTACGCTGCGTCACTTCCTCCAACCAGTCTTCCTGGAGCACGCACCTGGCCTGGGTGGAGTACGCCCACAACACGGCACGGTCTTCTGCCACAGGGATGTCCCCCTTCAAGGCGTCCTTGGGATATGACCCAACATTGTTCCCGGAGCAGGAGGATGAGCTGGCCGTCCCATCCATCCAGGTGCACCTGAGACGTTGTCGGAGTCTGTGGACCAAGGCGCGCGGCGACGCGCAATAGCACCACGGCGAATCGCCACAGGAGACCGGCCCCTGCCTACCAGGTGGGCCAACGAGTCTGGTTGGCCTCTCAGGATATTCACCTCAAGGCTGAGAGGAGGAAGTTGGCCCCATGCTTCATTGGTCCCTTCACCATCTCGAAAATCATTAACCGGATGGCTGTGCGTCTGGCCCTCCCCCCTCCCTCCGCATATGTCCCACCTTCCACGTGTCCAAAATCAAGCCCGTGGTCTCCGATTCCCTCTGTTCCCCGCCCGCGGCGCCGCCCGCGCCTCTGATGATCGACGGCCACCCGGCCTGGAGAGTCACTTCCATCGTGGACTCCCGGCGCCAAGGTCGCGGGCTGCAGTACTTGGTGGACTGGGAGGGATTCGGCCCTGAGTGGAGGTCCTGGGTGCGCTCTTCTTTAGTGTTGGACAGGAGTCTCATCACGGAGTTCCACCGGGCGCACCCGGACAAACCAGCGGCAGGAGGCGCTGCTGGGGGGGGGGGGGGGGAGTAGTGTCACGACTCGCCACTCATCATCCGCCTCAGCTGCGCGCACACCTGCGCCTCGTCAGCCGTGGGCTATTTAGCCCACTCAGCCCTGTGCAGCGGTCTGGAGCCATCTGTTCGCATTGGCACTTCTTCGCAGTTGGATCATCTCCTGATCATCAGCGAAACTACGCTTCAGCGTAAGCATTCCTTACCTTTTTGCAAGTCTTCTCCCCTGTGCACAGGTGGATTCCCTAGCGGCGGATACCCTGTCATCGCCACCCAATCCTCACCATCGTCACAGGCTCTGCAGGACGCTGTCTTCCGGGCTTCTCCCTTGGCCAACGCCAGCCACCTGCCACCCACAAGTAAGCAGCACACTGCTCATTATTCCTGTTCAGGTGTGGTGCCCTTTACCCCTGTCCTCTGCTCTTTCCATGGGGTTGTCCGGCTGTACGGCGCACTGCTCTGCTTCCTGTGCATCAGCGTTCACCCTCATCACATTTACATATCTCACTCATCCATCCAGACACACCTGCTTGTTGAATAAAGCTGTTAAATCTATCCTGAGCCTGTGTGCGTGTTTCCTGAGCCGGACATTATGTCAGCTCTTACTATTCTTTCTGCCTCCATAATTGCTCTTTTCTGCCTCACAGACCTGGATACTATCCACTCCATCTCATTTTTATTGAGCCCGCCAGAGCTAGATGACATAATGTTACAGTCAAAGTACAGTTTATGCTATATGCCACAAACAAATCACTCCTGCTGTCTCAACCGTGCACCTGTCAAAGTTCATCCCTCCAGCAATAAAACGCTGCCTCAGGCAACCAGTTGCTTTGTATGAGGCTTTAAGGCTTCTCTCCAGACAGGTTAATGAAGGAAGTTTGGGGCAGGGCCAGCCCTACATCATAGTTTCAGTTGAAACTTGCTCCATTTCCTTTTCTGATTTCACCTTCTACCAGTTCACACTCACTGCGCTGAATAACACCAACAGTTCAGTCATGGCCTGGGCCAAAATGGTTCCAGTTCTCCTCCTGTTGTGGTTCTCTAATCTTGTCTGTTCTAATGCAGGTAAGTTGCTTATTAGAACACTGTTATGATTGGAGTTGTTCTGCATAGACAACAACTCACCTTTCTTTCTTTCTTCTGGGTTCTGTGTTGGCCCTGTTTGCGTTTGCCCACATGGACGTTACCTGTTGATACCAAGTATCAACTTATTTTCTCATAAATTTGATATTTTCTTGTAAATTTGTGAATTTTCTGCCCAATTTGATCATTTTTTTCTTGAAAATTTTAAGCTTTCTCACAAATTTGCAACTTTTTTTCCTTGTAAATTTGTTATTTTCTTTCAAATTTGTAAGTTGTTTCGATAAATTTGTGACATTTTTTTTGTCATGATCTGAGCACGGCGGGGGGGGGGGGGATTCAACCATGCTTTGTCTCTTTGCCTTTTTGTTTTTCCTTCTACTTTGTTTTCACAATTGTTTCTTTGCATGATTTATTTTCCTTTTTACATTCAGTGTAGTTTTGTTTCCATATTTGGGTTTAGTTGTCTTTATTTGTTTCCACTTTAATGTTACCAGTGTCCTCTCTTTCTCTCTCAGGAGCTACAGTTGTCAGGGGCACTCCCTGGTTGTGGGCGGGGCTCCTATCAAACTGTCAGTTCCGCCTCCTCTCCTCATGACTCACAGCTGATTGTCATTTTCTCCCCAGCCCGCTCATGTCATTCACACTGGGTACTACTTGTGTTTGATTGTTTCTAGCCTTATTTAAGGGCCGTTATTTTCATTTCTCATTGCTAGCGTTGTCCAGCGTGTGGATCTCTCTGCCCTGAAGGGTGATTCATGACAGTAGACTCTAGCCAGTCAGAGATCCACAATCTGGACTGCAGTTTGTGATATTTATTAACCAGAACACAAAATCCCAAACAGTGCAAAAACAGAAAATCCAAACAGAAATACAACCAGACTTACAGCACACCAGATCAGGGCCAGGATTCTGGTGGAGACGATAACTGAGACTCTAGCAACGAAAGTAGAAATAACATCACAGACAAATAACTCCAAAATACAATATTATACAAATCAGGAAAAACAAAAATGCAAAGAGACAGAGCACGGTGGAATTCGCCCCCCCCCCCCCCGCTTAAATTGTGACCTTTTTTTTTGTAAATTAGGAACTTTCTCAAAAATTCTCTACTTTTTTACTATCAACTTTTCCTCATAAATTTGAAACTTTTTTCCTATAAATTTTCAATTTACTCATCTATTTGTTACTTTTTTTGTAAATTTGCAACTTTTTCTAATTTTTCCCTCATATTTTTGACTTCTTGTAAATTTGTAACTCTTTTCAAGTAATTTTATGATTTCTTTCTTGTAAATTTGCAACTTTTCACATACAAATTTGCAACTTCTTTCTCAAAAATGTGCCTAGTTTTTCTTGTCATTTTTTAAAAAATTTTTACTCAGGTATTTGCAACTTTTTTTAATTAAAAAAAAACAACAAAAACATTTGCATCTTTGTCTCAAATATTTGCAGTTCTTTCCCTATAAATATGCAACCTTTTACTCAAAACTTGCAGATTATATTAGAGGATATGTGTGGACAGTTTCTGTTGTATTTCCCTCAGATTAGCACTTCAGACTCTGTTTATCGCTGTAAAGACTCACTGCCTCAGTGGTCTCATTACCTCTCTCCTTCAGTCCAGAAGATCTCTATCACAGCCCCACCTGGACTAGACATCACCCTGACCTGTAGGGTTCCCAACAACACATCGGTCACTGTGCTCCACTGGACCAGACCAGACCTGAAACCAGAGTTTGTCCTGCTGTACCAGGACAATAAAACCCATCCTGACCATCAACATTGGTCTTTTAAGAACCGAGTCCTGCTGAAGGACGAACAGATGGAAAATGGAGACCTGTCTTTGATCTTGAAGAACGTGACAGTTCACGACAGTGGGACATATGATTGCCATGTCCTAAAGGGAGGAACGAACCGTGGAAAGAGAACCCCAGAGCATGCCAGCATCAATGAGCTGACAGTTAAAGATTCAGGTAATCAGAGGTGAAGAGGATGTTAATGAGAGTTTCTGTGGTGTGCTTTGGTCAAAATAATTCAGGGTTCAATTTCTGCAGCACCATTTTACACACAGAAAAGCAGCTCTCCTCAAAAAGTGCACTGCTTTAATTGCTGACTAGTCCCATTTAACACCACCCTCCCTCTTTCAGTATTCCTCTGAGATTTGTTTGGATGGTGATATGACTGGCGCCTAGCGGCTGCCCCGGCCTTGGATGCGCTCTGCAGAGCGTGCCCAAAAGCCAAGTCACGTTTTGTTACCTTGTATTATACATGTGTAATGACAATAAAGTTGAATCTCATCTCATCTCATCTCATATGCTTAAGGCTATTGTTAGCTGTTAGCTTTAGTTGTTGTGCTAAACAACATACTAACAAATAGTGACTGAATGTCAGAGTATAAAAGGCAAAATAAATCATTATCGGAGACAGGGGTGTGTGGTTTTAGTGGTTGAGAGCATATGGCCAGTCACTGGGGAGTAATAAACATGGAAACAAACCTGAATGAGTGAATGGGTAACTCTGCTAATGACAGCTAACCACTGCTAATCAAGGAACTGTCCGGTCCAAAATATAACAAACTATAATAAGATAAGATGAACATTTATTAGTCCCACAATGAGGAAATTACAGGATTGCAGCAGCAAAGGGACAGCAGCACTCAGAGCAACAATAAATAAGATAAGAAATTGGATAGTAATGCAGTAAATATACATATATACACAGTATACAGTATAATGACAATGTGAAACAAGTTTTTTTTAGATTTTTGCATGTTTATTAAAAATAAAAAAAACTAAGAAATCACGTGTACATGAGTATTCACAGCCTTTGCTCAGTAGATACATAGATGTACTTTACTGATCCCAGACTAGGAAATTAAAGTGTAACAGCAGCATGACAATAGACGACCAAAATGACAGAAACACACAGCATAGTAGACAAAGGGATTACACAGGGAAAATAAAACTGCCTAAATAACCTATATACTTCATAGATGAATAGATGGTGACCCGTGTAGATACAGTGGTGTGAAAAAGTGTTTGCCCGCTTCCTGATATCTCATTTTTTGTATGCTTGTCAAACATAAATTTTCAGATCATTAAAAAAATTTAAATATTAGACAAAGATAACACAAATAAACACAAAATGCAGTTTTTAAATGAAAGTGTTTATTATTAAGGGTTAAAAAAAAATACAAACCTACATGGCATTGTGTGGAAAAAGTGATTGCCCCCACGTTAAAACACCCCACAACAACCAAAGAACTGCAGGCCTCACTTGCCTCAGTTAAGGTCAGTGTTCATGACTCCACCATAAGAAAGAGACTGGGCAAAAATGACCTGCATGGCAGAGTTCCAAGACAAAAACCACTGCTGAGCAACAACAACATAAAGGCTCGTCTCAGTTTTGCCAGAAAACATCTTGATCTTCTTCTTCTTCATCAATCGCTAGATGGTCACACCAGCTACCCTGACGAATGCTGCTGTCCTGCGGAGGTCCCCGAGGTCCCCGTCCAGCTTTTGGTTCAGCGATGTGGGGTCAGGCCACGTAGCTCGTCTGAGTGCAGCGTGGTCTGGGCAGTGTTGGAGGAGATGGTCGCTGGTCATTTGAGCGGTACCACATGGGCATCTGTCCGATTGTCCAACTTTAAATTTCTGGTACATGTGAGCATGCATTCTGTTATGTCCAGTTCGAAGTCTGAACAGAACGACTTGGTCAGTCCTGCTCAGACCGTAGTAGTTGTCATCCTTGCAGAAGTTTGGGTGTTTCTGCTGCCACTTCTTATAATACAGGGCCTTAATAATGGTTTTCTCCTCACTGTAAGAGACCTGCCTGTCTTCCCGGTCTTGCTGACCACCCTCCTTAGCAAGTCTGTCAGCCGTCTCATTTCCATAGACTCCACAGTGGGCAGGAATCCACTGGAGTGATACGTTCGCCTGTGTGTCTAGTTGAGACAGAGTGAGGGCGAGTTCATTCAGTTCTTTGCGTTGGGGGTCCTGAAGTGCATCCAAGACAGAGAGGGTATCAGTGAAGATGACGACCCTCTTGTGTGCCTTGTCTTGATGTTCCCTGACGTTGGCTGCTGCTGTTCTCAGGGCCTCTGCCTCATCCCTGAAGTCGGTGGAGTACTTTCCAGTCGCAATGGGAATGTGGATCTCCTCATCAGCGTACCTGATGTACATGCCACCTCCTCCATTCCTGATTGCTTCCATGGCAGAGCCGTCTGTGTAGACATGAGTCTACTGCTTTTCAGGGTAGGCAGACCGAATGAACTCCAGAGCCAGCGATTTCCTCTCTTGGTCTGACTGTGTTCCTTTCTTCCCAATACCCGATAGGTCTGTGTATATGGCTGGGAAGTTCTGTCGGTTCCAGGAGGGAACAGACGCTGTGGGTGGTATTGGTGTGGGCATGTGGTCCAACAGTTCTGGGTCTTTCCTTTCAAGTGTCCTGCTCTGGTGGATGAAGCTCAATCTCTTGAATCTCCGTTTTGTTGGCTTGCTTAGTCTGTCCTTCATAGGATGGTTTTCCAGTCTTTTGAATTTGGCGGCCTGGGTCAGTATCTTGAGGTTTCTTCTGTCTTCCAGTGGTGCAAGGCCTGTTGTTGTCTCCAGCGCTTTGATAGGGGTACTGCGCATGGCTTCTGTCATCATTCCCATGGCTTGGTTTTGGAGTCTGTCCAGCTTCTCAGTGTTGCTTTTAGTAGCAATTGAAGTTGCCGCCATGCCATACTCCAGAACAGGCCGAATCCTCCCCACATAAAGCTTCTTCAGGACACCCTGATCTGCACCCCAGTCTGTTCCTGACAGTTTCTTCATTAGGGCCATCCTGATCTTTGCTCTTGCCTGGTTCTTGTGCAGGTGGTTCTTCCAAGTCAGTCTGCGATCCATGGTGATCCCAAGGTATGTGGGTGCATATTCAGCCTGGAGCTCATGGGAGTTTATCTGCAGTTTCACCTTCTGGGGTTGGGTGGACAGAGTGAAGACAGTGTATGTAGTCTTCCTCTCATTTAAGCTCACAAGCCATGACTTGGTCCATGCCTCTATCAGCCGGAGAACTTGCTGCAGTCTGTAGTTTGCCATCGCGATGCTTTCCTCACTGCACCAGAGGGCTAGGTCATTGGCATAGATGGCACCTCATACATTCCTTGGCAAACTCTGGATGATGTCCTTGATGAATACAAGAAAGAGTGTTGGGGAGAGCACTCCTCCTTGTGGGACTCCTTCCCTCAGCACCTTCTTCTTGCTGGAGTACTGTCTGACCTGGACTCTGGCTCTTCTGTTGTGCAGGTATTGGGCAATCCACTTCTACATGTTACCAGCGACACCGCACTGGTGCAGTTTCAGCTTGAGGCCGTCTTTCCATGCCTTGTCAAACGCCTTTTCTAGGTCAATCCACACAGCGAGGGTGTGTTTCTTTTCTTGGAAGGCATCTTCTATGGCTTGAGAGATATATGTTGTTTGGTCCTGTGTAGACAGGTTTTGCCTGAAGGCTGCTTGCTCTGGGCCAATGTGTTGTTTTTCTTCCAAGTGCCACATGAGTCTGGTGTTGATGAGATGCTCTGGCAGCTTTCCTATGCAGCTTGTAAGGCTTATGGGGCAATAGCTTTCAGCCTTCAATTTGTCTTTGCCTTTTTTGTGCACTTGAATCATCGTGGCTTCTCTCCAGATCTGTGGCATAGCTCCTGATCTCCAACTGTCATTGAACAGCTGCAGAAGTTTCTTCTTGGTTTTGGGGCCAAGGTTCAGCAACATTTCATTTGTGATCTTGTCAGATCAAGGGGCTTTTTTCAGCTTCAGTGTTGACATTGCATCCTCCAGCTCCTTGAGAGTGAATGGTGAGTTCATCACTGGTTCTATCTGTGCATTCTGATGAACTTGCTGGGCTCCTCTGACATCCCTTCTTCTCTCTGGTGGAATCTGAAGGTGGATCATCTTCGCATACTGGTTGATGAAATGGTCTGCTGCTTTCTTGCCAGTCAGCAGTTCTTGATCTACCTGTACTGTGATTGGCAAGCTTTTTCTGTTCTTGTTGTTGAGGGCTTGAGACAGTTTCCAAAGCTTGTTGCCGTCCTTGTCCAAGTTGAGCTGCTCTGTCTTTTCTTTCCATTTCTTTCGAGCTTCCTGTATAAAGGTCTGCCTGTGTTTTGCAGTGGCCGCCTTCAGGGCAATGTTGTTTTCTGCTGTAGGATCTACTTCTACTTTTTTCCTTGCCTCTGCCACATTGTCTTCTAGCTGCTGGAGCTCCTCTGTCTAGTAAGGCCTATAGTTCTTTCTGGGTCCCCGAGGAATAGATTTATTTGCAGCCTTCAGAATAGCATGGTTCAGCACCCTGACTTTCTTGTTGAGGTTCTGCTGCTTGTGATGGATCTCCGCAGAGTACCCGTCCACCAGTGTTGAGAAGCACTCCCATTTGGCCTTCTTGTAATTCCACCTGGGGAATGTCTTAGCTTCTTGTGGTTTGTAGCTGATATCCAGTCCAATCTTCACAGGTTTATGGTTACTTCCCCCAAGCTGGCCAAGTACCGTTCTTGTTGCCAGCCTGGCTATGTCGTTGGTGGCAAACACAAGATCGGGCGTGGTGTTACTCAGCCATACCCTTGAGAAGAACATTGGTGGATCATCAGGATCATTCATTAGCAGAAGACTGTTGTCGAGTTGCCAATCTTCCACCTCCTCTCCTCTTCTATCTGCTTCGCTATATCCCCATGCCTCTGAGTGACTGTTGAAGTCACCAATGACTAAGCATCGGTGGTCTGGGAGTTCCATTTGGTCAAGTGAGAGATCACGCTCTGGGGGGCAGTACACATTGAAGATCGTGACACTTTCATTGTGAACCATGATTTGAATTCCATGGATTTCTGCCTGGTTGTTGATACCGACGTCAAACTCTTGTGCTGGTATGGCGTTTTTGACAAGAATCACCACTCCTCCTTTTGTTCTTCCTTTTCTGTCTTTCCTGAAGACCTGATATCCCCTAACACTGAAGCATTGGTTTTCCTTCAGGTGGGTCTCCTGTAGGCAGGCGACATCAATGTCTACTGAGTGGAGTCTTTCGGCAAGGGATTTTTTTTGTTGTAGACTCCTTCTGCGTTCCACTGGAGGACGTTGACGTTCCTCTCCTTTGGCATCTCTTTTCGGCCAGTAGCATTCCTCGTTCCCCGTCCCCTGGTCATGCAGGATGAGGTGAGGTGACCTCCGGTAGCTGAGGGTGGGCCCCTTTGAGGCTGAGGGCCCGGCAGTCTTCCTCCCCGGCGGATCCCCAGAGGATGAGCACCATCACGTGCAACATCAGTGTGACTCATCATGAAGTGGATATGCGTGATGCAGAGGTTTATGGCACCCCAGGGGTCCTGCATCTCCATCTTCAGACGTGGACGTTTGTTGGGGGTCCCTCCCCTAGACCAACTGCCTTTCATGGCTGGGCTGTCAAGAGCTTGGTCCACCCTGTAGAAAGGTTGCCTGCCAAGGCTTTCCGAGACCCTTCTTCCCATGCAACTGTCTGTCCTCCTCCGCCTTCACAGTCGTTGGGAGTTTGCTCTCCTCCTCCGCCTGTTCCGCCGTTGGGACATTTGTTGCTGTAACAAACTTGGGCTTTCCGTGAGTGATTTGTTACATGCTACACAACCCCCAACCTGGAGGACCAGGGTGCACACCTTAGTCTGGCCTCTACCCCATGCGGACCTGTTTGACATGGTTGAACCTTCTGGGAGCTCTAGGCTCCTGTCGACATAGCTCCGGGGGTTATTGAGGAACACAAGCCG
Source organism: Pholidichthys leucotaenia (assembly GCA_020510985.1). Classification (NCBI taxonomy): domain Eukaryota; kingdom Metazoa; phylum Chordata; class Actinopteri; order Cichliformes; family Pholidichthyidae; genus Pholidichthys; species Pholidichthys leucotaenia. The sequence goes on from CM035836.1 coordinate 43,177,872, forward strand.
CTGCACCCCGACAAGGTATGTGCACCATTGGCAGCAGAAACATCTTGATGATCCCCAAGACTTTCGGGGAAATTTTCTGTGGACTGACAAGACAAAAGCTGAACTTTTTGGAAGGTGTGTGTCCCATTACATCCAGTGTAAAAGTAACACAGCATTTCAGAAAAGGAACATCATCCCAACAGTAGAATATGGTGGTGGTAGTGTGATGGTCTGGGGCTGTTTTGCTGCTTCAGGACCTGGAAGACTTGCTGTGGTAAATGGAACCATGAATTCTGCTGTCTACCAAAAAATGCTGAAGGAGAATGTCCAGCCATCTGTTCGTGACCTCAAGTTGAAGCGCACTTGGGTTCTGCAGCAGATCTGAGCCTGAAGCTGGGGAGGTTACCACAGCTGTGGAAAACATCTTGTGTGGTACCTGTACCAAAGACTTCCCACCCCAAAGGCCTGAACAGTTACAAACCAGTGGCCTTGACGTCCCACATGATGAAGACCCTGGAGAGACTGCTCCTTGCTCACCTCCGCCCCCTGGTGGGACCAGCGATGGATCCACTCCAGTTCGCCTACCAGCATGGCATTGGGGTGGAGGATGCGGTTTTATTTATTTAGCGAATGCAAAGTCCTTAAGCCAAGCAGTTGCCTCCTGGTTTGCTGTATGGAGGGTGTGTAATCCTCCTTCCAGTCTTTGGAGCGGGCAAACCTCTATGATGTGTTCCATTGTTTGCTCCTCTCCACATGCGCACAGTGGGCTAGGGCTACTGCCCCATCTGTGAAGGCTGGCCAAGCAGGGGCCATGTCCAGTCCTGAAGCGATTGAGTGTAGACCACTGTCTCCTTGGGAGGTTGGTGCCCGGGACCTGTTGGTTGGGGTTTATCACCAGCTGTTTGTTTGGGACCTCCTTGGTCTCCCATTCCTCTTGCCAAGCTGTCTGGATGGTAAAGTCAGCTGGGGGAGGGTTTTTCCAAATCGGCCGTCTGGATGAAAGTCAGGCAGTGGGTGGGGTGTAGATATCTGCATGGATTGGCAAGTGAGGAAAATCTTTAACTTTTTGGAGCATCCTTTGAGTTAATGCTGCTCGCCGGATGTGTGGAGGGGCTATGTTTGACAGTACAGAGAGCCAGGGGAGTGGTGTTGAGCGGATTGTTCCAGTTATAGTTCTCATTGTTGAGTTGAGCTGGGTGTCTACATGGTGTGAGTAAGATGACCTGGACCAGACAGGGGCACAATATTCTGCTACAGAGTATGAAAGGGCCAGTGCTGAGGTGCGCAGGGTGGAGACTGCCGCCCCCCATTTTGCACCAGCAAGCTTGCAGAGCAGGTTGTTTCGTACCTTCACCTTAGCAGCCGTCCCCTTTAGATGTTCCTTGAAGGATAAGGTCCTATCAAGGGTCACTCCAAGATAAGTTGGATTTGGGGCATGCTTAAGCTTGAGTCCGCTCAGGTGGATGTTTAGTTCTCTGGCAGCTTTTGCATTGTGGAGATGGAATACACTGGAGACGGTTTTTGCTGGGCTTGGTTTTAGGCGCCAGATTTTGCAGAACTGGTCCAGTTTGGCAAGATCTTCCGTGAGCACCTGTTCCAGTGGTTCAAAGTCTGGTGCTTGGAATGCCAAACAGATGTCGTCTGCATAGATGAATTTGCGGGATTTTGTAGTAGGCAGGTCGTTTATGTAGAGGTTGAACAGAGTTGGAGCTAGAACTGAGCCTTGTGGGAGTCCGTTTTTTCTGCATTCTCCATGCACTTGTGTTCTGACCGAGGTGGACTCTGAACCTTCGGTTGGTCAGCAGGGTTTTTATAATTGCTGTTGCCCAAGCAGGGATCGCCTTTATAAGTTTCAGGAGGAGGCCTTTGTGCCAGACCGTATCATAGGCGGCTGTAAGATCGAGAAACACAGCCCCTGTCTTCAGTCTGCTCTCGAAGCCATTTTCGATGAAGGTGGTTAGGGCCAGTACTTGTTCTCCTGTACTGCGGTCCTTGCAGAAACCTGCTTGATCCACACTTAGAATATCCTCTATTTCTGGGGAAATGCGTTGCAGTATTAGGCACTCCATGATTTTGTAAGGAACGCTGAGTAGGGAGATTGGGCGGTAGCTTGCTGGTAGTTTGTGGTCTTTGCCAGGTTTTGGGATGGCAATGACCTTTGCTGTCCGCCATTTCTTTGGGATCGAGTTTGTTTGTGTGATCCTTGTGTAAAATTGTGTCAACCAGGTTAGGGCTCGGGGGCCAAGATTTTTCATGAATTCTGGGAAGATGTTATCGTATCTGCTGCCTTTCCACATTTCAGGCCCTGTAGGACTTTCTCCAGTTCAGCAGCCTCGAAGGGTTCAGGGTTCGTTTCCTCTACAGGCATTTTTTGGTGTTTTTTTAGCTCAGTTGTAACTGCTCTTCTGGTGTCTTTGTCTTGGGGTGCTTTGGCGGTAGTCAGTAGGTGGGATGCAACTTGGTTGGGTGTGACAGATGCTCGGCTTTGGCTAGGGGGCTTCTGTGCAGCTCCTAGGCGACGGATGAGGCTCCAACATTTCCTGCTAGAGTGGGTAAAGCTCTGGTCAGCAACTGTCTCCTCCCATTTCTTTCGCCGGGCTGTATTTAGCGATTCAATGAGATGGTCTGCTATCTCTGGGTCCCCTGATGTTTGATAGGATTGTAGGAGGGCAGCACTTTCTCCGTCCAAACATGGGACATAGAGGGGTCGGTAGCCTCGTGGGATTGCAGTATGGGCAGCCTTGAAGATTGCGCTGCAGAAGCGGTTGTATGCTTCATCTACAGTGATGGTGTGGAGTGGGATGGTAACAACGCTCCGGTCCAGAGTTTCACTGAATTTCTTCCAGTTGGCTTTGCGGAAGTTCCAGCGCATCTTCCTTGGGCTGTATATGACTGGAAGTTGTAGGCCAATATGTACAAGCAGGGGCCGGTGTTGGCTGTGTGGAAAATCATCAAGAATGAGGATCTGTGTAGGATATGGCTCCCCATTCAAAGAGCTGACCCAACACAGGTCAGGAGAATAATCCTTCTTCCACCTAGCAGAGTGGAAGGTTCCTCTTGTTTGGGGTCGTATATCAAAGCGAGGTCATTTCTGGATGCCCAGTCTGAAAGTGCCTCCCCATCACTGTCCACTGCTGGGTACCCCCAGTCAGGGTGATGGCTGTTAAAGTCCCCCACATAGATGGCAGGGTGGGGTAGGGTGGGTAAGACCTGCAGATCCCAGTTGGCATTAGGGGGCTTGTACACATTGACAATATGGAAGCCACCAATGATTATGGTGTCTGAGAAATGTGTTGTTATCAGGTGATTTGCTTCAACTATGTCAGAACGCACATAGGTGGCACGTCCATGTTTAACATGTAGAACATAGCACAGGGAGGTCAAAGCCTTTGATGGTGAAGCGGCCAGCTTCCTCCGTGCCAATATGAGTCTCTTGGAGGCAGATTACATCAATCGAATGTTGGAAGGCGAGGACTTCAATAAGGCTTCGCTTGGCTGCAGATAGGCCTTCAACGTTTAGTTGTAATATGCGAAGGCAGATCCTACCACAAGTGCTCTTGGGGCTGTTTGCTTTCGGCTTTAGGACTGTGACTAGGATTCTTCTTTGACTTGGCACAGAGGCGTCGTCTCTTCGAATTTAGTCTGCTGGTAGGATCATTAGCTTCCCCAGGCGAGCCCGGGTACTGGCGGAGGGCGCGACGAGAACGCTGATCCATTGCCAGGAGGATGCGGTGATCTTCCTCCTTCACCGTTCTCTGTCCCACCTGGAGAAACCCGGGAATGCAGTGAGGATCATGTTCTTTGACTTCTCCAGTGCTTTCAACACCATCCAACCGATGATCCTGAAGGACAAGCTGCTGTGCACAGGGGTGGACCAGCACCTGTCATCATGGATCCTGGACTACCTCACTAACTGGCCTCAGTTTGTGAGAACCCGGGACTGTGTGTCTGACACGATCATCGGTAGCACAGGGGCCCAAAAGGGAACGGTTTTGGCTCCCTTCCTGTTCACCCTTTATACTGTGGACTTCTCACACAACACAACACACTGCCATCTACAGAAGTTCTCTGATGACTCTGCTATCGTTGGCCTCATCTCCAATGGAGATGAAGCTGAGTACAGAGGGCTTATCCAGGACTTTGTGGACTGGTGCCATTGGAACTGCCTCCAGATCAATGCGAGGAAAACTAAGGAGCTGGTGGTGGACTGCCGCAGGCAAGGACAACCCCTCATCGTCGGCCTCCGTCGGTCTATGATGACCATGGAAGAGAATCCTAAACGTCTACTCTGCTGGAACAGCACCGCCTGTGGCTGAACAGGCCGATGCGCACCGGTGTTCTACCTTCCAGCGTTGGGCGTTGGTAGGATTCAAGCCTGGGCAGGAAGATATGGAGGACAAGATGTTACCCATGCAGCATGTCCCCCCTCTCCACGTCACTGATGAATCCAAAGGACCAGCAGGGCTGCTATAGTTTGGCACCAGCGCCGTCGCAGGAGCTGACAGAACGATGTTGAGCACAACAGAGAACTGCCTTAGGGACTCCGACTCCGGATTTTTCCTCAGGGTTGACTCCTGAAGCCTTTCCCGTGACCGGGTGTGCCGCAAGGCAGCGGAGGTTTGAAATCAGGGTTTACCTTCCCCTAGATGGGCTACCTTCCCAGGTTGATGAGCCACCATCTACCCGAAGCATCTGGTTTTAAGGCGCCAGAGATCCGCCCTCGCCCCTTCTCCTATTAGTGAAAGCAGTTCCGCCAGGGTTAGAGACTAAACCACACGGACAGACTAGGAGTTGGACTTAGTTGTCAGAGGCTTTTCGAGACGCACGCCATAAGGAGCATTTTATGAGCACTGGGAGCTTAACCCCAGTGCCGCTCCTGGCTATGACAACCTTGGAACCAACCCCTCACAGCACCAGTAAATATACAGGGAACAGACATCCAGATGGTGACATCCTATAAGTACCTGGGTGTTCATCTGAACAATAAACTAGACTGGTCACACAATACTGACGCACTCTACAAGAAGGGACAGCGCAGGCTGTTCCTACTGAGGAGACTCAGGTCTTTTGGTGTACAAGGGGCGCTGCTGAAGACATTCTATGACACTGTGGTGGCATCAGCCATCACTTTTGGAGTGGTCTGCTGGGGCAGTGGCATTACGGCAGCCGATAGGAAGAGACTGAACAAGCTGATCAAGAAAGCTAGCTCTGTCCTGGGGCAGCGCCTTGACCCAGTGGAGGAGATAGAAGGATGGTGGATAAACTGTCATCTCTGCTGGAGTCCGAGTTCCACCCTATGCAGGACATACTGAATGCACTGAGGAGCTCATTTAGCAGCAGACCACATCATCCTAGGTGCACAACCGAGAGGTTTCGCAGGTCCTTCCTACCTATGGCTGTCAGACTGTACAACCTAAGCAGGGCTGCTCGCAGAGACAGCAAAAAGACGTGACAACCTAATAGTTTTGAATGCAAAAGACGCAATGGACTCATACAATGGTCCCCTCTGGCATACAACTAGGAAAATACCGGTCGCTATGGAGGGTGAGAATATGTATGGGTACATAATGAAGACCCTGGAGAGACTGCTCCTTGCTCACCTCCGCCCCCTGGTGGAACCAGCGATGGATCCACTCCAGTTCGCCTACCAGCATGGCATTGGGGTGGAGGATGCGGTGATCTTCCTCCTTCACCGTTCTCTGTCCCACCTGGAGAAGCCCGGGAATATGGTGAGGATCATGTTCTTTGACTTCTCCAGTGCTTTCAACACCATCCAACCGATGATCCTGAAGGACAAGCTGCTGCGCGCAGGGGTGGACCAGCACCTGTCATCATGGATCCTGGACTACCTCACGAACCGGCCTCAGTTTGTGAGAACCCGGGACTGTGTGTCCGACACGATCATCAGTAGCACGGGGGCCCCCCAGGGAACGGTGCTGGCTCCCTTCCTGTTCACTCTTTATACTGCGGACTTCTCACACAACACAACACACTGCCATCTACAGAAGTTCTCTGATGACTCTGCGATCGTTGGCCTCATCTCCAATGGAGATGAAGCTGAGTACAGAGGGCTTATCCAGGACTTCGTGGACTGGTGCCATCGGAACTGCCTCCAGATCAACGCGAGGAAAACTAAGGAGCTGGTGGTGGACTGCCGCAGGCATGGGCAGCCCCTCACAGTACCAGTAAATATACAGGGAACAGACATCGAGATGGTGACATCCTATAAGTACCTGGGTATTCATCTGAACAATAAACTAGACTGGTCACACAATACTGATGCACTCTACAAGAAGGGACAGCGCAGGCTGTTCCTGCTGAGGAGACTCAGGTCTTTTGGTGTACAAGGGGCGCTGCTGAAGTCATTCTATGACACGGTGGTGGCATCAGCCATCACTTTTGGAGTGGTCTGCTGGGGCAGTGGCATTACTGCAGCCGATAGGAAGAGACTGAACAAACTGATTAAGAAAGCTAGCTCTGTCCTGGGGCAGCGCCTTGATCCGATGGAGGAGATAGGAGAGAGAAGGACGGTGGCTAAACTGTCATCTCTGCTGGAGTCCGAGTTCCACCCTATGCAGGACATACTGAATGCACTGAGGAGCTCATTTAGCAGCAGACTACATCATCCCAGGTGCACAACCGAGAGGTTTCGTAGGTCCTTCCTACCAACGGCTGTCAGACTGTACAACCTAAGCAGGGCTGCTCGCAGAGATAGCAAAAAGACGTAACAAACTAATAGTTTTTTGAATGCAAAAGATGCAATAGACTTACACAATGGTCCCCTCCGGCATACAACTAGGAACATACCGGTCGCTATGGAGGGTGAGAATATGTATGGGCACATAATCATACCATGTAGGATAACTAAGTAGACGGTTATGCTGTTTCATTCCATCTAGCAACAATGCTCTGCACTGTGTGTGTTTATATATTTACATATTTATTCCATCTAGCTACAATGCTCAGCACTGGGTGTGTTTATATATTTATATATCTACATATTATTCCATCTAGCTACATTGCTCCGCACTGTGGGTGTTTATATATTTACATATTTATTCCATCTAGCTACAATGCTCTGCACTGTGTGTTCATATATTCATATATTTATTCCATCCAGCTACAATGCTCTGCACTGTGTGTCTGTGTGTGTGTGTATATATATATATTTTATAGTAATACGTACATATGTATATTAGCTGCTCTTGCTTGCTTGTTTTTTTCTTGCCTTCTGATTGTTGCTCTGAGTGTTGCTATCCCTGTGCTGTTGTAATCCTGGAATTTCCCCGTTGTGGGACTAATAAAGGCTTATCTTATCTTATCTTAATCATACCATGTAGGTCGGATAACTAAGTAGACGGTTGTGCTGTTTCATCCCATCTAGCAACAATGCTCCGCACTGTGTGTGTTTATATATTTACATATTTATTCCGTCTAGCTACAATGCTCCGCACTGGTTGTGTTTATATATCTACATATTTATTCCATCTAGCTACAATGCTGCGTACTGTGTGTTTTTATATATCTACATATTTATTCCATCTAGCTACAATGCTCCGCACTGTGTGTTTATATACTCATATATTTATTCCATCCAGCTACAATGCTCCGCACTGTATATATATATATATATATATATATATATATATCAATCCATCCATCAATCAATGATGATTGATTATCATTATGATAATTATTATCATTAATAATGATAATAATAATAATAATGATGATCATTATCATTATCAATCATCATTATCATCATCAATGATGATTGAGATATACGTATATATATATATATATATATATATATATATATATATATATATATCAACTATACTACTATATATACACAGATCCAAGATGGCGCCGCGGACGGCAGCCACTGGCTTCTGCTCTCTGATGTTTTTGATAATTTTGTGTGGTTTTTTGGACTTCTGCTCTTCCGTCCGAGTCACCTATTCAAGGGAGGAACTACTTTCACTCAGACTATCTCCCAATGCAACTTCTCCACCAATTTCTGCTGCTGATCTGGAGTTTTTTCAGTCGATCTTAGCTGTGGGAGCAGCGGCTATTGGCACTGGCCGGAAACGAAGGCGGCGTGGTAAACGTGCCGGTGCGCTAGTCAGGCTGAAGAAACGAGGATATCGCACGCCGCTCCCATCGATCCATCTGACCAATGTCCGCTCTTTGGCGAACAAAATGGACGAACTGCTGCTCCTGACTCACAAAAACCTGGATTTCAGCAGATCTGGCGCCCTGTGTTTCACGGAGTCCTGGCTGAGTGAACACATCCCGGACAGCGCGGTTTGCCTGGACGGATTCCAACTGTTTCGCGCTGATTGCAGCCGAGAATTCTCTGGAAGCTTCTACATAAACGAAGGTTGGTGTACTGTTGTCACAGTGTTGAAGAAGTTTTGTAGCCCTAACCTAGATTCACTGTTCATAAACTGTAAACCCTTTTATTCACCGCGAGAGTTCTCCTCGTTTATTCTGGTCGGAATTTATATCCCGCCTGCTGCTTGTACAACGGAGGCACTGCAGCACCTCGCTGACCAGATAGCAGAGGTGGAGGAAAAACATCAAGACTCTCTGCTTATCATTCTGGGTGATTTCAATAGAGCTAATCTCACAAATGAGCTTCCTAAATATAGACAGCATATTAAATGTCCCACCAGGGACACAAATACACTTGACCACTGTTACACAGTTTTAAGAAACGCCTATCATGCTGTCCCCCGTGCAGCTCTGGGTTTTTCTGACCACTGTCTGCTCCATCTTATTCCAACATACAGACAGAAACTAAAAACTTCCAAGTCTGTTGTAAGGACTGTGAAGAAATGGACTGAGGAATCAAAGCTGGAGTTACAAGCCTACTTTGGCTGCACAGACTGGAGTGTTTTTGAAGATGCAGCCATTAACCTAAATGAACTCACTGACACTGTGACATCATACATCAGTTTTTGTGAGGACATGTGTGTGCAGACCAAGACCTTCTGCACGTACAACAACAATAAACCCTGGTTCACTCCTAAACTGAAGCAGCTACGTCAGACCAAGGAGGAGGCCTACAGGACTGGTGACTGGACTCTGTACATGCGGGCCAGAAACATGCTGACGAAGGAGACCAGGCTTGCTAAGAGGAGCTACAGTGAGAAGTTACAACAAAACTTCTCAGCCAACAACTCTGCTTCTGTCTGGAGAGGCCTGCAGAATATCACCAACTACAGGAGACCATCCCCCCACCCTGTGGAAAACCTCCAGCTGGCTAACGACCTAAACAGCTTTTACTGTCGATTTGAAAAGAACAGTTCTCACCTCCCACCCACACAAAAGGATTATCTGCAGCCCCAGGAACTCCATCCCTCCTCCACTCTGACCTCCCACCAGCACTAACGATCTGTGAAGAGGAGGTGCGCTGGGTCTTTCAGAGACAAAAGATCAAGAAGGCTGCAGGACCTGATGGTGTGTTTCCGTCCTGCCTGAGAGTCTGCTCCAACGAGTTGGCCCCCATCTTCACCCGGATCTTTAATAGATCACTGGAGCTGTGTGAAGTGCCTTCCTGCTTCAAACGCTCCATCATCATTCCAGTTCCCAAGAAACCCTCTGTTACAGGATTAAACGACTATGGACCTGTCGCCTTGACCTCTGTGGTCATGAAATCCTTGGAGAGATTGGTGCTGAACCACCTGAAGGTCGTCACAGGCCCCCTGATGGACCCACTGCAGTTTGCCTACCGGTCAAACAGGTCAGTGGATGATGCAGTGAATATGGGACTACACTACATCCTGCAACACCTCGACTCCCCAGGGACGTACGCCAGGATCCTGTTTGTCGACTTCAGCTCAGCGTTCAACACCATCATCCCAGGCATTCTTCATCAGAAACTCCTCCAGCTCAAGGTGCCCCCCTCCACCTGCCAGTGGATCTCCAGCTTTCTGACTGACAGGTGGCATCAGGTGAAGCTAGGGAGATTTACATCCAGCTCCCGAAAAATTAGTACTGGCGCCCCCCAAGGATGTGTCCTTTCCCCACTGCTCTTCTCCCTCTACTCCAATGACTGCACCTCAGAGGACCCTTTGGTGAAACTCCTGAAGTTTGTGGACGACACCACAGTCATCGGTTTGATCCGGGATGGTGATGAGTCTGCATACAGGCGGGAGGTGGAGCAGCTGATCCTCTGGTGCGGCCAGAACCATCTTGAACTTGACCCAGCCAAAACGGTGGAGATGACTGTGGATTTCAGGCGACACTCTCCTTCATTCCCCCCACTCACCATCCTCAACAGCACAGTGTCCACTGTGGACTCCTTCAAGTTTCTGGGTACCACAATCTCCCGGAACCTGAAGTGGTCCTCCCGTATAGACACTGTCTGGAAAAAGGCCCAGCAGAGGCTGTTTTTTCTGCGTCAGCTCAAGAAGTTTGATTTGCCTCAGGAGCTGCTGGTTGTCTTCTACACCGCCATCATCCAATCTGTCCTCTGCTTTTCCATCACTGTCTGGTTTGGATCTGCCACTAAACAGGACAAGACCAGACTGCAGCGGATCATTAAGTCTGCGGAGAGGATCATTGGTACCGACCTACCCTCCATTGAGAACTTATATCGGTCCATAACCAGGAAACGGACGGGAAACATCTGTGCTGACCCGTCACACCCCGGCCACAAACTGTTTGAACTTCTGTCTTCTGGTCGTCGTTACAGATCACTGAAGGTCAAAACCACCCATCACAGGAACAGTTTCTTTCCTCAAGCCATCACTCTGATGAACTCCTAACATTCACCTAGTCCTACCTGTTGCTGTACTCATGACTTTTCATCCATTCTTACATTGCACATAACTCTCACACTGCTTTTTACTTCATTCACATTATATCACTGAATCTGAGTTCACATTGAAATACTGTGTGACTGTATATTTTTTCATATATTTCTGCAAAGTGTGGATAGTCTGAGTAAATAACTGCATATATTCCTGTATATATTTGCATCCTTTTATAGAAACGTGGACAGACTGTAATTTACTGTACATACTCTGTTGTCATTGAATCCTTATTTAAATCTTATTTAAATCCTCCACCTGAACAACGAGAGCAAGTTTTTAGCCAAAGTCAAATTCCTTGTATGTGTTGTGCATACTTGGCCAATAAAGCTGATTCTGATATGTATACTTGCTGCTCTTGTTTTTTTTTTTTTTTTCCTCTTTCTTCTGATTGTTGCTCTGAGTGTTGCTATCCTTGTGCTGTTGCAATCCTGGAATTTCCCCATAGTGGGACTAATAAAGGTTTATCTTATCTTATCTCATCTTATCTTATCTTATCAATGATCCAAAACACACCAGCAAGTCCACCTCTGAATGGCTTAAGAAAAACAAAATGCAGACTTGGGAGCGGCCTAATCAAAGTCCTGACCTGAATCCAATTGAGATGCTGTGTATGACCTTAACAAGGCAGTTCATGCTCAAAAACCCTCGAATGTGGTCGAATTACAACAATTCTGCAAAGATGAGTGGGCCAAAATTCCTCCACAGCGCTGAAAAAGAATTATTACCAGTTATCAGTCCAGAGTATTTTCCCAAAAGTCTTGGGGATCATCAAGATGTTTTCTGGCAAAACTGAGATGAGCCTTTAAGTTCTTTTTGCTCAGCAGTGGTTTTTGTCTTGGAACTCTGCCATGCAGGCCATTTTTGCCCAATCTCTTTCTTATGGTGGAGTCATGAACACTGACCTTAACTGAAGCAAGTGAGGCCTGTAGTTCCTTGAATGTTGTTGTGGGGTCTTTTGTGACCTCTTGGAATGAGTCGTTGCTGCGCTCTTGGGGTAATTTTGGTCGGCCGGCCACTCCTGGGAAGGTTCACCACTGTTCCATGTTTTTACCATTTGAAGATAATGGTTCTCACTGTGGTTTGCTGGAGTCCCAAAGCTTTAGAAATGGCTTTATAACCTTTTCCAGACTGATCTCAATTACTTTGGTTCTCATTTGTTCCTGAATTTCTTTGGATCACAGCATGATGTCGAGCTTTTGATGATTTTTTGTTCTACTTCACTTTGTCAGGCAGGTCCGATTTAAGGGATTTCTTGATTGAGAACAGGTGTGGCAGTAATCAGGCCTGGGTGTGGTTATAGAAATTAAACTCAGCTTTCCAAAGATGTGATAAACCACAGTCAGTTTATGTTTTAATGGGGTGGGGGGGAATCACTTTTTACACAGGACCATGTAGGTTTGGAATTTTTTTACCCTTTATAATAAACACCTTTCTTTAAAAACTGCATTTTGTGTTTACTTGTGTTATCTTTGTCTGATATTTAAATTTGTTTGATGATCTGAAACATTTAAGTGTGAGAAACATATAAAAAAATCAGGAAGGGGCAAGCACTTTTTCATACCACTCTGTGTGTGTGTAGAGGAGATATCTCCTCTGCATATATAACTCCTGTAGAGTAGCAGCAACTGGCTCACATTAATGTGAAAAATTATAGGCATAGAGGCCTTTTTTGTATCATAAGCGGCCCAATATATCAATACACTGAGTATCTTCGATTTGTCACCCAGACCTAGAGACAATATATAGAAAATGGACATATAGATATTAAGAAATGCAGGTAATCTGAAGGCTAGCAGACTCCTCCCCAGTTTGTACTCGGCAGTTCAACCTCAAAATCAGACAGAAACGCTGGTTGTGGTCCCTCAGACTAGCTAACGTTAGCAGCCCAATACAGTGTAACAAAATAAACCAGAAAGGTGTGATATATATAATCTACTGTGAATTAACGAACAAGTTGTTCTAGTACCATAAGTAAAGTTTAGAAAAGATTGGCATTATGAAGTTAGCTATGCTAGCATTTGGTGCCTGTGATAATAGCATGAGATATACTATTGACTGTGGATTAATAAATGAGCTGCGACCACAGATGTATAGCGGGGTGACTAGAATTTCCATAGAATTCTAAAAACCACGGTCAGGCTGCTGGCTTACGCAATAGCTAAGCCAGCTGCATTGTCACTATGCTAACTCCGAGGCTGAGTGTGAAACTTCCTGTTCTCTTCCTCATAGAGGATGGACCAGACAATCCATGATCAGGTCTGCATCAGGTCTGTTCAGTAATGATGTGATCACCTCACAGGAGCGAACAGCCAATCCTAACGGAGCGTTTCAGACGTCCCTGTAGTCCCAGACTCTGTGGGAGAGGAGAACTCCTGTGAAGGAGGACTTTGGCCTGTTTGACTTCATAAATAAATAAAGATAAGATGACAAAGAGGAAACCCCCAGAACAGAATAGTGACTCTTTAAATTTGTTACACTTTATTGTACAGTTCTATTTCCCAGCCATCATGTCCATGTAGGCCCACCAAGGGTTAAATCTGGGCTGTCTCCTGGGTTCCATGTGGGTCTGTCCATGGATTCCATGTTGTCCCCATCTGTGTTTGCCCACATGGACTTTATCCGTTTACCTATTTTCAACTGATTTTCTCACAAATTGGTGACTATTTCTTGGAAATTTGTGACTTTTTTTCTCATAAATTGATGCATTTTTCTTGAAAATTTCAAACTCTCATAAATTTATGATTTTTTTCTTGTAAACTTGCAACTTTTTCTCATAAATTTGTTAGTTTTTCTTGTAAAATTGTAATTTTTTTCTTGCATATTTGCTAACTTGTGATTTTGAAACTTTCTCATAAATTTGCCACTTTTTTAGTGTAGTCCTCTAACTTTTTCTCATAAATTTGTCACTTTTTTCCCTTATAAATTTGATATTTTCTTGTAAATCTGTGACTTTTTCCTAGAAGATCTAAGACCGGAGTGGTGGTCTAGTTGGTAGAGCATCCACCCCACAACTAGGAGACCGGGATTCAAATCCCAGCTGGGTCATGCCAAAGACCAGGTAAAAATGGTACGTTCTACCTTCTTGCTTGGTGCTCAGCATAATAGAATGGCAGAAGGAAAGTTAACACCCAGAGCTACCAGAGGAGCGATTCCACTCCCTACAGTAGCTGTGTGGCCTTGGGTCACCAAACAGAGATAGGCGCCACCATTGGCATGGGAGGAACTTCACTTCCTTTAAATTTGGAACTTTCTCAAACAATTTCAACTTTTTTTCACTGTAAACTTAAAACTTTTTCCTTATAAATTTGGGACTTTTTTCCTTCGGAATCTTAAATTTTCTCCTATATTTGCTACTTTTTTGTTAACTTGCAAATTTTTCTAAAATTTTCCTCTTAAATTTATAACTTTTTTCTTGTAAATGTGCTCAATTTCTTGTAAGTGTGTGACTATTTTTCATTTTTCCTCCTAACTTTGTGCCTTTTTTCTGGTGATTTTGTCTGTGGCTCCAGTGTTCATGAAAGCTGCTCACACACATTAAATCCATGGTGGCCCAGCTGGGTTTAAAGCAGCCACTTTAAACACCTGCTGACCTGCACCACAGCTGAAGTCCATGTGGGCAAACACAGACAGGGCCAACATGGAACCTGCAGACAAACCCACATGGACCCATAAGACAGCCCAGTTTTAACCTTTGCTGGGACCCACATGGATGCACTGGCTGGGGGTGTCTGGTAAATTTGCATTTTTTGATTCATTTCTTGGTTTTCTCTTTTGTGTGTGTTGGCCCTTCTGTCTTTCAGACTCTCAAAGTACGGTCACAGCTGAACCTGGACAGACTGCCGTCCTGCCGTGTCAAGCTCCGATCAATCACACCATCAGAGTTGTAGAGTACAGCAGAGCTGATCTGGAGCCTGAGCATGTCTTTTTACACCGAGGCAAGGATGACGATCAAGACAGACAGCATGAATCGTTTAAGAACCGGGTGGAGCTGCAGGACAAGCAGATGAAGGATGGAGACGTGTCTCTGGTTCTGAATCATGTGATGTTTAGTGATAATGGAGTGTACAAGTGTCATGTCCTCAGCAAAGAAGGAAACGAAAAGAAACACTCCATCAGCATGATCACCCTGACTGTTGGTGAGTGCTTCTGTGATGCTAGTTCAGGGGTCTGCAACCTGTGGCTCCCTGTGAGTTTCACAGAAGATAAAATGAAATCACATAAATCCACTACAAAAAAAAAATAAAAAAAAATAAAAATAAATACATAAAATAAAAACATAAAAAATTATGAGAAAAATAATAAATTTATCGCAAATGATAAATGTTAGAAAAATATGTATTGAAATGAGTCTGTGTCAGAAAATTCAGCTGGCAGGATCTTGAGTTATGAGAACATTTATTCTGGCCATGAAACAAACAGAAGTAGCCCCAAGTCAACTCATGCATTCGTCTAACTCATCCATTCATTGTCCAAAACTTCTAAACCTGTGTTATCCATCGGGAGATGGTGATACTGTCCTTGAGTACATCTGGCAAGACAGGGTGTATAGTTCTTATCTTTCTCCCAGGAAAAAGGGAGCCAGCACATTTCACAGTCACACAGGACTAAACATAATTACATATTTATTCCATCTAGCTACAATGCTCTGCACTGTGTGTTCATATATTCATATATTTATTCCATCCAGCTACAATGCTCTGCACTGTGTGTCTGTGTGTGTGTGTGTGTATATATATATTTTATAGTAATATGTACATATGTATATTAGCTGCTCTTGCTTGCTTTTTTTGCCTTCTGATTGTTGCTCTGAGTGTTGCTATCCCTGTGCTGTTGCAATCCTGGAATTTCCCCGTTGTGGGACTAATAAAGGCTTATCTTATCTTATCTTATCTTATAATGAGCACAAAACAAAAGGTATCAGGAGACCAGCTTTGTCATTATAATTGCTGACCTAGTCACACACACACACATGGGGCATACTGGGGCATACTGAAGGCCACATGAATCACACATGAACAATTTAAAATGCACAAGTATATCTGGCATGGAAATATACACTCACCGGCCACTTTATTAGGTACACCATGCTAGTAACGGGTTGGACCCCCTTTTGCCTTCAGAACTGCCTCAATTCTTCGTGGCATAGATGCAACAAGGTGCTGGAAGCATTCCTCAGACAGTTTGGTCCATATTGACATGATGGCATCACACAGTTGGCGCAGATTTGTCGGCTGCACATCCATGATGCGAATCTCCCGTTCCACCACATCCCAAAGATGCTCTATTGGATTGAGATCTGGTGACTGTGGAGGCCATTTGAGTACAGTGAACTCATTGTCATGTTCAAGAAACCAGTCTGAGATGATTCCAGCTTTATGACATGGCGCATTATCCTGCTGAAAGTAGCCATCAGAAGTTGGGTACATTGTGGTCATAAAGGGATGGACATGGTCAGCAACAATACTCAGGTAGGCTGTAGCGTTGCAACGATGCTCAATTGGTACCAAGGGGCCCAAAGAGTGCCAAGAAAATATTCCCCACACCATTACACCACCACCACCAGCCTGAACCATTGATACAAGGCAGGATGGATCCATGCTTTCATGTTGTTGACGCCAAATTCTGACCCTACCATCCGAATGTCGCAGCAGAAATCGAGACTCATCAGACCAGGCAACGTTTTTCCAATCTTCTATTGTCCAATCTCGATGAGCTTGTGCAAATTGTAGCCTCAGTTTCCTGTTCTTAGCTGAAAGGAGTGGCACCCAGCGTGGTCTTCTGCTGCTGTAGCCCATCTGCCTCAAAGTTCGACGTACTGTGCGTTCAGAGATGCTCTTCTGCCTACCTTGGTTGTAACGGGTGGTTATTTGAGTCACAGTTGCCTTTCTATCAGCTCGAACCAGTCTGGCCATTCTCCTCTGACCTCTGGCATCAACAAGGCATTTCCGCCCACAGAACTGCCGCTCACTGGATATGTAAACCCTAGAGATGGTTGTGCGTGAAAATCCCAGTAGATCAGCAGTTTCTAAAATACTCAGACCAGCCCTTCTGGCACCAACAACCATGCCACGTTCAAAGTCACTCAAATCACCTTTCTTCCCCATACTGATGCTCGGTTTGAACTGCAGGAGATTGTCTTGACCATGTCTACATGCCTAAATGCACTGAGTTGCCGCCATGTGATTGGCTGATTAGAAATTAAGTGTTAACGAGCAGTTGGACAGGTGTACCTAATAAAGTGGCCGGTGAGTGTATATCAGACATAGAAATATAGAAGAACTAGAAAAGCACTCGGAGAGCGCAGACCTCCACCAAGCGCCGCACTTCCCCCCATACAGTCTTCAGATTCCTTGATTATGAAAACATATGACAAGCAGTGGTTCAGTAGTTATTCACAAAAATGGCATTTTCCGTAATGGTGGCGACAGTTGCTCCCATACAGTGTTTGTGTGTACGTTTTCAGATTTGCCACAGTTCCCCCCCCCATACAGTGTTTGTGTGTACGTTTTCAGATTCCTTGACCATGTAAAGATATGACTAGCAATTGGATTGACAATGATACGATTAGTGGTTCAGTAGTTATTGTAGAAAATGGCATTTTCCATAATGGCGGCCACAGTTCCTCCCATACAGTGTTTGTGTGTACGTTTTCCGATTCCTTGACCATGAAAACATATGACTAGCAATTGGATTGACAATGATAGGATTAGTGGTTCAGTAGTTATTCACGAAAATGGCATTTTCCGTAATGGCGGCCACAGTTCCCCCCATAGAGTGTTTGTGTGTACGTTTTCAGATTCCTTGACCATGAAAACATATGACAAGCAATTGGATTGACAATGATAGGATTAGTGGTTCAGTAGTTATTGACGAAAATGGCATTTTCCGTAATGGCGGTTTAGCGCCACAGTTCCCCCCATACAGTGTTTGTGTGTGCGTTTTCACATTCCTTGACCATGTAAACATATGACTAGCAATTGGATTCAGAACAATCCCAGCCCCCGACCAACAGTGATCTGTGTGGAGTTTGCATGTTCTCCCCGTGTCTGTGTGGGTTTACTCCGGGATTTCTCCGGTTTCCTTCCACATGCCAAAAAAACATGCAAGTTAGGTTAATTGGCATCAAACTGGGACTCTAAATTGTCCTTAGGTGTGACTGTGAGAGTGAATGGTTGTCTGTCTCTCTGTGTTGGCCCTGCGATGGACTGGCAATCTGTCCAGGGTGTACCCTGCCTCTCGCCCAAAGATGCTGGGATAGGCTCCAGCACCCCCGCAACCCGAAAAGGATTAAGCGGAAGAAGCTGAATGAATGAACAATTGGATTGACAATGATAGGATTAGTGGTTTAGTAGTTATTCACGAAAATGGCATTGTGCTTAATGGGGGTTTTCTTGTGGACGGTGATCTGGATCACCCACAAAATGTAATCATCTGTAGGATACCCCATTTCTGACAATCTGTGAAAATTTCATGAAAATCCGTCCATAACTTTTTGAGTTATCTTGCTAACAGACAAACAGACAAACAGACAAACCAACGCCGATGATCACATAACCTCCCCCTTTGGTGGAGGTAATAATATGGAATAATATAGAATTTTTTTTTCAATTTTTGGTCAGGTCAGGCATTGGCTTGCTTGCTACCGGATAACCATGAAAACCGGTACTACCTGTCTCATGGGTCGGGGAGTCGGTGACTCAACCAGCATCCCCGCCCTTCCAAGGGCGTGGAGGGTGAAACAGGGCATCCTGGCAGAACTAAAAATAATATCTGCCACAGGTCTGTGGTGGACCACTCCCAGTTATATGGGGTGAGACTGGACATCCTGGCAGATAAACAAATCTGTCACAAGGTCTGTGATGGACTGTGCCAGTCGGTGCATTGTGACATACACTACACAAAGAGCAGAGATAAACAAACCTATCATCTGGTCAGTGACTCCAACAGATACTGGAGTCAGTTTGTCTTGGCTTATCCTTGCCACTGATAATAACTTCATCTGCCAAGAATGTGCTGCTAGTCCAGCAAAAGCTAGCAGTACTCGAATACTTTGCAAGCAGTTTCATGAAATGGTCAATCAGAAAGCAACTCATACCAGCTCGGACATCGCCCAGGCTTACAAGGTCCGCGCTGATCTGTTCACACTCCAACAGGCAGTGAAAAGTAAGCTAGGAGCAGGAAGACAAAAGAAGAGGAAAATAGCAGCCTTGTGTGTAGCAGAATGGGATGTACACACTCTGTTGGACAGAACAACACCACAGTGCCCAGAAAGACAGACCGTGCTTGTGGCCGTGGAAATGAACAGATACATTGTTGACATAGCTGCACTTAGTGAAACAAGAGTCCCTGGATATGACAGCTTGGAAGACCATAGGTACATCTTCTTTTGGAATGGCAGATCAACTCAAGAAAGGAGAGAAGCAGGAGTGGGCTTTGCAGTTAGAAAGGAGATAGCAGTAATGCTTGATGAGGAACCAGTGCCAATCAATGTCAGGATAATGACTGAGACTCCCACTACAGTGGAAGATGTACGGTATGCCACACTCATCAGTGTATATGCCCCAACACTGACCAGCACAGAAGAGGTGAAGGAAGAGTTCTACAGTGATTTACGTGAGACTATCAGGCGTGTACTGACTGATGACAGGCTGATACTCAATGAAGATTTTAATGCCAGAGTTGGTTCGGACACTGAGAAATGGAAAGTAGTGCTAGGCAGTCATGGAGTAGGCAAGTGCGATGCTAATGGAGAACTTCTACTTGCACTATGTTCAGAGTACAACCTTGTGATAACCAACACTCTATTTAAGCACAAGGACACACACAAGAAGACATGGATGCACCAGAGATCCAAGCACTGGCACTTGTTAGACTACATCATAGTCAGGCAGAGAGACATAAGGGGTGTATTGGACACCAGAGCAATGAGAGGCGTGGACTGTGGTACTAATCATGTTATGCTGAGATCTAGATTAAGGATTTGTAGACAAAAACAGCACTGCAGGACGGGTGCGAAGCCACCACGGAAGCTAAACACTAGTGCATTGAAAGGCCAAAAGAAGCAGGAAGAACTTACACAGGAAATGGATGAAAACTTGAAAGACTGGGACAGCAACAACTCAGAGAATGACATAGAAGAGAAATGGGCAACACTGAAGGAATCAGAATCAGAATCAGAATCAGAATCAGGTTTATTGCCATTGTTCATGTAGTACACAAACTAGGAATTTGTCTCGGTACAATGCTGCAACATTAAACATGATAAGATAAGAGAAATAAACTATACATGTAATAAAGTGTAGGATAAGATTAAGTGATACTGGTCAACAGTTAAAATATATATTAGCCAGCAGCAGATACTGTGGAGAACTATATAGTGCAGTCGGTAATGCAGGAAGAAAACAGTGATGATTGACATGAGTCTGGTTGAGCTGCTGTACATGGTGCACGAGAGTCACTTAGTGTTCAGCAGTCTAATGGCAGAGGGGAAGAAGCTGTTCATGTGACGGGAGGTTTTAGTCTGGATGGACCGAAGTCTTCTACCAGAGGGGAGGGGGGCAAACAGTACATGACCAGGGTGTGAGGGATCGGCTATGATCCGGCCAGCACGCCTCCGGGTCCTGGAGATGTACAGATCCTGGAGAGATGGGAGCTTGCAGCCGATCACCTTCTCAGCAGTGCGCACGACGCGCTGCAGCCTTAGTCTGTCCCTGGCAGTGGCTCCTGCGTACCACACGGTTATGGAGGTGGTGAGGATGGACTCGATGATGGCTGTGTAGAACTGCACTAACATCTTGGTGGGTAGCTTGAGCTTCCTCAGCTGCCGCAGGAAGAACATCCTCTGCTGGGCTTTTTTGATGAGTGAGCTGATGGTCAGCTCCCATTTGAGGTCCCTGGTGATGGTAGTGCCTAGGAAGCGGAAGGAATCAGCAGTGGTGATGGGAGAGCCTGAGAGGGTGAGGGGGGGCAGAGGAGTAGTGACTTTCCTGAAGTCTACAATCATCTCCACTGTCTTCAGAGCGTTCAGCTGCAGGTTGTTATTGCTGCACCAGGACGCCAGCTGGGCCACCTCTCTCCTGTAGGCGGACTCGTCGCCGTTGGAGATGAGCCCGATGAGGGTGGTGTCGTCCGCAAACTTGATCAACTTGACAGACTGGTGGCTGGAGGTGCAGGAGTTGGTGTAAAGGGAGAAGAGTAGGGGGGAAAGTACACAGCCCTGGGGTGATCCGGTGCTGATACAGGATACAGTGTATCGGACTGTGAGTGATGTATTAGGCTACCCTGAAAGGAAACATCAAGATTGGTTTGATGAGCATGATGAACACCTGAAGAAACTACTAGAAGTGTAACACAAAGTTGAAGAAGAAGAAATACTCAAAGGCTCAGAGTGAGCTACAGAAGTACACCAGAGAGATGAAGTCGAACTGGTGGGATGAAAAAGTGGAGTAACTTCAAACTGCAGCAGACAGGAAGGACATGAAAACATTCTTCACAGGTTTGAGAGAAATCTACTGCCCTAAACCAAGAGGATTGTTTTGCAGCAGAAAGACAAGATCCTGGACAGACCACTTTGACCAGCTACTAAACAACCCTGGAGATCTCACTGAAGAGGCTAAAGAAGCTCTAGTGCAGTGACCAGCTGTATCAAGTCTGGATGAACCACCAAATTTTGATGAACTAATGGCAGCTATCAGGACAACACAGGACGGTAAAACTCCAGGAAGGGATGGAATTCCAGCAGAAGTGTGGAAATTTGGTGGTGTTCAGCTGACCACCTGCCTGCACAAGCTCATCCAAGAGATATGGGATGCCCAGAAAGTATCTCAAGACTGGAAGGATGCAAGTATTCTGCCTTTGTTCAAGAAAGGTGACAGGAAAGATTGTGGAAATTACCGAGGTATATCACTGCTGTCCACTGTTGGTAAGATTCCAAGGTTGTCATAGCCAGGAGCGGCACTGGAGTTAAGCTCCTAGTGCTCATAAAATGCTCCTTATGGCGTGCGTCTCGGAAAGCCTCTGACAACTAAGTCCAACTCCTAGCCTGCCCGTGTGGTTTAGTCTCTAAGCCCGGCGGAACTGCTTTTACTAATAGGAGAAGGGGTGAGGGCGGATCTCTGGTGCCTTAAAACCAGATGCTTCGGGTAGATGGTGGCTCGTCAACCTGGGAAGGTAGCCCATCTAGGGGAAGGTAAACCCTGATTTCAAACCTCCGCTGCCTTGCGGCATACCCGGTCACGGGAAAGGCTTCAGGAGTCAACCCTGAGGAAAAATCCGGAGTCGGAGCCCCTAAGGCAGTTCTATGTTGTGCTCAACATCGTTCTGGCAGCTCCTGCAACGGCGCTGGTGCCAAACTGTAGCAGCCCTGCTGTTCCTTTGGATTCAACAGTGACGTGGAGAGGGGGGACATGCTGCATGGGCAACATCTTGTCCTCCATATCTTCCTGCCCAGGCTTGAATCCTACCAACGCCCAACGCTGGAAGGTAGAACACCGGATCACTGGAGAGGACACTCCAGCTTCGCCTTTGGCATAGACAAAACACAGGGAATTACAGTTACCGGTTATAAGCCACCGCTCAATTGGCGTAGAGTGCGGCGCCAGGGGTTGTTCCCGACGGTGGGAGGGATCATCGGATCTCACTGGACAGCTACCGCCCGCCTCAAGCTGGGCAGCCCCCAGCCAATAAGGTGTTGTCCCGCCACAGCTTGCTTTCCTCATTGGGTGCATGGGGATGAGGAGAAATCCGAACAGCAGTCTGAGAACCTTTGCACCAGGCAAGACAATAAAACAAAAGAGACCAACTCTAAAACTGGGAACTTGGAACGTCCGCACTATGATGACAGGACTCGCTGCTAACCTCAAGGACATCAACGACACCAGGAAGACTGCCATCATCAATAATGAGCTGAAGAGACTGGGAGTGGATATCGCCACTCTCCAGGAAACACGGTTGGCTGATGCAGGCACACTGAGAGAGAAGGACAACACGTTCTACTGGCAGGGAAAGGGCAGTGACGAACACAGGGAACACGGAGTGGGCTTCTCAGTGAAGAACACCTTGCTGAAGATGGTGGAACCGGGCAGCACTGGCTCTGCACGACTCCTCACCCTCCGCCTGAACACCACTCAAGGCCCAGTCACCCTCGTCAGTGTGTAATGTGTAATGTCTTTCTGCAACTGTGGGGGTCCTCCCTACAGTTGATAGTGCTATGAGATGACTGTTGTTGTGAAATGGCGCTATATAAATAAAGTTGAATTGAATTGAATTGAATTGTGTATGCCCCAACACTGACAGCCACACCAGAGGCAAAAGACGAGTTCTATGAGAATCTCGCAACAACTGTCAGGATCATCCCCAACTCTGAACAACTCATTCTCCTTGGAGACTTCAATGCCAGAGTGGGTGCTGACCACGACTCCTGGCCCTCCTGTCTTGGACCTTTTGGCGTGGGCAGAATGAACGACAACGGACAGCGGCTGCTCGAGTTCTGCACATATCACGATCTGTGCATCACAAACTCGTTCTTCAAGACCAAGCCCCAACACAAGGTTTCCTGGCAACATCCGCGCTGAAAGCACTGGCACCAGCTGGACTTGATCCTGACCAGGCGCACCTCACTGAAGAACGTGCTAATCACCCGTTCGTTCCAGAGTGCAGATTGCGACACAGACCATTCATTGGTGTGTTGCGAGGTCAAGCTGCAGCTGAAGAAATTCCATCGTGCTAGACAGCCTGGAAAGGCATGGATTGACACCAGCAAGATGGCTCAACCAGAACTTGTTGAGCAGTTTGCCTCCACCTTTGAGAAGGAACTTGGTGTACCACAAGAAGGAGAATCTGCAAAGCAGAAGTGGGAAGAACTGCGAAACACCATCCACCGCACAGCCTTGGCTACCTTTGGGAGGAAGACCTCGAAGTCACAGGACTGGTTTGATGCCAAGTTGACCGAGATGACCCCCGTCATTGAAGCCAAGCGCTCAGCACTTGCTGAGTACAAGAAGTACCCAAACGAGAAGAATCTCCAGATTCTCAGGGCTGCGAGAAGCAAAGTTCAGCAGACTGCTCGGCGCTGTGCCAACGAGTACTGGACTCAGCTCAGCCAAGACATTCAAACCGCTGCCATAACAGGGAACATCCGTGGTATGTACGATGGCATCAAGAAAGCACTTGGTCCGGCTCAGAGCAAGACGGCCACCCTCAAATCCTCCACTGGGGAGATGATCACAGAAAAGAACAAGCAGATGGAGAGATGGGTGGAACACTACTCTGACCTCTACTCCAGACAGAACACCGTGACACCGTCAGCCCTTGATGCCATCGACTGCCTGCCTTCCATGGACGAACTTGACGCCGAGCCAACCATCGATGAACTCAGCAAGGCCATTGATAGCTTGGCCGCTGGCAAGGCACCCGGTAACGACGGCATACCCCCCGACCTGATCAAGCACTGCAAGACCGCCCTACTGCTGCCTTTGCATGACGTCCTCTGCCAGTGTTGGAAGGAAGGTGCCGTACCACAGGACATGAGGGACGCCAAGATCATCACCCTCTACAAAAACAAAGGGGAGAGAAGCGACTGCAACAACTACAGGGGTATCTCCCTCCTCAGCGTTGTTGGCAAAGTCTACGCACGAGTTGTTCTCGTTCGTCTACAGAAGCTTGCCGAACGTGTCTACCCCGAGTCTCAGTGTGGCTTCCGCGCTGAGCGATCGACGGTAGACATGATATTCTCCATCCGCCAACTCCAGGAGAAATGCAGAGAACAGAATGTGCCCCTGTACGTCGCCTTCATCGACCTCACCAAAGCGTTCGATCTGGTCAGCAGAGAGGGCCTTTTCAAGATCCTGCCAAAGATAGGATGCCCAACAAAGTTGCAAAGCCTCATCGAATCGTTTCACACCAACATGCAGGGGATAGTGCAGCACGACGGCAATGTCTCAGAGCCATTCAACATGCGCAGCGGAGTGAAACAGGGCTGTGTACTTGCGCCAACCCTCTTTGGGATTTTCTTTGCTATTCTCCTGAGGCATGCCTTCAGCACAGCAACAGTGGGAATCTACCTGCACACAAGATCTGATGGCAGGCTTTTCAACCTCGCCCGCCTGAAAGCCAGAACCAAAGTACGCGAGGCTCTAATCAGAGACATGCTGTTCGCAGACAACGCTGCAGTCGCAACCCACACACAGCAGGAGCTTCAGACCCTGATGGACCGCTTCTCCCAGGCATGCAAGGACTTCGGGCTTACCATCAGCCTGAAGAAGACTAACGTCTTGGCGCAAGGCACGGAAGCACCACCAACCATCACCATCGATGACTACGAGCTGGAGGTCGTGAATCAGATCACGTACCTGGGGTCCACGATCAGCAACAACCTCTCCCTTGATACAGAGCTCAACAAGAGGATTGGAAAATCAGCCTTCACACTCGCTCGCCTCACCACACGAGTGTGGGAGAATCCCAAACTCTCTGTCAAGACGAAGATGGCAGTGTACAACGCCTGCGTGATCAGCACACTGCTCTATGGGAGTGAGACGTGGACAACATACGCCCGGCAGGAAAAGAGACTGAACTCCTTCCACTTGCGCTGCATTCGCCACATCCTGGACATATCCTGGCAGGACAAAGTGCCCAACACAGAAGTTCTGTCCCGCGCCGGCCTTTCCTCCATGTTCACTCTACTCAGGCAGCGCAGGCTCCGCTGGCTAGGCCACGTTCACCGTATGGAGGATGGCAGAATCCCCAAAGACGTCCTCTACGGAGAACTGGCGACTGGCAGGAGAGACGTTGGCCGCCCACAGCTGCGCTTTAGAGACATCTGCAAGAGAGACATGAAGGCCCTGGAGATCAACACAGAGCGCTGGGAGGACCTTGCAACGGACCGCTCCAAATGGAGAGGCACCCTGACCAGACAGCTCAAGGCGGGTGAAGAGAGACTGACTGCTGCAGCAGATGAAAAAAGGACCCGCAGGAAGAACCGCCACAGACCCAGCAACACGGAGACCACTCACAAGTGCGACCTGTGTGACAGGGACTGCCATTCGCGCATCGGCCTGTTCAGCCACAGGCGGTGCTGTTCCAGCAGAGTAGACGCTTAGGATTCTCTTCCATGGTCATCATAGACCGACGGAGGCCGACGACGACTGTTGGTAAGATTCTCTCACGTGTGCTACTGAACAACTCAATGAACACATCTCACAGAATGTACTACCGGAAACCCAATGCGGCTTTAGAAGTGGAAGAAGCACAGTGGACATGACTTTCTGCTTGAAACAGGTTCAGGAAAAGTATATCAAACAGAACATGCTGCTCTATGTAGTCTTCATTGACTTCAGTATAGCCTTCGATACTGTATCGCGACAAGGACTTTGGCAGGCACTCAAGAAATATGGCTGTACAGAGAAGTTTGTCAGCCTGATTGAGGCACTCCATACAGTAATGCAAGCAAACGTGGCAATGAGTGGTTCAGTATCTAAAGACTTTTCAGTAAACAACGGGGTGAAACAAGGGTGTGTGCTGTCGCCTACACTCTTTTTGCTAAATCTGGCAGCTATGCTTGAGGTGGCCTTGAAAGACACTTCAGAAAGAGTATACATTCAAACAAGGAAAAAAGCAGACTTGTTCAATGTGGCACAGTTTAAAGCCAAGAGTAAGACTTCGATAAAGGTATTAAGAGAAATGCTCTTTGCCGACGACAGTGCTCTAGTTGCACACAGTGTGGAAGATATGCAATCTTTAGTAGAGAAATTTGCAAGAGCAGCTAGCCAATTCAGCCTCCAAATCAACATCAAGAAGGTAGAGTGCCTTTATCAAGCACCAAAGTTCTAATTATCAACATCACTACCAGAAGAGATCAGCATTGGTACAGAGCCACTTGTCAAGTGCAAGACTTTCAAGTATCTAGGGAGTACTGTTTCAGAGAATGCTAGGCTGGAGGATGAACTATCTCTCAGAATGGGAAGAGCGAGTGCTGTGTTTGGAAACTTGAGGGAGAGACTGTGGAACAATCGACATGTGTCTATCCGTGTGAAATGCAAAGTGTACAGAGTGACAGTACTGGCTACTCTATTGTACGGTGCTGAAACTTGGACTGTCTACAGAGTGCAGGTAAAGAAACTCCACGCGTACATGATGAGCCACCTTCGAGCCATAATGAACATCTCATGGAAAAACAAGATAACCAACATAGAAGTGTTGAAACGAGCTGGTCTACCATCAATGGAGGCCATGCTAATACAGACGAACCTGAGATGGCTCGGACATGTTGAGAGGATGGACCACCAGCGTTTCCCTCGGCAGTTACTCTACTCACAGTTATGCGAGAGCAAACCCAATCAGGGTAGACCAAGGCTCAGATTTAAAGACACTTGAAGAAGTTGAATATAGACAGGAGTTCCTGGCAGCGGAAGGCTAAGGACAGAGCTGTGTGGAGGAATCTGATCAGACCTAAATGAAACAGTCAGCGTCGCCCACGACAGACTGCTATGATGAATATAGAATTTTCTTTCAAGTAAAAATAAATAAATACAGTCAATTTACAGTAGAAATATAGGAAATTTAGAATTGAAAAAAAGATGCTTATATATGTATGTAAAAGCATGAAAAGTCATGACAAACAAAATCCACACACCTGATAGAAAATGAAAGCACCAAGGTGCAGCTGCCTCGGTGTGACCTCTACTGACCCGGCCTAGGTATTACAGTACTTTTTTTCATGACTCGATTGAGGGTATAGTGGTGAGTTAAATTTGTGTTTATTTTGAAAACAAAGGCTTATCTTGAAATTCTGGCAAATTAAAAGTCGAGAAAATATGGTGATACTGTAACGTCTGGGAATAAGGGAGTCGGAGGCGAGACTTGATGCAGCCAACAAGTCTAAACTTTATTAACAGATTGGGGTTTATATACAAGTGGGCCGTGCCAACCTCACGTCAACCTGGGGGTGGGCACTGCCTCCCATACACATACATACTCACACACAACATTCCCTCCCCTCTTAGAAAATGAAAAGACACAAACCTCCCAAATTTACAACCCAAATCACATACTAAGAACATGGGGAATAACATATTGCAATAAAACAAACCTATCACATTCACGCAAAAACAACTCAAAATTGGACCATGTCTCTTTAGAATACAAAATAATCCGATATTATACATACACTACCGTTCAAAAGTTTGGGGTCACCCAGACAATTATTTTGTGTTTTCCATGAAAAGTCACACTTATTTACCGCCATGAGTTGTAAAATGAATAGAAAATATAGTCAAGACATTGACAAGGTTAGAAATAATGATTTGTATTTGAAATAATAATTTTTTCCTTCAAACTTTGCTTTCGTCAAAGAATCCCCCATTTGCAGCAATTACAGCATTGCAGACCTAACATGATTGCACAAGGGTTTTCTAATCATCCATTAGCCTTCTGACGCAATGAGCAAACACATTGTACCATTAGAACACTGGAGTGATAGTTGCTGGAAATGGGCCTCTATACACCTATGTAGATATTGCACCAAAAACCAGACATTTGCAGCTATAATAGTCATTTACCACATTAGCAATGTATAGAGTGTATTTCTGATTAGTTTAAAGTTATCTTCATTGAAAAAAAAGTGCTTTTCTTTCAAAAATAAGGAAATTTCTAAAGCCTCTTTTCCACTAGCCCAGCACACCTCGGTACGGCTCGATTCACTTCAGTACGGCTCGGAATGCTTCTGTCTCCATTAGCACGGTGTTGTGCTTGTGCTGTGATGGTTTGTGTTGGGATGGTTTAGAAGCGAGGCGGCGCCAGACTCCCAGCGAGGCGGGGCCACACTCCCGTGACGTAACGCACGCGACTGAGTCCTTAATTACACAAGACAAAATGGAGGATCCAAGGATTATTGCCTTGCTCGCTCTGTGGTTTTTTCTCACAATTAAGTCCAGAGAGTTTAACCAGAGAAGACACTATTACCAGAGGCGACGACGTGAATTGAGACAAAAAACGTTGGAACAGTACAGGAGACTCGCGGTTGCCTGGGAGGAATATGAAGCTGGAATGGCGAGGTTACTTAACCTGCAGAGGAGGGTGCAGATATCGGTAAGCTCATTTTATAGTCATATTATTCTTGTGTACAGCATTTTCATGCTGACAGTTATCAGTATTACAGGAATGACATTATGCTGTGTGTGTGTTTCAGTTAATTAACCGGCATAGGAGGGAGGCGATGTCGGTAAGCTCATTTTATAGTCATATTATTCTGGTGTACAGCATTTTGATGTTGACAGGTTATCATTATTACATTATGCTGTGTGTGTGTTTTTCAGTTGGCTGTGTTGGTGCAAAATACTCGCTGCAGACCGCGTGTCTGGACAGAACATCGTAGCTCGCATTGGTGGGAGGATGTTGTTCCCAGCTTCTCCACCCAGCAGTGGTTGCAGAATTTCCGGATGTCCGAGGACACTTTCATCTACCTGTGTCAGAAATTGTGTCAATGCATGGAGTGGCATGATACGACGTTCCGCTTATGTGTGCCGCTGAGGAAGAGAGTGGCCATCACACTGTGGAAGCTTGCTACCGGTTCAGAGTACCGCAGTATTGGACATCTTTTTGGGGTCAGCATCACAACAGTGTGCAGGTGTGTGCAGGACTTTTGTGCAGCAGCAGAGTCATCGCTCGTTCCAGAACTGCTTCATCTTCCCGATGAAGGGAGATTCATGGAAATGTCGGCCTACATCGAGAATCGGTGGGGGCTACCATTATGCGTTGGTGCCATCGATGGCTCCCACATACCCATCATAGCACCTGAAGAATGTCACACTGACTACTTCAATCGTAAAGGCTGGCACTCCATAATCCTTCAAGGTGTGGTTGATGGAAAGGGTTTGTTCTGGAATGTGTTTGCTGGGCTTCCAGGGAGCATGCATGATGCTAGGGTGCTGAGACTGTCCAGACTGTGGGAGTTAGCTAGTCGGGGAAACCTCTTCCCACCTATCAGGAACATCGGTGAGTTATGTACAGGATACTACATCCTAGGGGACTCAGCTTATCCACTCCAAAATTGGCTGTTGAAACCATTCCCTGACACCGGACGACTGACTGAAGAACAGCACACGTTCAACCAGACCATCAGTCGTGTACGGGTGGCTGTTGAGAATGCTTTTGGTAGGCTTAAGGGAAGGTGGCGCTGCCTTTTAAAAAGGAATGACTGCAACATCGAACTTGTGAAATCCATGGTGGTGACTTGTTGTGCACTGCACAATCTGTGCGAGACTCATGGAGAGGCCTTTGACACTGCATTGGATGCTGCAGCAGATGAAGTGGTGGTGTCAGCTGCAGAGGTAGCTGAGGACCGTGGTGGAGGTGTAAGAGATGCTTTGATGCAGTACTTGTGTACAAATAATTAATAAGAGAATTTTGTCATTATTCATGTGTGTACATATTTGTAACGTCTGTGTTTAATGATTAAAATGTTGTGCACTTTTCATCTGTCTCCTTTGCTTTGCTGGAACTGCAAATTGACACAGTAATTATGTTTAGAAAAATGTTATATTTCAATTTAAGCCTATCCCACAAAAAATAAGTCAAAATAGATTTAAGAAGCACACATTATGTTGAGAAAAGTGTTATATGTCAATTTAATCCTATCCAAATTTTACTTTCAAAATAAGTGTAAATATTTCTAAAAAGCATGCATTATTCGAAATATGTTATATTTCAATTTAATAATATCCCACTTGTACTTACAAAAAAGTGTGAATATTCGTAAAAATAACACACATGCAAAAGGTAGCACCACAAGCAGTGGGTCATAACGGTTTTGGGCAACAGCAACACAATTGTGTATTCCTTGCCAATCTGTCTGCTGTTATTTAATGTTTAACAGTTAAGGGACGGATGATTATATGCTCCAAAACTGGAGAAACTCTCTGATAAAAATGCTTCAAAAACACAAGTCACTTTTGGTTTGAATTAACTGCAAAATGACCTTGAAATAATGAGCTGAAACTTGTTTTTATTTGTATTAAATGAGACAGTGGCACACTGTCCAACACCAAATTGTATTATTTTTTACATCATAGTGCATTTTGGATGTACTGAATAAAAAAAAATCATGTTTTTCACCTTCAGGTCAACGTTTGGAACAACAGTATTTGTATTTTCATTTTAGATGATGCTACACTCCTTGTAAAGTATTGTAAATCTCTGAATTTGGAATACCGATAGAACATTCAATTTACATATACTTACTTTTTTAAATACTTTGACTTGTAAGCTTGATCAGTCTCTCCTGCTGCAATTTAAAGTCCAACTGTGCAAATTCTTATAAGTTAACATAAAAAATGTAACCAAAGTTTAGAACTGGATCATGTGTTGCTAATTTTTGATGATATTTCAATAAAAACAACATAAACCTTACAAAAACATTTGTTCTTTGGTCTAGATAAAAATTACATTACCTTTACAACGGTTGACCTCTGACAGGATGATCAGCATCATTTTCATCAGACTAGGCAATTGAATTTCTATGTAATTATACTGTTTTATAATTCAGTGTCATAACAGACAAACCACACTTTTTTGATCCCAAAAAAATTCCATTTTATTATAAATAAAATATTCAAAAAAAAAAAACAGCAACAGAACAACCAGGTTAATCGACATTTTAAACACGCCGACCACTGAGTGCCTCTACTAGCTTCCCAAACTGGGTCAGGAAGGCTCGGTTGAATGAAGCCGTCTCTGCCAGCTCCTGCCTTCTCAAGGCAACATCCTGCTCCTGGGCTACCCTCATGTGTTCTGCAACCTCCTGGTGGTGTCTCTCCAGCTGCTCTTGGCGCTCTTGGTGCATCCTCTCCTGCCTCTCATTGAATCTCTCCTGCAGCCGCTTGTCCTCCTCATGCGCCTCTGTCATCACTGAAGCTATGTCCGACATGGTAGTTTGCCTTTTCCTTTTTGCTAGATGAAAGACAGAAAGTCAGGGTGGTTACATGCTGTATCTAAAAATATCAAAAACATTTACTATTGAATTACACTGGTGAATGCATGTGGTGGGATGTGACTATATGCTTCGTTGCTGTATTTAAGCTCAAATGTCATGTTGCTCCACTTCAAAGGAGCTGATTGTTCACAGGGTGCTGTGATAGGGAACATCCCCCCATGCAATCCGAAAAGGATTAAGTTGAAAAAAATGGATGGATGGATGGATGGATCTTTAAAATTTTTCTTTTTTATTGTGGAATCAGAAATAGGAATGGGTTAATAAAAATGGCTTAATAAAAGTGACGTGAAGC
Source organism: Pholidichthys leucotaenia (assembly GCA_020510985.1). Taxonomy (NCBI): domain Eukaryota; kingdom Metazoa; phylum Chordata; class Actinopteri; order Cichliformes; family Pholidichthyidae; genus Pholidichthys; species Pholidichthys leucotaenia. Next base: position 43,209,949 of record CM035836.1, read on the forward strand.
TTTTTAATGAAGCATATTCATAAGTCAGTTCATGTGCTGTTGTGGAGCACATAATTCTAACTTATGTGACTCACATGTGGCCTGCTGGAATTCAGCCGAGAGAGACTTTGAGCTAGCCATGTGTATTGACATCACACCTCAAGAGGACGAGGTGTCTGCACCCCCTGTGGACTCAGAAGAAAGGAGAAGATTAGCCGGCCTGACCTTTTGGGGGTCAGAGAGGATAACAGAAGGACTCTGGGTGTTCTATTACAGATGAAATGATGTATCTGAGTATTGACTTTTGTGTGATGTATTGATCGAGACCATTGTATTACTGTGTGTGCCCAGTCTTTTGCGTGGGAGGGGGGAGTGATGTGGAGCCCATAATTCTAATGTGACTCACATGTTGCAGGCTGGAATTCAGCCGAGAGAGACTTTGAGCTAGCCATGTGTATTGACATCACACCTCAAGAGGACGAGGTGTCTGCACCCCCTGTGTACTCAGAAGAAAGGAGAAGATTAGCCGCCCTGACCTTTTGGGGGTCAGAGAGGAGAACAGAAGGACTCTGGGTGTTCTATTACAGATGAAAGGATGTAACTGAGTATTGACTTTTGTGTGATGTATTGTTCGAGACCAATGATGAATGAGAATTAAAGCAGATACTGTAAAATCATGCAGTCTCCTGAATTCTTGACTCCTACACTGTATCTTTTTTTGTATATTATGACTTCCAACAGTATTTCAACCAACACACCACCACACCTAAAAATGTGACTGTGTTGTTTAACACCGACAACAGACCACCACAGAATGTTTTTGACACAGACATATAAAATTCATTAATATGCGGCTATCTGAAATAACCTTAATCATAAAAAAAGGTGGATAATCTCATGTTTACTGTGCCTTACCAACACTTGTACGAGACCTCCCAGATACAGATGGATCTGGTGATGGAGCTTGGGACGGACCTTGGGATGGACCTTGTGATCTGCCCGACACCCGTGTCGGCGCGACAGATTCACCTTTGCTGTCAGACGCTGGAGAGTTTGTGCGGGCTGGTGCGGCGGACGAGTGGGATGATTCTACAAGGAAAATGCACACAATAAAATACAGCACGAAAGTGCAAGATATACAGAAAAGACAATAGTTTTTAACAAGATTACATAAGCTTATTTCAGCGCATTGTTCACATGAATACTTAAAAGAAAAGCGTGAGACCGCAGTGTGCTGCGATAAAGCAGAGCGATCATCATCCACAAATGAACAGCTTTTTTATTGCATAAATAAACTGAGCATCTTCCCGAATATATTTCCGAAAAAACGCCCCCCCCCCCCAAAAAAAAACTCACCTTTAAAGGACTCCGATGTCGTGGCTGTGTCGAGAGCCATGGCTCGGCCAATGCTAGCATGCCGATGTCCGTATATGGCGTCCATCTGCTCGAACCATTTCCAGTTCCTCCGATCCGCACCGCTTCAGCATCAAATATATACGAAGTGCCCATTTTCACAAATATATACACAGATATTTACACCAAATACATGTTTTAAGTGACCCCAATGTCTCTGGGCAGCCACCATCTTCTACACTGCCCCGGAGGTCCTGGGCAGTCCCATAGCATATGTGCCCCTAGGTGTTGTCTACCCCCCGGGTCGAAGCCCCCCTCCTTGGCAAAAATGTCCTTTCCCGCCAAGAGGTGCTTCTTCCCCTTCTGCTCGCCGTGCCATTTTCCTGTGCGCTGTCTCTTTGTGCCCGCCAAACTGTTCATGACCGTCTTCCTCACCGCCACCATGGCTCCAGACACTCCGGCCCCAATGGCTGCACTTTGGGAAGAACCGAAGCTTGCACATCAGTGTCGCTTGCAGCCTCGGGCACCTCGCTGTACCGCCCCGCACCCTCGTCCAGGGCGCATGGAGCTCCGGCACTAAGGCACTGCCCTACCTCTATGGTGCACAGCTGTTGCTGCTCACTCCCGGTGCTCCACTGTGCTATCACCAAGTCTGGCTGCAGCTGTTCTCCCTCTGGGTTCTCAGCACCGCGCTTGTCGGTAGCATCCTCCCACCCGGACGCCTCGTCGCTGCTGTACCCTTGCTCCAGGTGTCCTGCTGCACTGTCTCTGCATCCTGCGGCTGCTGCTCTTCCCCGGGGCCTTCAGCCTGCATGGTCTCACTCACCCGCTGTGTAGCTTCCAGCAGCGGGGCCGACTCCTGCTGCACCTCCTCTCCGTCGTCTTCGTGTACCACACCGTCAGACCCGTCAGCACTGTGGTCCTGTGCCAAGCTGAGCTTCATGGCTGACTCGCTGTCTTTAGTGACTTGGCACTCTTCTACTCATGGTCCCGGTTCTGCCTCGAGGTCCAGTTTGGCACCCTTAGCCTCATTTTGGCACGAAGCTAGCTCCTCAGCTAGCCCTTCCATAGACTTAGAATGGGCTGTTAGCTTCCTGAAGCTAACTAGCTCGGTCGACCCTGGCGCCACTATTTCCAGCACCTGCAATTTCATGGACCACGTATACTCCTCGAAGTACTTGCCCAGTCGCTCGATGGCATCCTCATAACACTCCGTCATGCCCACAGTACCAAGGCTCTCTGCGCCGAGGTTGTAAGCCAGTAGTGCCCGCCGTCCTCTCCCGCCCATGCAAACCCAGGGCCCTAAGGTAATCCTCGAATTGAAGCCTCCATTTTGGCCACATGTTCACCGGCTGTCCAGGTCATTCCAGAAATGGCAGCAGTTGCAGAGGTAGCCAGCACGCTTCCATTGTTCTCCTCGTCGCCATTCGTTACGTCTGGGAATAAGGGAGTCAGAGGCGAGTCTTCATGCAGCCAACAAGTCTCAACTTTATTAATAGATTGGGGTTTATATCCAAGTAAGCCGTGTCAACCTCACATCATCCTGGGGGTGGGCACTGCCTCCCATACACACACATACTCACACACAACAGATACAATGATAGAAGCCTTTAGTTCCATTTGATTTTTACCGGGCGAGCTGAAAAGCTGCTAACACACATACACACACACATTGAGTGATTACCACATGCCTCCGTTGCACCGAGGCATAAAAATGTAGCAGTTTTATTTAGAACAAAGTTGCAGATTTAGGAGAAATAAAATTCACATATTTAGGACAAATAGAAAAGCAATTGTGTGACTGAAATATTTATATTTACATGAAAGAATGTTTTGAAAAATTCCAGAAAAACTCAATCTCAAACATAAAAAAGTTGGAAATTTATGAGAGCAAAAATTGCTAAATAAAGAGATTCAACTTTAATAGGAACAAATGTTTAAATTTATGAAAAATGCAAACTTATAGTAGTGCTGGTCTTCAGGAGTTATTAACAGTGTGTACTGCTTATGGAGAGGAAAATGAATATATAATACAAATAAGAGTTGTGTGCTGATTTGCCGCACTAAAGAAGATTTGTTAATGAAATTCCCTGTCTTTGAATTGGCAGGCAGGGAATTAATTGTCAGGGATAAAATTAAATATCTGGGACATTTTATTAATGATAGAATGACTGATGATGATGATGATATTTTCAGACAGTGCTGCAAAATCTACATGCAAGCAAATATTGTTGCACGCAGGTTTGGTTTTTGTTAAGATGAGGTGAAACTGGTTCTTTTTAAAATCTATTGTGCACCTTTATACACTGCTCATTTATGGATAAATTATAGGAAACAAAATATGCAGAAATTACAGGTTGCTTACAATGATGCTTTAAGAATTTTACTTAAAAAGCCTCGATGGTGCAGTGCTTCCGAGTTATTTGTCTCATCACGTGTAAATACACTGCATGCAGTAATAAGGAATCTTATGTATAAATTCATCTGTCGGCTTGATGTATCTAGAAATGAAATCATTCAAGTCATGTCTAGCATTAAGCTCAGTTCTATTCGCTGTCAGTCACAGTTTAGAAGGCAATGGTACAGTAGTCTTTTTAAGTCTTTTTAAAGTCTGTACTGTCTTTGTGCTTCTTTTAGTAGTTGTGTCTTATTGTTTTGTAACTTTTTGATTGTTTTTCTTATTAACTGTTTTCAACTGTCTTGTTTTATTTTATTTTATTTTATTGTGGTGATGTGAAAATGACGAGACAGAGTTCTCTCTCAAAGTCAGCATTTATTCACAACACCATCATCTCAAAGCAGCGAGAAAAAAGAGGATGAAACAGTAAACTCTCGTCCTTAAATAACAGGGACTTCACACTTCCTGTCTTAAGGAAATCAAAGCTTGGATGACTTGTAATTTCCTGCTATTAAATTCAGATAAGACTGAAGTCATTCTTGTTGGGCCAAAAAACCTTAGAAATTCCTTTCCAAATCAAACTTTCAGTTTGGATGCAGTTACTCTTTCTCTTAATAGCTCTGTGAGGAACCTTGGAGTTATTTTTGATCAGGATTTGTCCTTCAATTCACATATTAAATTTGTTTCTAAGACTGCCTTCTATCATTTGCGTAATATTGCCAAGATTAGGACCATCTTGTCTCAGAGTGATGCTGAGAAGCTGATCCACGCTTTTGTTAGCTCGAGATTAGATTATTGTAATTCTTTATTATCAGGCTGTCCTAAAACATCTTTAAAAAGTCTTCAGCTGATCCAAAATGCTGCAGCAAGAGTTTTAACAGGTACTAGAAAGAGAGATCATATCTCTCCGGTTCTGGCCTCCCTTCATTGGCTTCCCATAGAGTTTAGAATTAAGTTTAAAATCCTTCTTCTTACTTACAAAGCTCTAAACAATCAGGCTTCTTTTTATTTAAAAGATCTGATACTACCGTATCATCCTAACAGAGCACTACGCTCCCAAAATGCAGGTTTACTTGTAATATCTAGAATCTCCAAAAGTACAATGGGAGGCAGAGCCTTCAGTTATCAAGCTCCTCTCCTGTGGAATCAGCTGCCAATCTGGATTCGGGAGTCAGACTCGATCTCTGTTTTTAAGAATAGGGTTAAAACCTACCTTTTTGATATAGCCTACAATTAGGGAGGGATCATGTGTTTCTGAACCCTCCCTTAGTTATACTGCTTGGTGGCGTTGACAATCCGCTGTGCCTCCCGGCCCAGCGCGCGGTAGTCCCGTAGGGCCAACAGTGGCGAACTGGCCAGGGACACTCTCGCTGCTGACGGTAGAGTCCTGAGGAAGAAGTGGGTGAAAATGAAGTGATCATCGTCAGAGTCTTTCAGCCTCAATAACTTCTCCATCAGGCTCGCGGGCATGTTGTTTTCCCCCTCCGTCAGCGCCAGGAGCCTCTCTGCTCGCTCCTCCGCCGAGGGGGTGATTTGCTGGATGAGTGCAGCCTTCAACGTGCCCTATTTGTTGCTATCCGGCGGTTGGTCGATCAGGCTCTCCACATGCTGGGCCGTGTTGTTGTCCAGCTTTGCGACTACGTGGTAGAATTTCGTGGCATCTACCGATATCCCCCGGAGGTTGAACTGCGCCTCAACCGCGTTGAACCAGGAGCGCGGATTGTTCTGCCAGAAGTCCGGTAGCTGGAGTGTAGCGGCATTCGTTTGGCTGGGGGCTCCTGACGCGGCTGGCCCGGGGGAAATTTTCTTCTTCCATGATACGTCTCGGGTCACCAGTGTGGTGATGTGAAAATGACGAGACAGAGTTCTCTCTCAAAGTCAGCTTTTATTCACAACACCATCATCTCAAAGCAGAGAGAAAAAAAGAGGATGAAACAGTAAACCCTCGTCCTTAAATATCAGGGACTTCACACTTCATAGATCACATGTCACACAGACCATTTTGCATTATAAAGACAGTCACAATGCATTTCTCTCCATGATATCACTTCCACTGTCTCCCATGCGTCCTTTCCTTTATCCTTTAATTGAACCCCCCACAGTCTCAGGCCTTGCATACCAAAGCTAATATTCCTGCAGCTTCCTGCCTTTGTTCTGACCTAAAATGTGAGTCACAAAATCTCCATGAGTGTGTCCACCACATTATTTTATTTTATTTTTGATGGACCATGAGTCTGGAATAAAGTCTTTGATTGATTGATTATAGCAAAAATATTCCCATTTATAAGAAAAATTATTCAGATTTATAAGGAAAAAAGTTGCAAATTTATTTGAAAAATCTCAAGTAAATTAAAAAGGTCAAAAATTCTTGTTAAGGCTCAGACATAATTTGTGGCTCCATGCTGAACGCTTCAGTCCAGCTCTTCTCAAAATGGCAGGTTGCCGACACTCGTCCTGGTTGTTGAGACTGGTCTGAGTCATGTGATCATAATGTCTGATTTAGTCCTTCATCATCATCATCATCTGTCCAACACCTCACACCTGTTCCTGATCTACAGAAAACCAAGAAGAAAACAAGAGAGAAGATGAAGAGAGGAGAGGTGAAGGGAACCAGCAGGATTCTCCCACAGGTCTGATTGTCGGTGTTGTGATTACTGTTGTCTGTGTTGTTCTTGCTGTGTTTGGTGTAGCTTGCCTCTGCAGAAGATATAGAAACCGTCGGAGAGACGCTCCACCCAGAAATACTGCTGTTGAAGTACCGATGCTAGAGATCTGACCTCTGAAAGTCTGAGGACATGTGGCAGCTGCCAATGATGATGTTACACTGTGGCGGTGTACACTCAGGGATGTTTCTAGCTTTTTGGGGGTCCTATGTAAGATTCTATTTGGTGGTGGTGATGGTGGTGGGATTTTTTGGACCCTCTACAGTCACGAACTGAGTCTGGATTTTCTGGCACCACCTGCCACAACTGTCTTGTGGCTCTTTCTTGGTATTTATATATATTTATTGCATTTTGTGCTTTTGAGTTCTGTACTGCTTTCTGTCAAGGACCGTTCTCACCCTCTGCATAAACACTTTGAACTTCTTCCATCTGGTAAACGATTCCGGAGCATCAGAGGCAGAACCACCAGACTGATCAACAGCTTCCTTCCACAAGCTGTCAGGATGCTGAACAGCTGACCCGGAATCTCTCATACACACTACTGCACCTACGGACATTTTGTATATTATAGTTAGTTATTCTTTTTCCCCAAGTATGTCTCAGGGATGTGTGAATGGATGGGGGGGTGGGGGTGGGGGGTGGAGCTATGGGGGAGTGTGTCTTAAATCATGCTGCTTCTTATATGGATGCTGAGAGAAACGCAATTTCATCTTGCCTGCACTACAGTTGTATGTACAGCAATATGACAATAAAGTTTGATTTGATTTGATTTGATTTGTTGTTCTGTTTAGGTTCAGATTTGTTTCATATCTATTTGTATTAGTTTTCAGTCTGCAGTAATCATGTTTATTAACTCACTAAAAATCATGTTTATTAACTCACTAAAAAGCGACTACAGTATTTTGGAGGAGTCGATATTGACAAACCAAATTTTATTATTCCCAAATCAAAAAATGAGGAGTTTGAACATTACTTAGAGAATCAAAATTGGGAGCAGCTCATGTCAATAAACGAAGTAGATGATTGTTGTAACTTTATAACTGCAACAATTACTAAGTCCATAGAAAAATTTACAAAGCAAATTAAAAGTAGACAACAGAAGATTAACCTACCATGGTTAAATAATGAAATAAGAAAACTTATGAAGAGGCGAGACTCTGCATTGAAAACATCATTAACCTCTAAACTGCAAAATGATCACCTTGTGTACAAAAGTTTAAGAAATAAAGTGGTACAAGAGCTGCGAAAATCAAAAGTATCTTATTACAATAAACTGATAGATCATGCAAAGGGTAACAACAGTTCCCTATGGAGGCATTTAAATAACTTAACTAATAAAAAAAATGTTCAGAAGGGGGTAAAGGAACTTAGAATCAATGGCAAGACCATCAGTGACAAGGCTACATTGGCAAATGAATTTAATTCATATTTTGTGGGCTCTGTGGAAGACTTGACAAAAAACTTTGTGCCGCCAAATGTGCTCAACAACACAAATTCAATACTTCCAACAGATTCTTTTCACATCGATGAGGTAAATGAGGAGTTAATTGCTGGTATTGTTAAAACACTGTCAAACTCAAAAACTAATGATATCTACAACATGAGCACCTCCTTTCTCAAAACGCACAGCAAAATATTAATTAAACCACTGACTCATCTCATTAATCTCTCCATTAGGTCTAGTACATTTCCATCTGGCTGGAAAAAAGCTGTCGTCATACCAGTTCATAAATCAGGCAGTAAAGACGATATATGCAATTACCGCCCAATCTCTATTTTACCAGTCCTGTCTAAGGTTCTTGAAAAAGTTGTAGCTACACAGATGATAGACTACTTACAAGACAGTCAACTTCTTCATCCACATCAATTTGGTTTTAGACCAGGATACTCAACAGAAACAGCAAATTGTTGCCTTATTGAAAATGTCAAACAGTCCTTGGACGGGGTAATGTGGTAGGAGCTGTTTTTCTAGATCTCAAAAAGGCTTTCGATACTGTAAACCACAGTTTGCTTTTAACCAAAATGGTATCTTTTAACTTCTCCCCAGATACATTAGACTGGTTTGCATCTTATCTCCAGAATAGAGAACAGTGTGTAAAAGTTCACCAGGATAAATCCTCACTTTTAAATAACCGTATGGGTATCCCACAAGGGTCCATTCTTGGTCCTTTACTTTTCAGTATTTTTATTAATGACTTGCCGCTACACTGCTCTGCTGCAACATGCCAACTTTATGCAGATGATGCAGTTATTTACACAGCTGCCAAGACTCCAGCACAGGCTGCAGATGTACTGTCTACAAGTATGGTTGATGTCCAAGAGTGGCTCCTCCAGAACCATCTATTGCTGAACCTTCAGAAAACAGTGTCAATGTGCTTTTCAATCAAAAATTATAACCTGCAATGTTTTAAAGTTAATATACATGATCATGACATCAGTTTAGTTACAGAATTCAAATACCTTGGCGTTGTACTAGATCCTCAACTCAAATTTAATCTTCATATAAAGAAAATTTCAAAAACAGTTAAAAAAAATCTGAACTGCTTTAAATTAATTAGATATTACATACCTTACGAAGCAGCTGTACTGTATATGCATTCTATGGTTTTTTCTCATATATCATACTGTTTGACAGTCTGGGCTCAAGCAGCCCCTTCCACAATAAGACATATAGGTTCATTATATAATCAAACCCTAAAAATCTTGGACAAAAAGCCCATTAGGTGGCATCACTGTAATATTTAAAAAAAAATACAACCTATTGAGTTTTGAGAGTTTCATTGACCTCTGTTTACTGAAATTAACTTTCAAATGTTTCCATAAATCAGCACCTGAGCCACTTGCTGGTTTCATCCAAAGACAGGACAGCAGCAGAACCACCAGGAGTTCTGTTAACAATAACTGTAAAATATTCCACTGCAGAACCACATTTGGACAAACAGCTTTCTCTATAAAGGACAGTCACATCTGGAACACAATGCCAAATGAAATTAAAATAATAACGGACTTTAAAACATTCACTAAAAAGGTTAAAAACTGGCTGAAAAATAAACAAGAATGTACCCATGTATGAAATGATTGTCTGCAGGGTGAGAGTGAATGAAGGGAAGGAATGAATGTGTTTGTTTATAGTGAGTGACGAAGGGAGGGAGGCCTAAAATAGGCAAATGTGTGTCAGGTTGTTATATTTGTGTATTTATAATATTTATAATTGTGTATTTATATTTGTGTATTTATAATATTTATAATTGTGTATTTATAATGTATTTATGGTTTTTTTTGTTTGTTTGTTTTTTAACTTGTTTCTCCTTTCTAAAGCCCATCCAGGGACAAGAGTTGCAAATTAGCTAATAGCTATACACTCTGTGCAACACATCAGATTGATTGTCATTGATTAATTGTCTATGTTTATTGCACTGTCCCTGTCAAATAAACAAATCTATCTATCTATCTATCTTATTCTTTATACAGTTAGGCCCAAAAATATTTGGACAGTGACACAAGTTTTATTTTAGCTGTTTACGAAAACATATTCAGGATACAATTATATAATCAATATGGGCTTAAAGTGCAGACTCTCAGCTTTAATTTGAGAGTATTCACATCCAAATTGGAGCAAGGGTTTAGGAATTACATCTCTTTAATACGTAGCCGCCTCTTTTTCAAGGGACCAAAAGTAATTGGACAATTGACTCACAAGGCTGCAAAAAAAAAAAAAAAAATTTTTTTTAAAATAACAAGGCTACATGGGCTCTTCCCTCGTTAACCTGTCATCAATTAAGCAGTTAAAAGGTCTGGAGTTGATTCCAGGTGTGGCGTTTGCATTTGGAAGCCGATGCTGTGAACACACAACATGCGGTCAAAGGAGCTCTCAATGGAGGTGAAACAGACCATCCTGAGGCGGAGAAAAAAAAGAAGAAATCCATCAGAGAGATAGCAGAAATGTTAGGAGTGGCCAAATCAACAGTTTGGTACATTCTGAGAAAAAAAGAGTGCACTGGTGAGCTTGGGAACTCAAAAAGGCCTGGACGTCCACGGAAGACAACAGTGGTGGATGATCACAGAATCCTTTCCATGGTGAAGAACAACCCCTTCACGACATCCACTCAAGTGAAGAACACTCTGCAGGAAGTAGGTGCATCAGTATCTAAGTCTGCCATAAAGAGAAGACTTCATGAGCGTAAATACAAAGGATTCACCACAAGGTGCAAACCATGAATCAGCCTCAAAAATAGAAAGGCCAGAATTGACTTTGCCAAAAAACACCTGAAGAAGCCAGCCCAGTTCTGGAACAGCATTCTTTGGACAGATGAGACTAAGATCAACCTGTACCAGAATGATGGGAAGAAGAAAGTTTGGAGAAGAATTGGAACAGCTCATGATCCAAAGCACTATATCTTCTGTAAAACATGGTGGAGGCAGTGTGATGGCATGGGCATGCATGGTTTCCAATGGCACTGGGTCACTTGTGTTTATTGATGATGTGACAAAAGACAGAAGCAGCCGGATGAATTCTGAAGTGTATAGGGATATACTTTCTGCTCAGATTCAGCCAAATGCAGCAAAGTTGATTGGACGACACTTCACCAATGATCCAAAACATACTGCAAAAGCAACCCAGGAGTTTTTTAAAGCAACGAAGTGGAATATTCTGTAATGGCCGAGTCAATCACCAGATCTCAACCCAATCGAGCATGCATTTCACTTGCTCAAGACAAAACTTAAGGCAGAAAGACCCACAAACAAGCAACAACTGAAGACAGCTGCAGTAAAGGCCTGGCAAAGCATTACAAAGGGGGAAACCCAGCATTTGGTGATGTCCATGGGTTCCAGACTTCAGGCAGTCATTGCCTGCAAAGGATTCTCAACAAAATATTGAAAAGTAACATTTTACTTAGGGTTATGTTTATTTGTCCAATTACTTTTGAGCCCCTGAAATGAGGAGAGTTTGTATAAAAATAGCTACAATTCCTACATGTTTAATCATATATTTTTGTTCAACCCCTTGAATTAAACCTTAAAGTCTGCACTTCAATTCCATTGTAGTTGTTTCATTTCAGATCAAATATGTGGTGGCATGCAGAGCCCAAATCATGAAGATTGTGTCACTGTCCAAATATTTCTGGGCCTAACTGTATGTATTTTATGGTGCTTTTCTCTGGGTTGACAACTGTCAGGCGATTTCCGGGTTTGTGCTCTGCTGGGGGCGTCGCCTGTCAGGTTGTCAATCCAGCCGCTCCTCCCTCACCCATCCAGCTGATTCCAATTACTGTTGTGTTTTTCTTTGCCTGCTCATGCGAGGCCACACCGGTGCCCACTCACGTAATCATTCTTACTTGTATTTAAGTGCTGCCATTTCACTGTCTTTGCGGCATTATTATTGTGTCAACTGGTGATCTCTCATCTCCTCCCAGCCTCCAAGCACTCTCCGCTCCAAGGCTTTCACTCGCAAGTCATTACTTGTTATATTTTTTGTTTCGTCTGAACTTTTTGGATTGTTATGTTCTTTTATTGAATAAATGTACAAACGTATTCAGCCCCTGGGTCTGTTTTCATGCCCCTCTGGGGGCCAGTATATGACACTACAACACAACTGCTTTGGGTCACACGATGACTTTCTCACACACTAACAAAATGCTCCATTAACAAGACACAAAGGCTGATAAGACTTGTGATCAACCTGATTTTTGGGACATGAACAGAACTGCATGAAATTTGGTGGCTAGCTGAAGAATCCTGCTGTGATTGTGAGTGGTGAGTTTCACCAAGTTTGGATCGTGACATCAGAAGTTATATCTGAAACTACGTGGACAACTTGATTGGCCTATAAAATCAAAACAGATTGACATTTTTGGATAATTTTAACATCTTTTCATTGTCAATGTCTGTCGATGATCTCTGCTTAATTTCAAGCAAGGCCTAGGAGGAGTTCATTTTCAGTTCACTTGGAGATATTTGGAAATATGGTGCAGAAAACTTTTTAGAGCATCAGACCATGGAGAAAAGTTACAGAAGGTTTCAGAGAATGGAATGATGAAAGAATTTTGAGTCTAGGAACAGCCACTCCTGAAATATTTGCAAAAGTGTAAAAGTGTTTATCATGGTGCCACCTACAGTGGCTTGATTTTTGCTTTCTGAGTATCAGAACAAAAGCAACAGATTTCCCAGCAAGTTTCCACCTATGATGCTTACAACCCCAACTACATAGAATAAACAAAATGTAAAAAGCATCCATATAAATGATGCAGATTTACTAGAAAAAAGTTGCACGTTTATGAGAAAAGTTGAAGGTAACTTTAGTTCTCCACAATCTAATGATTACGTGGCTTTAAACACAAATGTGACACATTTCCAGGTGGAATGGAGTTTATCAAGGAAACCTGTTTGTTTGAAAATGGAGGAACGCCCAGTTTATAAATGACATTTTTTGCGCAGTACACCATTTTTGCTTTTTTTTGGGGGGGGGGGGGGTGTATACACTTTTAATAATTGATCCAGTGCAATGTTTTGAAAATAAAGGCCCAGATCAATTTAATATGAAATGTCACTCTTTACTTCACTTTTTACAGTGTATCCGGAAAGTCTTCACAGCACTTCAGTTTTTCCACATTTTGTTCTTACAGCCTTATTCCAAAAGGGATTAAATTAATTTTTCCTCTCAAAATTCTACACACAACACCCCATAATGATGACGTGAAAAAAGTTTTTGAGATTTTTGCGAATTTAAAAATTTAAAAAACTAAGAAATCACATGTACATGCTACCTTTAGGAGACATTATGAGGAAGCATTCTAATCACTTTCATTGTTACGCTGATGACACTCAATTATATTTTTTAAATGCTTCACATTAGCTCCACCCATACATGTGAGGGGGGGACTGGGTATCAGAACAAACCCACCTGGCCGTGGGTGGGTCAGGGCAGGTTTCTGGTCCTTTGGGCGGGCGTAGTTTTTTTTGCCTCATCCCCCCTCGATGTGCTTTTCTGGCCTTGTGTGTTTGCTCACATTCCCCTCATGTGCGCTGGTGGCGGATGAGCACTCTGTCGGATTTGCCATGGGGTGGCTGCGCCTACTGCAGCAGGCGGTGGGGTGGGGGCTGGCTGGTGCTCTGACTACACTACTTACTATACAGGGTTTCAAAGTTTTTGTTTTGATTTTGATGATTATCGCTTATAATTTTTTTCTTCATCCATCCATCCATCCATCTGTCCATCCATCCATCCATCCATCCATCATTGCATTTCCAGAGGTCTGGGTCGGGGAGGCAGCAGTTCAAGCAGAAATATATATATTTTTTTTCTATTATATAAACCTGATTTTTTTTTTAAAGCATATGTGTGTGTGGGTGTGCATGTGTCAGATGGAAAGAGAAACAATAAATTAGAAAGTTTAACAATGAGAGCATTTCCAGTCAGAGGAATTACAGGAATGAACTGTCTGGATCCACCCTGTCACGGTTTGAGCACGAAGGGATTACGCCGTGCTCTGTCTCTTTGCCTTTCTTTCCATATTTGTATAGTGTTGTATTTTTTTGAGTTCTGTCCCTCTTATGTTTTCCTTGGTTGATTTTCACATATTCTGTTTTGTTTCTTAGCATGACTTATTTTCCTGTTTATGTTCATTGTAGGTTTGTTAGTTACATATTTGGGTTTAGTTGTCTTTATTTGTTTTCACATTGTATTTGTTTCTTGCCAGTTTTCTTCTCTTTCTTTCTCTCTCCAGGGTTGCAGCTGTCAGAGGCACTTCCGGGGTTTTCCCTGGCTGTGGGCAGTGCCCCTGTCAAGCTGTCAGCCCCGTCTCCTGTCCTCATGGCTCACAGCTGATTGTCATCTCCCTCTCCTCCAGCCCGCTCATGTGATTCACACCTGTTACCATTCATTCATTCATTCATCTTCTTCCGCTTAGTCCTTTTCGGGTCGCGGGGGGACTGGAGCCTATCCCAGCATCTTTGGGCGAGAGGCAGGGTACACCCTGGACAGAACGCCAATCCATTGCAGGGCCAACACAGAGAGACAGACAACCATTCACTCTCACAGTCATACCTAAGGACAATTTAGAATCCCCAGTTTTGATGCCAATTAACCTAACTTGCATGTTTTTGGCATGTGGGAGGAAACCGGAGAAATCCCGGAGTAAACCCACCATTTGTGTTTATTTGTTCCTGGCCCTATTTAAGGGTGGTTATTTCATTCCTGCAATGCTGGAGTCCTTAGTATCGTCTGCGACTGAACCCTTTCCCCGTTCAGATGTTTATTATCTTCGCAAATCCTGCTGCCTTGCTGCCTTTGTTCCTAACTTTTGCTTTGTGCTTTGTTTGTATTTTTGGTTGTGCACAGTTTGGACTTTGGTGTTTTTCTTCTTCATTTAGATTTTATTGGTGGTTGACAACCAGCTTACAGGTACAATACTTCCACTGATTTGATTATCATCACTCTATATCTTTGTATAAGGAGTTCTGAACAACTCTTTATGTGTGAAAAAATTATCCGTTCTTGGACTGTGTTAGAGGTACGGCTGTCCGGTGCTTTGCCAGATCTAATAAATACCACAAACTGCAGTTCAGTGCCTGGGTCTCTCCTCCCTGCCGTTTGGGTAATTCATGACACACCCGTGTACTAGCATAATATAAAGATAACACTTTATTAATACCACACTGGGGAAATTCATTTGCTACAGCAGCACAGAGGTCAGAAAAACAGAAGTGTAACAACTTGCCCCGTGTAACTATGCACCCCAGATTAAACCTTACATTTGTGACTTTATTTTCACAAATTTGGGTCTTTGTTTTTACAAATTAACATCCATCCATCTTCTACTGCTTTTCCTGAGGTTCGGGTCGCGGAAGCAGCAGCTTAGCCAGAGAAGCCCAGACCTCCCTCTCCCCAGCCACCTGCTCCAGCTCTTCAGATAGGACACCGAGACGTTCCCAGGACAGCTGGGAGACATGTGATTTCTTAGTTTATTTTAACAAATTTGCAAAAATCTCAAAAAAAACTTTTTTCATGTTGTTTTTATGGCGTATTGTGTGTAGAATTTTGAAGAAAAAAATGAATCCATTCTGGAATAAGGCTGTAACATAACAAAATGTGGAAAAAGTGAAGCGCTGTGAACTTTCCAGATGCACTGCAGGAGTTCCCTCCTACATACTCACCCTCAGAGATAGGAGGAGGAGCTCAGTCATGAAGGAGAGGCTTGGAGTAGAACCACTGGTCCTCCACATTGAAAGGAGCTGACATAATAACGGGCCCAGGGAACACGCACACAGGCTCAGGTGAGATTCAAAAGCTTTATTCAACAACAAGGTGTGTGTGGATGCGTGTGTGCGGAATGTGAATGGACTGTAGGTGAACAGGGAGCGCCGGGGGCAGAATGGCACGCCGTGCAGCCAGGCAACCCTATGGACAGAGCAGAGACAGGGATATGAGCAGACCTTCACCATGCAGGGTTAATATGCAAAGCGTTGCTTACTTGCAGGTGTTACGGTGGCTGGCGTTGACAAGTGGAACTCCTGCCTGGAGGACAGCGTCCTGCTGCGCGCTCGGCGATGAGAGGGGAATGAGGATGAGGATGAGGCGAGGATGCAGGGAATCCGCTGCCTGGAGGATCCACCTGTGCACAGGGGAGAGACTGAAGGACAGGTGAGCAAACAACACAGCTTACTTGCTGGGAGGAGAATGACGCAGGTCGGGAAGGAACGATCCTGCACAGGGATTTGAGAGCGTTGGTGAACAGACGGCTCCAGACCGACGCTCTGGGCCGAGCGGGTTAAATAGCCGGTGACTGACGAGGCGCAGGTGTGCACGCAGCTGAGGCAGATGACTGATGAAGGCGAGTTGTGACAGTACTCCCCCCCCCCCCCCCCGCCCCGAGCAGCGCCTCCCAACGCTGGTTTATCCGGGTGCGCCTGGTGGAACTCCGTGATGAGACGCCTATCCAGCACAAAGGAAGGGTGCACCCAGGATCTCCACTCCGGGCCATACCCCTCCCAATCCACCAGATACTGTAGCCCACA
This sequence comes from Pholidichthys leucotaenia, assembly GCA_020510985.1. Classification (NCBI taxonomy): domain Eukaryota; kingdom Metazoa; phylum Chordata; class Actinopteri; order Cichliformes; family Pholidichthyidae; genus Pholidichthys; species Pholidichthys leucotaenia. The sequence goes on from CM035836.1 coordinate 43,226,356, forward strand.
ACCTCGGCGCTGGGAGTCCAGAATGGAGGTGACCCCCCACGCCGGGTCGCCATCGATCAACACGGGAGGGGGAGGCGCCCTAGGAGGAGAGCAGAGTGGGTCAGAGATCACGGGTTTGATCTGCGACACGTGAAATGTGGGACAGACGCGGAGGGAGGGGGAAGGCAAATGCACAGCCACCGGGTTAATTACTTTGGAGATGGTAAAGGGACCGATGAAGCGTGGTGCCAGCTTCTTCTTCTCAGCCTTGAGGTTGACGTTCTGGGCCAATAGTCAGACCCACTGGCCCACCTGGTAACCGGGAGCAGCTGTCCTGTGGCGATTGGCTGCAGTGCTGTTGCGCGCCGCCATGCGTAAAAGCGCTTTGCGCGTCCTGGTCCATAGGCTCCGGCAGCGCCTCAGATGTGCCTGGATGGATGGAACTGCGACCTCGCCCTCCTGCTCGGGAAACAACGGGGGGTCATACCCCAATGATGCTCGGAAGGGAGATATCCCGATGGCCAATGACAGCATAGAATTATGGGCGTATTCCACCCAGGTCAGGTGTGAACTCCAGGAAGAGGGATTAGAGGAGGTGACACAACACAGGGCAGCTTCCAGCTCCTGATTGGCGCGCTCACACTGCCCGTTGGATTGGGGATGGTGACCGGGGGAGAGACTCACCGTGGCCCCCAGGGCGTTGCAAAAACACCTCCACACTTTGGCCACAAACTGGGGCCCCCGATCAGATACGACGTTGGTCGGAATCCCGTGCAGTCTGACCACATGTTGGACTAGGAGATAGGCCGTCTCCTGTGCCGTGGGGAGACCGTGGAGGGGCAAAAAGTGGGCGGCCTTGGAGAATCGATCCACAATGGTCAGGATGGTGTCGTATGAATTAGAAACGGGGAGGCCAGTGATGAAGTCCAGGGCTACATGAGACCAGGGTCTGCCAGGGACCGGCAGGGGATGGAGCAGCCCTGCTGGAGGTGAGTTCGGGGTCTTATTCGTAGCGCACTGGGGGCAGGCACGGACATAATTGGCAGCATCCTTCCGAAGTCCGGGCCACCAGAAAGAGCGTTGAAGGAGGTCCACCAGCCGGGAGATGCCAGGGTGACAGGCGAGCTTGGACGTATGAGCCCAGTGGATGACATCCCCCCGGACTGATGATGGCACAAAGAGCTTTCCAGCCACACCACCGCCGGGATCAGGTTTGGTCTCCCGCGCGTTCCAGACCTTGTCCCTGATGGACCAGGAAACCACCCCCACGACACATGAGGCGGGCAAGATGGTGTGGTCCCGCTCCTCCGGGGTCTCAGGAGCGAACTGTCTGGACAGCGCGTCAGGTTTACCATTCTTGGAGCCTGGACGGTAGGTGATCGTGAAACTGAAGCGGCCGAAGAACAGAGACCAGCGCGCCTGGCTGGCATTCAGACGTTTGGCCGACCTCAGGTACTCCAGGTTCTTGTGATCTGTCCTGACCACAAAAGGCTGCGCTGCCCCCTCCAGCCAGTGACGCCACTCCTGCAGCGCGAGCTTCACTGCCAGGGGCTCCCTGTCACCGACGTCGTAATTATGCTCAGTAGCCAACAGGCAACGGGAGAAGAAGGCGCAGGGGCTCAACAACCCATCCACCGGAGAACGTTGAGACAAAACTGTCCCCACCCCCGTGTCGGATGCGTCCACCTCGACCAAGCACTGCAGCGAGGGGTCAACTTGGGTCAGGACCCAGGAGGAAGAGAACTCCGTTTTCAAGGTCTCGAAGGCTGATGCTGCCTCCTTGGTCCACTGGAACGGCACCTTGGGGGAGGTGAGGCGGGTCAGGGGGGTGGCGATGGAGCTGTACTTAGGCACAAAGCGGTGGTAGAAATTAGCAAAACCAAGGAACTGTTGCACCTGTTTCCTGGAGGAGGGGGTGGGCCACTCGACCACCGCTTTGACCTTGGCCGGGTCGGGGAGAATTTGATCATGGGAAATGATGAAACCCAGGAAAGAGGTCTTCTTGGTGAAAAACTCACACTTTTCTGCTTTAACGTACAGTCTGTTTTCAAGAAGCCGCTGCAGAACCCGCCTCACGTGGGCCTGATGCTCCTCCCGAGACCTGGAGAAGATCAGGATGTCATCCAAGTACATGAAAACGAAGACCCCCAAGAAGTCTCGCAGGACGTTGTTGATGAGCAGTTGGAAGACGGCTGGAGCGTTGGTGAGCCCAAACGGCATGACCAGATATTCGAAATGGCCGCTGGGTGTCTGAAACGCCGTCTTCCACTCATCGTCCTCCTGGATCCGAACTAGGTGGTACACGCTGCGGAGGTCCAGCTTGGTAAACCAGGTGGCCCCCTGGAGGGAGTCGAAGGCAGAGTCCATGAAGAGAAGGGTGTATCTGTCCTTCACTGTGATGTCGTTGAGAGCCCAGAAGTCGATACACGGCCACAGGGATCCATCCTTCTTGGAGACGAAAAACCCCCCAGCTCCGAGTGGGGACGAAGAAGGGCAAATGGTGCTAGCGCTGAGCAACTCTCTGATGTATGTGTCCATGGCCTCCCGCACTGGGGCAAACAGGCTGTAGAGGCGACCAGATGGTAACGGCGCCCCCGGGCGGAGGTTTATGGCGCAGTCATACGGGCGGTGTGGGGGGGGGGAAGAGACATCACTTTAGACTTACTAAAGATGAGCCCCAGATTGTGGAACTCCGGAGGCACCAGGGTAAGGTCCTGCGGGGACGAGTCAGGAGCAGGAGGAGGGGAAGACGGGGCACAGGCTGCAGACTGGAGGCAGGTGCCCATGCAGAACTAGCTCCATGAGAGGACGCTGCCGGACTGCCAATCAAGCACGGGGTTGTGGAGGCGCAGCCACGGGTAGCCCAGGATGACGGGGGAAGCCGAGGTGGGCAAGACGAATAGGCTGAGATCCTCCCGATGGTTGCCAGAGATGATGACAGGCACTGGCTTGGTACGGTGAGTTACCTTTTCCAAGGGTGTACGAGAGAGAGTGACGAGGTTGAGGGGGGCTGACAGTGCTTGACAGGGAATGCCCAAGCGGGTTGCCAGGCTCTTGGAAATAAAGTTTTGTTCTGCCCCCGAGTCCACCAGTGCGTGAGTGAGGTGCCCGATGGAGTTGTGACAGAACCTAGTGGGCAGTGAACATTTTGAGAGGGGATTAGGCCGGGTTGCGTCCGTGAGGCCCCCTACAGTGACTCGCAGACCTCCCCATTTGGCTTGATCGGGCAATGGCTCCACGGTGACTAGTGCTGGTCGGACCCGCAATACATGCAGAGACCCCAGCTCCCCTGCAGCGCTGTTTCTCCCGTAGGGGGAGTTTGGTTTCGCCCAACCAGCATTGCCTCAATTTCGTCGGCCGACTCCGGAAGCGGGTAACGCCAGGGGGCGAGGGTGAGAGGCGTGGGCAGAGGCACGCGCGAGCGGCTGTAAGACTTCCACTCAGCAAGCCCACTCTCTCAACCTGTTATCCAAACTAATTGTTAAAGAGATCAACTCAGACAACCGCTCCGGCTGATCCCGACAGGCCAACTCGTCCCACAGACTAGAATTAAGGCTGCGAAGGAAGATGCTGCAGAGGGCGGCATTGCCCCAGCCAACTTCTTCCGCTACCACCCGGAAGTTGACCGCCTAATCAGCTGCCGACCGGCTACCCTGGCGAAGGCTCAGCAGCCAATCGGTTAGCACGCTGTCGCGATCCGAGTGGTTCAAAAACTCACAAAAATCCTGCATGAATTGGGTATAGGACAGGTTGGCGTAGCTGGGTTTCGATATAACGCCGTAAGCCCAGGCTAACGCTAGCCCCTCCAGGAGATTGGCGATGTACCCAATCCGGCTGTGGTCAGAAGGAAAGTCCCCCAGGGACGCTCTGGAATACCGACTCACACTGCAGGAGGGAACCCGCGCGCTTCACCAAGTTTAACGCTGAAACGTGAGGGAATGGGGATGGGTGTGAGCCAGGTTGGTCGTCCCGAGCTAGCCTGGCTAGCTAGGGGAGCGGTGGGAGCTGGCCTGCTAGGATGAGCCGGAGGAAACGTCTGCAGAGGATCCAAGTGATCCAAACAGTGAGTGATACTCGTTAATTGATTAAGGATGACTTCAAATCGGGTGGATCAAATCCACCCGAGCCCTCGAGGCTCAGGTGGATTTGAAGTCGGCGTGTGAGCCCGCTGTCCGCTGGGCCACCCTACTGGAGCTGTACTGACATAATAACGGGCCCAGGGAACACGCACACAGGCTCAGGTGAGATTCAAAAGCTTTATTCAACAACAAGGTGTGTGTGGATGCATGTGTGCGGAATGTGAATGGACTGTAGGTGAACAGGAAGCGCCGGGGGCAGAATGGCACGCCGTGCAGCCAGGCAACCCTATGGACAGAGCAGAGACAGGGATATGAGCAGACCTTCACCATGCAGGGTTAATATGCAAAGCGTTGCTTACTTGCAGGTGTTATGGTGGCTGGCGTTGACAAGTGGAACTCCTGCCTGGAGGACAGGGCCCTGCTGCGTGCTCGGCGATGAGAGGGGAACGAGGATGAGGATGAGGCGAGGATGGAGGGAATCCGCCACCTGGAGGATCCACCTGTGCACAGGGGAGAGACTGAAGGACAGGTGAGCAAACAACACAGCTTACTTGCTGGGAGGAGAATGATGCAGGTCGGGAAGGAACGATCCTGCATAGGGGTTTGAGAGCGTTGGTGAACAGACGGCTCCAGACCGACGCTCTGGCTAAGCGGGGTTAAATAGCTGGTGACTGATGAGGCGCAGTCGTGTGCGCGCAGCTGAGGCAGATGACTGATGAAGGCGAGTTGCGACAGGAGCCAGTTGAGGTGGTTTGGGCATCTGATCAGGATGCCTCCTGGATGCCTCCCACTTGCAGTGTTTTGGGCATGTCCTACTGGGAGGAGACCCCGGTGCAGACCCAGGACTCACTGGAGAGACTACGTCTACCAGCTGGTCTGGGAACACCTTGGTATCCTCTCTGAAGGAGCAGGCGGTTCGGGAGAGGGAAGTCTAGGCCTCTCATCTCGAACTGCTGCCTCTGCGACCCAGACTTCTGGAAAAGTGGTAGAAGATGGATGGATGGATGAATGGATGGATGGATACTGTGAGTAACAGAAACTCAACATAGGAAATATCAGTGTGACGTCACCAAGGTGTGATTTCAAACCCTCCCCTTTTCCAAAAGCTTGAAAAAAGACCTTCTGTACAACAGTAGTGTTGTGTGGTGTTGCCGTACCCGCCCCTTTGTGATGTCAGGTGGGCCTCAGCACTCTGTATATAGTTGTGAGAGTTATGTCTGTAAATTGAGTGAGCAGGAGGCGAGACTTCATGCAGCTGACAGCAACTTTATGATGCCAGCTTGAGCTTCTATACAGAGTGGGCCCACTGGGTGACGTGAGGTGGGCACGGCTTCACACGCACGCCCATTGTCATCCACAACAGTGTGTTCCTCCCAATAAAGTTCCTTGTTGGGCATCAGAGCGACTCCAGTCTCCTGTTATACCAGACGGAACAACTTTGCCTTCCGTCAGAAATGATCGCTGCCAGCGCCATCATCATCATCATCAAGCCGACATCCATGTCACCACCGTCTCATTTGCTGATGGAACGGAAGAATAAAAAGTAAAGGTCAGCAAACAAACATGAAAAACACATTATTTTAATGTTATTAAACCAGAGGTGGCAGCAACTGCTTCTGTTTCTTAATTCCATGAACTCAAAGTAACTTTTTTGCAAAGTTGTATTTCTGTGAGGTGTTTTTTTGCAGGACACTTTTTAAGTCTCCAAATTACAGGAAAAGAAATTACGTGAGAAGCAAGAAAAAAATGCAAATTGCAGATTATTGCCCCTGCCAGGCTGGAAAAAAGAGAGAATTGCCCTCCCCAATATCATCATGAACATTTCTATATCATGGAAGTGAAGAAAATGACCGTGAACCACTGACTGTAAACAGAAATGAACAAAGTTATATATTTTCAAGGTTTGTGTAAAAAACTTTGTGACCTTTTTCTCAGGAATTTGCTGTTTTTTTTTCTTGTAAATTTTTCAATTTTCCTCCTCATAAATCTGCAACTTTTTTCTTGTAAATTTGCAATTTCTTTCGTTTAAATTTTCAACTTTTTTTCAAAGACTGGCAACGTTTTGGTTTTTTTTTTATCAAAAATGACTTTTTTCAGAAATTTTCAACTTTTTTCCTCAAATTTCTGATTTTTTTACTCATGATTTTGCAATCTCTTTCTTTAAAACATTGTGACATTCTTGTAATAAATTTGCCGATTTTTTTTTTCATGTAAATTTTCAACTTTTTTCTCATTAATCTGCAGCTTTTTTTTCCTCCTAAATTTTTGACTTTTTTCTTTAAAATTCGGAACTTTCTCACGAATTTCCAAAATTTTTTGGGTAAATTTGCAGTTTTTTAATGTAAATTTTCAACTTCTTTCCTCATAGATTTGCAACTTTTTTCCTCAGAATTTGTGACTTTTTTTTCTGTAAATTTTCAACCTTTTTTGTTTATATATTTGCACCTCTTTCTCATAATTTAGCAAAACAAAATCTTGTAAATTGACAACTTTTTTCATGTAAGTTTTCAAGGTTTTTACTCATAAATCTGCAACTTTTTTCTTGTAAATGTGAAATTCTTTACTCTAAATTTTCATTTTTTTCCTCAAATTTGCCACTTTTTTACTCAAAAATCTGTGACTTTTTTGTGTAAATTTTCATCTTTCCTCAAAAATTTGTAACTTTTTTCTCATTAATTTGCATTTTTTTTCCTGTAATTTTTTTCTCATTAATTTGCAGCGTTCATCTGGATGCTGGTTAAATTTTTGATGTTTTAAAGTTTTGGCTTCTTTTATCACATTTTTGCACCTTTATTCTTGCAAATTTGTACCTAATTTTTATTTATACATGTTTGTACCTCATTATAAATCGGTGACTACCCTCCATTATTAAAAAGGAACAAATCACCCATGCATTAATAATAATAATTATTGTTACTACATGAATAAAATTCTTATGAATTCGATAATATTTATAAAAACTGTGACCTCATTTTTAAGTAAACCCAAATCAGAAATTAATACAATTAAATTAAAATAAAGCCAACAAAGCCGCTCTTCTCCCATCTGCTGGCCAAAAGTGAGAACTACAGTTTTCATTGTGGAAACCGCACTGATTCCTGCAAATCATGTGACCACAATCCCGAAACTAAAAATAAAAGAGACTGTGTCAACAGATTAGTAGGTGTGTGTGTGGTGAGTCAACATGGGAAAGATCAATCAGTCTGCTGAACTTCATAATAAGAGGAGTTCAATGAGCTCATGACAAAACTGACGTCATGTGAACGAGGAACAGTCAGAATTCTGACGTGCACCTGCTTCTGGTCACTGGACCTTCACTGAAATTCAAGGGATAATACTGACACACATGGAGCCAACTTCTCCTTTTCGTCGATGTTTAATGACCCTCATTAATGATTTATGGCCAAAACAAAATGTTCTTCTGTTTCAGTTGCTGCTCTGAGAACTGAATTTCTCCCCATGGATACGAAAACATCTGATCTCGTCGCTGCAGGTTTAATAATGGACTGCAAAGATAAACTCCCACTGCCCCTCCCCCGACAGAGCTGCTCAAAACAGTCCAGACTTTCACTTTCACTGTTCCAGGTCTGCTCCTGCACCCGAAACCATGGCTCTCCTCTGCACGATCTTCACCCTCCTCTGCCTCATTTCCATCTCTGAAGGTAAGTCATTCATTCATTCTCCAAGCCTTTTTTCTGTTCAGACTATTTTTCAGTCAGTAGGTGGGGTCACCCTGGACTGTGGCTCAACTGGAGGGTTGGTGGTTCAGATCCCGCTCTCCCCAGCCATCCTGCCATTGTGTCCCTGGGCAAGGCACTTTACCCACCTATGAATGTGTAGAAATGTTGGGTAGTGGCCAGCGAGGCCGTTGGCGCAGATTAGCAGCCATGTTTCCGTCAGTCTGCCCCAGGACAGCTGTGGCTACAGAGGTAGCTTACCACTGTCAGTGTCTGTCTGGAGTGAATGAATAATGGATTCACTGTCAGTGCTTTGAGATGTCACCTGACATGTAAAGCTCCATATAAATATAATCCATCATGTCCAGTCCTTCACAAGGTCAACACAGCAGCGTTCATTTCATTAACCTCTTAAAGTTCAAAGTTTCTGCTGCCACTCGACGAAGAAACAATTTGATTTTCTTTGTGGAAGCTAAATTTAGGGAAACTGGCTGGGATGATAAGGGGTTAAAAGAAAAGTTCACATCTATAAGAAAAAAGTTGCAAATTTACAGGAAAAAAGTTGCAAATTTATTAGAAAAAAAGTTGTAAATACTTTTTAAAAGAAGGTTGCAAATTTATAGAAAAAACCTGCAACTATATGAGAAAAAAGCTAAAAATTTACAAGAAAAAAGTTGCAAATTCTTGAGAAAAAGCTTTCAAACTTGTAAGAAACAGTTGGAGAGTCACAAGAAAAAAGTTGCAATCTTTTTGAAAAACATTGCAAATTAATAGAAAAAAGTTGCAGATATATGAGAAAAAGCTTTAAAAAATTACAAGAAAAAAGTTGCAATTTTTTGAGAAAAAAGTTGCAAATTTACAAGGAAAACAAATGCAAATTGAAGAGAAAAAATTTGCAAATTTAACTTCTTGAAATGCTGGTGTTCCGCCAGTGGATGCTTCAGATTAATAATAAAATAAACCAGGCAACAACACATGCAGCGTTATTTGAAATTTGTAAATGATGGAAACAACACAGTCGATAGGCTAACCTAAGCTGGCGGGACTGTGCTAGAACATCAAGCACAGGAAAGCGCACACTGAATAAGCTCGATGACACGTGCAATGTTAGTTGGAACGGATAGATGGTGGAAAAAACACAATGGCTAGGCTAGGCTAGGTTTAACCATGCTACCAACATTTATCACAGGATACCGCACATGTAATAATAAAATATGCTATATTATAACAACTTTTGCAGTGTTACTTGAATGGCTGAATGATGGAAACAATACGGTCAATTGGATTGGCTAAGCTAGGCTAAGATAACTGTGCTAGCAACATTAATCTGTGACCCTGAACATGAAATATGGCTTACAAAATTAGTGAATATTCACCAGATAGAAGAGAAACAGTGTCTGAGTTTTGTAAATGTACTTAAACTTTTGCTTCTCTCTTAAACATTACTCTCCTCCAGGTCATCAGGACATGAAGGTGCAGGTGCATCAGGATGCTGTCCTTCCGTGCTCCATCTCCAAAAATCAAACCGTCTCCGTGCTGAAGTGGAGCAGACCTGAACTGAACGCCGACGGCTACGTCTACTTCTACAGGAACCGACGTGTTTACCACAACTACCAACACCCCTCCTTTCAGGGACGAGTCGAGCTGAGGGAGCCGCAGATGAAGGATGGAGATGTGTCTCTGATCCTGAGGAACGTCACCTTGGAGGACAGCGGGACGTACGAGTGTTACACATCTCTGAAGTCCGGGGGACACAGCAAGAGAGACGAGACGAGTCACTTCATTAGACTGACAGTCATGGGTTAGTCTGCACACACCAGGATCCAGTCAGGGAATCTAAAGGATCCTTGGACAGTATTAAGATGTTCCAGGGGTTTCTGAAGGTGAAAAAGCTCCATAGTCCTTAACTTCTTATTAACTTGGGTTCTGTGCCGACTGCTCGACTTGTACTGTCAGAAATCCAACTTTAGTGGGTGTGGCATTCACAAATGATGAAATCCTGGGGGAAAATGCTTCCTGGAAGAACTTCTAGAATGTCCTAGAAAGATAGTAAGCGTACAGACCTTTAAAGACCTCGTCAGGAGAAAGGACCATAGGGATTTCCTCTAGAAACTCCTTGGTTATGTTTAAAGAGTTGTCATCAAAGATGCTCATGTACTAATAAATACTAAAAATATTAACACGCTCATGTGCAGCAGCATCATTAGCAGCACCGTCTCTGCACTTCTTCAGAAGGTCACGTGATCGGTTTTATTGTTAACTAAAGCCGCTAGCTTAATGACAACAAATGGTGATGTGTTCATCTGTCCTTCACTAATAATCAAGCAGCTAACGGCGATGCCGGCCATTTTGACATTTATCATATCTGTGAAAAATGTTGAAATGGGAGCTTCACTGAACTCTACAAATTCCTTAGAAAGACTCGGTGCTACTCACCAAACTTACCAACGGTTTTGTGCTGCTGGACTTCAGTGCCGCCACTTGCATTGTTAGCATAAAAAGGACATTCTTTCCCTGAACTTTGGCAAATATTTTTATATTTTGATTCATCATGTGCCATCTCTGTATTACACAGTGATTATCTACTGCTGTCCAGTATACACTTAGGTCTGGGCGATATTGATTTACTTATTTTCAACTAATTTTCTCATAAATTTGCTATTTTCTTGAAAATTTATGACTCCCCCCCCAATTTACTAACTTTTTCTTGTAATTTAATTTTTAATTAACCGGAGTGGTGGCTCAGTTGGTAGAGCATCCGCCCCACACCTGGGAGGCAGGGGTTCAAATCCCAGCCGGGTCATGCCGAAGACCATATAAAAGTGGAACTTCCTGCCATCCAGCTTGGTGCTCAGCAATAATGGAATGGAGGAGGGAAATCTGTGGTGGCGCCTTGCATGGCAGCGACCCTCTGATTCTGTGCTTGGGGTGTGTGTGATTAACACTGTAGATAGGTAAAGCACAATCTTGTTCTACTGTACATGATTGGTTGTACAGTTGAATGACAATAAGGGTGATTTCATTAATTTAATTTTGGAACTTTCTCATAAATTTGCCACTTTTTTACTGTAGTCTTTCAAATTTTCCTCATAAATTTGTTACTTTTTCCTTTTAAATTTGCTATTTTCTTGTAAATTTGTGACATTTTTCCCTGATAAATTTGCTGCTATTTTTTGGTGAAATTCCCACCTTTTTTTCCTCATAAATTTGTGACTTTTTTTTCCTAATTCTGCCGATGGCACCAGTGTTACTGAAAGCTGTCCACCCCCATGAAACCCATGTGGGGCCCAGATGGGTTTCCTGCTCACCTGTCCCACAGGTAAAGTCCATGTGGGCGAGCTGTGGAGCTTTTCTGGTCACATGACCTGGAGACGACCATATTTACCCTTATGAATGAGAAAGATGATTTTCACCATATTAATTTTTTGACATTGTCCAACCCCAAAAAATTCAAATCTCAATTTAGAAATGGATTTATTGCTCAGCCCTATACTGTATGTCATGTGCAGTCAAGAAAAGAACATTTGGTTTCTATTTTGGGTTTCTTTGCTGTCTGACTGGCCTAAATATTTAGTGGTTCTACACTGCCTCAGACAACCTAAAGTACTGACATTGCTGCTTGTTTGTATTTGTATTTAAACTTTAGTTTTATATATTTATTGTATATTATTTTTGCACATCCATTTGTGCATGTGTTTTACTTTTATTTATTTATTAAGGCTGCACAATTACACCCTATACACTGTAACTTTTATTATTTATACCTCTTTTTTTTAAATGAATGCTTTTAGGAGTCTACCTCGTTTGTTATCAGTGAAAAGATAAATTATAGTGAATTTAAAAATACAGAAACCGACGTGATATTTGCACATTTTAATTGTAGCATGTGAATATATACCTGCAGAGACTGACATCGCTACAGTAAGTTGCGAAGGTCTGGAGGAGAGCTCTTTGCTTCTATCCATCATGAGATGTCTCTTGTGTGACACCTTGGTAATGAGGTGCCTTTTTATAGGCCATCAGTTTGGACTGAACCAGCTCAAATTAATCTGCACCAACAAGGGGCAGGATTGCTTTTTGATTACTGAAAGATTTCAGCTGCTGTCTTGGCTTTTTCACTTTCCCTTTCTTCATGTGTTCAATACTTTTTCCCTGTGTCATTTTATATTCTTACACATAATATGTTTTATTAACATCTGTGGTTTGATTTCTTTGAATGCATGGATTGTACACTGCAAAAAAATGAAATCTTAGTAAAAATATATTAAATTAAGGATATAATTTTTGTTTTGTTTTTGTTTTTTTTCTTGTTGTGCAGTTTTCTGTAAGAAAATTGTACTTGTTACAAGATATTTTTTTATTTGATTTAAGTAAAAAATTCTGCCAGTGGCGCAAGAACATTTGACTTAATTGATTTATTTTACTCTGCAAAATGTTTTACACCTTTTATAGTAATGATGACTGACTACAGATCAAGTTCTTTATATTTCTGCCTGCTGCGCCGCCTTTTTTCTGCAGATGGCAGTAATGAGAACAGCTTTGACTCCAGATGGCAAGCAGAAGAGCAGGATGGAAACCACAACTCCGACCAAACAACAGCTGGCCTTGTCTTTGCTGCTGGGGGTTCTATTGTTGTTGCTGTTGTTGTTGTTGCTGTTGTTGTTGTTGATCTACTGCGATGGCAGACAAAGAAAAGAGAAAAAAGAGACATAATTAATGCTTAATTCATGGAACCATTAATACTATTCATTGTGGGACTAATAAATGTTTATCTTGTCTTATCTTGTCTTGTCTTATCAAATGGCCATAAATCAGACTCCAGAAATGCTAACAAGAGAAAAAATAGTCATTTGCAAGAAAAATGAACTGAATTTATGAGTGGAAAGAAACACAAACTTGCAAGATTAAAGCTAATTTAGGAGAAGAAAACTCATAATTCTGATGAAAGAAGCTGCAACATTTTGAGTAAAAAAAAGCCTCAAATTTACAGATAGAAAAAGGAGAAAATTTATGCGATAAAAAAACTAACTGGCATGAAAATCCCACCACCAATTCACTGCAATATGTTCCAGTTCTAATGTGAACGTATGAGGATGAAAAATAGAACTGGCCTGTCTGGGTCCCACATGGACCAACACCGTTGTTCACCTATTTTTAAATGATTTTCTCATATGGTTTTCTTGTACATTTGTGACTTTTTCCCCAATAATTTGATACATTTTTTCTTGAAAATTTGAAACTTTCTCATGAATTTGCAACTTTTTTTTAGTAAATTTGTGACTTTTTTTTCATAAAGTTGTATTTTCTTAATTGTAAACTTGCAACTTTCTTCTCATAAATTTGATTTTTTTTTTCTTGTAACTTTGCATCTTTTTTCATCAGTTTGTTAGTTTTTCAACCCTTAAGTTGTGTTTGGGTCAAATTGACCCATTTTAATTTTTCTTACAGAAGTAAATATAGAATAGATCGTGTTTTCAACCTGAAGCTCTGTGGCCTTAAGCTGTTTTCTGCAAAGAACATAAAAAAAATTTCAATAAATACACATCCTACACCCCCTTAACCAGTTTAGACCTTCTTTTGGCATAAATGCTGTATCGGGTTAATTTGACCCAAGCTGAACTAATGCTGACGTCATGCATGTGAAAACAAAGGGGTCATGGTAAATATCAAACTAATTGAAGATGTGGACACACACACACACACACACACACACACACACACACGGTGTGCATGTGCCTGGGCTGGCACTATACGCAGTAAGTCATGCTGATGATATAAAGTCTGCATTTGAGCTGCTGATGCCTGACTCAGTTCATAATATAACTTTGGATCTGACCAGTGTTGAGGGGTCGGAGGGTTTTTGCAGAGAACTGGAAAGAGACAGACAAGACAGAGCTGCGTGCCTCCTCTGGGATCCTCATCCCTGCAGGTGTCTACAACCCAAAAGGGGAATCAACGGTGAGTCTGTGGGATGCTGACACTGCAAGACCTTTGTTTGGAGCCACAATGTCTTTGCAGAAGTTCCACACATTGTCAAGAGTGATCAGGTTTGATGACCGGGAAACAAGAACTGTTCGACGACACATGGACAAGTTGGCAGCAATAAGAAACGTGTGGGACAAGTGGGTGGAACGGCTTCCTCTTCTGTACAACCCTGGGCCCAATGTTACAGGTGACGAGCACCTTGTGGGATTTAGAGGCCGGTGCCCATTTAGGAAGGACATGTCATCCAAACCAGCTGGATATGTGACAGAGAAATACGATTTGCATGAAATTTTGGGCTGTTTGTGATATTATAATCTTATGCATCTAATATGCAAATCTCCACTGGAAAGATTGAAGGAGAAGCCCCTGAAAGAAACCAGGGAACCAGTGGTCTCAATGAAGAAGAAGAAGAAGAAGAAGAAGAAGAAGACCCATCAGATGGAGAGCAATAGAATGACGACAACTGCTGCATGCCAGAAAAGATGCCATGAAGATGAAACACCTGAGGTTCCAGCAGTACATTGCACCCATCTGAGACAGGAGGAAATCCTTCACCAGCATAGGGTATGACAGACTTTAAAGCACGTTTCTGGGACATCATAGGATGGCCTATGATCTCTGCCTTATCATCATAGCGCATCCTATGAACTCAGGCATCATAGGATGACTCGCCATGCCTACATGATGGCAAATGAGTAACCTTGACGAATGCCAGTCTACACTACAAATGTGTAAAATGCCAAGCAAAGGGCTGACTTCCTCCGGGTGCTCTGGTTTCTTGGTTTCTATTGACATGCACGGGCCTTCCTGAACAGGGTTGAAAGCCAGTTTTTCAGGATCCTGCCCATGAACTGGAATTACGATGCACCTATCCCTCAACCAGTGGTCTGAACGAAGAAGAAGAAGAAGACCCACCAGATGGAGAGCAATAGAATGAGGAGAACTGCCGCACATCGGAAAGGATGCTGTGAACATGAAACACCTCAGGTTCCAGCAGTACGCCGCAGGCATGACTGTGAACAACACAGCCGTCTGAGACAGGAGGAGACCCTTCAGTGGTCTGAATGAAAAAGAAGACCCACCAGATTATGTCTATATGACAGCACATAGACAGAGCACCTGACTCCATACAAGACATACTGTATATAGACACAGGTAAGCAATATAACACAGAACAGTGACAGGCAGGAGAAGAAGTAACAAGCAGGAGCAAACAGCCCCAGATGGCAGGGCATATTTTGTGTGATTTTTATGTTTTGCTGCATACAAAAGCCGTTACATGTGATTGCCACTTAGTGCTGTGTTGCTATACCAACTGTCCTGTAACTGGCAAGAATTCTGCTCCAATGCATTCCCTCTACGGGCATGCACGGCTTTCTACGGGCATGCACGGGTAGACTTTTTTCATTTTCCCCCCAAAAAGACATAGAAGTCAAATGTGTGGACTAAATGATATAAAGAAGTCACTCTGCCAAGATATAAATGAAGACTTGAAAGTGAGTTTGAATTGTTTCTCCTTTTCCATATTTGTGTGAAATTAAACTTATACATGGGTGACAAATGAAACAACAATCAGTCTGGTGGCTTTGGCCCACTTGGATGCACTTAAGCCACATTTCCACTATATAGTTCTGCGCTACTCTTTTCTTTTCTTTTTTACTTGTTTCTCCCGCGGCTGCGCCTCCATCACAACTGTGGAAAGCCGAGTATTGCTGGGGTGGGCGGGATCGAGGTGGCGCTACACTGCTGACGTATAAAGGACGAGACTGACTCCTCAACAACACAGAAAAAAATAGCGGATTACGAGCGGAGGATTTCCACGGTTTTTAACACAATGAATGTCTTTAACGAGACAAGAGAATTTTACAGGAGGAGACGACGTGGATTGAGACAACACACGTTGGAGCAGGAGAGGAGAATAGCTGTTGCCCAGGAGGAATCTGAAGCAGCTGCATATGAAGCAGAGATCATTTCATTTGTTCAGTGTTCATGTGCATACATATGTCAAACGTCTTTTTTAAATAAAATGTTGTGCACTTTTAAACTATGTCGCCTCTGTTGTTCAAAACGGTTAAATGTTAACAGACGGTTAATTAAATGCTGAAACACCGGGGTAATTTAAAATTATGCAGAAGCTTAATCCTAAACCCCTTTAACTTACCAAATAATTTATAGTATTATAAAAAAAAAGCCAATCCTAATCTAGACCCATTTTGTATATTGTGTAATAATGATACACTGATGATAAACTGACTTCCCAAAAAAAGCAGTAGCTAGACAACGCACTTTTGGTTTGATGGAATTGCCAATTGACCTTGGAATTATATGTGGAAACTTGTTATACTTCCAGTTAACTTTAACTTACAAAATAATTAAAAATATTATAAAAAAGCCAATCCAAATCTAGGCCCATTTTTTGTATTGTGTATCATTTGAGTATCATTGTACAATCTATTGTTATTTATAAGGGTTATCTGTTCAGTGGTGGCTAATTACACACTAAAACAACGTAGAAAATGACTGCAAAGAAAATGCTGCAGCTAGACAACTCACTTTTGATTTGATGGAATTGCCAATTGACCTTGGAATTATATGTGGAAACTTGTTATACTTCCAGTTAACTTTAACTTACCAAATAATTGATATTATAAAAAAGCCAATCCAAATCTAGGCCCATTGTGTATCATTTTTCCAATCTATTGTTATTTATAAGGGTTATCTGTTCAGTGGTGGCTAATTACACACTAAAACAACGTAGAAATGAGTCAAAAAAAAAAATATGCTGCAGCTAGACAACTCACTTTTGGTTTGATGGAATTGCCAATGAACCTAGAAATTTTATGATGAAACTTTTTTTAATCCTACTAAATACACTGACATTGTCACACTGCCAACACCAAATTATAATTTTCTTTTTCAAACCAAAGATCACTATGGATCTATTGAATCACAATAGCATAGGTTTATCATATTCATGTCAACGTTTACAACATCGAAAATGTTATATTTGGGTTTACATGTATGGGTATTTTTGCTTTATATTATACTAGACTGCTTATAATTTATTGGAATTCTCAGAATTTGGAATGCCGATAGAACATTCAATTCACATGTTCTTACCTTTTACCCAATTCGACTTTTACCTTTATCAGTGTCTACTGCTGAATGTAAATTACACCTGTGCAACTGCTTACAATTTTACTTAAAAACTGTACCCAATGTAGAGCAATGGATACAGCAGTGGTAATATTTATTAAATTTAACAATAACAATTACATTACCATTAAAAATCTTGACACCTTTATGGCTGAACAGCAGGATTAGGGTCATATGAGGCAATGGAATGTGTATGTAATTATTCGCCTTTATCATCCAGTGTTATAATATACAAACCACACTTTTATCCAAAAGACTAACATTTTATTACATTACAAATATTCCCAAAACATGTTAACAAATGGGGAGCTTTCAGTACTTCGACCAGACTGCCAAAATGGTTTCGGAAGGCTCCGTGGAAGGAAGCCGTCTCTGTCAGCTCATCCCTTCTTAATGCGGCTAACTGCAGGTGTCTTTCGCGCTGTTCGAGCATCCTTTCATGGATCCGCATCTCCTCAGCATGATTCTGGGCCATCAGTGATGCAAGGTCGGCAATGTTGCTGGACCTCTTCAGCTTGCCTATATGAAAGACAGAAGTCACTGTATTTAGATAACACCGGATCAAAACATGTCAGAAAAAATATTATGGAATTAAACTGTTGAAAGCCTGTGGTGGGATGCTTCGTTGCTGTATTTAAGCTCAACTGTCATGTTGTTGCCCCTCAGTAGAGTGGACTATAAGCAACTTCTGTGGTGATGTGGTTAGGCCCCCCTTCATTTCAAAAAGGATTAATTGTAAAAAGTATTTTGATTTAATGGGTTATTTTTAAAAGAATTTCTTTGTACTGTGGCCTCATAAATCAGAATGGGTTAATAGTGTTAGCTGACTTGAAGAATTTCAATCAAGCATTTTGATTTGAAGTCTGTACATGTGCTCCTTTTTTTTTGTGAAAATACAACAGTATTTCCACCACCAACACACCTATAACACTGGGCCACTGTGGCTATGAACACCCCTGAATCTAGTATTTTTATAAACGTAGAAAGACATTTTAAATTCCTTGTTATGCGTCTATAGAAAACAATCACATATAAAAACAACCGGGTGGTAATTTTCAGTTTGTTGTGCCTTACCAGCACTTGACCGGGAGATGCCGGGGCAGTCCAGTGAGGCGGACCCAAGGGATTTGAAAACTGTGTATAGAAGGAAAAAAACACACAATAAAGCTCACAAACAAAGTGCAACATGTACCGCAAACACAAAACTTTTTAACCAGAATACAATAAGCTTACGTCAGCGTTTTGTTCACGTGAATACTGAAATAAAAGCGCGATTCAGCAGCTTGATGCCAGGTAGCAGCAAGGTACAGAGGTAGCTAGCTATTAGCGGGCTAGCCATCACCACAATTGCCCACAATCAAACAACTTTCTTTATTGCTAAAATAAAGTGCGCTTTTGACCGAAAGGCAAGAAGACTGACAATAACAAAACAACACTCACCGTCACCGTTTTCCAATTCCGTGGCCGTGTCGAGTCCAAATTCTCTGCCAGTAATAGCAGGCCGGACACCTCCTGGTATATTTTTTCATTGCAAGTTGCCCCACCAACTCGCTCTGGATGTAGTCATCAGCTACGAGGGACAGAAAAGTCCGCACCTCCTCGTTTGTTCATGGAATAAACTTGCGCGTGGACATCGTTATATGAGAACACAATTGTGAATCCAGTCACCGCAGTTACTCGCTGAAATTACAAATGGCGGACATGTAGCTTCAACAGAAAACAAACGGACGCGTTTGGTGACGTTACTCCCTGACCAATCAGCGTTTAGCAGTCGATTGACGTCAATTCACACCTCGCTTTTCGCTCGGCTGTACCCTGCCTCTTAACAGGCACGAAAATCGTAACGGTTAAACCGTGAGGACTTGGGTGGAAATGGCGAAAAACCGAAACAAGTAAAAAAAAGTAAAGCCCAGGTGATACTGGTGGAAATGGGGCTTTACTGTGTTTTGACCAGATAAAACGAAGCACATTAAAGGAGAAACTGCAGTTGTAGCTGGGAAATCACCCTAAATATAATAAAAATGTAAAGTTTACGTGCAGTTATGGAGGGTCAGACTCAGCATGAAGCTGCCATGCAGATGTAGTCAGCAGGTGAGTGGAAGGGGACACCTGTACCACCTGTCTACTTGTTGTCCATGTCCTCTCTGATTGTGATTTGAGTCTCAGAGTGACGGGTAGGGAGGAGGACTGAGGACTGTGGGTGGTGGCTGGGCGGGACTTCTGTGACATTGACTGAGGTAATGTTTTTCATTTGTGTGTCCTGGACATGTTCGGGAACAGGAACAGAGTCTTACTCTTCCCTGTTTGACCATCCAGACTTTAGGACTTGAAGTAGACTCTATGATGGAGACGGTGTTGGTGTTCCAGGATTCATGTCATCGATGCTTTAAACACGGAACCATGAAAGTCATCCAGCTGTCATCACAGAGTGAAGGTAAATGCTGTTCTGTCTTTATTTAAAAGTGAAATTTATTCAAAAACAACAAAATTCAGAAAATCTGAGAAAAAAAAAACTTGACTGGCACTCAGTGACATTTGGCCAGATTGTCTGAGAAACTTTAGATTTCACTGATTTCAGCTGATTAAAAGTTCAGGTTTTCTTCACAACTGAACTCAAGTACGAAAAAGTAAAGAAAGAAGTAAAACTAACTTGGTACAACACAATTTTGTGATTAAAGTACTGTGAGTACATGCACTTGACTAAATGTAACTTGTCATCAGACCTGTTCAAACCCCCATTGTCTTCTCAGTTTTACTGCTGTACCTGTATTACTTGAAGCCAAAGATAAAACAGCTGATCAGACAGTTAACAATCACTAGACTGCTGACACCCAACTTGGACCAAGTCATAAGACAAACTGAGTCTGCACTGGTGATGATTACGTAGGTTGGTAGGTTGGAGCAGGAGGATGGACTTCCGCTCAACAGAATATGTCAAGCGAACAGGAAAGAGGGTTTTGTTTGACGACAGGAACACCGTAATAGGGAACTCGGTACGGCAGCCCTCTCATGCTGTCTTCTAGCTTTAGTTAAACCTTAAATACAATCAGTTCTAGTGGTTTTACTTCAGTTTTGTTGTTGTTTGTGATTAATTGTAAATATATTTGCCTATTTCTAACACATACTTGTTACTTCAGGAACATGGCTTTGCTCAAAATGGCCGTGCTGCTGTTGCTGCTTCGTGTCAGTTTGGCTCCTGCAGGTGAGATCATTGACCTCTGGATTCAGACCAAAAACATTTGACTTGAAAATACAAACGTGACAAAAGCAAAACTGTTTAAACAAACAACGTGCTGAGAGTGAGTTTATGCTCATGAGTTAGCACTAGCTAGCGTGTGCAACTGCCACCATGTGGCGGTACAGAGGTTATACGTATCAGTGTTATTTAACGTGTGGCCATAAAACACTAGTCAGAGAACTGATTCTTTTTTAAAATAGTTTTCCATAATTAACTCTCTTGCAGCCCTTACAGGCCTCTCTCCCCCTCTGATAACACACTCTATTCCTATTTTTTAAACTGGCTTATTGCTAATATTTTATATTTTTTATCCTCCTTTTTAATTGGATCATTTAACCCTAACCCTAACCTAACCCTGTTAGAAATTTACAGCTTTTTGCTTGTAAACTTGTTTCCTTTATCTTACAAAACTACCGTGTTTTTTTTTTGATTATTTGCATTTTTTTCTCTTGCAAAATTGTCTTTTCCTCATTAAACAGTAATTTTCCCTAAAAAAAAAAAAATTGTGATATTTTTGGCATAAATGTGTTTTGCTTTTGACATATTTTGTTTGCAAACTTAAAGCCTGAAGACTTTTTCCATGTAAATGTGTGACATTTTTCCCCAATAAAGTTATGAGCTTTTTCCCATAAATGTTGATATTTTTGGCATAATTTTCTGCTTTTCTCATTATGTGATTTTTACTCTTCTCAGGTAAAAATGCTGCCTTTTTTTTATATAACCTTGCAACCATTTTCTAATAAAATTTTGGGGTGAATTTGTGACTTTTTTCTTGCTAACTGTGGGTTTTTTCACCTCATAAAATTGCAACATTTTCCTTAAATTTTGCTCATGAATTATATATATATATATTGTGACGTATGCGAGGTTCACGCAAGAAGAGGAGCAGATGGCTGCGATGAAACAGGCTTTATTGAAGACCACAACGAACACAGATAGGAGGGGAGGTCATTCTCACCGACCTCCGTTTATATCAGGGTTACACAACACATAATCACTCCTGCTCTAATTCTACCTATAACACTGCTGGGTCATTATAACGCAGTTATAATGACACAGCAGTATAATAACACAGTAATAACACTAAACATACACGAAAATAACGTCCTCTACTGGCAAGGCATGCTGGGAAAAAGCCCCAATGTTACACTGCCCCCCCACCCCCCCAGACTGGTTTCTGTCCCCAGAAAATGAAAGTCCAACTCAAAAGTCCAACACAACCCGTCCAGGTGTCGGGGCGGCCTCTGATGCCGACGACCAGCACATACAGGCCCCCCAGTGTCCATCTTAGACTTAGACTTAGACTTAGACTTAACTTTATTAATCCCTTTGGGATAACTCCCTCTGGGAAATTTAAAATTTCCAGCAGCACATAAAAGCAGCATACAGATCAGAAAAACAACAGAATATACAACTTAACATAATATACACAATATAAATACAGAACTGAATATGGCTTCTACAAGTATGGTTAAGTTAAAGTTATTACACTATGAATGCCCTACTGTCCTCTGTACTCTATGTCCCCCGCCCCCAGTGAGGAGTTATAGAGTGTGATGGCATGGTGGACAAAAGAGTTCTCAAGCCTGTTGGTCCGACACTTGGGAAGGAGCAATCTTTCACTAAACAGGCTCCTCTGGTCACTGATGACGGTGTGCAGAGGGTGGCTGACATTGTCCATTATATCCAACAGTTTATCCAGAGTCCTCATCTCTGCCATCATCACCAGAGTGTCCAGCTTCGTGCCGAGCACAGAGCCGGCCCGCCTGATCAGTTTATCCAGTCTGGACGCATCCTTCTTGGATATACTGCCCCCCCCCCCCCCCCAGCACACCACAGAGTAAAAGAGGACGCTGGCAACCACAGACTGGTAAAACATCCGCAGAAGTTTGCTGCAGATGTTGAAGGACCGCAATCTCCGTAGGAAGTACATCCTACTTTGTGTCTTCCCATACAAGTGGCTAATGTATGTTGTCCAATCCAATTTATTATCCAACCACAACCCAAGATATTTATATGAATCCACAACCTCCACCTCAGCTCCCTCTAACAGGACTGGTTGAGGTCTTGGTCTGGACCTCCCAAAATCAATAACCAGCTGCTTCGTCTTAGAGGTGTTGAGCTGTAGGTGGTTGGTGTGGCACCATGCAGCAAAGTCACCTACCAGTCTCCGGTACTCCTCCTCTCTATCATCCCTGATACACTCAACAATGGCTGTGTCATCAGTATACTTCTGGATATGACACAGCTCCGAGTTGTAGCAAAAGTCCGAGGTGTACAGGGTGAAGAGAAGAGGGGCCAATACTGTGCCCTGGGAGGCTCCAGTGCTGCAGACAACTGTGTCAGACGTAATGTCCTTCAGCCTGACATATTGTGGTCTGCCAGTGAGGTCGGAGATCCAGTCCACCAGGTGGGAGTCCACTCCCATCTTGCTCAGTTTATACCGAAGCAAAGGGGGCTGAATGGTATTGAAGGCACTGGAGAAATCCAGAAAAAGGATCCTCACTGTGCCACTTCCCTTATCCAGATGGAAGTGGGCTTGATGAAGCAGGTAGAGGATGGCATCCTCCACACCAACACCTGGTTGGCACGCAAACTGCAGGCAATCCTGGGCATGCTGCACCTGGGGTCTGAGAAGGCTGAGGAAAAGCTGCTCCAACGTCTTCATCAGATGTGAAGTGAGTGCCACTGGTCGGAAGTCATTCAGCTCGCTGGGCCGGTTCATTTTCAGAACTGGAACAATGCCGGATGTCTTCCAGGGAGTGGGCACTCTCCCAATCTGCAGGCTGAGGTTGAAGATCCGTTGTAGTGGTTCCCCCAGTTCTGCAGCGCAGATCTTCAATACTCTTGGACACACTTTGTCTGGGCCTGCAGCTTTCCTGGGTTGGAGCTTCCTCAGCTGCCCTCTGACCTGTTCTGTGGTAATAAATGGCAAGGGTTGTACTGATGTAGGGGAGGAGGGAGGGGTTGCAATATTTGGGGGGAGGTGTGTGGAGGGGAGGGGGGCAAGGCTATAATGAGGGTGGGGGTGGGGGTGGGAGGGGCAAGGGCAAAGGCTGGTTGAACCTGTTGAAAAAATCATTCAGTTCATTTGCCCTCTCTATTGTCCCCTCAACAACTCTGGTCTTTGTGTTGAGACCTGTGATGGTCCTCACACCTTCCCAGACCTCCCTCATGTTGTTTTCCCTCAGCTTCTGCTCCACCTTTCTCCTATAGCTGTCTTTGGCTTCCTTCATACAGTGTTTCACCTCCTGCTGTGCTGCCTTCATGGCCTCCCTGTCTCTGCTCCTAAAAGCAGCCTTCTTCTTGTTGAGAACCATCTTGACTTCCCGTGTTACCCATGGCTTGTTATTAGGGTAGCAACAGACAGTCCTGACAGGGGAGACCACGTCTGTACAGAAGTTCAGGTAATCCGTCAAACATTATGTTAACCCCTCTATATCCTCACCATGCGAGTCCATCAGCACATCCCAGGCTGTGGTGTTAAAACAGTCTCTCAAGGCACTTTCCTTCTCAGGGGACCATCTCCTGACTAATCGAGTTGTCACAGGTTGCTTTTGGACCAAGGGAATATACAGTGGCTGTAAGTAAACCAGGTTGTGATCAGACTTCCCTAATGGGGGAAGGGGAGTCGCTCTGTATGCATCCCGTACATTAACATACAGCAGATCAATCGTCCTGTTGCTTCTAGTCGGACAGTCTACAACTTGATTAAAAACAGCCAAAGTAACATCCAAAGTTACACGGTTAAAGTCCCCAGAGATGATCATGAGTGCCTCAGGGTGTTGTGTCTGCAGCCTTGCTGTGACTGAGTGGATTTTTTCACAGGCAATGGCTGCATCTGCTCTCGGAGGGATGTAAACACAGACGGTGATCACATGACTGATGTCAGAAGTCTGAAATATAACCTCACAAATACAGAGTACAAAAAGGTATTAGACTGAATCAAAGATCAGACTTAAGACACGCAGAGCCTTTGAAGTTTTTACTT